>JAOWBW010000010.1:1791745-3134441 GCA_026119855.1 Campanula takesimana
GTCACAATGCTCGTAAAGATTTAGAAAGTATGGGAATTCGGCCAGACTTGCACCCAAGGGTTGAAGAGAATGGCAAGATATTCCTTCCACCAGGCAAAATACTTTAACAAGTTCTGAGATAGAGACATTTTATTGGCGGCTAAGAAATTTGAAAGTTCCCGACGGGTATAGCTCAAATATTGCGAACTGTTGCACACAAAGTGACAAGATACTTGGACTCAAGTCCCATGATTACCATGTATTGATGCAGCAGTTGTTACCAGTCGCATTGAGAGGAATTTTACCAAAAGGGCCAAGAAATGCATTACTTCGCTTCTGCTCGTTTTTTTTATGATATAAGCCAAAGAGTGGTTGATATAGAAAAACTTGAAGCTGCAGAAAAGGAGATAATTGAGACATTGTGCATGCTTGAAAGATATTTTCCTCCTTCATTCTTTGATATTATGATTCATTTGACAATACATTTAGGGAGAGAAACTCGTCTTTGTGGACCAAATACATTTCATTGGATGTATCCATTTGAAAGGTCATCGATATGTGTTGTTTAATACGGCAGAAGTGGAACCGTATGAAGAGTAAGTTTAAGTTAAATGCAAATTTATCTAGTTTGTTTCTTAGGAATATTTTTTACATTTTCATTGTTTTAGGATTCGTATGGAAGAGTTGAAGATGTTACATACTGATCTCTCCGATGAACAACTTTCAAAGATGCATTCAGACACTTTCTCTAATTGGTTTACGAATAAGGTTCTCACCATATTATTTAGACTTTATTAGTTCAATTTTTTTGATTACATATGTTATTTATGTAAAATAAATATACAGGTGAGAGACCAAATAGCCTCAGGTGAAGTACAAGTTTCTGAAACAATAAAGTGGTTATCGTATGGGCCTAGAAGGCAAGCGCTTTCATATTCTCGATATATAATAAATGGTCATCGATTTCGCACCAAGGACAGCGAAAAGTCCACACAAAACAGTGGTGTTTCACTTGAAGCAACTACAATCCGTCAATTTGCGTCAAATGACAATGACCAATGTAGTAGCAGTACTATAGGTCACTACGGGATCTTGCGTGACATTATAGTGTTTGACTATCTTACTTTTAAGATTCCTTTGTTTAAATGTGACTGGGCAAATATCTATCGCGGAGTGAAGGTTGAAGATGGATTTACATTAGTCAACTTTGATCAATTTCAAGATCAATTTAAAGGAGATCCTTTTATACTAGCAACACAAGCTTCACAAGTTTTCTATTGGAGAGAAAGCAAAACATCTAATTGGCAAGTTGTTGTAAGACCGCCACCAAGAGGCTATCATGATATGGAAATCTTTGATAAGAGTGAAGATGAAAATGATGAATTGCCTTATAATCCACTGGATGTATCTTTGCTTGATAAAACCAATGATGACCAAGATAGTTCTTGCGCAAGAGTGGGATGTGATGGCAAAATGGTATATTTAATAAGTATTTATCTTATTATGGTTATATTCTTTTTTTATAGTGTAATTATATATGTTTATTTTGATCGATGATTATAGTGTAATTATATATGTTTATATTTATTAATTTCAAGATCAATTATTTGACTGAGTTCCTTTGATCTAACAGGTGGAGGCTGAGGTATAGGTGGATCTTTAGATAACAATATCGTATTTTGTCAACGTGATCACAATGGGTAACGATAAGGTAGAGGTAAGACTTAGTGTCATCTTTATGATGTTATATGTGTATGTCATTCTTTTTAATTGTTTTTTGTTATAAATATATACTCCATCCGTCCCACTAGAATGCAGATTTTTCAAAAGCAGATTATAGATTAGTTATAGAACTCAGAGTTCAAGAGCAGTTTTTCAAAGCAAATTTTTCAAAAATAGATTTTTAGTTATGATAACAGCTGTTTTTTCAAAGCAGTTTTTTGAAAGCACAATCCGAAAATTGAGAAAATGGATCGGAGTTTTTCAAAAAAAATAAGATAGAGTGCGGTTTTTTGTGTAGTTTATTTTGGGATTGAGGGAGTATATATACATACGAATGTGGTGTTTACTAATTTTATAATGAACTATGCAGAGTTCAAGAAAGGGGGGGAGGCGCTTGAAGAAACTTCATTTAGCAACAATTTCAATTTCGCAACAACAAGGAAACAAAGACATTCGCATTTCTGAAAGAGGGTCAAATTCCTCTCCTGAACAACATTCTGATCTGCAAAGGATGTCTTCTCCTCATGTTCCAAATGAAGTACCTAATGAAGAGCCTGATGAAGATCGAGACGAAGAGCAGTTGGTTGAAGAACAGGTTGATGAAGAACAACATGAAGAACAGGTTGATGAACAACAACAGGTTGATGAACAACAGGAGGTTGATGAACATGAAGTATTGGGAAAGAGAAAAAGAGGTCCTACAAGGTTGAGAAAACTATGTTCCAGTTCTTCAGAACTAGTAGAGGTGGAATTCAATGAAAGAGGACAGCCTATCGGTTCGCACTCCGAGTGGTTATCTTCATTCTTGGGGTCTTTGGTACGACAGATTGTACCGGTCACTGAAAATGATTGGAGGAAAGTTGAGAAAAATGTAAAGGATGATTTGTGGACATGTGTTCAGGTAATAATTATATACCTAATTATGTTTAAACATAAAAAGTTAAGTGTACTTATTACTTTATTTGTCATGTCATGTTTTTATACAAGGGAGATTCAAGATTGATGACATATACAAAAATCTTATTATTCAACAAATGGGCACTCGTTGGAGAGAGGGTAAATCAAAGCTGATAGCATCTCTTAGAGATGCATCAAAATTGCCAGACAAGGAGTCAAAATTTGCATCCCTTAAACCGTATAACGTAGATTCTGTTGAAAAGTGGAACAATTTTATAGCAAAAAAGCTATCTAATGAATTCGAGGTAATTTTTCTAAATATGTAATTTGTCTTTTATGCTTGTTTTTAACATAAACAATGGTGTAGGTGAAGAGAAAAAAGTATAAGGACATTAGGGCGAACAATCAAACCCCACATGGGCGGTTCTTTTTCTTCTTCTTCCGTATCACCGTCAGCAACCGATAAACGGGACCAAGTTCTTCCATATCTGCAATCACCTTTGTAACGTACCAGGTTATTAAAGTACGTTACAAGGGTGATTGTAGATATGGAAGAACTTGGTCCCGTTTGTGAGGTTGCTGGCGGTGATACGGAAGAAGACAAAGAATCGCCAAAATCAATCATAATGGGCACTTCAGTAATTTGAGGTTGCAATTCTAAAGGCAATAAATATATTTGTTGCTTATAATTATGCTTATGTTTTGTTCCATTCCATGTAGCCACAATAGGATGTTATCCACCGTTTGAAGATAGAGAGAACCATCTACACAAAATTCAATGAAAATACGTGGTCAAGAAAAGTCAAAATACAGAATTATAAGAGAAGACAACTACAAATGTCCTACCTTTCCCCTCCTACAGCAAGACTTCATGCAAATGTCCTGACTTCCCCCTCCTTTATCCGGGCTTGGGACCGGCAATGCAATGCTATGTATAGCAAATACATTGGCGGAGTTAAAAAGGGGTTTCTTAACTAGGTCATGCACTAGTACTCTTGCCCGTGCCAATATGAACTTGACCGGTCCTATAAAAGTGAATGAACTGAAAATAAAGATATAAATATAAAGCGTCAAAAGTATATGACTACATCAATCCCTAACAATTTTTTGGAATTAAAACATAACAATTTTTTGGAGTTAAAAAGTGGTTTGTTAACTAGGTCATCGAAGATAAATTCTACAAAACTATAAGGAACCAAATCAAACCCATTCGTGAGTCCCAAAACCCCTGTACATAAAGATGAATGGCAGTCCTAAAAATGAATTATTGACAAATCGTAATTGTCCTTGAATTCAAATTGTTGAAACAAAACAAATTACAAAACCTCTCATACTTGAAAATTTTAAGGAAAAATCAATCCAATCCCGACTCCCAAAATCCCTACAGATTAAGATTATGCAAAAAAAAAAAAAAAAGCAGGATACAAACTCGGACTCTTAGAAGAGAAAACTAACCTTTTGTAAATGCCAACCAGACAAATGGGCAGCCTCAGTTAGAGCTTTCCTCCATCTCCCTACCAGCCTCTGTTTGTACAAGGAAACATCACATACAATAAAACCAAAGGCATCATCAATGCAAGTATGAACCTGGCAAATGTCCTACCTATCCCCTCCTCCTTTATCCGGGCTTGGGACCGGCAATGTAATGATATTTATAGCAATTACATTGGCGGAGTTAAAAAGGGGTTAGTTAACTAAGTCATGCATACTTCTCTAACTAGCAATTATATGAAATATAAGAAAATATATGAAGTTGTAAATGTCTACTGGCAAAGTCCAAAATAAGAGCTGCAAAGTCCAAAATAATAGCTGCCAAGTCCAAAATAAAAGCTGGTAAACGTAGATTTAATCAAAAGAAACGAAATCCTTATGCCATGCAACCGTACTCCCAAATGCATCCTCGATGATTGACATGTCTGAGTTAGGCCTCCACAATGGAGCACTAGGAACTAAAGCTGCAAGAACCTAAACCTTCCAAGCATCCTTTCCAACGAGAACAAGGTGCACCTTCACATCAAGATCCGTGGATGCAATTTTAGCTTCTGCAAGAACCTAAACCTTCCAAGCATCCTCTCCAATGAAATGTATTTGGTCCACAAAGACGAGTTTCTCTCCCTAAATGTATTGTCAAATGAATCATAATATCAAAGAATGAAGGAGGAAAATATCTTTCAAGCATGCACAATGTCTCAATTATCTCCTTTTCTGCAGCTTCAAGTTTTTCTATATCAACCACTCTTTGGCTTATATCATAAAAAAAACGAGCAGAAGCGAAGTAATGCATTTCTTGGCCCTTTTGGTAAAATTCCTCTCAATGCAACTGGTAACAACTGCTGCATCAATACATGGTAATCATGGGACTTGAGTCCAAGTATCTTGTCACTTTGTGTGCAACAGTTCGCAATATTTGAGCTATACCTTCAGGAACTTTCAAATTTCTTAGCAGCCAATAAAATGTCTCTATCTCAGAACTTGTTAAAGTATTTTGGCCTGGTGGAAGGAATATCTTGCCATTCTCTTCAACCCTTGTGTGCAAGTCTGGCCGAATTCCCATACTTTCTAAATCTTTACGAGCATTGTGACCATCTTTTGATCTTCCTTTTATATCAAGTAAAGTGCAAACTAAACTCTCACCACAATTTTTTTCAATGTGCATTAAATCCAAACAATGGCGTATCGCTAAGTGCTGAAAATAAGACATTTTTATAAGTTAACAGCAATTATATAGCTATATCATTGTATTGAATTAACATTAAAGTACAAAATTAATTTTTTATACCTCATAGTAGGGCAACTCGAAAAAAATGATTTTTTCTTCCAAATAAGGACATTAACTTTCTTCTTTTTATTATTCCTCTTCCTTTTCTTGTTTCTCTTACCTTTTGCACTTCCCTGCATTGGTTCTTCATCACAGCTCATTTCATCCCATTTTCCAAAATCATTTTCAATCCCACTAACGACTTCTAAAATTTCAGAACCGGAGAAGATAGGAGGTTTCTCCCTCTTCTCATGGGTTCCATCAAACCAACTTTTCTTCTTTCGGTAAGGATGATTTGAAACAAGAAATCGTCGATGACCCATATACGCACACTTGCCACCGTGAGGTAGCCATATTGAACAAGTATCAACACCACAAATAGGACATGCCTTCTTGCCTATAGTCATACACCCTGATAGATTTCCATAAGCTGGAAAATCATTAATCGTCCACATGAGAATGACCCTCAGATTGAACATGCTCTTTGTATATGCATCGTACACCTCAACCCCACTTATCCATAGTTCTTTCAAATCTTCAATCAATAGGGTTAAATATACATCAATATCATTACCTGGTTGCCTTGGACCAGGGATTACCAAAGTTAACATCAGATTTTCTCTTTTCATGCACAACCAAGGGGGGAGGTTGTAATTAACAAGCATCACGGGCCAACAACTATGTGTAGAACTTAAATTACGGTATGGATTAAATCCATCTGTAGCAAGTCCAAGTCTTAAATTCCGAGGATCAGACGAAAAACAAGGCCATTTACTATCAATAGATTGCCACTGAGGCGAATCAACAGGATGTCGCATTTTGTTATCCTTACTATGATGACTGCTATGCCACAATAATTGTTCAGAATTATCCAATGATTTGAACATCCTTCTAACTCTAGGAATTATCGGAAAGTATCTCAACACCTTAGCTGGTATCCCCTTTTTAATTTTACGCTCATCCCCTTTTCCTACAATTTTCCACCTGGATCTCCCACACTTTGGGCAATTGTCTAGATCTGTCAGCTCTTTTCTAAATAGACAACAATCCTTAACACATGCATGTATTTTCTCGTAGCCCAAGTCAAAAGTCTTAAGTAACTTTTTTGCGGCATACGTGGAACTAGGAAGTACATTATTTTGTGGCAACATGTCGCCTAAGATCTTGAGAAGCTCGGTAAATGCTTTGTCAGAAATGCCGTCAACAGCTTTATGTTTGAAAAGCATAACCGTCGCTGTCAACTTTGTATATTCAATGCAACCCGTATACAATGGAGTTTCTGCCTCTCCTAATAATTTTGAAAACCCCTCATCTCCCATTGCTTCACTATAATTTGGAATCTCTTCCTCGTTAACATGCGCATCAACAAGCATCCTATATGTATCTGATATTCCATCAAGATCACATGTCATTTTGGAAGGAGTGCTCGGGCATTCTTCCCCGTGAAAAATCCAAACATTGTACGTCTTATCCATCCCAAACATAACCAAGTGTGAGACTACATCATCACTAGTCTGGTAATCCATATTTCGGCATCGAGTACAAGGACATTGAATTTTGGAGGGATTTCCTAGCCTTTCGAAACTTACTGCAACAAAATTTGTTACTCCTTCCCTGTAAGCCGTAGTTGGCCTACAAACAAAATTATACATATTACATAGATAGTACAGAGGAATATGCAAGTACCAAGCTACTATTTGAGCTTAGAGAGAAAACCTTGGTAGATTCACCCACGCTTTATCCATCGAACAATAGATATTATGAGTTCACTGAGAACACTACAAGAGTGAATGAAATTAGCACAGTTTTAAGGTGCAACCAAGAGTTAATGAGAGCACTACGTTTCGAATTTGACTATTCTCAAAACTTATCAAGGAAGGAACAACCCTAAACTCTAATGGAAACTTATAAATGTAGCTAAACTCTAATGGAAACTTATAAATGTATCTATTACTCAAAAAATTTAACTAGAATTCCATAAGAGGAGGTGTAGAGAGAAAATCATATGAAGATAGTAAGACAAATGTAAACAAACCCTCTTAAATGCTTACTTCCATTATAAAAATATCTAATGTACTGGCTAATACTTTCAAATAGAGGCTGCTAAGCATCCAATTTAAGTAGGAATCTTATCCTAGCAGAGAGTGGAGCAAAACTGTCCATCATAATCTCTAGTCTCCTCACAAATGTCCTTGGCTCACACATGGAGGTGTATCACAGGATACCTCTCTAACCAGTAATATGACAACCCAAATAAGACCTACTAAATAGACGAGCCAACAGATTCATACAATTATGTAGGTCACAACTAGTATTGAATTATTCAGTTCAACTCATTATACCTTAACAGCTGCTAGCCCACGACTACCACAGTGAATTCCAGCCTAAGAATAGATCCGAGGAAGAACGATGCGAAAAATTCTTCTTCTGCTTCTGGTAAATCAAAAGGCACATTCTTCATAAATATTCAGGCAAGAAATGCAAATAAATAATGATGAACAGAGTACAACCCTTCTCAAGACTTATTAATTACTGAACATTAAAACCACTGATAAAAAAAATTAAATCGAAAGAAAAACAGGGTATAAAAAGGACATATAAATATGAATGAAGTACAAAGAAGAGAACATTAAAAGAGTTCAAAGTGAAGAACTTTACTGAGATTCGGGTCAAGGTAGGGACTAGGGAGAATTTGAGCTTGCTTTTAACCTGCAAAAAACAACAGATTGTAAGAATGTAGGCGACTAGAAATTGAGAAAAGAAACTAAACAATATCGAATAAGGGTGCTGGGTTAGTATGTATGCGGAGAAGGTATAGAGATTGATTTTGGCGGGTACGAAAGGGTTTGATGGTTGTGTGGACGATGAAGCACAACAATTACAGAACTAATTAGAGTTTATGCCCATCTTAAAATCTCAAAATCGTGAGAGGGCTAGGGTTTATGGAGAAATAACTAGAGCTAGGGAGGGAAATATATACCTTGTCGTTGTTGTATAGAGATTTTGAAAGCAATTTTCCAGCTCCGACGACACAAACGTTGATATCGCCGAGTATCGCCCAAGCTATTCCCGTCTGTCTGTTTTTGCGATTTGGGGAAAATATTGGCCGATTTCAATTTTTAGGGCAGGGGGTGCAGGAAACGAAATTTGGAAGCCCGCCACTCTTTTTTTTTTTTTTTTTTTTTTTAAGGCTTTATTAGTAACCGGGCGAATAGTACATTACACTACTCCCTCCGTCCCTCTTTAACTTACAAAAAAAATGTTAGAAATTTTGGGGTTAGGGTATTTGATAATCCTGGATATTTGATTGAATCGCACACAAATAGCTTTCCGAATAAAGTATTTCGACCCTTTATTGCCTGGGTATCACGAAATCTTTACCAGGATAAGACAATCAAACAATCTGTTTCAAGGCAAAGAATACAAATCAAAACTCTGAGAATTTTGTGAAATTTTTTTTTTCGTAAAGAAACATGAGACCAAAATCTGTTTTATAAACAGATGGGAAGAAGGATCAGATATGACTGTTGGCATCAAACAGTCATACCTGTTAGCCAACAGTAGTGTCCTTCGGAGTTGCGGGAAAAACTGGCGGGAATCAATTGGAGTACCAACAATACCGTTTAGGTTTCGGGGCGCTGCCCCGAGACCCGCGAGGGGCGGCTTCCCCTCGACCCCCCCTCACCCTGTTGGGAGCGGGACCCCAACAAGGGGCGCTGCCCCTTGACCCCGCAAGGGGGCACTTTGGGGTCTGACTACATCTCTCTAAAAGTCAATGCAGTCAAAGTCAACCTCTTCTGCTGGTAAGTTCAGATCAACGATGATCAAGAAGAAACCAGACATTCTCATTTATTTCCGGCCTGTCTGAGATTGGACGGGTCAAATTGACCATCTCTGATCTTGACCTTGTTAACTTCTTGACAGTCTCGTTATCTTGTTCTACGGGCATTGTATAAGCACATTTTGGTTCATCTGTTGACATTCCCCAGATTGGCTTAACAAGGTCAACTTTCTTGAAACTTCCTCAGGCTTGCTACAAGCAGTCAATCTCTTACGCCGTTTGCCAACAGGGGCTCTATGGGCATTACCAGCATTAAGGCTCTTGGACCCATTGCCATAATCTGCCGGAGGGAAATCGAGCCGATGAAGAACAAGAGTGAGGGCAGCTATGGGGGGGAAACGAATGAGAGAGAATAATGGAGTATGTTCTGAACTTTGTTCCGACTAGAGCTACTTGGCAAGTGTAACAGTACAGCGAGATCGGAGCCGATGGCCATGGCAGTTGCGAGGGGAGCGAAAGTCGACGGTCGGTGTTCGTAGGGTTGTTCGATGAAGAGGGAGAGAAAAGGGTTGAATGAGGTTTAATGATAGGTATCCCTTTGACTAGGTTTAGGCGGAGACTGAAAATTTTGGGGGGAAATTTTGGTACTGTACTCCTCACCGCTAAGATTAAAAAAATAGTCCTAAAAAAAGTCTACTCCATCCGTCCCAATCTTATCGCTACTTATCCATTTTAAATATCTAATACTTATTATTTCCTCCGTCCCACACTTATCGCTATTTTTCGTTGACCACATTTGAACTTTGACAAATATTTTATGCTAAACTATTAATTTCTATAAAAATTTAAAGATTGTTATTGATAATGTTTCCATTGGTGATTTAATAATTATTTTAATTTTTTATAATGGTTAATAATTTAGCATAAAATGTTAGTTAACGTTCAAATATGGACAACAAAATGTAGCGATAAGTATGAGACGGAGGGAGTACTACTTATTCAAAATGTTCAATTTTCTCTCTCTCCTACCCACTCATAAAACTTACTTTTCCAACATATTTTTTTAATCTTGTGAACTCATTTTTAGTAGTAATAAGTTTGGGGCGAATGGATTACATTCTTTTCTTAGCTACAATCTATCGAAAAATAATATCGCCTTTTGTCTCAAAAAATAGTCTCACATTAATTTTAAAAATTAAATTAATTATTTTTTATCATTATTATATACAATTTTATTACATGTATTGGATTTAAACAACTATTATTAATAATATTTTTAATAGTGATATAATAGAATTTTTTTAAATTGCATAGAAATATTTTATCAATATTTATCAAATAATAGTCAAAACTTAAATTATTGTGATTAAAAATTTAATGCGAAACTATTTTTTGAGACAGAGGAGTACTAATCGTCATGCATATTAATCCCAAAAGTTGAAAATGTAAAAACCAAACTATGTATTTAATCAAAAATCAATTTACTGTAAGATAAAAATGTTAGGAAAAATGGTCATTCCGTATTTTCTTTTTCACAACGTTTTAGGCAAAACGTGGCAGAAGACTACAACGTTTTTAAAATAAACGTTGTCAATGATTACAACGTTTTTGTGAAAACGTTGTTAACAAAACGTTGTTAATAACTCTTTTTGTTGTAGTGGTGTATACTTTGGGGGGGGGGGGAATTCGTTGGTGTATACTTTGGGAGGTAAACATGTTTTGGCCTAGTTGTTATGAGTGTAGCAGCCAAAGAGATCTAGCGGGCAAACCATTTACTCTCTTAATAATGAAACCCGCGGTCTCACAAGAGACTTCCTCTTAAATATATTTATTTTTTGAGAAAATGATACTCCCTCCGTCCCTAAGTAAGAGTCCTACCCCTCATTTGCACGCTTATTAATAAATATTGAAAGTGATGTACATGTTGTGAGTGCAAAAGTAAAGTAGGAGAGATAATGAGTGGGAGAGAATAGTGAATTGATTGGTGTTGTGAGTATAAAAGTGAATTGATTACTGACACAATATTTTCTTTATCAATCAACTATATATTATCGCAACGCTAATGCATAATGGTTGTGTTCCTCAATTTTGTCATTTAAAGGTCAGTTGACGATCTAACTCCACACATCATCTCATGTATTGTTGATGGGGGATAACAAATCCAAGAAGAAGAACTAATTTCATGTACCTGAATGTCAATGGGAATAGTTGATTTCAAGTTTAATAAGCCTAATTTACTATAGGCATTGAGTAAGTACGTGAAAAGTTAATACAACAGTGTGCCTAATATTTTAAGAAATGAAGCCAACATGTTACATCAGATTTGAAAAGTGTTCTTAATTTCGATTGTTGCCGGAAAAATCAATTTAAGCACCGCTATATTTATTCTAAGAAAGCTTAGGGCTATTTATTCTAAGAAAGCTTAGGGCTTAATAGTATGGTCTATTATAAAGGGAGCCCATTTGTGGGAAGCGATTTCAGACACGACTCTACAAGAATATTGCAACCGACCACTTGTTAGCTAGGAACCATAGCAGTGAAATTTTACACCTCAAACATATTCGGACTTTAGGGTTGGAAACAATAATAAAATTTGAATAATGTACATTAGCAGAAGAAAATAATTACTCCATCCGTCCCAATTTAAAGTTCTTAATTTGACTTCGCACGGAGATTAAGAAAAAGTAAATGTTGTGAGTATGAAAAGTAAAGTAAGAGGGATAAAGTGGGTAGGGAGTTTTTGTTGTAAGAATCAAGTGGGTCCCACTTTCCATTTTAGGTAATAAAACAAAGTAAGAACCTTAAAGAAAGTAAGAACCTTAAAGCGGGACAGAGGTAATATCTTTAAAAAAAACGAATAATTACAAGAACATGGAACGTACTACACTTTCATTTGCACCAAAGGTAACGTGCTATGAATTGACAACATAAACTAACGTACTTTTGAGTCTCGTTGCAAATAAGGTAACCAAGTCGGATGACGTTAAATTTCATTAACGGAGTGAATCAACTTGTTAAATAAAATAACATCAGTTAGTTAAGTAATTCCCATTTCATCTTCATCATCATTTCATCTTTTTCCTTGAGTTTTTCCCAATTTCAAACCAAATACAATGGTGGATGAATACCAAAAGTGAATCCGAAATTCCAACACAGAAAACCTGAAATCAAACCCAAAAACGAACCTAAATCAAACACAAATTCAAATCAAAACTAGAAATTCCGAGCCAGCAAAATCGAACACAAAGTCATAAAAAAGTTGAAAATTTCGAACCCTATTCAAAATCGAATTGACCCCTAAGAATCGAATTTGAAAACCCAGATCGTCGCAAGCACGGGGTAAAGATGATTTGCAGCAATGGTGTCGGATTTCATTGAGGAAATGGTGGCTGTTTGGGTTTGGAATTGCTGGGTGTGCAGACATTCGAATTTGGGGGTAGAACCCATTTCTCATATTTGGGTTTGAAGAATCTATTTCCCAGATTTGGGTTTTCTTTTGTGCTTTTTTGTTTTTTCAATTTGGTGGTGGTTATGGTGGATTAGGGTGGTGGTGATTTGGTAGAGGTGGCGGAGATTTGGTAGTGGTTGGTAGTGGACTAAAGAGTGTGATGGGTAGGGAAGAAGGTAGGCTAACGAATATTATATATATTTAACGAGTGTTATGTTTTTTCTTTTTTCCATTGACATTTTAGCTATCTTTTTAACGTCGTTAGTGTACGTTCCATAATATGTAATGACATGGTAAAGTACGTTACATTAAGATGTCCGGATGGTTGGTCAAGTAACAAAAATGTTGTATTTTCTGGTACATCGTTATGGATTGGATTAGAGCTATAGGTAAAGGCTTTTTTTAGCTACTGGCTTAAACAAGAAGGAAGAGCTTTTTAGAATATTCCGAAGTACCTTGTCTTAGCCCCCGTCTCAATCATCATTTGTCAGGACTCTTCGGCCTACCTCACTGAGCTATCGATCACGAAGCGCTAATAAGTTGACTCGCTTTGGTTTACCCTACGGCGGATGTCAGGGGTTCGAGAACCGGGGTTTGAAACCAAACTTCTCCTCAGGAGTGGGGATGCTCCTGTAAGCATGAGCGAACCTTTTTTTCGAAAGTGGTACGGGGAAGAAGTTGTCTACCTTCGCACTCTCGAGCCGCAGGTCTTCTAAATCAATCAATGAAATTCATTTTTCAAGTATGTTCCATTAATTGCAAAAAACTCAATAGTACGTTACCCCAATTTGTCGTTTGAAAAAAAAAAGAGAAAAAAAGATGAAGATAATATCTAGCTACACATAGGTTGATATCATATTCATGCATGCCATGAGAATTTATTTTATTCCAATTTTATAGTTATTTAATTGAGAATAAATTCCTACTCCAAAACAAACAATGTAAAGTACAATTCTTATTAAAGATTTGACATATACCTGATAAGTGTTGAGGTATACCAGAAGGTTTGTTCCCTCCATTGATAGATACCTAACTTGAACATGTTCTACCTCAACACCTCACATGTCAATTAACTGGATTTTATTATATTTTTGCTGCCTTTTTCTCTTCTTTTTATCTAGTAAATATTAAAATCCATATATAGTACTCCCTCTGTTCCGGAAAGATAGCCTCATTTTGATTTTTTATGGTCAACAAAAATAAACTTTGACCAACTATTGGTGACGATCTAATCATTCTAGTGAAATTTTAAAATTTGTAATTGATAAATCATTAAGTGATTCATCAATAACAATTTTTAGAATTTCATTGTGATCATTAAATTGATACCAATGTATGGTCAAAGTTTATTTTTATTGACCATAAAAAGTCAAAATGAGACTATCTTTATGAGACGGAGGGAGTATTTTCTTTACTTCCCAATGTAGTATGTTGATGTTAAATCAACCAAACAATTTCTCCTAAATTTATTTAGGTTTAATTAACTAATCTCCTTTTTGCAAAATGGTTAAAGTACATAAAAGGGTAACAACCAACATGATTAGATATTAGAGGGTCCTAAACTTTCAAATAAATTATGCTGAGAATATCATTGGAATGATTAGACTATTTCTTTTTACGATAAAGGGCATGGTTTATTAATGTAAAACACACGCTTAATTAGCTTCCCTTCTTTCTAATCCAGCAAACCTTCTGAATGTTTAACTCTAGGCAATGAGCTAGCTTAATTTTTCTTACCTCCATTCTATTTCTACAAAGGGTTACAAAGCCTATTTTTGGTAGTCGCATCCTCTTAATACAAAATGGAATTATTTCTAGCTTACATGTATCAATAAAACCAAGCAACTGAAAAAGGGAAAAAGAGAAGAAAGAGAGAAGAAAATGAAAAGGCTACTCGCGACATAAACGCGTAATTGGCTAAACAATGATCAGAAACACGAAATCGATACAATTTTATCCTACGCATACAAGATTCATAGAAAATTAGTTCACAAGATTAATATATTTAGCAAGAACTCTAGCACATGATTAAAATTTTGAGAGAAAGGGGCTGAAATATGAATGCCATCCAGCGATTTTTCCAAACATGATGAACAAAATTACCTTAAAAAGAAGAAGAAAATTCGTTACACATATCTTGTTAAGGAAACATTTCTTTTTCTTTACCTAAAATCCCACAGGTAGGCAGACTTAATTATTTATTAGTATCGAAAAGAAAACAAACTCTGACCCTCAAAACATTCATGAAAAATCATTTACAGAAGGAAAATAAAAAATAAATAAAAATAAAAAATCCCACTCTACATGAGCCTCACACGCACAAAGACACACACATTGAGATATTTTGTTTTCCTTTACCATTATATATAGATATATAGATAGATGTTATTACACATATCTCAAGTCCCACTTGAAGAAGAGTCAGAAACTACCTCAGTTTCGACAACCCTCCTATGGAAGTTGCGGTGGCAGCCACAGGCGGCACAGGTGAGTGCACCGCTAGTTCCTTCCACTCCGGCCGCCATGAACTCCCTGCATCCATCAACCGCATATCCTCCGACGTTGGCGGCGTGGTTTCTCTGGCACTCTCCATATCTCACCCTTCTTATAGTGTATGATGAGTTATCCGTTTCCGTCCATGGTGGCGGCTCTTCCACCTCTTGCCTTTTCAATACCACTTTCCGATGCCTCATTTCTTTCTTTACTTGTGGCATGGAGTGAAAGAAATGAGAGCATGTCTTATCTTGATATTCTCTAACCCTAACCCTAGAATGGAATATTTATACCCGGTAAAGCCTTCACACTGTCACTATTATTTTCAGAGATTTACGCTTTCACCCTCATTTTTTTAAAAAAAATCTCTGTCGACCTTTTAGTTTAGTTTTGACAAGTTAGGCCTAGATGTCTACGAACTAGGCATCGGTGCGATCCCATTTTTGAATGACCAGGAATCGCTAGCCTTTGCTGTATAAATTTTGGTCAATTTTTCCTAATTTTTATATCTATACCTCAGATTAATTTTCTTTAAAGTGGGTCTTACACAGGCCAAATTTATCCTGGTCGTTTATGACAATGCAAGAGACGTGACACGGCAATTGTGGACAGTTTAAGTAACGTTCATCAGCAGCAGGCCCAACTTCATTTTTTTAACACAAGCAACTTATGAACGAATTATTAGATTTTC
This sequence comes from Campanula takesimana, assembly GCA_026119855.1. Taxonomy (NCBI): domain Eukaryota; kingdom Viridiplantae; phylum Streptophyta; class Magnoliopsida; order Asterales; family Campanulaceae; genus Campanula; species Campanula takesimana. The sequence continues at coordinate 1,807,515 of JAOWBW010000010.1, forward strand.
CAATTAATTTTTAACTCGAGTGTATAGTTAAATCATAATCTTATACCGGGACGGATGTAGCAAATAAAAGGGAAAATTATAAAAGGAGGACAAAAGTGAGGGAGGTTGAGTGAAATTAAACCAGTATTTACTTGGAGCAAGTTATTCAGATCACTTTTAGTCAATGAGTTATCTAGAATTAATTTGTCAAGGTCTGAAGTGATTGCTTAACTGCCAAACAACTCATTTGCATAGAATGAAAAGAGATTCCTACAATTCTATTTATAGTGCAAGAAATCTAAAAGTGATTAGAGACCGCTTTTCGTTTGATTTGGCTGATTAAAGTATGTTGATCTGTTTTACAAAGAAAAACAGCTAAGCTTAGCTGGGGTTTAGATTCCATGGCCGGTCCTAAACGCGGTCAGATGCTAAATTTCAAGTTGTAGGGACTTAACATTACCAAAAACATGGATTTGACACCTTAATCTTTTTTTGCGTGAACTGTATTGGTGAACCTGACCATTTCAACACAGTAAAAATACTGTGAATATTATGACAAACAATGCAATTCAATGTATATGTGTGGTGTAGTTTCCGGATATTTTAAAATTCAAAAGTTACTCATTGACGAGAAATTAAAAAAATAAAAATCACACTTTAAGGGGAGCTGGGTGAGCGCTTATCCCTTAAAGGTGTACTTTTATGCTCATTTGAAAGCCTCATCTAGATCTAGCTCAAGGAGCCTCAGATATACCTTATTATACAATAGTTCAAGAATTCAATCCCCACCCGTCATATATAAATATATATAAAAAAAATCATTTTTTAGTTTTCATTTTCAGATTCGGTTCCTTTTGAAACTGAGCTCCAACTTCCTGATACAGTAAGGATTTCAGAAGCACGGTTGGAAAGAAATTTTCTCTTCAAGTGCATTTAGGAGAGTAACAAAGGTGTTTGATGGATATATACCTAAAATCTTTCAAGGAAAAACGAGACATGTAATAAGTTGCAGATAAATGTGTAATCTTCAATGTAGAGTAGATCATATAAATAATAGTGCATCTGAATCTGAATGGATACATGATATATATAACAATATATTTGTAAGAACCTATTGTAAATCAATATTCATCACACATATCACTGATAATATCAGTAAATGATTCTTGTTCTAATTTATTTACCAATGTTCTATTTCAAATAAATATATACTCCCTCCGTCCAATTTCAAGTTTCACCAATTACCCAAATGGATGTCCCGTTGATTGCTTCACCATTTCCTAAAATGGAAAAACATGGGGGCCCACTTGTCATACTCACTAACTTTCCCCTCTAACACATTTAAATTGTAAGCCACACTTGTCATACCCACTAACTTCTTCCCTCTCACAACCTTTCTTACACAAATAGCTTTTCTTAATTTGCGTGCATCACCAAAATGGTGAAACTTGAAATGGGACGGAGGGAGTAAACTCTAAGTGAATTTCGTGCGTCTTTGGAGCTTATAACTAGAACACGTAACTCATCCTTGCAATCTGGAGATTACCTGTAATTCATGCCTAAAAACATATTTGATGAGTCTCTAAATTTTGATTTAGGGATACATATAGTGTTGGAAATTTGACATTTGGTCAACTTTAGGTGGGTTCTATTTGTGGGTCCCTTTGAGTTTGACCATGGTCAATGTTGATATATATTGTATGATGTAGCATGAGGAAATTGTGTGTTTTGGTGAAAGCCAAATTATGGAGTTAATCCATGGTTCTAAGACTTCAAAGATGGGCATTGAAGTGCTTTAATTCTCAAAGATGAAATGGGTTGGTTGGTATCCCACATGGGATAGGAAAGCCAAACCTCCCCTTTGTTTGGGAATATAAAAGGCTTTTTGTCCCAACCCACATGGAATAGGAATGGGAAGTTGGAGTGACATAAATTACAAGGCACTTCATAGTCTCATGTTCAAGTTACATGTGAGGTGGACTTGAACCTTTCCCCACACGCTCGCTCGGCACGGCTCGGCCGGGCCGGGCTCGGGCACAGGCACGGGCGTTTGGGCGAATGGTTCGGTTCGTGAGCGTATCTTTTTAGTCAAAATTCATTTGAAGTTTCCTTTTTGCTAACGAAAACAGTTAGTCTCGTCAGTTTTCTAACTGGACTCTAACTGTGCAGTTGCTTTTCCTTCAAGAATAAGCTACTGTAATTCGGGTAGGTTTTAGAGTCCTTCTAAAAAACCCTAAACCGACTTCATACGTTTAAAAAATAACAGCCTCGGTTTCAGATTTACTAACGCAAAAATACCTTCTGATTTTTGCAACCCGAAATCTGTCTTTTCCATACACTGTTTCTGTGATTGATCTGAGCGGGTGATTCAGGCGAAGTGGGACAGCAGGCGCAAGTGCATCTGTACCTGTTCGTGCGAGATTTCTTGGTACGTTTGATGAGATCGTTTTATCCTCGGAGGATTTTGCCGTAACTCTTTGTCGCACCAGTAAGGGGGCAATAAATTCTCTTAGGAGAGTGTTCATACAGGCGACTCGATCTGATAAGTATTCTGACTCCCTTTTGTTTTCCTGTTTGCCTTTTTCCTGGTACGCGTTCTGTTGCTATTTCTGTTATGCTTTTGGCTATAATCTGTATTGCTGTTGAATTCGTGATTGCCCCTTTAATTGATTAAATCTGTTTAATCTGAACTGATCGAATATTTTATTCCAACAGTCTAAGAGAATTTATTAATCATGACTTCATCTGGTAATACTGCTCCATTCAAGTCCCTTGTTGACACCTCAGATCTGCCTGAGAAGTTCGCTGGAAAGAACTTCAAGCGCTGGCAGGAGCGCATGAAGATCTGGTTGTCAATTAAAGGAATGACTGGTATGCTGACTGAGAAGTGCCCTGCCATTGACGATAAGGACCCTGAAACAGCAAAGGCTGCTGCCCAGTGGGCGGAGAGGGATGGTGTTGTTCGTGGATGCATTCTTTCAGATCTGTCGAATGTGCTCTTCGATATATACTGTTCTTCTCCACTCACTGCTGCTTCGCTGTGGGAATCACTTAACACAAAGTATAACACTGACGATGTTGGTGTTGAAAAATATTGTGTGTCTAAGTTCCTGAAGTATCGGATGGTTGATGGGAAATCTGTTACTGATCAAGTGCATGAATTCCAGATCATATTGCAATCACTCAAGGATGGGGCTATGGAACTTCCTGACAAGTTCGTAGTCATGTCGATCATTGAGAAGTTTCCTCGTGCTTGGGAGGAATTCGGTATGAGTCTCAAGCACCGTACAGGAAGCTTGACACTCAATGACTTGATGAATGCAATATCGATCCAGGAAGTGCATCATAGTAACGGTATTAGTGTACCTGTGGAGGCAAATGCCAATCTGATAACTGCTAGTGCTAAGAACAGAGGAAAAGCTGTTAAAAATGGATCTAAAGATAACTCTAAGTTGAAACCTAAAAAGAACATCCAGAAAAAGTCAAAAGCAAAACAGACTTGCTGGAACTGTGGAACAGGTGGGCACTTTTCTAGGGACTGCCCGTCCAAGAAAGGAAAAGCGCCACAAGGTTCTGTGGATTAGGGGCTAGTGGACATGGTGATTGGACCCAAGGACGATGAGCCGGATGCTGGTGCACATGGAATTGAGTCTTTGACCACCAAAATCACCAAGTATGTAATCTTTAAACCTGAACTTTGTACTGTTTATGAACCCAATGAGTGGTTAGTAGATATTGGGGCAAATGTGCACGTTTGTGCTGATAAATTGCTATTTGTATCTTACCAGCCTGAACGTGAGAGAACAGTGACGATGGGGAACTCTAGTGCTGCCAAAGTGCTTGGGACTGGAAGCGTGGACCTGAAGTTTCCTAATGGGCGCATTCTGACCTTGCACCGAGTGTATCACGTTCCTGATGTTCGTCGTAATATCATTAGTGGTAGTTGCTTAGTTAGAGAAGGTTTAGAGATTTCATTTAAATGTAATAAAGTTATACTTTTGGATTCTGGTAGTTTTGTTGCGAATGGTTACTCTTCGGATGGTGTATTTAAAATTAGAGTTGAGGAAAATTTTAGTACTCTTGATGATTCATTTATTGATTATCCTGTTTCCTTTAATATTGAATCTTCAAACATTTGGCATGGTCGTTTAGGTCATATAAATTATGATTCCATAAAAAGAATGATGAATCTGGATTTAATACCTAAACATGTTATTGATAAAAAGTCTAAATGCCACACTTGTGTTGAAGCTAAATCTGTAAAGAAATCGTTTCATTCTGTTGTTAGAGACTCTGAAATTCTTGATTTAGTTCATACTGTAGACACCCCGCCTTGGACCGCTCACCCCGATTGCACATTTGATCTTGTGTTTCTCCCCATTTTAAGTGTTTCTCGTTAGTTTCTGTCATTTCCGTTAAGTTCCTGACTGACTTCGTTAAGTCCAGGGACTAAACTGAATAACAGGGCTGACTTTCTAGTCCATTCTGTCAAAATTGCCTTATCTGAGTCGCGCGCCTCCGACAGGAGGAGCCAGACGCGCGCGCCTCCCGCCCCCAAAGCAGGAAGCGCGCGCCTCTGGGCATCAGTTACAGATTTCTGGCCAGGATTCTCTCCCTTGCTCAATTTACAGGATTTTGCCCGGGAAGAATTTCTTGGTGACTGAGTTTTGGCACCAAAAACACCTCTCTTTCACCTATAAAAACCTCTTTTTACCTCCATTTTCAAGGACCGAAAGACCGAAAACCTTAGACCTTGGACCTTGGATCTTTTACTCTAAAATCTCACACTTTCAACAAAGAAGCCAAATTTCTTACCTTCAAGGCATTTCCAAAGGCATTCATCAAGAAGTGTTTGAAGTCTCTCGAAGACTAGGTAAAAACCATTTCCTTCCTCTTCTCGACTTCATCTCTTTTCCCTTTCTTTTGTTTTATCAAAGTGCAATCACCCAAATCATTTTGGGACATGACTCTAATGATCACCTCATCTCATTGAGGTTGGTTAAGGAGTTATCTCCTACATCCCAAACTCCATTTTAAACCCCCTTTTAAGATTTAAAGAAGAAGAAGAAGAACATTATTATTCATGTAGATTTTGATCAAGCAAGACCAACTTTAGTTGGGCGAGATGGGTGTTTCGGTACTTCCCATCTCGTAATCTAACCCCCGAACCTCAAAACAAAGAATCTCTGTTTTCGTAATCAAACATAGGCTATTATCAATAGGTTTTTCTTATGTTCCTCAAAACATAGGTGGCGACTCTAAACAATCTAAAACAAGTTAGACATCTTAGGATAATTCACCGCGCTCTAGCCTAAAGCCGTGGTTCCCCGGGATATCTACAGTGGCGACTCCGCTGGGGAGATTTGAGGGTTAAACTTGCATTCTGATCAAAATCTACATCTTTTCTGGGCATTCTGATTCCTGATGGGGGAGGCGCGCGCTTCTGGCCTCTTCAGCCTAAGGCGCGCGCATCCCGCATCAAGGACCAGAATCGCCCGCTTCTTCATGTTCTTCATCTTCTTCTTCTGCTATTCTGCACTAATCATTTCTGCAGGGGTTACAATATGAACATAGGACCAGGGCAATCCCCTGAGTCCAAAATCTGACATTCTGACAGGTGTGCCCAGAAGCGCACGTCTCCTAATAGCATTGCGCCATGCGCGCGCGTCCCACATCAACACTCAGAGGCGCACGCTTCTGGGTTGGTTCCCAAAACAGACACAGGTTTCAGTGACTGAGCAGAATAGTGGGGTGTGGGCACAATTGCCTGCATCAGAACAGAATCGAACCTCGGACTGTTTATTGTTATGTTTTATTTACCGGTCACACGGGTGATTCGGGAGTTGTAATTTATGTGATAAGTGTTTTGTTTTGTTTTTTCTTTCTTTTCAAAAAAAAAATAAAAAAAAAATTCACGTGATAGACCTCACACTACATGCACATATTCCTATGAACTGCTCACTATCGAGTCGCACAAGTCCAACCCCAAACCCGTCGAGGCCCGTCCTAGAAAGTTTCAAGCTCCACTCGACCTTGGCTCTTTCGAAGCGGTAAACCTCAGCCCGTGGCGTAGTTCAAGACTACATGCCGGGGGTGACCTTTGAGCCTCATATTCAAGCCGAGCACAAGCCACATAATTCTAGTTAGGGTCTAACACTCCGTGACTCAAGTCGGTTTCCATGTACCGAGATTTCCCTAAACTAATGTCTTCAAATCATACATGCCAACTTGTTGAAACGGACGCAATAAAAATCCGTCCCCAAAAGTGGTTATTTTGGACGAAAATAAAAATCTGTCCCCGCATGTATGCTTTACTACATTAATTTAGTTTAATCCCGATACATGTAGGATTCACAAGCGCGATGGAATCCGATGAGTATATGGGACCGCGAGATGGTCTATATACTAGTGTGAAGATTTCATTATTTTCTTAGAAACCCCAAAAGGGATCCATTCCCTCCGACTTATAAAAAAAAAGAGTCTTTTCTTATGTGGTTCGAGTCGTGTGCCCAACTGTGTGTTCTAAGCCTCTTCGTGGACCGCAAGTGTTACTCAAGACTGACAAGGGCCTCTTCTGCAATATAGGTTCAATTGGTACTTACAGAGTCTACCGGGATTCGGAAAATCGGTTAGTCCGTGAAGAGATTACTCCAACAGCTCCAACAGCAACCATGACTGGCAGCAGCAACACCATGTCTCTCGAACAGCTTTCAACCATGGTCCAACTCCTCCAAGAGCAAGTCTCCACCCTTAATAAGGAGGCACAAAGCAAAGACGACATTTGGCAATCCCACCTTGACAGCCAAAGGGAGGCCCACGAGGCCGAGATGGAGCTAATGAAAGAAAAGCTCACTAACCTTGCCAAAGGGAAGAACAAGAATAATGATGACGAATCCGAATGGACCGAGGGTTTGTTCAAAAGTCCGTATGTCAACACCCGTACCAAGAAAATGGGGGAGCCGAGTTCCGAGAACAATGAGCCCAAAATGGTGGATTCTATCATGGCCTACATCGACCAAAAATTCAATGGGCTCAACATGGGGAAAGGCTCCGACACAAGCCTTTATCAATCATCCATCCTCATGAGTACTATGGCCGCTCTTCCTGATAAGTTCAAGATGCCCGACATAAGCAAGTTCAAGGGCAACTCTTGTCCCATGGCTCACATTGAGACTTATATTTGGGCAATGGTTCCGAAGAAGGTCTCCCCCAAGGTGATGGCTCAATGCTTTCCTCTCACTCTCGAGAGGGCGGCAAAAGATTGGTATGCTACTCTCCCGCTCACTGTCCGTCTTGATTGGGACTCCGCCATGCTTGCCTTCAAGAACCAATACCAAGGCAACACCACTCACCGGCCCACAAGGAAAGAGTTAGAGAACACTACTCAACGAGACAACGAGTCCTTCATTGACTTCACAAGGAGATGGAATGAAAAACTCTCTGAAATTGTTGAGAGGCCGAACACAAAAGAGCAAATGGACATCTTTCTCAAGTGTCTCAAGATTGATCTCCGCACCCACCTAAGTGGGGCTTGCTACTCCGACTTCTCCCAAATGTATGAGGCGGGGGTACGCATGGATGACTTGCTCAAGGAGATTAAGAAGGCCACTCCTACTTACCGATACAAGGCCGCTTCCAACTCCACGAAAGAGGCCTCAGTCAACGCCGTCACAATCGACAAGGGGAATTACAAAAAGGTTCCTCCACCTCAAGGGAAGAAGTCTCGAAATGACCGTGTCTACACGCCTCTCCAAGGCATGACTCAAACCGAAGTTTTCGAGGTCCTCAAAGCAAAGGGTCAAGTCACGCCCGTACAAGGGTACCAACCCAAGACGGTCCACCCCAATCATGCTCACCACAAATATTGTGGCTACCACCAATATAGTGGCCACACCACCGAAGATTGCTTCGTTCTCCGCAATGTCATTCAAGATCTCATAGATAAGAAAGAATTTGTAGTGAGTAATGGCGAACATGTCAATGTAATAGAGATAGGAGAACTCGAGGGGACCACCCATTCAATCCCAATTGTGAATGGGGGCCCCAATGTTATGAATAAACTTGACAATTCTTGTTATGTTGTAACTTACGATGAGGTAATGAGGGAAGTACTAGAGAATAGGAAAAAGAAGCAAGATGGGAACGTCAACATGCTAACTCGATCCGGTCAAGTCATAGCAAGCAACCCTTCCACTTCCGCACCAAGCTCCTCCCCGAAGATCCTCTACTTGTCCAACTCAAGAAAACTCAAGCCAACATCTCTATTTGGGACCTCATTGCATCCTCAAAGAAACGCCGAGATCTTGTCATCCGCAATCTCGATGATACATCAGTTTCTCCCGATACTACTCCCGAGGAGCTCACGGCAATGATTGGTCACATTCATTTCGGCAACGTCATCACCTTTGCCGATATGGACCTTCCACCATTTGGTTCCAACCACAACAAGGCTATTTACCTCAAGGTACGAGCAAGGGGGAGACCCATCTCGAGAGTCTTAGTGGACGGTGGTTCCGCACTCAACCTCATGCCTAGCAGAATCATGGGCATACTGGGGCTTAAGGATTCCGATTTGAAGCCTTCTACTCAAGTAATCCGAGGTTATGACAGCACCGCCCGTACAGTCGTGGGCATGATCGAAATAGACATTGAGTTTGGGAGCATGGTCATGTCCGTTCCATTCCAAGTGCTTGACATCCCGGCCTCGTTCAACTTGCTTTTGGGTCGACCATGGATTCACAGTTCTAATGCCGTCGCGTCAACTCTCCATCAATGTGTCAAGATCCGAAATGGTGATGAAATAGTGACCGTCATAGCCGAAAACGTCACTATCCACAGAAAAGGTGAGCCCGTCCACCAAGTTCAGCATGGTCTACCAGACTCCACTCTCTCCGGTGTCTCAATCAACGCCATTGACAAAGAAGGGGGAAACGGATCATGGACCCCCAGCAATCACAAAGTCCTCCGCATGATGAGGAATATGGACTACTTCCCTGGATTAGGCCTAGGGAAATATCAACAAGGAATCCTGCATCCTGTGCGAGTCCCATTTGTCAAGAACACATTTGGTTTGGGGTACGAACCTTCCAGAGAAGACTTGAAACAAGAGCAAGCAATCAAGAATGAAAAGGCCTGAGCTCGTAAAGAAGGCCGTCGTTATGAGGTCCCTAATCTAAGGCCTTACCGCAAGACGTTGAATGGCTATTTTGTCCGCCAAGGGGAAGACGTTCCATACATGATCTTTCCCGAGCCGTGGGTTAATGATAAGGGTGTCAAAAAGCCCGGTCTCGAAATCTTCTCCGATTGTGAGATCCAGAAATCCGAAAGGGAACCAACTCCCATGTCGCCCCGTGAATGGTGGGGAAGGAAGGTGACTATAGAGTCTGAGACAGAAATCATCGTGGGGGAAGAACTGACAGATTTAGCCTCCATGTTCGAAGAGCTTGCCATAATGGCGAATGCCAAGTCAACGCCATCCACGACACCGTCATCATGAATGAGACTATAAGTGAGATCCCGCCAGGCTCCGAGCCGATCAACAATTGGTATTCTACGAAAGGGCCTGTGGTATCCGAAGAGTTCTTAGTCCGAGAAATGGGTTGCATACCCCGCACAGCAACAAAGGAAGAGCGGCTCACACTTACTTTTGAGTCCGAGAGTGTCTCTAATACCCTCACCCAAGAGGATTTGGAGGCCATAGCCGAGCGTGTGTTTCCTTTCTTTGCTAATGAAAAATTTGATATTTCTGAGTACCCTGAGATTGCAAACATCATAAATGATGAATTAACTAATAATGAACTTAACGAACAAGTTAATAACGATTCAAATTATGATGAAATAGACCACGAAAACACAACATACTTAAATGAACTTGCTCAACAAGTCCGTAGTCGTGGTGAGAATGGTCCAGAGGCTGACGAAGAATTGCATGTTGTTAATCTGGGTACCGAAGAAGAGCCAAGAGAAACTAAGATCGGAAGCTTCTTCAAGGGGGACGACGGAGACAGATTGACTGCACTACTACGGGAGTTCGTGGATGTGTTCGCATGGTCATACAAAGACATGCCGGGTTTGGACAGAAAGGTAGCGGAGCACAGGATTCCGATCAGAGAAGATGCCAAGCCAGTAAAGCAGAAGCTCAGAAAGATCAAGCCAGAATGGTCTCTGCAAGTCAAAGAAGAGATTGAGAAGCTCCTCAGTGTGGGTTTCATCAAGGTTATCGAGTATCCGACATGGTTAGCCAACATCGTGACAGTAAGAAAGGCAAACGGCAAGGTTCGAGTTTGTGTGGACTTCCGGGATTTGAACAAAGCTTCCCCAAAGGATGATTTCCACTCCCCAACATCGACATGCTGGTCGACTCCACTGCTGCCTATGAGGTTCGCTCATTCGTGGATGGTTTCGCTGGGTACAATCAGATTCTCATGGCCGAGGAAGATCAACATAAGACAGCCTTCACAACACCGTGGGGTACCTTTTGCTACACAGTCATGCCATTTGGGTTAAGAAATGCTGGGGCTTCCTACCAAAGAGCCGTGACAGACTTGTTCCACGATATGATTCACAAAGAAATCGAGGTCTATGTGGACGACATGATCATTCACTCCAAAGGGACCGATGGTCAACATTTAATCGACCTCCGCAAGTTCTTCGAAAGACTTCGTCAACACAAGATGAGGCTCAACCCTGCCAAGTGCACGTTCGGGGTTATCCGAGGCAAAGTCCTTGGTTATATGGTCACTGAAAGGGGAATTGAAGTAGACCCCTCCAAAATCAAGGCAATCATTGACATGCCTCCTCCAAGGACACAGAAAGAGATCAAAGGTTTCATGGGCAGACTGCAATACATCAGTCGGTTTGTGCATCAACTCACTTCCATGTGCGAGCCAATCTTCAAGCTACTCAAGAAGAATGTGGCTCTAGAATGGACCGACGCATGCCAAGAAGCCTTCGACCAAGTGAAGCATTACTTGACGTGCCCTCCTGTTCTAGTTCCGCCGCACAAGGAGAAGCCTCTTTTGCTCTATCTCACTATCAATGATGAAGCCCTAGGGACTATGTTAGCACAAGAGCAACGAGAGTCCACAAAAGAGAATGCCATCTATTTTGTCAGTCGCCGATTCCAAGGAGGCGAAAAGAACTACTCTGTCTTAGAGAAGTCATGTGCAGCATTGGTTTGGGTCACTCAAAAGCTCAAGCACTATATGGAAGCTTTTCCGATCAAGCTAGTAGCAAAGGTGGACCCGCTCCGCTACATCTTGGACAAGCCTTTCGTGTCAACAAGAATAGCCAAATGGTACTTCATGATTGCCGGCTATGATATCACTTACGTCACACTAAAATCCGTCAGGGGGAAAGTGTTCAGTGACCAGCTTGCCGAATTCCCATGTGACGAAGTGAAGGGGGAAGACGTACAGTTCCCCGACGAGCATTTAATTTGTACTGCAACCGAGGAAAATAAGTGGCAACTTTTTTTCGATGGCGCCACCAATAAACACGGTTTTGGTATAGGAATATTGCTTGTCGATCCAAAAGACATCTACACTCCCATTGCCATCTGTCTAGAATTCGAAGCTACTAACAACATTGCCGAGTACGAAGCATGCGTAGCAGGGCTCGAAGCAGCTCTCAAAAGAAACGTCACGGAACTGGAAGTATTCGGCGACTCTTTGCTCCTTATCAATCAGCAATCGGGTAAATGGCGAACCCAAGACCCGACTCTCCAACAGTATGGTCAGCACCTTGAAGAATTGGTTGAACAATTCCAAGAGATCACTTTCAACTACCTGCCAAGGGATAAAAATTGCTTCGCCGATGCACTGGCCACTATAGCTTCATTAGTCGAAATGCCCAAAGGGAAAATGGTGAAGCCTTTCAAAATTGCCCGAAGGAACAGTCCGGCATACTGCATGAATATCGAGATCAACGAGGTTCAAACAAACTCTCCGTGGTATTCGGATATCATGAATTTCCTCAGAGATGGCACTTATCCCGAGAATAGCAATAAGAAGTCTCAAGCAGCTCTGCAAAGGCTAGCCTCTCGGTACATACTGATTGGGGACCATGTCTAGAAAAGACACCACGACGGGATCAATCTCTTATGCGCCAATGAGGCCGAAGCTCAAGAGATAATGTGTGAAGTGCACGAAGGAGAGTGTGGACCCCACATGAATGGGTTTATGCTGGTCAAAAAGATACTCCGCATTGGTTACTATTGGAGCACCATGGAACGAGACTGTATCGAGAAAGTCAAAAGGTGTGCCAAGTGCCAATTCCATGCTAATCTGCAACACGCTCCACCCTCGCAACTTTACAACATGGTCACACCTTGGCCTTTCTCTTGTTGGGGGATAGACATCATCGGTAAAGCCCATCCTGCCGGAAGCAATGGGCAGTCATTCGTCTTAGTGGCCGTCGACTACTTCACAAAGTGGGTCGAAGCACAAGCCTATCGGACCCTCAACGCCAAGAAAGTGGCCGAATTTGTAAAGATTAATATCATGTGCCGATACGGCGTGCCTCATGAAATCATTTCCGACAACGGCTCCCCCTTTGAGAAGGAAATGGATGCACTTTTGGTAGAATACAAGATCACCAAACACAAGTCATCTCCTTACCGTCCCCAAGCAAACGGCGCGGTTGAAGCAGCAAATAAGACCATCGAGACCATCGTCAAGAAAATGGCCTCAACAGGAAGGGATTGGCCCGAGAAGCTACCTTTAGCATTGTGGGGCTACCGCACATCAATACGGTCAGCTACAGGAGAAACTCCGTATGCATTAGTCTATGGTTCTGAAGCCGTACTCCCAATCGAGCTTGAAGTCCCATCTCTACGGGTCCTCCTCGAGAATCAAGTCAACGAGGTCGACTGGATGCAAAGTCGATATGAACAGCTGGCCTTACTCGACGAGAAAAGGCTAAAAGCACTCGAACGCACAAGGGCGTATCAGCAAAGGATGGCAAGAGCTTTCAACAAAAAAGTAAAGCCTCGAAACATCAATGTGGGAGATTTGGTCTTAAGACAACATCCTCCTAATGCCATGAATCCCCTGGGGAAATGGGGACCCCGATGGATCGGTCCGTACGTGGTCAAAAAGATACTAAGCGGCGGTGCAGTCCGGCTTGTGGATTTAGATGGTGACCAGCTGCCAAAGGAGGTCAACCTCGACAAGCTCAAGAGGTTCTATGCTTAATAAACAAATACCATAAAAAAAAAAAAAAAAAAAAAAAAAAAAAAAAAATCGCTCGCTAGGTTGAAAACCCGCAAGGGCGGCTTAGGCAAAAATTAGAGCACGTGTAAAAAAGAAGCCCGCTAGATTGAAAACCCGAAAGGGCGGTCTAGGCAAAAAAGTGCACAAAAAAAAATGGTCTTTGTTTGTTTGAACTACGGAGACCTGAGCCTCCCAACTGGAGGAACATAGGCAACCTTCGGGTGCGGTCTAAAACATATCAAAAATACCCAATTCACTTCAAATAACAAAATGCAATTTTTATTCATTCAATGAATCATTCAAATCATTACAACGGATTTATTGAGCAACAAAAGACATCAAAATATTAAATCCTAAAACAAAGTGGTCTAATTGCAATCTCTTGGGGTACAAAGAAAAATCTAATCTTTCTTAGGTTTGGGAACCCATTGCTTCTTGTTATGTCCTTTAGTCTTCTTGGATGGGGACGGAACATTCTTGGGACCGCCAAGACGGGAGAAAACGCTAGGACGGGACGGAGCTTCATCAACGGCTTTCCCTTTACCCTTATCAAGCGGAGCCTTAGCGGGGACAACCATGGGACGCTTCCACACATAGGAGGAATTTCCCTTACCTTTCTTCTTCTTGGGAAAATGACGGGGTCTATAGTCCCGCACATGAACCACCGGTCTCACGGGGTCAACAACATCGTCATTGGGCCTTCCCAAACGATCAAAAACGCTCGGACGCTTCTCCACCATCGGGACGGACCCCACAGCTAGAACAGACTTCTCACCCTCGGGGACGGAAACCTTAACTTCAAAGGAGAAAGTCATTGGGGCCATTATGACAAGAATTTTGTGGTTTAGGAGGAGAAAGTGTTTGCAAAAGAGTGCTGTGTGACCATTCTGGTCGAAAATGGTTCAAAATTTATAGCTGTTGGAACATTCTGATCAGAAAAAGAAAGGGGCTGTAATTCAGCAGGCCAGAAGCGCGCGCCTCCGACCAAGGCTGCACAACGCGCGCGCCTCCCACAAGCAAGGCCCAACGCGCGCGCCTTTTACAGCAGTTCAGACAGAAACAACCCTTGTCAGTTCAGAACAGAACCCAAGCACTTCAACATATCCAACCTGCAGTAAAATCAAATCCCAGCAACAAAAGGAGTTCAAGCATCAACAACAAGCATCCTTTGGGCACACATTTGTTTGTAAAGAGTCGACATCTAAGACCGAGTCGCTAATAAAGCATAAAATGAGTAGTAAGATAACTAGGATTGTAAATACATGTTAAATGTTATTACAGGCAAAAATAAAAATGTTTTCAATCCCTCATCCTCTCAGCCGCAACAGCTCGGGCACATCATCACCAGCACTGTGCTCACCCCCTGCTATCGCTCTCGGTCTCCTCATCGTCATCATCATCCTCATCATCATCATCGTCATCATCATCCTCAGACTCAGATGTCTCAATCACAACATCAGGACGGGTCCTCTTGGCAGCTCTCCCTGATGAACTAGCGCCACCCCGGATCTGGCTACCTTCTCGGCTCAGACTCCTACTATGGCTACCTCTGTGGCTCAGACTCCTGCTCAGCGGCTGCCTCGCCGAAGAGACAGCCTCATCAATGTCCAGCGCAGCATCCCTGCAGCCTCGTCCCATGCCCCGGGCACCTCGGGCAGCTCCTCTCGCAGCACCAGAGACAGCACCAGCAGCATCTCTAGTCATGGCAGCAATATCCCTGCACAGCTCCAGCACCCTCTCCTCCAGCTGACGGAGCCTCCGCCTCATCCCTTTGTTCTGTCTGCCCAAATGCCTATAAGCAGCTACAGGCACCTGTTGCAACAAAGAACAGGAAAAGGAAATTACATCAATACAAAGGACAGAAAAATAAGACTGGAACTGAGAAATGCAAAGATGGTCAGAAAAACATACCACAGCAGCCTGAGCGGGAGGCTCTCTCTCCGGTGACATATCCTCGGGAACAATCTCCTTCTGCTCCTCAAAGACCCCGAAGTTGGAATAAGTGTAATAGGGAGGAGGCAAAGGAGGATCAAAACAATACCCGGCACCGGTAGTATAAAACCGAGCGGAGGTCGTAGGAGCAGCCTGTGATCTCCTCGGATCAGCAAACATGAAGCCTTGCATCAAGTTGTTCTCCCTGAAAAGGCCATAATCCTGATCCAAGTGAATATAAGGGACGGCATGAACCCCTACCATGTATGCTGCGCGATCAGCCTCTGAAAGCGACCTCCAATTACGAGGGCAGAAAGGAGGAACGTCTGGAACTGCAGGACGAGGAGGGGTATAAAAATCTGTCACCTGGGTACCATGCTGCCAGAACACTCTGTCTCCCAAATACAGAGCTATGCACTCACCCGAACTCATCAAAAGCCGAGAACGGGTAGGAATAAGAGTATGCTCGAACCAGTGCTGAACTGATATCCACGGATACAAAGAGATGGCCACAGACTCAGGCCTCAAGGTGTCCAAGTGCCGTCGGGCCGAAGTAAGACTAATGGGGTTCGTGCCAGTCTTCACATTCCTCTCCTTGTACGCCCACCGTGCGCAGTCCGGATACTGGGGCTGGCCTTCCTTGGCAATCTTGAAATCCCTCAGATTCAGGATAGCAAAAGCCCAAAGCTGTAGACAAGAGGCAGAAACAAAGTTAATGACAGTCAACGAAAAAGGCAGTTATGACCAAAGCAAGGAGAATATAAAAGGGACGGTAAGTGGTATACCTCCCACAGCAAGCTGAAGCCTGTAACCGAGCTAGTGGTCGAGCGGCTGGTCAAATCCATGCCGTGGTAACAAGCAGCTAAGCCCGCTGCGCCCCAGTTATACTGGCCGATCTGATCCAAATCCTCTAACAAGTCAAGCAGAGCCAAGGAGGCCGAAGATCCCCCGTTGGCAAACAAAGTATGGGATAACAAGTACCAAATAAAGCAACGGGCCACGGCATCGACCCGATCAGCAGTAACACCTCGAGCCTCAGCCATCAAGATGCTGAAATAAGCCCGGATTCGTCCCCATATCACTCGAGAATTCTTGACCTCGAACCGGCAGTCAACCAAAGCCAGTAACTCGTCCGGAGTCCGGACAGCCCCTCTCAAACCAAAAAGGACAGGCATCCCCATGAACGGCAAGCCCGTCAAAGCTGTGAAATCGGTAGGCGTCATAGTCACCTCGCCCATGGGTAAATGGAAGGTATGGGTGGTGTCCCACCATCTTTCCCTCAATGCCTGGACCACATCGGGGTCATTCTTCAAAGCTGGGAGGCTGGTGACAAAAAGACCAAAATGAGTCCCTGTGACTCGGGCCCGAACATTCTCAGGCAACCTCTTCCATATGGAGATGAGCCTATGAGCCCCACCACGAATCTCTGTAAGACGGGTCCACTCCTGAAAGGAAAGAAAGAACAGCGAAAATTTCATCAGCATGACTGCTAGAAAATGGATGAACTCAACACAGAGATTTCAATGGCAGAACTATGCACAAACAAGTGTGTGAACATAAAAATGGGCACCCCAACATGTTTCTTACAACAAATCAGCAGCAATAAACAACATGCAAAGAATGATCAATAAAGCTGCTGCAGCAATATTTCGGGTAAAGAAAACGGAACTTCATGAAATCCGAAATCGACAAGAAAGGTGAGGCATTCTTACCAAACCCGAAGTCACGAAGTGAGAAATGTGGGTATGAGGCTGGAAAGTAAGCAAACTCGGGTCCATAGCTTCAACCCTAATTTCAGGCTCCTCGCCCTGTGGCATCTCGAACGGAGGTGATTGCTGACGATCCGACATCGTTTCTGTGACGGAATTGATCCTAGAGCAGCAAGAAAGTGTTTTGGGGTAATTTCTCTACGAAAATTGGGCTTGGAATTTGGAGGGTTCTTCAAATTTTTGAAAACTTACCGAAAACAGTGAACAGCCTATTTAAATATGCTGAACTTATGCGCAAGGCGCGCGCCCCACGACATACTCATCCGAGGCGCGCACGTCCCATAACGAGGCCCGGACGCGCGCTCTTCCCATCATCAGGCAGGTTCAGAAGCAGTCTCCCATGCAAGAAACCATGCACCGTATCAAGGTTTCCCCACGGATTCCAAACTCCCTAAGTTCTGTCATGGGTACCATACCCCCCTCAAGAGTCAATCTCAACATTTCATCCCCAGCAGGAATATTTTTCTGGTCGCGGTCAACTGTACCCGCACCCTACAATTCAAAAAGTCAAGTGTGACTCCAAGTGGCACGAGACTTCAAAGCAATACCTCATCAACGGATTTCACTAACGGATTCGTCCTCAAAGGTTCACTAACGGCCTCTCCAAAGGTTCACTAACGGCCTCTCCAAAGGTTCACCAACGGCCTCATCAACGAATTTCACTAACGGGTTCGTCCTCAAAGGTTCACTAACGGCCTCTCTAAAGGTTCACTAACGGCCTCTCCAAAGGTTCACTAACGGCCTCATCAACGGATTTCACTAACGGATTCGTCTTCAAAGGTTCACCAACGGCCTCTTCAAAGGTTCACTAACGGCCTCTCCAAAGGTTCACTAACGGCCTCGTTCAAAAGGTTCACTAACGGCCTCATTCAAGATATTCAGCCGGCAGGTTCACCTAACGGATCATGCCACCCCCTCTGTCAATAAAAGCCGCTCACACAGGGAGCGCACCACTATCTCTCGCAATTTCAAATTCCTGCTTTCATCGAGTCTTTGCTTTTTCTTGGTGATGTCCTCGGCGGGTGTTTTTAACTTTCGTCGACGCATTTTGCTTTGCAATCCAAGTCGCCAAGGGGCTCTGTAGACACCCCGCCTTGGACCGCTCACCCCGATTGCACAATTGATCTTGTGTTTCTCCCCATTTTAAGTGTTTCTCGTTAGTTTTTGTCATTTCCGTTAAGTTCCTGACTGACTTCGTTAAGTCCAGGGACTAAACTGAATAACAGGGCTGACTTTCTAGTCCATTCTGTCAAAATTGCCTTATCTGAGTCGCGCGCCTCCGACAGGAAGAGCCAGACGCGCGCGCCTCCCGCCCCCAAAGCAGGAAGCGCGCGCCTCTGGGCGTCAGTTACAGATTTTTGGCCAGGATTCTCTCCCTTGCTCAATTTACAGGATTTTGCCCGGGAAGAATTTCTTGGTGACTGAGTTTTGGCACCAAAAACACCTCTCTTTCACCTATAAAAACCTCCTTTTACCTCCATTTTCAAGGACCGAAAGACCGAAAACCTTAGACCTTGGACCTTGGATCTTTTACTCTAAAATCTCACACTTTCAACAAAGAAGCCAAATTTCTTACCTTCAAGGCATTTCCAAAGGCATTCATCAAGAAGTGTTTGAAGTCTCTCGAAGACTAGGTAAAAACCATTTCCTTCCTCTTCTCGACTTCATCTCTTTTCCCTTTCTTTTGTTTTATCAAAGTGCAATCACCCAAATCATTTTGGGACATGACTCTAATGATCACCTCATCTCATTGAGGTTGGTTAAGGAGTTATCTCCTACATCCCAAACTCCATTTTAAACCCCCTTTTATGATTTAAAGAAGAAGAAGAAGAACATTATTATTCATGTAGATTTTGATCAAGCAAGACCAACTTTAGTTGGGCGAGATGGGTGTTTCGGTACTTCCCATCTCGTAATCTAACCCCCGAACCTCAAAACAAAGAATCTCTGTTTTCGTAATCAAACATAGGCTATTATCAATAGGTTTTTCTTATGTTCCTCAAAACATAGGTGGCGACTCTAAACAATCTAAAACAAGTTAGACATCCTAGGATAATTCACCGCGCTCTAGCCTAAAGCCGTGGTTCCCCGGGGTATCTACACATACTGACATTTGTGAATTTAATGGGCTTTTAACAAGAGATAAAAAGAAATACTTTATCACATTTATTGATGATTGCTCTAGATACTGTTATGTTTATTTACTTAACAGTAAAGATGAAGCATTGGAAAAGTTTATCATTTTTAAGAACGAAGCAGAAAATCAAACTGGCAAGAAACTTAAACGGTTAAGATCTGATAGAGGTGGAGAATATGAGTCTAACCCATTTAAGTACTACTGTCAAGACAATGGCATAGTACATGAAGAGACTCCACCATATACACCTCAATCTAATGGTATTGCTGAACGTAAAAATAGAACCCTAACTGATATGATCAATAGTCTACTTATAAGTTCTGGATTGCCTAATTATATGTGGGGTGAAGCTTTGAATACGGCTTGCCATATTCTGAATAGAGTTCCTCCTAAGAATAATCAAGCAAGTCCGTTTGAACTTTGGAAAGGTAGAAAGACAGGCTTGAGTTACCTTAAAGTGTGGGGGTGCCTTGCCAAGGTACTTGTACCCGCACATAGAAGGAAAAAGCTTGGTCCAAAAACTGTTGATGCTATCTTTATAGGATATTCTGAAACTAGTTATGCATTGAGATTTCTGATTATCAAATCTAAAATTTCTGGCATAGAGGTGAACTCAATTGTTGAGTTACGTGATGCAACATTTTTTTAGGATATGTTTCCCATGAAAACTGGACTCCCTAAGGAATCTAACACTACATCTGACTCTATTCCAACTCAAGTGGAAGAGATGACAAATGTGGGGGTTGATTCAGTTGGTTCCTTATCTAATGATGAGGAAGAACCAAGGAGGAGCAAGCGGGCTAGGATTACCAAGGATTATGGAAGTGACTTCGTTACCTTCAATATCGAGGGTGATCCTAATACCTTCAAGGAAGCTATGGCATCTTCGTATGCTAAACAATGGAAGGATGCCGTTAAAAGTGAAATTGATTCTATTGTCTCAAATGGGACATGGGAATTAGTTGACCTTCCTCCTGGTTGTAATACAATAGGGTGTAAGTGGGTTTTTAAGAGGAAAATGAAACCATATGGTACTGTTGATAAGTTTAAGGCTAGACTGGTTGCTAAAGGGTTTAAGAAAATGGAAGGAATAGACTATTTCGATACCTATTCCCCTATTGCTAGAATGACTACAATTCATATGCTTATAGCATTGGCTTCTGTATATGGTCTTCCTATCCATCAGATGGATGTTAAGACTGCCTTTCTTCATGGTGATCTTGAGGAAGAAATTTATACGGATCAACCTGAAGGATTTGTAGCTTTTGGTAATGAGAAAAAGGTTTGCAAACTGGTTAAGTCTCTTTATGGACTTAAACAAGCCCCAAAGCAATGGCATGAGAAATTTGATCAAATTGTCTTATCCCACGGTTTTGTTCTGAATGAATTTGATAAATGTGTCTATAGAAAAATAAAGGGTGATAATTAGGGATGGCCAAAACCGGTTCCGGTTCGGCAAAAGGGTGACCCTGAACCGGCCCGCGCTTACCCCGGTTTCGGTTCCGGTTTGGCACAATCCGGTTCCGGTCCCCCCCCTTTAAAATTATTGAAAAATAAGGGATTTTCGGTCCGGTTACGGTTCCGGTTCCGGTCCGGTTCAGCATATATGTGACCCTGAACCGGCCCGAATGCCTTGCGGTTCCGGTTCGTCCGGTTTCGGTTTCCTCTCCGGTTTGCTCCGGTTCCAGGCTTTTCCGGTCCGGTTCCGGTCTGGTTTTCCGGTTCCGATCCGGTTTGGCCATCCCTAGTGATAATCGTATTGTCTTATGCCTATATGTTAATGATATTCTGTTATTTGGGAATAATATGAGGATAATTGATGAAACCAAGTCTTTCTTGAAAAGTAAGTTCGAGATGAAGGATATGGGGGTTGCTGACGTGATTCTTGGACTTAAGCTGACTCGTTTAGCTCAAGGCATTACTATCTCACAGTCTTAATTGAAAGTATTATTGAGAAGTTTGGTAGTAATGGTAGAATCGTTAGTGCTCCGTTTGATACTTCTGTAGCACTTACTAAGAATGAGACTGGTGTACCTGTGGCTCAATTGAAGTATTCTCAGATTATTGGGAGCTTGATGTATCTTGCCAATTGTACGAGACCGGATATTTCCTATTCCGTAACAAGATTGGCTAGATACACTAAGTGTCCGAATAGAGCTCATTGGGAAGCTCTAAACCGAGTACTTAGGTACTTGAAGGGAACTGTTTCCCTTGGGCTGCATTACAAGAGATATCCTGCTGTTCTTGAAGGATATAGTGATTGTTGGTCCCTAAAGGGCAACAAGGGTGTGAAAATCGCTAGAGGGGGGGGGGGTGAATAGCGTTTTAAAATTCTTTTCAAACCCTTTTGCAATTCAATGGCAGATGCGCACAACTCTTATTTTGGCCAAGTATAGCGCGCAGTAAGAGTGTGAAATGCACAGCGGAAATTTAAAGCAGCTCTGCGCAGGCGCAGAGATAAAAACGCACGCGCTAAGTATGAGGCTAAAGAGTGGCGCAAAAAGGATTCTAAGGCAAATGAGCAATAACAATTACGACATCAAAGTGTAGTAATCTGAAAGATCAAACAAAGCAGTTCATAAAATGTTAAGCAGGAAATATGCAGTAAGTATAATGAACACGATATTTGGAGAGGTTCGATCGATGAAAGATCTACATCCTCTACCAAGATGGTTAGTCTTGGATTTCTAATGGAGATCTTATTATATGAGAGAGTATTACAAATTACAACATTTGAGCTCAATACTAACTCAAGATCTATTATCTATGAAGAACAAATCCTAGACTAAACCGGTGTATCTCAAGAAGTTAGATCAAAATGATCAAAGCTTCAAGAGGTGTGTGTGTAACAGAAATTCTGGGCTCTATGAATATGAAAGATGAAGAGCACCAAGAATTTTGGTGATATAGGCTTTGTGATATGAACAGGAGTTTGAAGGTTTGAAGATCTTGAAGGCTGTTCTAAAGAATCTGGAAATACTAAGCAGCAGTCTTCAGATCTTCATGGTTTCTCAGTGAAGCATGAAACTCGAGCTCTAAAGCATAATGGCCAACAAGAGGGGCTTTATGAAAGGGCCGATGAATGGGCTAAATCAAAGGCAGCTTGGAATTGAAGATGAGCAAGCTATTTATAGCAGAGAGCTTGAATATAGCCGTTGGAGCTCTGAGCAAGGACAATGAGCTGGCACAAAGTGATTGGCGCGCAGCTGTCCTTTATAGCCGTTGGGTCTCTGATCAATGCGCAGGTGATTTAGAGCCATTGGAGACTGAGCATGAAGACCCAATTCAAAAGCTTCTTCTAGAAGGTTGACAGCTGTCTTCATTTGAGATATTTCTTTGAAGCGTGTCTCCACCAATGGTTTTGTTGAGTGTGCTTATTTTGTCGTTTGTGCACACCTCAGCATTTTAATAAGTGTGCATCTTCTAAGCGTTTTCCAAGCTTTCTAGAATGTGAGATCAAGGAGATGCGGAACTTGACCAAGGTTGTGTCCGCGCACAAAGGCATGCGTATTGCCGGCGCGCATGGATTCAGCGCATGAGCAGCATGCGCACCATGCTTGGTCACAAAAATATCTCTTGAGAGTTTGGAGAATGAGATCTTGAAAGCTGAGCAGGGTCAAGGGCTACGCAAGATATCTATGCGCAGTGGCGACCTGCGCAGAGAGCATCCTGCGCACTGAAATGAATCTTGCTTAGGAAATCTTTGATCTTTAAAGCTTCAAGTCCTATAATCTAAGCCTATACTATAAAAAGGAATTGGATAAAAAATAAAGTTATAAACTTCTTTACATGAGGTCCTAAAGTCCATAAAAATACTCATAGGTGATGGTATCAATCAATTCTAACAAATGTAGGAGGGTTAAGTGATAAGCATACCCAACAATCTCCCCCTAAATGATTGATGCCATTACCTACTATAGCAAAGGCAATTCATTGTACTTGATAATAACATGTCCATAAAAATGTGAATGGTAAATCATGCCTCAAGTCAATGCACACACTAGCCAGTGCTATAGATTTCTAATCTATCCAAAAGATTAAAAACTTACAAGATAGGAAAGATAGAAATATCATTCAGAGCATACAAATAATGTGAGATGAAGTTTTAAGTATGCGTTTAAACTGAATGTTTAAACATCATGCGTAGAAAACATGAGCAGTAAAGATTATGCGCATGAGTTTAAGTAATAATGCATTCAATGTTCCACAAACGAATGGTTTGAATTGAACAAGGTTTTGTGAAAGCTTAATGATGCATTCTTCTCATTAAAAACTTTGAAGGATTGACTGTTACAGAGTACAAGTTTTAAAGAGGAAAAACAAAAGAGGTGCGCACAAAAACAAAAGCGCACGAAATAAAAGCGCATAAAACAGACTGTGCGCAACAAGAATCAAAATGTTCCAAAAATAACAAAATACTTACAA
The DNA here is from genome assembly GCA_026119855.1 of Campanula takesimana. Lineage (NCBI taxonomy): Eukaryota > Viridiplantae > Streptophyta > Magnoliopsida > Asterales > Campanulaceae > Campanula > Campanula takesimana. The sequence goes on from JAOWBW010000010.1 coordinate 1,830,968, forward strand.
AGGAAATCTAATCTATGTTGATCCGTTGCAGGGCTTCGCGCATCTCATTTTGAAGACTGTTGAACTTGTTCATGAGTTCCACCTTTAAATTTTGAAATTTGTCCTGGAACTCCACAGCTTTACCAACATAAGTGTTCATTCCTCTGCGCATATCAGCATTGTCATCCACTAGCTCTCTGAACTTTGCTCTGCTGTCCGTCAGGATAGCAGTTTGCGTAGCTTCTAATCTTGAGTCGGTATGGAGGCGCTGAGTGTTGACGCTGGCTTGAATGTCTAGCATTGCGTAGTCCATTTTGTCGTTGAACGCAGAAGAAAAATCTGTCATGGACTTAGCAATGCATCGACGCACTTCTTCAATATTATGCGCAGAGCCTCCTTGTTCAATCTTCTCCATCTGAGCCTCCATCTGAGCTTGAAGATCATCAAATCCTCTATGTAACCCATCTGCGAGGGTTTTCTTGAGCTTTTTCAGTATGTCCCTGAGTCCACCATCAAGCGCTCCAAGGGTGCACACATTTTTGAGTTGTGCGCGGACATTTTCGAGCTGGGCGCTGATGGTTCTCAGGGAGTCCAGGATAAGATGATCCCAAGTGATAGGAACTTTTTCTTGCGCAGGCTCAGATGGACTTGCCTTAGCACTCTCCGTGCTTTCCTTTGCCTCCCTTTCCTTTTCTTCCTCCTTGGCTGCTTTCTCCCCCTTAATGGTATCAATCTCCAAACGCTGCATATCAAGACGATACAATAAAGCAGTTTGAGCAGTAAGGAGTTGATTTAGCTGCAGCTGCGTAGCGACTTGATTCGCTTGAACAGAATGCAAGCTTTGCACGATCTGGCGCAGCTCAGCTGAAGAGGAAGGAGTCTCAGGGGCGGAAGATGGTTGAACTGGAGAAAGATCACTGCTGTCAGTGGCTGCGGAACTAGTGCGGCGCTTCTTCAATCCTTTAGCGCTGCTGCGCACCTTCTGCTTGAGACGAGAGGAGATATGTGCGATATCAGCACTGGGGATGGCTTCTTGAGAGGCTTTGTGCATCTGCTCCCCCTCAACTGCAGCATCATCTGAATCACCACGAAAATCAGCCTTGCGCTTCATGGTGGTTGGCTTTGAGGGAGTAGGAGCTGGATTGCTGGTAGGATCTGCCTCTTTGAATGAAATCCCTTTGGTGGATTGAACCAAAGGAATGTCCTTGAGCTTTTTGCCACTGGGCGGAGCAATGCCCTTCCCCTTGCGATTATACGCTTCTTCTGCGGTCTCTTGCGCAACATCAGTTGTAGATCTTCCTGCACTCTTCTTGGACTTGGCCACAGGAATTGGGCCTATCCAGGGTTCCTTGTTGGGAGCGGAATCAAACAGCCAGATTTCATAGTAATCAGCGTTACCTATCTCACTGCGCAAATTCTGGAGGTGTACTCTGGAGTAGTACTTTACGTCGCAAGACTGCTTCTTGATTGACTTTTCTTCAACATAGGTGGCCAGTTCACCATAAGTCAATAAGAGTTTGGTTAGAAGTCTGCAGTGAGTTCGGTATTTGGTCTTCCCTGCGTTCAGCTTTTTGTCATAGCTGGTCATTCCCTTCACAATCTCATTGAAGATAATCTGCGGCCAGTCGAGTTGATCTTCGTTGAAGATGGCTGCGCAGTATTCCCACTGCTTTGAGATGAAATGTCCATTATTTCCATTCTTGCAGTTGAGGGAATCTCCAATTAGGGTGCACAGGTGATACATCACCTCACCAAATTCCTTTCTGTTATACATCAACCATTTCTTGTTAAGAGAAGGGATGCCAATGAGCTTCTGTGCAAGAGCATTTTGATGAGCCTCATCATAGTTGACTGAAGAACTATCAACGTTAAAGTTTAGGAGGCTGCGAATGTGGTTAGGGTGAACCATTACATCACTGCGCTGAACGGTGGCCATGATCATTTCCGTTGTCTTGCCTTCAAGTTGTGCAGGAACGACTCTTGCTGTCTTGAAGAATTCATCTACCAGCGCAGCAGGCACTATGAAGGATTTCTCAAGAGTGAATAAGGGAAGAATGCCGGAGGAGCTGAGAAGGTGAAGCAGACGACGACCAATTGCATCTAAAGAGAGATCTGCCTGAATAAGTTCCCAACCCGGTATGAAGTAAACGTGTCCCTGCGTAAAACAATAGATAGAATTAGACAACCTATTGCTTATGGAGCTGTGCGCATATGCAAGTAATGCAGATATACCTTGGCACAAGTTCCATGATAAGCAAAAATGTTTATGCGCAGAAAATAGGAAGAGGGTGCGCATAAAATAAGAATGCATACGCAGAGAGGGATCGTGCGCACAGAAAATAAATACTACCTCCGTCCCAGCTCAATGTACACACTTACCTTTTAAGTGGGTGTCGTTAGATATGTGCACAATCCAAAAAAGGAAAGTTTTTTATTATTTTTATAATCTTCCACTCATTCTCTCTCTTCCTCCCAACCACTCATTATTCTCCACTCATTCTCTTTCTTCCTCTCAACCACTCATTATTCTCCACTCATTCTCTTTCTTCCTCCCAACCACTCATTATTCTCCACTCACAATACTTTTGAATATAAATAATCTCTCCTTAAATATTGTGCCAAACAGTAAAGATGCGTATTGAGTTGGGACGGAGGTAGTACTAGTAAAGAAATGTGCGCAGAGAAATAGGTACAACTATATGCTCAGAAAGCCATGCGCAGGAAATTATGCGCAGAACACAAATACTAGGGGATATAACAATAGACCAAATAAAATAATAAGAAAGAATATATAAGAACATGAAGAACATCCAAGAACACCGAAAAACAAAAGTTGACAAAATTCAACAAAAAATACATCGAAATGATGGCATGAACAGGACGAAGTCAACCATGTAAAAAGTATGGTCAACGACATTAAAAACAAACCCAGAAATCAGAAAAATGGTTCGTCTGCCAAGGAAGTTACGGAGCACAGAAATTGACGAAAAACGCATGTAACGACCTTTGATCATGAAATAAACTACATGAAAGAATAGATCAGGCAAATACGAACACAACACAATGATCGATTTCAAAAATGATCAACAAATAAGGGTGAAATCGAAAAAAGGGAGTCTTGAGACCTCCAAGAACAACAATGGCGGAAAAATAAGGAGTTATAGAGAAACATACCATGTCTTTGACGGTTGGATGCCTAGATTGTCGTTCTACTTCTTCTTCGTAAGAGTTCCCAGGATTGGAGTGCGAAGAAGAGTCGGAGATGATAATTTCGGGTTGAGTTTTGGTTTTCTTAGGCGCCATTGAAATGGTTTTGAGAGAAGAGAGGTTGAGGTTGAAGAAAAAAAAAAGGAGATGAGAAATGAGGGTTTAGAACAGAGGTTAGAAAGAGAGTGAGAGAGAATTTAGAGGGAAGAGAGAAGTAGAGAGAGAAACGGTTTAAGTAGGGAAGGAGATGTTAGGCGCACGATAGCTAAGAAAAGTTTGAGAAAATGTGCAGTGGCGCAGGATAGCGATACCACGTGTCACAAAAGGGAATGCGCGTGCGCAGACCTATGCGCGCGTGTGCGTGTGAAGTCCTAAGCCGGTCACTGTCAAGTCGACTTCCTCATAAATGGTGAGTTAGTGAAAGGACGGGCGCACGTTAGCAGGGTGACGTGGCCGAATGGGGGACGCGCGTGCGTAGTCTTTACGCGTGCGTGTGTCAGTGAAAAGAGGCTGACGGCTGTCGCATCACCTTCCTTATTTAATGGTGAGCAGACATTCGCAAGATGCGCTGTCATGAATTGCAGTTTGCATTAAATGACAATGGGACATGAGCAAGGGTAAAAAGGTAATTTCCCAAGAAAATTCAAAAATAAAAGCGCGGGAAAATTTAATTTATACAAGTACCCTTGTGACTCAGCGTTGACTTTTCAGTCAAGGACCTATGTGCAAAATCTAACGAATAGAACACTTACCTGCGGTCCACGATGATTTGCGCATGGATAGTCATGCGCAGCGCATTGATAGTGCAGAGATTCTATAAATCTCAGAACTGTTGTTTCATGCGCAGACATATGTTTGCGCAGGTGTTGCGCAGGGCGCATGAAACTTAACCTATTTAGCACACTTATCAAGCAAATACATTAGTATCAATAAATCATATGGACAAGTTAGCTAAGGTTAAGCATACCCATTTCTCCTCTCAAGAATACAAATCTCTTTGCGTCAAGAGCCTTTGTAAGGATATCAGCAATTCGATTATCTGTTCCCACGTGCTCTAAATGAATGTTTCCTTTTTCCACGTGGTCCTTGAGAAAGTGATATTTGATGTCAATGTGCTTTGTCTTTGAATGTATGACAGGATTGTTGGAAACAGCTATGGTGGACATATTATCGCAGAATATTGGACAGTTTGCTTCATGAATTCCACAGTCCACCAATTGTTGCTTCATCCATAGGATTTGGCAGCAGCAGCTTCCAGCAGCAATGTATTCAGCTTCTGTAGTGGAGATGGACACAGCAGCTTGCTTCTTGCTTGCCCATGCAACAAGTCGATTTCCAAGGAAATGACATGTTCCACTTGTGCTCTTCCTGTCAATGGTGCACGCTGTGTAGTCCGCATCTGAATAACCTACAAGTTTAAAGTTCGAATCTTTGGTGTACCAAAGTCCAAGGTTAACAGAGCCAAAAATATATCTAATACATTTTAAAGCAGTTATGTGCGTTTTAGAAGAATTAGCATGAAAGTGCGCACAGATCCAGTCAACATAATATCTTGGCCAACTAGCAGAAGATAAAGGAGAGTTAATCATACCTTGATATAGTCTGATCAACTTTACCTTTTAAGTCTGTTAAATTTGTTGCTGGTGGCCATTGGAGTGTCGTATGCTTTAGCACTCAAGTCCAAACTTCTTGATTAAGTCCCTTGTGTACTTGGCTTGATTTGCGAAGATGCCATCATTCAATTGATTGATTTTAAGCCCGAGGAAGAAGGTGATTTCTTCATCATGCTCGTCTCAAACTTGCTTTTCATTTGCTTTTCAAAGTGCTTACAAAATGACTCATTAGTAGAACCAAATATAATATCATTGACATAAATTTGAACGAGTAAATAATGATCATTATGCTTGGTAATAAAAAGAGTTGTATCAATTTTACCGCGCTTGAAGCCTTTCTCTAGTAGGAATTTTGATAGCGTATCGTACCATGCTATTGGAGCTTGCTTAAGACCATACAAAGCTTTCTTGCTTTGATTCTGTGATGCTTCCATTCTTATCCATCTTGTTTCCGAATACCCATTGAAGCGCTTAATATTGGATGAGCTTTTCTTGCACTTCTTGCATAGCATCGATCCAGCTTAAAATATGGAGCACTCTATCAATCTTCTTTGATCCGACATGAGAGATAAACGAATGCTACACCGCAAAGTTTGATGCTCTCGATTGTGCGAACCCCTACATTGAGATGATAGGAATACGAAGATCAATGGGTATTTCATATGCTTCAGCATTTCGATCATTAAAGGTGATTTGTTGAAGTGGAGAAACATCATGCGCAGGAGGAGGAGTTTGCGCATCAGGAGTTGTAACTTCAGGCGCAGCATTTGGAGTATGCGCATGAGATGGACTTGATTCTGATTTTGCTTGATCTATATTCTGCGCAGGAATAGAATTACTGCGCACCTGTCTAAAAAGCTCAGCAGAGTCATCAGAATCATTGGGAGCGAAATGTGGCTCAATGAGAGAATGCTTATCAAAAAGTAGCATGTACAGATACTAAAATAACTAGAGATTTATCTTATTAAGATCATGAAAAGCTTATAGAATGATTGGCATACCCAACGAGAATACCTTCATCTGCTTTAGCGTTGAATTTACCTCTATAGCGTTTACAGCCAAAGAGCATGAAGAAAGCAATGTTGGGCGCTTTCTCTCTTTCCATAGATCGTATGGAGTATTGATGTAGGCTTTGTTGATGAGGGATCTTTATTCTGAGTAAAACATGCACCGTTGACAGCTTCTTCCCAGAAATACATTTAGAAGTACTGCTTCTACTATCATTGTTTATCCATCCTCAAACAACAAGCGATTCTTTCCACAACGCCATTTTGTTGCGGAACTCCAGTAGCAGAAAAATTGTGAAGAATACCATTTGATGGTTCTTGTAGGTTCTCACAATATTGAGCGACATTGTTGTTCATAAATTCTGTTCTGTTGAAGTGTCGAACTCTATTGATGTCTTCTATATTTGGAGATTTAGAAGGAGAGCAGCCAAGATATCATAGAGATACCACAGGTTGGTCCAAAGCTTCGCGGTAGAGAGCGGTCCAAACATATGAGGTGAAGCGGATGTAAGCGTTTTGACATTGGAGCAATCTTGCTGGAGGAAAACTGCTCAGGCTGCTTACTAAGCTGGCATGGTGCTCATACCATTGCTAGCTGCATTCACTTATGTTCTTTGCTACAAAACAAGGATTAGTAATAGAAATTATAGTGGTAAGATCAATAATATAAAAATAGGTCTTACGAGTCCTTGTGAGCAAAGTTAGTCCGGAAATGCCATTCTTGATATAGCAATGCTTTGAAGTGAAATGGCATTCCAGACCTTTATCGCATAATTATGATATGGAGAGCAGGTTGCTTGAGACTGTCTTTTATGATTAGTCCAAATCCAATTATGTGCCCTTTGTTGTTGTCACCAAATTACTGAGCTATCTTCTTCCTTCATGCACATCTTTAAGAGTGTTGACATCTCCAGTAGTGTCTAGAATCCACTGTTGAAACCAACTGAGCTTGAGAATGCGCAGTGAAGTAGATCTTTTCTGCTTGTTGAAACATTGACTTGCGCTCTACAGCATAGTTATCACTTAAGATCAGCAGGCACTTTGAGAGATTTCTTGCGCGGCTACGGAGTTAGTGATGACGCAGCTTCTGTCAGGTTAGCTTTGGTAGAAAGGTGCTTGTCATTCTGTCAGCTTGGTGAAGGTGTCCCGTTTTCACTAGAGTGAAAGGACCTTTCTTTGATTGTCCTTGGCGCATGCTCAGGTTCCATTTCAGAAACAACTTTTGAATCATTGTCAGCATTTGCCACTAAGCAGAGCAGTCCATCCTCAGAGTCAGCATCGTTGTCTTCAGTGTGTCTCCAAGTCCTTGTCTCCTTTTCTGCGCAGTTCACTTCAGCAACCAGCGCGGGGTTCCTTTTTCTTGTACTCAAATTGGAGTAGGCATTTTGAAACGAAAAGTCCTGGCTTTCTGTAGTAGACCAAGTCATCTTTCTTTGAGTCTATGAGAGGGAATAGTAGGTTTGCTTAAGAATCCACCAAGTTTGGAGAACTTTCTGAATTTGATCTGAGGTTTGAGCAAGCGCAGGAATATGTGAAAAGTTAGCCATTGCCCTAGATTTTGAAGCCATATTGAATCGGCACCCAAGCTGTTAAGCTTGAAAAACAGAAATATGTTTTATGAAGGTGTTTGCTTTGATACCACTTGTTGGTCCCTAAAGGGCAACAAGGGTGTGAAAATCGCTAGAGGGGGGGGGGGTGAATAGCGTTTTAAAATTCTTTTCAAACCCTTTTGCAATTCAATGGCAGATGCGCACAACTCTTATTTTGGCCAAGTATAGCGCGCAGTAAGAGTGTGAAATGCACAGCGGAAATTTAAAGCAGCTCTGCGCAGGGTATACTGCGCAGAGATAAAAACGCACGCGCTAAGTATGAGGCTAAAGAGTGGCGCAAAAAGGATTCTAAGTCAAATGAGCAATAACAATTACGACATCAAAGTGTAGTAATCTGAAAGATCAAACAAAGCAGTTCATAAAATGTTAAGCAGGAAATATGCAGTAAGTATAATGAACACGATATTTGGAGAGGTTCGATCGATGAAAGATCTACATCCTCTACCAAGATGGTTAGTCTTGGATTTCTAATGGAGATCTTATTATATGAGAGAGTATTACAAATTACAACATTTGAGCTCAATACTAACTCAAGATCTATTATCTATGAAGAACAAATCCTAGACTAAACCGGTGTATCTCAAGAAGTTAGATCAAAATGATCAAAAAGCTTCAAGAGGTGTGTGTGTGACAGAAATTCTGGGCTCTATGAATATGAAAGATGAAGAGCACCAAGAATTCTGGTGATATAGGCTTTGTGATATGAACAGGAGTTTGAAGGTTTGAAGATCTTGAAGGCTATTCTAAAGAATCTGGAAATACTAAGCAGCAGTCTTCAGATCTTCATGGTTTCTCAGTGAAGCATGAAACTCAAGCTCTGAAGCATAATGGCCAACAAGAGGGGCTTGATGAAAGGGCCGATGAATGGGCTAAATCAAAGGCAGCTTGGAATTGAAGATGAGCAAGCTATTTATAGCAGAGAGCTTGAATATAGCCGTTGGAGCTCTGAGCAAGGACAATGAGCTGGCACAAAGTGATTGGCGCGCAGCTGTCCTTTATAGCCGTTGGGGCTCTGATCAAAGTTGATGACCTGGCACAATATGATTGGTGCGCAGGTGATTTAGAGCCGTTGGAGACTGAGCATGAAGACCCAATTCAAAAGCTTCTTCTAGAAGGTTGACAGCTGTCTTCATTTGAGATATTTCTTTGAAGCGTGTCTCCATCAATGGTTTTGTTGAGTGTGCTTATTTTGTCATTTGTGCACACCTCAGCATTTTAATAAGCGTGCATCTTCTAAGCGTTTTCCAAGCTTTCTAGAATGTGAGATCAAGGAGATGAGGAACTTGACCAAGGTTGTGTCCGCGCACAAAGGCATGCGTATTGCCGGCGCGCATGGATTCAGCGCATGAGCAGCATGCGTTCCATGATTGGTCATAAAAAGATCTCTTGAGAGTTTGGAGAATGAGATCTTGAAAGCTGAGCAGGGTCAAGGGCTGCGCAAGATATCTATGCGCAGTGGCGACCTGCGCAGAGAGCATCCTGCGCACTGAAATGAATCTTGCTTAGGAAATCTTCGATCTTTAAAGCTTCAAGTCCTATAATCTAAGCCTATACTATAAAAAGGACTTGGCTAAAAAATGAAGTTATAAACTTCTTTACATGAGGTCCTAAAGTCCATAAAAATACTCATAGGTGATGGTATCAATCAATTCTAAAAAATGTAGGAGGTTAAGTGATAAGCATACCCAACAGTGATGCTAGCTAGATTGCCACTAACTCTGGGAGTTATGGCTGTACATGGTATGTTTTCACCCTAGGCAATGCTGCAGTCGCCTGGAGGTCTACAAAACAAACTCTGTTGTCTAGGTCTACTTTTGAGGCCGAATTAGTTGCCCTTGACACTACTGGATTGGAAGCTGAATGGCTACAAGGACTGATGTCCGAGTTACCCATGATCTGCAAGCCTATGCCTGTGATTTTGGTACATTGTGACAATACTGCCACAATTGCGAAAATCAAAAGTGTCAAGTACAACTGCAAAACAAGGAGACATATCCAAATTAGATTAAAATCTATAAGGGATCTTGTGTCTCGGAAGGTAATAGCTGTTGATTATGTTAGTACTAAAGATAACACAGCTGATCCTTTAACCAAAGGACTTGAATTAGTTCTTGTCCAAAAATCCAGGTTGGGAATGGAACTGAACCCTATATAATTCATACGCAGTAGCAACCCAACCTATCTGAGTGGAGATCCCACAAAGAAGGTTAAATGTGGTAATAGCAATCTGTGGGGTGAATTGGAACACCTAAAACAGATTGACATGTTACATGTCTGAGTCTGTCCCCTGATAAACCTGGAAAGGTGTTCGTAACTGCAAGTATAGTAAGAGCTTTAAGCTTTGAATGGGATCAAGTCTTTATGACGAGATGTTAGCAGTACATCTTTGGAGATGCCCAACTAAGTGAGTATTATTGTTGGCCGCAATTAGAGGAAAAGGGTTATTCCTGTAGACACCCCGCCTTGGACCTCTCATGTCCCGATTGCATACACATTCTTTGTCTTCCTCTTTTCTGTTAAGTTTTGTTACTTTTCATTAACTTTCGTAACTTTCCGTTAAGTTCCTGACTTACTCCGTTAGTCTTGGATTTGACTAAGTGGCAAAGTCAACCTTGAGTCTTTGTTTCATTTATTTTCGTTGACTTTCGTGATGTTCGTTAAGTTTTTGGACTAATTCCGTTAGTTTTGGGGCTTAACTTCATAACGGGGTTAACATTTGGGCTAAAATATGAATTTTCTGAAGCTGGGATGCGCACGCCTTTGCCCTCCTTTGTGGGAGGCGTGCTCCTCCCATAGGGGGGGTGGGAAGCGCGCGCTTCCCGCTTCCAGAATCTCAGATTTGGCCAAATTTCCCTCCTTTTCTGATTTGTAACCCCCAAAGCCATTATGGCTTGGCTTGATCCGAGGAAGGACCATCTTTGTGACCACAAAGACCTTACCTAACACATATAAAAAACCCTCCAATCCATCATTGGAGGAGGACTTTTCTTTTCACTCTCTTAACAAAAAAAGGAAGACTTCTTGAATCAAAAACACTTTAAAACACATAAAATCCATTTTCAAAGAGTGGTCACTATAGACAATTTGGTTCTTCCCCGTTCAAGAACAAGGTGCAATGTTCATTCTCTTATAAACTTTTAATCTCATCTTTATTTTCTCTCCTTGTTAAAATCTTTTTATTACACTCTTCATCTTTAATGTGTATGCAATCTCCATAAAAGGGATACAACCAAAAGGCCATTTCACTATTGAAGTTTGGCCAAGGTTACATCCCAACATTCCAAATTCCACTTTAATTTTCATTTCATTTCTTCATGTAATTGTTTGGCATAATTGTTACATGTAATCTTTTAGCATAAATTAATAAATAAAAACAATTCTCTTTTATTTCCTTTTAATTTTCCCCTTTCTTTCCATTGTAATTGTTAGCACTTCTTACATTAATAATTGAAGGACTTTTCTTTTTAGTATTAGAACACCAAAAGTAGCAAGAGCCGCGTAAACGGGGCGGAGTGGGTGTTTAAGTACTTCCCACTCCGTCACCTAACCCCCGAACCCCTCATCTCAAGAATCTTTGGTTTCGTAATCAATAAAAAAGGCTATTTTCTTAGGTTTTCTCGCGTTCCTCTAAAACGTGGGTGGCGACTCTTAAAATCAATTAGACATCCTAGGTAATTCACCGCTCTAGCCAAGCCGTGGTTCCCTGGGGTATCTACAGTGGCGACTCCGCTGGGGACATAGAGGGTTAAACTTGCATTTTCTGCTTTTGGTGTTATTATATCTGTTTTCTGGGCATTCTGGTAAAAAGGGTAGGAAGCGCGCGCCTCCGGCCTTCTTGGCCTAAAGCGCGCGCGTCCGACCCTTATTACCAGAATCGCCCACCTTCCATCTTGTCCTTAAAATTTCATATTTCTATGCTAACAAGTTTCTGCAGGGGAAAGTTACATAATTTGGGACCAGGGCAATCCCCTGAGTCCGCGGTTTCTTCTGACATTCTGACAGGTACCCCAGATGCGCGCGCCTCCCACATTCATGGCGCAATGCGCGCGCTTCCCACGTAACTTCCCTGAGTCGCGCGCTTCTGGGCCATTTTCCAGAACATAACAGTGAACAGAATGGGCATTATTGATAGTGTGTGGGCACCGGGCCTGCATACACCCCCTTTTACTTTTGTTTATTCATTTTTATCGGTCACACGGGTGATTCGAAAGTTGTAAATTACGTGCTTATTTGTTTTTTTATTTCCTTTGAAAAAAAAATTTTTTGTCACTTGTTAGACCTCACACTACGCGCACAATTCTTATCAACTGCTCACTATCGAGTCGCACAAGTCCAACCCCAAACCCGTCGAGGCCCGTCCTAGGAAGTTTCAAGCTCCACCCGACCTTGACTCTTCCGAAGCGGTCAACCTCAGCCCGTGGCGTAGTTCATGACTACATGCCGGGGGTGACCTTTAAGCCTCTCTTTAGCCGAGCACAAACCACACAATTCTAGTTAGGGTCTAACACTCCGTGACTCAAGTCGGTTTTTCATGTACCGAGATTTCCCTAAACTAATGTCTTCAAATCATACATGCCAACTTGTTGCAATGGACGAAAGAAAACTCCGTCCCCAAAGTGGTTATAATGGATGAAAATAAAAAAATCCGCCCCCCCCCATGTATGATTTACCACATTAATTTAGTTTAATCCCGACACATGTAGGATTCACAAACGTGGTGGAATCCGATGAGTATATGGGACCGTGACAAGGTCTATATACTAGTGTGACGATTCCACTATTCTTTCTAGAAACCCCAAAAAGGACCACGTCCTTCCGACTTTTGTAAATAATAAAAAAAAAAGAGTCATTTCTCTTATGTGGTTGAGTCTTTTTCCTTTGTTTGTGGGTTAATTATTTTACTCAAAATATGTTTGTGGGGCCAACCTAAGATCGAATGTGTTCTCTCAATAGGTCTAATGGCTTCCAACGGCAACAACAACAAGGGTGAGAATTAGGGATGGCCAAACCGGACCGGAACCGGAAAACCGGACCGGAACCGGACCGGAAAAGCCCGGAACCGGAGCAAACCGGGGAGTAAACCGGAACCGGAGTAACCGGAACCGTGGTAAGTGCGGGCCGGTTCAGGGTCACATATATGGCGAACCGGAACCGGACCGGAACCGGAACCGGATCGTCATTTCCATTAAAAAAATAAAAATCCCTTATTTTTCAATAAATTTTAACATGTTTATTCATTAGTGTATTATAAAATAAAAATCTCTTGTCTTTTAATAAATTTTAACATATTTATTCATTATTGTATGATAAAAAAAAATAAAAAAAGGTAGCGTGGACTGAACCGGAACCGGACCGGAACCGTACCGGAACCGGATTGTGATGACCGGAACCGGAACCGGTGTAAGCGCGGGCCGGTTTAGGGTCACATATATGCTGAACCGGAACCGGCGGTTTCGAACCGGAACCGGGCCCGGAACCGGTTTTGGTCATCCCTAGTGAGAATACTTCCGTGTCCAATGAAAGGCTCTTCACATAATAAGAGCCATGGGGGAACAAATGGATAGACTTGTCGAGGATTCCCACCGCAAGGATGATTTATGGCAAGCCCGTCTTGATCTCGAGAAGAGAATTCATAAGGAAGAAGTGTCCGAACTTAAGACCCATTTACGGGAGTTCACCGACAACAAGGAAAAGGTTAACGGTAAGGCATGTTCAAGTGGCTCGCCTCTCAAAAGTCACAAAGGTTCTACCAACGACCGTGTCTACACTCCCCTCCAAGGTATGACCGTCACCAAGGCCTATGAAGATCTCAAAGAAAAGGGACAAATTTCTCCTCTCCAAGGGTACAAGCAACCACAACCATTGCGTCGCAACCATGCCCACCACAAGTGGTGTGACTATCACCTATGCAGCGGTCACCTCACCGAGGATTGATTCTCCATCCGCAACATTGTCCAAGACTTGATTGACAATGGTGAGTTTACCGTGGTTGAAGAACAACAGTTAAAGAGTGAGAGCATGCAAGAAATCATCAAGGAAGAGGCTCAGATTTGAAATGGGGCTTCAACAAGGGATCATGCCACAAGGCCGACAACAACAATCTCCGTTTCTCTTTCTCTACCTAGTAGTTGGAATATATATAAAAAAAAAAGGAGTCAAAAGTCCTCTTAAGTGTGCATTAATGTTTTCTATCGCCCTATGTTAAATGTTCGAGTCCATTGAGTCATCAAATAAAAATTCGTTCTTGTTCTCATACACTCTTCCAAGTTGTTCAATTTAATTCTTGGCAAAATGATGAAAAGATGTCTAAACACGCTTTAGAACGAAGGCTATCACTTGAACGCCTAGAGGCTAAACATCAACGACGGCATCAACAACGAAGACATCAACAACGACGAAATCAAGACAAAGAAAGGTGGAGCAACAATCATGAAGCAAAGTTTTCAAAAGGGGATGAAAAAAAAAAAGCTCGCTAGGTTGAAATCCTCAAATCAACCTAGGCAAAAGTTAGAGCACACACAAAAAAAAAAAATCCCCCTTCATTCAAAGAAGATTCACAACAACAATATCATTCCACCAAACGAAGGACGAAGCAACATCGACAACAATCATGATGAAGCAATAATTCATCACGGCGAATGGAGAATCCACAAGAACTACGGTGACCTGAGCCTCTTCACTGGAGGAACATAGGAAACCTTCGGGTCCGGACTCATGCAAGAAAGAAGATATATTTAGCCCTAGCGCGTTATGGTGATCGGCCTTCATCTCGAACTTGTCATGACATCTTTGTACGATTCATTTGCCAGTGAATTAATCACCTCAAGATTGAACAACTTTCCTAGATTTGGAATCACTTTCCGTTCCTTGTCGAGTCTAGGGATTCTATTCTTTCTTCATACTCCCAATTTCTTGCAATCAAATTGGGGCTTTCCTTCTCTTCTCTCTTAATGACTTACTTGCCTTCGTGAGTCATTCAAAAAATATACATACATGAAGTCAATACTGGGGACACTGCCCTAGTCGAGTCAATGTCACTCATCTTTAGTGACAAGAGGTCTTCACCGCAAAATCACATGTCTTATCTCCTCAGCCAGAGTCAATGCACACTTCCTCATTAATCGAGTAAAAAAAAAAGAAGACGCAAAAGAGATGCCCGCTAGATTGAAAACCCGAAAGGGCGGTCTAGGCAAAAAACAGGGTGCGCCATAAAAAAAAATGAGAGAGAGAAGGGAAAGAGAAATGGAGATCCCCGGCTTCTAAAAAAGACAACTATACGAGCTCTACATTGGATCTCCTCAACAAATCAATTCCCCACCGAGTCAACTTTTGGGATTGCAAAAATCTCGACAAGATATGGCACCATCAAAGGTTGTCTTGGGTTATCGGCATCATTCTCCAGCAGCGTGCATTTTTGGGTTCATGAAAAGAAGGCCCGTGGTAACCAAGACCCATCTGAGAACGAGCCCATCATAAAAGGGCACGAGGTTGCACAAATAATCCCTAGCTAGTCAATTGGCTTGGGCAGCAAATAGCAACAACATGTGTCTCAGTTTTCAAAGCTTCTGCAAGTATGTGCTTCTAAAGTACGCCGAAAGGCTCCCGAGAAATGGAGTAGCTCTTGCCATGTCCTCTCATATTTGTTCCCTCGCACGAGTATGAGTCACTCTTGCTTTTCTCAACAAATGGTGACGCCCTAGGGGCTATGTGACTCAAGAACAAGGGCTTCTTTTGCTTCATTTGACAATCAATAAGCCCTAGGGGCTATGCTCGAGAAAGATGTGTGAGACTATCCTCAAAGTCTCTCAAAAGGGATGTCAAAAAGCCCTCTTATCATGTGTGCCCGTGCTCGTTCCCTCAATCAAGGATGGACCTTTCTCGCAATCAGTGATGGCACTCTAGGGGCTACGGTCAAGTCTTAAAGGCTCCCTCGGTAAGAAGCAATTCACTTCAATGTCCCCAGCAACATTTGAAGCTTCATACCGGAAGGTCTCAAGGGGCTTCGCAATCTACAAATCTTTTGGGCTACAGCATTACAGTGATACAAGCAAAGGGCAATATTGGGGCCTCATAATTAACAAGCTTTTGGGAAGTGGTACCCGAGCAATGCAATTTGGGAGTAGTCTTATGGCTCCATGGAAGGGATCAAACTTCAATGGTCCCTCAACACTTCCAGTCAAAAGGCATCTTGGTTTTAAATGAAGGCTCCGATGATATGAATGAATTTGATGATTCTTGTTAGAACTCACAGCGAGATTCTGAAGGAAGTCTTAGAGAAAAGGAAAAAGATTCAATATGCTAGACTCACCCGGCTGAGTTATAGCGGGCAATGCCAATATGTTAACTCTATAAGCAGAGTTACGGCCAATCCCAATGTTTCTGCAATACAGCACCCCCTTCTCCAAGATCAAAAGCACAGGCTGCATCCGAAGATCCACCGTCGGTTCAACTCAAGAAGAGTCGAGCAAACATACCGTTCGAGACTTTATCACACCAAGACCTTATCATCTGCAACAACATCACCATCTCCCACGAGACGTCTCCCGAAGACCGTACTACATTTTCAACATGGACCTTCCGCCATTTGGGTATCAACCACAAAAAGGGCCATCCATCTCCAAGCAAGAGAAAGAAGGAGATCGCCTTCAAGAGTCCTACCCGATGTGGCATCCGCTCTCAATACAAAGCTAAGCCGATTTGGGGCTTCACATCGAAAGTTCTTCACATCCCGCCATCTCGAAGCCCACATGACATTTGGGGCTTAGCGATCTCCCGAAGCTTGGTATTAATAATCTTCTCTTGGGGCTTGCTCTCGTCAACAACAAAAGGCGATTTATCAAAGGGCTATGCAAGATTGGCATCAAGGGCATTATAGGGGATTTTCAATCAACAACCCCTTATCTCGGCATCGAAAGTCTTTTGAAGCCCCATAAACGACAAATCTCTTGGGTCTAGACATCAATTTTTGTCGGACACCGCGGCAACAACATTCAAGCGAGGAAATCCGGACTTCGATTGAACATGACTTGATCTTGGGTTGGCTTTAAAAACACACAATGGTTAAAATGGTTCACCCACGAACTAAAAAAAAAAAGTCTTTTTCCCACATGTGTACATATTCTATTCCTACAAAAAGACAAAAAGAATTTTCTTTTTCTTTTTTCCTTGTCCCCTTTCTTGCGCAAAATTATGTGTTTCCTTTTTTCTTTGCTCCTAGCATTCCTCCCCCAGCATTCTCCATCATCATTGAACTACGCTGGTCTGATTCTCTTAAAGGGATACGTAGGCAGCCTTTTGGCACGACCAACCCATCACCCAGAATACCATCTCGCCAACACTCCATCAAAGGCAAGAACAATTCATCATTACCAACATCATCATTCTCCATCCAAAGCATGGATACTCTTCATCAAAAGCATCAACATCCTTCAGCAATCCATCCCCAATCAAGCGGCAATGGTAAGTGAAGGTATGAACATCATTCATCTCAAGCAATCTCCGCTTTCAAAAATCACTTCACACACAGAATCACTTTACTTCTCTCTCATACAAAATGCTTTCAAATCACATCACACCACAAGCACAATTTCCCTCATAACTGCCATTTCACATCCCATACATGTCACAAACACATATACATGCAAAGCACACACTTAATAGGTACCACCACAAGGTCAACAGCATCTACAACTCAAGGCACTTCATCCCCAGCAGAAAGTGATCCGCCGTCAACTACGCCTGCATCCCACAGAGTCAAACAATTACAGTTCAATGACAACAACTCGGTCCATGGTGAGATGAAAAATCACCACCTTTCCATCAAGCAACATAACAATATCACATATAGGCAGACGGAGCCTCAGATCCCGCTTCAGCAAACGGATCCCGCCATCAGCAAACGGATCCCGCACCAGCAAACGGATCCCGCAATCAGCAAAGGGATCTCGCTTCAGCAAACGGATCCCGCATTAGCAAACGGATCCCGCATCAGCAAACGGATCCCGCCTTAGCAAACGGATCCCGCCTTAGCAAACGGATCCCGCATCAGCAAACGGATCCCGCTTCAGCAAATGGATCCCGCTTCAGCAAACGGATCCCGTCATCAGCAAATGGATCCCGCTTCAGCAAACGGATCCCGCCATCAGCAAACAGATCCTGATTCAGCAAACGGATCCCGTTTCAGTAAACGGATCCCGCCATCAGCAAACGGATCCCGCATCAGCAAACGGATCCCGCCTTCAGCAAACGGATCCCGCCATCAGCAAACGGATCCCCCATCAGCAAACGGATCCCGCCATCAACAAACGGATCCCGCTTCAGCAAACCGATCCCGCTTCAGCAAAACGGATCCCACCATACCCTTTCTATATCAATAAAGCCGCTCACACAGGGAGCGCACCCCTATCCTTCGCAAATTTCAATTTCATATTTTATTGAGTCTTTATTTTCTCTTGTCGATGTCCTCGGCGGTTGTCTTTCTTTCGTCGATGCGTTTTGCTTCGCAATCCACGTCGCCGAGGGGATCTCTAGACACCCCCCGCCTTGGACCTCTCATGTCCCGATTGCATACACATTCTTTGTCTTCCTCTTTTCTGTTAAGTTTTGTTACTTTTCATTAACTTTCGTTACTTTCCGTTAAGTTCCTGACTTACTCCGTTAGTCTTGGATTTGACGAAGTGGCAAAGTCAACCTTGAGTCTTTGTTTCATTTATTTTCGTTGACTTTCGTGATGTTCGTTAAGTTTTTGGACTAATTCCGTTAGTTTTGGGGCTTAACTGCATAACGGGGTTAACATTTGGGCTAAAATATGAATTTTCTGAAGCTGGGATGCGCACGCCTTTGCCCTCCATTGTAGGAGGCGTGCTCCTCCTATAGGGGGCTGGTAAGCGCGTGCTTCCCGCTTCCAGTATCTCAGATATGGCCAAATTTCCCTCATTTTCTGATTTGTAACCCCCAAAGCCATTATGGCTTGGCTTGATCCGGGGAAGGGCCATCTTTGTGACCACAAAGACCTTACCTAAACACATATAAAAACCCCTCCAATCCATCATTGGAGGAGGACTTTTCTTTTCACTCTCTTAACAAAAAAAGGAAGACTTCTTGAATCAAAAACACTTTAAAACACATAAAATCCATTTTCAAAGAGTGGTCACTATAGACAATTTGGTTCTTCCCCATTCAAGCACAAGGTACAATGTTCATTCTCTTATAAACTTTTAATCTCATCTTTATTTTCTCTCCTTATTAAAATCTTTTATTACACTCTTCATCTTTAATGTGTATGCAATCTCCATAAAAGGGATACAACCAAAAGGCCACTTCACTATTGAAGTTTGGCCAAGGTTACATCCCAACATTCCAAATTCCACTTTAATTTTCATTTCATTTCTTCATGTAATTGTTTGGCATAATTGTTACATGTAATCTTTTAGCATAAATTAATAAATAAAAACAATTCTCTTTTATTTCCTTTTAATTTTCCCCTTTCTTTCCATTGTAATTGTTAGCACTTCTTACATTAATAATTGAAGGACTTTTCTTTTTAGTATTAGAACACCAAAAGTAGCAAGACCCGCGTAAGCAGGCGGAGTGGGTGTTTAAGTACTTCCCACTCCGTCACCTAACCCCCGAACCCCTCATCTCAAGAATCTTTGGTTTCGTAATCAATAAAAAAAGCTATTTTCTTAGGTTTTCTCGCGTTCCTCTAAAACGTGGGTGGCGACTCTTAAAATAAATTAGACATCCTAGGTAATTCACCGCTCTAGCCAAGCCGTGGTTCCCCGGGGTATCTACAATTCCTCGAAAGCACTCATGACAGAGGATCGGGACGTATGGCTTATACGCGTCAAGTTATAATGATAGAGGCTGCTGTCATAGCCTTTTGTCGTGTTGTTACCAACGGACGCCACCACATTCAAGAATCAGGTTCAAGACACCCGTTCATCTAGATTCTGTGGGGGCATAAGTTGACTGACTAGGTAGGGGTTCAAGCTAGGAGGCACCATCTATCGAAAGCATGACAATTGATAATCGTTACCCGTCTTATCACCACGGATTTGTGGGGGATTGTTGGAAATTTGACATTTGGTCAACTGGGTCCCATTTGTGGGTCCCTTTGAGTTTGACCATGGTCAATGTTGATATACATTGTATGATGTAGCATGAGGAAATTGTGTGTTTTGGTGAAAGCCAAATTATGGAGTTAATCCATGGTTCTAAGACTTCAAAGATGGGCATTGAAGTGCTTTAATTGTCAAAGATGAAATGGGTTGGTTGGTATCCCACATGGGATAGGAAAGCCAAACCTCCCCTTTGTTTGGGAATATAAAAGGCTTTTTGTCCCAACCCACATGGAATAGGAATGGGAAGTTGGAGTGCCATAAATTACAAGGCACTTCATAGTCTCATGTTCAAGTTACATGTGAGGTGGACTTGAACCTTTCCCCACACGCTCGCTCGGCTCGGCTCGGCCGGGCCCGGCTCGGGCACGGGCACGGTTTAAGGGCGTTTGGGCGAATGGTTCGGTTCGTGGGCGTATCTTTTTAGTCAAAATTCATTTGAAGTTTCCTTTTTGCTAACGGAAACAGTTAGTCTCGTCAGTTTCCTAACTGGACTCTAACTGTGCAGTTGCTTTTCCTTCAAGAATAAGCTACTGTAATTCGGGTAGATTTTAGAGTCCTTCTAAAAAACCCTAAACCGACTTCATACGTGTAAAAAATAACAGCCCCGGTTTCAGATTTACTAACGCAAAAATACCTTCTGATTTTTGCAACCCGAAATCTGTCTTTTCCATACACTGTTTCTGTGATTGATCTGAGCGGGCGATTCAGGCGAAGTGGAACAGCAGGTGCAAGTGCATCTGTACCTGTTCGTGCGAGATTTCTTGGTACGTTTGCTGAGATCGTTTTATCCTCGGAGGATTTTGGCGTAACTCTTTGTCGCACCAGTAAGGGGGAAATAAATTCTCTTAGGAGAGTGTTCATACAGGCGACTCGATCTGATAAGTATTCTGACTCCCTTTTGTTTTCCTGTTTGCCTTTTTCCTGGTACGCGTTATGTTGCTATTTCTGTTATGCTTTTGGCTATAATCTGTATTGCTGTTAAATTCGTGATTGCCCCTTTAATTGATTAAATCTGTTTAATCTGAACTGGTCGAATATTTTATTCCAACATATAGAAATTGAGGAGAATTGATGTAGGGAAATTCACCAAACTGAACTATCAGAATAACCACTTATAGGTAAAAAGGCTTGAATTGTTATTCAAGTTTGGTATTGTTGTGCTGGCAGTGGCGATGCGAGACATTTAATGATAGAGCAGACCGGCTGGTATAGAACCGTTGATCATGCACTTTTACACCATTTATGATAGCAAAAGTTCCTAGGGTTGGGTAGATATGCTATTTCAGTCTAGATCCCGGCCTAACCTCCATGACGCGTTTCCTCCCCAGAACTATAGCTACATTTCAAAATAAGGGCACCTAACATTCACACCCTTGTCACAAGAAACATTTAACCTATACTGCTTCTATATAGTATAATTATGTTCACTGATTTCTGCCAATACCTTACTAAATCTCCGAACACATTATTTCCAGAATTAATAATCGAGAAAGGGGTTATGATTAGTCATTAAGGGACAAACAATGCAACCTTTGTAGGAGAGAAAAAAAATTGGTTCGAAATTAAATGGCAACTGTCCAAATTAAGCTAGGTTTTTGTAGATTATCTGAATCTTGATATGGAACATGGAATTTGTGTTTGATATATGATAGTCATGAAATGATTTAAAAGGAGAATGTTGGTATGCATGCATGGGTTATTACATGCAGATTGCCGAATGATTCAAATTAATGGAGAATATACAACTGATAAACAACTTGAGTTTGGAGTAGTAAGAAAGGAACATAAACCAGCTAACCTCCATGAAATTAACTCTGATCCTAGCTAGTACCCAGTGCCAGTAGTTACATTTGTTTTTTTTAATGATTTTTTATTTTTTTTTTGACTATCTGCTACGTATTAGTAAATCATTTTATTTTTATTTTCTTAATCAGGTTTCAAGAAAGCAGGGCCGGCCCAAGGGGGGGGGGCAGGTGGGGCGCCCGCCCAGGGCTCTTGCCGGGAGAGGGGCCCAAATTTTTTATAGCATGTATATATATATATATATATATATATATATATATATATATATATGTGTGTGTGTGTGTGTGTGTGTGTGTGTGTATGTATATGTATATATATATATATATATATATATATATATATATCTTTATTATGAAAAAAAAACAAAATTATCACTAATTCTTTCTTAAAGAAATAAAAGAAAATCAGCTAACACATTTTATTAGTTCATTTTTAAGCAAAAGAGGCCCCAAGAAAAAAAAAATACACAAAAAGGGCCTATTTTATTTGAGAAAAAAAAAACCAACCAAGGACAACTACATATATAACTTTTGGGGCCTTCATATTCCCTCATTCATATTATATTTGAGCCCTCATACTTTTGGGGCCTTCATATTCCCTTATTTTAATAACTCAAAGAAAATTATTTTTTTCTTGTGACAAATTTAAGTAGAAATGAAAACATCTTTGTAAGACAGATATGTATAATCTTCTTTGGAGTAATTTTTTTAGTCCTCATATTCTTATTATATTATTTTATTTTTGGTGAACATAATTTAATCTTATCTTTTGCAAGAGTTTTTAAGACACTTTTATATATTTATTTAATATGTTCTTTTGCAAATTTGGGGACGTTATATGTATATTTTTTTCATCATGTTTTTGTTGTACATATTTTTTTCCTTTTATAATTTTACTGGGTTTTATATATTTTCTTGGAGTACTATTTTTATGATAAAAATTTATAGGTTTGATTATAACCTTTAATTTATCTGTTATTATGCTAATTTCAATCATTTGATCTTACAATTATTTTATACTTAAATACAAATTCAAAATACAAGTTAACACAAAAAAATAATCCTGCTAGTGGAAAACAGGAGTTTTGAAGGAGATTTTTTTTTTTATAAAAGGCCGTTCATTGTTTCAAAAAGAGAAAGGGCCCTTCATTGGACCTCGCCCAGGGCCTCAAAAAAGCTAGGAACGGCCCTGCAAGAAAGAAAAAGAAACTACTACTCCCTCCGTTTCATAATATACTCCCTCCGTTTCATAATACATGACGTTTTAGGAGCAATTTTTTGTTCCAAAATATTTGACCTTTTACTATTACCAAGAAAGACCCGGTGCCAGTAGTTACATTTTTTTTTTTTAATGATTTTTTTTTTTTTTTTTTGACTATCTGCTACGTATTAGTAAATCATTTTATTTTTATTTTCTTAATCAGGTTTCAAGAAAGAAAAAGAAACTACTACTCCCTCCGTTTCATAATATACTCTCTCCGTTTCATAATACATGACGTTTTAGGAGCAGTTTTTTGTTCCAAAATATTTGACGTTTTACTATTCCCAAGAAAGAATTACTCTTGTTTACCTATTATACCCTTATTCATTAATTGTGAACTATTTCTTGTATAACCATTTAAATGCCTAGGTAATTGGATACTTTTATGGGCAGAAGTATGTTTTAATTGCATTTCTTAATATGTGTGAAGAAGTCTAAAACGACACGTATTATGAAACGGAGGGAGTACCTCCGAATCCACCCAGCCCCCAAAACAATAAAGAAAGCATTACAATTATTATTATCAAACATCTATGAAAATTCAGTTATTATCACGTATTTCTAAAACTCTAACTAATGCACTATTAAGAATACTATCTCTCTCTCTCTCTCTCTCTCTCTCTCTCTCTCTCTTTATTTTATAACTAAAATAAAGTTTACCACATTCTGAAAAATGGTCAATCGACCAATCGGTATAATGTACTATCACTTTGTTTACACCAAATACAATGTACTTCATAGTTACCACTTAATGCAACGTACTTTTCAATTTATTTCAAATAATGCAATTTTCGTACTTTTTAATACATTTTAATGCATCGTACTTTTCAATTTTATTATCAAATAATGCAACTCAGTTAGCGATCCTATTAAATTATCCCCCCTATGTCCAACAATGAAATTCAACCAATAATTAAATGGAGATTTTATTGCCATCATAAATTCCAAAAGGCCAATCGACCAATCGGTACAATGTACTATCACTTTGTTTACACCAAATGCAATGTACTTCACACAGTTACCACTTAATGCAACGTACTTTTCAATTTATTTCAAATAATGCAATTTTCGTACTTTTTATTTCATTTTAATGCATCGTACTTTTCAATTTTATTATCAAATAATGCAACTCATTTGCATTATTTGTAACATTTTAAAAAGTACATATCATTATGTTGTCACTAAATAGTACATTGCATTTGGTGTAACAGGGTATAGTAAATTGTACCGATTGGTAATTATTCATCTGAAAAATATTGCTGAAAGAGTTGAACATATTCAATGTATGGTCTGAGATCACTAATTCTGGTAAGACTGGAGAGGAACTACATGCATTATTTGACTAAACAAAAGGAGAAGGAAAAAGGGATGAGATTAATTAGTGGGAGATGAAGAAAGGATTGAGGATTGATGGAGACTTAAAGACAAATATAATTGTGATTTGAGAAGGATAATGAAAGATGAAAGCTTAATGTTTCTTAACAACCCAACCCTGCTGGTGACATGGTGGGTACCTTTTAAATTAAAGAGCATCTTAGGGTTTTCTTGCACTTTTTGTTTTTCAAATGACTTCTTTTGAAACAGAAATTTCCTAGCAATTTACCCAGACAAGAGTGTTAATAATGGTAATATAAATGGTAATGTTCACTTAAATGAGGAAATTTGGTGTTGATTGATTCAAACGTTACAGCCTACAAACTGAAATCGATATTTTTGTTGTACAATATTCATTTATGTTGTGTGGACAATTCTCATCGATTAAGAAGCAACGACAGAAAAGGAAGGGGGTTAATCACAATTAACCCCCTTAGTCAAATTTATGCATCTCATATACTACATTTACATACCCATTAGTCAAATTTATGAGTTGTGGTATTTCAGATAGGCCAAAATGCTTTTTGGTGCTCAAAACATTTTAGGGTCCTAAACTGTAATGTGTCCGACACATAAGGTCGTCAACTAATATACTGTCCCAAACCAAGGTGGTGTTTGATGTATTAAGTACTTAATTCTTGATGCTTAATAGATTGCAAGGTATATTTTGGAGGTAGGGTGCCTTTGATGACATTGAGATATAGATGTTGGAGGTTACTTGAGGCTCTTAATGATTGAGAATCAAAATCATTGCTTACCCAATAAGAGGTTCATGGAACTTTCAACATGTAGAGCTCAATGTTATAAAGGCACCTTACCTCCAAATTATACCTTGCAATCCATTAAGCATCAAGCATCAAGTGCTTAATACATCAAACACCACCCAAGTCTTAGCCCTAACGGATCATTACAATTCTAAAGAAAATTGAGATGTACCCTTCACATGGCCAAAACTAAGGGGTACATGTGTCTTCTAAGTTCTAACCTCCCTTAACGTTGTGTGAGCTCCTCTATTTCCAATTTTCCATCTTTTGGAGTCTCCGTCCACATATTAGAGCTCTTGCAACTTGCTTTAACTACAAATGCATCTAGATAAACTATATTTAAACAAAAAGCCTATGGTTAGCCCAATATCAAAAAAGAAAAGCAACACTTAACTTCACTTTCACTCCGACATATAATAAGCACGCAAATCATTTCTAGTCTACCTTTATTCTACAGTCAATAAGGAGTGGCTCAGTGGTAGAGCCAAACTTCACAATGTGTGAGGTCTCGGGTTCGATCCCTACCCATGCTTCCTAGGACATCATTATTATAAGGGGGTAAGTGGGGAACCACTATCGATCCTCTTTTTAAAAAAAAAAAAACGAAAAAGAAAAAAAAATACCTTTATTCTACAAGAGTTGGTTTCCTGTAAAACGCGTTTTTCCTACTGGTTAGGAAAAACGTGTTTTTCAAAACTTTCTGCCTATCTATCACTTTCAAAGGTTTTGGCTATCAATCTCATATCCAAAAGACTTTATATTGATATCCAAAAGGCTTTATATTGATATCCAGGACCCTTCTGGCTACACTTTCAAAGGTTCTGGCTATCAATCTCATATCTAGAAGGCTTTATATTGATATCCAGGACCCATATGGCTATCACTTTCAAAGGTTCTGGCTATCAATTTTATATCTAGAAGGCTTTATATTGATATCCAGAACCGTTGAGAAGTTCCGATTATTTACAAAAATGACCCTTCTGGCTATCACTTTCAAAAGTTCTGGCTATCAATATCATATCCAGAAGGTTTTATAATTATATCCAGAACCGTTGAGAAGTTCTGATTATTTAAAAAAAATGCCACCGCGTGTTTTTTAAAAGTAGTTCCACATATTTACAAAAATGCCACCGCGTTTTTTTAAAACACGTTTTTCCTGAGAGAGTTAGGAAAAACGCGTTTTTCCCAAGATCTTGTGATTCTGCAATACTTCCAGAGTTTATTGAAGCGGAGGCAATACTCTTATTCGAGCACTAACAGGATCTAGTTCAAATAATGCAAAAATAGTGAGGCTATACATATACATATAATTTCTCTTACTTTGTTGCTGCATTGGGGGTAAATATGGCAGAATGTAATTTTGAAGGATTGCAAAAATTGAATGGCAGGACAACAAAAATCCTAAGAGTCATAAGATAATTACTTGCCAACATGACCATCAACTAAGTAAATCTCACGATTCTCTCCCATCTTAAAGTAATTAAATAAACTAAAATTGCTCTCGATGTGTTAGGGGAAAAAAAGGAGAAAGTTTCACTCACAGAATTCAAAGGGGACTAGAGTCCATCTTTCATTCAAGTAACATTCCATCACATGAAGGTTTTGAAGGTTATATTGTTTTGGTGAAAAAACAATGATAGATCTTAAGAAAAAAAAATGTATATTCGGTTTATAGAAAGGAGGGTCCAATAGAATAAAATCAAATGAGTTGTACTAAGAAAGAAGATGACACGATGATGTAACAAGGAAAATCTTAGAGACAATGATCTCTTAGGAAAAACCTCGAGAGGTGATTATGAGCACCTGCCTTCCCTAACTGTTGTATTGATTTTATAGTGATTACAAGGGTGTGAACAATGGAGGATTACAGAATTTTTAGAGTGAGAACGTGTGTGAAAAGTGTTCCCTCAAGGTCCTTTAAATACAAATTAAAATATAATAAGACTAACAAACTATGCTAAAAATTTGGGCTTGATCTTTCCTCCAACAATCTTCGTTGGACTTGGTTTTTACTCGTTGAAATAAGTCTTTTTGATCACGTTTTTACTTTGATCCATAGGCCTACAAAATTAATAATTATTCAAAGTAAACGTTATGAATTTACTTATTTTTAGGGAGCAAGATGTCTTCATGTTGGCATAGATCAAGATGTCATCGTCTAAAATTCACCCATAAAAATTGCCCCCAAAACTTACCCGTTCTTGGAACATGAAGGGTGAGTTTTTCCATAAATTTCAAAATTCAAATACTTAACTGACAATTGGATTAGACCTGATAGGTAGGGTTGTGGGCAGTTTAATGAGTGTTTCTAGAGAGGAGTAATTCTAGGGCAGAGAAAACTCCTTTTAACCGCTCATTAAGATTCCTACAAGATTACGATTTCCCCTTTCTCTCTCTATAGCGGTGGTCACACCAAAGGTAATTTACTCTCTCTTCTTTATTTTTCTTTCACTAGTACAGATTGAAACTTAGGAAACGCAGCTTAGATAGCGCTTTTTTAAAGCGCTATCTTAGAGGTACCCTAGGATAGCGCATACGATTCATTGAGTTTAGTAATCAAGCGGCAAGAAAAAAAATAAATTAAATAAAAGTAACTATAATAGCGCATATAAATCAAACGCTATAGTTGGGAGTAGCTAAGATAGCGTATACCAGAAGCGCTAACTTACCTTGCGCTTCATAAACTGAATTTTTTTATTTTGTTTTTAAAATTTTTGGGGATTGACCAAATTTAGCTTTTGCGCTATCTTAGTCATTGTCCAAAATTAACCCAAAACACAGCGGAGGCCCTTCAGTTCAGTTCGATCATTCGTCCTTTTCCTAAACCGATCGCTGCACAAAACTGACGACCACAAGAGCTCCCCGGCGACGACAAAGGAAGAAACCCTTCCCCAACCATCGACACCGCCACCACCCCTCCTCATCTTCTGATTTCTTCTCTGTTTGACTCACTCTCTCTCGCCTCCTCTATCTCTCTACCTCTACGAAGCCCTAACTCCCGACCCCTTTTCCTCCTCCACCATTTTTTCCATAGGGGTATCCTCAAACTTACAAACATAGAGATTTTTGGCTGTTGTTGATGTTAATTCATGAATGGTCCATCATTGTTGAAGCTTGGGACACTCTCACTGAAAGACCTAACGCCGTCCCTGATCCGAACCAAACCACCGCCCTCTCCGCTTAATCTCAACCACCAATTGCCCTTGCTGCTTGGGTTTGCAGCACTCAATTTGGTATTTAAGCTTAATCTATATTTGGAGTAATTAGTTCTGTCGTTTCTTTTGCTGTACTTTTTAGAAAGGTTTGTAGATTTATTATTTGGTTGTGTTTTGATTATGCTCTAATTGCTTTTATTTATTTGTTTAATTTTTTTAAAATTAGGTTTTGTTTTAATTATCTCTTCATGAGTTCTTTTCTGTGAGCTGTGAATTAGTATTTTATTTTGGGGTTATGCTTTTAGAACTAATAACTCCGTCGGCAATGTAGAAATTCTTTTCTTTTTCTAATATGCGTAAGGAGGAGGGCGTAAATAATACTTTTGCACTTTTAACATTGTTAATGTTGTTTATGAAGGTGTTTGCATCTCAATTTGTATAATTCTCTAAGAGATTTAACTTTGATCCTGAGAAAGTAAATGTAAAATTGGACTAGCAATGACTCTTGGCCATCCTTTTGCTGAGTGCCACATGTGAATTATTTTGTTTTTGATTTGTTTTATTTGCTTTTAAGAGAAAATTACAACAAGGAAAATGATTGTAATTCATTGAACATGTAGTCATTTGTAATGTCAGTACATTATCAACACCCCTTCTACGATTAATCCAGTCGGAGTTACTGCTTGGGTTTATATCATTAGTTTTTCATCAATTATTCTGATACTAAATCGATTTCTATCACTTGCTGGCGTGTTTTGTATCATAAACTGTTGGTCCCAAAGTCACAACAAGGGTATGAAAAGAGGCTAGAGGGGGGGGGGGTGAATAGCCTATTTAAAATTTCAACCATTTTTCAAAATTCAACCTTATGCTTACGCTATGAACTTTGTGGTCAATGAAAACCACGCGGTCAAGTGTAATATGCACAGCGGAAGTTTTCGATGGAAATAAAGTAGAGTTGGTTTTGACTAAAATCTCTAAGTGTAGGAACACCAGCACTCACGGTCAACCTAGTTGCGGTCAGGTGAGTGCGGTCAAAGGGGAGGTACGGTCAAGAGATGTCAAGATAGGTTGAGATTGAAAGTTGTTGTCTTGATGGATTGGCAAAATGATAAGTTAGTCAGATTTTAGCTTAGGCAATAAGTAGAACAAACAAACACAATTCACAACAATTCATAAATCTAAAAGATCAAAACACTGAATAACAAACAAGATTAATATGAACAATAAAGAACAAGATGAACAAGACTTGAAGGAAAATTGCAGAAAGTAAAGAACAGTAAGTAAATGACACAATGATTTGGAAAGGTTCGATCTGTTAAGAGATCTACATCCTTTACCAAGATGGCCAGTCTTGGATTTTGAATGAGGTATATATTGATTCACTTGTGTACAGATTACAGAGATGAAGTATTGAATCAACACCTATTTCTATGAAGAATAAATCCTAGATTTACACCAGTGTATCCCTAATGATGCAATATATGTGATTGATCAATCGGGGTGAGTGTGTGTGTTAGAATCATAAGATCTTTAAAATCTAAGTGTTTGTAGAGCTTAATGAATCTTATGTGTTGCAAGGCTTGAGATGACTTGAATGTTGCGGAGATCTTTGAAGGTTTAAAGGCGAAAGCTTGAAGATTCAAATGATTCTGAAAATCTTGAGTATGATCTTCAATCACCAAGTATTTCAACAGAAATTTATCTCTTTGAATCTCAGCAATGTTCAATGAAGAACTCAAGGACTATTTATAGCCTTGAATGAGAGACTAGCCGTTAGAAATACTTGGGGTCCAAGTTAAAGGACAATGAGCTGTTGAATTCTGATTGGAGCTCAGTTTGAGTTGTCCTTTTGTTACAGAGTAGTGGTGATCCCACTAACAGTTGTATTCAAATTCGAAATTTGAATTCTGCAACGTTCTAAACTAACCATAGTTTTGGACACAAGTGTGACTATGGTTAAGTTTGAACAGACTTGGATTGCTTGGACATCTTCACTTGCGGTCGAGACCTTACGGTCGAGTGGCTTGCAGTCAAGGGATCAAAGGTGACCTGCTGACAAGATTTGCCACGAATCACACGGTCACTGACCTGTGGTCAAGTGATTCAAGGTCAAGACATTGACCACTAAATTTCCAGACTTAGAAAATTTTAAGACCTATCCATCTAAAGCCTATACTACTAAAGTGGACTATTCTAGAAATAAAGTTAACACTTCTTACAATATAACCTAAAGTCCACAAAAAGTAAAATTTGGTTATGGGATCAATCAAATCTAGGTAATAGGAGTGGTTTATAATATGCATACCCAACAATCTCCCCCTATTTGATTGAGACCATTACCTACTATAACAAAGGCTAATTCATTGTACTTGCTAATAACATGTTTTCAAGAAATATTATTTTATTAATTTCATGCCCCAAGTCAATGCACACTCTAAGCCAATGTCATAGATTTCTATCATCGTAAAAAGATAAAGTAAAGTTCTAACCCTAGCAAGATAGAAATAAAAAGTTTGAAAGCATTTAGAGACAATAACAATAAGTATGCAAATGCATCAAACAAACATTCAGAACACTCCACAGAAATATCCATTTAAGCATTTGGAGTGCAGAATCAAAAGAGTAATATAAGTTTTACAAACCCAAATAAAAGATATAAAAGTAGATTGTTTTGAGACAAACACCATATATTGTTTAAAATGACCACACAAGGTCATATCGAATAAGTTATGGTAGGAAGTATCACGGTAGTCTAAAAGCGGTCAAATTCTTGAAGATCATCTTCAGTGAGGTCAGAGAAGGGAAAGTAGTACGATGGCATGGATAGACCGGGAATGAGGATAAGCACAGTAATTCCATCTTCTCCATCATCAACTTCTCCTTGTGCATTCACGTTTCCATGGCCAGCTCCTTCTGCTTCTTGATTTGCACCTTGATTTCCTTGGCGGCTTAGCCTGTTCATCATGGTGTTGACTCAGTTGGACATCAAGTCAATTTTGTGGTATTGGCCATCTATGCGGTTGGTGTGCACAATCATCGCCTATTTGAAGGCTTCAATTTTTCTTCCCAAACTTTCATTCAGAGCAGATAGAGCGGCCTTGAGGGCAATGTCTACGTCCTTTTCTACCGATAACCTTACTTTCTTCAACTCTTGATTGATGTCATCCTTAGCTTCTTCAAGTGACTTAGAGATGTCCACAGAGGCTTTTAATACTTCCTTTGAGAAGCACCCGATGATGGCTCTGGTTTGAATAAGGAAAGATTGGTTCATAATGTCAGGTGTTACCATAAAAGCGCTAGGAGCAACGAGAGCGGTAGAGGTAGATGAACTGCCTGCCTGGGCCTTAAAGAGCTACCTGCTTGACCGGATATGGCGTCTGTTACAGCCTTTGAGCTCAGTAACTTCTCCTTGAAGAACAACTTGATTTGCGGTCAACTTGCTTATCTGGGTTTGAGAATCCAAGTTAATCTGAGTGAGCATTTCCACAGCGGTCAACAGTTGTGCAATGGAGTCGACCGAAAGTTCAGACGTAGTTAGCCTGACTGGAGAAGAGGTGGGAGACAAGTTCACATTGCCAGTATCATCGATCATGCGGTCACTGGGTGCATGGTCATCTTCTTGACCGTGACCCTCATGCTTAGGCACTTCCAAAACTTCTTCCAAAAACTTTTCAGACCCTGTAGTTGATTTTTCAGCATCATCTGCTTTTTCAGCTTCTTTCTCACTGAAAACGGGGCTAGCTGTGTTGATACCCGTAGCAGGTTTATCACTTTCAGTGGCATTATCAGAATCAGTCTCTCCGTCAGAGATTTCGACATCAACGGATGGTTCATCAACTAAGCTAAGGGTTGGTTTAGGAATTGGTTGCCTTTTCTGGCGCTGGGGAGGAGCAATCTCAACTTCATCATCACGGTTACCAGGAGCAGGTAAACCGGATGGGGTAAAATCAGGAGAGGCGGTCGATGGAGGAGGACGGGTAACTTTAGTCTTCTTGGAAACCTTCTGGGGACTAAGAGATAAATCTCTTTTCTTGGATTTCTCCCCCTGAGATGATGTGGGGAGAGCTGTCTTGGGCTTCAAAGACTTGGAGGGAGCATTAGGAGAGGAGACGGTAGATTTGACTGAGGTAGAGCGAGGAGGAGCGGTAGACTTGACTTACTTCTGAGGAATGGAAGGTTTTGAGATCGGATTGGGAGAAGGGGACAAAGACTTGGAACCTGCAGAAACTGGTTCTTTGAACTTGATCCCTGTTAAGGGCTTTGATTTGAGAGGGGGTGCGGTCGATGCACTAGCCTTTGCTTTGCCCTTAACCAACCGGGCTTCCCTTACTTCTTCTCCTTCTTTATCTTCAACAACATTTTGATCACCTGTAGATTCACCATGCGGTGGATCCAGACCTAAGGCTTCCCTTCTTGCCTTAGTGCAGTTGGGAGGAACATACTTCTCCTTGCGATCCCGTGCTAAGTACTCCTGGTATTGAGTGTCACCAAAACGATTGCGGAAGGTTGTCCTCATGGTCTTGATATTAAAGACCTTAGAAAGAGAGATGGCCACCCTGGCATGCTTATCCTTGACAAACTCCTTTCTGATTTTAGGAGTGTACTTGAAAATGAGAGAAAGCAGCCTAGAATTCTTCTTGTACTTGGTAGGGGCCTTCTCCCTGACCTGTTTGTTGTATTCTTTGAACTGCTCAACCAGCAGAGTATAAAGGATCTTGGGCCAATTCATCTTTCTGCCCAGATAGATGGCGGCAGAGAGGTGCCACTGAGAGAGATTGAAGTTACCGTGGTTGCCACTCTTGCATAAGAGACCGTGACCAACCAGGTGCCCAATATAGTACACCACTTCTGAAAAGGTTTTCCGGTAGGGTGCACACACATCCGTGGAACCAATCAACCGTACTGCAAGCTCATCACATTCTTTAGATGTCAGAGATTCGGGGGCTTCAAAGTCAATATCAAGAACTAAGGCGGTAACAATTTCAGTGTAGTCTAACTCAACTTTCTGTCCATACACCTCAGCTTCAATCCAGTCAAGTGGATTGTTTTTAGCATCCCTGCCTTTGATTTCTTTCACGGTCGAGTAGAACTCTCCGACCGCAGCTGGAAGATGGTAAGATTGATTCAAGGTGAAATACTTTAAAATGCCAGATTTGTTCATTCTCTTGATGATGTTCCTTCCAATGGCATCATTCATGAGATCATCATAGTCCAACACACAACCGGGAATGAAGGATTTTTCATCCTGAAAGATAGAGAAGTTAGGAACATAGCAATACTCATGCGGTCCCAATTGACGGTCGAATAACAATGGCGGTCAAATTACTAAAGCGGTTGCAAGTACTAGTGGTCGACAAAGAGATACGGTCGAACTAGAGGTACGGTCGACAACGGTGAAGTACTTAGAGAAATATCAAGAGGGTTACTAGAACATGCATAAACACCAAAACAGTATGTGTAACAAGAAAATATGGATTGAAAAGTGATTCCTCAAGAACACGAAGAACATTGGACGAACATCATGAACACTGTTCATCTTCAGAACCCAGAATTCATAGAACAGTGCAAAAATTCATAAAAATTACATTCCTAGATGCGCAAAAACCGATTACACACATAGATACCAACGATTTCACTAACAAGAACACATCAACCCCAAAAATCAAAAGGGTAAAAACATGAAAACTATGAATAAAAGCTTCAAAATCCATGTCATTAAAAGATACAATACTGAAGATTAAACATGAATAAAAGCACTGAAATGAATTCAAAAATGTGAATCTAATAAGGATTGAACATTATCAAAATGAAATCAACCGAGAGAATCAAAAATTTCAGTCAAGAAAATGAAGGGGGTTTTCAAACCTGCCAAAACCAAAATATAGAAACGAGAATATAAGAGATTTGAGTCAAGAAATCATACCATGTTTCTTCAAAAGTAGGATCTTGTGATTTCTTAGATGTTTTCGCGGAGGGTTGCCCATATATAGAGAGAATGAGGCGAGTGAGAGAGTGAGGAAACTGGGTTTGTAGAGAGAAGAAGCGAGAGACAGAAGAGAGAGTGAGTTTTAGAAAGATGTAGAGAGTAGAGAAAGATATCTGAAAAAGTATTTCTTAAAAGTAGAGAGGTGGAGGTTAAGGGGTAGTGGAACGGTTTGTGTTAGGGGGCAGAGTAGAAGTGGGATGTTAACTCTGCAAAACTCAGGGATTTGACCTATGATGTCCTATCTCATTAAATGGTAATCCCACGCCACAACGGAATTCTAATACTGCGCCGCAAGACCAAAACCCTACGACACATGCCGCTAAATCTTTCGCTGGCCTATTCTCTCATTCTAATTCGAACAAGGAGTTTACTCCTGTTATCCCTACAGGTAACTATAAAGGTACGCCCTCTGTCAAACTTTCCAAGGATCTTATTGACACCTTTGCATTGCCTTTCAAATTCACGTTGGTTGGAAAATTCCAACATGGTAAACCTTCTATAGAGGATGCCCGCATTGCATTTGCAAAATTTTAGTTCAAAGGACATTATAAGCTTGGTTTATTGGATTCTCGGCACATTCTTATTCAGTTAGCAAATGAAGAGGATTATCAAAGGTTGTTTATGAAAGAAGTTTGGTATGTTACTCGATTTCCAATGCGTACTTTGGCTTGGTCTCCAGAGTAGAGACCCGATCAGGAATCACCTTTTATCCCGGTTTGGGTAGGGTTCCCTGGGCTTCCTATCCACTTGATGAATAAAGCCTTTATGTTTGTTGCTGCATCCATGATAGGTACGCCATTATCACTTGATAAAGCTACTGCTAAACTATCTCATCCGAGTATAGCCAAGATTCTAATTAAGGTTGATGCTTCCAAGAAACTTCCTCATGAAATTTTTATTGATTGTGGAGATGTGTGCTCCAGCTTTTATCAAAAGGTAGAATTTGATTCATTCCCTAAATATTGCAAGCACTGTATGATGTTTGGGCATGATATCTCTTCTTGTCATAAAGCAAATCCTAGTTTGTTGCACGTACCCCCTAAACAGAATGACAAGACTGCTAAGAAGTATGTGCCTAAACTGGTTGAGAATAAGGCCGCTATTGCATATAGTAGTGGACCTAAGGAGAATGGGGTAGCTACTGAAATTGAAGTTATTGATATTAGTGATGATAAATCTAAGGATCAAATTGCTGCTGGTGATGGTCATGTCAAAGATCAGACTGTGGGTACTTCCGAGACCAAGAAGACTGTTTTTCCAACAATGGCCATTAGAGGGCAGCCCCTTTCTGAATCTGTTAATAAAGCTCTTCAAAAAGCTTGTAGTTCTGTCTTG
The DNA here is from genome assembly GCA_026119855.1 of Campanula takesimana. NCBI lineage: Eukaryota > Viridiplantae > Streptophyta > Magnoliopsida > Asterales > Campanulaceae > Campanula > Campanula takesimana. The sequence goes on from JAOWBW010000010.1 coordinate 1,866,186, forward strand.
CATACGGTGGGCAACCATGGTTCAAATGAGATAAGTGTGGAGGCCATTACACAAAATGTTGCTCTTCATAAGGTACATAACCAAACTGTTTACAGCCCTACTATTTCTGAAGCTGCACCTAATCAAGATGTTCCAAATGATGTTGTGACAAGTAGGAGTATACTTTCAAACAAAGTTTTTTCTCTCTCTAGAATTCTCTCCCTTCGTCTCTAGGGTTTTCCCTAGGGACTTCCGGCTTCAATGTCCTTTCCGGCTTCCTTCTTTGACGTTCCTGTTGCCCCTCTACACTCCGTTCCGTCATCACAACAATTGGTATCGAATTCTCATGTTAATCATAACCCTAGCATCGCCTCCAAAGGTGAAACCCTAATTTCTTCTGAAACCCTCGCCCCGCTAAGTCATAACGTGGCCGCAAAACCAAATACTTCTCATATTGGAATTCAGCAACCTAAATCCTTTGCAGGATTATTTTCTTCGCCTAGCAACGCTAATATTGCCACTAATAATCATGTGCTTCCAATTCCTACAGGGAATCATAAAGGTATTCCGGCTGTGAAACTCTCTAAACATCTTATTGACGCGTTTTCGAAGCCCTTCAAGTTCACCCTTGTCGGAAAATTCATGCATGGCCGTCCTTCTATGGAGGAGGCTCGTCTTGCTTTTGCCAAATTCCAGCTCAAAGGAAACTATAAGCTAGGCAATCTGGATTCACGTCATATGTTAATTTTATTTTATTTTTGGCGAAAAGAGGACGGTACCTCCCTAGATTTTATTAATGAAGAAAATAAAGTACAAGCAAGGTGGGGGACATGACAACCTCAACCACCGAGGAATAAAAAACTAGAGGGGAGGCCTTACACAAGTTGTAAGGTCCTCTACAAACGAGGGAGGGATAACTGCAAAACATAATAAAGCTATACAAGAGTCTTCGATTGTTCCGGTTTGGGTTGGTCTTCCAGGTTTACCAGTTCATTTGATAAATAAGAATTTTTTGTTTACGGTTGCTTCTTTGATTGGTACTCCTTTGAATTTAGATAAAGCCACTTCTGAATTATCTCGTCCTAGCATAGCAAAAATTCTCATCCAGGTTGATGTTTTAAAGAAATTACCTAATGAGATACACATTGATTGTGGAGATGCTTTGCCAAGCTTTCATCAAAAGGTGGAATATGACAACCTTCCTCATTATTGTCGACATTGCTGGATGTTTGGGCATGATATTCTTCAATGTAAAAAGGCCAACCCAAGTCTGAATGAACAAAAAAGCAATAAAGAGTCAAGCCACAAGGTTCCTTTGGAGAAGGTTTATAAACCAAAGGATAACACCAAAAATCCTGTTGATATTAAATCTGATACTAAAGGCAGTGATAAGGCCTCCAGTAGCAGTCCCAAACCTTCTAATGATGATGTTCAAAAAGGGGACAAAGGCTCTAAATCTCAAGATCAAGTTCCAGAACTGATAAGGAATGTGCCAAAAATGGCTAAGCGTGGTCAACCTTTACCTGAAGGTATACATAATGGTCGTCAGCAAGTTCATGAGGGTGTTATTGTTATAGATAATGATCTTCATGCTGAAAGGGTTCAAGATGTTGTTACTCCTGCCGCAAATACTGAAAGTCTTTCGGTTGATCCAAGAATGGTTCAGCAAAAGGTTGATCAATTTCGTAATCAACACAGCCATGTGGATGTGGTTATAGAAAATACTAATGACGAGGGAGAGAAAAATGGCCCCCCTCAAGGTGATAAGGTTTTGGAACTAAATCTATCTCCAAGAGCTCCTCCAAGTAATGTTTTTGTCACAGATATGGCTGGATCAACCCCATTTGCTAATCAATCCTCTCAACTTACTGATGCTGATGGTTTTACTAGGGTGAAATCTTGAAAACACCATGGTAGATCATTATCCCCCTCGGCTTAACTCTCTTCCTGGGTGAGTACAATTACTTAATTTTGTATATTTTCCAATGGTAGCTTTGATTTATTGGAATATTAGAGGTATTGGTAATAGGGCTTCATTTCGTCGTGCTAAAAAGTTGTTTCGGCTTCATGGAGCTTCTTTTTTTGCCATCTCGGAGCCTAAGCTTATGCATGGGCAGATTGTTTCTTTTCAAAGAAAGTTTGGTTGTGAGGAAAGTGTCGCTAATTGTAATAGTAAAATTTGGTTTTTCTGGAAGCATGGCTTTGATTATAGGGTTATCAGAGATACGTCTCAAGCGATTACCCTTCAAATATTTCATAACCAGTGGGATTCTCCAATTTGTGTTACGGTGGTTTATGCTAGTTGTGATCGGTATATACGTAGGGAGCTTTGGGATGAAATTATGGAATTCAGTTTCTGTCAAAACCCGTGGCTAGTTATAGGTGATTTTAATTGTGTGCTGGATCAATCTGAAAAGCTGGGTGGCCGTCCTATTAAGGATAAAGTTGTGGCTGAATTCTCGGATATGGTTCAATTTTCTGGGCTTATTGATGCTGGTTATATGGGTAATGTTCATACTTGGGTTGATAAACCTCGAGGTAAGCCAACAATTTTTCAATGTTTGGATAGGGCCTTTTATAATCGTCAATGGATGGAAAGATTTCACTCAACCACGGTTTCTCATGTCAATCGTACTTGTTCTGATCATGCCCCGATTGTTGTGCAAGTTAAGGTGGAGAAGGAGGTTATTCAGGGAGCTTTCAGATTTCTTAATGTCTGGCTTAAGCATCCTCAGTTCAATTCAATTGTTGATAAGTCTTGGTCTGAGCAAATGGATGGGAGGCCATAGTCCGTTTTGCTAAAAAGCTTAATAGACTTAAAAAGTGTATTTCCACTTGGAATAAAGAGGTGTTTGGGAGGGTAGATCAGCAGGTCAAAGATGCCGAAGATATGGTCAGTCAATGTGAGCTAAATCTCCAAAATAATCCTTCGGATGAGTCAAAAACTGCTCTTAGCCTAGCCCAAGCGACACTTCTTTCTAAGCTGAAAGTAGAAGAAGATTTTTGGTGTCAAAAGGCTAATATCTCTTGGTTAAAAGATGGGGATCGAAATACAAAGTTCTTTCACTCTTATGTTCGGAAGAAACGACAGCAGCTTTTTATTCATAGAATCAGAAACAGTGAGGGGGACTGGATTTCGGATAAAAAGGATATTCAGCAAGAGGCCATTTCCTTTTTTTCGGATCAACTTCAAAGTTTACATGAGAATCCCAAAGATGATATTCTGGAAGTTATCCCTAGATTATTAAATGATGTAGATAATGATGTCCTTACTGCAGCCCCTACAATTGAAGAAGTGCAGAATATTATTTGGTTAATGAATGGCCAAAGTGCAGCGGGTCCCGATGGTTTTACCGGGGAATTCTATAAAGGATGTTGGGATATCATCAAATCAGATTTTTATAAAGCCATTACTGATTTCTTCTCGGGTTTTCCTATGCCTAGAAGTTGGACTTCCACTCTCATTGTGATGCTTCCTAAAGTCAGCGCTCCTACGAGATTCACTGAGCTGCGACCTATTAGCCTGTGTAACTTCTCTAACAAGGTAATTACGAAGTTGCTTACTTGTAGACTTGCTTCTATTCTTCCAAGAATTATTTCTCCTCAACAAAGTGGCTTTGTTAAAGGTCGTCTCATCCATGATAACGTGCTCCTTGGTCAAGAGCTCATTCAGTCCATCAAAAAGAAAGTGAGGGGTTCTAATATTTGCCTTAAGCTAGACATGGCTAAGGCGTATGACCGAATTTCTTGGTTTGCTTTAATTAAGGTGATGAGGAAATTTGGTTTTTCAGAGGTTTGGAATGATCTGATTTACAGATGCATTTCTTCGTGTTGGTTTTCTATATTGGTTAATGGTGAATCTTGTGGGTTCTTCCCTTCCTCTCGTGGTTTGCGTCAAGGTGATCCGATCTCTCCTACTTTATTCATCATTGCGGCAGAAGTGTTAAGTAGAGGTATTAATTTGCTGCACACGGACTTTCCTCGTTTTAGATATCGTGCTCACATTCATACTCCTATGATCTCCCATTTGGCCTATACTGATGATATTGTTATTTTCTGCAATGGATCGAAGGATTCTCTTGAAGCTCATATGAGGTGCCTGCATTGGTATCAATCCTTCTCGGGATAGTTAGTTAACACTTCTAAATCGTGCTATGTCACCGGTGTTACTAATGAATCTAGAGACTCTATTATTGCAGAAGCCACGGGTTTTATTAAGAAGACATTCCCTATTACTTATTTAGGGTGCCCTCTTTATGTCGGAAGAAAAAAGATCTCCTTGTTTGATGGAGTTATTGCCAAAATGAAGGATCGCTTGAATTCTTGGTCGGGTAAGATTCTATCTTTTGGTGCCAAATTGACCCTCATTAAAACTTGTTTGCAGTCTATTCCTTTGTACTACATTTCCATGCTCGACCCCCCCCAAAGGTGTCATTAATTCCATGTATAGACTGATTGCTAATTTCTTTTGGAGTGATGAAGAAGGAAATAATAAGTGTCATTAGATTCGTAAATCTTTGATGTTCCAGCCTACTAATGAAGGAGGACTTGGCATTCGTCGTTTTGAAGATATTTCCCAAGCTTTTTCAATGAAACTTTGGTGGAGGTTTCGAAGTACTAATTCCCTTTGGTCGGAATTTTTGCTTGCTAAGTATTGTTTTGGCACGCACCCTATGGATGCCACAATGACTACATACTCTTCTCATATATGGAGTCGTATGCTGCAAGTTAAGGACATTGTTGAGGCAAACATTGGTTGGAGAATAGGCCGAGAAGATATTTCTGTATTCGAGAATTGGATTGATGGGTTCCGGATTATTGCTCCTGGCAATCACATTGAAGTGTCTTCTCTATTCGTTAATGGGATGCCCAGAGAAGACTATATTAGAGATGTTTTCGGTCATCAAAAAAAAAAAAAAAAAAAAACTCTCTCCTATATTCAGAATCAAAACATTGTTCTTTTGAACGTTCCTGATAAAGTTTATTGGCTCCCGTCTAAAAAAGGTCAGTTTACTATTTCTTCTGCATGGAATATATGTCGGACTAGTAGTAACTATAGCTGGATTCATGATTTCTGTTGGCATAAACACCTCCCACTTAAAGTCTCTATATTCTTGTGGAGGTTATTACATAATGGTTTACCAACTGATAATGCGATTCAGAGAAAAGGTATTCACCTTGTTTCATGCTGTGTCTGTTGTTCTGCTAGAGCGGTAGAGGATGAGGATCATCTTTTTGTTTTTAGCAATGTGGCAACTCTGGTTTGGTCATTCTTTGCGCCTTTGATGGGAGTTAAAATTTCTTTTCAGAATATCAGATCTCTCCTTTCTAGTTGGTGGTTATCTAAATCTAAAGAAGAAGGTATGGGTATGATTTGGCTTTGCCGTCTCCTCCCAGGAATTATTCTTTGGGAAACTTGGAAAAATCGTAATAAAGCGAGGTTTGATTCTGTTGCTATGGATGCTCGTTCTATAATTGGTGCTGTTTTGGATCAAGTGCGTTGTATTGTAAAAGCTTTTCAAATTAGTTTCCACGGTCCCTCTTTTGATGCCCAGATTTATCGGTTCTTTTCTTTGAGAATGGCTGGCCATATCAACCGAAAGGTGCGGCTAGTTAGCTGGAAGTCTCCATATATCGAGCCTTTTAAGCTAAACACCGACGGTGCAGCCAAAGGCAATCCGGGTGTTATCTCGGGTGGCGGTATTTTTAGAAACATGCAAGGAAAAATTTTGTTTGCCTATTCGAAATATTATGGCATTGGTACTAATATGGTAGCTGAAGTAAGGGCTGTTTTGGATGGTCTTTTGTTTGCAATTCGTTTTGGTATCCCATCTCTTTGGCTCGAAATTGATTCTGAGATACTTCTTATGATTTTAATCTTAGTTTATCATATTCCTTGGTCCATTTGGTATGAAGTGCAGCATATTAAAAGATTAATGAGCCACATTCATGTTCGTGTTACTCATATTCTCCGTGAGGGCAATGGTGTTGCTGATCGACTTGTGAATGAAGCGGCCTCTACTAGATCTAACTCTGTCTACTTTTCATTTGAAGACCTCCCCCACAGTTGTAAAGGTGCCTATAAGTTAGATAAGGCCTCTATCCCTTACCTTCGTCTTTAAGTTCTTATGGCTAGATTCTTGTATAGCTTTATTATGTTTTACAGTTATCCCTCCCTCGTTTGTAGAGGACCTTACAACTTGTTTAAGGCCTCCCCCCTAGTTTTCATTTCTCGGTGGTTGACGTTGTCATGTCCCCCACCTTGCTTGTACTTTATTTTCTTCATTAATAAAATCTAGGGAGGTACCGTCCTCTTTTCGCCAAAAAAAAAATGTTCCAAATGTTGTTGTTTCTGCTTTAAATTTGTCCCCAAGAGCACCACCTACTAATGCTCCTTTTGTTACTGATCATGCTGGCTCTACTCCTTTTGCGAACCCGAATTCAAATGTGGATGAGGATGGTTTCACTAAAGTGGTACATCAGAAAAGAAGAGGCCATTCAGCTTCTCCACCCTCATAATTTCCTGCTTGGTCTCCTGTATTCTTCTTCTTCTACATGTGTGATTATTGTAGCTCTAATTAATTGGAATGTGAGAGGGATTGGTAACAAGTCTACTCTCAGAAGATTAAAGCGTTTGACTCGTCTTTATGTTGCTTCTTTTATAGCCATTTCTGAACCTAAGTTAACAACTACACAGCTCAAGAGAATTCAGCGCACTCTTGGTTGTATTGGAGGCATGTCCAACTGTAATAGCAAGGTCTGGATTTTTTGGAAGCATGGTTTTGAGTGCATGGTTGTTCATGACACTGCTCAAGAGTTAACCCTTCAAGTGTCCCATCCCCTTTGGCATTCTCCTGTCCTACTTACGGTGGTGTATGCGAGCTGTGATAGGTATGATAGACGTGACTTGTGGGATACTCTTATGGATTTAAGCTTGACTAATTTACCTTGGCTTATAGTGGGTGATTTTAATTGTGTGATGGAACAAGCTGAAAAAATGGGGGGGGGGGGGGAACCTATCAAAGAAGATATTGTCTCGGAATTTGTTGCTATGGTTGAAGTCACTGGCCTTATTGATGCGGGTTATAGAGGTAATGGTTTTACTTGGGTTGATAAGCCAAGAGGGAAGCCAACTATTTATGAACGTCTAGATAGAGCTTTCTATAATATAAAATGGTTAGAGATGTTTCATGCTACTGATGTTACTCATATTAATCGTACTTGTTCTGACCACTCCCCTTTAGTGATCCAACTTAAATCTGAGGCCCAAAGTTTTGGTGGGTCTTTTCGGTTTTTGAATGTTTGGTTGAAGCACAATTCTTTCTTACCGTTAGTGGAGAATTCTTGGAATGAAACTATGGATGGAAGGCCTATGGTTCGGTTTGCCAAAAAATTAGCAAGATTGAGGAAGGTTATTTCCAAATGGAACAAGGAGGTGTTTGGGAGGATTGATCAACAAATTAAGCATGCTGAAGATGAAGTGACTCGATGTGAGCTGCTGCTCCAAAACAATGCATCAGATGATAATTGCATAAATCTTGGGTTGGCTAAGGCTAATTTGTTAGTATAGCTGAAAGTTGAGGAAGAGTTTTGGTCTCAGAAGGCTAACATATCCTGGATCAAGGATGGAGACAGAAATTCCAGGTTTTTTCATTCATATGTCCGTAAGAAGAGGCAAAAACTTCATATTCACCGCATTCGAGATTCTAATGGAAGATGGATTCATTCTAAAGAAGATATTCAGCGTGAGGCAATTTCCTTCTATTCGGATCAGCTCCAAAAGCCTTATGAGAACCCTTCAAATGATCTGCTTGATGTTATTCCTACGCTGGTTATGGAAGAAGATAATACAAAGGCTTACGGCAATTCCCTCTGTGCATGAAATTAAAGAGATTGTTTGGTCCATGAGTGGCCAAAGCACAGCTGGTCCAGATGGGTTTACTGGTGAGTTTTATAAGAAATGCTGGGATATAATTAAGGTGGATTTTCAGTTAGCTATTGTGGAGTTTTTCTCGGGCCATGCTATGCCAAGGAGCTAGACTAGCACTCTTATAGTTACTATCCCGAAGGTAATATCTCCATCTTTGTTCTCTGACTTGAGACCTATTAGTTTGTGCAATTTCTCAAATAAAGTTATTACAAAATTGTTAACTTGCCTTTTAGCCCCTCTATTGCCGAGACTCATCTCCCCTCAACAAAGTGGTTTTGTTCAAGGTAGATTGATCCATGAAAATGTCCTTCTCGCTCAAGAATTAATGCAATCTCTTAAGAAGAAAGTGTGGGGTTCAAATGTTTGTTTGAAACTTGATATGGTATGGTATATCCTCTCTTTGGCTTGAAGTTGATTCGGAGATTCTTTTGAAGATTTTGATCTTGGATTATCATATTCCTTGGTCAATTTGGTATGAAGTTCAGCAAATAAAAAGGATTATGATGCAGATTCGTGTTCGTGTTACTCACATTCTTCGTGAAGGAAATCGGGTGGCCGATGGATTAGCTAATGTTGCATCTTCTACTAGATCCAATTCAGTTTTCTACTCATCAAAGGACCTCCCTCATGACTGCCGTGGCTCTTATAGACTGGATAGAGCATTCATTCCTTATATTAGACTCTAATTGTTTGTATGGCTAGGTTTCTATACTTTCTAATTGTGTTGATTGGTAGTTTCCCCTCCCTTTTTTGTAGAGGACCTTACATCTTGTGTGAGGCGTCCCCCTTAGTCTTTTTCTCTTTCGTGGTTGAGGTTGGTCATGTCCCCCACCATTTTGTAATTTTTATTTCTATTAATAAAATCTAGGGAGGTGCCGCCCTCCTTTCGCCAAAAAAAAAAACAAAAAAAAACTTGATATGGTAAAGGCGTATGATCGGATATCGTGGTTTGCCTTGATCAAAGTTATGAGAAAGTTTGGCTTTAGTGAGGTATGGAATGACATGATTTTCAGATGCATATCTTCTTGCTGGTTTTCTGTCCTGGTTAATGGTGAGAATTGTGGTTTTTTCCACTCCTCTCGGGGGCTTCGACAAGGAGATCCCATCTCTCCCACTCTCTTTATCCTCGCGGCTGAAGTCTTAAGCCGGGGTCTCAATTTGCTTCATACTGATTATCCTCAATATCGCTATAGAGCTCATATTAATACTCCTTTGATCTCTCATTTGGCATATGCGGATGACATTGTTATTTTTTGCAATGGGTCTAAGTCTTCCTTGGATGCTCACATGCGTTGCTTAAATTGGTACCAAAAATTTTCTGGCCAATTGGTTAGGTCGGGTAAATCTTGCTTTATTATAGGTGCTTATAATGGAGATAGGGACACCTCTATAGCAGAAGCTACTAGTTTTCAAAAAAAGGACCTTCCTATTACCTAGGTTGTCCTTTATATGTTGGCCGGAAGAGAATTGCTCATTTTGATTCGGTTATGCAAAAAATGGAAGCAAGATTGGCTACTTGGCAGGGTAAACTATTGTACTATGGTGCAAAGTTCCGTTGTACTATATTTCTCTTCTTGACCCTCCAAAGGGGGTAATGAATGCCATGTATAGGCTGATCTCGAATTTTTTCTGGAGTAATGAAGAGGGAATCAAAAAATGTCATTGTGTTAATCAAGATAAAATGTTTCGGCCTATTAATGAAGGTGGGCTCGGCTTGCGAAGGTTTGAGGATATATCCACGGCTTTTTCTATGAAATTATGGTGGAGGTTTCGTAGTACTAAATCTTTATGGGTGTCTTTTATGGAAGCTAAGTACTGCAATGGTACCCACCCTATGGATGCCACAAAGCCTTCCTTTGCTTCTCACATATGGATTCGGATGCTTGGTGCTAAAGAGCTAGTTGATCCTAACATTCGTTGGGGGATTGGTTGTGGGGATATTTCAGTTCATGAGAAGTGGGTGGATATTCCTTCTATTCTCCCAGGAAACCATATTGAGGTGTCTAGTCTTTTTGACCAAGGGCAGCCCCGTATTGATCATATTAGAGATGTTTATGGTGAGAAACTCTTAAATCTTATTCAAAGGAACAATATTCAGATTGGTTACAAGCCGGACAAACCTTTTTGGAGTCTTTCTGCCACGGGTAAATTCACTATTTTTTCAGCTTGGAAAGCTTCCAGAAAAGAGGGTATCCCTATACCTATGTTCGAGAATTGCTGGAACAAGCACATTCCTCTCAAAATCTCGGTTTTCATGTGGCGCCTTCTTCACAAAGGTCTTCCTACTGATTTGGCTATCCAACAGAGAGGTATTTCTATGGTTTTTGCTTGCGTTTGCTGCTCTCACTCGGCACTTGAGGATCTTGATCACATCTTTGTTCACAGTGGTATTGCAAAGGTAGTTTGGGCGCATTTTTTGAAGTTAATGGGGATTAAGGCTCATTCTTATAACACTCGTTCTGTGATAGCTAGCTGGTGGTATAGTATTGATAACAGGACTCCAAAAGGATCTATATGGCTTGCTCATCTTCTTCCTTGCTTTATCTTATGGGAGATTTGGAAAGGGCGTAACAAAGCAAAGTTTGAAGGCAAAAATATGGCTGCTCATCACATCATCACCGAGGTTACTTCTGCGTTGCAAGGTATTATTAAAGCTTTTAATATTTCCTTTCGAGCTACATGGAGAGACCTAGGGTTTCCTAGCTTTTGGCTGCCGGCAGCCCCTCTATGGCTGCTCCGGCTGATTTTCCTCCCTTGCAAACCGCTACCCTCATACCTAACCCTAATTCGCTCATCCCCGACTTTGGTAAGCCGACTCAAGATAACCCTAGCAACTCAGCGCCGCCTTTGCATGGCTCTAACCCTAATTCTTCTTCTCCATCGCAGCCGCTATCCAACCCTACGCCGAACAAATCTTTTGCATCCTTGGTTTCTCAACCAAACACGCGTCCCATTCATGACATCCCTCTTATTCCTGCTGCTACTCACAAGGGAATTCCATCCCTAAAACTATCCAAAGAGGCGATTGATGCGTTTGCTCGCCCCTTTGCTTGGACTCTTGTTGGAAAATTTACTAATGGAAGACCTACAATGGAGGCTGCTAGGATTGCCTTCACACAGTTTCAATTAAAAGGTGAGTATAAACTTGGTCATCTGGATACGAGACACATGTTGATCCAATTGACTAACGAGGAGGACTTCCAACGTCTCTGGACTAGAGAGGTATGGTATGTGCATCGATTTCCAATGCGAACTTCTGTTTGGAACCCTTCTTGGCAGCCACAAACGGACTCTCCCATTGTTCCTGTTTGGGTTAGTTTACCCGGTCTACCTGTGCACTTATTCAATAAGATTTTCCTTTTTTCTTTGGCTCGAATTTTTGGCAAACCCATGTCAATTGATAAGGCCACGGCTGAATTATCCCGTCCAAGTGTAGCTAAAGTTTTGGTACAAGTTGATCTCCGTAAAAGGTTACCCGAAAAGATTCATATTGATTGTAGTGATTGCATGCCTAGCTTCTTCCAAGCTATAGAGTATGATAACCTTCCAATGTATTGTAGTCATTGTTCATTGTTGGGTCATGATGAATTCAACTGTCGAATCTTAAATTCAGAACATAAAAAAAGCACAAAGGACGCTGGTTCTAAGAAGGTTGATAAGGAAATTTCTGGAACAAATGGGACCAAGAACAACAAAGGTGATGATAAGAAGGATGATAATTCTCATGAGATTTGGAAAAAGAAAGACGAGGGGCAGAAAAAAAGTGGTATTGAAGGCAACAGCAAACAAACTGATGAAATTTATGTTACAAATAAGGAGGTGAATACTAATGGCACCAAACCATCTATGGTTGCTAGGAGAGGCATTATATTGCCTCAATCCATTAATGACGCGTTATCTAAGACTCTGAAGGCTATAAAAACCAAGGCTGGATCTACAATTGCTCAAAATGTTAACGATTCTGTTCTTATCCCCGATTATCAAGATCCCCAAAAGTTATATACTCCTTGAGAGACGATTCTTCTATGAGAGCTAAACCTTCATCCCATGCAAAAATGAATACCTTCAGCTCGCTCAATCTATCTCCTAGAGCCCCCCAAGTGACTTCTATGAATCAGGTGATGGATTTCCAGTTGGATTACAATGAAAGGAATTCCCTTAGGGATTCAAATGAAGATGATGGGTTCATTACAGTCACTCACAAAAGGAAAAAGAATAGGGAGCAATCCCCATCAATGTGAGTATCCCGTTTTAGCTTAATTCCCTCTTTTACTTCTACTTATTTTTGGTTTTTTAATGGTGTCGTTCATAAGTTGGAATGCTCGTGGCATAGCAAATGGTGCCACAATTAGAAGAATAAAGCGTTTATTTCGCTCTCATAATGCCTCTCTTCTGGCTATTTATGAGCCTAAATCTAAACGAGAATGTCTGGGTTCAGTTGTTCGCAAAGTGGGCTGTGATGAAGGTGTTTCTAATGGTACTAACAGAATTTGGGTTATGTGGAGACATGGGCTTAAAGGTATGGTGATCCAAGAATCTTCTCAAGTCATAACTATTCAGTTTTCTCATTCTTTATGGGCAGAATCTGTTTGGGTTTCTTTTGCTCATGCCAAGTGTTCTCAGTTTTCTAGATTTTCTTTATGGGAAGAGATAATGGTTATTAGTGATATGGATATCCCTTGGATGGTAGTTGGGGATTTCAACTGTGTTCTTGATCAATCGGAAAAGATAGGAGGGAAACCTATTAATGAAATGGCTTGTACGGAATTCTCTGATATGATCCAATATGCCAACTTAATTGACGCTGGTTTTGAGGGGAATATGGCTACTTGGTACAATAAAAGAAGGGGAGGAAGAGCCATTTACCAACGGCTGGATAGGGGGCTTTATAATGCCAAATGGTTACATTTGTTCTCCTCTACAAGGGTATCTCATTTATCTAGACTTTGCTCCGATCATGCTCCTCTAGTTATTAATGTTCAAATTGAAGAAGAGGTTAAAAAAGGTTCCTTCAGATTCCTTAATATATGGTTGAAGCATCATTCATTTGCTAATATGGTTAAAGTCTCTTGGAACAGCCCGATGGATGGGAGGCCTATGGTGTGTTTTGCCAAAAAACTTGGGAGACTCCGAAAGTGCATTATAGAATGGAATAAGAAGGTTTATGGTAGAGTGGAACAGCAAATTAAAAATGCTGAAGATGAAGTCTTGTTTAGAGAAAATCAACATCAGCAACTTGGTAGTGATGAATCTAGAGCTGCTCTTGGCCTTGCTCAAGCTCACCTACTGGAGAAAATGAAGATTGAGGAGGATTTATGGGCTCAAAAGGCTAATATTGCATGGATAAAGGATGGGGATAAAAACACTAAATATTTTCAAGCAAAGGTTAAAAAAAAGGAGACAAAAACTTTTTATTCATCGTATTAAAGATCGACATGGGAATTGGCTCACGGATCAGATGGCTATTAAGGAGGAAGCTGTACACTTCTACTCGGATCAGCTTCAGGGATATGTAGAGAATCCTTCGGATGATTTCTCTTTTCTTATACCTCGGTTAATCAATGATGAGGACAATGCCATGTTAATTAACGTTCCTAATTTGGAGGAAATTCATGATATTGTCTCTCAAATGAATGGTCAAAGCGCAACGGGTCCGGATGGTTTCACGGGAGACTTTTATAAAGGTTGCTAGGATATTATTAAACATGACTTCTGCAAGGCTATTGGGGATTTCTTTTCTGGCTTCCAAATGCCTAGAAGTTGGTCAAGTACTCTAATTGTTACTATTCCTAAGGTTGAATCTCCTTCTTCCTTTTCTGATCTCCGGCCTATTAGTCTATGTAATTTTTGCAATAAAGTCATCACCAAGCTCCTTACATGTCGATTGTCTTCTATTCTCCCTCGTATCATCTCCCCCCAACAAAGCGGATTTGTAAAGGGTAGAGTTATTCATGAAAATGTGCTGCTAGCCCAAGAAATTCTGAAATCCATTAATAAATATGGCCAAAGCTTACGATCGTCTATCTTGGTTTGGGCTATTGAAGGTTATGAGGTCCTTTGGGTTTAATGAAATATGGATTGATATGATTTATCGCTGCATCTCGAATTGTTGGTTTTCTGTTCTTATAAATGGAGAAAGTTGTGGTTTCTTTCAGTCATATCGGGGTCTTCGCCAAGGGGATCCTTTATCCCCTTGCCTCTTCATTATTGGTGCTGAAATGATGAGTCGTGGGTTGAATCACCTTCACACAATATGCCCCCAATTCAGGTATCGAATTCATGTCAATACTCTATTAGTCTCTCATTTAGCCTATGCTGATGACGTGGTAATTTTCTGTAATGGTTCGAAGAATTCGTTGGAGTCTCATATGCATTATTTGGAGTGTTACCAAAAATTCTCGGGACAACTTATTAACATCCAAAAATCAGGTTTTATCACAGGCAAGAACAGAGATAGAGATGATATGATAGCAGCCATTACGGGCTTTGTTAAACAAGATCTCCCTTTGAAGTATTTGGGCTGTCCGTTGTATACGGGACGGAAAAACATCAGCATTTTTCACTTCCTTATTCGTAAAATGGAGAATAAGCTTGCTTCGTGGAAAGGTAAACTTCTATCTTATGGGGCAAAATTAACTCTTATCCAATCTTGTCTAAGTGCTATCCCTCAATATTATTTGGCTCTTATTGACCCTCCCAAAGGGGTGATAAGTGTAATGGAGAAGATCATTGTTCGTTTCTTTTGGAGTAGTCATGATGGGGATAAAAAATGCCATTGGTTATCATGGAATAAAATGTGTTGGCCCATTGATGAAGGTGGTCTGGGCCTTCAAAAATTCGAAGAGATAGCCAAGGCGTTTGCTATGAAGTTATGGTGGCGTTTGCGTACTACAGAATCTTTATGGAGTAGTGTTATGTTGGCCAAATATTGCTGGGAAATTCACCCTATGGATGCTATTCGTACTTCTTATGCATCTCACATTTGGAAACGTATGATTGATATCAAACCTTTGGTGGAGGAGCGAATTGCTTGGAGGGTTGGTCAAGGTAATATCACAGTTCACGAAAATTGGTTGGAAGGATCGATGGGTCCCATCCCTTTTCATCATGCTGAGGTCTCAATGTTGTTTGAGAATGGTATGCCTCGAATAAACTTCATTCGAGAAAACTATGGTGAGCAGCTCTTGAAGTTAATTCAGAATAATTCCATATCTCTTTCTAATGGTCCGGATATCCCAATATGGTTGCCTTCTTCTTCAGGCAAGTTCACTGTGAGTTCTGCATGGCGGGAATGTCGAACAAATAGGGTTAAATCGGCCATTCATTCTTATTGCTGGAATAAGTATCTTCCAAAGAAAATTTCTGTCTTTCTTTGGCGTACTCTTCATGGGGGGATTCCTACGGATGAAATGATTAAGAAGAGAGGTATATCTGGGCCTTCTAAATGTGCGTGCTGTCGCTCTGCTAGGGAGGAATCCATCTTGCATGTTTTCTCTATTGGAGAAACTGCTGCTCGAGTTCGGGAATACTTTAGCTTGATGTGTGGCATTCGCATGGTTGGAGGAACTCTTAATCAACATCTAGTTCGGTGGTGGTGTGGCGGCAAATCTCCTTCCCCGGTTGTTAAGTGGCTTATCATGATTATCCCAGCTCTTATATGTTGGGAACTTTGGCATGCTCGGAATAAAAGCAGATTTGAAGGAGTGATTATGCAGCCCAACAATATTATCTATAAGGTTCAAACGCAAGCCTCTGCAATTGCCTTGGCCTTCTCCCTTTCTTTCTCTCGGTCAGTTGATGATTCTCAATTACTTGATTGGTTTCATTTTCATGCTTCTCTTCCCAAAACTCCGAACATTAAAATGGTCTTGTGGGAGGCTCCTCACCTTAATGAGATTAAAATTAACACGGATGGCATCTCAAGGGGAAATCCAGGTATAGCTTCGGGAGGAGGAATTTTCCGTGATCATAATGGGGATTTCATTTATGGCTTTTCTAATTATTATGGAGTAGAATCGAATATGATGGCTGAAGCTATGGCAGCTAGAGATGGTCTTCTTATAGCTCATAGAAGAGGGTATCACCGTGTTTGGTTAGAGCTTGATTCCCAAGCCCTCATGCGCATAATTATTAAGGAATACCACATTCCTTGGGCTGTTTGGTACATCATCTCTCACATTCACCGGCTAATGGTCAATATGGAGGTTCGGGTGACTCACATTTTTCGAGAAGGGAATAGTGTCGCTGATTGTCTAGCAAACATGGCAGCGGACGATGGGCATAATTTTGAGTTTCTATCGGTTAATGATCTCCCTCGTCAATGTAAAGGGCTGATTTCTTTAGACAAGGCAAGGACTCCTTATATTCGTACCGAGTAAGGTTTTTTTATGGCTAGATATCTTTATAGATTGTTTGCTAGTTTTAGTATTCACCCCACACGTTTTTGTAGAGGATCTTACGATTTGTGTAAGAACTCCCCCATTTTCTTTTCCTGGTGGTTGAGGTGGTCATGTCCCCCACCATGTTTGTAATTTTTCCTTTATATTAATAAAATCTAGGGAGGTACCGTCCTCCTTTCGCCAAAAAAAAAAACAAGAGCTACTACATGGAGAGAAACTCACACCTTATTATTGGTATCCCTATTTCCAACACCGTGTGCAAAAAGGCTAGATTAGTGTCTTGGTACCCCCCCCCCCCTTTGGTTGAACAATTGAAGCTAAATACAAATGGTGCTTCTAAAGGCAACCCAATAATTATGACAGGAGGTGGTATTTTCAGAGATAATATGGGGAAAATTCTCTTTGCTTTTTCTAATTTCTATGGGTACGGAACAAATATGGTGGCTGAAGCTAGGGCGGTTCGTTATGGCTTAGTTTTTGCAAGAAGCTTTGGTATTACTTCCTTATGGCTAGAAATTGACTCTGGAGTTCATAAAATCCTTATTGAAGAGTATCACATCCCATGGTGCATTTGGTATGAGGTGATGGAAATAAAACGATTAATACAATTATTTTCGGTTAGAATTTCTCACATACTTCGAGAAGGAAACAAAGTGGCGGATGGCTTAGCTAATATAGTTGCGACTTCAAGAAAGAAATCTGTCTACTACTCTTTGGAGGACCTCCCTGATGATTGTAAGGGTCCATATTTTTTGGACTGCTCTTCATCCCCTTACATTCGGCTTCATTAGTTGTTTATGGCTAGTTCTTTATGCATTTTACTTTCAGTCTTTAGCAGCTTCCCTTCCTTTTATTGTAGAGGTTCTTACGACTTGTGTAAGGCCTTCCCCTTAGCTTTTATTTCCCGGTGGTTGAGGTTGTCATGTCCCCCACCTAGCTTGTATTTTTTCATTATCAATAAATCCTTGGGAGTACCGTCTCCTTTCGCTAAAAAAAAGGACATAAATAGAGGAATAATATTT
This sequence comes from Campanula takesimana, assembly GCA_026119855.1. NCBI lineage: Eukaryota > Viridiplantae > Streptophyta > Magnoliopsida > Asterales > Campanulaceae > Campanula > Campanula takesimana. Next base: position 1,883,516 of record JAOWBW010000010.1, read on the forward strand.
ATTGCAAATGATTTGAATTAAATAAAAACGAGGGAAAAGAGAAAATTACTGAATTACCCCTTTGGATGACTAGGAGGAACCTAAAATTTTGCTAAGTTAGAACCACTTACCTGGTCGCCGAATTTGCGGTCAGGTTCTTGATCATGATACCTTGCGGTCAAGTAAGTTACCTTGGCCAGTGAGTGCTTCTTTAAAGTAGTGAACCAATGTCATCAATTTCCCTTTGCTGTAGGCTTCTCTAAAGCCTTGAATAAATCTTATACTTTTTATACGGTCAAAGTGGAGTATTGAATATGGGCGGTCGGCATATGTGCGGTCGATCGGTGTATTGACCGTGATTTCTAGCCAGACTTTGAACTTTAGATAAAACACAAAAGTTAGCACAGTCAAAATATATGGACCTATAATTATAGTTCTAGCACACCCATTTCACCTCTTAAATACCTAAATCTCTTGGAATCAAGAGCCTTGGTGAGAATATCTGCAATCCGATCATCAGTACTCACATGCTCTAGATGGATATTACCTTTTTCCACATGATCCTTGAGAAAGTGGTATTTGATATCAATGTGTTTGGTCTTTGAATGCATGACAGGGTTGTTGGAGACAACAATGGTAGATGTATTGTCATAATAGATTGGAAAATTTCCTTCTTTGATTCCGTAGTCGACCAATTGTTACTTAATCCATAGCACTTGGCAACAACAGCTTCCAGCAGCTATATATTCAGCTTCTGTGGTAGATACAGAGACTGAGGCTTGTTTCTTGCTTGCCCATAAAACTAGTCGATTTCCAAGGAAATGACACGTTCCACTTGTGATTTTCCTGTCAATGGTACATGCTGCATAATCTGCATCTGAGTAACCTATAAGATCAAAATTTGAATCTTTAGAATACTAAAGTCCAAGGTTAATAGTCCCAGATATATATCGAATAATACGTTTTACAGCAATAAGATGTGCTTCTCGAGGATCTGCTTGATAGCGAGCACAAACACAAACACAAACACAAACACTAAACATAATACCTGGCCTACTAGCAGTTAAGTAGAGAAGAGAGCCAATCATACCTCGGTACAAGGTTTGGTCAACCTTCTTACCTTTCAAGTGTTTATCTAGCTTGTTGCCAGCAGCCATAGGAGTGTCGTATGCCTTTGCATTTTCAAGTTCAAATTTCTTGATGAGATCCTTTGTGTACTTTGCTTGGTTGAGGAAGATACCTTCAGCACATTGTTTAATTTGTAGCCCAAGGAAGAATGTCAATTCTCCCATCATGCTCATCTCAAACTTTCTTTTCATAAGTTTCTCAAATCGCTTGCACAACAATTCATTAGTAGAACCAAAAATAATATCATATATATATATTTGAACAAGTAAAGAATGATCATGATATTTAGCAATGAATAAAGTTGTGTTGATCTTACCACGCTTGAATCCCTTTTCTAGGAGAAATTTAGATAGAGTATCATACCATGCCCGTGGAGCTTGTTTGAGTCCATACAAAGCTTTGCGGAGTTTGTAGACATGATTTGGAAATTTGGGATCTTCAAATCCGGGTGGTTGAGCAACAAAGACTATTTCTTGAAGTTCACCGTTGAGGAATGCACTCTTTACATCCATTTGATATAGCTTGAATCTTTTGTAAGAGGCATATGCTAAGAATATCCTTATAGCTTCGAGTCTTGCAACGGGGGCAAATGTTTCATCATAATCAATGCCTTCTTCTTCTGTAGCCTTGTGCAACCAACCTAGCTTTGTTTCTTGTGATGCTTCCATTCTCATCCATTTTATTTCTAAACACCCACTTTGTATCAATCACTCCTTGATCTTGTGGCCTTGGAACTAAGGTCCAAACTTTACATCTTTCAAATTGGTTGAGGGCTGAATTATCTGCATGAAAATCAACCCCGTGTTCGGTATAGTGCCTCTCCTCATACTCCGATTGTTTCTCATTTATCTTATGCGGATGATGTTATTATTTTTTGTAATGGAGCCCAGGATTCTCTTAAAAAACACAAGCTTTATTTAGAGAAGTATCAAGTTTTCTCGGGTCAATTGGTTAGTATTGGCAAGTCGTGTTTTGTGACGGGGAAGCATGAGGGAGCCAGAGATAATTCTATTTCTGAAGTTACGGGATTTCAAACGAAGGATCTTTCTCTAATATATATGGGATGTCCTCTCTATGTGGGCCGAAAAACCCAGAATCTGTTTGCTCCTTTGCTTCGTAAAATGGAGGATCGTTTGGTTTTATGGCATGGGAAATTACTTTCATATGGTGCCAAGGTAACTCTAATTAAATCTTGTCTCCAATCAATTCCTCTATATTATATGACTGTTCTTGATCCTCCCAAAGGTATTATTACAGCCATGCAACGTATAATTCTGAATTTTTTCTGGAGTGGTGTTGATGGGCAGCATAAATGTCATTGGATTGGGTGGGCTCGGATTAGTAAACCTCATGATGAAGGTGGTCTAGGTATTCGGAAATTTGAGGATATAAGCAATGCCTTTGCTATGAAGTTGTGGTGGAGACTTCGTGGATCCAATTCTCTATGGGCTTCTTTTATACTCCACAAATATTGTTATGAAATTCACCCAATGGATGCCGTGCCTACTAGTTTTGCCTCTCATGTATGGAAAAGGATGATTGGTGTCAAAGATTTTATGGAGGATCGTATTGGTTGGAGAGTAGGTCAAGGCTTTCTTTCTATCCATGAGAAGTGGCTGGATGGTATCCCTCCTATTCTTCCGCATGAGCATATTGAGATTTTTACCTTGTTTGAAGATGTCTACCCCCTGAATTTATTTGTACCCAAATTGGTGACAACCTGATATCTATGATTAATGATCAACAAATCGTTCTTCATGGAGGTAAAGATGTTATTATTTGGAAGCCTTCTCCCTTCGGCAAATTCTCTACTCATTCATCATGGCGTGAATTCTGACATGGTAATGCTTCTGATTTGGTGTTTAAGAATATTATTTGGCATAAGCATTTACCATCTAAAATGTCTATTCTTCTTTGGAGAGCTTTACACCATGGTTTACCTACGGATGATGGCCTTATAAAAAAAGGTATTCGGGTGGTTTCTAGATGTTCCTGTTGTGCTATCCCTCAAAATCAATCTATTGACCATCTTTTTTTACATGGGAATTTGGCTCAAGTTGCTTGGCTCCATTTCGGTCAATTGATTGGTGGAGTACTTCGTATGGGATCCCTTAGGCAACTTCTTTGCTCCTGGTGGACCGAGATTCCTAGGGGATCTTCCCCTTTTATTAAGTGGCTTTTTTCCATTATTCCGGGTGTAGTTTGTTGGTATATTTGGTGTCAAAGAAACAGGTGGCTCTTTGAAGGTACTAAACCATCTCACTCTCTTCTTATTTCGTCTATTCATAATCAAGTGGCGGATATTGTTAGAGCTTTTAGTTTGAAGTTTGAGGATTCTACGGCTGATGTGCATATTCGAAATAGATTCATGGTTAGACCAGCACTACCCCGCCCCATCTCTTTTCGCATTGTTGCCTGGTCCAAACCCGCCCATGGTGTGTATAAATTAAGTACAGATGGTGTATCTAGAGGAAATCCAGGGGTTGCTTCGAGTGTAGGTATCTTTCAGAATTCCCATGGGGATCTAATCTTTGCTTATGGTAAGTTTATGGTATTAAGTCCAACATGTGGTCGGAAGCAAGGGCTGCTCTAGATGGTCTTCTCTATGCTTTAGAATTTGGAATCTCTAATGTTTGGTTAGAGGTTGATTCTGAGGTTCTTGTGAAGATTATTACCAAAGTTTATCACATTCCATGGAATATCCATTATCTCATTCAGCGTATACATCATATTATGAGTAATATTCATGTTCATGTTACCCATATTTTGAGACAAGGGTTTTCCCTCCTATTTGTCGTGGGGCTTATGTTTTTGACAAAGCTGGAGTCCCTTCTATTCGGATATAATTTGCTATGGCTACCTCTTCTATCTTTTTGCTCTATTCTCTATTTATCCCTCACTATATTGTAGAGGACCTTACAACTTGTGTAAGGACTCCCCCCTTTATTTCTTTATAGTGGTTGAGGTTGTCATGTCCCCCACTATGTTTGTAAATTTTGCCTTTTATCAATAAATCTAGGGAGGTGCCGTCCTCTTTTCGTTGAAAAAAAAAAGAAGAAGTAACAACCCAACTTGAGTTTTGGAGTGCTTCATCAACTTTCTTGGGTTCAACTTGAGATATGAATGCGGTAAGTGCATCATAGTTTGATCTTCTTGTTCTAACACCAGAATGTAAATCACCAATGATATTCTGAATTGGGTGATCTCTGACCTCGCGAACTTCTTGAGGTATATCTGGTTGAGTTAATGGTGGTTGTAAATCTTTTAGAGGTACATCATTTGTGCCATCCCAATCATAAGTAATTTGAGGGATAGGTTCTTCCACGTTGATGGTTGCTTCAACTTCATCTCTATTTGGGGTAGCAGCAGATATGGTAGCTTCTGGTACTTCATGTGTGGTAGATGGAGGTGCAGTTGAGGTAGATGGGTTTCTTTGAGTTGATTGATTTTGTGGTCGAGTTGTACCTGTCTCATTAAGCTCAACAAAATCATCAGCAATATTTGGAGCCAAATGTGGCTCAAGGAGAGAATGTTCATCAAAAGTGACATGGACAGATTCTACTATCTTAAGAGTGGTTTTATTACATACACGAAAAGCTTTTGAGTGTTTAGCATACCCAATAAATATACCTTCATCGGCCTTAGGAGCAAATTTACCTCGATGTCCTTTACCGTTGTAGAGTATGAAGCATTTGCTTCCAAAGATCTTGAAGTATGCTATGTTGGGGGTTCTTCCTCTCTAAAGTTCATAAGGAGTTTTGTTGTAGGTCTTGTTGATGAGGGATCTATTTTGAGTGAAGCATGCTGTGTTGATAGCTTCAGCCCAAAAATATTGAGGTAGCTTTGCTTCAGCAATCATTGTCTTTCCAGCCTCTATCAACGTTCTGTTTTTTCTTTCCACTACACCATTTTATTGTGGAACTCCAACAGCAGAGAAGTTGTGGTCAATACCATGATCAGCACAATACTGAGTAACACCGTTGTTCTTGAATTTTGTACCGTTGTCGGATCGAACACTAACGATGTCATCTTCCTTTTGTGTTTGGAACTGTCTAAAGAGCGTGGTCAAAATGTCATAGCAATCATCCTTTGAGATCATCATTTCAACCCACGTATATCTTGAATAATCATCTACCACAACTAATGTATATCTATTTCCACCAATACTTACGGTAGACACAGGTCGAAACAAATCCATGTGAAGTAATTTCAAACATCTTGAAGTTGAAGGTGTGGTCTTGCTGGAGAAAGATGCCTTTGGTTGTTTGCCTAGTTGACATGATGTGCACTTTTCATCGTGGTGATCAGCTACTTTGGGTAGACCACGAACTAGATTTTCTCTACCAATATTGGAGAGATATTTGAAGTTTAAGTGACTTAGTCTCTTGTGCCATAGCCAACTATTTTCACTTACATTCTTTGCTAAAAAATAGAGATTAGAAGAAATGCAAGATGAATTGAAATCAACAACATAAGCATTTTTCTTACATATCCCTTTGAGCAAAGTGACGCCGGATATGCCATCTTTGATGAGACAGAAATTTGAAGTGAAGTGGCATTGCAATCCTTTGTCGCAGAACTGAGATATTGAGAGTAGATTGTGTTGTACTAGAGAGACTTCTTGGATGATGATTTTTCCTTTTCGAATGACTCCATATCCAACAGTCTTTCCTTTGTTATTATCTCCGAAGGTTACTGATGGACCTTTCTCTTCACGAACATCTTCCAGTAAGTTGATATCTCTGGTCATGTGTCTTGAACAGCCACTATCCAAAGGGTTAGCAAATTTTGACAACCCACACCTGCCTCACAGAAGGGGGGTTATGCCTTCTAGGATTGGGTGTGAATCTCAAAAGACATTCAGCATCCTTGTGACCATAAGCATCACACACAGAACAATGGTGGAAGCCAACCCAACTGAGGCTTAACAAACTTCATTGAAGTCTTTAGCACAACATCATTTACTGGTATGGATGTGGTCTCCCTTACAAAGTTCATCCTCTTGAACTTTGCCGCCTTGCCACTACCAGCGGTCGCTGGTTTCCATGCGGTCGCCAGCTTCTGTGGTGCGGTCACCTGACCTCGAGGTAAGTTGGTGCGGTAAAGAGATTCAAATGCCTTGCTGGAGCTAGCTCCTACAGTAGGCTCATCCATGGCAATTCCTTTCAACTTAGTTGCTTTGCCAGTTTGTTTCTTAGGGTAGACATAGTTGAACACTAGTTTCTTCTTTGGTTCTTGTCCTTCACCCTTTGAAACTTGATGTTTATCCTTCGACCCTTCCAAAGTTTGCTGGGTAAATTTCTCATCTCTTTCACAACAAGATGCACATTTAAAGTTTGATGTCAAAGACTTTAAGGTTGGCATAGAGACTTCTGAGTGACATATCATCTAGAAGCTTGGTATCTTCAAGAGTGTTTCCTTTGTGAAGATATTGAGAACCAAGAGCAGCTAGAAAATTAACATTGATTTCTTTCTTGGTAAGCTTCTTTCCGAGTGCGGTATAAGGCTTCGTGGGAAAGGAGCGGAAGCTAAACGGATCTGCTATCTTGTGTGTGAGAAAAAGGTACGATTAGTATATGTTTTCCCATCTAGGGTTTCCGGCCTCTTAGGCTGCCGGAATCATGTCATTTCCGGCTGTTTTGTTTGGCTCCTTGGATGTCCAACCTTCTCCTTTGATCCAGTCAACCCCTACGAATCACTTAAACTCACTTTTGAACCCTAATTCTTCGACTACAGTAAACCCTAATTCGTCTCTTGCCATATCGTTGTCTCCTGCTATCGCATTTGCTACCATGACGAACCCTAACCCTAATGCTTTGTTGTCTCAAGGTACTACTGCGCCGACAATACCTAATCCTTCTCCGCCTAGTAAAAAAGTGCAGCGTATGTTGGGCTGTGAGGGGGCTCTCTCGAATTGTAATAGTAAAGTTTGGGTTCTTTGGAAGCATGGCTTTGATTGTACGGTGGTTCATGATTCTTTTCAAGAATTATCCATGCAAATATCTCATCCTCTTTGGTCTTCTCATATTCTCTTGACTGCTATTTATGCGAGCTGTGATAGATATGATCGCCGAGAGCTATGGGATACTCTTATGGATCTGAATGCCACTACTTTACCTTGGTTAGTTGTGGGTGATTTTAATTGTGTGATTGATCAAGCTGAAAAAATGGGGGCAAAACATATCAAAGCAGGTCCTGTTTCGGAGTTCATTGCTATGGTTCAGGTGACGGGCCTTATTGATGCTGGTTATAGAGGTAGTGGCTTCACTTGGGTGAATAAGCCCAAAGGTCGACCAACTATTTTTCAATGCCTGGATAGGGTTTTTTATAATACTCAATGGTTGGAGCAGTTTCATACCACAGATGTTACCCATATTAACAGAACTTGCTCGGATCATTCTCCTTTGGTGATTCAAGTTAAAACGGAAGCTGATTCTACTCGTGGGGCTTTTCGATTCTTTAATGTTTGGTTAAAGCATCAACTTTCTTATCTCTTGTTGAACAGTCTTGGAATGAATATATGGATGGGAGACCTTTGGTTCGTTTTGCAAAAAAATTGTCTCGGCTAAAGAAAGTTATTGCTAAGTGGAATAAGGAGGTGTTTGGTCGCATTGATCAACAAATCAAGATTGCTGAAGATGAGGTTACTAGAAGGGAATTACAGCTTCAAATGAATGGTTCGGCTGCTAATGTTACTGTTCTTAATCTTGCCAAAGCTAACCTCTTGGCGAAGCTTAAAGTGGAAGAGGAATTTTGGTGTCAAAAAGCGAATATCTCTTGGATTAAGGAGGGGGATAGAAATACCAGATTTTTCCATTCTTATGTGAAGAAAAAGAGGCAAAAACTGTATCCATCGCATTAAAAATTCTCAAGGTGATTGGATTCATTCTAAAGAAGATATTCAACCGCAACAGCAACGATTATTCGTGACTCTAGACTTGTTCTAAAAAAACTCTCTCTATTTTGTGTGTGAGAAAAAGGTGCGATTAGTGTGTGTTTTACCGTCTAGGGTTTCCGGCCTCTTGGGCTGCCGGAATCATGTCATTTCCGGCTGCTTTGTTTGGCTCCTTGGATGTCCAACCTTCTCCTTTGATCCAATCAACCCCTACAAATCACTTAACCTCGCTTTTGAACCCTAATTCCTCGACTACAGTAAACCCTAATTCGTCTCTTGCCATTTCGCCGTCTTCTGCTATCCCGTCTGCTACCATGACGAGCCCTAACCCTAATACTTTGCTGTCGCAAGGTACTACTACGCCGACAATACCTAATCCTTCCCCGCCTAGTAAATCGTTTGCGGATCTGTTCAATAAGTTAGTATCCTCGGAGGTTTCATTGCCGCCTATCCCGACTGGTATCCACAAAGGTACGCCTGCTATTAAACTCTCTAAGGAGTTGATCGATGCTTATGCTAAACCTTTCTCCTTTACGTTGGTTGGGAAGTTTGTTCATGGACGTCCTACTATGGAAGAAGCAAGGCTTGCCTTCGCTAAATTCAATCTCAAGGGTAATTACAAACTGGGACACTTAGACTCTCATCATATCTTAATTCAATTGACTACTGAGGGTGATTATCAGAGATTATTTATGAAAGACGTTTGGTATGTTCATCGTTTTCCTATGAGAACACTAGCTTGGTCACCGGCATGGAGACCGGAGCAAGAATCATCAATTGTTCCAATTTGGGTGGGTCTTCCAGGTTTACCGGTCCACTTGATGAATAAACACTTTATTTTCTCAGTTGCTAATATGATTGGCACGCCTTTATCTATTGACAAACCTACTGCGGAGTTATCAAGACCAAGCATTGCAAAAGTTTTGATTCAACTGGATGTGTTAAAAAAGCTTCCTACGGAGGTTTTTGTTGATTGTGGAGATGCATGGCCTAGCTTTTATCAAAAGATAGAATATGACAATCTTCCAAAGTATTGTCGCCACTGTCTTATGTTTGGTCATGAGATTGCTGTTTGTCGTAAGGCTCACCCGGAATTAGGTGTAGACAAGATGAAAAAGGTTCAGGTGAATGACAATTCTGACAAGGCCAAGGAAATTATTTCAGCTAAGGCTAAAGATGATGCTAATGAGACTCTCCCTAGTTCTAATTGGATGGGAATTCCAAAGGTGACCAGGCCAATGGTATTTTTCCTACTATGGCTAAACGAGGACTGCCTCTCCCGGATGCTATTAATAAGGCGTTGTAGAAAGCTTGTTCTAATGTGATTAATACGTCTGGTTCTACATCTGACACTAAAGCTACAACGGATATTGAGGTCATTGTTCAGAATGTTAATAAGTATAAAGAGCAGCAACCTATACCTATTATTGATACTGAGACTACTCAGAGCAATACCCAAGAAGATCACTTGGAGGTCATTGAAACTCTAAATCTATCACCTCGGGATGCTCCCATAAAGACCTCTTTTGTTACTGAACAAGCAGGTTCTACCCCATTTACTTCTCATCATAACAACAAAGTGGATGCTGATGGGTTCACCAAAGTTGGTCCGAGAAAAAAAAGAAGCAGTTCTGCTTCTCCCCCCTCATAACCTGTTCTTGTAAGTTCTTCCATTCTCCTTTTAAAAAAGTTTATCAATGGTAGCTTTAATTAATTGGAATGTGAGAGGGATTGGATATAAATCTTCTCTCCGTAGATTAAAAAGGTTGATTCGTATTTATGGTGCTTCTTTCATTACTATCTCTGAGCCAAAGCTTCCGGAGTCTCATCTTAAAAAAGTACAGCGTATGTTGGGCTGTGAGGCAGCTAAAGAAGATATTCAGCAAGAAGCCATTTCTTTCTATTCCAATCAGCTCCAAAAGCCGCCGGAAATTCCAAGTAATGAGCTGCTTGAGTTTATTCCTTCGTTGATCACGGATGAAGATAATGCAATGTTGACTAATGTTCCTATAGTTGATGAGGTTAAAGAGGTGGTTTGGTCTATGAGTGGTAAAAGTGCTGCGGGTCCTGATGGATTTACGGGGGATTTTTACAAAACTTGCTGGGATGTCATTAAATCTGACTTTCATTGTGCCATTGTGGAATTCTTTTCGGGTCATGCCTTACCTCGCAGCTGGACTAGTACCACAATTGTAACAATTCCAAAGGTTATATCTCCTACCTCTTTTTCTGAATTACGGCCTATTAGTCTTTGTAATTTCTTTAATAAAGTGATTACAAAGCTGCTAAACAGCCGTCTATCTTCTATTCTCCTGAGGCTTATTTCCCATCAACAAAGCGGTTTTGTCAAAGGGAGAATGATTCATGAGAATGTTCTTCTTGCTCAGGAACTTATGCAATCTTTGAAAAAGAAGGTATGGGGTACTAATATCTGCTTAAAATTAGATATGGATAAAGCCTATGATCGTATGTCTTGGTTTGCGTTGATTAAAGTGCTGCGAAAATTTGGCTTTAATGAGGTTTGGAATGATATGATTTATCGATGCATCTCTTCCTGTTGGTTTTCTGTGTTGGTTAATGGTGAAAGCTGTGGTTTTTTCCACTCTTCTCGTGGCCTTAGGCAAGGAGATCCTATCTCTCCTACTCTCTTTATTATTGCGGCTGAAGTCTTGAGTAGAGGCCTCAATCTTCTTCATACTGATTTTCCGATGTATCGATATAAAGCACATATTAATACCCCTTTGATTTCCCACTTGGCTTATGCGGATGATATAATCATTTTTTGTAATGGATCAAAAGACTCATTGGATGCTCATATGCGGTGCTTAAATTGGTATCAAGAATTTTCAGGACAATTGGTTAGCACGGGGAAATCTTGTTTTGTGACTGGAGTGCATAATAATGAGAGGGATGCTATTATTTCTGAAGCCACTGGGTTCCAGAAGAAAGATCTTCCCATTATTTATCTAGGATGCCCTCTTTATGTGGGTAGAAAGAAGGCTGCTCTCTTTAACCCGGTGATTAAAAAAATGGAAGATCGGCTTACTTCTTGGCACGGTAAAATCTTATCTATTGGTGGAAAGGTAACCCTTATCAAGACTTGTCTCCAATCTATTCCCCTTTATTATATTTCTCTTCTTGATCCTCCCAAAGGTGTTTTGAAGGCTATGTATCGGTTAATAGCAAATTTCTTTTGGTGTAATGAAGATGGGCACAATAAATGCCATTGGATTGAGAAGTCTATGATGTTTCGGTCTGTTAGTGAGGGTGGTCTTGGTTTTCGTAGATTTGAAGATATGTCCATGGCTTTGGCAATGAAATTATGGTTGCGGTTTCGCAGTAGCAAGTCTTTGTGGGTGGAGTTTATGGAAGCTAAGTATTGTTATGGAACCCATCCAATGGACTCGTCCAAACCTTCCTTTGCTTCCCATATTTGGACCCGAATGTTAAAAGCCAAGGATCTTATGGAAGTTAATATGGGCTGGAGACTTGGGCGTGGAGATATCTCTATTCATGAGCTGTGGTTTGATGGTAACCTCAACTTGCCGGGAAACCATGTTGAGGTCTCATCCTTATTCGACAATAATCAGCTCCGAGTTGATCATGTTAGGGAGGTGTATGGGGAGCAACTGCTACATATTTTTATTGATCAGAATGTTCATTTGTTTGAAAGGCCGGACTACCCTATTTGGTTCCTGTCTTCTTCTGGTAAGTTTACCGTTTCTTCTGCTTGGCATCTTTGCAGGAAAAAAGATATTCAAAACCCTATGTTTGATTATTGTTGGAGTAAATATATTCCTCTTAAGATTTCGGTCTTCATGTGGAGAATTCTGCACAAGGGTCTTCCTACCGATCTAGCTGTTCAACGCCGTGGTATTCAGCTTGCTTCGATTTGCTGCTGCTGCTCTAATCCTTCTCTTGAAGACTTGGACCACCTATTCGTTCATAGTGAGATTTCCAAGGCTGTTTGGATGCATTTCGCTAACCTTCTCGGAGTTATGGCATACTCCTTTAATGTTCGTTCTGTCCTTGCGAGCTTGTGGTATGGGTACTCTAGGTATGGCCCTAAAGGTCTGCATTGGTTAGCTCATATCATCCCTTGCCTCATTTTATGGGAAATTTGGAAGAATCGTAACAAAGCCAAGTTTGAGAATGTTCACATGTCAGCCCCCTCTATTATCACTTCGGTTTTTACTGCTATTAAGGATATTGCTTGTGCCTTTTCTGTCTCTTTCTCGGGCAAAGACATTGATGCTTATTTAGCTTCGCTTTTTGGTTTTAAGATGGCCTGGTCTCAATGTAAGCGAAGTCGGTTTATCTCTTGGCGTCCTCTGGTCCAGGAGCAATTTAAGTTGAATACGGATGGTGCTTCAAAAGGTAATCCTGGAGTTATTACCAGTGGTGAGATTTTTCGATCTAATGAGGGTAAGATTCTTTTTGCCTTTTCAAAATTTTATGGGTTTGGTTCTAACATGGTAGCTGAGGCAAAAGCTGTGTGTGATGGCCTTTCTTTTGCCCGTAATTTTGGTATTACTTCTCTTTGGTTGGAGATTGATTCAGAGGTTCTCCTTAAGATTTAATTGATGAATATCATATTCCGTGGTGTATCTGGTATGAAGTGATGGAAATCAAGCGTTTAATGGCTCAACTTTCAGTTCGTATAACTCATATTCTGCGTGAAGGAAATAAAGTTGCTGATGGGTTAGCTAATGCTGCAGTGATATCTCGATCTACTTCTTTCTATTACTCCTTTGCTGATCTTCCTAAAGATTGCAAGGGGCCCTATTTGTTGGACAACATTTCCACTCCTTATATTCGCTTGAGATAGGTTTATATGGCTAGGTTTTTATATAGATTGATCTCTTTGTTTGGTAGGACCCCCTCCCTTCTCTGTAGAGGACCTTACAAGTTGTGTAAGGCCTCCCCCCTAGTTTCTTTTTCCCGGTGGTTGAGGTTGTCATGTCCGCCACTGTTCTTGTACTTTATTTATTTAATTAATAAAATCTAGGGAGGTACCGTCCTCTTTTCGCAAAAAAAAAAAAAAAAAAAAAAAAAAAAAAAAAAAAAACTAAAGAATATATTCAGCAAGAAGCAATTTCTTTCTATTCCAATCAGCTCCAAAAGCCGCCGGAAATTCCAAGTAAGGAGCTGCTTGTGTTTATTCCGTCGTTGATGACGGCTGAAGATAATGCAATGCTGACTAATGTTCCTACTGTTGATGAGGTTAAAGAGGTGGTTTGGTCTATGAGTGGTAAAAGTGCTGCGGGTCCTGATGGCTTTATGGGGGATTTCTACAAAACATGCTGGGACGTCATTAAATCTGACTTTCATTGTGCCATTGTGGAGTTCTTTTTGAGTCATGCTTTACCTCGCAGCTGGACTAGTACCACAATTGTTACAATTCCAAAGGTTATATCTCCTACTTCTTTTTTTGACTTACGGCCTATTATTCTTTGTAATTTCTCTAATAAAGTGATTACTAAGCTTCTAAACAGCCGCCTATCTTCTATTCTCCCGAGGCTTATTTCCCATCAACAAAGCGGTTTTGTCAAAGGGAGAATGATTCATGAGAATGCTCTTCTTGCTCAGGAACTTATGCAATCTTTGAAAAAGAAGGTTTGGGGTACTAATGTCTGCTTAAAATTAGATATGGCCAAAGCCTATGATCTTTGGTTTGCGTTGATTAAAGTTCTGCGAAAATTTGGCTTTAGTGAGATTTGGAATGATATGATTTATCGATGCATCTCTTCCTGTTGGTTTTCTGTGTTGGTTAATGGTGAAAGCTGTGGTTTTTTCCACTCCTCTCGTGGTCTTAGGCGAGGAGATCCTATCGCTCCTACTCTTTTTATTATTGCAGCTGAAGTCTTGAGTAGAGGTCTCAATCTTCTACATACTGAATTTCCGATGTATCGGTATAGAGCACATATTAATACCCCATTGATTTCACACTTTTCTTATGCGGATGATATAATCATTTTCTGTAATGGATCAAAAGATTCGATGGATGCTCATATGCGGTGCTTAAATTGGTATCAAGACTTTTCAGGACAATTGGTTAGTACGGGGAAATCTTGTTTTGTGACTGGAGTGCATAATAATGAGAGGGATGCCATTATTTCTGAAGCCACTGGGTTCCAGAAGAAAGATCTTCCCATTGTTTATCTAGGATGCCCTCTATATGTGGGTAGAAAGAAGGCTGCTCTCTTTAACCCGGTGATTAAAAAAATGGAAGATCGGCTTACTTCTTGGCACGGTAAAATCTTATCTTTTGGTGCAAAGGTAACCCTTATCAAGACTTGTCTCCAATCTATTCCCCTTTACTATATTTCTCTTCTTGATCCTCCCAAAGGTGTTTTGAAGGCTATGTATCGGTTAATAGCAAATTTCTTTTGGTGTAATGAAGATGGGCACAATAAATGTCATTGGATTAAGATGTCTATGATGTTTCGGCCTGTTAGTGAGGGTGGTCTTGGCTTTCGTAGGTTTGAAGATATGTCCATGGCTTTGGCAATGAAATTATGGTAGCGGTTTCGCAGTAGCAAGTCTTTGTGGGGGTGGAGTTTATGGAAGCTAAGTATTGTTATGGAACCCATCCAATGGACTCGACCAAACCTTCCTTTGCATCTCATATTTGGATTCGAATGCTAAAAACCAAGGATCTTGTGGAAGTTAATATGGGCTGGAGACTTGGGTGTGGAGATATCTCTATTCATGAGCGGTGGTTTGATGGTAATCTCAACTTGCCGGGAAACCATGTTGAGGTCTCAACCTTATTCGACAATAACCAGCTCTGAGTTGATCATGTTAGGGAGGTGTATGGGGAGCAGCTGCTGCAGATTTTTATTGATCAGAATATTCAACTGGTCGAAAGGCCAGATTACCCTATTTAGTTCCCGTCTTCTTGGTACGTTTACCGTCTCTTCTGCTTGGAATATTTGCAGGAAAAAAGATACTCAAAACCATATGTTTGATTATTTTTGGAGTAAATATATTCCTCTTAAGATTTCGGTCTTCATGTGGAGAATTCTGCACAATGGTCTTCCTACCGACCTAGCTGTTCAACGCCGTGGTATTCAGCTTGCTTCAGTTTGTTGCTGCTGCTCTAATCCTTCTCTTGAAGACCTGGACCATCTCTTCGTTCATAGTGAGATTGTCAAGGCTGTTTGGATGCATTTCTCTAACCTACTCGGAGTTATGGCATACTCCTTTAATGTTCGTTCTGTCCTTGCGAGCTGGTGGTTTGGGTATTCTTGGTATGGTCCTAAGGGTTTGCATTGGTTAGCTCATATCATCCCTTGCCTCATTTTATGGGAAATTTGGAAGAATCGTAACAAAGCCAAGTTTGAGAATGTTCACATGTCAGCCCCCTCTATTATCACTTCGGTCTTAACTGGTAGTAAGGATATTGCTTGTGCTTTTTCTGTTTCCTTCTCGGGCAAAGAAATAGATGCTTATTTAGCTTCGCTTTTTGGTATTAAGATGGCTTGGTCTCAATGCAAGCGAAGTCGTTTGTCTCTTGGCATCCTCCTGTCGATGAGCAATTTAAGTTGAATACGGATGGTGCTTCGAAAGGTAATCCTGGAGTTATTACTGGTGGTGGTATTTTTTGTTCTAATGAGGGTAAGATTCTTTTTGCTTTTTCTAAATTTTATGGGTATGGCTCTAACATGGTAGCTGAGGCGAAAGCTGTGTGTGATGGCCTTTCTTTTGCCCGCAATTTTGGTATTACTTCTCTTTGGTTGGAAATTGATTCAGAGGTCCTCCTTAAGATTTTAATTGATGAATATCATATTCCATGGTGTATTTGGTATGAAGTGATGGAAATCAAGCGTTTAATGGCACAGCTTTCAGTTCGTATATCTCATATTCTTCGTGAAGGAAATAAAGTTGCTGATGGGTTAGCTAATGCTGCGGTGGTATCTCGATCTACTTCTTTCTATTATTCCTTGGCTGATCTTCCTAAAGATTGCAAGGGGCCCTATCTGTTGGACAGCATTTCCACTCCTTATATTCGCTTGAGATAGGTCCCTATGGCTAGATTTATTGATTTCCTTTGTTTGCTTTTGCCAATAGGTTCCCTTTATTGTAGAGGATCTTACAATTTGTGTAAGGCCTCCTCCCCTAGCATCTATTGTCAGGTGGTTAAGGCCGTCAAGTCCCCCACCTCGTTTGTAATTTTTTTTTGTTTCATTTTAATAAAATCTAGGGAGTACCGTCTCCTTTCGCCAAAAAAAAGTGCGGTATAAGTACTCACGATCTCACAATAACGATCATAAGTGGCTCTTAGTTATTCACCGGGGATCTTAGCAAAGTTGTTGAATCTTTTTTGTATTGCAAACATTATTCTTTCCTTGCAAGCTTGATCTCCTTCGATGTAATCTTCAATTGCATCCCAAAGATCTTTTGTAGTAGAACATTCCATGATCTGTCAACGCTGTGACGTACTCAAGGTACTTAAGAGTATGCTTTTTGCTTTCTTATCCATTCCAACCAGTCTTTTCTCCTCATCAGTCCATTCAGCCTTTGGTTTCTTAATTGATGGTGTATCAGCATTGGTTTCAGTATTTGGATTAGCCTTCATTGGGAAGTATGGTCCAATGGTAAGACAATCACCATGTTGCTCATCCATGGAGTAGAAGTGGGTTAGAATGCTGTGTTTCCATACGTCAAAGTTATCTTCTTCAAATGCTGGAACGTGAGTGTAGTTAACCGTTGCCATAGCTTTCTAACTTGCCATATTGAATCGGCACCCAAGCTGTTAAGCTTGAAAAACAAAAGTTTTATGAAGATGTTTGCTCTGATACCACTTGTTGGTCCCAAAGACACAACAAGGGTATGAAAAAGGCTAGAGGGGGGTGAATAGCCTATTTAAAATTTCAACCCTTTTTTCAAAATTCAACCTTATGCTTACACTATGAACTTTGCGGTCAATGAAAACCACGCGGTCAAGTGTAATATGCACAGCGGAAGTTTTCGATGGAAATAAGGTAGAGTTGGTTTTGACTAAAATCTCTATGTGTAGGAACACCAGCACTTACGGTCAACCTAGTTGCGGTCAGGTGAGTGTGGTCAAAGGGGAGGTACGGTCAAGAGAGATAAGGTCAAGATAGGTTGAGATTTAAAGTTTTTGTCTTGATGGATTGGCAAAATGATAAGTTAGTCAGATTTTATCTTAGGCAATAAGTAGAACAAACAAACACAATTCACAACAGTTCATAAATCTGAAAGATCAAAACACTGAAGAACAAACAAGATTAATATGAACAATAAAGAACAAGATGAACAATACTTGAAGGTAAATTGCAGAAAGTAAAGAACAGTAAGTAAATGACACAATGATTTGGAAAGGTTCGATAAATCCTAGACTTAGACCAGTGTATCCCTAATGATGCAATCTATGTGATTGGTCAATCGGGGTGAGTGTGTATGTAAGAATCAGAAGCTCTTTAAAATCTAAGTGATTGTAGAGCCTAATGAATCTTGTGTGTTGCAAGGCTTGAGATGACTTGAATGTTGCTGGAGATTTTTGAAGGTAATTTGGAAACGGTGCAGTGATCCCATGCAAACCCTACCTCTCCCATCGCGCCGTCAATGCCCATCGAGCCGTCAATGCCCATTGCGCAGAACCAATCTCTTTCCGCTAATGGGAATCATGTTTTGAATGGAAATCAACAGCCCCAAATTCCCACGATAACTCCTATATCCAATCCACCATTGCCTAGGATGTCACAACCCAAATCCTTTGTGGGTTTGTTCTCTCCTCGTCAAATAGTTTTCCAGCCTCAACCAGTCCTTTTACTCCTATTCCTACAGGCTCTCACAAGGGAGTTCCAGCCATCAAGCTTTCAAAGGATCATATTGATGTTTTCGCAAAACCTTTTCAATTTACCCTTATTGGCAAGTTTATGCATGGGCGACCTTCTATGGAGGAAGCTAGGCTTGCGTTTGCTAAGTTCCATCTCAAAGGCAATTATAAGATTGGGAATCTGGATTCACGCCATCTCCTTATTCAATTGTCAACGGATGCCGATTATCTACGTCTATTTATGAAGAATGTTTGGTATGTGTCTAAGTACCCTATGAGAACTCTTGCTTGGTCACCGGCTTGGAGGCCAGAACAGGAGTCCTCCATTATACCTGTTTGGGTGGGATTGCCTGGACTTCCTGTCCATTTAATAAATCAACAATTTATATTCACGGTGGCTTCCATGATTGGTAAACCGTTGACGTTGGATAAGGCTACTACTGAGTTGTCTCGACCTAGCACTGCTAAAGTTTTGATTCAGTTGGATGCTTCCAAAAAGGTACTACATGAGGTGTTTATTGACTGTGGTAATGTTTGGCCTAGTTTTTTTCAAAAGCTAGTTTATGATGATTTGCCAAAGTATTGTAAACACTGTTGGATGTTTGGCCATGTAATTTCTGAATGCGCGAAGTCAAACCCTAGATTGATGGATAAACTGAAGCCGAATAAGAGGCTGTTGTGCAATCCACTGGTGATAAAGTATATGTTCCTAAGAATAAGGCTCCTTTGGATAAGGGTCCTTTGCATAAGGATGGGGATAAGAAGGATGAAGCTAGTGGTTCTAAACAGTATAATAAGGTGTCAGGTAATGATCCTAAACCTGCAGCTGTGGATGTTGCTATTCCCAAAATGGCTCGAAGAGGCCAGGTTCTCTCTGAAGCTGTCCAGCTTGCTTTGCAAAAATCTTGCCCTGAGGATGTTAATATTGATAAAAAGGGTACCAATGATACTGCTAATGAGAACAAAGATGATTATGCTCATGAGACTGATCCTAATATTGAGGGGCAACTTATGAAAAATGTAAATGCTCTTAGGGCTTATCATACAGGTCAGAAGGAGTCGGCTGAAGTGGAGATTTCTTCACAACCTTTTGCTCCCACTACTGTTGACAAGATGAATTTATCTCCAAGGGCTACACCACAAGTTTCTACTTATATCACAGATTTGGCTGGATCTATACCTTTTTCTAATAAGGTTGTTGATTCAGATGGCTTTATTGAAGTAAAATCAAGGAAGCACCGTAGCAAGTCGGCCTCTCCACCTTCTTAGTTTGGTGAGTCTTTTATTCCCCATTTAATTGGTTTTTAATGGTAGTTGTTATAAGTTGGAATTTACGTGGTATTGCAAATAATGCCACGGTGAGGAGAATTAATAAGTTGTTTCGTTTGCATGATGCTTCGGCTATTGCTATATATGAGCCTAAACAAAGGAAAAGTCAATTGCCTTCTTTTGTGCGTAAGCTCCATTGTGAGGGTGGTATTTCTAATGAATGTGGTCGTATTTGGTTTATGTGGAAGCATGGTTTCACTTGTAATATGGTCCTGACAGCGTCCAAGCCCTTTCTATTCAAATTTCTCATGGTTTTGGTCTAATCCGGTGTTAATTACTTGTGTTCATGCATTGTGTAATAAATATGATCGTAGAGAGCTTTGGGATGATATTATAAATCTGAGTGATACTCATTTGGCATGGTTAGTGGTTGGAGACTTTAATGTGGTGCTAGATCAAGCTGAAAAGCTTAGAGGGCGGGTTGTTACTCAAGCTAAGGTGTCTGAATTTTCGGACACTATACAAATGGCCTCTCTTATTGATGCTGGTTTCTTGGGGTCCAACTATACATGGTGGAACAAACGGTTGGGCAGGAGATCTATTCTTCAACGTATTGACAGGGCATTATATAATGAACAGTGGCTTCAACAATTTACTTCTACTTCGGTTACTCACCTGAATAGGTTATGTTCTGATCATGCCCCGCTCCTTATTTCTATTCGGGTTGCAGCTGAAAATATAAGAAGCTCTTTCAGATTTATAAATGCTTGGACTAAGCATCCTGAGTTTCTTCAGATTGTTTCTTCTTCTTGGATGGACTGGACAGATGGGCGTCCAATGGTGTGCTTTAGAAAGAAGCTAGCTCGGCTTAGAAAAGTTCTCTCTAGTTGGAACAAAGAGATTTTTGGTAGAGTGGATCAACAGGTTGCTCTTGCTGAAGAAGATGTTTTGCATAAAGAAAGGGAGTTGGAACAAATGCCTTCCGAGGAAAATAGAGCTGCTCTTAATCTTGCCTAAGGTCATTTGCAAGATGCTCTTTCTATTAAAGAGGCATATTGGCGGCAGAAAGCCAAGTTGAAATGGATTAAGGAAGGAGACCGTAATACTAAATTCTTTCATGATTATGTTAAAAAGAAGAGGCAACGTTTGTTCTTACATCGTATCCGGGATCGAAATGATAATTTATTGGTTGAGAAAGAAGATATTCAAAGAGAAGCAGTCGCTTTTTATCATGACCAACTCTCTGGCGAGAACATGGTTGACCCTAACACTCATGATGATTTACTTAACCTCATTCCTTCCATGATAACAGATAATGAAAATGAGATGCTTCAAGCGACTCCTTCTTTGGATGAGATTCTTGAAATTATAAAGGGTATGAATGGTCAAAGCGCAGCTGGTCCCGACGGCTTTACAGGAGTTTTTTATATGGCGTGTTGGGATATTATTAAGATGGACTTGTATAGAGCTATAAAAGGAATTTTTTGCTGGGTTTGAGATGCCACGATCTTGGACTAGTACGTTACTTGTTACTTTGCCAAAGATCGATGTTCCTAATTCTTTTTCGGATCTTCGCCCTATTAGTTTGTGTAATTTTTCCAATAAAATTATCACAAAGCTTTTCACTAGCAGACTTGGTGTGATCCTCCCTCGAATAATTTCCTCGAATCAAAGTGGGTTTGTTCAAGGTAGAATCATTCATGAAAACATTCTCTTGGCTCAGGAATTGATGCAATCTTTGAAGAAGAAGGTGAGAGGTTCTAATATAGCTATGAAGCTTGACATGGAAAAAGCTTATCATAGAATCACTTGGGTCTCTTTGATTAAAGTGCTCAAGAAGTTCGGTTTCTCAATTGAATGGGTGGATATGGTCTATCGATGCATTTCTTGATGCTGGTTTTCGGTTCTTGTTAATGGGAAAAGCTGTGGTTTTTTCAAATCGTCTAGGGGGCTTCGTCAAGGAGACCCTCTATCTCCTAGTTTGTTCATCATTGCTGCAGAAATTCTTGGTAGGGGTCTTAATCATCTGCATCAAAATTATCCCAGGTTCCGATTCAGATCTCATATTCATACTCCTATGGTCTCCCACTTGTCCTATGCTGATGACATTCTGATTTTTTGTAATGGTTCTAAAGATTCTCTTAATATGCACATGAAGTGCCTTTGTAAGTATCAAGCATTTTCGGGTCAACTTATCAGCATCAATAAATCATGCTTTGTGACTGGGAAACATGATGATGTTCATGATGCCAGCACAGTCGAGGTCACTGGCTTTTAGAAAAAAAGATTTGCCTCTTACATATTTGGGCTGTCCAATTTATGTTGGTCGGAAGAGACAAAGCCTATTTACTCCTATGCTCAAAAAGATGGAATCTCGGTTGGAATCTTAGCAAGGAAAGCTGCTATCTTATGCTGCTAAGGTAACCCTTATTAAATCATGTCCTCAAGCAATTCCGCTTTATTACATGTCTGTTTTAGATCCTCCAAAAAGTGTCATCAATTACATGCAACGTCTAATCATGAATTTCTTTTGGAGCGGGGCTGATGGAAATCGTAAATGCCATTGGATTGGTTGGCAAAGAATGAGCTTACCTTATGATGAGGGAGGGATGGGATTTCGAAAGTTTGAGCATATATCACAATCTTTTGCTATGAAACTATGGTGGCGTCTTTGGGGCTCTACTTCTTTGTGGTCTAACTTCATGCTTACCAAATATTGTTATGAGATTCATCCCATGGACGCTGTTTTGATAAGCTTTGCGTCTCATATCTGGAAGCGTATGATAGGGGTTAAGGAGTTTATGGAAGATAGGTTGGGGTGGCGTATTGGTCAAGGTCATATCTCTATTCACGAGAAGTGGCTGGACGGCCCTATGCCCACCCTTCCTTATGAGCATGCTGAAGTTTCGATTTTGTTTAAAAACCAACTGCCTCGGACTAATTATATCCAGGAAAACTTTGGTCAACAGTTGACAACCACAATTGTTGATCAACAGGTGATTCTTAACGGTACAAATGACACTTTGATTTGGAAGCCTTATCCTTAGGGTAAGTTTACTACTTCATCTGCATGGAAAGAATGTCGCATTGCTAAGGCCAAAAGTCCCATTTTTCTGTCATATGGAACAAATATAGTCTGCCCAAGATCTCCGTATTATTATGGAGGATCCTTCACAGGGGAATCCCTACTGATGATGCTATACAACGTAGAGGTATTCCTATTGCTTCTGAATGTTTTTGTTGCATCTCCCCTCATGTTAAAACTTTGGATCACACCTTTATTCATGGTGATGTTGCAAAAAATCTCTGGAATTTCTTTGGGCATTTTGTGGGTGTTTATAATCGATTGGGTAGCATCCATCAACTCCTCTCTTCTTGGTTTTTTGAGCTCCCAAAGGCTGCTAGTAGAATAAGCAAGTGGCTAGAATCAATTCTTCCGGGCTTAATTATTTGGCATATTTGGTGCTCTCAGAATAAATTAAGATTTGAGGGAATCATTCCTAACACGTAGGCTATCATTCAATCTATTTTCAAGCATATCTCGGACATAGTGGCTGCTCATAAGGTACAATTTTTGCTTACTCCTTTTGATGCCCACATTCAGGCTACGCTCAAGCTCCCTATATATCACAATAAGGCAGCTATGCCTCGGTTAGTTTCTTGGAAAAAGCCTCCTCCTGGTTTCTTCAAATTGAACACGGATGGTACTTCTAGAGGGAATCCCGGGGATGCTTCGGGGGGTGGGGTGTTTAGAAACTCTCATGGTAATTTGGTTTTTGCGTATGGAAACTATAACGGAGTCAGAACCAACATGTGGTCAGAAGCTAGGGCAGTGCTTGATGGTCTTAATTTTGCCTCTCATCTTGGCATAACTCACCTTTGGATTGAAGTTGATTCGGAAATTCTTGCCAAGATCATAACTAAGGTGTATCATATTCCTTGGGCCATTCGATACATTATTTACCATATTCACCATCTCATGGATTCTATGACTACTCGTGTAACTCATATTCTACGTGAAGGGAATAAAGTTGCGGACGGTTTGGCTAATAAGGCTGTAGATCTTCGTTCTAACCTGATTTGGTTTGACTTTCCGGATCTTCCCAAATACTGTCGAGGTTCTCTCAAGTTGGACAAAGCGGCAATGCCTTCTTTTAGATATATTACTCAGACTGGATCATGGCTAGATTTCTATTTAGACTTTTTTCTATGTTTTGTAGGTTCCCCTCCCTTTACTGTAGAGGTCCTTACAATTTGTGTAAGGCCTCCCCCCTAGTTTTCTTTTTCCGGTGGTTGAGGTTGTCATGTCCCCCACCTTGCTTGTACGTTTTTTCTTTATTTAATAAAATCTAGGGAGGTATCGTCCTCTTTTCGCCAAAAAAAAAAGAAGATCTTTGAAGGTTTGAAGGCGAAAGCTTGAAGATTCAAATGATTCAGGAAATCTTGAGTATGATCTTCAATCACCAAGTATTTCAACAAAAATTTATCTCTTTGAATCTCAGCAATGTTCATTAAAGAACTCAAGGACTATTTATAGCCTTGAATGTGAGACTAGCTGTTAGAAATACTTGGGGTCCAAGTTGAAGGACAATGAGCTGTTGAATTCTGATTGGAGCTCAGTCGGAGTTGTCCTTTTGTTACATAGTAGTGGTGATCCCACTAACAGTTGTATTAAAATTCGAAATTTGAATTATGCAACGTTCTAAACTAACCATAGTTTTGGACACAAGTGTGACCATGGTTAAGTTTGAACAGACTAGGATTGCTTGGACATCTTCACTTGCGGTCGAGACCTTACGGTCGAGTGGCTTGCGGTCAAGGGATCAAAGGCGACCCGCTGACAAGATTTGCCACGAAGCACACGGTCACTGACCTGTGGTCAAGTGATTCACGGTCAAGACATTGACCACTAAATTTCCAGACTTAGAAAATTTTAAGACCTATCCATCTAAAGCCTATACTACTAAAGTGGACTATTCTAGAAATGAAGTTAACACTTCTTACAATATAACCTAAAGTCCACAAAAAGTAAAATTAGGTTATGGGATCAATCAAATCTAGGTAATATGAGTGGTTTATAATATGCATACCCAACATAAACATTGGCAGAGAAAGCGACGTGGGAAGCACAATACTTGATAGTCAACCAAAGTCTATTTTGGAGTTTGGATGGTCTTTGTGGTTCTCATATATTTTTGTATGAGGATCCTAGAGCCGAGGTAGGCCACGATTTATTCTTCTCATTAGGCCACCATCTATCAATTCGGAAGAGAAATGGCCTGAATACATTCTTCCCAATGTGTAAGTTTCTATTCACTATTTAAAGATATTCCCCCCACCTCCACCCCAATTTTTATTTTATTTTTGGATAGAACGAAATATCCAGAAAAAAAAAAAGAAATTGTCTAAGAAGCTTGCATTGGTGGTCATGCAACAGCAGTTTCCGTTTCCTTCCTCATATTCTTCTACAGTTTCTGCATCTCAACAGGCCATTACTCCCTAGTTCAATCTATATTGCAATAGACATTCTTCTATAGTTACTGTGACCCCACAATCAACCAATCACATTTTTAAAGCGTTGGTGGAAGCAATCAGTCATCAATTTCTCCTTCGGAATTGTCAGATTTAAATCTGAAGCAAATCCCCAGAATTTAAAGGTATCTCTCGATTTCTTCCTTATACTAATCGTTCTGCTTATAACAAAAAGGTTTACTTTCTGTCATTTTTGTTTCTAAACCATATTCAATTGTAGTGAATGGGTTATATTTAGTTTTAGTTAAATCTACTTTGATGGTTTATGCTAAAGATTTTAGTCCCATCGGAGGGAGTAAATGATTTGAGTTTTTGTTTGTTATTTTGGAATAATGTAAAATGGGATACTTAAGTACGAGCAAGATGGAGAGAGTAAATACGAGCGGGACGGAGGGAGTAAATATTTTGGGTTTAAGATTTAATATTTAAGATTTAATTTTTATGATTTGTGAAAGTTCCATCTTAAATTATGGTATTAAGAATGAGAATGCTTGACAACTGCTCATGATATGTTGAGGGCTATTTATATGCTTGGATTTCTCCTTTAATCCGGATGAAACTTTTAAATATGCTGATATATATTCCATTATGATCTTGAATTGTTTGCTTTACGTAAATCAACATATATACTCAGTTCTTTTACTGTTTTTATCTTGGTGTTGTTCTTCTGTCTGATTCATAACTTTTTCCTAGAAGCAAATCCGTGAGCGCGGATATCAAACTGGCACTCTTTGTGATCAAATTGACATAAAAGCGGCCGTCGGCCTTTCAATCTTCATTTCTTAATCTTTGGTGACTTTTATTATAGCTTATGTTCAGTACCTCTGACCCTTTTGTATTGATTATTACTAATTTACTCCCTCCGTCCCGGAATGATGGTCCTACTTTTTATGTTTGTTTGATGATCTTTGAGTAATAATTTTTGGTTGATTTACTTATCCTAACGAAAATCTAAAACTTGTTATTGATACACAATTGTAAATACTATCAATAACAAGTTTTAGATTCTTATTAGGATAATTAAATTAACTTAAAATTATTGTTAGAAATTCATTCAAATTAACAACAAAAAGGTAAGAACATCATTTCGGGATGGAGTATTTGCTGTTACAGAGTGGAGAAAAAAAAAGCTGTTATAGAGTGGAGTGTTGCAACTCTGGAAGATGATATTTGCAATCAAAGAAAGCATCTTGCTCTAGGTTACCAGGACATGTGAGTATTAACTTTTGACCTTTTACTATAAGTCTATATCAGTTTGACTATCAAACTTAAGAAGAACAAAAAAATAAATCTTATTTATCTATCAATTTTGTTCCAAACTGAGGGTGGCCTCAGTTTGAGTACTTGCTAAAGTCCCTTGATTCAGGGTAAATTAATATATTGATGGAGGGACCTGCTTATCATGTTAAATGCTCAAGGAATATATACATAAATATACAAATCCATATTACTTAGAATCCTTATCATCATGGCTAATATTATCAGTTTGCGGACGACATTGATTCGTGATTAGTGATTATATTGTGAATTCATTTTTCTCTCTCTAGCTTTCTCTCTCTAGATCCCTCTCTTTCGTCTCTAGGGTTTGCCCTAGGGGCTCTTCGCCGGCGGCTATGGCTGCTCCGGTTGCTTTGTTTTCCTTCTATGAACTCCAGTAACAATAATCCCTATTTTGTTCCTTCTCCGGCTTCTACAAACAAAATCGCTAATTCCCCTATTGCGCCACATGCTCATGCAAACCCTAATTGTGATGCGGCGCAAAATTTAGGCGCGGCACAGCCTTTGTCAAACCCTAATGCGCAATCTTCTTCCTTGCCGCATACGGCTTCCTTTCCTCCGCAAATCAAACCTAATCCTTCTTCGAATCAGAATATTTCAGAGACTGTTTCTAAATCATTTGCAGAATTGTTTTCTCAACCTTCTAATCCTTCCTCTCATGGGAACCCGTATGCCATGAATAATACTAGTGCCCTTTCGGTAATACAAACTGGATCCCACAAAGGTATGCCAGCAATTAAGCTTTCTAAAGAGATTCTTGCTGCGTTTGCTAAGCCGTTTAAATTCACTCTTGTTGGAAAATTCATGAATGGTCGACCTTCTATGGAGGATGCTAGAATTGCTTTTGCTAAGTTCCATCTGAAAGGTAATTATAAACTTGGTCATTTAGACACTCGTCATATGCTCATTCAGTTGTCTATGAAAGAGGATTATCAACGGTTGTTCATGAAATATGTGTGGTATGTTGATCGATATCCCATGCGTACTCTGTCTTGGTCACCGTCATGGAGACCTGAACAAGAGTCTCCTATAGTTCCAGTTTGGGTTGGATTTCCTGGCTTGCCGATACATTTGATGAACAAATCCTTTTTGTTTGCTGCAGCTTCTATGATTGGTACCCCCCTTTCTCTTGATAAAGCTACTGATGAATTTTCTAGGCCTAGTATTGCTAAAATTCTTATTCAAATTGATGCTACTAAGAAGCTTCCTCATGAGATTTTCATTGATTGTGGTGATGTTTGCCCGAGCTTCTATCAAAAGGTGGAGTATGAAAATGTTCCAAAGTATTGCAAGCATTGTCTTATTTTGGGACATGATATCTCGATTTGTAGGAACGCTAATCCGTCCCTTAATGCTCAGAAATCTGCAAAGCCTATTTCAAAACCAAATGATTCAAAGTCAGTATTGCCGTTGGAGAAGGTAGAGAAGGTTTATGTTCCAAAACAGGTTGAATCTAATCCAGAAAAATATTCTTCTAGTAGTGGTGCTAAAATTGATGGTGTGGCTCAAGAAACGAAAGTTGTTGATCTTAGTGGGGGTGGGGGGGGGGGTTGTCCACAGCTTAGAGCAGTCGGTTGATTTTGGGCAGACAAAGAATGTTTCGACTAGTAAGGTGAGTGATGAGTCTAAGGTTGTTGTTCCTACAATGGCTAAAAGAGGTCAGCCCCTCCCTGTAGCAGTTCAAAAGGCCCTCAATAGTGCGTGCAATGAGGTTATACGCATGGCTGGTGTGCCTAATTCTGGTGATAAA
Organism: Campanula takesimana; assembly: GCA_026119855.1. Lineage (NCBI taxonomy): Eukaryota > Viridiplantae > Streptophyta > Magnoliopsida > Asterales > Campanulaceae > Campanula > Campanula takesimana. The sequence continues at coordinate 1,911,152 of JAOWBW010000010.1, forward strand.
GATGCTATAGTCATTGAGATTGTTTTGAATAATGTTGCTGTTAATAGAGAGCAAAATCAGATTTGTAGCTCCCCTCAAGTTCATGAAGTTGTTTCTATTGACTCTAATGATGAGCGTAGTAATTCTGTGAATGGATTTAATCTCTCTCCAAGAGCTCCACCCTCTTTTACTTCCTTTGTCACGGATCAGGCTGGTTCTACTCCTTTTGCTGGTCCCGTGAATACTGATGCATATGGCTTTACTACTGTGAAGTCAAGGAAAAAGAGAAGCCTATCTGCTTCCCCACCTTCTTAAGATGGTACTCCTTTTGCTTTCTTTGTCTTGTTTTCCAATGGTATCGCTGATTAATTGGAATGTGAGAGGGATTGGAAATAAATCTTCTCTCTGCAGACTTAAAAGATTAATTCGTTTGTATGGTGCTCCTTTGTTGCTATTTCAGAGCCTATGCTTCTCTTGGGCCAGATTGCTTCTATTCAAAGATCTCTTGGGTGTGTTGGGGGTATTACTAATTGTAACAGCAAAATTTGATTTTTTGGAAGCATGGATTTGATTGTGTTATCTATCATGGTTCTGCTCAAGAATTAACTCTTCAGGTCTCTCATCCTCTTTGGAATTCTCCTGTTTATGTCACTGTTGTCTATGCTAGTTGCGATAGATATGACCGGAGACATTTATGGGACATTCTCATGAGTATGAATATTGGTGATAATCCTTGGCTATTGTAGGAGATTTTAATTGTGTTCTTGATCAGTCGGAGAAAATGGGAGGAAAACCTATTAATGAGGCAATTACTTCTGAGTTTTCGGATATGGTACAATTTTCTGGTCTTATTCATGCTGGATATCAAGGTAATGGCTTTACTTGGGTGGGTAAGCCTTGTGGTCATCCTACTATCTATCAAAGGATGGATAGGACATTCTATAATACGCATTGGTTGAGTAAGTTTCATGCTACTAGTGTGACTCATTTAAATAGAACCTGCTCCGATCATTCCCCCATTGTGATTCAAGTTCAAACCGAGACTGAAGTTACTAAAGGATCCTTTCATTTTTTTAAATGTGTGGTTGAAACACCCTAATTTTTAGACACTTGTAGCTCATTCTTGGAATGAATACATGGATGGTAGGCCTAAGGTTCGTTTTGCGAAAAAGCTATCTCGGTTGAAGAAGGTTATTTCTATTTGGAATAAGGAGAGTTTTGGAAGAATTGATCAACAATTTTTTAATTTTTTTTTGGCGAAAGGAGACGGTACTCCCTAGATTTTATTAATTAAAGAAAAAGTTACAGAGCAACGGTGATGGACAATAGCCTTAAACACCGGGAAATAAAAAAACTAAGCAAATAATTACTTTCTAAAATAGGGGATGGCCGCCTTATCACATTGATAAGGCCCCTTACAAGAGGGGGGGAGATCTAAATAAGAAGAAAAGAAAAAACTAGAAGCTTGATCCGCAGCATGATTTGCAAGAGCATCCGCAACTTGGTTACCTTCTCGAAGAATATGTGTTACTCTAATCTGAATTGTAGACATAAACCGCTTGATTTCTTTAATATAATGCCACACACGCCAAGGAGTTAGACACGAACCATTCAAAATCTGCGCTAAGATCTCAGAATCGACCTCCAATCAAATAGAAGTAAGACCAAACCCTAAAGCAAGAGTAAGCCCATCATATGCAGCTTTGACTCCGGCTTCCATGTTTGACAAATGCCCATAATAGTTAGCAAAAGCCCAAAAGATTTTACCATGAGAATCGCGAAAAATTCCACCACCCAAAGCAACACCGGGATTTCCTCTTGACACACCATCGGTATTGAGCTTTAGTTGATCAATAGGCCGCTTCCAAGATACTAATCTGGGAATTTTACACGACGGCGAGCTCCCAGGAATATTTAGCATCTGAAAAATGTGAGAGTCCAAAAAACTACATGGGAACACAATGGAAAAGGCTTTGACAATATCAATAATCTGCATTGTGATATGCTCAATAACCAGCACCGAGGAGATCATGGAACCTTCAAACCGAGCCTTATTTCTCCCTTTCCATAGAAACCAGCAAATTAAAGAAGGAAGGATCTCACAAAGCCAAGAAATACATTTACTCGCCTTGGGAGGAACATTTAGAGACCAAGCCGTAATTCTTTGAGCTAACGAAATCCCATGGAACCGAATACCAATTAGATTACTATAGAACAGCCATACATCCTTAGCAATCTCACCATGAAGTAAAATATGAGCAAGGGATTCACCCAATGGATTAACACGGCAATGACACTTAGAAGACAAAAAATACCCCTCCTTTGAATATTATCATACGTAGGAATTGCATTTTTCAAAGCTTTCCACATAAAAACTGAAATCTTAAGGGGAATATGTTTATGCCAAATGGATTCAAACACTTTGCATTTTGGCCTTGCTGTTCGACATACTAGCCAAGCCGAGGAGGTAGAAAACTTACCCGATGTTGAAGGGGTCCAGAATAGAGAGTCCGGGCTGTTATTAAGACGAATAAAACGAGACTGGATCAAGTCTACCACCTGCTGCACATAAGTGTCCCGAATGTAATATAGACGGGGCAAACCATTCTCAAATAAATGATATATTTCTGAGTGATCATTGTCAGGAAAAACAAATTCTGAAGTAAGCCACTGCTCATGCACCGAAAGTTGACCACTATTAATACCCCAAAACATATTTGGCTCCATAATATCTTTGACCTTCACCATCCTTTTCCAAATGTGGGAACAACCAATCCCGAGTTGTTGCATCTAAGGGATGAGAATTATGACAATACTTTTCTTGGATAAATTGAGCCCATAAAGAATTTCCAGATCTGAATCTCCACCAAAGCTTCATAGAAAAAGCTTTCGCCATATCACTAAAGCTTCGAAGCCCTAAACCACCCTCATTAACAGGCCAAAAAAATCCTGATCAAGAAACCCAATGGCACCTCTTTTCTCCATCTGAATTACTCCAAAAGAAATTAGAGATCAGCCTAGTCATTGCATCGATAGTAAGCTTAGCCCCATTCGAGAGAATCTTACCTTGCCATGCTTCAAGACGTTCCTCCATTTTTCTCAGCACCGGAAAGAATAAAGATTGGGTTTTCTGACCCGTGTATAACGGACATCCAAGATAAGTGATAGGAAGATGTTTATGAGTGAAACCCGTAAGACCAGCCACAAGATCAGCCCTAGCCAAAGCCGTTTTCCCCAAGAGAAAACAAGATTTAGCCACACATACTAATTGCCCCGAGAAGCCTTGATATGCCTGCAGAAAATCCATATGGATAGTAATAGATTCCTGGCTTCCATTACAAAAAATAAGGACATCCGCATAGGAGAGGTGTGAAATGACCGGACATGAAGATGACTAGTGTGATAAGCAATTGGACGATGAATATCATGCAAATGGTTTAGCCCTCTACTAAGGACTTCTGCAGCAATAATGAAAAGGGTAGGAGATATAGGATCCCCTTGCCTGAGTCCTCTTGACAAAGAAAAATACCCGCAAGCTTCACCATTGACCAAAACCGAGAACCAACAATCAGATATGCATCTAAAAATCATATCAATCCATATTTCAGAAAAGACAAAACACCGAAGAACTTTAATAATAGCAAACCAAGACAGCCGATCATAAGCCTTTGCCATATCCAATTTGAAAGCAATGTTACCCCCCAAACACATTTCTATTCAAAGAACACATAAGCTCCTGAGCAAGAAGTACATTCTCATGAATAAGCCTTCCACGAATAAAACCACTTTGTTGAGGGGAGATCAACAAATCGCTATTGCTGAAGATGAAGTTACTAGGTGTGAGCTTCTAATTCAAAATGACCCTTCAGAGGACAATATTGTTGCTCTGAGTTTGGCTAAGGCTGCTTTGTTGGGGAAGCTGAAATTAAAGGAAGAATTTTGGTGTCAAAAGGCCAATATTTTTTGGATTAAAGATGGGGACAAAAATACGAAGTTTTTTCACTCTTATGTTCGGAAAAAGAGACAAAAACTATTTATTCATCATATTAGAAACTCCAATGGGGATTGGATTCATTCGAAGGAGGATATCAAGAATGAGGGTTTCTTTTTACTCTAATAAGTTGCAAAAGCCTCATGATAACCCTAATGATGAGATTTTAGATGTTATCCCTACTTTGATCACGGAGGAAGATAACTTGCTGCTCACGGCTCTTCCTTCTTTGGAGGAATTAAAATAGGTTGTTTGGTCTATGAACGATCAAAGTACTGCTGGTCCAGACAGATACACAGGGGCGTTTTATAAATCTTGTTAGGATATTATTAAAGATGATTTCTTTCGCGCTATTAAGGAATTCTTTTCGGGTCATGCTATGCCTACGAGCTGGACTAGTACTCTTATTGTTACCATTCCTAAGGTGATTTCTCCTACTACCTTCTCGGATTTGAGGCCCATTAGCCTTTATAATTTCTCTAATAAAGTTATCACCAAATTGCTTACTGGACGTCTTGCTCCTATTCTTCCTCGGATTATTTCTCCGCAGCAAAGTGGTTTTGTTCAGGGTATATCGATTCATGAGAATGTTCTCCTTGCTCAAGAACTTATGCAATCTATTAAGAAGAAGGTTTGGGGTACAAATGTTACTTTCAAGCTCGATATGGCCAAGGCTTATGATCGTATCTCTTGGTTTGCTTTGATTAAAGTTATGAGGAAATTTGGATTTAATGAAGTTTGGAATGATCTTATCTTTCGATGTATTTCCTCTTGCTGGTTTTCGGTTCTTGTGAATGGTGAGAGTAGTGGTTTTTTTAGTCTTCCCGAGGGCTTCGACAAGGTGATCCAATTTCCCCCACGCTGTTTATTATAGCTGCAGAGGTTTTAAGTCGAGGGCTTAATCTTCTTCATTCTGATTTTCCTCAATATAGATTCTGGGCTCATATCCATACCCCCTTAATCTCTCATTTGGCATATGCGGATGATATAATTATTTTTTGTAATGATCCTCCCTTGCTATATTTTATGGGAAATCTGGAAAAGTAGAAATAAGGCCAGATTTGATAACCTTAAAATGTCTTCTGCTCGTATTATCTCCTTGGTTATTGCTTCAATTAAAGATGTTACTAAAGCTTTTGATATTCAGTTCTCGGGTTCTTGGATTTATAATCAGATTTTTTCTTTCTTTGGTATCACGGGTCCTCCTCTGATAAGCATGAAGATGAGATTTGTTTCTTGGATTCCCCCTTCTTTGGAGCATTTCAAGCTTAATACAGATGGGGTTGCGAAAGGTAACCCTTGTACTATTACTGGGGGCGGCATCATTAGGGATGCAAATGGTGATCTGATCTTTGCTTTTTCTCACTTCTATGGTCATGGCACTAATATGGTGGCAGAGACTAAGGCGGTTAGGGATGGTTTAGCCTTTGCTTGGGGTTTTGGCATTTCCTCTTTGTGGTTAGAAATTGACTCTGAAGTTCTTCTCAAAATAATAGTGGAGGATTATCATATTCCTTGGTCCATTTGGTATGATATCCTGGAAATTAAACGCTTTTTGAGCCTCATGTCGGTCCGGATCACTCATATTCTTAGAGAAGGTAATAAGGTTGCTGATGGCCTTGCTAATGCTGCAGCAGCATCTTATGCTAATACTCTCTACTACTCGTTCGATGCCCTTCCTCCTGAGTGCAAGGGTCCCCTTGTGTTGGATCGCTCCTCTACATCTTATATTCGGATTAGATAGTTTTTGTATGGCTTTTGTAGAGTTCCTTTTTTCTCCCCTCCCTTTGTTTGTTGAGGACTTTACATCTTGTGTAAGGCCTCCCTCCTTTTTTTCTCAGGTGGTTAAGGCCGTCATGTCCCCCACCTCGTTTGTATTGCTTGTTTTTTATCAATAAAATCTAGGGAGTACCGTCTCCTTTCGCCAAAAAAAAATATGTTGATGATGAATGTTGTGAAAATTAGTGTTTCGCTGTCTATTTGTTTTTTGTTGTAGCTATGGACTAGTATTCTTTGTAGTTTCTAATAAGTGTTTTGTAATTTTTTTGGTATAGTTTTACAAACCGAATCAAGTGTTATCCTCTGACCAAAATGAAGATTTTTCAGGTTAAATGGGCAGGATACTTGTATAACCGATTTCTGAAGAAGAAGAAGATGACAAGTAATAGAAAATAGGTATTACAAAGAATTTTGGTTTTAACTATTGTTGATTGTAAGATTAATCGAGGACAAAGATCTTTAACTCTTGTTAGTTTATAACTTTTGTGGATGGTTGTAAAATTATTGTTGGTGTATGTAATGAACGGTTAATTATTATTGTTGAATAAAATATTTGTTGGTTCATATTAATTTTTTTTATTTAATTTCTTAGTTATAATTTATATAATTTGAAATAGGTGCAGCAGGGAAAAAATAAATGAAATATAGCCTTACATAGCGCTACAGTAGCTTGTTTTTTAAAAAATAAATTGGAGCTTGCATAGCGCATAAAAAACCGTTGTCTTAATATATATAAATAAAGAAATATGTACAATAGCGCTTACGTATGCGCTATGGTAGATCCTACGCTTGTATAGCGCAAATTAAGCGCTATGGTAACTTCCATAGCGGTGGCTTAGATAGATGTAAAGGCAAAAAAAGCGCTATCTATGGCTGAATATGTACTAGTGTTTCCAGTTTCTTCATCAGCAAAATTCCTTCTTTTTATAGCCATGGGCAAAACCAAGTGGGTCCACTAAATCGAAAGGTGAATTCATTGTTAAGAGGTTGCTTTCTTTGGGAGAAGGTTTTGATTTAAGTGATTTTCGTTGTGAGAGTCTTGTTGCTAAACCTGATGAAGAAGTCTCCAGCTTTAACGATAGTCAACCCATTTGAAAAAGAACAACTGTTTTCCTCCTTCTACTCGCTTTCGGGCCTTTGATGTGTCCACTTAAACAGATTTTGTCTCTCCAAATTGGGTTTTTTTCTATGAGTACCCATTTACTCTAGTCTTACCTTTCCTTTTTTGCCTCTAATTTATGAGATCTTTCAAAAATCAAGGATTTATTATGTGCAATTAAAGCCTATGGCGTGGAGGGTTTTTGTGACCATTTTGAGAGTGAATCAAGAACATGGTTTGAGGATAGGTTTAGAAGAGATTGCTTTTTTTGTTATGATCTTTAAACTTTTGGGTCAAAAAGGTATCTTTTCAAAACTAAGGCTGGAAAAAGTTCTTTGGTTGAGAAAGTTTTTGTGAATTATAAAGGGTGGAAGGGAAGGTATTTCTTTGTGGAGAAAAGTTCTATTGAAGATGGTGCTGAGATTGTGATAGAATGGAATAGTGGAGGTATTTCTCTTTTGTTTTTCTTCGTGATTTCTTCAATTTTGACTGAGTTTGTAATTTCTTCTTTGGTTTTGCAAAGATCAAGTGGAGTGAGATTTTTCCTGTGAGGGAGTATACAGAGGCTAAGGTTGAGGAATTTCTTGCACTTTCAGAAGGCGAGAGGACATTTAAATATGTGACATCTGGAACTTTGAGTGGAAGTGGACTAGGAAATCAGGAAGAAGGTACTGTAAGTAATTCGTCGTCTTCTCTCAAGATGTCTACCAGTAAGTTTTTCTTCAAAATGATCTGTTCTTTAGGATTAAATCACGAATGTTTATTCTTATTACTTTTATTTTGTTTAGTTTCAAAGCCAGTTATTTCGGGTTCAGAGTTTGATATGGATGATCTAGATAGCCTTGTTGGTTATATAGATGTGAAGATACTGAATAAGCCACCTATTTTTCCTAAGAAGGAAGAGGTTCCTACTGTGGGTTCAAGGTTGAAGGAGAAAAAGGCTGCTGCAGAAACAAAGGAGATTGTGGATGTTGAGGCTTTGAAGGCCTAGTTGTGGATGATGTGAAGAGTTGACTTTTAGCGCTGGTATATGGAGTAAGTCATTATCATCTTGGATTTTATTTCTTCAATCATCAATTTTTTTTAATTCTACCTTGAATATTTATGTTTTTTAGGCTATTGGTAGTGTTAAGGCTCAGATGGAAAACTTGGAGGAGGTGAACAGGATTAAGAAGGATGAGATAGCTTAACTTAAGAAGGGAAATGGTGATCAAGCCAATGAGATAACAGGTTTCATGAACATGCAATCAGAAATTGAAGATTCTCATATGAAGGAGATCAAGGAAGTGAAGGCATCTTGCAAAATGTCTGCAGCCAAGAGCATGATACAAGTCAAAATCAAGATGATGGAAGATTTGCAGAATGGGGAGCATGTGAAGTGGGACTTGGATAAGCAGCGTGTCCCTTTTCAAAAGCTTTCTAGAGAAGTTGCAGATGTAGGAAAGGTATCTTTAGGAGCCAAGAATGTGGAGGAGCAGGGAGAAAGGAAGAAAACAGCACCAGCGGCTATAGCCACCCCTTAGTTTAAGATGTTTTAATGTTTGGATTTATGACGGGCTGTGTCCCAAGGATGATTGGCTCTTTAAAACAAGTTTTTCATTTGTATTGGCCCATAAGGACTTAAAACAATTTGCTTTTGTGTGTTGGGTTGGTTCAACACTTTTGGATTTAGTTTTTGATTCTGTTGGGTTGGTCCAACAGTTGCTTTGTATGTTTTGTTGGATTTAGTCCAACAATCATTGGAAACTTTAAATTAGTGCGTTTAAATTTTTGTTTTTTAGATGACAAACCTTTTGAAATATTAGCTAGGTATGCTAAAGTTTTTGAATTATATAGGTATGTTTGAAGATGTTGATTTCTTTGTGAAAGATGTAGAAATCTTTGAATTATTTTGGTGACATGTAAATGCCAAAAACCTTGTCTTTGAGACAACATGTCAATGTCGTAACCAACTTGAAAAATTCTTGTGATCAATCATTTGACTGAGTGGAAATGGGTAATTTATACACTTATCATATACGGGTCCATCCCATACCTTAGCCAACGTTGACATTGTACGCTCCAGGCGAGGTGTATAAACCTTAATATCGGAGAAATAAAGAAATTTCATTAAACCTTTGAAGGGATTGAGTACCTTATACTTAAAAAGAGATGGCCAGTCTCAAACATTAGCTTATTGCCACAGAATCAAAGAAAGTGAAATCTTGCAAAACAGAACATTGTTAGAAATATGCGACATCTTGATTGATGTCGCTCGTTAATAAAGATAAACTTATGAAAATAAATGATAATAATGTTTAACAAAATATAAAATGGGATTAATTAAAATAGAGGAAGATATCACATACCTTAATCATTACCTGAGAGAAGATGTTACTCATATGAAGTATTGTTTCAGATGTACAACATTCCAGCTTCTAAGGACCATTTGACCATCCAAAGTAGAAATATGCGATGAAGAGGGGCATCATAAGTGTCATTGGATCAGGAGGAATACTCTTTTTCTTCCCACTTCGGAAGGGGGGCTTGGTATTAGAAAGTTTGAAGATATAGCTTTTGCCTTAGCAATGAAGCTATGGTGGAAGTTTCGAAGTGGATCCTCTCTTTGGACAGATTTTTTGGCAGCAAAATATTGCTTTGGGACTCATCCTATGGATGCTTCTAAACCATCTAATGTGTCACACATTTGGTGTAGAATGATCAAAGCTAAACCCATCATTGAAGGTAATATTGGGTGGAGAATTGGGCGAGGGGATATCTCTATTCATGATCGTTGGTTGACTGACTCTATCTTGTTGCATGGTAATCATATTGAAGTCTCTTCTTTATTTCTTAATGGGCAGCCTAGAGTGGAGTATATTTAGAATGAGTATGGATGCCATCTTTTAGATTATATCCGAGATAACAACATTGAGATTATGGACAGACCTGATGCGTTATTTTGGATGCCTAATGCCTCGTGCAGTTTTTCCATATCTTCGGCCTGGAATGTATGTCGATCCAAAGGTCTTTCTCGGCCTATTTTTTAACACTGTTGGCATAAAAATATTCCTCTCAAAATCTCAATCTTCATGTGGCGTACTCTGCATAGAGGGATCCCTACAGATTGTGCCATCCAAAAGAGAGGTATTTCCCTTGTTTCTGCGTGTAATTGCTGTTCTCATCCATCTATTGAAGATCTAGAGCATCTTTTTGTGTATGGTGATGTCGCTAGGAAAGTCTGGGGCTATTTTTCTCACATTATAGGCCTGAAGTATTTTACCTACAATCTTCATTCTATTCTGGCCAGTTGGTGGTTTTGCAATACTAAAAAGGTTTCCCACGGTATTTCTTGGCTACGTCGTGTTATACCTTGTTTTATTCTATGGGAAATCTGGAAAGGGAGAAATAAATCGAGATTTGAGGGATTGAAGATGTCTTTTTCTCGGATTACTTCTTTAGTTGTTGCTTCTGTTAAGGATGTGATCAAAGCTTTTGACATTCAGTTTTCGGGTTCTTGGGTCGATAATCTAGTTTTTGCTTTCTTTGGCATTTCGGGTACTCCTACTATCAGTAAGAAAATTAGGATGGTCTCTTGGAATCCTCCAATATTGGAGCACTTTAAGCTAAATACTGATGGAGCTTCGAAAGGTAATCCAGGTATTATTACTGGAGGCGGTATTATTCGGGACTCAAATGGCAATATGGTCTTTGCTTTCTCCCACTTCTATGGCCATGGCACTAATATGGTGGCAGAGGCTAAGGCCGTTAGGGATGGCTTAGCTTTTTCTTGGAGATTCGGTATTTCTTCTTTATGGTTAGAAATAGATTCAGAAGTTCTCCTCAAAATTATTGTTGAGGAATACCACATTCCTTGGACTATTTGGTATGACATTATGGAGATTAAACGCCTTTTGAACCTGATGACGGTCCGGATAACTCATGTGCTTCGCGAAGGTAATATGGTTGCTGATGGTCTTGCTAATGCTGCAGTGGTGTCTCGTACCAATTCTTTATACTATTTTTTTGATGATCTGCCCTCGGATTGTAAGGGTGCCCTTGTGTTGGATCGTTCCTCTACTTCCCATATTCGGCTCAGATAATTTACTTCTCTCTATGGCTAGATTTTGTTTTTGATTGTTTGCTAGTTTAAGTAATCCCCCCTTCCTTTATTGTAGAGGACCTTACAACTTGTGTAAGGCTTCCCCCCATAGTCTCTATTTCCAGGTGGTTGAGGTTGTCATGTCCCCCACCTTGTTTGTATTTTTTCTTTTTAATCAATAAAATCTAGGGAGGTACCGTCCTCATTTCGCAAAAAAAAAAAAAAAAAAAAAAAAAAAAGACCATCCAAAGTAGACAATCTGTATGTGTAGACACCCCGCCTTGGACCACTCACCCCGATTGCACATTTGATTTTGTGTTTTTACTTGTTTTAACTGTTTTTGTTAGTTTATGTTACTGCCGTTAAGTTCCTGACCGACTCTGTTAAGTTTGGGGGCTAAATTGAATAAAAGTTATAACTTTCTTGTCCATTCTGTAAAAAATGCCTTTTTAGAGTCGGGCGCCTATGCCCTTTGAGGTCAGACGCGTGCGCCTTCCGCCCTAAAGGCCGGAGGCGCGCTCTTCTAGGCGTCGGTTACAGATTCTCTCCAAGAATACCTCCCTTGCTCAATTTACATGATTTTTTCCGAGAAATCCCTCCTTGTTGACCTTGTTTTGGCACCAAAAACATCTTCTTTTCACCTATAAACCCCCCCCCCCCCCTTCTCCACCATCTCAAAAGGAGGGAAGATTGAACACAAGAAAAAAGGAACAAAAACTCCCTTAAAAGGATTTCAAGCATTTCAAGACATTTCCCAAAGAAGTTCTTGAAGTATTCAAACTTTAGGCATCTTTTACTATTCTCTTTTTTTTTTGTTTTTTCTTTTCGGCGAAAAGAGGACGGTACCTCCCTAAATTTTATTAATTAAAGAAAAATACAAGCAAAGTGGGGGACATGACAACCTCAACCACCAGGAATAAAAAGCTAGGGGGAGGCCTTACACAAGTTGTAAGGTCCTCTACAAAATAAGGAAGGGGGCCTACCAAACAATAAAATAAGCCTATACAACTGTCTAGCCCTAAAATTATGTCAGAATAGAAGGAATCCCTATTTTTTCAAGAACGAAGGCGCCACGACTAATAGGGGGAAGATCCGCTTGTACCAAACTAAATTTGCTTTACAATCAGTCGCCTCATTAGCTAAACCATCCGCAACTCTATTACCTTGCCTCAAGATATGGGTGACATGAACATGAATAAAACTCATAATATGATGTATCCGCTGTATGAAGTAATGGATTTCCCAAGGTATATGATAAATCTTTGTGAGGATTTTCATTAAGACCTCGGAGTCCACCTCAAGCCAAACATGGGGGATCCCAAAATCATATGCATACAGGAGACCATCTAAAGCGGCCCTAGCCTCAGCCCACATATTGGTTCGCACACCGTAGAACTTACCATAAGCAAAAATGAATTCCCTCTTGAATTTCGAATAATACCCCCTCCAGAAGCAAAGCTGGGGTTTCCTCTAGAAGCACCATCAGAGTTTAATTTGTACATCCCAGGGGCTGGTTTGGACCAAGACACCAATCGGGTAACAAGAGGCCGAGGAGGGGCTGGACATACCTTGAACATATTCTCAATTTGCACGTCAGCCAGAGTTGTAGAAAATTGCAGCTTAAAACTCATAAAGTGTGCAATCAACCCAAACCATTTTGGGACATGACACTAAAGGCTACTTCATTACATTGAAGTTGACCAAGGAGTTATCTCCCCACATTCAAATCTCTTTCAAACCCCTTAAAACTCATTTTCAAAGTATAGGAATAAAACATTTTATGATGTAGACTATGGACAAGCAAGTCCAACTTTAGTTGGGCGAAATGGGTGTTTAAGTACTTCCAATTTCGTAACCTAACCTCCGAACCTCAAATACACAAATCTCTGGTTTTTCATAAACAAAACTTAGGACATTATTAGGTTTTTCTTATTTTCTTATGTTCCTCTAAAACATATGTGGAGACTCTAACAAACGGAATAAAACCAAACGCAACCGAATGGTGGGGCGCCCCTCTCGCGCTGGGGTATCTACAGTGGCGACTCCGCTGGGGATGTTTGAGGGTTAAACTTGCGTATTGTTCATAGTCTACATTGTTTTCTGGACATTCTGGTTCCTAATGTTAGGAAGCGTGCGCCTCTAGACTTCCTGGCCTAAGGCGTGCGCGTCCCACATCAAGGAACAAAAGCGCCCGCTTCCTGTATGTTCTTCCTACTTTTCTTTTCTGTGCTAATCACTTCAGGAGGGGTTCCAAAGTATATTCAGGACCAGGGCAATCCCCTGAGTCCAAATGCCTGACAGGTTTTATCCAGAAGCGGGCGCCTCTCAGTTACTGGAGGCAAGGCGCGCGTGTCCCATTTTACAGGCCAGAAGCGCACGCTTCTGGGCAGTTTTCCAGAAGATGAACAGGTTCCCAGAACTGGACAAAATGATGGGGTATGGGCACAGTTGCCTGCATCAGGACTGATTTGGACCCTTAACTGTTTTTTATGTGTTTTTTCTTTCTTTTTAAAAAAAAAACATTTTGTCACATGTGTTTGACCTCACACTATGTGCACTAAATCTCCTATGAATTGCTCACTATCGAGTCGCACAAAGTCCATAACCCCAAACCCGTCGAGGCCCGTCCTAGGAAGTTTCAAGCTCCACTCGACCTTGACTCTTCCGAAGCGGTAAACCTCAACCAGTGGCGTAGTTCACGACTACATGCCGAGGGAGACCTTTAAGCCTCTCTTTAACTGAGCACAAGCCAAAACATTCTAGTTAGGGTCTAACACTCCGTGACCAAGTTGGTTTTTTTTCATGTGCCGAGATTTCCTAAACTAATGTTTTCAAATCATACATGCCGTTTCCAAAAGAAACAAGTGGTTATTATGGAAGAAATAAAACTCCGTCCCCGCATGTATGCTTTACTACATTAATTTTGTTTAATCCCGTCACGTGTAGGATTCACAAACGTGGTAGAATCCGATGAGTATATGGGACCACAAGAAGGTCTATGTACTAGTTTGACGATTCCACTATTTTCTTAGAAACCCCAAAAGGGACCCCGTCCCTCCGACTTATAAAAAAAAAATCTTTTTCTTTATGTGGTATGAGTCGTGTGCCCATTGTGTGTTCAAGGCTCTCCATGGACCAAATGTGTTACTCAAGACTGACAAGGGCCGCTTCTTTAATTTAGGTCCGATTAGTACTCACCGCATTTACCGAGACTCAACAAACTGGCTAGTTCGCGAATTAATCACTCCGACAACTCCAACAGCATCAATGGCCGGTCCTCCTGCAAATGACTCCAACACCAACAACACCATGTCCCTCGAACAACCCTCCGCTTTGGTCCAATCTCTCCAAGAGCAAGTCTCCACTCTCAACAAGGAGGCTCAAAACAAAGATGACTTTTGGCAAGCTCACCTAGAAAGTGAAAGGGAGGCTCACGAAACCAAAATGGACCAAATGAAAGATAAACTCATTAAGATTTCCAAAGGCAAGAATAAGGATGTCAGCGAGGAATCCGAGTGGACCAAGGGAATGTTTGAAAGCCCGTATGTTAGTGTCCACAACAGGAAGGTGGGAGAACCTAGCACCGAGAGCAAAGATCACAAAATGGTCGACTCAATCATGGCATACATCGACCAACGCTTCAATGGGCTCAATTTGGGGAAAGGCTCTGACACAAGCCTTTATTAATCATCAGTTCTCATGAGCACAATGGCCGCTCTCCCCGACAAGTTCAAAATGCCCGACATTCGCAAGTTCAAGGGCAACTCTTGCCCTATAGCCCACATTGAAACTTACATATGGGCCATGGTTCCAAAGAAAGTTTCGCCAAAGGTGATGGCACAATGTTTTCCACTTACTCTTGAGGGGGCCGCAAAAGATTGGTATGCAACTCTCCCACTCACCATCCGTCTTGATTGGGATGCTGCTATGCTTGCCTTCAAAACTCAATATCAAGGCAACACTACTCACCGCCCAACAAAGAAGGAACTTGAAAGTACCACCCAAAGGGACAATGAGTCCTTTATTGATTTTAGAAGGAGGTGGAATGATCAACTTGCCGAGATAGTGGAAAGGCCCCATACAATAGAGCAAATGGACATCTTCCTCAAGTGTCTCAAAATTGATCTCCGCTCCCACCTAAGTGGGGCTTGCTACTCTGACTTTGCTCAAATGTATGAAGCGGGGGTCCGAATTGATGACTTACTCAAAGAGGTCAACAAAACCACTCCAAGCTTCCGCTACAAAGCCGCCTCTAATTCAACAAAAGAGGCCTCCGTCAATGCCGTCACTACCGAAAAAGGGTGCTACAACAAATCCCTCCGACCCAAGGCAAAAATTTCCAAAATGATCATGTCTACACTCCTCTCCAAGGCATGACTCTAACCAAGGTTTTCGAGGCTCTCAAGGGCAAAGGGAAAAGTACTCCTCTACAAGGGTACAAGCCCAAAATGATCCCCCCAACCATGCTCATCATAAATGGTGAGTCTATCATCAACATAGTGGCCATGTTACCGAAGAATGCTTTAGCTTCCGCAACATCATCCAAGACCTCATCGACAAGAAAGCGTTTATAATTCCTAGTGAGCGTGATGTTCATGTAATAGAGCTAGGCGAGATTGAAGAGACCACTCATTCAATTCCTATTATGAATAAGGGCTCTAATGCTATGAATAAATTGACAATTCTTGTTATGTTGTGACTTATGATGAGATAATGAGGGAAATCTTAGAGAATAGGAAAAAGAAGCAAAACGGGAGCGTCAATATGCTAACTCGATCCGGCAGGGTCATAGCAAGCAATCCCAACGCTTCTGCAGCTAGCACCTCTTCTCCAAGGTCGCAAACTCACGACGCACCCGAAGATCCTTTATTAGTTCAACTCAAGAAGACTCAAGCAAATATATCCATTTAGGACCTCATCGAATCTTCAAAGAAGCATCGAGACCTCGTCATCAACAACCTCGACGATACATCAATGTCTCCCGACATAACTCCTGAAGACCTTACTGCTATGATAGGCCATATACACTTTGGCAATGTCATCCCATTTGCCGACATGGACCTTCCACCATTTGGACCCAACCACAATGAGGCCATCCATGTCAAAGTAAGATTAAGAGGGAGACCAATTCCAAGAGTTTTTGGTCGACGTTGGTTCCCCACTCAACCTAATGCCTAGCCGAATCATGGGCATATTGGGGCTTAAAAATTCGGATTTACAACCCTCTAGCCAAGTGATCCGAGGATACGACAGCACCGCCCGCACAGTCATGGGCATGATAGAAGTGGACATTGAATTTGGGAGCATGGTTATGTCTGTCCCGTTTCAAGTACTCGATGTCCCCGCTTCATTTAATCTGCTTTTGGGCCGACCATGGATACATAGCTCAATTTCCGTCCCCTCCACTCTCCATCAATGTGTTCAGATCCAAAATGGGAGTGAAATAGTTACCATCTTGACGGAAAATGTCACTATCCATAAGAATGGGGTACATCCTGTCCAGCAAGTTCAATATGGGTTAAAAGACTCTACTCTTTCTGGCATCTCAATCAACGCTATTAACAAAGAAATGGGAAATGAGACATGGACCACTAGCAATCACAAAGTCCGCATGATGCGAAGAATGAACTACTTCCCCAATTTAGGTCTAGAGAGGTACCAACAAGGAAGAAAGAAACCCGCGGAGGTTCCTGTTGTCACAAACAAGTTTGGATTGGGTGATGAGCCTTTCGAGGACGACATAAAATACGAGCAAGCCATCAAAAATGAGAAGGCCCGAACTCACAAGGAATGCCGTCTCTATAAAATCCCCAATTTAAGGCCCTATCGCAAAACATTGAATGTTGACTTTGTCCGCCAAGGGGAAGATGTCCCATACATAATCTTTCCCGAACCATGGGTCAGCAACAAGGGCATCAAAAAGCCCAGTCTCGAAATCTTAAAAGATTGTGAAATTAAGAAGCATGAAGAAGAACCTACTCCGATGTCACCCCGAGAATGGTGGGGAAAGAAAGTGACTTTCGAGACAGAGACAGAAATTACTGTGGGAGAAGAATTGGCTGATCTAGCCTCCATGTTCGAGGGACTTGCCATAATGGACGAATACCAAGTCAATGCCATCTCCGACGACACTGACATGAGAAACGAGCCTATAAGCGAGATCAAACCGATCTTCGAGCTGATCAACAACTGGTATTCAATGAAGGGGCCCATAGTATCCGAGATCAAACCGAGCTCCGAGCCGATCAACAAATGGATTTATAACAGGCCTTTAAAGGCTTCTCCTTGCATTAAATGGTTGTGTGCTATTTTGCCTAGCTTCATTCTCTGGTCCTTATGGAAAGCTAGGAACAAATCCAGATTTGAGGGCTGCCCTATGAATGCTAACAAAGTGATTTCTCAAGTCCAAAATCAGATTATGGATATTGTGAAGGCGTTCAACATTTCATTATCTGGTAATGCTTTTGATTCGAATGTGAAGGAATTCTTTCATATTCCTATGGCTGGTCATCCTTTTAAACTTCCTCGTCTTATTTTTTTGTTGCACCTCCTAATGGTCATATCAAGTTAAATACGGATGGAGTTTCAAGAAATAATCTGGGCATTGCAGCGGGAGGGGGTGTTTTCCGTGATGTTGAGAGTAATATGGTTTACGGCTTTGGTAGATATTATGGCATTGCTTCTAATATGGTGGCTGAAACCCGTGTGTTATTAGATGGAATTTGTATTGCTATTGATCGTGGTTATTTAGTTTTATGGGCTGAAATGGACTCGGAAGTGTTAGTTAATATTCTCAATGGCTCCTGTCTCATTCCATGGGAAATTTGGCATTTTATTAAAGAAATTAAGCATCTTGCTTCCTTTCTTCAGATTCGGTATACTCATATTCTCCAGGAAGGCAACCAAGTCGTAGATGGAATTGCTAATTTTGCAGCGGATTATAGAGTTGATTGTGAGTTCTCCTCTATCATTGAGCTCCCTTCTTCTTATAAGAGGTCTTTTCTTAATGATAAGAAAGGTACTCCATATTTTCGAAGATAGTCTGTATGGTTAGTATTTGTTTTGTCTTTCTTTTGGTAGGACCCCCTTCCCTTTTTTGTAGAGGATCTTACAACTTGTGTAAGACCTCCCCCCTTGTTTTCTATTGTTTGGTGGTTGAGGTTGTCATGTCCCCCACCATGTTTGTATTTTCATTTTATATTAATAAAATCTAGGGAGGTGTCGTCCTCTTTTCAAAAAAAAAAAAAAAAAAAAAAAAAAGGAATTCTTGATCGAGAAAATGGGTTGCATTCCCCGTAAGGCGACGAAGGGAGACTTAAAGACATTCACTTTCGAGTCCAAGAGTGTTTCCTGTTCCCTTACCCAAGAGGATATGGAGGCAATAGCCGAGCGTGTGTTCCCTTTCTTTGCTAATGAAAAATTTGATCTTTTTGAGTACCCTGAGATTGCAAACATCATAAATGATGAATTAACTAATAATGATGAAATAGACCACGAAAATGAAACATACTTAAAAGAATTAGCTCAACAGGTCCGTAGTCATGGTGAAAATGGTCCAGGGACTGATGAAGAATTGCATGTCGTTAACCTGGGTACTGACGAAGAGCCAAAGGAAACCAAGATAGGAAGCTTCTTCAAGGGGGAATAGAAAGACAGATTGATTGCACTGCTCAGAGAGTTCGTTGATGTTTTCGCATGGTCATACAAAGACATGCCGGGTTTAGACAAAAAGGTCGCCGAGCACAGAATACCGATCAAGGAAGACGCCAAGCCAGTCAAACAGAAACTCAGAAAGATCAAGCCCGAATGGTCTCTACAAGTCAAAGAAGCTTCTGAGTGTGGTTTTCATCAAAGTCATCAAATATCCAATTGTCTAGCAAATGTTGTGACAGTAAAAAAGGCTAATGGTAAGGTCCGTGTTTGTGTGGATTTCCGAGATTTGAACAAGGCTTCCCCAAAGGATGACTTCCCTTTAACCAACATCGACATGTTAGTCGATTCAACTGTTGCCTACGAGGTTCGATCATTTGTGGATGGTTTTCCAGGTATAATCAGATTCTTATGGCCGAGGAAGATCAACACAAGACTGCTTTCACCACACCATGGGGCACTTTTTTCTATACAGTTATGCCGTTCGGATTAAGGAACGCAGGGGCTACTTATCAAAGGGTCATGACAGATTTGTTCCATGACATGATCCATAAAGAAATTGAAGTCTTTATGGATGACATGATTATTCACTCGAAAGGAACCGACGGTCACCACTTGATCGATCTTCGCAAGTTCTATAAAAGGCTTTGACAACACAAGATGAGGCTTAATCTCGAAAAATGCACTTTTGGGGTTATACGAGGCAAAGTTCTTGGCTATATGGTCACCAAGAGGGGAATCGAAGTCGATCCCTCGAAAATTAATGCAATCATTGACATGCCTCCTCCAAAGACACAAAAACAAATCAAAGGCTTCATGGGCCGACTTCAATACATCAGTCGGTTTGTGCACCAACTTACTTCAATGTGCGAGCCAGTCTTCAAGTTACTCAAGAAGAATGTGGTTCTAGAATCGACCGACGCATGCCAAGAAGCTTCGACCAAGTGAAACATTACTTGACGTGCCCTCCAGTTTTGGTTCCACCGCACAAAGAGAAGCCTCTCTTGCTCTATGTCACAGTGAATGATGAAGCCCTAGGGGCTATGCTAGCACAAGAGAAACGGGACTCCACAAAAGAAAACGCAGTTTACTTCGTTAGTCGCCGATTTCAAGGAGGCGAAAAAAACTACTCCACCTTGGAGAAGTCATGTGCGTATTAATTTGGGTCACTCAAAAGCTCAAACACTACATGGAAGCTTTCAAATCAAGCTAGTAGCAAAAGTGGACCCACTCCGCTACATTTTCTAGAAACCCTTCATGTCAACAAGGATAGTCAAGTGGTATTTCATGCTCGCCGGTTATGATATCACTTGTGTGACACTCATATCCATCAGGGGTAAAGTGTTCAGTGATCAGCTTGCTAAATTTCTGTGTGACGAAGTGAAGGGGGAAGACTTATAATTTCCCAATGAAGACTTAATTTGCACCACAACCGAGGAAAACAAGTGGCAACTTTTTTTTGAGGGGGCGGCCAATAAGCACGGTTATGGGATAGGAATGTTGCTCGTCGATCCAAAGGACATCTACATTCCGATTGCAATCCGCCTCAATTCAAAGCTACCAACAATGTTGCCGAGTACGAGGCATGTATAGCGGGGCTAGATGCGGCACTAGAAAGAAACATCACAGATTTAGAAGTGTTTGGTGATTCTCTGCTCATCATCAATCAAACATCCAGCAAATGGAAAATTCAAGACCCGACCCTCCAAGAATATGGTCAACACCTCGAAGAGTTGGTCGAACAATTCTTAGATGTCACGTTAAATTATTAGCCAAGAGAGTGGCCGAATTCGTAAAGACCAACATCATGTGCCGGTACGGCGTCCCTCACAAGATTATCTCCGACAATGGTTATCATTTCAAGAAAGAAATGGATGCACTCTTTGTCGAATACAAAATTACCAAGCACAAGTCATCCCCGTATTGTCCTCAAGCTAATGGTGCGGTCGAAGCGGCAAACAAAACAATTGAGACCATTATACGAAAAATGGTTTCAATAAGAATGGGAGAAACTCGAAGTTCCCTCTTTGCGAGTCTTGCTCGAAAATCAAGTTAATGAGGTTGAATGGATGCAAAGTCGATATGAACAATTAGCCCTACTCGACGAAAAGAGGCTTGCGTTTGAACGTATGAGGGCCTATCAACAAAAAATGGCTAGGGCTTTCAACAAAATGGTAAAGCCCCGAGACATTGATAAATGACTATTTTATAGTCATATAGGGTCCAAAAATATTATCTTTTTTCTTTATTTTAGTAAACATTTAGCTTAATTTATTTCATTTTATTTCAATACACGGATAATATGCTTGGTGGTATAGTTTTATGGATGATACAGGTTTTTGGAGCATTATTATGGACTTTGGACACGACTATGGAAGAGGGAGAAACAAATAGGTGAAAAACAAATCACTTGGAGCAAGAAAATTGAGAAATAAGAGCAGACCAACAGGTGCTTGGCCGAGCATACCCTTGACTCGGCCGAGCATGGGCGACAAAATGGAAAAAACAAAATTCAAAGGCTTGCTCGGCCTAGCACCACCCTTGACTCGGCCGAGCACCCCCTGTTTCTAGCTAAAAGGTGCCTTTTCAAATGGTGACCTCTTCAAGTAGCCACCCGGGAATGAGCACATCTCTTGGTCTAAGGCCTATATAAAAGACTAGAATTCAGTAGTCTAGGCATCCAAAAATTGTGTAAACATACTCTAAATAAATTGTAATCTAAAAACATCATTTTTTTGGGAGAGAATTTGTAAGAATCATTGAGTGTTCTTGAGCAACTTTTGGAGTGTGAAGAAAGTGATAGAAGATTATTTTCAGCCATTATAAATCTGAATAAGTTTATCTTTCTTTTCTCTATTATCTTTTATGTTTCATTAACCTTTTGTTGATATTATAACATCAATGGCTAGTGAGTAATCTCCCAAGTTCTTGGGGTTGGAAACTCAGCATAATGTGTTCATCATCTTGAATCAGGCTATTTCTTTTCTTACTTCTCCCTTAAATAAATTCTCTTTATATTTTTCTTAGCGCCTACGAATGGGAGACGTCCATATTCGTATGATTCTAGTTAATCAAGAGAAGGACTTAGCGGTGAATCTTGATTTACGGAACCATGTGAATTGAACTAGGTTTCTATTAATCACGAGAGTAGATTAATGGCCTAGGGATGATCCTTTAGTGGAAAATACGTGGATTTTAGAAACTTAATGGATTTTACTAATGAACAGAACCATCGAGAGAAAGGCCGTGTTAGTATTAAAATACGTGTATTTTACTTGGTCATAAGAAGTTGGCACAACCTAGCGTATCATCCTTGATTTATGATTTGAAATATTTTATAAAAGAATAAATTATTTTGATGAATATATTTGTTTGAGTCCCAACCCCGGGAATAATTTTCATCATATAGAATACATCCAAGTTAGAGTAGTTGTATTATTTTGAAATAATGTGACAAACAATTATACCTATGTAGACACCCCACCATCGACCACTCACCCTGATTGCACATTTGATTTTGTGTTTCTTCTTGTTTAAAGTGTTTTTCGTTAGTTTCTGTTACTTCCATTAAGTTCCTGACTGACTTTGTTAAGTTCGGGGGCTAAATTGAATAACAGTTCTAACTTTCCAGTCCATTCTGTCAAAATTTCCTTTTTCAGAGTCGGGCGCCTATGCCCTTTGAGGTCAGACGCGTGCGCCTTCCGCCCCAAAGGCCGGAGGTGCGCGCTTCTGGGCGTTAGTTACAGATTCTCTCCAAGAATCCTTCCCTTACTCAATTTACATGATTTTGCCCGGGAATTCCCTCCTTGTTGACTCTGTTCTGGCACCAAAAACATATTCTTTTTACCTATAAACCCCCCCCCCCTCTCCACCATTTCAAAGGAGAAAAGAAAGGAACTTTTGGGAACACAAAGAAAACTATACCAAAAACTTTCTAAAAAAGGATTTCAAGCATTTTCCAAAGAAGCTCTTGAAGTACTTGAAGTTTAGGTATTTTCTTACTTTTCTCTTTCTCTCTATTCATCTCTTCTTCTTCTTTTATCGCTATCAAAGTGTGCAATCAACCGAAACCATTTTGGGAGATGAAACCAAAGGCTACTTCATTACATTAAAGTTGGCCGAGGAGTTATCTCCCTACATTCAAACCCCTTTTTAACCCCTTTAAATTCATTTTCAAAGTATAGGAAGAACACGTTTTATCATGTAGACTATGAGCAAGCAAGACCAACTTTAGTTGGGCGGAATGGGTGTTTAAGTACTTCCCATTCTGTAACCTAACCTCCGAACCTCAAATACACGAATCTCTATTTTTCATAAATAAAACATAGGACATTATTAGGTTTTTCTTATGTTCCTCTAAAATATAGGTGGTGACTCTAAACAAACTAAACAAAAATGAGCGGGAGCCCTAACGCGGCGGCGGGATAACCCCGCTCGCGCCGGAGTATCTACATTGGCGACTCTGCTGGGGATATGTGAGGGTTAAACTTGCATTCTGTTCAAAGTCTACATTGCATTTTGGGCATTCTGGTTCCTGATGGTGGGAAGCGTGCGCCTTTGGCCTTCCGGGCCTAAGGCGTGCGCGTCTCACATCAGCTACCAGAAGCGCCCGCTTCCTGTATGGTCTTCCTATTTTTTTTCTGTGCTAATTACTTCTGCAGGGGTTCGAAAGTGTATTCAGGACCAGGGCAATCCCCTGAGTCCAAATATCTGACAGGTTTAACCCAGAAGCGGGCGCCTCTCAGTTATTAGGTGCATGCGCTCGCTTCCTATATCACATGCCAGAGGCACGCACTTCTGGGCAGTTTTACAGAACAGGACAGAGTCTAGAACAAGGCAGAATGATGGTGTGTGGGTACAGTTTCCTGCACATAACTGATTTATTTTCTGTTTGTTTTTTATCGGTCACACGAAGGATTCGAAAGTTGTAAATATGTGCTTATTTGCTTTTCTTTTCTATTAAAAAAATAAAAAACGTTTTGTCATATGTGTTTGACCTCACACTACGTGCACTAAAACTCCTATGAATAGACACTATCGAGTCGCACAAAGTCCATAATCATAAACCCGTCGAGGCCCGTCCTAGGAAGTTTCAAGCTCCACTCGACCTTGACTCTTCCGAAGCGGTAAACCTCAACCCGTGGTGTAGTTCACGACTAGATGCCGGGGGTGACCTTTAAGCCTCTCTTAGCCGAGCACAAGCCAACACATTCTAGTTAGGGTCTAACACTCCGTGACCAAGTCGGTTTTCATGTGCCGAGATTTCCCTACACTAATGTTTTCAAATCATACATGCCGTTTCCGAAAGAAACAAGTGGTTGTTATGGAAAAAATAAAAAATCCGTCCCCGCATGTATGCTTTACTACATTAATTTAGTTTAATCCCGTCATATGTAGGATTCACAAGAGTGGTTGAATCCGATGAGTATATGGGACCGTGAGAAGGTCTATATATACTAGTGTGACGATTCCACTATTTTTCTTAGAAACCTCAAAAGGGACCCCGTCCCTCCGACTTATAAAAAAATAAAAAAAACAAAAGAGTCTTTTTCTTTATGTGGTTTGAGTTGTGTGCCCATTGTGTGTTCAAGCCTCTCCATGGACCGAAGTGTTACTCAAGATTGACAAGGTCCTCTTCTTCAATTTAGGTCTGATTGGTACTCACTGGATTTACCGAGACTCAACAAACCAGCTAGTTCGTGAATTGATCACTCCAACGACTCAAACAGCATCAATGGCTTTTGGTAAGCTCTCCAAGAGCAAGTCTCCACTCTCAACAAGGAGGCTCAAAACAAAGATGACTTTTGGTATCCTTTCCAAGGGGAAGGATACAGATGACACCAAGGAATCCGAGTGGAACAAGGGTTTGTTCGAAAGCCCATATGTTAGTGCCCACAACAAGAATGTGGGGGAACCTAGCACCGAGAGAAAAGATCAAAAAATGGTCGACTTAATCATGGCATACATCAATCAATGCTTCAATGGGCTCAATTTGGGGAAAGTCTCCGACACAAGCCTTTATCAATCATCAATTCTCATGAGCACGATAGTCGGTCTCCCTAATAAATTCTAAATGCCAGACATCAGTAAGTTCAAGGGCAACTCTTGCCCTATGGATCACATTGAAACTTACATATGGGCCATGGTTCCGAAGAAGGTCTCCCCGAAGGTGATGGCACAATGTTTTTCCACTTACTCTCGAGGGGGCCGCAAAGGATTGGTTTGCAACTCTCCCACTTACCATCCGTCTTGATTGGGATGCCGCCATGATCGCCTTCAAAACTCAATATCAAGGCAACACCACTCACCGCCCAACAAAGAAAGAGCTTGAAAGTACCACCCAAAGGGACAATGAGTTTTTTTTTTTTTTTTTTTTGCGAAAGGAGGGCGGCACCTCCCTAGATTTTATTAAGATAGGAAAAAGGTACAAACATAGTGGGGGACATGACAACCTCAACCACTAAGAAAAGGATAACTAGGGGTGAAGCCTTACACATGTTGTAAGGTCTTCTACAAAAGGAGGGGGGATGACTACCAATAACCATTAAACGTCTATACAAAAACCTAACCATCAAACAAACATTATCGAAGCCGAATATACAATGTGGAAGACCGATCCAGAACAAAAGGACCCTTGCAGACACTAGGGAGAGTATCAAAAGAATAGTAACAGGAGTTAGACTGGGAAATTGCTGCAGTATTAGCAAGCCCATCAGCAACCTTATTACCTTCACGAAGGATATGAGTAATCCGAACAGACATGACCTGCAATAGACGTTTAATCTTCAAGATAACATACCAAATGGACCAAGGAATATGATAATCCTCAATTAAAATTTTGAGAAGAACCTTAGAGTTAATCTCAAGCCAAAAGGAACTAATACCAAAGCGCTGAGCAAAAGAGGACAATGAGTCCTTTATTGACTTTACAAGGAGATGGAATGATAAACTGGCCGAGATAGTGGAAAGGCCCAATACGAAGGAGCTAATGGACATCTTCCTCAAGTGTCTCAAAATTGATTTTCGCACTCACCTAAGTGGGTCTTGCTACTCCGACTTTGCTCAAATGTATGTAGCAGGGGTCCGAATTGATGACTTCCTCAAAGAGTTCAAGAAGACCACTCCAAGCTTCCGCTACAAAGCCGCCTCTAATTCAACAAAAGAGGCCTCCGTCAATGCCGCCACTACCGACAAAGGGGGATACAACAAAGTCCCTCCGCCCCAAGGCAAAAAGTTCCAAAATGATTGTGTCTACACTCCTCTCCAAGGCATGACTCTAGCCGAGGCTTTTGAGGCTCTCAAGGCCAAAGGGCAAATTACTCCTCTACAAGGATATAAGCCCAAAATGATTACCGCCAAACATGCCCATCATAATTCAATCTAGGGGCATTCTTCTTGCTTCTTCTTGTGTGTGCTGTACTCATCACTCCAATGAAGATATAAATCACCTTTTTGTGCATAGTCAAGTGGCGTTTGAAACTTGGGACTATTTTGCTCGAATGTTTGGCACTCATTTGATGTTCTATAATGTTAAGTCCATTCTTGCCAGCTGGTGGTTTTCTTCGGTCCTTGGTGATAATAAGGGGATTCATTGGCTTTGTTTCTCCCTTGTTTTATCTTTTGGAATCTGTGGAAGAGTCGAAATAAAGCAAAGTTTGAAGCCATTCGGATGTCTTCTAATGAGGTAATTCGGAATGTTGTGGAGCAGATTTTATGACTGTTTCGGCTTACAACTTGAGTTTTAATTTCTCAATCATGGAGGCTCATATTTTTCGATTATTCAAGATCCCAATGGCTGGTGCTTCTTCTAGGCTTGTGAGATTTGTGTTTTGGCGCGCCCCTAGTGATGATTTTATCAAGCTTAACACAGACGGGGCTTCAAAAGGTAATCCGGGCCTTATTTCAAGTGGGGGGATTTTCCGAGATAGGCAACGGAAAATTTTATTTGCTTATTCAAAATTCTATGGTCATGGATCTAATATGCTTGCTGAAGCAAGGGCTGTTCTTGATGGGTTGAATTATGCTTCTCGCTTTGGTATATCTTCTCTTTGGCTTGAAATTGATTCTGAAGTCCTGTTAAACATTCTTATTCGAGATTATCATATTCCATGGAGTATTTGGTATGAGGTTTTGCACTTTAAAAGGCTTCTTTCCCATATTAGATTTCGTGTTACCCATATTCTCCGTGAAGGAAATAAAGTCGCTGATGGGTTGGCTAATGCAGCTGCAGCATCCAGAGCAAATTCTGAATTCTTCTCCTTTGGTGATCTTCCTTATTCCTGCAAAGGCGCTTACAATTTGGACAGAGCTGCCATTCCTTATATTAGACTCCATTGAGTTTTCTTTTTTGATGGCCAGGCTTCTCTTTTATCTTTTATCTTTGTCTTGTAGGATTCCCTCCCTTTTTTGTAGAGGTCCTTAACGACCCGACATTGCGAAGGGACCACTTTTTCTCAGAGTTGACTTTTTCTCTGTTCTCTCTCCTCCTTTTTTCCTTCGTCTTCTAGGTTTTCCTAGGGTTTCCTAGGGTTTCCCTAGGTTCCTCCGGTGGACTCATCGTGGCTATGGCTGCTATTCCTCCAGTAATCCCGTCCATGGGCCTTGGCCCGCCCCCCAATGATACGCAAGTGCAGGAAGAAGCGATTAGGGTTTCCTCAAACCCTAACACTATGATCTCCCCAAACCCTAATGTTGCAGCCTCTCAAACCCCTCCGCCAAACAAATATTTCGCCTCTCTCTTTGGATCCAAGCCAACAGACAACCCCCACATCGAGAATACTCTCTCTCTCTCTAGGGCGATTTCTCTCAAGGTGATCGTCTTCTTCATTGGTTCCTAGGGTTTTCTAGGATCTGATCTCCGGCAGGCTCCATGGTTGATCCGGTTGCTTTCCCTCCCCTTCAAGCGCTCGCCAAGCCCAACCCAATCCCCCAAGCGGCTAACCCTAATTTTTTTCTCGAAAACCCTAGCGCCGCATTTCCTTCTCCTCCGCCTTTGCATGGGCAGCAGCCGCCTCATGCTAACCCTAATCCTTCCTTTGCGGCACAAACTTCAAACCCTAATAAATCCTTTGCATCGCTGCTTTCTCATTCAAACCCATTACCATTAATGATATTCCTTTGATCCCTGCTGCAACACATAAAGGTTTTCCTTCACTCAAACTGTCTAAGGAGGCTATTGATGCCTTTGCAAGGCCTTTTGTTTGGACACTTGTGGGTAAATTTACTAATGGACGTCCCACCATGGAAGATGCCAGAATAGCATTTGCAAAGTTCAATTTGAAAGGATCGTTCAAAATTGAGCATCTTGATTCTCGCCCTGTGCTCATTCAGTTGTCAAACGAAGAAGATTTCCAGCGGCTTTGGACAAGAGAAGTCACTTATGTTAATCGCTTTCCAATGCGAACTTCTGTTTGGAATCCCTCTTGGAAGCCGCAAACTGACTCTCCTATTGTTCCCGTTTGGGTAAGCCTTCCCGGATTGCCAATTCATTTGTTCAATAAGATCTTCTTATTTTCGCTTGCTAGAATATTTGGTAAACCTATGTCTATTGATAAAGCCACTGCTGAATTGACTCGACCGAGTGTAGCTAAAATTCTGGTGCAAGTGGATCTCCTCAAAAGATTACCCGATAAGATACATGTGGATTGTGGCGATTGCATGCCTAGCTTTTTCCAATCTGTTGAATATGATAACATGCCCTTATATTGCAGACATTGCTCCTTATTGGGACATGATGAGTTTAATTGTCGAGTCTTAAATTCAGAACATAAGAAAAATAGCAATGAAGCAGCCCCTCAAATGGTGAGTAATGGTAAAAAGGTTGTGGATAGTAAAGAAGCCAAACTTCCTGTTGAAGAAGAGAAGAAAAGTGTAAACAAACAGGAGATTTGGATAAAGAAGAACAATGATTATGGTAAAGATGGAATTGCTGAAACTAGCAAGAGTGGTGAGAATAAAGTGATTGACTTGACCAAAAAGGATGTTATTGCTCCTAAGGCACCTATTATGGTCAGAAGAGGTGTCTATCTTCCCCAATCGGTTAATGATGCATTGTCAAAGAAACTCACAGCCATTAAGAAAAGAGTTAGCACCAATCCTTCCCATGATGTTGATGTTAATGTTCCAATTCCAGATCTGCAAGATCCTAAAGAATTGTGCACCCCTTTGAGGGATGATTCTGCAATGCGAGTTAAGCCTTCTTCCCAAGTAAAACGGAATGCTTTTAGCTCGTTAAACCTCTCTCCAATAGCACCACAAGTGACATCTCTTAATCAAGTGATTGATTTTCAGCTGGATTACAAAGAACGACTGTCTCTGGTTGATGCAAAGGATGATGATGATGATGGCTTCACAACGGTATGCTATAAGAAAAAGAAAAGTAAGGAGAAATCTCCCTCTTTGTAAGTTTCTTATCCTTTCCCATATTCCCTCATTTACTCTCTTTATATCTGTTTTTAAATGGTGTGTTTCATAAGTTGGAATGCTCGTGGCATAGCTAATGTGGCCACAATCCGTAGAATCAAACGTTTATTCCGTTCTCATGGTGTCTCGCTTATGGCTATTTATGAGCCAAAATCTGATTTTTCATCTATGGGTCCTCTTATTCGGAAGTTGGGTTGTGATGATGGGGTGAATAATAGAAATAAAAGAGTTTGGGTATTATGGAAGCATGGACTGAATTGCGTGGTTATTCATTACTCTAATCAAGCTTTAACATTGCAAATTTCTCATCCGCTTTGGGAGGTAGCCGTATGGGTTTCTTTTGTTCACGCTAGCTGTAACAGATTTTCACGTATTTCTCTTTGGGAAGAGCTAATGACTATTAGTGAGGTGGATTTCCCTTGGTTGGTTGTGGGTGACTTTAACTATGTTATTGATCAAAGTGAGAAGATTGGGGGGAAAACCTATTAATGGAATGGCCGTCACTGAATTTTCGGATATGATACAATACTCTAACCTTATGGATGCTGGATATAAAGGTAATGTTATGACATGGTCTAATAATCGAATGGGAAGAAGGGCTATTTATCAAAGGTTAGACAGAGCTTTGTATAATGAGCAATGGTTGCACTTGTTCCACTCTACCCGTGTTACTCATTTAGCTAGAACATGTTCAGATCATGCTCCTATTCTTATCACATTGCAACTTGAAGCTGAAGTGAGACATGGCTCTTTTCGGTTTCTTAATGTGTGGCTGAAGCATCATTCCTTTCTGGAGCTTGTTGAAACATCTTGGGCTGCCCCTATGGATGGAAGACCGATGGTGTGCTTTGTCAAGAAACTTGGGCGTCTCCCGAAGACTATTTCAGATTGGAATAAGCACGTATATGGGAGAATTGATCAGCAAATAAAAAACGCAGAAGATGATGTTTTGGCTAGGGAAGTTCAATATCAAACCCTTGGTGATGATGAATCTAGGGCTGCTCTAAATTTAGCCCAGGCTCAATTACTTTCGAAGTTGAAATTAGATGAAGATTTATGGGCCCAAAAAGCTAATTTAAAGTGGTTAAAGGAGGGAGATAGAAATACAAAGTTCTTTCATTCTGTTGTAAAGAAAAAAGAGGTAGAAATTATGTATTCACAAAATCAAGAATAGATGGAGTGTGGCTTAAAAGAGAAAAATGAAATTAGAGAGGAGTCTATAAGGTTTTATTCGGATCAGCTTCAAGGCCATTGTGAGGTTCCTTCCGATGACTTCCTGTTTCTTATTCCTCGGCTGATCTTTGAAGAGGATAACACTTCGCTAACGGCTGTCCCTAATGAGGATGAAGTTCGACAGGTGATTTTTTCTATGAATGGACAAAGTGCATCTGGTCCTGATGGTTTCACGGGTGAGTTTTATAAGGGCTGCTGGGATATAATTAAGGCTGATTTGGTGTGTGCTATTGGTGATTTTTTTTCTGGGTTTCAAATGCCAAGAAGTTGGACTAGTACCTTAATTGTCACAATTCCTAAGGTGGATTCTCCCTCTTCTTTCTCGGACCTGAGACCGATTAGCCTCTGTAATTTCTGTAATAAGGTGGTTACAAAATTATTAACGTGTCGTCTTGCTCCCATTCTTCCTCGCATTATTTCCCCGGAGCAGAGTGGGTTTGTTCAAGGTAGAGTTATTCATGAGAATGTCTTATTGGCTCAGGAAATTATGCAATCTATAAATAAAAAGGTTCGGGGTTCTAATGTGCCTCTTAAGCTTGATATGGCGAAAGCTTACGATCGGTTATCTTGGTTTGGGCTTATTAAGGTGATGCGGCAATTTGGTTTTAATGAGGTTTGGATTGATCTCATTTTCCGGTGTATCTCTAATAGCTGGTTCTCGGTCCTTGTTAATGGTGAAAGTTGTGGTTTTTTTCATTCTACAAGGGGCCTTAGGCAAGGCGACCCCTTATCTCCTTATCTTTTTATTATTGCGGCTGAAATGATGAGTAGGGGTCTAAATCAGCTGCATTCTATGTTCCCTCAATACCGGTACCGTATTCATATCAATTCTCCTTTAATTTCTCACCTTGCTTATGCGGATGATGTGATTATATTTTGTAATGGGTCGAAATCTTCTTTAGAGGCGCATATGAAATACTTGGATTGGTACCAGAATTTTTCGGGGCAGTTACTTAATACCAACAAGTCGTGCTTCATTACGGGTAAAAATGGTGATAGGGATGAGATTGTGGCAGACACTACGGGATTTGTAAAACAAGATCTCCCATTGCTATATTTGGGATGTCCGTTATACACGGGTAAAAAGAAGATCAGCCTCTTTACTCCCCTTATTCGGAAAATGGATTCTAGGCTTGCTTCTTGGAAGGGTAAATTACTCTCTTTTGGAGCCAAACTCACCCTTATTCAATCTTGCCTATCTGCTATGCCTCTCTATTATTTATCTCTCATTGATCCTCCAAAAGGGGTCTTTCGTGCTTTGGAAAGGATTATTATGAGATTTTTTTGGAGTTCTAATGATGGGGAGAAGAAATGTCATTGGCTTTCATGGGAAAAAATGAGCTGGCCGATTGAAGAGTGAGGCTTGGGGATTCGAAAATTTGAAGATATGGCTATGGCCTTCTCCATGAAACTTTGGTGGCGTTTGCATACTTCTAAATCCTTATGGAGTGATCTTATGTTGGCTAAATATTGTTGGGAAATTCACCCTATGGATGCTTTTCTCACTTCATACTCTTCTCATATTTGGAAAAGATTAATTGCAGCAAAGCCTTTAGTGGAGGATAGATTAGCATGGAGGGTTGGGAGAGGTGACATTACCATTCATGAAAAATGGTTGGAAGGGGATATGGGTCCAATTCCTTTTGATCACGCTGAAGTCTCTTCTCTTTTCCATAATAGAGCTCCTCGTAATGATCACATCCGAGAGACCTTTGGCCAGCAACTTGTGTCTCTTATAAATTCTCAGGCTATTTCTCTGTCGGACAAGGAGGATGTCCCTATATGGAAGCCTTCCTCTACTGGTAAGTTCTCAGTTAGCTCTGCTTGGAGAGAATGTCGTTCTAGCCGTGCTCACTCTGTTATATATTCTTATTGCTGGAGCAAATATATCCCCAAAAAGATTTCGGTTTTTCTTTGGCGTGCTTTGCATAACGGCTTGCCTACGGATGAGAGAATTCAGTCTAAAGGTATCTCCCTTGCTTCTAAATGTAACTGCTGCATTGCAGCAAGTGAAGAATCCATGGCGCATACTTTGGTTTATGGGGATATTGCTAAGAAAGTTTGGGATTTCTTTAGTGGTTTGTGTGGCATTCGATGTTTCATGGGTAATTTGAATCAGGTCCTCATTTATTGGTGGCAAAGTCATTCTAATTCTGAATCCAATGTCTTCTCATGGCTATCTCGTCTTCTTCCAGCTCTAATTTTATGGGAAATTTGGTGTGCTAGAAATAAGAGCAGATTTGAAGATGTCCATATGAGTTCCAATGCTATTATTCATAAGGTTCGTACACAAGCTTCTAATATCGCTCTCTCTTTCTCCCTTTCATTCCCGAGAAGTCAAGATAATAAATATATGATGGATATATTTCACTTGGCCCCTAAACCCTTTTTGATGCCTAAAGTCCGAATGGTACTATGGGATCCCCCTAATGTTGATGAGATTAAGCTTAACACGGATGGAGTCTCTAGGGGTAACCCGGGAATTGCTTCTGGGGGAGGTGTCTTTAGGGATCACAAAGGGGATTTTGTTCTTGGTTTCTCTCATTTTTATGGCTGCCAATCCAATATGATGGCGGAGGCTTTGGCTGCAAGGGATGGGCTTATTTTAGCTCAAGCTCATGGTTTTCATCGCGTTTGGTTAGAGGTTGACTCTCAGGTTTTGATGCGTATTCTAATTCGGGAGTACCATATCCCATGGGCTGTTTGGTATGTTATCTCCCATATCCATAGATTATTAGCTCAAATGGAAGTTCGAATTACTCATATTCTTCGCGAAGGAAATGGTGTAGCGGATGGTTTAGCTAACATTGCTGCAAACGAGGCACAAAATTTCACATTCACCTCCTTTAGTGATATTCCTAGGCCTTGCATAGGCTGTGTTGTTTTGGACAAGGCTAGGATCCCTCATGCTCGATTTCATTAACTCTATGGCCAGATTTTTATATAGATTGTTTTCTATTTATTGTAGTCACCCCTCCTTATATTGTAGAGGACCATACAACGTGTGTATGGCCTCCCCCTAGATTTCCTTTTTCTGGTGGTTGAGGTTGTAATGTCCCCCACCATGTTTGTAATTATTTTCTTTATTTAATAAAATCTAGGGAGGTGCCGTCCTCCTTTCGCCAAAAAAAAAATAAAAAATGGATCCAAGCCAACAATACCCGTTTCTGAGATTCCTATCATCCCCTCGACATTGCACAAAGGGATACCTTCTCTTAAATTATCAAAAGAGGAAAGTTTAAGAATGGAAGACCAACAATAGAGGCTTCTCGTTTGGCCTTTGCTAAGTTCCAACTCAAGGGTGATTTTAAACTTGGTCATCTTGATCAACATCACATGCTGATTCAGCTATCAAATGAGGCAGATTTTCAACGTCTTTGGACCAAAGAAATCTGGTATGTAACTAAGTATCCTATGAAAACTACAGTTTGGACACCTTCATGGCGGCCAAAAGAAGATTCCCCTCTTGTTCTTGTTTGGGTAAGTCGCCCGGGGCTGCCTATTTATTTATTTAATAAGGTCTTCCTTTTTTCGCTAGCTAGTACGTTTGGTAAGCCATTATCAATTGATAAGGCTACAGCAGAATTATCGAGGCCAAGTGTGGCTAAAATTCTTGTTCAGGTTGATCTTTTAAAGAAACTCCCAGATAAAATACATGTGGATTGCGTGGATTGTGTTCCAAGTTTCTTTCAAGACATTGAATATGAAAATCTGCCATTGTATTGTCGTCATTGCTCGTTGCTTGGGCATGATAACTCATCTTGCCGTATTCTTACCAATTACAAGCAAGCTCAAAAGGATGGGAAAAAGTTGGGAGAGAAATCTGGTGTGGAATTGGATAAAAAGGAACAAGAATGCAAAGGTTTTAAAGGATGATCCTAAACCTAGCAAGGATAATTCGAAAGAGACTACACATATGGAAGTTCCCAGGGTTGCAAGGAGGGGTATTATTCTTCCTAAATCAGTTAATGATGCTTTGTCCAAGAAAAAGAAAGTTCATGATCAGATTGGGAGCAATAAACAGGAGGTTATTCCCCCAAAACAAGACGTTGCAAAATTGTGTATGGCTATAGGAGATGATATAGCAATGCCGCCTAGCATCTCTACCCCCAAAAATAGGGTCATTTGCAATATAGAAGGATCACTCAATCTCTCGCCTAGAGCCCCCCGAGTCACTTCTTGTGATCATGTCAAGGCTTTACATTCAGCATTTAAAGCAAGTGGAAAAAGTATGGATGATGATGGATTCACATTGGTGACGTCCCGAAAGAAGAAAGAAAAGAAAAATGATGGAGGGGTTGTTTCAAGCCCTATCTCTTTTACTCTTGGGAATTAAGGTATCCCTCCTCTTTTACTCATTTGTAAAATAGTTTTTAATGGTTGGTGTTCTTAGTTGGAATATTCGTGGTATCGGTAATTCTGGTTCTTTGAGAAGGGCTAAACGGCTTCTTCATATTCATGGGATTTCTATTGCTGGATTTTATGAGCCAAAGATTGATATGTCCAATGTTCAGCCTTATACTCGTAAACTTGGTTGCTCTGGTGGTGTCTCTAATTGTTCTGGTACTATTTAGGTTTTTTGGAAACATGGCCTAAATTGTGAAGTTATTGAGGATACAAATCAGATTATTTCTTTCCGTGTCTCTCATTATCAATGGCCCCATGCAGTTATGGTCTCTTTTGTTTATGCTAGCTGTGACAAATATGAAAGAAGAGCTTTGTGGGATTCTTTAATATCCCTTGGTGATACTAATGTTCCTTGGTTGATCTCCGGGGATTTTAACATTGTTTCTCACCAAGGGGAGAAATTTGGGGGAAGGCCTATTCAAGAAAAATGGGTGGCTGGATTTGTTGATGCTTCAATTGGAGCTGGATTGATAGATGCGGGATATCAAGGTAACCCTTATACGTGGTGGAATAAACGGAGGCGGACGACTATTTGTCAACGTTTGGATAGGGCTTTCTATAATGAGGTGTGGCTGTGGTTTTTTCATTCGACCCGGGTGGATCATCTGAATAAAACTTGCTCTGACCACTCTCCCCTGCATATTTCTATCAAGGTCACTGCTGAAGCGACTCGAGGGGCTTTTCGATTCATAAATGCTTGGGTTAATAGTCCTACTTTCCTTCCTCTTATTCAGGAAAAGTGGGATAACATGGTTGAGGGCAGGCCTATGGTAAAGTTTGCTAATAAATTGGGAGTCCTTCGTAAGGCCCTTTCTATTTGAAATAGAGAATACTTTGGTAGGATTGATCAACAAGTGGTGATGACTGAAAATGAGGTTGCTGCAAAAGAGTTGGTTTACCAACAAACCCCTACAGAAGAGAATAGAGCGGATCTTCACTTGGACCAAGCAAACCTTACATATCGATTAAAAATTGAAGATGATTTTTGGAAACAAAGGGCAAATCTTTCATGGATTAAGGATGGGGATCGAAACACTTCTTATTTTCATGCGTGTGTGAAGAAAAAGAGACAGAAATTACATATCCATCGTATTCGAAATACAAATGGGGATTGGGTTAGTTCAAAGGATGACATTCAAAATGAGGCGGTTAATTTTTTCTCTTCTTTACTCACTGCACCTCATGATATTCCCTCTGATGACCTCTCGGATTATCAATGAGGAAGATAACAATGCCCTTTCAGCCATTCCATCGAGGGAAGAGATTTTTGAGACTATATCGAGTATGAGCGCCACAAGTGCAGCTGGACCCGACGGATTTACAGGAGAATTTTATAAAGTGTGTTGGCACATTATTAAGGACTTATTCTTAGCTATTGGGGACTTCTTCTCGTGTTTCTCTATGCCTCAAAGTTGGATGAGTACTATTGTTGTGCTCATTCCAAAGGTGGAAGCACCCACTAACTTTGGTGAGATGCGTCCCATTAGTCTTTGCAACTTCTCGAATAAAATCATCACCAAGCTTATGACTCGAAGATTAGCTAATATTCTGCTTCGGATTATTTCTCCTCAACAAAGTGGTTTTGTTCAAGGCCGTCTCATCCATGATAATGCTCTTCTTGCACAAGAAATGTTTAGTTCCCTTACTAAGAAGGTCTGGGGATCTAATGTTGTTCTAAAGCTGGATATGTCAAAGGCTTACGATCGTGTCTCTTGGTTTGCTTTGGTCAAGGTCCTCCGGAGATTTGATTTTTCTGAGGTGTGGATTGATATTATCTACAGATGCATTTATTCTTGTTGGTACACCATCCTTGTTAATGGAGAAAGCTGTGGTTTCTTTCACTCTACAAGGGGTCTTCGCCAAGGTGATCCTATCTTGCCTACCTTATTCATTATTATGGCTGAAGTGCGTAGCCGTGGTATCAATCTCTTACAGAGCAGATTTGAGCATCATAGATATCATATAACCCATCCTAATGTTCCAGTCATATCACACCTTGCCTATGCTGATGATGTGATGATTTTCTGTAACGGGAGTAGAGATTCCCTTGATCTTCATATGCGGTGTATGGAATGGTACCAAGCTTTCTCGGGTCAGCTTATCAACGCCTCGAAATCTTGCTTTGTTACGGGAAAACATGATGCAGCTCGAGATTCTATTATTGCTCATACAACAGGTTTCATCAAGAAGGAGCTTCCAATCATTTATTTGGATTGCCCTCTCTACGTTGGTCGCAAGAAAAACAGCTTTTTTCAGCCTATTATTCGGAAAATGGAAGATAGGCTTCATTCTCAGCGCGGTAAACTTCTTTCTTTTGGTGCAAAACTCACTCTTATAAAAGCTTGTCTTCAATCTATTCCCCTTTATTACATTGCTTTAATGGAACCTCCCAAGGGTATTATTAAAGCTTTGTACGGGCTGATTGCTAGATTCTTCTGGAGTGGGATTGATGGAGAAAATAAATGTCACTGGGTAGCTTATCACCATATGTATTGGCCAACTGATGAAGGGGGTCTTGGCTTAAGGCGGTTTGAGGACATTTCTCTTTCTTTCGCTATGAAATTATGGTGGAGGCTTCGGGGATCTTCTTCTTTATGGATTGAGTTTCTCCTAGCTAAATATTGTGATGAAACCCATCCTATGGATGCTGCCCCTAGATCCATTGATTCTCACGTCTGGAGGCGTATGCTTGGTGCTAAAGACTTAGTGGAACCTAGAATTAATTGGGGGGTTGGTGAAGGATCCATTTCTATCCATGAAAATTGGCTTGGTTTTATTGTGGCTGGTTTACCTCAAGAACACGTTGAGGTATCGTCTCTTTTCTTAAACGGGCGGCCGAGACAGAATTATATTGTGGATAATTTTGGTATTCCTCTTCTTAGAGCCATTGAAGATAATCATATTCACCTTTCGAACGACAGGGATCAGATTTGGTGGTCCCCATCTTCATCAGGTAAATTTTCGATCTCTTCGGCTTGGAAAGAAATCAGATCCTCCCGTCCTAAAAGTATGGTTTCCGCTTCATGTTGGCATAAACATATTCCCATTAAGATCTCTATTTTTCTTTGGCGAGCTCTTCACAATGGCCTTCCCACTGATTATGCTTGCATGCGTAGAGGTATTCCCTTGGTTTCAATGTGTCACTGTTGCGCTAATCCTAAGGGGGATGACATTAATCATATTCTCATTCAAGGAGATTTGGCCAGTCATATATGGAACTTCTTTGGGAATTCTATGGGTGTTGCTGGAATAGGGACGGATGTTAGGCATACTCTTTGTGCGTGGTGGTATTGCTCTGCTAAGGCAGATTCGGATCTAAGTTCTTGGCTCCGTTCGCTCTTGCCTTCTTTTATTTGCTGGGAATTATGGAAGGCTAGAAACAAATCTCGGTTTGAAGGGCATAAAGTGACCCCGCTGGAGGTAATTAATTCTATAACTTATGGGATTGCTTCTATCATTAAAGCTTTCAAATTGGAGTTTCGAGGATCCCATTTAGATATGCGGCTGTCCTCTTTATTTAGAGTCAAGTTTTCTTCCCCTCCTGAGAAGATTCCTAAGATTGTTGTTTGGAAAGCCCCTACTAATGAGGAGTTTAAGCTTAATACGGACGGTGCTTCTAAGGGTAATCCGGGCCCAGCTTCGGGTGGGGGGATTTTTAGAAATCAGAATGGGGACCTTTTCTTTGCTTTCTCTCGGTTCTATGGTGATAACACTAATATGTGGGCTGAAACTCATGCACTCCTTGATGGTTTACTGTTAGCTTCTGCGTTTGGCATTAATTCCCTATGGATAGAGCTTGATTCAGAAGTGTTGGTTAAGATTTTGCTAAGAGAATATCATATTCCTTAGAGAATTCTTTACCTTATTCGCAGAATTATGGGGCTTATCTCTACTATGCAGACTCGGATCACTCATGTGTATAGAGAAGGCAACAAAGTGGCGGATGGGCTAGCTAATCTTGGTTACTCTCTTCTTCATAATGCAGATTTTATCTCTTTTGACGACCTTCCTAATAATTGTAAGGGGGCTTTTAAGCTTGATAAAGCTCAAGTGCCTTCTCTTAGACTTTGATGTTCTGTTTTTAGATGGCTAGATTCTTATATTTATTATTCTCTTTATTTTGCAGCCACCCCTCCCTATATTGTAAAGGTTCTTACAACCTGTGTAAGACCTTCCCCTTAGGCTCTTTTCTGGTGGTTGAGGTTGTCATGTCCCCCACCATTTTTGTAATTTTCATTTTTGCTAATAAAATCTAGGGAGGTACCATCCTCTTTTCGCCGAAAAAATAAATAAATTTGTAGAGGTCCTTACAACTTGTGTAAGGCCTCCCCCCTAGTTTTTTTTACCCGGTGGTTGAGGTTGTCATGTCCCCCACCATGCTTGTACTTTTATTTTTAATAAATAAAATCTAGGGAGGTACCGTCCTCTTTTCGCCAAAATAAAAAAAAAAGTGGTGTGGTTATCATCAGCATAGTGGCCATGTTACCGAAGATTGCTTTAGCCTCCGCAAAAACGTCCAAGACCTCATCGATAAGAACGAGTTCATAGTTCCTAGTGAGGGTGAGGTTCATGTAATAGAGCTAGGCGAGATTGAGGAGACCACTCATTCAATTCCTATTGTGAATGAGGGCTCTAATGCTATGAATGAAATTGACAATTCTTGTTATGTTGTGAGTTATGATGATATAATGAGGGACGTCTTAGACAATAGGAAAAAGAAGCAAAACAGGAGCGTCAACATGCTAACTCGATCCGGAAGGGTCATAGCAAACAATCCCAACACTTCTGCAGCAATCACCTCTTCTCCAAGGTCGCAAAATCGCGACGCACCCAAGGATCCTTTATTAGTTCAACTCAAGAAGACTTAAGCAAACATATCCATTTGGGACCTCATGGCATCTTCAACGAAGCATCGGGACCTCATCATCAGCAACCTTGATGACACATCAATTTCTCCCGACACAACTCCCGAAGACCTTACTGCTATGATAGGCCACATACACTTTGGCAATGTCATCACATTTGCCAACATGGACCTCCCACCATTTGGGTCCGACCACAATGAGGCCATCTATCTCAAAGTAAGAGTAAGAGGGAGACTAATTTCAAGGGTTTTAGTCGACAGTGGTTCCGCACTCAACTTAATGCCTAGCCGAATCATGGGCATATTAGGGCTTAAAAATTTGGATTTTCAGCCCTCTAGTCAAGTGATTTGAGGATACGACAGCACCGCCCGCACAGTCCTGGGCATGATAAGAGTGGACATTGAATTTGGGAGCATGGTTTATTCGTCCCGTTTCAAGTACTCGATGTCCCCGATTCGTTCAATCTGCTTTTGGGCCAAACGTGGATACATAGCTCAATTGCCGTCCCCTCCAATCTCCATCAATGTGTTACGATCCAAAATGGGGATGAAATAGTGACCATTATAGCCGAATATGTCACTATCCACAAAAATGGGGGACAACCCTTCCACCAAGTTCAACATGGGTTAGAAGACTCTACTCTCTCCGGCGTCTCAATCAACGCCATTAACAAAGAAATGGGAAACGAGACATGGACCACTAGCAATCACAAAGTCTTCCGCATGATGAGAAAAATGAACTACTTCCCCAGTTTAGGTCTAGGGAGGTACCAACAAGGAAGAAAGAAACCCGTGGAGGTTCTTGTTGTCACAAACAAGTTTGGATTGGGTTATGAGCCTTCCGAGGACGACATAAAATACGAGCAAGCCATAAAAAACGAGAAGGCCCAAACTCACAAGGAATGCCGTCGTTATGAAATCCCCAATTTAAGGCCCTATCGCAAAACATTGAATGGTTACTTTGTCCGCCAAGGGGAAGATGTCCCATACATGATCTTTCCCGAACTGTGGGTCAATAACAAGGGCATCAGAAAGCCCGGTCTAGAAGTCTTTGTCGATTGTGAAATCAAGGAGCGTAGAGAAGAACCTACTCCGATGTCACCCCTTGAATGGTGGGGGAAGAAAGTGACTTTCGAGGCTGAGACATAAAATACTGTGGGGGAAGAATTGATTGATCTAGCCTCTATGTTCGAGGGACTTGCCATAATGGACGAATGCCAAGTCAATGCCATCTCTGACAACAATGACATGAGAAACGAGCCTATAAGTGAGATCAAACCAAGCTCCGAGCCGATCAACAACTGGTATTCGACGAAAGGGACCATAGTATCCGAGGAATTCTTGATAGAGAAAATGTGTTGCATTCCCTGCAAGGCGACGAAGGAAGACTTAATGACCTCCACTATCGAGTCCGAGAGTGTTTCCAATACCCTTACCCAAGAGGATATGGAGGCAATAGGCGAGTGTGTGTTCCCTTTCTTTGCTAATGAAAAATTTGATCTTTCAGAGTAACCCGAGATTGCAAACATCATAAATGATGAATTAACTAATAATGAATTTAATGAACTAGTTAATGACGATTCAAACTATGATGAAATTGAGCACGAAAATGAAACATAATTAAATGAATTAGCTCAATAGGTCCGTAGTCGTGGTGAAAATGGTCCAGGGGATGATAAAGAATTGCATGTCGTTAATCTGGGTACCGACGAAGAGCCAAAGGAAAACAAGATATGAAGCTTCTTCAAGGGGGAAGAGAAAGACAAATTGATTGCACTGCTCAGAGAATTTGTGGATGTTTTCTCATGGTCATACAAAGACATGCCGGGTTTAGGCAGAAAGGTCGCTGAGCACAGAATACCGATCAGGGAGAACGCCAAGCCGGTCAAACAGAAGCCCAGAAAGATCAAGCCCGAATGGTCTCTACAAGTCAAAGAGGAGATGATGTAAATACATTGGAGAGCTCAAGTCAAGCTAAACAAGACCCGTTGCAATGGAACGTTGGACCTATTACTAGGTCAAAGTCTAAAGTTTCATGAAGGAATATGTTGGCCCAATAAATAAACACATTTTGGAGCCCAAATTGAGTCCAAAATAAGTGTTTTCAAGTCATCCCAAAGAGAGATCCAAATTTCTCAAGTTGCATGAAGATTCTAGAATGAAGATAAGGTTGATAAATTCACCACATGCTCTTGGAAAGCTGGAAAGTCTTTGGATAACTCATTATAATTGTAGTCTTTATCATGTAATTAAAGCTTGTAGCTTACATCATTGATGACCTCATTTACCTAGGAATCATCACCATTCCATCCTATAAATAGGCCATTTTTGTAGTCCATTGGGACACACAATTCAGATTTTAATCAATTTGAGAGATTTATTCTACTATTTGGTTCTTTGAAAAACTTAGACTTATCAAGTGTAATTTTCTATACTTGTGGCGTCTTCCTAGCTTATCAACCAACTTGGGTGTATTGGTTGTGGCGCTTCTAAACCAAGTATCCTATCTTCTTAGGTAGGGGGTGCGGTTTTACACCTACGAACGACTTTCCTTAGAACGATCCTCGGCTACAAGGTAATTCTGATCCTATTCCTTGTAGAAATCACATCATTTGGTATCAGAGCCCGGTTTCTAAGAAGTCATATACTATCCTTCTCTACTATTCTCTTCTATTGTCTTCGCATCTTTTGATTTTCTTGGTATTCCATTATTCATAATTGATATTGGGCTTTGTCACAAGTTGGCAAGGAATTTTATCATTGAATCTTGGGGGGTTGAGGAATCAAAGTTATTTCTTTAATTTTATTTTCTTCTTTTGATAATTATCTGCAAAAAAAAAAAAAAAAAAAAAAAAAGCTCCAAAAAAAAAAAAGAAAAGTAGAAGAGCTTAAAAAAAAAAAAAAGGAGAGCAAAAAAAAAAAAAAAAGAAAGCTCCAAAAAAAAAAAAAGCTCCAAAAAAAAATTAGAAGAGCTTAAATAAAAGGAGAGCAGAAAAAAAAATCTTTTGTTATTATAGCCATTACTTTTAGTTGCTTATATTTCAAGTTTCATTTGATATCGTTCATAACTCAAGTTCTTATCTTCTTTCTTCAAGTCACTTGTATTGTTCAATTCTCATCTCTAGTCATCTAAATTCTTCTTTTTTTCATCGATCCTTACATTTCCTAGTTGATTGATCAAGATAGGAAGAAGACACTATACACTTGATTATTAGTTTTAGTTTGATAAGAACCCTTAGAGAGAATAAAAGTGAGACTATATTTGAGGGAATTTGAGTGTTGAGTGATCACCAAAAAATTGAGAGAAACACGTGAGGGAGTGAAATTCTCTTGTGAGGTTTCTTTTTCTTTCTTGTCACAACAGGTACATAATGTCTCAAAACGATGGTGAGGTTCAGCAACAAAATCTGAACACCCTCCAAATGCAAGCTTTGATGGGCGAAATGAGGAGGTTATTACGTGAGGAGATAGAACCTTTGCACGAAAGGTTGGACAGATTGGAGGAGGAGTCACAAAGACCTCCAACTCGAAGAGGTGAAGATGATGAGATCGGGAGTATTCATTTAGATAGAGAGGTTGAACGAGAAAGGAGGCCAAATGGAAGAAGGCAACGTGAAGACAACAACTTGAGCTCAATTAAGATGAAAATTCCTGCCTTTCATGGTAGATCTGATCCGGAAGCATACTTGGAGTGGGAGAAAAAGATGGAGTTCATTTTTGATTGCCACCAATATTCCGAAATCAAGAAGGTAAAATTGGCCGTCACTGAATTTTCAGATTATGCACTAACTTGGTGGGATCAATTGGTTTTGAATAGGAGAAGAAACATGGAACCACCTATTCAATCATGGAGGGAAATGAAGACAATCATGAGAAGGAGATTTGTTCCAAGCTATTACTATCGCGAGCTTCTTAACAAGCTGCAAAGTTGTAGGCAAGGAACAAAAAGTGTGGAAGACTTTTATAAAGAGATGGAGATTCTCATGATAAGGGCAAATGTGGAGGAAGATCGTGAAGTTACGATGGCTCGCTTTCTAAATGGATTGAATCGAGAAATTCAAGATAGGGTGGAAATGTATCATTATGTGGAGATGGAAGAGCTGGTGCATCAAGCAATAAAGGTGGAGAAACAGCTCAAGAAGGGGGGAAGTACTCGCACCAACACTTGGAAAGCAAGCTCTCAAAAGAAGGAGGATAAAACTTCCGCTTCTTCATCCTCTTTCTCTAAACCAGCAACAAAAAGTGATGGGGCTGCTAAAGGTAATAATGAATCCTCTACTTCTCAAAATCGTGACATAAAATGTTTTAAATGTCAAGGCAGGGGTCACATAGCAAGCCAATGTCCAAACAAGCTTGCCATGATAATTCGTGATGATGGGGAGTATGAGACAGACGTTGAAGACCATGATTCCATTAAATCAGACGAGGAAGAATTACCTGCCCAAGGAGAGCTTTTGGTTACAAGGCGAGTTTTGAATTTACAAATGAAGGACGAGGATGATGCTCAAAGAGAGAACTTGTTCCACACTCGGTGTTTTGTGAATGGAAAGGTATGTAATGTTATTGTTGATGGAGGTAGTTGTACTAATGTTGCTAGTACTTCTATGGTGGAAAAGTTAGGCTTGCCTGTTCTAAAGCATCCCAAGCCATACAAACTGCAATGGCTTAGCGACTATGGCGAAGTTCGAGTTACAAAACAAGTAATGGTACCATTTCAGATTGGCAAGTATGAAGATGAGGTACTATGTGATGTTGTGCCTATGCAAGCATGTCATATGCTTTTTTGGGAAGGCCGTGGCAGTTTGATAAGCGAGTTAAGCATGATGGATACACAAACAAGTATTCATTTGTTCACAATGATCGAAATGTTACCCTTGTGCCCATGACACCAACACAAGTGTATGCTGATCAAGTGAGGATCCAAAAATATGAAAAAGAGAGAAAAAGAAAAAGAGAGAGAAAAAGAAAAAGAGAGAGAAAAAGAAAACCAGAGAGAAAAAGAAAAAGAGAGAGGGGGAGAAAAGAAAAATGAGAGTGAGAGAAAAAAAGAAAAAGAAGGGAAGAAAAAAAGTCAATCCCCTGAATCGAAAGAAAAGATGTGTATGTTAGCAACAAAAAGTGACATCAAAGAAGCTATCGATTGTGGTTTACCATTAGTACTTCTTGTTTTTAAAGAAGGAAAATTGGAGACTAATAAGATAGCCGGTGAAATACCGAGCAGCATACATTCACTTTTGCAGGAATTCGAAGATCTTTTCTCTGAAGATGTTCCAAAGGGATTACCACCAATTCGAGGAATCGAGCATCAAATAGACTT
This sequence comes from Campanula takesimana, assembly GCA_026119855.1. Classification (NCBI taxonomy): domain Eukaryota; kingdom Viridiplantae; phylum Streptophyta; class Magnoliopsida; order Asterales; family Campanulaceae; genus Campanula; species Campanula takesimana. The sequence continues at coordinate 1,955,974 of JAOWBW010000010.1, forward strand.
TGTTCCTGGAGCATCAATTCCTAACAAACCGGCATATAGAACTAGTCCAGAGGAGACTAAGGAGATTCAACGTCAAGTTGAAGATTTGTTGGGTAAGGGATTGGTAAGAGAAAGTCTTAGTCCTTGTGCGGTACCCGTTCTTTTAGTACCTAAGAAAGATGGAACATGGAGGTTATGTGTTGATTGTCGTGCAATAAACAACATAACCATCAAATATCGTCATCCTATTCCTAGGCTTGATGATATGTTAGGTGAATTGCATGGTTCCACAATTTTCTCAAAAATTGATTTAAAAAGTGGATACCATCAGATTCGCATGAAAGAAGGTGATGAGTGGAAAACTGCATTCAAAACAAAGCATGGGTTGTATGAATGGTTAGTTATGCCTTTCGGCCTTACTAACGCACCTAGCACTTTCATGCGACTAATGAATCACATTTTGAGAAATTTCATTGGAAAATTTGTGGTTGTGTATTTTGACGATATTTTGATTTACTCCAAAAGTTTGGAGGAACATCATGAACATTTAACTCTTGTTTTGAGTGTTCTTAGGGAAGAAAATCTCTATGTCAATTTGAAGAAGTGTGAATTTTGCACAAAGGAAGTAAGTTTTCTTGGCTATATTGTAAGCAGCGAGGGCATTTCAGTTGACATGGAAAAGGTAAAAGCAATTCAAGATTGGCCTAGTCCAAGAAATGTGAGTGAGGTAAGAAGTTTCCATGGGTTAGCAAGTTTCTATCGCAGGTTTGTGAAGAACTTTATCACTCTGGCAGCACCTTTAACCGAAGTGATTAAAAAGAATGTTGGATTCAAGTGGGGAAAGGAACAAGAGAAAGCATTTCAAAATTTAAAGTTTGAATTGACCAATGCTCCTCTTTTAACTTTACCTAATTTTGATAAAACATTTGAAATTGAATGTGATGCTTCTGGTATAGGTATTGGTGCCGTCTTGATGCAAGAAGGAAGGCCTGTAGCATATTTTAGCGAGAAACTAGGTGGGGCGAGTCTCAACTACCCTACCTATGACAAAGAGTTGTACGCTTTGGTAAGAGCATTAGAAACTTGGCAACATTATTTAGGGGCCAAAGAATTTGTGATTCACACCGACCATGAGTCTTTAAAGTTCTTAAAAGGACAGCAAAAGCTCAACAAAAGACATGCAAAATGGTTGGAATTCATTGAGTCATTTCCGTACGTCATCAAATACAAGAAAGGTAAGGAGAATATTGTTGCTGATGCTTTATCAAGGAGGTATGCCTTACTCTCTACTCTTGATGCTAAATTGCTTGGTTTTAAACACATCAAAGATTTTTATGAAAAAGATCAAGATTTTGGTCAGATTTTTCAAGCTTGTGAAAAGGGTTGTTTTGAGAAATTTTTCAAACATGATGGATTTCTTTTCAAAGAAACAAAGCTTTGCATTCCCAATTCTTCAATTAGGGAACTTTTGGTGCGTGAAGCATTTCTTTTGCAAGAGCATTTCTTTTCCGTACGTCATAAAACTTTAGCCATTTTGCAAGAGCATTTCTTTTGGCCAAAAATGAAAAGTGATGTGGTAAAGATTTGTGTGTGCAAGAAGGCTAAATCTAAGGTTCAACCACATGGTTTGTACACACCTCTTCCCATTCCTAATGAACCATGGGTTGATCTTTCAATGGACTTTGTTTTGGGTTTGCCGAGAACCAAAAACAATAAAGACTCAATCTTTGTTGTTGTTGATAGGTTTTCCAAAATGGCACATTTTATAGCATGCAACAAGACCAATGATGCTTCTCATATTGCCAACTTGTTTTTCAAAGAAATTGTCAGGTTGCATGGGATGCCAAGGACAATCGTGTCAGATCGTGACACAAAATTTTTAAGTTACTTTTGGAAAACATTGTGGGGGAAGTTGGGAACAAAATTATTGTTTTCTACAACTTGTCACCCACAAACGGATGGTCAAACTGAAGTTGTTAATAGGACTCTTTCTGCTTTGCTTAGAACACTCATTGGCAGAAATACCAAGACGTGGGAAGATTGCCTACCCCATGTTGAGTTTGCTTATAATCGTACAAGGCATTCTGCTACAAAGTTTTCTCCATTTGAGATAGTTTATGGTTTTAATCCTTTAACTCCTATGGATTTAACTCCTTTACCTGTGAGTGAAAGGGCTAATCTTGATGGGAAAAAAAAGGCTGAATTCGTGAAGCAAATCCATGAAAAGGCAAGGCTGAATATTGAAGAAAGGACCAGAAAGTATGAAGCGAAGGCGAACAAAGGAAGACATGAGGTTATCTTTGAACCTGGTGATTGGGTTTGGTTGCATTTCAGAAAGGAGCGATTTCCAGACCAATGGAAATCAAAGTTAAAACCAAGAGGAGATGGTACATTTCAAGTGCTTGAGCGAATCAACAATAATGCTTATCGACTTGACTTGACTAGTGAGTATAATGTGCATGATGTTTTCAATGTTACTGATTTGTCTCACTTTGATGCAGGTGGCGATTTGAGGACAAATCACTCTCAAGAAGGGGGGGAATGATGTAAATACATTGGAGAGCTCAAGTCAAGCTAAACAAGACCCGTAGCAATGGAACGTTGGACCTATTACTAGGTCAAAGTCTAAAGTTTCATGAAGGAATATGTTGGCCCAATAAATAAACACATTTTGGAGCCCAAATTGAGTCCAAAATAAGTGTTTTCAAGTCATCCCAAAGAGAGATCAGAATTTCTCAAGTTGCATGAAGATTCTAGAATGAAGATAAGGTTGATACATTCACCACATGCTCTTGGAAAGCTGGAAAGTCTTTGGATAACTCATTATAATTGTAGTCTTTATATCATGTAATTAAAGCTTGTAGCTTACATCATTGATGACCTCATTTACCTAGGAATCATCACCATTCCATCCTATAAATAGGCCATTTTTGTAGTCCATTGGGACACACAATTCAGATTTTAATCAATTTGAGAGATTTATTCTACTCTTTGGTTCTTGAAAAACTTAGACTTATCAAGTGTAATTTTCTATACTTGTGGCGTCTTCCTAGCTTATCAACCAACTTGGGTGTATTGGTTGTGGCGCTTCTAAACCAAGTATCTTATCTTCTTAGGTAGGGGGTGCGGTTTTACACCTACGAACGACTTTCCTTAGAACGATCCTCGGCTACAAGGTAATTCTGATCCTATTCCTTGTAGAAATCACATCAGGAGATAGAGAAGCTTTTCAGTGTGGGTTTCATCAAAGTCATCGAGTATCCAACTTGGCTAGCAAACATTGTGACAGTCAGAAAAGCTAATGGCAAGGTCCGTGTTTGTGTAGATTTTCGGGATTTGAACAAGGCTTCCCTAAAGGATGACTTCCCTTTACCCAACCTCGACATGTTATTCGATTCGACTGCTGCCTACGAGGTCCGCTCATTTGTGGATGGTTTTGCCGGGTATAATCAAATTCTTATGGACAAAGAAGATTAACACAAGACCGCTTTAACAATACTGTGGGGCACTTTTTGCTATAAATTTATGCTGTTCGGGCTAAGGAACGCAGGGGATACTTATTAAAGGGCCGTGAAGGATTTGTTCCATGACATGATCCATAAAGAAATTAAAGTCTATGTGGACGACATGATTATTCATTCAATAGGAACCGACGGTCAACACTTGATCAATCTCTGCAAGTTCTTTGAATGGTTTCGACAACACAAAATGAGGCTCAATCCCGCAAAGTGCACTTTTGGGGTCATACGAGGCAAAGTTCTTGGCTATATGGTCATTGAGAGGGGAATTGAAGTCGATCCCTCAAAAATAAAAGCAATCATTGACATGCCTCCTCCGAAGACGCAAAAAGAAATCAAAGGCTTCATGGGCCGACTTCAATACATCAGTCGGTTTGTGCACCAACTTACTTCAATGTGCGAGCCAATCTTCAAGTTACTCAAGAAGAATGTGGCTCTAGAATGGACCGATGGATGCCAAGAAGTCTTCAATCAAGTGAAACATTACTTGACGTGCCCTCCAGTTTTGGTTCCGTCGCACAAATAGAAGCCTCTCTTGCTCTATCTCACCGAAAATTATGAAGCCCTAGGGGCTATGCTAGCACAAGAGCAACGAGACTCCACAAAAGAGAATGCAATTTACTTCGTTAGTCGCCGATTTCAAGGAGGCGAAAAGAACTACTCCACCTTGGAGAAGTCATGTGCCGCATTAGTTTGGGTCACTCAAAAGCTCAAACACTACATGGAATCCTTCCAAATCAAGTTAGTAGTAAAGGTAGATCGGCTCCGCTACATCTTCAAGAAGCCTTTCATGTCAACAAGGATAGCCAAGTGGTATTTCATGCTCGCCGGCTATGATATCACTTACGTCACACTCAAATCCATCAGGGGGAAAGTGTTCAGTGATCAGCTTGCTGCATTTCCGTGTGACGAAGTAAAGGGGGAAGACTTAAAATTTCCTTACGAAAACCTAATTTGCACCACAACCGAGGAAAACAAGTGGCAAGTTTTTTTTGACGGGGCAGCCAATAAGCACGGTTACGGGATAGGAATGTTGCTTGTCAATCCAAAGGACATCTACACTCTAATTGCAATCCGCCTCTAATTCAAAGCCACCAACAATATTGCCGAATATGAAGCATGTATAGTGGGGCTAGAAATGGCCCTAGAAAGAAATGTCACAGACTTAGAAGTATTTGGTGATTCTCTGCTCATCATCAACCAAACGTCCGGCAACTGGATAATTCAAGACCCGAACCTCCAACAATATGGTCAACACCTTGAGGAGTTGGTCGAACAATTCCAAGATGTCACGTTCAATTATTTGCCAAGAGACAAAAACCGCTTTGCCGACGCATTGGCCACCATAGCCTCACTAGTTGAAATGTCTGAAGGTAAAATGGTGAAGCCCTTCAAAATTTCAAGAAGGACTAGTCCGGCATATTTCATGAGCATTGAGATCAATGAAACCCAAGCAAGCCCTTTGTGGTACACTGACGTCATAAATTTCCTCAAAGACGGCACTTTTCCCGAAAGTAGCAATAAGAAAGCTCAAGTAGCATTACAATAGCTGGCATCGAGATATGTTTTTTTTTTTTGGCGAAAGGAGGACGGCACCTCCCTAGATTTTATAAAATAAAGAAAATAAATACAAACATGGTGGGGGACATGACAACCTCAACCACCAGAAAAAGGAAATCTAGGGGGAGGCCATACACACGTCGTATGGTCCTCTACAATATAAGGAGGGGTGACTACAATAAATAGAAAACAATCTATATAAAAATCTGGCCATAAAGCTAATGAAACCGAGCATGGGGAATTCTAGCCTTGTCCAAAGCAAAACATCCTTTGCAAGGCCTAAGAATATCACTAAAAGAGGAGAATGTGAAATTTCTTGCCTCGTTTGCAGCAATGTTAGCTAAACCATCCGCTACACCATTCCCTTCCCGAAGAATATGAGTAATTCGAACTTCCATTTGAGCCAATAATCTATGGATATGGGAGATAACATACCAAACAGCCCATGGGATATGGTACTCCCGAATAAGGATACACATCAAAACCTGAGAGTCAACCTCTAACCAAACGCGATGAAAACCGTGTGCTTGAGCTAAAATAAGCCCATCCCTAGCAGCCAAAGCCTCTGCCATCATGTTGGATTGGCAGCCATAAAAATGAGAAAAACCAAGAACAAAATCCCCTTTGTGATCCCTAAAAATACCTCCCCCTGAAGCAATTCCTGGGTTACCCCTAAAGACTCCATCCGTATTAAGCTTAATCTCATCAACATTTGGGGGATCCCATAGAACCATTCGGACTTTAGGCATCAAAAAGGGTTTAGGGGCCAAATGAAACATATCCATCATATATTTATTATCTTGACTTCTCGGGAATGAAAGGGAGAAAGAGAGAGTGATATTAGAAGCTTGTGTATGTACCTTATGAATTATAGCATTGGAACTCATATGAACATCTTCAAATCTGCTCTTATTTCTAGCACACCAAATTTCCCATAAGATAAGAGCTGGAAGAAGATGAGATAGCCATGAAAAGACATTGGAATCGGAATTAGTATGACTTTGCCACCAACAAATGAGGACTTGATTCAAACTACCCGTGAAACATCGAATGCCACACAAACCACTATAGAATTCCCAAACTTTCTTAGAAATATCCCCATGAACCAAAGTATGCACAATGGATTCTTCACTTGCTGCTATGCAGCAGTTACATTTAGAAGCAAGGAAGATACCTTTAGACCGAATTCTCTCATTCGTAGGCAAGCCATTATGCAAAGCACGCCAAAGAAAAACCGAGATCTTTTTAGGGATATATTTGCTCCAGCAAAAAGAATATATAACAGAGTGAGCACGACTTGAACGACATTCTCTCCAAGCAGAACTAACTGAAAACTTGCCATTAGAAGAAGGCTTTGGGAACCGAGTTTACAAAAAGACACTATGAAGCGATCAATCGCTTGTGTGCTAATGAGACCGAAGCCCAAGAGATAATGCACGAAGTCAACGAAGGCGAATGTGGACCCCACATGAATGGGATTATGTTAGCCAATAAGATACTCCTGTATTGGTTATTATTGGAGCACTATGGAAAGAGATTGCATCGAGAAAGTCAAGAGGTGCGCCAAGTGCCAGTTCCATGCCAACTTGCAACACGCTCCGCCTTCACAACTATACAATATGACCACGCCATGGCCATTCTCTTGTTGGGGTATAGATATCATCGGCAAGATCAATCCCACGGGAAGCAATGGACAATCATTCGTTCTAGTGGCCGAGCATTATTTTACAAAGTGGATTGAAGCACAAGCTTACCGAGTTCTAAATGCCAAGAAAGTGGCCAAATTCATAAAGACCAACATCATGTGCCGATACGGTGTCCTTCACGAGATTATCTCCGACAATGGTTCTTACTTCGAGAAAGAAATGGATGCACTCTTGGTCGAATACAAAATTATCAAGCACTAATGGAGCGATCGAAGCGGCAAACAAGACAATTGAGACCATTATACGAAAAATGGCTTCAACAGGAAGGGATTGGCCCGAGAAATTGCCTCTAGTATTATGGGGCTACCGCACATCAATTCGATCAGCAACGGGAGAGACCTCATACATATTGGTTTATGGCTCCGAAGCTGTGCTCCCGGTTGAACTCGAAGTTCCCTCTTTGCGAGTCTTGCTCAAAAATCAAGTCAATGAGATTGAGTGGATGCAAAGTCGATATGAACAATTAGCCCTACTCGACGAAAAGAGGCTAAGGGCGTTCGAACGTACAAGGGCCTATCAATAAAGAATGGCTAGGGCTTTCAACAAAAGGGTAAATCCCCGAGACATCAAGGAGGGAGACTTGGTCCTGAGACAACATCCTCCCAATGCCATGAATCCCATTGGGAAATGGGGACCTCGATGGATTGGTCCGTACGTAGTCAAGAAGATACTAAGTGGCGGTGCAGTCCGACACGTAGACTTGGATGGCGATCAACAACCAAAGGAGGTCAACCTCGACAAACTCAAGAAGTTCTACGCTTGACAAATGAAGACCAAAAAAAAAAAAAAAAGGCTCGCTAGGTTGAAAACCTGTAAGGGCGGCCTAGGAAAAAATTAGAGCAAAGTGCAAAAAAGAAGCCCGCTAGATTGAAAACCCGCAAGGGCAGTGTTGTTCAAATATATGTATAGGTCTTAGAATTGCTTAACCCCAAGAAGAGGTAAAATAGCCACAGGTTGTTCCATTAATTAGGACCGAAAACCAACATGGGCTGATGCATCGGAAAATCATGTCCAACCATTCTTCAGAAAAACCAAACCTCCTCATTACTTTAATCAAGGCAAACCAAGAAAGCCTATCATAGGCTTTAGCCATATCTAACTTCAACGCCACATTAGACCCATAAACCTTCCTTTTAATAGAATGAAATAATTCTTGAGCAAGCAATACATTTTCATGGATTAATCTCCCTTTAACAAAACCACTTTGTTGAGGGGAGATTATACGAGGAAGAACGTTCTGAAGTCTAAGACACAAAAGTTTTGTGATAACCTTGTTAGAGAAGTTACGCAAACTAATTGGCCTTAACTCAGAGAAATAGGTTGGGGCTGCCACTTTAGGGATAGTCACAATGAGTGTACTAGTCCAACTCCGAGGAATATGAAACCCACTAAAGAACTCCACTATCGCTTTGTAAAAGTCACCAGAGATGATATCCCAACATTTGTGATAAAACGCACCCGTAAACCCATCTGGACCTGCAGTACTAGTCCCACTCATGCTAAAAACCACTTGCTGGAGCTCTTCTACAAAAGGAATAGCTGTAAACACTTGGTTGTCCTCATTCGTGATTAACCTAGGGATCAGATCTAACAAATCATCCGAAGGGTTATCATGAACACCATTAAGTTGACCGGAGTAGAACTTAACAGCTTCCTCTTGAATTTGTTGCTGATTAACAATCCAATTTCCATCCCCATCATGAATACGATGAATATATAATTGATTTCGTCTTTTTTAACATAAGCATGAAAAAATCTGGTATTATGATCGCCATCCTTAACCCAAGAAAAATTGGCCTTTTGCATCCAGAATTTTTCCTCTATTTTTAATCGATATGAAAGGTTAGCTTGAGCAAGGTGAAGGGCAGCCCTATTCTCCTCACTAGGGTCCTGTTCAAAAGCCAATTCTTTTCCACAAACTTCATCCTCAGCCTGTTTAACAAGCTGATCTACCCTACCAAAAACATTGCGGTTCCAGACTTGTAAATCTTGCTTAAGCTTAGTAAGCTTTTTAGCGAACTTAACCAAAGGCCTACCATAGACTAGAGTCGCCCAAGAGGAGAGAACCACAGAGTTAAATGAATGATACGATCTCCAAACATTGAGAAACCGAAAAACACCCCTTCTAACTTCATCCACCAGCCGTATAGACACCAATAGAGGAGCATGATCAGAACACGTTCTACTTAAATGATCAATAGCTGTTTGGGCAAAGCTTTGCAGCCATGATGCATTGTACATAGTACGGTCTAACCGTTGGAGGATAGCGGCCCTTGAAGTCCTCTTATTCCACCACGTATAAATATGACCTCTAAATCCTCCATCAATCAAGTTAGAAATCTGAATCATATCAACAAAATCTGAAACTTTCGAGTCCACAACCGGTTTACCTCCTAATTTTTCATACTGATCCACAATAGCATTAAAATCCCCCATAACCATCCAAGGTTCTGCCATAGTGCTTAAGTCAATAAGATAATCCCACAAAGATCGTCTTACATATTTGCTACAACTTGAATGCACAAAGGATAATAAAACAGGCGTAGGCCAAAGAACATAGGAAACCCTAACTGTAACCACTTGATCATCTTGATGGAGTAGAGTGCAATCTATCCCATGCCTCCAAACAACCCATATATTCCCCTTTTCATTAGAACAACCCCCAATACAACGAATATTACGCACATATGAAGGAAGAGTAGAGGAATCCACTTTTGGCTCATAAATACCACAAACTAATTTTTTTTTTTTTTGGCGAAAAGAGGACGGTACCTCCCTAGATTTTATTAATCAAAAAGTATAAATACCACAAACTAAAACTTTATGCATTCTTAGTAACCTTTTAACCCTTCTAACCGAAGAAGAATTACCAATACCACGAATATTCCAACTTAAAACACCTACCATTATAACAGAAATAGGAAACAAAACACCAGGAGGGCTTTTAAGCCGAGGACATGTGGCTGTCCCTTATATTAGGAGCAATATCTTCAGGATTCACTTCTTTGGAAAGGGAGGAAAGTTCTTGAATATCAAACTCCGATGTGATTCGAGGGCCATGAGGTGAGAGATGTAATTTATCAATGGTTGTGTCACTAGATTTTTGCTTAACAGAAAGAGGAAAGTTCTTCAGGATTGACTTTACCGATTGCTTTTGTACGAACATACTGTAAGTAGTTAAACTGTCAATGATGTGTTTTCTGCGCCTGTCTGACACTGAGCTACTTCTAGCTCTACTCTGTCTCTTACTTGCTTTTGCAGGTAACCGGTTGAGACAAAGGGGTTTTTATCCATCAGATTTTTATAGGCATGCGTGTACGGCACATCTTCGCCATTAATGCTAAAGATAGCGCATTTAATGCTCCTCAACTAACCGGCTGGAAATTCAAATTTACAACCCTTCTCTCCCAGACTCAAGTCATTCTCCTATCCTATAAATAGAAGACTCAGAGCATTAAAGAACGGTGGTGCATTGAAGAGAGTTGAATAGTTTGAAGCATTCATTGAAGCTCAAACATTCTATGTCCAGAAATCATTAGACATTTATTAGGACATACACTTGTGCACACAAACTCATCAATACTGTTAGTATTCCCAAACTAGATTATTTACGGAATACATTGATTGAGTTTCACACACACACCTGAGTGAGATAAGATCCATTTAGACTTGCCGCTCAAATACACTTGGTCAGTATTTGTATCACAATTCATTAGTGATTCCTAAAGGACGTAGCAGTATTTACACTGTGAACCTCTCCAAATCATCGTGTACCTTTGTGTTTGCTATTTTACTGCACTGTCATTGTCGGTTGGAACTCTATCACTGACAAGTCATTATTCTACATACTGATTAATTGTAATTTCCATTGACCCATCTCTTGTAACTGCATTGAACTTTTAGAAATCACTTTGTATTAGACCAAGCTCTCAAAACCTTTTCATACTGATTTTGTGTGAGTCAAACATAGTCACATCTTCTCCGCTGTGCTCACTGATAATAGTTTGCTTGCCGATTAGTGACTTTGCTTTTTTTAAAGTGTTTTCTTTTGATTTTTTATTAGGCTATTCACACTCTAGCCTGTTTTCCTACCAATTGGGCCTAACAATTGGTATCAGAGCTTGGAATTTTGAAAGAAATTTCCAAGCTTTGCAGCTTGTTTTCGGATACCATGGCAGGAAAAATCATGCAGTCGTTCAACATCACTACCATTCCGTTGTTGAACTGCAACGAGTTTGGTGTCCGGGAATCTCGTATGATAAAGTATATGAACTCAATCGATGACCGGTTGATGAAAGTCATAGAAGGAGTGTTCATCCAACGATTATGGATAGAATCAAAGAAGCTCAAGGAGGCAATGAGGAAGTGTTGAAGGTGCACGAGAGTATTACTAAAGGAAAAACAAAGGACTTTCGTGTGAGAGAAGATGGAATCATGACGTACCAATCAAGGATATGGGTGCCAAGCGATGAGGATATAAAGAGAGAGATTATGAATGAAGCTCATTGTTTGAGATTTTTCGTACATCTTGGAAGTACGAAGATGTATAGAAACCTAAGAGAGTCGTTTTGGTGGAACAACATGAAAGGAGATGTAGCAGAATTTGTATCGAACTGTTTGGTGTGTTAACAAATGAAGAGTGAACACCAGAGACCGGCAGGATCATGGAGAAGTTAGTCAAGTTATATATTGATGAAATTGTGAGACTGCATGGAATACCAGTTTCGATTGTGTCCGATCGAGATGCGAGATTTACATCGAAGTTCTGGAAGAGTCTACAACAAGCTTTGAGTACGAAGTTAACGATGAGTATAGCTTTTCACCCGCAGACAGATGGGCAGTCGGAAAGGACTATCCAGACTCTAGAAGACATGTTGAGAGCTACATCATTGGATTGGCAAGGAACGTGGGACGAGCTTTTGACGCTAATGGAATTCGCGTACAATAATAGTTTTCATGCTAGTATTGGGATGGGACCGTACGAGGCATTGTATGGATGAAGGTGTAGATCACCCACTTGCTGGGATGAAGTTGGTGAAAGGAAGTTAACTAGACCAGAACTTGTCAAAGTAACCGCATATAAGGTACAACAGATTCGTAAATGGTTGTTGACCGCCCAGAGTAGACTAAAGTCGTATGCGGATCGCCGAAGGTGCGATTTAGAATTTCAATTAGGCGACCATGTATTCTTAAAGATTTCGCCAATGAAGGGAGTTATGAGGTTCGATATTCACGGGAAGTTAAACCCAAGATATGTTGGACCGTTTGAGATTTTGGAACGAGTTGGAACGGTAGCTTATAAGTTAGCGTTACCGCCTGTGCTAGCTGGAGTGCACAATGTGTTTCATGTATTAATGCTAAGGAAGTACATTTTCGATCTAATTTATGTGATCGAGTATAAACAACTCAGAGTTCGTGCTGATTTGAGCTACGACGAGGAACCTATAAAGATTGTAGATCGAAAGGATCAGATACTGAGGAAAAGAGTGATTCCTTATGTGAAAGTGCAATGGAGAAATCATACGGCAAGAGAAGCTACGTGGGAGCTTGAGAGCGAGATGCGAGAAGCATATCCCGGCCTGTTTTCTGATTAAAGTACGTTTAGTTTGGTGGACCAAACTCTTTAAAGGAGGAAAGAATGTAATAACCGGCCCCTCCCCCTTTTTATTATTATTTTGGACTTTTTAATTTATTAGATGGGCTGAGTCATTAATTAAAGTATTGGCTTAGTTATTAAGTCAAAAAGCCCAAGTCATTATTTTAATTGGAGAAGGAATTTTTTTTGGGTTAGGAGTTGAAAACCCTTTTAATATATAAACCCTCTCTAGATACCCTAGCCTCTTTATTTTGTGAAACAAGAAAGAAGATCTTAGAGAAAGAAAAGAGAAAGGTGGTGTAGACACCCCATTTTGAACATTCATTCATAATTACACTACTTCTGTGTCTCGCCTTTGATTTGGGTTGAAACTCGTTAAGTTTGACATGTTTCATTAAGTTTCTGACTGACTTCGTTAGTTAGGGGCCGAAATGAACATTAAAACTTCTGCAGAGGGCAAAATTGTGATTCAGACACAAGATGCCTCGTACGAGACATCTAATGTCTCGTACGAGACATCCCCCTTGATAGACGGGTTTTCAGCAGTTTCCTTGTTGATCTCAACCTCGTTTCTTGGCAAACACTCCACAATCCGGGAAAGAAAGGAAGGACGATCTAAGAGTCCAAAAATAACTCCTTGAGAATTGAGTCTTTGATTCCTATCCAAATTTACACCCTTGGCTTGATCCCTAAGTCAAGAAAACCTATAAATATCCGTTCTTAAACTAAAAACCTCTAATGGTCATTCATCATCTCTAAACCACTCAAAATTTGATCAAAAAGGCTCTCATAATCAGTCTCTCTTACCTACCCACGAAATTTAGAAGACCATAACACAAATCAAGTCAAGTTCTTTGGATCATCAAGGCCTTTTGTCAAGGCCATCCCTAGGATTCTTGAAGAAACGCTTAGGTAATTCCTTTGTTTTCTCTCTTCTCATCTCCTTCTTTGCTTTGAAGTAGTGTATTTCTATCAAAAGGATCAGCCTAGAGCCTCTCCAACCCATGGAGATGGTCTCGAAGCACATGATCCGACATTCCAAATAAATAAGAAATTATCTATTTGCCTCCCTTTGTACATTTGTTTGCATAATTTTATGATGATGATGATTTTGTAGCAAGACCGATCCTAGATCGGGTGGATTGGGTGCTCCTTAACCTTCCCAATCCATAACTTGACCCCCCGAACCCAAGATCTCACGGTCCGTGTTCCGTTAAACATGGTGGCGACTCACAACAAACCGAGCAACATTCAAGTCCTTACAATCCAACCAGAAAACCTACGACGAACGAAAAGGACGCGCGCTCACAGTGGCGACTCCGCTGGAGAGATTTAGCTAAGAGGGTTAGACTTGTGTTGAAATCATTATCGTTCTAAAATTGTGCAGATTCTGTACAGTTCTTGCTCCCAGACTGGGATGCCTCGTACGAGGCATCATTGTCTCGTATGAGACATCTCAGTTCTACCGACAGTCTGTTTTCTCTGGTTTGAAAAAGGGATTCCGTCCGGTTCAAACACGCAAACAGGGTTCCAGATCTTTCCTCCCCCCTGTTTCTGAGTCTTAGGACCTTCCTAACGACAAAGAAACTCCCTATATATCATAAAGTTAACATTTGTTTTGCAGGAGTATTTGCAAACTTGAGTTTCTCTGCTTTAATTATGTTATGCTTTATGTGTGAACTACGAAGGCCTGAGTTCCTTCACAAGAGGGAAACGTAGGCAGCCACTTGGCCCGGCCATTACATGTTTTCTGTTTTGTTTTCAAAAAAAAAAAATTATTTTCCCTTTGACATCTAGAACTTGACTCTCACACACGTGCACACATGTAGAATAGTTTCACTACATACCCTATAACCCGGGTCCCAATCGGAGGACGAATGTCGGTCAGCATTTCTTTACCGGTCTCTCTAAAGATGGTGTACCCACTGCATGCCACCTCCTACGATCGTGCCCATGGGGAGCCTTAGCCGTAAGCCCTGCATCAACCTCATGCATACATAATAGTCAATAGGACACTCCTTGAGACCGGTCGGTTCGATTCTTAGGATTGTTTTAATCTTGGCCCAAGATAACGGTTCTTCTACAATCTATAATACTCCCTTCATGAATTCTTGACGAATGTCCCTTCGGAAAATTGTTAGACAAAGGATTGCGATGGAATAATTGAGAATTTTTCTACGAGGATTCGAGTCTAGTCTCTTTTGCCGTCAAGATCCTGCGTTTGACAAAGTCCCTTTCGGTTGTCCCTTACAAGAATTCATAAGGTTTGATTGCATTAAAGGCGTTGTTTAACAAAGTGCAAAACAATTACGAAATCACTTAGGTTTGGCTAATTTGAATGGTGGATTCTGATGAGAATATGGGACCTTTGCCCGAATTGTCCGTTTGGGAGAGTGAAACACAGGTGAAAAACAAGGGGCTCATATTCTTGGGTGACAGAATCCACTATTCCAGGATAAACTAGGTAGTAACCCTCAAAATGGATTAAATTCCATCCAGCCAAGTAGGATTATAATCTGACTGTCAGGCTGGATGCCTCGTACGAGACATCTGTATGTCTCGTACGAGACATCCTCCCTCTGTGTGTGTTTTTGCCGTTTGGTCAACCTAAAACCCGTAAAAGCTGACCTGTTGGGACACCAGCCTGGATTTGATATGATCTCTAAACTCTAGGTCCGTCCGAATCAGCAAGGTAGCTCCATACTCTCGACACAATCGCTTCGGTAGTCTACAAACGTGATCCCAAGACTAAGAGACTAAAAAAGGTTGTAGTAATGGCCGGTACCCCCATCACCGATTTGGAAACCGCTAAGACCGTCATTGCACGACTTGAATAGCAAGTGAAAGAGCAAGTCAAAATTGATGCCCGTGAGAGTGATCGTCACGCCCAAGACATACACTCTGTCCTACAAGAGCTCCAAGAACTCAAAAAGGGCAATAAGAAGTCGAAATCCTCCTCCAAAGACGGGGAATCCCATGCTAAGAAGAAGAACAAAGAGATGATGACTCCGACTCCGATTCAAATACATCCGAATCTTCCTCCTCCTCAGATGACGAGGATACCAAGACAAATGATAGGAAAAATAAAGCTAGTGATGACACCAACATCATCAACTCCGCCACTGCCGAGTTTCTTGAAAAGAGGTTTGCGCATCTTGGTCTAGCAAAGGGATCCATTGTTCCATTTAACCCCATTGCACTCCGCAAGTCGATCACCACTTGGGCCATGCTTCCAATGAAAGTGGATGACACTGTTCTAGCCCAAAGCTTTCCCCAAACTCTAGAGGGGGCGGCAAGAGATTGGTACATGCCTCTCCCCTTAGCTACAAGAACCGATTGGGCTACCGTATGTGAGGTCTTCCAAAGGAATTTTGAGGACAATACTACTTACCGTCCCACTAAAAGAGACCTCGAACAAATTCAACAAGGCGCTAATGAGACATTTGGTGATTTTGTCAAAAGATGGAGAGCCAAGCTCACCGAAATTTTTGATAGGCCTAGTACTGAAGATCAAATGAACATCTTCCTAAAGTCACTCTGTAATGAGTATGAGGACCGTCTCTCCGGTACTTTCTTCCCAAGCTTCTCCGAACTTCATAAGGCCGTCTTCGACTAGATGACATCTTCAAAAATAGGAAAGAAGCTAAGAAAGATAATGGTTACCATTACACTATCAAGGGCTCTACTAGAAGACACATCCATCAACACCATTGCTTTCAATAACCAAGGGAGGAGCAACTATTCCTCCGTCCCTCCACCAAATAAAGAAAAGAAGAAAGAGAGAGTCTACAACAAACTAGAAGGTGTCACTCAAGGAGAACTCATCGACATACTCGTGGAAGCCGGCAATGTCCCACCAAGAAAGCCTCCTACTACACCAAGGGAACTCCCCGCAAATCATGCTCATCACCTCTATTACAAGTTCCACCAATTTAGTGGCCACAACACCGATTCTTGCAAACACCTCAAAGATGTGATCCAAGATCTCATAGACTCTAAGCAACTAGGGGCTCCTAATGTAGTGACAAACCCTCTCCCAACTACAGGAGGAGGGATCAATGTAATAGAGATAGCTAGTGAGAAAGAGGAGAGACTACTCGCCTAGTCCCAAATGTGGGCGAGAGCACTCCAAAGTTTAATAATGAAATTTCTTTCTGTTACATGTTTTCTTGGGATCAAGTACTAGATAAGAAAAATAACTACTTTGTACGCGAGGGAGAAAACTTCCCATACTTCATGTTCCCTGAACCATGGATCGACCATAGGGGGAAGCAACAAACGGGCTTTGAAATCTTCAATGACTGTGATCCATACTCACTTGAAACAGAACCGATAAAATTCTCGTGGCTACCTCGAGAATTAGGGGGTACCAATGCCAAAGTTTTCAGCGAATGGGACTTTGTGTTGGGGGAGAAGACCTACTGCGCCAGTTTCTCAACCTTTGCAAGCTAGAGGACACTCAAGTCAATGCAATAGACAAGGGAGATGCTCCAAAGAAAGACTACACCAAGCTCATCAAGAAATGTGACGACCCCATCAAGAACTGGTACACAACTAGGGGACCCTTGGCAAGTGAAGACTTCCTGATCAAAGAGCTAGGATGCACTGCCCATCCCCATAGGGAGAGAAAATTTATAACTCTTACCTTAGAATCAGATACCGCTACCGATGAGCTCACTCAAGAGGACTTGGATGCCATCGCGGAACGTGTATTCCCCTACTTTCTTAATGAAAACTTAGATCTTTCCGAGTATCCTGAGATTGCAAGTGTCATGAATGATGAATTAACTAATAACTCTAACGAATTAGATAATAATGAGTCATATGATGAGATAGACCAAGAAAATGAACACGGAATCCTAATGATGGGGAGAAGAAATGTTATTGGCTTTCATGGGATAAAATGAGCTGGCCGATTGAAGAGGGAGGTTTGGGGATCCGGAAATTTGAAGACATGGCTATGGCTTTCTCCATGAAACTTTGGTGGCGTTTGCGTAGCTCGAAATCCTTATGGAGTGATCTTATGTTGGCTAAATATTGCTGGGAAATACACCCTATGGACGCTGCTCTCACCTCGTATTCTTCTCATATTTGGAAGAGATTAGTTGCTGCGAAGCCGTTGGTGGAGGATATATTAGCATGGAGGGTTAGGAGAGGGGACATTACCATTCATGAAAAATGGTTGGATGGAGATATGGGTCCTCTTCCTTTTGCTCACGCGGAAGTCTCTTCCCTTTTCCTCAATGGGATTCCTCGCAATGATCATATTCGAGAGACTTATGGCCAGCAACTTCTGTCTCTTATAAATTCTCAGGCCATTTCGCTTTCAGACAAGGACGATGTCCCTATTTGGAAGCCTTCTTCTAATGGGAAATTCACAGTTACTTCTGCTTGGAGAGAATGTCGTTCTAGTCGAACTCACTCTATTATTTATTCCTCTTGCTGGAGCAAGTTTATCCCTAAAAAGATTTCGGTTTTTCTTTGGCGTGCTTTACATAACGGCCTTCCTACGGATGAGAGAATACGGTCTAAAGGTATTTTCCTTGCCTCTAAATGTAATTGTTGTATGGCTGCAAGGGAAGAATCCATTGTGCATATTCTGGTTCAGGGGGATATCGCCAGGACAGTTTGGGATTTCTTTAGTGGCTTGTGTGGCATTCGTTGTTCCATGGGTAGCTTGAATCAGGTTCTCATTTGTTGGTGGCAAGGGCATTCTAATGCTGATCCTAATAACTTTCCTTGGCTTTCTCGCCTTCTCCCGGCCCTTATATTATGGGAAATTTGGTGTGCTAGAAACAAGAGCCGATTTGAAGATGTACATATGACCTCAACTGCTATTATTCACAAGGTTCGTACTCAAACTTCAAATATCGCATCTTCCTTCTCCATCTCCTTTCCGAGAAGTCAAGATAATGACTATATTATGGACTTGTTTCATTTGGATCCTAAACCCTATGTGATGCCTAAAATCCGAATGGTGTATTGGGATTTCCCATATGTTGATGAGATTAAGCTTAACACGGATGGAGCCTCTAGGGGTAACCCCGGAATTGCTTCAGGGGGTGGTATTTTTAGGGATCATAAAGGGGATTTTGTTCTTGGATTTTCTCATTATTATGGCTGCCAATCCAACATGATGGCGGAGGCTTTGGCTGCTAGGGATGGGCTTATTTTAGCTTCAACGCATGGGTACCATCGTGTTTGGTTAGAGGTTGACTCTCAGGTTTTAATGCGTATCATAATTCGGGAGTACCATATCCCATGGTCCATTTGGTATGTTATCTCCCATATTCATAGATTAATGGCTCAAATGGATGTTCGGATCACTCATATTCTTCGGGAAGGCAATGGAGTAGCTGATGGATTAGCTAACATTGCGGCAAATGAGGAAAGAAATTTCACATTCACCGCTCTTAGTCAAATTCCTAGGTCTTGTAAAGGTTCTTTTGCCTTGGACAAGGCTAGGATTCCCCATGCTCGGTTTAATTAGTTTTATGGCCAGGTTTTTATACTTGTTGTTCTCTATTTATTGTAGTCACCCCCCTTCTATTGTAGAGGACCATACGACGTGTGTATGGCCTTCCCCTAGGTTTTTTTTCTGGTGGTTGAGGTTGTCATGTCCCCCACCATGTTTGTATTTTCTTTATTTATTTAATAAAATCTAGGGAGGTGCCGCCCTCCTTTCGCCAAAAAAAAAAAAAAAAAAACAAGAAAATGAACAAATCTTAAAAGAAATTAATAAGCAAGTAGGTTATCGTGGCGGAAATGGTCCTATTGATGCCGAAGAAATGCAAACAATTAATTTGGGGACGGACGATGATCCGAAAGAGACCAAGATTGGCAGTTTCTTCAAGGGGGAAGACCGACAAGCCCTCATAGCGCTTCTCTAAGAATTTGTAGATGTGTTCGCATGGTCCTACAGAGATATGCCGGGGCTATCCAATTTTTTATTTTTTTTTGGCGAAAAGAGGACGGTACCTCCCTAGGTTTTATTGACAAAAGAAAACAATACAAACATGGTGGGGGGACATGACAACCTCAACCACCAAGAAGGAAAAAACTAAGGGGGAGGCCTTACACATGGCGTAAGGTCCTCTACAATATGGGGAAGGGAAGCTAGAGTACAAAAAAAGAATACTTAATCTAGCCATAAACTATTATTTATAACGAAAAGAGGGAAAGCCCGCCCTATCTAGATGTAGGACACCTCGGAAATGATGAGGAAGCTGGGAAGATGAAATCCAAACCTGGTCTACCTTAGAGTCCACAGCCATATTAGCCAAACAATCAGCCACCTTGTTACCTTCACAAAATATATGACTAACACGAATTTGCATATGCCCCATGATGAAGAGAATCTGTTGGACTAGATAGAATATTTCCCAAGGAATTTGATAGACTTTATTGATTATTTTCATAAGGACTTCAGAGTCAAGCTCCAACCAAACATGCGTGATACCAAGAGTATGCGCAAACGTCAACCCATCATGAGTGGCTCTTGCTTCCGCCCACATATTAGAACGATGACCATAATTGTTTCCAAAAGCAAAAATCATCTCACCCTTAGAATTTCGAATGATTCCTCCTCCAGAAGCTTTGCCCGGATTGCCCCGAGAATCCCCATCAGTATTAATCTTATAACACCCATGTTTTGGCTTAATCCACTTAACCATTTTAACCACACGAGGCCTCGGGGCAGCAACAGAAAGCTTAAAAACATGCAGAATTGAAGCATTAAAAACCGAAGGCTGAAAAGGGTGTTTGAATGCGACCGCAATATTCAATACCTGTTGAGTAATAGATGATATGATGTCCGCGCCATGCATCTGAATGCCTTCAAAGGTCCACTTATTTCTTTGACACCAAATAGTCCAGGCAATGACTCCAGGAAGAATGTGAGTGATCCATTTATTAAGCGGGGAAATATTTTTGGGACGATTAAACCACCATGAATAGAGAATAGCATGGAATGACCCCAAGCTATTATTAATACCACACACTTGGCCGAAAAATCTCCAAACCGATGTAGCAATGTCCCCATGCACAAAGACGTGGTCCAAGGATTCCGCGGAAGGCGAATGGCAACAGCCACATCTTGATACTGTTTGAATGCCTCGCTTCTGAAGGGCCTCATCCGTGGGTAAACCTTTGTGAAGAATTCTCCATAAAAGAATAGAGTATTTGGGGGGAGATGCTTATGCCAAAGAGCCGAATAAACAGAACTATAAATCTGAGATTGACGGCATTCCCGCCATGCAGAAGAGATTGTAAACTTGCCCGTTGTTGAAGGCTTCCACATTAGAATATCCTCATTCGCATTAAGCGTGATATTTTGAGCATTGATCAACGCCAACAGATGCTCACCAAAGTTATTTCGAATGTATTCAGCCCGAGGATGACGGTTTTCAAATAAATTGTAAACTTCTTTTTTTTTTTGTGAAAGGAGGACGGTACCTCCCTAGATTTTATTAATAAGAAGAAAAAAAATACAAGCATGGTGGGGGACATGACAACCTCAACCACCAGAAAAAAATAGATAGGGGGGGGGACTTACACAAATTGTAAGTTCCTCTACAACAGGGGGAAAGGGTACTATAGAGAGGCCTAGCCATCAAGCAAAACATTATCGAAGCCGAATATATGATGTAGATGATCGATCTAGAACCAAAGGTCCCTTGCATACGCCAGGGAGAGTATCAAAAGAGTAGTACCAGGAGTTAGACTGGGAAATTGCAGCAGAATTAGCAAGCCCATCAGCAACCTTATTTCCTTCCCGAAGTATATGAGTGATCCGAACCAACAGTAATTGTAAAAGTATTTTAATCTCCAAAACAACATACCAAATGGACCAAGGAATATGATAATCCTCAATTAAAATTTTGAGAAGGACTTCAGAGTCAATCTCAAGCCATAACGAATTAATACCAAAGCGCCTTGCAAAAGATAAACCATCCCGAACAGCCTTGGCCTCAGCAACCATGTTCGACCCATGCCCATATAAATGAGAGAAAGCAAAAATAAGATCACCTTTAGCATTCCGAATGACACCTCCACCAGAAATAATACCCGGATTACCTTTTGAAGCACCATCAGTATTGAGCTTAAAAGGCTCAATTGAAGGAGGAGTCCACGAGACCAATCTCAACTTCTTGTTCACCATGGGAGAGACCGACATACCAAAAAAATCAAAAATCCGAGCCGTACTCCAAGAACCCGAAAAATGAATAGCAAAAGCTTTAACAACATCCTTGATCGAATTGTTAACTGAAGAAATTATCTGAGACGGGGACATTTTAACACTATCAAATCTAGCTTTATTTCTACTCTTCCAAATTTCCCACAAAATGAAACAAGGAAGAAGCCGTCTAAGCCAAGAAATCCCTTGAGAGTCCCGACATGAGTTGTCAAACCACCAACTAGCCAGAATAGAATGAATATTAAAGGAGTACAGTCTTAGGCCCATAGTGTTCGAGAAAAAACTCCAAACTGCCTTGGCAACATCTCCATACACAAACAAATGATCCAAATCCTCAATAGAAGGCAAAGAACAACAATTACAGGAGGAAACCAAATGAATACCCCTCTTTTGAATAGCACAATCAGTGGGGAGGCCATGGTGAAGGGTACGCCACATAAAAACTGAAATTTTAAGGGGGATATGCTTGTGCCAACAATATTCAAAGATAGGTTTAGAAATACCTTTTTTTCTACACACATTCCATGCCGAAGAGACAGAGAAATTACCCGATGCATTAGGGAGCCAATACAAAATATCCGGATTGTCCATGAGATGAATATTTATCCCGAATGAAGCTTAAAAGCTGGTTGCCATACACATTCTGAATATAGTCCATCCGTGGCTTCCCATGCAAAAAAAGAGAAGAAACTTCAACATGATCCCCATTCAAGAAAGTATGATCAGCCATCCAATGGTCATGAACCGAAATATCACCTCTCCCAACCCGCCAACAGATATTATTTTCTACCAGCGGCTTAGCATTAATCATTCTACCCCAAATATGAGATGCATAAGAGGTTTTAGTAGCATCCATAGGATGAGTAGCATGACAATACTTAGAAGCCATAAAATCAATCCAAAGAGATGTAGTGCTCCTAAAACGCCACCACAACTTCATAGCAAGAGCCATAGCCATATCTTCAAACTTCCGAAACCCAAGACCTCCTTCTGAAACAGGAAGGAACATGCTAGATCTCCGAACCCAATGACACTTATGAAGACCATCCTCATTACAGCAAAAGAAATTGGAGATGAGACGATACATAGAATTAATCACACCCTTAGGAGGATCAAGAAGGGCAATGTAATAAAGAGGGATAGCCTGAAGACAAGTTTTGATGAGTGTCAACTTAGCACCAAAAGAGAGAAGTTTACCTTGCCATGTAGCTAAACGAGCTTCCATCTTTCGCAAAACTGGATCAAACAGGGAGAGTTTTTTACGACCAACATATAGAGGGTAGCCCAAATAGATAATAGGAAGATCCTTCTTTTGACATCCCGTCGCCTCAGAAATAGTAGCATCCCGCGGCTCATTGTGAACTCCAGTAACAAAACAAGACTTTGCCGAGCTAACAAGCTGTCCAGAGAATGATTGATACCAATTCAAGCATCTCATATGGGCATCAAGAGAATCCTTAGAACCATTGCAGAAAATAACAACATCATCCGCATATGCCAAATGAGAGATCATAGGGGTATGAATATGAGCCCGGTATCTATAATGAGGAGACTCGGTATGAAGGAGATTTAGTCCCCGACTTAAGACCTCCGCTGCTATAATGAAGAGAGTCGGAGAGATAGGATCCCCTTGTCGAAGGCCGCGGGAGGAATGAAAAAAACCACTACTTTCGCCATTAACAAGGACAGAAAACCAGCAAGAAGAGATACATCGAAATATCACATCATTCCACACTTAATTGAACCCAAACTTCCTCATAACTTTGATTAGAGAGAACCAAGATATACGGTCATATGCCTTAGCCATATCTATCTTTAAAATAACATTAGAGCCCCACACCTTATTCTTAAGAGATTGCATCAATTCTTGGGCAAGGAGAACATTTTCATGGATTGATCTACCTTGAACGAAACCACTTTGCTGTGGGGAGATAATTCTTGGGAGAATAGGGGCAAGCCGAGAATTAAGCAGTTTTGTAATAACCTTATTAGAGAAATTACAGAGACTAATAGGTCTCAACTCCGAGAAAGAAGTAGGGGAAATAACCTTGGGGATAGTGACAATAAGAGTGCTAGTCCAGCTTCTTGGCATCGCATGGCCCGCAAAGAATTCCTTAATAGCACGAAGAAAGTCATCTTTGATAATGTCCCAACAAGATTTATAGAACGCACCTGTAAAACCATCAGGGCCAGCAGCACTTTGACCATTCATGGACCAAACCACCTGTTTAATCTCCTCCAAAGAAGGCAATGCCGTGAGCATCAAGTTATCCTCATCCGTGATCAAAGTAGGAATAACATCAAGAATGTCATCCCTAGGATTATCATGAGCCTTTTGTAGCTGGTCCGAATAGAAGTCCACAGCCTCCTTTTAAATATCTTCCTTGATATTGGCTTTTTGACACCAAAATTCTTCCTCCATTTTGAGCTTCCCCAGTAAATCTGCTTTAGCTACATTCAAAGCAACAATGTGTTCATCCGAGGGATCACTCTGACTCACCAACTCACATCGAGTGACATTATCTTTAGCATTTTTTATTTGTTGATCAATCTTCCCGAAACTCTCTTTATTCCAACCTGAAATAACCTTCTTAAGCCGAGAGAGCTTTTTAGCAAAACGAACCATCGGCCTCCCATCCATATACTCATGCCAGGAATCAGCTACAAGAGAATGGAACTTAGGATGCTTCAACCACACATTCAAAAAACGAAAACTTCCTCTTACAATATCAGCCTCGGTTTGAACTTGAATCACAAGGGGAGAATGATCCGAACAAGTTCTATTTAAGTGAGTGACACTAGTATTATGAAACTTGGCCAACCAAAGAGTATTATAGAAAGCCCTATCCAGCCTTTGAAAAATAGTAGGGCGCCCACGGGGTTTATCCACCCAAGTAAAGCCATTACCCCGGTAGCCCGCATCAATAAGGCCAAGAAATTGAACCATATCAGAAAATTCTTCAACAATTTTCTCCTTGATAGGCCTACCACCCAACTTCTCAGATTGTTCAAGCACACAATTGAAATCCCCAACAATAAGCCACGGTTTATCCCCCACATCCATATTCATAAGAGTATCCCATAATTGCCTCCTTTCATAACGATCACAGCTAGCATAAACAACGGTTAAAAGAACTGGTGAATTCCATAAAGAATGAGTAACCTGCAGAGTTAAAGCTTGCCCAAAATCATGAATAACTAGGCAATCAAAACCATGCTTCCAAAAAACCCAAATTTTATTTGAGCAATTAGCTAAGCCCCCAACACAGTCAAGAGCTCTTCGAGTTTTAATGAGATGAGCAGCATTAATCATTGGCTCAGATATAGCAACAAAAGAAGCACCATACAAACGAATTAATCTTTTCAGTCTACGGAGAGAAGATTTATTGCCAATCCCTCTCACATTCCAATTAATCAGCGCTACCATTGGGAAACAAAGCAAGAGAAGAAAGAGGATTACCATATTACGAAGGTGGGGAAGCAGATTGGCTTCTCTTTTTCCTTGGCTTCACAGAAATGAAGCCATCTGCATCGGTATTCACAAGAGGAGGACCAGAAAAAGGAGTAGAACCAGCCTGATCCGTGACAAAGGGAGTAGAAAAGGTTGGAGCTCTTGGGGAGAGATTCAAACCAGCCACAGTATAACTAAGTTCATCATTGGAATCAATGGGACCAACTTTAGTATCATGAGGAGGACTAGAACTCTGATTTTCTTCTCTATTGGGCAGCAACATTAGTCAAATCACTTTCAATAGCTAAATCATCGTTAGGGCCTGACTTAGAAATCTCAGCCAAATGAATGGCCTCATTGCACGCCTTATTAAGAGCCTTTTGAACAGCTTCAGAAAGGGGCTGTCCTCTTTTTGCCATAGTGGAAGCATTAACCTTTTCACTCACCTTGCTAGTAGGAACATCCTTAGGCAACTCAAGCTGCTCAATATTCTGAACAACCCCCCCCCCCCCACCAAGATCAACAGTCTCAGTTTCTTGAGCCACTCCATCAATTTTCGCACCACTACTAGAAGAAATCTTTAATGGCTGAGAATCAACCTGTTTAGGAATATAAACTTTCTCAACCTTCTCTAACGGTATAGCAGACTTTGAGTCATTCAGTTTTGAGATAGGCTTAGCAGATTTCTGAACATTGAGGGAGGGATTGGCCTTTCTACAAACAGAGATATCATGCCCCAAAATAAAGCAGTGCTTACAATACTTTGGAACATTATCATACTCAACCTTTTGAAAGAAACTCGGACACACATCACCACAATCAATGAAAATCTCATGAGGAAGCTTCTTAGTATCATCAATTTGAATAAGAATCTTAGCAATACTAGGCCTAGTAAATTCAGCAGTAGCTTTATCAAGAGAAAGGGAGGTACCAATCATCGATGCTGCAACAAACAAAAATGATTTATTCATTAAATGAATCAGTAGGCCCGGAAATCCAACCCAAACCGGAACTATAGGGGATTCTTGTTCAGGTCTCCATGATGGTGACCAAGCCAGAGTACGCATAGGATATCGATCGACATACCACACATCTTTCATGAACAAACGTTGATAATCTTCTTCCGTAGACAACTGAATAAGCATATGACGATTATCTAAATGACCAAGTTTATAATTACCTTTCAAATGAAACTTAGCAAAGGCAATTCTAGCATCCTCCATAGAAGGTCGGCCATTCATGAATTTACCCACAAGAGTAAATTTAAACGGTTTAGCAAACGCAGCAAGAACCTCCTTAGAAAGCTTTATAGTCGGCATTCCTTTGTGAGATCCAGTTTGTATTGCCGAAGGGGCAATATTGTTATTGCTGGGATTCGAATTCCCATGAGACGAAGGATTCTGAGGTTGAGAAAATAAATCAGCAAAGGATTTTGAAACCGGGGATGAAGAAGTAGGGTTTGGTTTTGCAGTTGAATGAATTTCACTGTTGGAAGCAATCTGGCTAGTTGTAGGGTTAACTTGCAAAGGCGGGGAAGGATTAGGGTTTTTTTTTTTTTTTTTTTGGCGAAAGGAGGGCGGCACCTCCCTAGATTTTATTAATAGAAATAAAAATTACAAACTGGTGGGGGACATGACCAACCTCAACCACCAAAGAGAAAAAGACTAAGGGGGAGGCCTCACACAAGATGTAAGGTCCTCTACAAATAAGGGAGGGGAAACTACCAATCAACACAATTAGAAAGTATAGAAACCTAGCCATACAAACAATTAGAGTCTAATATAAGGAATGAATGCTCTATCTAGTCTATAAGAGCCACGGCAGTCATGAGGGAGGTCCTTTGATGAGTAGAAAACCGAATTGGATCTAGTAGAAGATGCAACATTAGCTAATCCATCGGCCACCCGATTTCCTTCACGAAGAATGTGAGTAACACAAACCCGAATCTGCATCATAATCCTTTTTATTTGCTGAACTTCATACCAAATTGACCAAGGAATATGATAATCCAAGATCAAAATCTTCAAAAGAATCTCCGAATCAACTTCAAGCCAAAGAGAGGATATACCAAAAGAAACAGCAATGTTTAAACCATCCAAAACAGCTTTTGCTTCCGCAACCATATTTGTACCAACTCCATAAAAATTTGAAAAAGCAAAAAGCATATTTCCATGAGAATTTCGAAAAATACCCCCACCCGAAATCAGACCAGGATTGCCTTTCGCAGCCCCATCTGTATTAAGTTTAAATAGCTCAAGGGACGGAGATTTCCAAGAAACAAATCTCATCGGCCGAGAGGAAGAAGAGCTGTGGTTTATGGAAAAGTACCTGAGGATATCAGTATCACTATGATAAAACTTGAAATTAATCTGGAAAGCCTTGAACACGAGAGAAACCTGATCATTAATAGCCCCAATGATGGACTCGGCATTCATAGCAATATTCTCAAATCTAGCTTTATTTCGACTTTTCCAAATCTCCCAAACAATGAAACAAGGCATAATCCGACAAAGCCACTTTATTCCCGGGCTAAAACCCCTAGATTTGCCAAACCACCAGCTAGAAAGGATAGACCGAATGCTATAAGGAATGATTGGGACCCCCAACATATTAGCAAATGCAGCCCAAACTTTACATGCAATGCTGCTATGAACAAATAAATGATCCGCATCTTCAAGGGATTTAGCCATACAACAATCACATCCCGAAGCTAAATAGATACCTTTGTGTTGAATAGCAACATCAGTAGGAATACCATTATGCAAAAGTCTCCATATGAACACCGAGATTTTGAGAGGGACATGCTTATGCCAGCAATACTCAAAAACAAAGTCATGCGTACCAGCATCCTTACAAAGACGCCAAGCAGAAGAGATAGTAAACTGACCTCTACTAGATGGGAGCCAATATAATTGATCCGGAACATTAGAAATGGAGATAGTATGATTTTGAATAGATTGCAAAAGCTGCGAACCATAAACATCAAGAATGTAATCAACCCGAGGTCTTCCATCTTCAAATAAAGAAGAAACCTCAATGTGATTCCCAGGAAGTAGAAGCCGAGACCCATCTAGCCAATTTTCATGGACTGAAATATCCCCTCGCCCAATTCTCCAGCCAATATTTGCTTCAACAATATCTTTTACTTGTAACATACGGCACCAAATATGAGAAGAGAAAGAGGGTTGAGAAGCATCCATAGGATGTGTACCAAAGCAATACTTGGCAAGCATAAAATCTGCCCATAAAGAGTTATGACCTCGAAACCGCCACCAAAGTTTCATAGCGAAAGCTTTGGCAATATCTTCAAACTTCCTAAAGCCTAAACCCCCTTCACAAGTAGGCTGAAACATACGAGATCTACGAACCCAATGGCATTTTTTATTCCCATCTTCATCACTCCAGAAGAAATTGGCAATAATACGATACATTGCAGCAATAACACCTTTTGGGGGATCCAGGAGAGAGATATAGTATAAAGGAATTGCTTGAAGACATGACTGAATAAGAGAAAGCTTGGCACCTAAAGATAAAATTTTACCTTTCCATGAAGCCAATCTAGCCTCCATCTTAGCAAGAACCGAATCAAAGAGAGAAATTTTCTTCCATCCCACATATAAAGGGCAGCCAAGATAAGTGATTGGGAGAGTCTTTTTGACAAAACCCGTCGCATCAGTGATAATTGCATCTCTATTTTCATCTTCCACACCCAACATATAGCAAGACTTAGCTATGCTAACCAATTGCCCATAAAAAGATTGATACCATTGTAAACATCTCATATGAGCTTCCATAGAATCTTTCGACCCATTGCAAAAAATAATGATATCATCGGCATAGGCTAAATGGGAAATCATTGGAGTATTGATGTGAGCCCGATATCTATATCGAGGAAAATCAGAATGAAGCACATTAAGGCCTCTACTAAGCACCTCGGCTGCCATTATAAAAAGGGTAGGGGAGATTGGGTCACCTTGACGAAGCCCTCGAGAGGAAGGAAAAAAACCACACGATTCTCCATTGACAAGCACAGAAAACCAACAAGATGAAATACAACGGAATATTAAATCATTCCAGACTTCAAAAAAACCAAACTTTCGCATGACTTTAATCAGAGCAAACCAAGATATTCTATCATAAGCCTTTGCCATATCTAGCTTTAAACAAACATTAGATCCTCTCACCTTTTTCTTTATAGATTGGACAAGCTCCTGTCCAAGAAGAACATTCTCATGAATTAAACGTCCTTGGACAAATCCACTTTGTTGCGGTGAGATAATTCTAGGCAAAATAGAAGCAAGCCTACAAGTAAGCAGCTTTGTAATAACTTTATTAGAGAAATTACAAAGGCTAATAGGCCTTAACTCATTGAATCTCGTAGAAACACTCACTTTAGGAAGCATAACAATAAGAGTGGCTGTCCAACTTCGAGGAAGAGAAAATCCTGAAAAGAATTCCGTGATAGCCCTATAAAAATCAGATTTAATGATGTCCCAATACTCCTTATAGAAAAAACCATTAAACCCGTCTGGATCCGCTGCACTTTGACTATTCATCAACCAAACTGTATCCTTAAGCTCTTCCATAGACAGAACAGCCGTGAGCCTATCATTATCAACATCATTGACAAGGCGTGGAATGACATCCAGAATATCATCATGAGGGTTATCAAAGGGGCTTTGAAGTTGATTCGAAAAAAAATCAACAGCAGCATGTTGAATATCCTCTTTCTTGGAAATCCAATTACCTTCACTATTCTGAATCCGATGAATGAATAATTTTTGTCTCTTCTTTCTAACATAAGAGTGAAAAAATTTCGAATTCCTATCTCCATCTTTTATCCAAGAAATATTAGCCTTTTGACGCCAAAAATCTTCTTCAATCTTAAGCTTAGCAAGAAGTCGAGCTTGTGCCAGACTGAGATCAGATTTGGTTGTATCATTAGGGTCATTTTGAAGGTTTAGTTCACAGCGACTCACCTCATCTTCAGCATCTTTAACTTGTTGATCAACCCTACCAAATACTTCTTTGTTCCATTTCGAAATATCCTTTCTTAATCTAGCGAGCTTTTTAGCAAAACGAACAAGCGGTCTCCCATCCATATACGAGTTCCAAGAGTTTTCAACCACAGAAAGGAAAGAATGATGTTTAGTCCAAATATTTAGGAACCTGAAACTCCCATGAATAATATCACCATGCACTTTAACTTGAACCACAAGTGGAGCATGATCGGAACAAGTACGATTAATATGAGAAACCGTAGTAGCATGAAATTTATCCAACCACGCTGCATTATAGAATGCTCTATCTAGTCTCTGAAAGATAGAAGGCTTCCCTTTAGGTTTGTTAACCCAAGTGTAAATATTACCAATATAACCAGCATCGATAAGCCCAGAATATTGAACCATATCCGAGAATTCAGCAACAACTTTTCTCTTAATAGGTCTACCACCCAACTTTTCAGATTGATCAAGGACACAATTAAAGTCACCAATAACAAACCAAGGATCTCCGCTAGAACTCAAATCCATAATTTCATCCCAAAGCTCTCTACGAATATATCTATCACAACTAGCATACACCACCGTAATGTTAATTGTATACTCCCAATGATGATGAGAATTCTGAAGAGTAATTGCTTGGGTCGAGTCACGAATAACCCTACAATCAAAACCATGTTTCCAAAACAACCAGATTTTTCCATTAACATTTGCTACACAACCATCACAACCAAACTTCCTTTTGAATTTGGAAATATGGTTATGAGGAAGCATAGGCTCCGAAATAGCAAGAAAAGACGTCCCATGCAAACGGAATAACCTTTTAGCACGACGACAAGAAGCCTTATTACCAATACCTCTAATATTCCAATATATCAACGATACCATTGGGAACAAATAGAAAGAAGAAAGGAGGACTCACCAAGGATGAGATTAAGAAGGAGGAGAAGCAGATTTGCTTCGGTTCTTTCTAGGCTTCACCATAGTAAAGCCATCCGCATCAACAGTATGAGATAGTGGATTGTTAAAAGGGGTAGAACCCGCCAACTCAGTAACAAAAGTTGTAGAAGGAGCTCTAGGAGAAAAGTTTAATCCCGACACCAAATCTACATGTGGGCTAATTTCATTCTCAGATGCCGGCACCATGTTAGCATTAATTTGTTCATGTTGGTGCCTATGATCAGCAACTCTTTGTTGGATAGCTGCAATTTCATCCACAGCGACGTTATCCTTCTGACCCAATTCCTTATTAATAACCTCAGAACAAGCTTTTTGAAGAGCTTTATTAACAGCTTCAGGGAGAGCATTGCCTCGCTTGGCTAAAGTAGGGAAGACAACTCCAGATTTAGAATTAGTTCCAGCCATAATACTCCCAACCGCGGCTGTGTGCAAACCACTAGAAGAACTAATATCAACCACTTCAACATCCGAAGCAATACCATTAACTTTAGCACCACTTGAGGTACCATGTACATTAGGATCAGTACTCGATAAAACCTTAGGATCCTCCTTAGATTGATCAACCAAAACTTCCTTCCCCTCATCCTTAGTGGCTGCAATCTTTTTTGCCACAAAAACCAATTCAGATTTGCCTTTATTCACCATTGGTTTAGGAACGGCCAAATTAGGGTTTGCCTTTCTACATGAAGATATATCATGCCCAAAAACACAACAATGCTTACAGTATTTTGGCATATTATCATATTCCACCTTTTGAAAGAAACTAGGGCAAGCATCCCCACAATATATAAAGATCTCATGTGGAATCTTCTTCGTCACATCAATTTGAATCAGAACCTTAGCAATGCTAGGCCTAGAAAACTCAGATGTAGCTTTATCAAGAGAGAGAGGGGTACCAATGTTAGATGCTGCTGCAAATAAGAACCGTTTGTTCATCAAGTGCACCGGCAAACTTGGAAAACCAACCCACACCGGGACAATGGGAGACTCTAGTTCAGGTCTCCATGCTGGGGACCATGCCAAGGTTCTCATTGGAAAGCGAGTAACATACCATACATCTTTCATAAAGAGGCGTTGATAATCCTCTTCATTGGAAAGTTGAATTAGAAGATGACGATTATCCAAATGTCCAAGTTTATAATTTCCCTTAAGCTGAAATTTGGCAAACGCAATCCTAGTATCCTCCATAGAAGGTCTCCCATGCGTAAATTTACCAACAAGGGTAAATTGAAATGGCTTAGCAAAGACATCAATTAAAGCTTTTGAAAGCTTCACCGATGGAATACCTTTATAAGTTCCAGTGGAGATAGCTGGATCGGACACATTATTTGCGGTGGTCATAATGCCATTATGGGAGGGATTGGCCGGTTGAGAGAAGAGATCAGCAAAGGATTTGGAAGTAGTTTTTATTAGCTGCAATTGCGAGGGGGATGAGTTCGATTGCGGCAAGGAATCCCTTTGCGGCAAAGAGTTGGATGACGGCGCTGGATTAGGGTTTGCATGAAAGGTTTGACGCGCCGAGTCAGAATTAGGGTTAGGGGACGAGCAAGGATGTTGAGAAGGCGGAGAGTAGTATGGGTTCCTATTGCTGGAATTCAAAGAGTGGAGGAAAGAAGCCGGGGCAGCCATGGCTGCCGGCCAGAAAAACCCTAGGGAAACCCTAGAGAGAGCTCGCCTAGAGAGAGAAAGCTAGCTGGTGGTTTAGCACTGGTAAAGATGGCCCGAAGGGATCCAGGAAGGATTAGGGTTTGCATTAGAAGTGAACTGCGCCGCAATATTGTGTTGCGCCGCCAAGCTACTAGGGTTTTGGACGGAATTCGAAATCTGTAGTGCCGAAGGGGAGTAGTAAGGATTACGGGAACTAGAGTTCAAGGACGAGAAAAGAGAGGACGGGGCAGCCATTGCAGCCGGCCAGAAACCCTAGGGAAACCCTAGGAAGAGAGCTCACCTAGAGAGAGAAATCTAGAGAGAGAAAAATCCGACCCCTTGTAAACTTCAATATGCTGCATAGGAATAATAGGTTTAACCCCTTCAAACCAATTCTCATGGATGGAAATCTTCCCGTTACCAATTCTCCACGTTATACACTGCTCCATAAAATCTTTCACCCCTATCATGCGTTTCCATATATGAGATGCAAAGCTTGTGACAACGGCATCCATAGGGTCTGTCTCATAACAGTATTTAGCAAGCATGAATTCAGTCCAAAGGGAAGACGAACTACGCAGCCGCCACCATAATTTCATGGAAAAGGCAGTAGCTAAGTCTTCAAATTTCCGAATTCCAAGCCCCCCTTCATCAAGAGGACGGCTGATTTTTTGCCACCCAATCCAATGACATTTCCGAGAGCCATCCGAACCGCTCCAAAAGAAATTCATGATTAACCGTTGCATGGTCATAATCACATTTTTAGGGGGTCTAAAACAGAAATATAATAGAGGGGGATTGCTTGGAGACAAAATTTGATAAGGGTTACCTTGGCACCGTGAGAGAGAAGTTTTCCTTGCCAAGTTTCCAGTCTCTTTTCCATTTTCTGGATTAGTGGACTAAATAGAGCTTGCGTTTTTTGACCAACATATAAAGGGCATCCCAAGATGCCGGGGCTATCCAATTCGATTGTTGAACATAAGATACCACTGCTTCTAGATTCGAAGCCAGTCAAACAGAAACTCCGCAGAATTAAACCCGAGTGGTCGGTACAAGTCATGCAAGAGATAGAGAAACTCTTGAGTGTAGGGTTCATTAAAGTGATATAGTATCCAACCTGGTTGGCTACTGTGCAAGTTTCCAAAGCAAATGGAAAGGTTCGTGTCTGCGTAGACTTCCGTGATCTCAACAGAGTATCTCCGAAGGATGACTTTCCTCTTCCCAACATAGACATGCTGGTCGACAATACCGCGAAGTACGAAGTTCGTTCATTCGTAGACGAATTCGCTGGTTATAATCAAATCCTTATGGCTGAATAGGATCAACATAAGATGGCTTTTACCACACTGTGGGGGACGTTTTGCTACACAATCATGCCATTCGCACTTAAGAATGCCGGAGCCACATACCAAAGGGCTGTAACTACGCTATTCCATGACATGATACATAAGGAGATAGAGGTGTACGTTGATGACATGATCATACACTCTAAAGGCTCTGATGGACAGCATTTTGTTAACCTTAGAAAATTCTTTGAAAGGTTAATACACCACAAGATGAGGCTTAATGCGGCCAAGTGCACATTTGGGGTAGTGAAAGGGAAAGTCCTTGGGTACATGGTCACTGAGCGTGGTATAGAAGCTGGCCCCGCTAAGATCAAAGCCATCGTTGACATGCCTCCACCTAAGATGCAAAAAGAAGTAAAGGGATTCATGGGTCGCCTTCAGTACATTAGTCATTTCATCAATCAATTCACGACAATGTGCGATCCCATTTTCAAACTCCTCAAGAAGAATGCATCCCTAGAATGGACCGAAGGGTGTTAAAGAGCCTTCAAAAAGGTCAAAGAATACTTGATTAATACCTTACAATCAATGACACTGCACTAGGAGCTATGCTAGCACAAGAGCAACCCGACTTGAGAAAAGAGAATTCCATCTACTTTGTCAGCCGTCGATTTCAAGGGGCTGAATTGAACTACTCCGCATTAGAAAAGTCGTGTGATGCACTGGTATGGGTGGCTGAAAGAATACTTGATTAATCCTCCTGTATTGGTCCCACCACATAAAGAAAAACCGTTGATCCTGTACCTTACAATCAATGACACTGCACTAGGGGCTATGCTAGTACAAGAGCAACCCGACTCCGTAAGAGGAAGAGTCTTCACTGATCATTTAGCTGAATTTCCATGTGATGAAACGAAGGGGGAAGACCCGCGATTCCCTGATGAAGACATCATGGCAATAGCAAAAAATAACTGGCAGTTATACACTCCACTCACAATTCGCCTTGACTTCGAGGCCACTAACAACATTGTTGAGTGTGAAGCTTGCATAGCGAGGCTTGAAGCAGCCTTAGAAAGAAATGTGACCGAACTAGAGGTGTACGGAGATTCACAACTCATAATTTATCAGTCACTCAAAAAGTGGAATGTACTAGATCTTACACTTCAGAAATACAATGACCATCTCTAAGACTTGGTCAGACAATTCAAAGAAGTCACTTTCTACTATCTTCCTAGAGATAAAAACCGCTTAGCAGACTTTCTAGCCATGCTAGCATCACTTGTGGAGATTCCCGAATGGACTGAGGTCAAAACATTCAAAGTTGCGAGATGAATGACTCCCGCTTACCACTCGGTCATAGACTTGCATGACTACAAAGAGACACATGACTCTGTTTCCGTAAATACCTTGGACAATAAACCATGGTATTACTACGTATGGCGTTTCCTCCTAGATGGAACATTCCCACTAGACACATCACCTAAAGCAAAGATAGCTCTCAAACGATTCGCTGCCCAATTCGTGATTATATGTGATCGCCTCTATAAGAAACATCACAAGCAGTGTCTACTCTGTGCTGATGAGCATGAAGACATAGAAATCATGGACCAAGTCCATCAAGGAGTCTGTGGAACCCACATGAATGGAAATATGCTAGCAAAGAAAGTTATCCGAATAGGGTACTATTTGGCTACAATGGAAGCCGACTGCATTGACATGGTTAAGAAATACCACAAGTGTCAGATACACGCACCACCGTTCATGTTATACCCCATGACATCTCCCTCGCCATTATCTATATGGGGAATAGATGTCATTGGCAAAGTCTCACCGATAGGTCACAATGGACACTCGTTCGTATTGGTCGCCATAGACTACTTCACCAAATGGATCAAAGCTCAATCCTACAAAGTCTTAAATGCCAAGAAGGTGGCTGAGTTCATTAATACCAACATCATATGCCGATACGGGGTACCTCATGAGATGATATCCGACAATGGCACACACTTTGAGAAAGAATATGACCAGCTACTCACAGAATACATGATAGAAAGGCATCAGTTGTCGCCATACCGACCACAGACCAATGGAGGAGTCGAAGCTGCTAACAAAACCAAAGAGACCATCATCAAAAAAATGGCTAAGACTGACAGAGACTGGCCCGATAAGCTACCTTTTGCACTTTGGGGCTATCGTACCTCAATCCGTACTACCACCGGTGAAACTCCGTACGCCCTAGCCTATGGGATGGAAGCAGTGTTACCAATCGAATTATAGGTACAGTCGCTAAGGGTTCTCCTAGAAAACTAAGTAAATAAAGTCACATGGTTGAACAGCCGCTACGAACAACTAGCCCTACTAGATGAACGACGACTTCGAGCCACCGAGCATATCCAAGCATATCAACGGAGAATGGCCCGAGCATTCAACAAGAAAGTCAAATCCAGAAACATCAAAGAAAGGGACCTTATCCTACGCGAACATCGTCCTGGACCATTCAACCCTATGGGAAAATGGAGACCCAGATTGATAGGTCCTTACATAGTTAAGAAGATCTTTTCCGGTGGAGCAGTATAACTCGTAGACCTAGATGGAGATCAACTGCCGACGCCCGTCAACATGGACAAGCTGCAGAAGTACTACTCATAGCTCTATCCCCTATTTCAAAAAAAAAAGGAGCACGAGAAAAGAAGCCCACTAGATTGAAACCCTGAAAGGGCGGTCTAGACACACATTTTCTCTTTCTTGAACAAGAACTACGATGACCTGAGCTCCTTATTTAATTGATGTAAAAGGAGAACGTAGGCAGCCTTTTGGTCCGGTCTATTCAATAAATAAAAATAAAAATCTTGTTCTTTTATTAATTGAATGCATTTCAAGAAAACAATAGGAAAATTCCCAACATGAGATACCAACTTGCAAAAGAAAAATAAATAAAACACTAAAAATCTAAATATTGGTCTATCTAAAGCAATCTCTCGATACTCCTAAAGATCTATTTCTTCCTTGACTTACTAGGGGCTTGATCACGGTCCGTCTTGTCACCTCTCTTCCTCTTGTACCAAGGTATCTCGAAACCAGGAGGAATATCAAGTCTGCTGAATACCGAGGGAGTCAATCTCGTGAACACATGAGGCCTATCAAGAGCTTGCAATTTACCGGGAAGTCCATCCGCTCTCTTCTCATAAAAGTCACTATCCAGAAAATCTTGAATAGCATCCATGCTGATGTTAGAAGGATCCTCCTTAGCTTCCTTCTTCCTCAGACTCAAGATAGGCTCGAATTGGTCCCTTAACAGATGACGGCGAATCTCATTAATACCCTCGACGTTGGGACGGGGTTCTTTAAGGAACCAATCCAAATATTTATCCGATAAGTAAATGCTCCCTCCATCATGACGGAGATTGTCCAACGATCCATAGTGGTGCCCTGCCCCCAAGCACGAGCCAAGCTCGTAGCGAACTCCGAGTCCATGGAAAAGATATCTCGAACACGTACCCCTAGCACAAAAGTGTCTTGTTGCTGACCAAACTGCCGCATCACCCTTCGAGCAAAATAAAAGGACGAATCTCTCAAACCCGGAAGGATGACCCTATCATATCCGTCGGTGCTAGCCACAAACTTCTTCACCTTCCAAAAAGGTGTGCACCAGGCAATGTCACCAGTCTCTGCTCTCACAAAAATATGGGCCCATTCCTCAATGCTAAGTTCTTCCACTAGCAATCTCCGCCTATGGAAAGTATAAAGAGAATACTCGGTCAGAGAACTCAACAATCTAAAATGTTCCCGAAGCCAAATGGTCAACAATAACGGACTCCCCGAGTCATAGAGCCGGTTCGGTGCAACTCATCAAGACCATGAAGGGTCTTCCCTAAGATAAGAGGAACAATGTTAAAGGCCCATCCTCTAGCTTGCAAAACAATGTCCACGAGCTCCGTGTCAGCCATGCCACACTTGCTCATGAAACGCACGTTTCAAAATAAGCACAAAGACAAGAGGCAACACTGAGAATCCACTCCGTGAACGCGTGTCACGCGACCCCTAAATCTCTTTGGCAAAGCGAAGAGATCGACATAGCGGTTGTGGATGTAGCTCTTTGCTTCATGAAGACCTATGCTCAATAAATCCCCAAGGAACTCCGACGGTACCTTATCATGATTAGGAACCGCGATCACACCGGTCAATGGCATATACAAGATAGTCGCCAAATCCTCCACGGTAGGGACCATCTCATTAAGTGAAAAGTTAAAAAGATGGGTCGAAGGATCCCAAAAGTGTGCTACTCCCTTCAAAAGATCCCAATCCGGTTTTAAGTTCTTCAAAGTGAAGAGGATCTTAAACCCAAACATCTCCACGAATCTCTCTTGATGAGACTTGTCGAAAGACCGAACAAACATAGACAAGTCATTCATATAACGCTCCACCGATTCTGAGTCTAGAGAGAACTCATCGATGATCATTGATGAAGGGACAGACTTGCTTGGGGCCATTGAGAGCAAAAGGTTGAGAATTTAGCTCTAAAAGGAGAGTTCCCAGAACTGATTTGAAGCTGCATGGAGTTCTAGGACGGACTAAAGGCCTTTATATATGAGTTTGGATACCAAATCCTCGAGGAAAAAGGAGAAACTGCCCCAGATTTGAGGGATGGCTCGTACGAGACATCAATTTCCCGTACGAGGGATCTCCCCAATTCAAACAGCAACGATTCTGCTTAAAATTTAGGTTGTCTAACATGTCAAAACATATCTCAAACACCTCAAAAACTTACCCAAACAGTTCATCATCACATACAAATGGCTCGACGCGAATCCATCTCATAAAAAGAAACCCGCGGTTGACCAACCGGGCATAAGCTGAACCATTTTACAGTCAGAAGCAAAACTAAAATTGAAAAATATATGTGCTAGAGTTAGGATTTACTTGTTGCACAGGTACAAACCAAAAGAAAGAAAAATTGTCTCTTGGATTGTTAATCAGATGTTTTCTTTCTTTGATATCACGGGTCCTCCTCTGATAAGTAAGAAGATGAGATTTGTCTCTTGGCTTCCCCCTTCTTTGGAGCATTTCAAACTTAATACAGATGGGGCTGCGAAAGGTAACCCTGGTACTATTACGGTTAGGGATGGCTTAGCCTTTGCTTGGGGCTTTGGCATTTCCTCTTTGTGGTTAGAAATTGACTCAGAAGTTCTTCTCAAAATAATAGTTGAGGAATATCATATTCCTTGGTCCATTTGGTACGATATCCTGGAAATTAAACGCTTTTTGAGCCTCATTGTAAGTACCCCAATCTAAACTTAAACCAACTTAGAGGAATTCTTAGCACCGTTCAGGGATAAACTGATAGGCTAAGACCTTACTAGGACAAACCAAAAATCTAGGACTATCCTGGAATTAAAACTTAGAAAAATCCAGAAGCTCACCAGGCTGAGTCGTACGGATGGTTTAGGTACTAGAAGGGCCCAGCCGTACGGCTGGTTTGGGCGCTTTCAGTCCCTATAAATTAAGACCCTTGCTGATCATTTCAGGGGGGGGGAAGAAAATATTTTGTGAGCTGAAACTCTGCAGAATTGAGAGTAGAACACAATCACAAACACATTTGAGTGAAAGAGAGAAGAAGATAGGTTAGAACCAAATATTGGTGAGGCCTCCTTCTCCCCCATCTTCTCTTCATCTCTTGTTCTATTTTCATTTTGTTCATTTACTTACTTATGTCTTTACATTTCTTGCAATGATATAAATTGGAACCAAGCCTTGACTTGATTCAAGGTGTCCTCATGTTTTATGCATGATCAAGGGTTACAAACCAAGGATGATCAAGGCTTGTTATGATTTAATGCATATTTACTTTATGTCTTTACATTTATGCAATTTACTTTATGTCTTTACATTTATGCAATTTACTTTCATGTCTTTACATTTATGTTTTGTATTTAAATTTGTCTTGGTGATCCATTGCACATATGGAGAGAGCCCTTTTATTTATTTCATTCATGTTGATTTGTGTTGAAATGATCAAGTTTGATGGTAAAGTTTCAATCTTTACCATTCAACTTTTATTCAAACACAATAATGTCCCTTTGGATTGTAAAGACTCAATCTTTATCCATCCAAAGGTTGATTTTTGATATCCCAAGGCTTTTCCTTGGATGAATCATCCATTTGGATGTTAAAGTTTCCATCTTTAACTATTCAAATGGTGATTTTGGCTCAAATGCCATGTTCATCAACTTTCTTCATTTTTCCCCCAATTATTGCCTTGATCATGCCCAAAACCATTTGTTTTGGTGTTTAATTAGTGATCAATGGCAGAGGGATGATTTAATCCATGTGTTGTACAAAAAAAGATAAACTGAAAAGATTCAATTCTGTCCAGTTTCAGCAGAATACTCTGTTTCTACCTGAAACTGTACTGATTCCTGATAATCTGTCAAAATTCCCAGGACAATCCTCTATAAGCCGTACGGTTGGTTTGTCCAGGGAATAGTTTTTCCAACTAAACCCCCCCCCCCGATTTTTTATTTTTTTTTTGGCGAAAGGAGGACGGTACCTCCCTAAATTTTATTAATAAAGAAAAAACAATACAAACATGGTGGGGGACATGACAACCTCAACCGCCAAGAAAGAAAAACTAGGGAGGAGGCCTTATACATGTCATAAGGTCCTCTACAATAAAGGGAGGGGTAACTAGAGAACATAGAAATCAATCTATACAAAGATCTAGCCATAAGATAAACTAGTGAGAATGAATATGAGGAAACCGAGTCTTGTCCAAGACCAAACATCCCTTACATTTAGAAGGGAGATCATTTAGAGAGCTGCAAGTCAGATTTCTCTCTTGATCCGCAGCTATGTTTGCTAAACCATCCGCAACACCATTACCTTCTCGAAGAATGTGAGTAACCCGAACCTCCATTTGTCCCATAAGACGATGAATGTGATCTATAATATACCAGATTTCCCACGGAATATGATACTCTCTAATAATAATACGCATCAAAACTTGAGAATCAACTTCCAGCCAAATATTTTGAAAACCCCGAGCTTGGGCTATCATAAGACCCTCTCTAGCTGCTAAAGCCTCGGCCATCATATTTGAATAGTGCCCATAAAAGGAAGAGAAACCATAGATAAAATCTCCATTATGGTCTCGGAAAATCCCACCACCGGAGGCGATGCCCGGATTACCTCTAGAAACTCCATTCGTGTTAAGCTTAACTTCATTATAGAGAGGGCAATCCCAATAAATTATTCTGATGTGCGGAGGATTATAAGGTTTTGGACTCAAACAAAACACCTCCACAATCGAATCATTACCAAAACCTTTAGGAAAAGAAAGGGAGTCCATAAGGAGTGGCTTAGTGGTAGAGCCAAACTTCACAATGTGAATAACGTGTTTTCTAACCTTATGAATAACCAAATTGGGGCACATCATTGTACCTTCAAAGCGCCTTTTATTCCGAGCACACCATAATTCACACATAAGCAAAGCTGGAATAATACGAGATAACCAAGTAGAAGTACTTGAGGCCGAATGAGGAGCGCCTTGCCACCAGCTTATAAGAGCTTGATTCAAGCTGCCCGGAAAATCCGAATACCACAAACAACACTAAAATAACCCCATACGACTTTAGTCTCCTCCCCATGAAGCAGAATATGTGAAGTTGATTCCTCCTTAGCCATTAAACAGCAATCACACTTAGACGCCATGTGAATACCCCTAGATTTAATTCTATCATCAGTTGGGAGGCCCTTATGCAAAGCCCTCCATAGAAGCACCGAGATCTTTTTTGGAACATGCTTGTTCCAGCAAGAAGAAAAGACCACCAAGTTAATTCTAGAGGCTCGACATTCTTGCCATGCAGAATTTACCGAAAATTTACCCGATGGAGAAGGTAACCAAATGGGAACATCTGGACGATCTAAAAGGACAATATGTTGAGTCTGAATGAGATGAAGGAGCTGATTACCATACATATCTTGGATATAGTTTATTCTAGGCTTCCCATTAACAAAAAGAGAGGAAATAGTCGAATGTTCAAAAGGGAGCTGCCTTACATCTCCTTCTAACCAATGCTCATGAATTGTAAGATCTCCCCTACCAACTCGCTAAGCCAAGCGATCTTCCACCAGATTTTTTGCCTTAAGCATTCTTTTCCATGTGTGGGATGAAAATGAAGTAATAGTGGCATCCATAGGATGAATATCCCTGCAATATTTTGCCAACATAAGAGTACTCCATAAAGAGTCATTGCATCGTAAACGCCACCATAATTTCATAACACAAGCCATAGAGATATCCTCAAATCTGCGTAGCCCCAAGCCACCCTCTCCAATAGGCCAACACATTTTATTCCAAGAAAGCCAATGACATTTTTGGTCTCCATCATTAGAGCTCCAAAAGAAACGAACAATAATATTTTCCAACTTAACCCCCTTTCTGTTAAACTGTTTGCAAATAAGCCCCTTCCTGTAAAGTTTTTAACTGGTTTTGTTAAAAGTCAGTTTCTCCCATTTCTGAAAACACACACACACACATTTGCACATAAAAGTCAATAAACTTAGGGAGACTCGGTTCTTTCGAGGCGTCTTGGGTGAACCGCGATAAGTTCTTCCCAAGACGTAACCTGACCTCCGAACTCAATTTCTCTAAACCTTTTCCGTTAAATTTGGGTTTAAAATTAAATTAACGTGGCGACTCCGTTTTGTTTGAACA
Source organism: Campanula takesimana (assembly GCA_026119855.1). Lineage (NCBI taxonomy): Eukaryota > Viridiplantae > Streptophyta > Magnoliopsida > Asterales > Campanulaceae > Campanula > Campanula takesimana. The sequence continues at coordinate 1,998,586 of JAOWBW010000010.1, forward strand.
TAAAGTGCCGTGTTTGACTCTCCGGGAACCATTCGCCATTTCCCGCGGGTATCTTACAGTGGCGACTCCGCTGGGGAATAAAGGGTTTACAAACTTCTTTTTAGAAGCTTTGGGGACACTTTTGTGTGGGTCAAACTCCCATCCCCGTTTGTTGACTTTGTGCATATTTTGTGTGTATTTTATATTTCTGTTTTGATTTCTAAGAGTGAAACTGTTCTGGAAATGCAATAAACTGGGGCTTGATGATCAGAAGCTGAAAATTTGCAAAGAATGATGGAACTACTGCTCTAGCCGTATGGCTGGTTTGGCTGGGCCCACAGAATATTTCAAATCAACAATTTTGTGCAGGGCAAAAACATTCTGATGGTCCCCTTTGCTTCTGCTTGTCTAGGTTCCAATTTACAGCCTCTACTTGTGCACATTTGCCTTCATTTTCTTAACCAAAAACTTGATTTTCAAAACCTTGGTTATGCACAAATTTTTGGACATAAAAATTTGGGTTCTCAAGGCCTCATTGTGCATAACCCCTCTTGTGAAAGTTTGTTTTTTCAAACCCTTTTGTTGTGCATAATCTCTTGTACAAATTGATTTTCAAAGGGCCTTGCTCCTCTTGCAAAAGTTTTTGGTTTTCAAAACCTTTGATTGTGCACAACCTTTCCCATGTACAAAATTTGATTTTCAAAGATTTTTACTAGTTCATGTCTTTGTTCGACTACTTATGCAAATTACGTGGTTAAATTGTTTATCCATATCCTTTATATACTCTTGCTCATGGCATTAAAATGAACCGAAAATTCCTATTTAGACTCAAAAGGAAACATGGAATGACTCACACAATGCGCACTCGACCTTGTGCACGTCTCAAAAACCCTTAAAACCTGGGATGGATGCCATGATGCAGCTCGATTGGTGCTCTTTTGCCCTTCTTGCGTGCACGGGTCCATTCCACCTCCCCTTCCGAGCCGAGTCAACCACACTTTGTCCGTGACACACAAATACCATGACCTTGGTTGGTTTTTGGTCTAGCTCACATCACCACGTCCCTAATATGTGTCCAAACGCTAATTATGGCCAAGTTAACACCCGAGTCATGACTCCTTGTGAAAGCAAGTGTGACCAAGGTCATCTTTGACCCGGTTCCTTACTTGTGCGTTAATTCCAACCATAATTAACTGAAGTCACGTATTAAGGATAGGTTGACACCGTTTTTTTTTGGCGAAAGGAGACGGTACTCCCTAGATTTTATTAAAGATAGAAATTAAATACACGCAAGGTGGGGGACATAACGGCCTTAACCACCGAAAGGAAAAGACTAGGGAGGAGGCCCTACACAAGTTGTAAGGACCTCTACAAAAATAGAAGGGGAGGCTACCAAAACACAAAAACCTATACAGGAATCTAGCCATACCAATCAAATTCTAACATAAGGAATAGCAGCTCTATCCAGGTTGTAGGCGCCTTTGTAAGAGAGAGGGAGATCACCAATGGAGAAGAATTCTGAATTTATTCTTGAAACTGCAGCAGTATTAGCAAGACCATCAGCAACTTGATTTCCTTCACGGAGGATGTGAGTAGCACGAAAGCTAATCTGGGAAAGAAGCCTTTTAATATGCAAAACCTCATACCAAATACTCCATGGAATCTGATATTGATGAATTAGGATATTCAAAAGGACTTCAGCAGTATTAGCAAGACCATCAGCAACTTGATTTCCTTCACGGAGGATGTGAGTAGCACGAAAGCTAATCTGGGAAAGAAGCCTTTTAATATGCAAAACCTCATACCAAATACTCCATGGAATCTGATATTGATGAATTAGGATATTCAAAAGGACTTCAGAGTCGATCTCAAGCCAAAGAGAGGAAATACCAAAACGAGAGGCATAAAGCAGCCCATCAAGGACAGCCTTAGCTTCAGCAACCATATTAGAACCATGACCATAAAATTTTGAGAAAGCAAATAACATCTTCCCTTGACTATCTCTGAAAATACCCCCACCAGAGATTGGACCCGGATTACCTTTTGATGCCCCGTCAGTGTTAAGCTTGATGAAGCCCGGACTAGGAGACCGCCAATGAACTAGTTTCAGACACCGATAGGAGGGACCAGCCATAGGGATTTTAAAAATCCGAAAAATGTAGCCATCTAAGCTTGAATAGCTTAAAGCTCACATTATATGCCGAGACAACCTTTGAAATCTGATCAATAACACTTCGAGTAACCTCACAAGAAGACATCCGTAAGGCTTCAAACTTAGCTTTATTTCGGCACTTCCATAAACTCCAAAAAACGAAACAAGGGAGGATTCTACTAAGCCAACGAATCCCCTTACTATGACCCGACTTTGAAGAGAACCACCAGCTAGTAAGAATAGACTTAACATTGTAGAGCATTACTGGAAAAAACTCCCAAGTTTCAGTCGCCACTTGACTATGAACAAAAAGATTATCTATATCTTCATTAGAATGGTGAGAGCAGCAAACACAAGAAGAGGCAAGAAGAATTCCCCTAGATTGAATAGCCAAGTCTGTAGGGAGACCATTATGCAACATTCTCCATAGAAAAATAGAAATCTTAGTTGGAATCACCTTGTTCCAACAAAACTCAAAAATAGGGCTATGGTGAAACTTTTTTTGACAAACTTTCCATGCCGAAGATATAGAAAACTGACCTTTAGGAGAAGGAGTCCAAAAAGGGCAATCCGGGTCATCAGAAAGAACAATATTTTGGTGTTGAATTAATTGAAGAATATGCATGCCATAATTATTCTGAATGAACTCTAAACTGGGTAGCCCATCAGCAAATAAAGAAGAGAATTCAATGTGATCCCCAGGAATATTAGGCCGAACCCCCTCCATCCATTGCTCATGAATCGAAATAGAACCCCTCCCAATTCTCCAAATGATAAGACCTTCAACAATATCCTTTGCTTGAAGCATACGACACCAAATATGAGAAGCGAAGGAAGGCTTATCCGCATCCATAGGGTGGGTACCAAAACAGTATTTATCATTCAAAAAATCAGCCCATAGGGAAGAAGAACTTCTAAAACGCCACCAAAGCTTCATGGCGAACGCCATAGAAATATCCTCAAAACGACGGAGACCAAGGCCACCCTCATCAGTAGGCTGAAACATAAGATCCCTATTAACCCAATGACATTTCTTTTGACCTTCTTCATTACTCCAAAAGAAGTTAGCAATGAGACGGTACATAGCAAGAAATATAGTAGATAGGGATAGATTGAAGACATGACTGAATAAGAGTTAACTTGGCCCCAAACGAGAGAATCTTCCCTTGCCAAGAAGCAAGCCGAACAGCCATTTTTTGGAGAACCGAATCAAATAAAGAAATCGTTTTCCTCCTGACATAAAGAGGGCAGCCAAGGTAATTGATAGGAAGGGTTTTCTTTTCAAAGGACGTAGCAGCCATAATAATGTCAGCCCGAACATCATCAATTTTCCCAGTAATAAAACAAGACTTCCTTGTATTGACAAGCTAACCCGAAAAATTTTGGTACCAATTTAAACACCTCATATGAGCCTCCAACGAGTCTTTAGACCCGTTACAAAAAATAATGATGTCGTCAGCATAAGAAAGATGGGAAATCATAGGAGTATGAATGTGGGCACGGTAGCGATATTGGGGGAAATCTGAATGAAGATGATTTAACCCTCTACTCAACACCTCAGCTGCAATAATAAAAAGAGTCGGGGAAATAGGGTCTCCTTGACGAAGGCCACGAGATGAATGAAAAAAACCAGAGCTTTCCCCATTCACAAGCACAGAAAACCAGCAAGAAGATATGCATCGAAAAATTAGATCATTCCAAATTTCAGAGAATCCAAACCTTCTCATCACTTTAATCAAGGCAAACCAGGATATCCGATCATAGGCTTTGGCCATGTCCAATTTAAGGCTGACATTTGTCCCTCTCACTTTTTTCCGTAGAGAGTGCATAAGCTCTTGTGCTAAATGGACATTTTCATGAATTAACCGCCCTTTCACAAAACCACTTTGTTGAGGAGAAATTATACGAGGGAGAATTGTAGCAAGCCGAGAATTGAGAAGCTTAGTAACAATTTTGTTAGAAAAATTGGAAAGGCTAATCGGACGCATCTCCGTAAAAGAAGTAGGAGCACTAACTTTTGGAATTAAAACAATAAGGGTTGAAGTCCAGCTTCTTGGCAAAGGAAAACCTGAATAGCCTTAATGGCTCTATAAAGGTCATCCTTGATAATATCCCAGCAACTCCTATAAAAAGCCCCATTAAAACCATCCGGACCAGCAGCGCTTAGCTCATTCATGGACCAAATAGTAGCCTTCAAATCATCCAACGACGGAACAGCCGTGAGCATATCATTATCATCATCATTAATCAGCCTTGGAATCACATCCAAGATGTCATCGGAAGGAATATCATGAGGGGATTGGAGCTGATCCGAGAAGAAAGAAACAGCCTCCTCTTGAATATCCTCCTTAGCGTGAAGCCAAATTCCATTGCGATCTTGAATGCGATGAATATGAAGCTACTGCCTTTTTTTCACATAAGAGTGAAAAATTTTTGTATTACGATCTCCCTCCTTAAGCCATTTAATATTTGCCTTTTGGTGCCAAAAATCCTCCTCAACTTTCAGCCTCGCAATAAGATTTGCTTGAGCCAAGTTAAGGGCAGCCCTATTAGCATGCAAACTATCATTCTGAAAAATCAACTCCTTGTGACAGAACTAATACTATTAATAGTAATAGTTAACCTACTATTAATAGTATTAGTTAACTATAATAGTTATTTTATAAGTTAACTATTACTATTAATAGTATTAGTTAACTATAATAGTTACTATATAAGTTAACTATTATTATGAATTATACTCCCCCTGTCCCAGAAAGATAATCCACCTTTTTTTCGTTGTTACTACGAGGAAACTTTGAGCAGTTATAAATGCTACTTTTATAAATGCTACTTATAATTATGTTAATGTGAATCTAAAAATTGATATTAATAGTATTTATAATGGTGTATCAAGAATAATTTAAAAAATTTCATTAGAATAATTAAAAGTAGCCTTAATTATAACTCAAAGTTCCTTCGTAAAACCCATGAAAATAGGGGGACTATCATTCTGGGACAGAAGGAGTATTAGTTAACTATAACAATTATATAAGTTACTTATTACTATTAATAGTATTAGTTAATAGTTACTATATAAGTTAACTATTACTATTAATAGTATTAGTTAACCATAATAGTTACTATAGAGGTTAACTTTTACTATAGACAATAATAGTTAATTACAATAGTTACTATATGTATTAACTTTTACAATTAACAATATTAGTTAATTATAATAGTTATTGTATAAATTAATAATTTTTTTAAAGAAATTAATTATTACTATTAATAATATTAGTAAATCATAATAGTTACTCTCTTCATTCCAAATTGAATGTCCTGTTTATACTAAAATGAATGATTTTTTAAAATTTTACATTCAAATAATTTTGTACCTAAGATTTTTTTTCATATATCATTATATGCATTCATTTAAGTGCAACAGTTACTAAAATATGAAGAGTCTAAATAAAATTTACTATATTAAAAATAATTATGATAAAGTGACTTTAACTTCTCCGGTATAAGAAATGAAAAGTCATAATTTGAAATGTAAAGTCACAAAAAATAAATTTTTGATTTGTTACTTAAAACAAATGAAAATACTTCAAACAATTTATTTTGTTTAACTAATAAATTAAAAAGTTTATGTTGATGCAACTATAATCCTGCAAACAAAGGAAAAGTCATAAAAAACATTAATCTTGATTTTAAATCCAAAGTTAAAAAATGATTTACTCTTTAATTTATCCCCCCAAAATAAAAAGAAAATTAAAATGTAATTGATTATTTACATGTCTTCTTTTTTAGTTGTATTTTTGAGATACTTAAAAATTATTTTTCTTTAATCATAATAAAATATACTCCATTTGACTAACTAAAAAGAAATGACATTAATGCATGTGAAGAAGTCCCAAATACCCCTAAAGTAATTCAACTACATAAGTAATTAAATGGTTAGGTAAGAGATAGTTCACTATCATTATTAAGGGTATAATTAGTATAGAGCAATAAAAAAAGCTTTGAAAATAGTGTTCTTGATGTTCTTCGAGCATTCAAGAGATGGTCTTCATGTTCATCATTTTTCTAACGTTTTTAGGGCTCTTCGATTCTTGATATTTGTTTGTCATATTTTTACATGTTTGATCCATATTTTGTCTTAGTTAATGCACTTTATGTGTTTGTGAATTTATTGCATTTTTATGCTAAGTTTAAATTAAAGTTAAAGCTATGCGCCTAAGTACCTAGTTATGCGCCTAATATTTATGCGCCTATAGTCATATACGCCTCTTGTTCTGCGCCTATGACATTATGCGTCTAACATTATGCGCCTAACTTCATACTTAGTCAATTTCCTTTCTTTTTAATTTCTACTTAGTATTTTCATAGAATCATACTAATTCGCCTCGTAATTTTTATGCGCCTCAAATTGTATGCGCCTATCTATGTATGCGCCTTGTGCAAATACATGTGTAATGCGCCTACATTTTATGCGCCTAAGTTTACTTTGCTCATTTTTATGTTTCTATGCGCCATATCATTCCTAACTTTAATCTATTTTTGTTTATATAGGATCCTGCTAATTTCAAGCCAGGTGAAACATTTAATACCTCTGAGCTTGCAGCTGATCTAATGGGAATGGATATCATGGAGTACATAAAAAACTATGGTCTTCTTCCTCTCTACACTATGGGCAAAGACTTCTATGCACCTCTTCTAGTTGATGAGTTTTCTCTTCAGCTGAAATTATTGAGACAGAATCATATGGGCGCACAAAATTTAAGGTTAAAGCTACAGTTCATGATACTAAAGTCACAATCACCTATGGCACTATCAGATATGTGCTGGTCTTTGATACTTCAGGCCCACAAAGCGTATCAGGTCGATCTATGACCTACGTGCTTGTTGCTCAAAACATTATGGCAAAAGTGTATCTTAATGTTCCTACCTTGCAAAATAACATTAAGACGGTTGAAATCAGAGATGGAAGAGATCTATTAGCGCACATAGCTCATTTGGTGGACACTTACATTGTGTTCAAAACTGGAAATGTAAACAGATTCACTGTGGAACAATGGGAGTATACAGCAGCTACTATGGGCAAGGCCAAGTTGAACTGGACCCAGGTTCTCATGAAGACTCTAATGGAGCAGATTGAGAAGTACAACAAAAGAAAGGCTGATGGGAAGACCAAGTTTAAAACCCACTGCCGTATACTGACAAAAAATTTCTTAACTTATCTTGAGCTTCATAACTTTCTTCACCTGAACCCTGAGCTTCAACAGGTTGAAGTTCCCATTTTTGGCGCAGCAAATTTGGTACTGAAGAAGCGTAGAAAGAAACCTGCCAATCGCACAGTTTTAAGGACACTGTTGAAGGCTTAGTTGATGAAGCAATTGAGTCATATAGTGAAGGCGCAGAAGATGATGGCGCAGAAGAAAAAGTTCTTTCTGGCGCAGCACCTGGCGCTCCCTCAATCGCAGCTACTGGCACAGAGACTGATAAAGGCAAGGGCTTAGTAGAGTATGAAAAAGTATTAAATGAGGTTTGAAAAGCAGAAAGAAAAAGAGTTCAAAGAGGGCGCCCAGGGACTTGAACAGAGGGGTGACTGAATTTGTTGATCATGGGGGCAGACCACCAAAGCGCCCCAGAACTCAAAAAGATGATGATAAGGATCTCAAGCATGCACAAGAGGCTAGCAGGCTTGAAATGCAGAAAAAGAGAGATGAAGAGTATCAACTCAAACAGGCCTCTGCCTTGGCTAATGTTGAAAGGTAAAGGGGCGCAGGATCTAGCGCCGATGTTCAGCGCACACCTGCACCTCCTGCGCCTATTCCTCATGCACCTCCTTCCAGACCAACAACAACAACAACTGCACCAACAACCATTCCAAAACCACCAACTCCAGCGCCCGTCAAATTAACTACTGAACAACAACAATTCAGAGATCAACTTTCTTTGGAGTTATTTGGTGACTTGGGGGATGAACCAGGTTAGGGGTAGCAGGTACCCTTAAAAAGGCGCAGAACCAACTCTCTTGATTCCAGTACTAGGCAAATGATTAATGATGCCTTCGGAAATTCAGATGATGAATACCTTCCTTCTCCTCCATGCACTTTTACTCCACCTCCTGTTCAGGACACTTCTCCTATCATTCCTTCTCCTACCCGTGCGCCTCCTCCTCAAACTACTGATATGGGATTGGTCCTTAACTTACTTTATCAACTTCAACAGGGCCAAGCGCGTATTGAATCACAGTTAGAGCTTCATATTTCTATGATTGCAAGCCAGGCTGATGAGATTGCTGCCATTAAGGGGGAGATGGCGCACATAGGCAGAGATATCAGGGACAAACATTTCCTCACTCCTCAATAGTGGAACGATGCTATAGATCAAATGAATAATCTTTTCAAAGCTACTCTCACTTCTCTTCATGACAAAATTGATAGAGGCATCAAACTGAATGACAGTCAAGAATTTGTTGATGCTATAAAAAAGGTGGAAGCTAGTGTTGCATCTGATATAAAGAAATTGTTTGAGATGGTCGCAGGGGACAGTCAGAAGTTAATAAATGTGGTTGACAAGCTCAAAGAAGTAAAAGATGAGCTTGAAATTTTGGGAATGACAACTTTTGGCGCAGATGCAAGCGCAGAACCAAGGTGCCCTCTACTCCTGCGCCTACTCATAGCGCAGACTCTAATGCGCCTGTAGTTGATATCAATGCTCATATTTGAAAGTTGGATGTATTGAAAGAGCTCACTGTAACTCATTTTAGTGCAGCCCATTCCAGCATAGATAGGTGCACAGAGCGAGTTTCTGCTGATATTCTCACTGTCCAAAATGCTGTTAAAGCGCATGTACAAGTGTTGGCAGAAAATTTCTCACATCAATAAGCCATCACTCAGAAATCTATTGATCAATATCAGAACATCAATGATGGCCACTTGCGCTACATCAAAGATGGAGTTTCTGAAACTTACTCAAGTGTCAACAGATCTTATCAACTCACAAAACAGATTGCGTGTTCCGTGAGTGAGATTGAAGAAGGATTAAAGGATGATGAAGCTCCCAAAGATGCTCCTGCACCTCCCAAGAACACATGGATTTTTTTGTTAAGTTGTAATTTTTTTGTGTTATCTGTTAGTGCTTAATTGTTTTACCACACCTTGTTTTTTTTTTGGCAAAAGGAGGGCGGTACCTCCCTTGATTTTATTAAAAAGAAGGCAAAATATAAACATGGTGGGGGACATGACAACCTCAACCACCAAATAGAAAAAGACTAGGGGGAGTTCTTACACAAGTTGTAAGATCCTCTACAATAAAGGGAAGGGCGGCTACAAAAATTAGCAACAAGCCTATACAGAAATCTAGCCATAAACTAATTATGCCTGAAATAAGGGTTCTTATTCTTATCCAATGCAAGGAAACCTTTACATTGGTGAGGAAGCTCATGAACGTGCAACAACTCAGAATTCCTTTGCTCATCCGCAGCCATATTTGCTAGACCATCCGCAACTCCGTTTCCTTCGCGAAGAACATGAGTGACCTGAACCTCCATGATGTCCATTAACCGCACACCTTGGTTTTATTCTATTTTGAAATACTTGTAATCGTTGACTCTTATCATTTCAAGTATTAATGAGAACTATGCCTCACTGCTTATCTCAAACCCTGTTCACTCAAACATTCCGTTTGTAGAACAATGATTGCATTATTTTAAAAGAAACATTTTATGCATAAATTCTTTCAAACTTAAACATATTTTTTGCTTTTTTTTTTCCGGCAAAAGAGGACGGCACCTCCCTAGATTTTATTAATTAAAAAAAAAGATACAAGCAAGGTGGGGGACATGACAACCTCAACCACCAGAAAAAATTAACTAGGGAGGAGGCCTTACACAAATTGTAAGGACCTCAACAAAATAAGGAAGGGGGCCTACCAAACAATAAAATAAGCCTATACAACTGTCTAGCCATGAAAACTATGTCTTTTTTTTTTTTTTTTGGCGAAAGGAGACGGTACTCCCTAGATTTTATTAATATGAAACAGAATAATTACAAACGAGGTGGGGGACTTGACGGCCTTAACCACCTGAAAATAAATACTAGGGGAGGAGGCCTTACACAAACTGTAAGGTCCTCTACAATAAAGGGAAGGGTGACTACTAAATAAAGAGAGCAGCCTATACAAATATCTAGCCATAAACTATGATAACCGAATGTGAGGAATCTTTGTCTTGTCCGATGCAAGCAAGCTTTTGCATTGTGGGGGAAGATTGGATATCAGAGAAAATTGTGAGCTAAACCCTCGATCAGCAGCCATATTAGCCAAAAAATCTGCCACACTATTGCCCTCCCTAAGAATATGAGTAACCCGGACCTCCATATGAACCATAAGGCGATGAATATGATCAATGATGTACCATATAGACCAAGTAATGTGATACTCCCGCAAAATAATCTTCATTAATACTTGAGAATCCACTTCTAACCAAGCATTTTGATACCCAAGAGATTGAGCTAAAAGAAGACCATCCCTTGCAGCCAATGCTTCGGTGATCATGTTTGAAAACTATGTCCGAATAGAAGGAATCCCTATTTTGTCAAGTACGAAAGCGCCACAACTAATAGGGGGAAGATCTGAAAGATTGTACCAAGCTAAGTTCCTTTTACAATCCGCCGCCTCATTAGCTAAACCATCCGCAACTCTGTTACCTTGCCTCAAGATATGTGTGACATGAACATCAATAAGCCTCATAATGTGATGAATCCGCTGTATGAAATAATGGATTTCCCAAGGAATATGATAAACCTTTGTGATAATTTTCATTAAAACCTCGGAGTCCACCTCGAGCCAAACATAATCCCAAACTCAAACGCATACAGGAGGCCATCTAATGCAGCCCTAGTCTCAGCCCACATGTTGGTTCGCACACCATAAAACTTACCATAAGCAAAAATGAATTCCCCTCTAGAATTTCGAATAATACCCCCTCCAGAAGCAATGCCGGGGTTTCCTCTCGACGCACCATCAGAGTTTAATTTGTACATCCCATGGGCTGGTTTGGACCAAGATACCAACCGGGTAACAAGAGGCCGAGAAGGGGCTGGACAAACCTTGAACATATTCTGAATTAGCACATCAGCCGGAGTTGTAGCGAAATGTAGTTTAAAGGCTCTAGTAATGTCTACCACTTCGTGAATGATGCAAGGAATGAGAGATTGAGGTGAAAGAATAGAACCTTCAAATAAACATTTGTTTCGATGGCACCAAATAGTCCAGCAAATCACTCCCGGTAAAATACATATGAGCCAATTGTTGAGCGAAGAATTTACCTTAGGCGTTTCAAACCACCACGAACATAAAATCTGTCTAAGATGATCTATGGATTCACAAAAAGGAGATGTGCAGCAATAACACCGACAAAACTACATGAATACCTCTTTTTTGGAGGGCCTCGTCCGTAGGAAGGCCTCGGAGCAATGCACGGCAAAGGAGTATAGACATTTTAGTGGGTAAATGCTTATGCCAAATACCTTTAAACACCAAACTGGTGGGATTACTGGAACGACATTCCCGCCATGCAGAATTAGTAGAGAATTTACCCGAAGCCGAGGGCTTCAAATGAGCGTATCTTTGCTCTCAAAAAGTGTGATATGCTGATCCGTGATTTTAGATGCAAGAGACTCACCAAATTGATCTTTAATAAACTCAATTCGAGGGAGAGAATCTTCAAACAAGGTGAATATTTCAACATGATCATTAGGTGAACTAGGAGGGATCCCATCTAGCCATTTTTCATGAATAGATAATAAACCCTGCCCAACTCTCCAACAAATTCTATCTTCCACAAAATCCTTGACACCAATCATTCTTTTCCATACATGAGATGCAAAACTTGTAAGGACAACATCCATTGGATGAATTTCAAAATAGTACTTGCTTAGCATGAAAGAGGACCATAAAGATTCAGACCCACGAAGTCTCCACCACGGTTTCATGGCAAAGGACATGCTAATCTCATCAAATCTCCCGGTCACAAAACAGGATTTTGTGGAAGATAGCAGCATCCTTTACTTCATCAAATTTCCCGGTCACAAAACAAGATTTGCCAATGCTCACCAATTGACCCGAGAAGATTTGATATTTCTCCAAACAAAGCATGTGATTTTGAAGAGATTCCTGGGCACCATTACAGAAAATAATAATGTCATCAGCATATGCGAGGTGGGAAACAATAGGAGTGTAAGGATGAGAGCGAAACCGACACCGAGGAGAGGTTTCATGAAGATAGTTAAGGCCTCTACTAAGAATTTCAGCAGCAATGATGAAAAGACTAGGCGATAGCGAATCCCCTTGTCGAAGGCCTCTAGTAGAGTTGAAAAAACCACAACCTTCACCATTAAGGAGAATAGAAAACCAACAATTAGATATACAGCGATAAACCATGTCAACCCATTCTATAGCAAATCCAAATTTCTTGAGAACTTTAATCAACGATATCCAAGAAATTCTATCATACGCCTTAGCCATGTCGAACTTAAAAGCAATATTCGAACCACGAACTTTCTTCTTAATCGAGTGCATCAGCTCTTGGGCTAACAAAATATTTTCATGAATAACCCGACCTTTAACAAACCCACTTTGATTAGAAGAGATAATGCGAGGAAGGATCATCCCCAACCGAGTAGTAAACAGTTTAGTAATTATCTTGTTAGAAAAATTACATAAACTGATAGGACGGAGGTCCGAGAAAGATATAGGGGAGTCAATCTTGGGGAGGGTAACAATAGAAGTGCTAGTCCAGGACTGAGGCATTTCAAAACCAGAAAAAAATTCCTTGATAGCCCGATAAAGGTCCTCTTTGATAATATCCCAACAAGTAGAATAAAACATACCTATAAAACCATCCGGCCCAGCTGCACTTTAACCGTTCATGATTTTGACAACCTGATAGATTTCCACAAGAGAAGGAGTGGTAGTGAGGGAGGCATTCTCCTCCATAGTGATTATGGTAGGAATGAGATGTAACAAGTCATCATGATCATTAGGATTAACCTCGGTAACTTCAGCACTAAGTTGGTGTTGATAGAATTCCACTGCCTCTCTTTGAATATCTTCTTTATTAGTCAGGAGATTACCTCCCCTGTCACGAATACGGTGGATGAAAAGCCTTTGCCTCTTTTTTTTTACATAGGCATGGAAGAACTTGGTATTTCTATCTCCTTCTTTGATCCAGTGAATATTGGCTTTTTGCCTCCAAAAAGTCTCTTCCGTAGCAAGGGTTTGCTGTAAATGAGCTTGAGCCAGGCTTAGATCAGCCCTATTTTCCTCCGGGTGATCTAATTCAACCGCATGCTCCTTAGCTAACACATCATCCTCGGCATTAGAGACTTGCTGCTCAATACGGCCAAAAACACATTTATTCCATAGCGATAAAACTTTCCTAAGACGGGCAAGCTTTTTACCAAAACAAACCATCGGACGCCCATCCATCCAATCCACCCAAGACTTTTTAACAGTTTCTAAGAAGTCAGCATGTCGAGTCCAAGCATTAACAAATCGGAAAGAACTCCTACAAAATTCCGCTTCCACCTTAATGGAGATGACCAAAGGGGAATGATCAGAACACGTTCGGTTAAGATGAGTCACCGCCGTGCTATAGAAAGTTTGTAACCAAGTTTCATTATAGAATGCCCTATCAATACGTTGCAGAATTGAGCGACGACCAAGACGTTTATTCCACCAAGTATATTTAGACCCCATAAAACCAGCATCAATAAGGGAAGAAACTTGGATCGTGTCCGAGAATTCCCTTACTTTCGAAGATGTAACCAGGGCACCCCTAACTTATCCTCTTGATCCAACACAACATTGAAATCACCAAATACCATCCAAGCTAATTGACTAGAACTCAGCGAGATAAGGTCATCCCTTAATTTCCGTCTCTCATACTTATTACATAGAGCATGCACGCAGGAAATAAGAATAGGGGAAGGCCATAAAGCATGAGAAATCTGAACTGTCAACGATCATTATCATGAAATACTTGGCAAGAAAAGCCATGCTTCCAAACAAACCAAATCCGCCCACAAGCATTAGAAACACCACCACTACAATGCAGTTTACGCACGACTGAAGGAAGAACGGAAGGAGGCTGTTTTGGCTCAAGAATGACCATAGCCGAAGCCCCATGCAACTTGAACAATTTATTTACTCGCCTAATCGTGGCCTTATTAGCTAAGCCACGAAGATTCCAACATAAAACAGCAACCATTGGGAAACTATAGAGAAAAAATAAAAGAGAAACTCACCAATCAAGGTAAAGGAGAAGAAGAATTGCTGCGATGTTTCCTTGACTTCACATAAGTGAATCCTTCAGAGTCCACCGAAGTAGAATTTGCAGAATTGAAAGGTGTGGAACCAGCTCTTTCAGTGACAAATGTGGTGAGGGCAGGCGTAGCTCTAGGAGACAAGTTTAGATTCCCAATGGAATCATTACCTGAGGAAGGATGCTGATTATCATTAGCCACAGAACTTGGTTTAGTATGACTCAACTGTTCCCCATTCTTTGATCTATGAATAGCCACATTTTGGAGTACTAAATCCTCAGAGATAGGATTAGACCCCCCCAGTATCAGTTCCACCCACATTAGTTTCCACAATATGCCCTTCAGTATCAGTTCCACCCACATTAGTTTCCACAACAACTGGGACAACCTCCTTTTCTAAACCTGAATTAGACCCCCCAATAATGCCATCACCATTTGTTTTGCTGGAAGACACTTCTTTGCAAACCTTTTGCAAGACTTTGTTGACATTGTCCGTAAAAGGAACACCCCGTTTGGCCACAATTGGAATTGGAACACCTCCATGGATTTATCTTCCTTAGCATTAATATTCTCTTTACTATTTTGTTTTCCAGCAACCTTCAAACCAATAGATGGGTTGGCCCGCTTGCATGAACCAAAATCATGACCCAACATAAAGCAATGTTTGCAATATTTGGGCAGATTATCATATTCAATCTTTTGATAAAAGCTTGGTATGAAATCCCCGCAATCAATGAACACTTCATTAGGCAATTTCTTTGTAACATCAACTTGGACTAACACCTTAGCAATGCTAGGACGAGTTAAATCAGCAGTGGCCTTATCAAGAGACAGTGGTGTACCGATTGCTTTTGCCAAAGAGAAAATAATAGACTTATTAAATAGGTGAATAGGAAGTCCAGGAAGACCTACCCAAATCGGAACTATTGGTGATTCTTGTTCTGGGCGCCACGATGGAGACCATGCCAGAGTTCTCATAGGAAATTTGTGGACGTACCAGACCTCCTTCATCCAAATGCGTTGATAGTCCTCTTCAGTTGAAAGTTGAATAAGAAGATGCTTAGCGTCAAGCTGTCCCAGTTTGTAGGCCCCTTTTAGGTTAAAATTGGAGAATACAATACGAGTATCCTCCATAGACGGTCTACCATGCAAGAATTTTCCAACTAGTGTCCACTTAAATGGTTGCACAAGTTTTTGGATTGCTTCCTTGCTGAGCTGGATCGAAGGTGTGCCCTTGTGGGTTGCTAGTGGGACGATTGGAAAAGAACAATTACCTTGATTAACTGGAGAAAACAACTCGGCAAATGACTTGGATTGTGGCGCAGCATTAGGTTTTGGGAGATGAGAATTCCCTTCCAAAATAGGAGATGATGATTGCGGCGGGGTAGGTTTCATGTGCGGCACAATATTAGGGTTAGGGTTTGCATGAGGGGTTGTTGGAGCGGCATTAGGGTTTTGACGGGGTTCGGCAATAGGATTATAGTACGGATTACAGGGATATATTTTTTGCATAAAGTTTAAACTTTCAGTTTAAACACATTTCAAAACTCAAATTCATATATTTTGAATGTGTTGAAAGTTATTTCTATCTTTTCAATTGTAATGATTTATCTTTCTTGGAATAGATTAGAAATCTATATCTTGGACTAGTGTGTGCATTAAATTGAGACATGATTTACCAATATCATTCATTTGGACATGTTTTTATCAAGTATAATGTTTGTCCTCGATATAGTAGGTATGACATCAATCAAATAGGGGGAGATTGTTGGGTATACCCACTTATATCTCAGATTTTATTGTATAAATTTAATTGATCCATCACCTAAGTGTTATTTTATAGACTTTAGGCCCATATGTAAGAAGTATTTATACTTCATTTTTAGATAGTCCATTTTGTTTAGAATAGGCTTAGAGATAGGGCTAATATTTCATTGATCAAGAAAATCAGGTGCGCCTAGCGCCCGTAAATGTGCATGCATGGTCTTGCGCCAGTATAGGTCTACGCGCCTTGTAGCGCCTTATTGCTATTTCTCATCACTTAGAAGATTTTCTGAAGTTATGAAGACTTGACAAAATTCAAACTACGCCCAAGATCCAACGGTGGAAAAATAACACGTATGCACCCAGATATGAGGACATCTGTCCACAACGGTCATATTGATGTTATGTGTCTAACGGATATAAAAGGACATGTGCCTCTCTCTATGAGCTCCAGCACATCTGTCCCTGATCTTATCCACAAAGGATTTCCAATGGCTAGTTTTGAGAGCTCACCTATAAATACCCCATAACTCCAACCATTTGAAGTTGCTAAGTGTGGGAATCACTTAGAAATCCTCTCCTCTTGACTTTTTGACTTTTTCTCTGTTCTCTCTCCTCCATCTCCTTCGTCCCTTTGGTTTTCGCTAGGGTTTCCTAGGGTTCTCCTAGGTAGATCCAGCCGCCCTACCATGGCCATGGATGCCAATCCTCCCACTATGCCGTCCCTGGGCCTTGGCCCGTCCCCCATTGATCCACGCTTGCATGAAGAGGCGATTAGGGTTTCTCCAAACCCTAGCGCTACTCCTAACCCTAATCCCGCTGCCGTTAATCAAACTCCTGGTCTAAACAAATCTTTCGCCTCTCTCTTTGGATCAAAGCAGACAACACCGGTTTCTGATATCCCTATCATCCCCTCGACACTACACAAAGGTATACCTTCTCTTAAATTATCGAAAGCTGCCATTGACGCCTTTGCTAGGCCATTTGCATGGACGCTGGTAGGAAAGTTTAAGAATGGAAGACCAACTATGGAGGCTGCCCGATTAGCTTTTGCTAAATTCCAACTCAAAGGTGATTTCAAACTTGGTCATATTGATCAACATCATATGCTGATACAGTTCTCTACCGAGGCAGATTTTCAACGTCTTTAGACTAAAGAAGTCTGGTATGTTACTAAGTATCCCATGAAAACTACGGTTTGGACCCCTTCATGGTGGCCCCAACAAGATTCTCCTCTTGTTCCTGTTTGGGTAAGCCTACCGGGATTGCCGATTCATTTATTCAACAAGGTTTTTCTATTTTCGCTTGGTAGAACGTTTGGAAAGCCGTTATCAATTGATAAAGCTACCGCAGAATTATCTAGGCCAAGCATGGCTAAAATCCTTGTTCAGGTTGATCTTCTAAAGAAACTACCGGATAAAATTCATGTAGATTGTGGTGATTGTGTTCCTAGTTTCTTTCAAGTTATTTAATATGAAAATCTGCCATTGTTTTGTCGACATTTGTTCTTTGATTGGGCATGACAATGCATCTTGCCGTGTCCTTAACAATTATAAGCAATCTCAAAAGGTGGATGGAAAAAAACTGGGAGAAAAGAATCTCAAATCTGGCGATGAAAAGAAGGAAGACAAGAATGAAAAGGCTGTAAAGGATGACCCTAAATCTAGCAAGGTTATTTCGAAAATGGCCCCACCATTCGAGGTTCCCAAGGTTGCAAGGAGGGGTATTGCTCTGCCTAAAGCTGTCAATGAGGCGTTGACCAAGAAAAAGAAAGATGGAGATCAGATTTCTAATAGTCATGTGAATATTCCCCCAGTACAAGATGTTACGAAACTGTGTATGACTATAGGAGATGATATGGCAATGTTACCCAGCATTTCTACTCCTAAAAGTCGGGTCAAATGTAATATGGAAGGTTCTCTCAATCTGTCACCTAGAGCTCCCCGTGTTACCTCTAGTGATCATGTCAAGGCTTTACATTCAGCATTCAAGGCTAGTGGACAAAGTGTGGATGATGATGGTTTCACTCTGGTTGCTTCTCGTAAGAAGAAGAAAAAGGATGAAGGGGCTGTCTCAAGTCCTCTCTCATTTACTCTTGGGAATTAAGGTATACCCCCACTTTGTACTTCTTTTAAAATCTGTTTTAAATGGTAGGTGTTCTTAGTTGGAATATTCGTGGTATTGGTAATTCTGGTTCATTGAGAAGGGCTAAACGGCTTCTTCGTATCCATGGGATTTCTATTGCTGGTTTTTATGAGCCAAAGATTGATATGTCTAATGTGCAGTCTTATGCTCGTAAGCTTGGTTGTTCTGGTGGTGTTTCTAATTGCTCAGGGGCTATTTGCATTTTTTGGAAACATTGCCTCAACTGTGAAGTTCTGGATGATACAAATCAGATCATCTCCCTCCGTGTCTCTCATTATCAATGGCCCCATGCGGTTATTATTTCTTTTGTGTATGCTAGTTGTAACAAATATGAAAGGAGAGCTCTGTGGGATTCTTTATTATCTCTTGGCAATACTACACTTCCTTGGCTTGTCTCGGGTGATTTTAACATTGTTACTCATCAAGGAGAGAAATTAGGGGGACGGCCAGTTCAAGAAAAATGGGTGGCTGAATTTGTTGATGCTTCGATTGGAGCTGGTTTGATGGAGGCGGGATATCGTGGTGGAATAAACGGAGACGGGCTACTATTTGTCAACGTTTGGATAGGGCTTTTTTATAATGAAGAATGGATGCGGCTATTCCATTCAACTATGGTGACTCATTTGAATAAGACTTGCTCAGACCATTCTCCCCTTTTTATTTCTGTCAAGATTACTGCTGAAGCAACTCGAGGAGCTTTTCGTTTTATAAATGCTTGGGTTAATAGCCCCAACTTTCTCCCTCTTGTGGAAGAAAAGTGGAATACCACAACGGAGGGCAGGCCTATGGTTAAGTTTGCTAATAAATTGGGTGTTCTCCGTAAGGCTCTTTCTATTTGGAATAAAGAACATTTTGGTAGGATTGATCAACAAGTTGTGATGGCTGAAAATGAGGTTGCTGCTAAAGAATTGGTTTATCAACAAACTCCAACGGAAGAGAACAGGGCTGATCTTCATTTAGCTCAAGCAAATTTGTCTTATCGCCTTAAAAATGAAGATGACTATTGGAAACAAAAAGAAAATCTTTCTTGGATCAAGGATGGGGACCGTAACACCTCATATTTCCATGCGTGTGTGAAGAAAAAGAGACAGAAATTACATATTCATCGTATTCAAAATTCAAATGGGGACTGGATTACATCAAAGGAAGAGATTCAGAATGAGGCAGTTAATTTCTTCTCCTCTTTGCTTACTGAGCAACACGACATTCCCTCTGAAGACCTCCTTCATGTTATTCCTCAGCTTATCAATGAGGAAGATAATATTGCCCTGTCAGCCATCCCTTCGAGGGAGGAGATTCTTGAGACTATCTCGAGTATGAGCGCCACTAGTGCTGCTGGACCAGATGGTTTTAGGGGTGAATTTTATAAAGTGTGTTGGCCTATTATCAAGGAGGACTTATTCTTAGCTATTGGGGATTTTTTTCTCGGGTTTCTCCATGCCTCGTAGTTGGACGAGTACTCTTGTTGTGCTAATTCCAAAGGTGGCAGCGCCCTCTAATTTTGGTGAGATGCGTCCCATTAGTCTGTGTAACTTCTCGAATAAAATTATCACCAAGCTCATGACTCGTAGATTAGCTAATATTCTGCCCCGCATTATTTCTCCCCAACAAAGTGGCTTTGTTCAAGGCCGCCTCATCCATGATAATGCTCTCCTTACACAAGAAATGTTTAATTCCCTTACTAAGAAGGTTCGGGGGTCGAATGTTGTGTTAAAGCTAGATATGTCGAAGGCCTACGATCGTGTCTCTTGGTTTGCTTTGATCAAGGTCCTTCGTAGATTTGGTTTCTCTGAGGTATGGATTGTTATTATTTACAGATGTATATCTTCCTATTGGTATTCCGTTCTTGTTAATGGAGAAAGCTGCGGTTTTTTCCACTCTACAAGGGGCCTTCGCCAGGGTGATCCTATCTCGCCTACGTTATTCATTATTATGGCTGAAGTTCTTAGTCGTGGTATAAATTTTTTGCATAACAGATTTGAGCATCATAGATACCACACAACGCATCCTAATGTTCCTGTTATATCACATCTTGCCTATACGGATGATGTTATGGTTTTCTGCAACGGGAGTAGAGACTCGCTTGATCTTCATATGCGATGCATGGATTGGTACCAAAATTTTTCGGGGCAGCTCATAAATGCTTCGAAATCTTGCTTTGTTACAGGAAAGCATGATGCAGCTCGTGATTCTATCATTGTTCATACAACGGGATTCATCAAGAAGGAGTTACCAATTATTTATTTGGGCTGTCCTCTCTACGTTGGTCGTAAGAGAAATAGTTTTTTTCAGCCTATTATTCGTAAAATGGAGGATAGGCTTCATTCTTGGCGTGGTAAACTCCTCTCTTTTGGTGCTAAGATTACTCTTATAAAGGCTTGTCTTCAATCTATTCCACTTTATTACATATCTTTAATGGAACCTCCCAAGGGTATTATTAAAGCTTTGTATGGTTTGATTGCTAGATTTTTCTGGAGTGGGGTTGATGGAGAAAATAAATGCCATTGGGTGGCTTATCATCATATGTTTTGGCCAACAGATGAGGGGGGGGGGTCTTGGCTTAAGGCGTTTTGAGGATATATCTCTCTCTTTTGCTATGAAGTTGTGGTGGAGACTTCGGGATCATCTTCTTTGTGGACTGAATTCCTCTTAGCTAAATATTGTAATGGTATCCATCCAATGGATGTCGCTCCTAGATCTATTGATTCCCATGTTTGGAGGCGTATGATTGGAGCTAAAGAATTTGTGGAACCTAGAATAAGCTGGGGAATTGGTGAAGGAGACATTTCTATCCACGACAATTGGCTTGGCTCTATTGTGGCTGGCCTTCCTCATGAGCACGTAGTGGTGTCATCTCTTTTCTTAAATGGGCAGCCAAGGCACAATTATATTGTTGATAATTTTGGTCTTCCTCTTCTTAGAGCCATCGAAGAACAGCATATCCGTATCTCGGATGAAAGGGATCAAATTTGGTGGTCTCCTTCTTCTTCAGGTAAATTTTCTGTTTCCTCGGCCTGGAAAGAAATTAGACAGTCCCGTCCAAAATCTATGGTTTCCACATCTTGTTGGCATAAACATGTTCCCAATAAGATTTCAGTCTTTCTTTGGCGTGCTCTTCATAATGGCCTGCCCACTGACATTGCTTGCATGCGTAGAGGTATATTCTTGGTTTCTATGTGTCATTGCTGCGTTCAACCTAAGGGGGAGGATATTAATCATATTCTCGTTCAAGGGGATTTGGCCCGTCATATATGGCTATTCTTTGGGGGTAGCTGGTATGGGGACAGACGTTAGGAATATTCTTTGTGCATGGTGGTACGGATCCACTAAGGCCGACTCTGACCTAAGCATTTGGCTTCGGTCGATCCTACCTACTTTTATTTGCTGGGAATTATGGAAGGCTAGAAAAACAAGGCTCGCTTTAAAGGTCATAGAGCGACCCCGCGTGAGGTAATTAATTATGTTATTTATGATATTGCTTCTACTATTAAAGCATTTAAATTGGAGTTTCGTGGATCTCACTTAGACATGCGGTTGGCCTCTTTATTTAGAGTCAAGGTCTCTTCACCTCGTGTGAAGATTCCTAAGATTGTTGTATGGAAACCCCCTATTAATGAAGAATTCAAGCTTAACACGGATGGAGCTTCTAAGGGCAATCCGGGTTTAGCTTCGGGTGGAGGAATTTTTAGAGGTCCGAATGGGGATTTCCGTTACGCTTTCTCTCGGTTCTATGGTGTTAACACCAACATGTGGGCTGAAACTCATGCTCTCCTTGATGGTTTATTGTTAGCTTCTGAGTTTGGAATTAACTCCCTTTGGATTGAGCTTGATTCTAAAGTTTTGGTAAAAATTTTGTTAAGGGAATTATCATATCCCTTGGAGGATTTTTTTACCTTACTCGCAGGATTATGGAACTTATCTCTACGATGCAGATCCGAATCACACATGTTTACAGAGAAGGTAATAAAGTAGCAGATGGGTTGGCTAATCTCGGTTCTTCTCAACTTCATGATGCTGATTTTAACTCCTTTGTTGATCTTCCTAATAGTTGTAAGGGGGCATTCAAGCTGGATAAAGCTCAAGTGCCTTCTCTTAGAAATTAATTTTTTCTGTCTTAGATGGCTAGATTTCTATATTTCTTATTCTCTATGTATTGTAATCATCCCCCCATTTATTGTAAAAGTTCTTACATCTTGTGTAAGACCTTCCCCTTTGGCTTTTCTTTGGAGGTTGAGGTTGTAACGTCCCCCTCCATGTTTTGTAATTTCTTATCATTCTAATAAAATCTAGGGAGGTACCGTCCTCTTTTCGCCAAAAAAAAAAAAAAAAAAAAACATTTGAAGTTGCTAAGTTGCTTTGAATTTTCTCTCAAGTATTTGTTGAAGATTTGAAAATTGCTCATTGAATTCCCAGATTCCTCAAGAACACCTTCATACCTTCATCCTTAGCCCAGATCCTCAAGCAAAACACATTAGATTTCTTGTGCTCTAAATCAAATAGATCTAAAGAGCTTTAAATCTAAGAACACACACGCACCTCTTTAAGTTTGATCATTTAGATATTTCTTAAAGAGATACACCGGTTTAGTCTAGGATTTGATCTTTCATAGATATAGATCTTTGAGTTAGTTTGTGCTCAAAAGTTGTAACTTGTAAAACCTACTCATATTATAATATCTCCATTAGAAATCCAAGACTAACCATCTTGGTAGAGGACGTAGATCATTTCCCGATCAAACCTCTCCACATAGCGCGTATTTATTTCTTGTCATTTACTTTCATGTTTATCTCTTATCTCACTATTTGCTTGTTTATTCATTGTAGATTGAATCGATTAAATATTGTTGTGTTTGGTTCATATTTGCCTTAGTTCCATCTTTCACTCACTTTGAGCCAAAAAACCTTAGTGTGTGTGTGTGTGTGCACCCCTTTTCAATACTTTGCACCTATTTTACATACTTAAATTCCGCTGTGCATTTCACTTAATCTCTTAGGCACATTTCATTACGCTTATTTGATTATGTGTGCATTTGCAATTGAGTTTTCAAGGGTTTAAAAGAATTTCAAAACAGCTATTCACCCCCCTCTCGCTATTTTTCATACTTTATGACCAACAACTTTGGCATATGGAAATTCAGCATCTTGACTCATCTCAACTCCATTGATGAAAGGCTTCATGACACCGTGCTTTATGGACCTTACTTCCCAATGAAATAGAATCTAAATCCACGCATAAACGCTGCTCAACTAACTATTCGAAAACAAAGGAAGAGTGGTCTGAAGAAGATGTAAGAAGAGTTGGTCTTGATGGAAAAGCAAGAAACATTGTCTTGAGTACTTTGAGCACTGCAATGAAGCAACAGATCATGCATTGTGGAACTGCGAATGAACTATGGGATGCTATTGAAGAGCATATTGAAGGAGACCATGTCTGTAAGGAGAACAAAAGATATGAAGTTCAAAGAAAATTAAACAATTTCACTCAACTTTCTAGTGAAACACTCAGACAAACTTATGAACGTTATTGTGAGATCATCAACTTATGTATTTCTCTTGGCAAGAAGTTTTCAAACAAAGAATTCAATGTTAATTTCCTTGCTGCATTTGGATCAAGATATCTCCACAAATTTAGTGCTCTTGAAGACGCTGGAACCTTGGATGATTGGACTTTAAGAAACCTTTATGAAAATCTCAAAGTTTATGAACTCAAACTTCAGCGCATCAGTGAATCTGAAGGAAAGCCAAAATCCATGGCAATGGTGGCGCAAAGAGAAGTAGCGCCTGTTGAAAATAACTCAGACCCCAAAATTTCTACTTCTGAGCTATTGGATATGGATGATGAAGTCCTCGCTTTATTTGTGAAGAGATTCCAGAAGTTTAGAAAATTCTCAAAACCAGGAGCATCAAGCAAAACTCCAGGATCATCAAGCAAAGCTCCACCAAAATTCACAAGGAGCAATGATTCAAAAATAAAAGAAGATCTTGTTTGTTTTAATTGCATGAAACCATGTCATTTTGCATCAAGCTGCCCAATTCTCAAGTTTGAGTATATAAAGAAAAAGAGCAGCCACAACCCTAAATTCTCTCGTCACAAGGGCATGGTTGCTGAAGAATATTCACCATCAAATGAACACAAGCCTTGGATCGAGACGGACTCAGATGAAAGCGATGAAGATTCTGATGATGGACGTGTATGCTTGGTTGCAAAAGATGATGATGACTATGATTCAGATGATGACTTCTAAACTGATGTTCCTGATATGAAGGTCTTGAACAAACCAATCAAGAAATATGTAGGTCAATCAGAAGTGAAACAGAAGAAAGGACCCACAATAAGTGAGCTCGTTGAACAAGGATGCTTTACTCCAGCTCAACTTATGCTTGCAAAATATTGTTGGGATATTCATCCAATGGATGCGTCCAGCACCTCCTACTCCTCCCATATTTGGAAGAGAATGATTGTAGCGAAACCTTGGGTTGAAAGATGTGTGGTATGTTGATCGATATCCTATGCGTACTCTGGCTTGCTCACCATCATGGAGACCTGAACAAGAATCTCCTATAGTTCCGGTTTGGGTTGGATTTCCGGGTTTACCGATTCATTTGATGAACAAGTCTTTTTTGTTTGCTGCAGCGTCGATGATTGGTACTCCCCTTTCTCTTGATAAAGCTACCGCTGAATTTTCTAGGCCTAGTATTGCTAAGATTCTTATTCAAATTGATGCTACTAAGAAAATTCCTCATGAGATTTTCATTGATTGTGGTGATGTGTGTCTGAGCTTCTTTCAAAAGGTTGAGTATGATAATGTTCCAAAGTATTGTAAACACTGCTTTATTTTGGGGCATGATATCTCTGTTTGTAGAAAGGCCAACCCTTCTCTCAATGCTTAGAAATCTGCTAAGCCTATCTCAAAACTGAATGACGCAAAGTCTGCTTTACCGTTGGAGAAAGTAGAGAAGGTTTATGTTCCAAAACAGGTTGATTCTCAGCCATCAAAGATTTCTTCTAGTAGTGGTGCGAAAATTGATGGAGTGGCCCAAGAAACTGAGACTGTTGATCTTGGTGGGGAGGTTGTTCAGAATATTGAGCAGATTGAGTTGTCAAAGGATGTCCCTACTAGCAAGGTGAGTGATTCTACTAAGGTTAATGTTCCCACTATGGAAAAAAGAGGACAGCCCCTTTCTGAAGCTGTCCAAAAGGCTCTAAACAATACGTGTAATGAGGTCATTCATTCATATGGCTGGGGTTTCTAAGTCTGGTCCTAATTATGATGTAGCTATTGAAAGTGTTTTGACTAATGTTGCTGCTCATAGAGAGAAAAATCAGAATTCTAGTCCTCCTCAAGTTACTAAAGTTGGTCCCATTGATTCTAATGATGAACTTAGAAATACTGTGGCTGTTTTGAATCTCTCTCCAAGAGCTCCAACCTTTTCTACTCCCTTTGTTATCATTCGGGTGCTATTCATGGTCCTTTTGTTTCTCATCTTTCTTATGCGGATGATGTGCTAATTTTCTGCAATGGTAGCAAGCTCTCCATTGATATGCATATGAACTTTCTTCATTCTTACCAAGATTTCTCTGGGCAATTGGTTAGTGTGGCGAAATCATGTTTTATTCTTGGTAGAGGAGATATGGATAGGGCTGATTTGGTGGCTAGTTGGACTGGTTTTCAACACAAACAGCTTCCTATTATCTACTTGGGAACCTTTGTGAATGGTAGGAGGGTTCATGCTCTCTTTGCTCCGGTTATAAGGAAAATGGAAGATCGTTTGGAATCTTGGCAAGGCAAGATGTTATCTTTAGGTGCTAAGATAATTCTGATCAAATCATGTCTACAAGCTATTCCGATATACTACATATCTCTTCTTGAGCCTCCCAAAGGTACTATAAACAATATGACCCGCCTTATCTCTAATTTTTTTTGGAGTAATATGGATGGTATAAAGCGATGTCATTGGGTATCAAAGAAAGAATTCTATTGGCCTCTTGAAGAGGGGGGTTTGGGTTTTAGAAAATTTGAAGAGATGTCTATGGCCTTTGCTATGAAATTGTGGTGGCGTTTTCGCAGTGGAGATTCTCTATGGTCCATATTTCTTATGGAGAAATATTGTCACAACTCTCACCCAATGGACGCATCTTTCCGCACGGGCTACTCTCATATTTGAAAAAGAATGTTGGCTGCGAAGAATTTGGTGGAAGATAGTTTATTTTGGGGTATTAAAGAAGGTAGTATTTCTATTCAAGAGAATTGTTTGAGCCCGGATCTTATTCTTCAAGATAATGCGCATGCTCCTATTGCTTCGCTTTTTCTGAATGGCGTTCCTCGTGAGGACCATATTCGGCAAGTATATGGGCAGCAAGTTTTAGACATTCTACTGTCTAGACTTGTTTCTATTAGTGATGGGGCGGATATTCCTTTTTGGACTCCTTCTTCAACGGGCAAATTCACTATTTCTTCAGCTTGGAAAGTTTGCCGTCAATCTAGAGCGTCTAGCAATCTTTTTTCTAGATGTTGGCATAAACATATTCCTCTTAAAGTTTTGGTTTTCATGTGGAAAGTGCTTAAGAACGCCTTGCCCACGGATGATGGTATTCAGAAACGAGGTATTTCTTTGGTTTCTCAATGTGATTGTTGTCTGATTAAATCCCTTGAAACTTTATCCCATATTTTATTGCATGGTCAAGTTGCTAAGGCTGTTTGGGAGTTTTTTGGAGGTCTCATTGGGATGCGAATTCATGGAGATTCTGTGTCTCAAAGGTTGTCTTCTTGGTTTCAAGATGTTCCTTAAAGGCTTCCTCTTTTATTAAATGGCTCTCCTTATTACTGCCCCATTTTATTTGTTGGTCCCTTTGGAAGGCGAGAAATAAGGCTCGGTTTGAGGGCTGCCCTATGAATATTAATAAGGTTATCTTGCAAGTGCAACTTCAAATTGAGGATATTGGTAAGGCTTTCCATATCGTGCTTCCTAGTGATTCTTTTGACTCTCATGTGCTGGATTTCTTTCATATTTCTCCGCAAAAGTTGCCTTTCCGTCCTCCCCGGTTAGTTTTTTGGAATTTCCCTATCCATGGTCAGATTAAGTTAAATACTGATGGAGTTTCTAGACACAATCCGGGTATTGCTTCAGGTGGTGGTATTTTTAGAGATTTCGAGGGTAATATGGTTTGTGCTTACGGTAATTTTTATGGAATTGCTTCTAATTTGGTGGCTGAAGTTCGTGCAGTTTTGGATGGCATTCGGATTGCTATAGAGAGAGGTTTTCAGTTTTTATGGGTTGAAATGGACTCCGAGGTTCTTGTTAGAATCCTTCATAATTCGTGCCTTATTCCTTGGAATATTTGGCATTAAATCCAGGAAATAAAACGAATTATTATTCCCATTCAGATTCGATTCTCTCATATTCTTCGGGAAGGCAATAAGGTCGCGGATGGAATTGCAAATTTTGTTGCGGATCATGGCATGGATTTCTTGTTTAATTCAGTGATAGAGCTGCCTCTCTCTTGTAAGGGGCCTTATCTTAGTGATAAGACCTCAATCCCTTATCTTAGACGTTAGGTTTTTTGAGTTTGTTTCAGTTGTTTCATGTTTTCTCCCCTTCCTTTTGTAGAGTTCTTATGGCTTGTATAAGATCCTCCCCTAGTATTTATTTTCCGGTGGTTAAGGCCGTCATGTCCCCCACCATTGTTTTGTACCTTTGTTTTTAATTTATAAAATCTAGGGAGTACCGTCTCCTTTCGCAAAAAAAAAAAAAGATTTTAATGTGGGTTCGCCCTAGCGAGGTGCATTAACTTTATTCATGTATGAGCAAGATGGATGATGTGATCACGCCCTAGTGAGGCACATTAACTATGCGTTTAAAATGGTTGGACTTAATTGGACGTCAGAACAGTTTTGGGCCTAAGGCAAAGATGAGATTAAACATGCTTTAGAAATTGGATCCCTAAGAATCATATGGGATATGATTGACAAGAAATTGTCTACCTAATTAATTTGATTTTGAGCGGTGTGCCAAAGTGTACTTGAAATTAAATTAAAGTTGGATCTTAGCTCAATTTCAAAAGAATCTCATAAAAGGATCTAAGAGTCATATGAGATATGATTGACAGAGTTGTCTACCTAATTAATTTGATTTTGTGTAATCCACCATAGCGGACTTGAAATTAAATTAAAGTTGGATCTTAGCCCATTTAAATTATATTATACTACCTTCGTCCCAACTCAATACGCATCTTTACTGTTTGGCACAATATTTAAGGAGAGATTATTTATATTCAAAAGTATTGTGAGTGGAGAATAATGAGTGGTTGGGAGGAAGAAAGAGAATGAGTGGAGAATAATGAGTGGTTGAGAGGAAGAAAGAGAATGAGTGGAAGATCATAAAAATAATAAAAAACTTTCCTTTTTTGGATTGTGCACATATCAACGACACCCACTTAAAAGGTAAGTGTGCACATTGAGCTGGGACGGAGGTAGTACATTGGATGTATAAGAAGGTTATATAATTTAGTGGGAGTATTTTTTTTTTAGAAAAATACATTATTTATCTCTTTAATTATATTGGTACTTGTAAAATTTTAGAAATTTTGCATGAGTTGTAGATAATAATAACTAACTTCGTTGAGATCAATCCTTGATAAGGATAAGCTTCATGAGAATGGTACAAACTTCATGGATTGGATCCTGAGCCTAAGAATCGTTCTAAGGAAAAAGATGGGTTGCACATTCTTGATAGGCCTATTCCTAAGAGAACCCAAAGCCAATGTCCTTAGGGCAGAGGAGACAATCACAAGAAACATGAGTATGATTCTAGGGATGTGAGTTGTCTCATGCTCACGACTATGTGCTCAAAACTCCAACAAAGTTTGGAACTTGTGGGAGCCTATTAGATAGGTGTGGAGTTTAGAGACATATTTCAAAGAGCAAGCTAGGCAAGAGAGGTATAAAACCATTGTTGCATTCATTTCTTGCAAAAGGAGTAAAGGGCAACAAGTGGGACCTCACATGCTTGAGATGAAAGGCTACGTAGAGCATCTTGAGAAACTTGGTTGTCAAATTAGATTGGAGCTAGCCACGGACCTCATTCTTGATTCATTGTCCAAAAGTTATAATCACTTTGTGATGAACTATAACACGCTTGGAATGAATAAGAATCTCTCCGAGTTGCATGATATGCTGAAAAATTGTGGAGATGAAGATAATGGAGAAAGGTTCTCCAGAGCTCATGGTTCATGATGTAAAGGGGGTCAAGTGCCAAAAGAAAGGTAAGACAAAAGTTGTCAAATCTAAAGGAAATAATTATGGTTAAAATTATAACTCTAATTGATGCAATTTATAATGTGCCAATTGGATTGACCGTTTAAAATTGTAATCAAAATTCTGGATGATCAACAAAAGAGAATGGTAGTGGGACTACCACTTGAGATATTTATGTTATAAAATAATCTTTCTAAATTTAATTATTGGGTATTGGATACCGGATGTGCAATAATTAGTGAATTGAAAGACTACTTATAGCAAAGTTAGACCTACGAATGGTAATGATGCAATGGTTGCAGAATTGTTCGTAGAACACTGATAAAGTGACTTTACTCATGAAGTAGAAAATATTATTTTGTTAAAATATAATGAAGGATATTTATTTCTTATTTGGAATAAGAAAGGTGATTTATTTATTATGATTTACTTCATTGTGTTATCATATAAATAAATCTTATATCATAAATCTTGAAGAGCAAAGTAATAAAGGCTATAACATAAATAATTAAATTCCGTATGCATTATTGTTTTGATCAAATAAATGAGAAATGCATATCTAAAATTCCATGGGACGGAGTTTTAAAGTCATATGATTTGGAATCATATGATTTATGCAAATCTTATTTACTTGGACCAAGACATCTTTTACTAGGGTTAGTAAAAGGCTAATATCTTACTTGACCTAATACATTTTAATGTATATGGTGCATTAAGTAGCAATGCTAAAAGAGAATTTTGGTTGTACTTGGTAAAACTATTCAAAGATTCGGATTGGATCATGATGATGAATAATTAAACCAAGGATTTGACAGTCATCGTTAAGGTTGTGAAATAGTTTCACAATTAACTCCACCAAGAACACCATTTGGAATGATGTGTCTGAATGGAGGTAAAGAACCTTATTGGATAAGGTTCATTAGATGATAACGTCAGATTGATCTTCCATTATTTGTTTTGGGATTATGTATTTGAAACCGCTATAATTACACTAATTTGAGTTCCATCAAAAGAGGTTAAAAGGTGAAAGAAAACTCGGTTTGTCTTTCATAAAGATTTAAGACCGTGAGACCTTTTGGAAAGGATTTGTCTGGGACACACTCACATTTAAATCTAATAAATATATTTTCATGGGATATCCTAAGGAAACTTGAGGATATTATTTTACTAATAAAAAACAAATGATTTGTTGCTTAAGATGGTACTTTTCTAGATAAGTCGCTTATCTTTAAAAGAACCAGTGGGAGTAAAATATACCTCGAAAGGTTCGAGACCCAGAAAATAGCATTTAACCTAAGATGGAAGTTGAACAAACTTTCACAAGGGTTTGTGAAAATCCGTTCAAGATATACAAGTACTAGCATACATGATAGGATACAATCTATTACAAGAAATATTGGATATTTCGAAATAGAAAGTATTGAGGTAAAGCTCATTGAGAATGACAAATTTACCACCTATCAAAATGCAGTGTCCGCTCCACATTTAGATTAATGACTTGGAGTCATAAAATCTAAAATGCAATCCATGTATAATAATCAAGTTTGGATCTTGATCATTCTAACCTAAGGTGTAAAAATCAAAGGATGAGATTGAGTTTTCTTGGAGAAAACTTACATGGGTAGCAAGGAACTTACTAGAATTCTCATGGTCACATATTCATGTTTAGAATATGAAAAAAAAGAGCTTTCTCTCTCTAGCTTTCTCTCTCTAGGCGAGCTCTCTCTAGGGTTTCCCTAGGGTTTTTCTGGCCGGCAGCTATGGCTGCCCCGGCTTCTTTCCTCCACTCTTTGAATTCCAGCAATAGGAACCCATACTACTCTCCGCCTTCTCAACATCCTTGCTCGTCCCCTAACCCTAATTCTGACTCGGCGCGTCAAACCTTTCATGCAAACCCTAATCCAGCACCGTCATCCAACTCTTTGCTGCAAAGGGATTCCTTGCTGCAATCGAACTCATCCCCCTCGCAATTGCAGCTAATAAAAACTACTTCCAAATCCTTTGCTGATCTCTTCTCTCAACCGGCCAATCCCTCCCATAATGGCATTATGACCACCGCAAATAATGTGTCCGATCCAGCTATCTCCACTGGAACTTATAAAGGTATTCCATCGGTGAAGCTTTCAAAAGCTTTAATTGATGTCTTTGCTAAGCCATTTCAATTTACTCTTGTTGGTAAATTTACGCATGGGAGACCTTCTATGGAGGATACTAGGATTGCGTTTGCCAAATTTCAGCTTAAGGGAAATTATAAACTTGGACATTTGGATAATCGTCATCTTCTAATTCAACTTTCCAATGAAGAGGATTATCAACGCCTCTTTATGAAAGATGTATGGTATGTTACTCGCTTTCCAATGAGAACCTTGGCATGGTCCCCAGCATGGAGACCTGAACTAGAGTCTCCTATTGTCCCGGTGTGGGTTGGGTTTCCAAGTTTGCCGGTGCACTTGATGAACAAACGGTTCTTATTTGCAGCAGCATCTAACATTGGTACCCCTCTCTCTCTTGATAAAGCTACATCTGAGTTTTCTAGGCCTAGCATTGCTAAGGTTCTGATTCAAATTGATGTGACGAAGAAGATTCCACATGAGATCTTTATAGATTGTGGGGATGCTTGCCCTAGTTTCTTTCAAAAGGTGGAATATGATAATATGCCAAAATACTGTAAGCATTGTTGTGTTTTTGGGCATGATATATCTTCATGTAGAAAGGCAAACCCTAATTTGGCCGTTCCTAAACCAATGGTGAATAAAGGCAAATCTGAATTGGTTTTTGTGGCAAAAAAGATTGCAGCCACTAAGGATGAGGGGAAGGAAGTTTTGGTTGATCAATCTAAGGAGGATCCTAAGGTTTTATCGAGTACTAATCCTAATGTACATGGTACCTCAAGTGGTGCTAAAGTTAATGGTATTGCTTCGGATGTTGAAGTGGTTGATATTAGTTCTTCTAGTGGTTTGCACACAGCCGCGGTTGGGAGTATTATGGCTGGAACTAATTCTAAATCTGGAGTTGTCTTCCCTACTTTAGCCAAGCGAGGCAATGCTCTCCCTGAAGCTGTTAATAAAGCTCTTCAAAAAGCTTGTTATGAGGTTATTAATAAGGAATTGGGTCAGAAGGATAACGTCGCTGTGGATGAAATTGCAGCTGTCCAACAAAGAGTTGCTGATCATAGGCACCAACATGAACAAATTAATGCTAACATGGTGCCGGCATCTGAGAATGAAATTAGCCCACATGTAGATTTGGTGTCGGGATTAAACTTGTCTCCTAGAGCTCCTTCTACAACTTTTGTTACTGGTTGGCGGGTTCTACCCCTTTTAACAATCCACTATCTCATACTGTTGATGCGGATGGCTTTACTATGGTGAAGCCTAGAAAGAACCGAAGCAAATCTGCTTCTCCTCCTTCTTAATCTCATCCTTGGTGAGTCCTCCTTTCTTCTTTCTATTTGTTTCCCAATGGTATCGTTGATATATTGGAATATTAGAGGTATTGGTAATAAGGCTTCTTGTCGTCGTGCTAAAAGGTTATTCCGTTTGCATGGGACGTCTTTTCTTGCTATTTCGGAGCATATGCTTCCTCATAACCAGATTTCCAAATTCAAAAGGAAGTTTGGTTGTGATGGTTGTGTAGCTAATGTTAATGGAAAAATCTGGTTGTTTTGGAAACATGGTTTTGATTGTAGGGTTATTCGTGACTCGACCCAAGCAATTACTCTTCAGATTTCTCATCATCATTGGGAGTATACAATTAACATTACGGTGGTGTATGCTAGTTGTGATAGATA
Organism: Campanula takesimana; assembly: GCA_026119855.1. Classification (NCBI taxonomy): domain Eukaryota; kingdom Viridiplantae; phylum Streptophyta; class Magnoliopsida; order Asterales; family Campanulaceae; genus Campanula; species Campanula takesimana. Next base: position 2,031,984 of record JAOWBW010000010.1, read on the forward strand.
TATTCGTAGAGAGCTTTGGGATGAAATTATGGATTTGAGTTCTAGCGGAGATCCTTGGTTTGTTATTGGTGACTTTAATTGTGTCCTTGATCAATCTGAAAAGTTGGGTGGTAGACCTATTAAGAGAAAAGTTGTTACTGAATTCTCGGATATGGTCCAATATTCTGGGCTTATCGATGCTGGTTATATTGGTAATATTTACACTTGGGTTAACAAACCTAAAGGGAAGCCTTCTATCTTTCAGAGACTAGATAGAGCATTCTATAATGCAGCGTGGTTGGATAAATTTCATGCTACTACGGTTTCTCATATTAATCGTACTTGTTCCGATCATGCTCCACTTGTGGTTCAAGTTAAAGTGCATGGTGATATTATTCATGGGAGTTTCAGGTTCCTAAATATTTGGACTAAACATCATTCTTTCCTTTCTGTGGTTGAAAACTCTTGGAACTCGTATATGGATGGGAGACCGCTTGTTCGTTTTGCTAAAAAGCTCGCTAGATTAAGAAAGGATATTTCGAAATGGAACAAAGAAGTATTTGGTAGGGTTGATCAACAAGTTAAAGATGCTGAAGATGAGGTGAGTCGCTGTGAACTAAACCTTCAAAATGACCCTAATGATACAACCAAATCTGATCTCAGTCTGGCACAAGCTCGACTTCTTGCTAAGCTTAAGATTGAAGAAGATTTTTGGCGTCAAAAGGCTAATATTTCTTGGATAAAAGATGGAGATAGGAATTCGAAATTTTTTCACTCTTTTGTTAGAAAGAAGAGACAAAAATTATTCATTCATCGGATTCAGAATAGTGAAGGTAATTGGATTTCCAAGAAAGAGGATATTCAACATGCTGCTGTTGATTTTTTTTCGAATCAACTTCAAAGCCCCTTTGATAACCCTCGTGATGATATTCTGGATGTCATTCCACGCCTTGTCAATGATGTTGATAATGATAGGCTCACGGCTGTTCCGTCTATGGAAGAGCTTAAGGATACGGTTTGGTTGATGAATAGTCAAAGTGCAGCGGGTCCAGACGGGTTTAATGGTTTTTTCTATAAGGAGTATTGGGACATCATTAAATCTGATTTTTATAAGGCTATCACGGAATTCTTTTCAGGATTTTCTCTTCCTCGAAGTTGGACAGCCACTCTTATTGTTATGCTTCCTAAAGTGAGTGTTCCTACGAGATTCAATGAGTTAAGGCCTATTAGCCTTTGTAATTTCTCTAATAAAGTTATTACAAAGCTGCTTACTTGTAGGCTTGCTTCTATTTTGCCTAGAATTATCTCACCGCAACAAAGTGGATTTGTCCAAGGACGTTTAATTCATGAGAATGTTCTTCTTGGACAGGAGCTTGCCCAATGTATAAAGAAAAAGGTGAGAGGATATAATGTTTGTTTAAAGCTAGATATGGCAAAGGCTTATGATAGAATATCTTGGTTTGCTCTGATTAAAGTCATGCGAAAGTTTGGTTTTTCTGAAGTCTGGAATGATTTAATATTCCGTTGTATTTCATCTTGTTGGTTTTCTGTGCTTGTCAATGGAGAATCGTGTGGTTTTTTTCCTTCCTCTCGAGGGCTTCGTAAAGGTGACCCAATCTCCCCTACCCTTTTTATAATGGCAGCCGAGGTGCTTAGTAGAGGCCTTAATGTGCTTCATTCTGACTTTCCTCGATATAGATATCGGGCTCACATCAATACTCCAATGATTTCCCATTTAGCCTATGCCGATGATATCATTATTTTTTGCAATGGGTCGAAAGATTCTATGGAAGCTCACATGAGATGTTTACAATGGTATCAATCTTTTTCTGGGCAATTGGTTAGCATAGCTAAGTCTTGCTATATGTTGGGTGTGGAAGATGAAAATAGAGATGCAATTATCACTGATGCGACGGGTTTTGTCAAAAAGACTCTCCCAATCACTTATCTTGGCTGCCCTTTATATGTGGGACGGAAGAAAATTTCTCTCTTTGATTCGGTTCTTGCTAAGATGGAGGCTAGATTGGCTTCATGGAAAGGTAAAATTTTATCTTTAGGTGCCAAGCTTTCTCTTATTCAGTCATGTCTTCAAGCAATTCCTTTATACTATATCTCTCTCCTGGATCCCCCAAAAGGTGTTATTGCTGCAATGTATCGTATTATTGCCAATTTCTTCTGGAGTGATGAAGATGGGAATAAAAAATGCCATTGGGTTCGTAGATCTCGTATGTTTCAGCCTACTTGTGAAGGGGGTTTAGGCTTGAGGAAGTTTGAAGATATTGCCAAAGCTTTCGCTATGAAACTTTGGTGGCGGTTTCGAGGTCATAACTCTTTATGGGCAGATTTTATGCTTGCCAAGTATTGCTTTGGTATACATCCTATGGATGCTTCTCAACCCTCTTTCTCTTCTCATATTTGGTGCCGTATGTTAAGTAAAAGATATTGTTGAAGCAAATATTGGCTGGAGAATTGGGCGAGGGGATATTTCAGTCCATGAAAATTGGCTAGATGGGTCACGGCTTCTACTTCCTGGGAATCACATTGAGGTTTCTTCTTTATTTGAAGATGGAAGACCTCGGGTTGATTACATTCTTGATGTTTATGGTTCGCAGCTTTTGCAATCTATTCAAAATCATACTATCTCCATTTCCAATGTTCCGGATCAATTATATTGGCTCCCATCTAGTAGAGGTCAGTTTACTATCTCTTCTGCTTGGCGTCTTTGTAAGGATGCTGGTACGCATGACTTTGTTTTTGAGTATTGCTGGCATAAGCATGTCCCTCTCAAAATCTCGGTGTTCATATGGAGACTTTTGCATAACGGTATTCCTACTGATGTTGCTATTCAACGCAAAGATATCTATTTAGCTTCAGGATGTGATTGTTGTATGGCTAAATCCCTTGAAGATGCGGATCATTTATTTGTTCATAGCAGCATTGCATGTAAAGTTTGGGCTGCATTTGCTAATATGTTGGGGGTCCCAATCATTCCTTATCATAGTGATACTGATATCCTCAGGTACTTTTCCATAAACCACAACTCTTCTTCCTCTCGGCCGATGAGATTTGTTTCTTGGAAATCTCCGTCCCTTGAGCTATTTAAACTTAATACAGATGGGGCTGCGAAAGGTAATCCTGGTCTGATTTCGGGTGGGGGTATTTTTCGAAATTCTCATGGAAATATGCTTTTTGCTTTTTCAAATTTTTATGGAGTTGGTACAAATATGGTTGCGGAAGCAAAAGCTGTTTTGGATGGTTTAAACTTTGCTGTTTCTTTTGGTATATCCTCTCTTTGGCTTGAAGTTGATTCGGAGATTCTTTTGAAGATTTTGATCTTGGATTATCATATTCCTTGGTCAATTTGGTATGAAGTTCAGCAAATAAAAAGGATTATGATGCAGATTCGGGTTCGTGTTACTCACATTCTTCGTGAAGGAAATCGGGTGGCCGATGGATTAGCTAATGTTGCATCTTCTACTAGATCCAATTCGGTTTTCTACTCATCAAAGGACCTCCCTCATGACTGCCGTGGCTCTTATAGACTGGATAGAGCATTCATTCCTTATATTAGACTCTAATTGTTTGTATGGCTAGGTTTCTATACTTTCTAATTGTGTTGATTGGTAGTTTCCCCTCCCTTATTTGTAGAGGACCTTACATCTTGTGTGAGGCCTCCCCCTTAGTCTTTTTCTCTTTGGTGGTTGAGGTTGGTCATGTCCCCCACCAGTTTGTAATTTTTATTTCTATTAATAAAATCTAGGGAGGTGCCGCCCTCCTTTCGCCAAAAAAAAATGTTTAGAATATGAAATTTGACAAAAGGATGTCAAAACAGCGTTCCTTAACAGGAACTCACTTAAGGATGTATTGGATACAACCTAAAGGTTTTGATAGTCAAGAAAATTCTAATAAAGTATGTAAGTTGCGCAGATTCATGTGATGGATTGAAGCAAGCTTCTAGGAGTTGGAATCACCGTGTTGATGAATCAAAGAGTTTGGTTTCATCAAAAACGAAGATGAATCTTGTATATACAAGAAGATTAGTGGGAGCATAGTGCTATTTCTTATCTTATATGTGGATGACATATTACTCATTGGAAACGACATTCCTATACGTGAGTCTGTAAAGACTTGGTTAAGAAAGTGTTTCGCAATGAAAGATATGGATGAAGCCACATATGTCCTTCGCATTAAGATCTACAGAGATAGATCAAGAAAGCTAAATTGGTGTAAGCCAAAGTACATACATTGACAAGGTCATTAGAAGATTCCGCATGGAAAATTCTAAGAGAGGATAGTTGCCAATAATACATGGAGTTTCTCTAAGCAAGACTCAATGTTAGACAAAAGATGAGCATGAGAAAATGTGTGAGATGCCCTTTGCTTCGGCAACTGGATCCACCATGCCATGATAAGTACTAAGCCGGATATATATAATGCTTGGAGCATGACGAGTAGATATCAATCCGGCTCCGGTGAGAATCACTGGATGGCTGTGAAAGCGACTCTTAAGTACTTGAGAAGGACTAAAGATTTATTTTTGATCTATGGAGGTATGGAAGATGATCTCGGATGCAAGCTTCCAAACCGACAAAGATGATTGTAGATCGCAATCTGATTTTGTGTTTATGTCAAATAGTGAAGCTGTAAGTTGGAATAGTTCCAAGCAGAGTACAGTCACTTAATTCTACATCTAAAGCTAAGTATATTGCTGCATTGGATGCTGCAAGGAAAACTGTTTGGATTAAGAAGTTCATTGGTGAACTTAAAGTGGTTCCTAGCATTGCTAATCCAATAGATCTTATTAGTGATAATAGTGGTGCTATCGATCAAGCAAAGGAACCAATGACACATCCTAAATCCAAACACATACTTAGGCATTTTTTATATCATTCGAGAAATCGTTGATAAAGGAAACATAAATATATGCAGAGTACCAAGTAATGATAACGTTGCGGACATGCTAACAAAGGGATTTCCACAAGCTAAACATGATGGTCATGTTAGGTCCATGGGTATTAGATATCTAGGAATTTGGGGCTAGGGCAAGTGGGAGATTGTTGGTGTTGGTGCCCTAGGCACGTTTGTTAAACATTGTATGTGTTATCATTATATTTATATTAATGAAGAGATATTTTGATTATTATTAATGCTCATGTTTGCTTATAATAATCTCCATCCCTAGAGCTTGTTAAGCACTAGTATAAAGGCTAAATGATCATGTGATGATCATGTTAGATTTATGGGTACTTGTTTGGAACAAGGTACTGAACATGACCCGCTGTATGAGATTTATGTCATGGTCTATGTCGTACATATATCTCATATTAGTTATGTTATTTGAATCCTTAGACATGAAGTTATTATAGTCTTCCACTAGATGAAGATTATGTTTGACATATTCAAACGCTACCTTTAACCAGGTAGTTATAAAGGGTATGATTGGCATAATTGGATTCACGTATGGAAGAATAATATGCTAATTGGATTTGTCCCTCTTCGGAGAGATGTCAAGCTTGGGCCCCTCGTAGGAATGATGTTGATGAAATGTTTGGCCAAACTCAAATGGATTGATTGAATCATTGTTATTTGGATTATCAACATATTCGGGATCGAGAAAAGTATTGAACAAGACAAGTTGACTTGTGTTCAATGACATCGTGGACAAAGGGATTATGACATGTTCTAAATGGAATGCGAACTTGTATCTAGTTACACTATTTGGGTAGGTATGACGGTTTCCTAGAACCTAATCATATCTTATGGGTTCATGTTTGGACCCATTGCCAACTTAGTGTAATCCTAGAGGGTCACACACGAATAGAACGAATCCTAAAGGACTGAATTGGAATTATGGAAAAATGGATTTTTCTGGTCGGGCACGACCGTGCTAAAGTGCTTGGCACGACCGTGCTGGTTTTAGGGCACGGCCGTGCTAAAGTGCTTGGCACGACCGTACCGATTATAAAGCATGACCGTGCAAATAATCAGAAAAGGGTAGGCAGACTCGACCCTATTGGCACAACCGTGCCAGTTTTAGGGCACGACCGTGCCATAGCTGCTTGGACAAAAAGTTTGTTTCCTTAATTGGGTGACGGGATTTAGGAATCCTAGGTCATTAAGGGTTAATGACTAGGACCTATATAAGCATCTTTTCACCAACCATTAAGCTAATGAAACCTAGTAGTTTTGAGAGACAATATTCTTGATTAGAGATTTGGAATCAAAGATCAAGAAATTCATAATTCCATATAGTCATTATAATTGTGAAAGTGTGTTTCATAATTTGGTCTAGCAACCAAGATCAAGTGTTCTTGATATTCGTTCATAGTGTGGATACCGCTAGAGGGTGAAGCTTATCATCTTCAAAGTTCGTGATTCTTGCTCTGTTCGTGATCAAGCTTTCAAGCCTCCAGGGCCGGTGATGAACCTGTGCAAGAAGCCCTCTTGCACAGGGCCCCAAATCTAAAGGGCCTCTTTTTTATATCCTCCATGTATTACTAATTCCCTCATAAAATGATACTCCCTCCGTCCCGCTCGAATTAGGATTCTTGGTCAAGTAGTTTATACTTTAACCAATAATTTAAAGAAAAATAATGATGATAATAAAAATTTAAAATTTTTTATTGTATCACGATTAATAATAAACTAAATAACTATTTTTAAATTTTTATTAAGCTAATTATTTTTCTTCAAATTGTTGGTCAAAGTATAAATTATTTGACCAAGAATCCTAATTCGAGCGGGACGGAGGGAGTATTTTATTTCTTTTATATTTATACAAATAAATTTTGATTAATTATTTTAATTTTGTTTAACTATTCTAATGAGAATATAAAATATACTTTTAATACACCATTACGAATTCCATCAATATCTCAGAGTTTCAGAACTAAGCTCAAAGTTCGTTTTTAAATATGTGAACATCATTTTGAGAGGAAGCGAGTATATATACAGTGTTGATTTAGTATATATACAAGGTGTTGCTTTAGTCACTTCTTAAATCAAATATGAAATCACATGAATTTTGTGAAACTCGAACAATGAAATCACACGAATGTTGCGACTCGAACAATCAAACGCCGACAAAGCTTCGCGACCTTATATAAGTTCCTCACTCTCTTCCTCGCAAATCACGTGTCGACGCTAAAAAATCTCTCTTCTATAACCCACCTTATTTACATTTTCTTTGATTGCTCTATCCACTTATAATCGACATCTTATCGGATTTACACAAGTCGAATTTAATTGTTATATAAAAAAAGTACTCATATATATATACAGTGTAAATTTTTAAATATTAAGGATCAAATATTCACATATGGCACAGGGCCCCTAAAATTATTGAGACGGGCCTGCAAGCCTCAATCGAATTCAAAGTTGCAAAATCAAAGGCATCAAGGGTTAGTATTCTAGTATTCATTATGCATGTATTTGATATAATCATATGAATGGATCTATGGGCTTTGGGTTTCACGAAAATTTTAAATGCTTAATTCCGCTGCGCATGTTACTCCAAAGGGTTAAATAGAGAGGTAGTTGCGAGATCGACAAGGGGAATGGGTTTAAAGCCTCTTGAGAAGTTAACCACGGCGGAAAACCCAACCTAGCTGACTGGAGATCCCAAGATCTATGTTCAAAAGGGACCACCTAACCGTTAAAAGACTTGTAACGTCACTATAGGGATTAACCCCTTACCTTTTTTTTTTTGGCGAAAGGAGGGCGGCACCTCCCTAGGTTTTATTAATGCAAAGAAAAAAAGTACAAGCATGGTGGGGGACATGACAACCTCAACCACCAGAGAGAACGATCTAGGGAGGAGGCCTTACACAATGCGTAAGGTCCTCTACACAAAAGGGAGGGGAACCTAGAATACAATGAAAAGAGAATATAAATGAATCTAGCCATGTTAACCAATACGAATATAAGGGATTTTAGCTTTGTCAAGTGCAAAGAAGCCTTTACAATGACTGGGAAGGTCATGATAAAGGGGGATGTCAATATTGCGCTCTTCATTCGCAGCCATGTTAGCCAAACCATCTGCAACACCAATGCCCTCTCTCAGAATATGAGTGACCCGCACCTCCATTTGATTCATAAGGCGAAAAATATGATCTATGATGTAGCCCACAGCCCAAGAACTTTGGAATCAAGTTCTAGCCAAACACGATGAAAACCCCAAACTTGAGCAGCAATGAGGCCATCCCTAGCAGCAAGAGCCTCAGCTACCATGTTGGATTGAACTCCATAAAAATTCGAGAATGCATAAATAAAATCCCCATGATTGTTTCGTATGATGCCACCACCCGCAGCTATACCCGGATTGCCCCGAGAAACACCATCCGTATTAATTTTAATCCAATCAGAACAAGGAGGATCCCAAACAACCAATCTGAATTTTCTAGAGATAGGGGGCGAAATATGCAATCGAAAAATATCCACCAAGTATTCATCACCGTAATCGAGGGGGAAAGAGAGAGAGAAAGAGGCAGCAATATTCGAAACAACCAAGCAAACCTTATGAATAATGCTGTTCGGATTCATCTTGATTCCCTCAAACCTGCTCTTATTTCGAGAAATCCATAGCTCCCAAATAATAATCGCCGGGATAATACAAGAGAGCCATTTGATGATTTGAGATGTTGGGTGAGAGGGACCTTGCCACCAGCAAAGAAGGGCTTGATTAATGCTCCCTAAAAGGAGATGTATCCCACAAATAGAACTAAAATGTGCCCAAACTCGGCTAGCACACTCTCCATGTAAAAAGATATGGCCAATAGAGTCTTCACTTCCAGCCCTACAACATTCACACTTTGAAGCTAAAGAGATACCTTTACCACGAATTTTATCATCCGAATGCAGTTCCCCATGCAAGACACGCCATAGAAGAACTGAAACCTTTTTTGGAATGTATATATTCCACCAAAAGGCATAAACAGTGGATTGAACTTTACTTGAGCGACATTCTCTCCATGCAGAGCTCACGGAAAACTTACCTGAGGTAGAAGGCAGCCAGAAAGGGATGTCCGGATGCTTTGATAAAGAGATTGCATGGGATTGTATCAAGTGCAAAAGCTGATTTCCGAAAACATTCCGAATATACTGAGTACGAGGAAGACCATTCTCAAATAAAGAGAAAATCTGCACATGATCATTTGGAATGAGGCTCATGGGAGCATTAAGCCAATTTTCGTGAATCGAAATTTCCCCTCCACCAATACGCCAGGCAAGACGACTTTCAACCAAAGGCTTCGCTTCCATCATTCTTTTCCACACATGGGAGGAGTATGATGTAAGGGATGCATCCATAGGGTGAATTTCCCAACAATATTTAGCCAACATAATTCTACTCCAAAGAGAATCCATTGTTCGACATCTCCACCAAAGTTTCATGGCAAAAGCAAGAGCAACATCTTCAAATATATGAAGGCCTAAACCCCCTTCATCAACCGGATAACACATGTGTGCCCACGAAAGCCAATGGCATTTTCGATTACCATCATTGCTGCTCCAAAAGAATCTAACAATAATCTTTTCTAATGCAAGAATAACACCTTTGGGAGGATTAATGAGAGATATGAAATATAAAGGAATGGCAGCAAGACAAGATTCGATCAAAGTGAGCTTGGCTCCAAACGATAACAATTTACCTTTCCACGATGCTAATCGAGATTCCATTTTCCGAATAAGAGGAGCAAACAATCGAATAGTTTTCCATCCCGTATATAGAGGGCAGCCCAAATAGGAGAGAGGAAGATCTTGTTTAAGGAATCCCGTAATAGCAGCCACATCTTCATTCCTATTACAATTCCGCCCCGTAATAAATCCAGATTTCTGAATGTTAACAAGTTGGCCCGAGAAACGTTGAAACCACTCAAAATATTTCATATGACATTCAAGAGACCTTTTAGAACCATTGCAAAAAATTATGAGATCATCTGCGTAAGCTAAATGAGAGACCATAGAAGTGTTAATATGGATCTGAAATCGATAGCTAGGGCGGACCGTATGCAAGTGATTTAACCCTCTACTCATCATATCTGCAGCAATAATGAAGAGACAAGGTGAAAGAGGGTCCCCTTGTCTAAGACCTCGAGTAGATGGGATAAAAACCGCAACTTTCTCCATTAATAAAAACAGAAAACAAGCTATTAGAGATGCATCTGAAAATCAAATCAATCCATACTTCATTAAAGCCAAATTGCCGCAGAACCTTTATTAGACCAAACCAGGACAATCTATCATACGCTTTTGCCATGTCTAGCTTCAGGACCACGTTAGATCCACGAACCTTTTTGTTGAGAGATTGCAGCATTTCTTAGGCCAGAAGAACATTCTCTTGAATTACCCTCCCTTTAACAAAACCACTTTGTTGTGGGGAGATAATACGAGGGAGAATAGGGGCAAGCCGAGTGGTCAGAATCTTAGTAATCACCTTATTGCAGAAATTACATGAACTAATAGGTCGAAGATCTGAAAAGGATGTAGGAAATTCCACTTTAGGAATAGTAACAATTAGCGTACTTGTCCAGCTTCTTGGCATAGAAAAACCCGAAAAAAAATCCCCAATAGCTCGAGTAAGGTCATCTTTAATGATATCCCAGCAACCTTTGTAAAACTCACCCGTAAAACCATCCGGGCCTGCTGCACTTTGCCCATTCATACCAAACACATTTTGTCAAATTTCCTCCATAGCTGGAACACCCGTTAGCAATCTGTTATCTTCATCAGTAATTAAACGAGGAATAAGAAATAAATAATCATCTGGGGGTAATTCACACTGACCTTGTAATTGATCAGGATAAAAACCAACCGCCTCCTCTTTGATATCATTCTTATCATGGATCCACTCTCCTTGTCGGTTTTTGATTTTATGAATGCACAATTTTTGCCTCTTTTTCTTGACTGTAGCATGGAAGAACCGAGTATTCTGATCGCCCTCTTTTATCCACTTTAAATTAGCCTTTTGAAGACAACATATTTGTTGCTTATGATGGTACTTTTCTAGATAAGTTGCTTATCTCTAAAAGAACCAGTGGGAGTAAAATATACCTCGAATGGTTCGAGACTCAGAAAATAGTATTTAACCTATGATGGAAGTTGAACAAACTTTCACAAGGGATTGTGAAAATCCGTTCAAGATATACATGATAGGATACAATCTGTTACAAGAAATATTGGATATTTTGAAATAGAAAGTATTGAGGTAAAGCTCATTGAGAATGACATATTACCACCTATCAAAATGCAGTGTTTGCTCCATATTCAGATTAATGACTTGGAGTCATAAAATCTAAAATGCAATCCATATATGATAATCAAGTTTGGAACTTGATCATTCTAACCTAAGGTGTAAAAACCAAAGGATGAGATTGAGTTTTCTTGGAGAAAACTTACGTGGGTAGCAAGGAACTTATTAGAATTCTCATAGTCACATCTTCATGTTTGGAATATGAAATTTGACAGAAGGATGTCAAAACAGCGTTCCTTAATGGGAACTCACTTAAGAATATATTGGATACAACGTAAAGGTTTTGATAGTCAAGAAAATTCTAAAAGTATGAAAGTTGCGCAGATTCATGGGATGGATTGAAGCAAGCTTCTGGGAGTTGAAATCTCTGTTTTGATGAATCAAAGAGTTTGGCTTCATCAAAAACGAAGATGAATCTTGTATATACAAGAAGATTAGTGGGAGCATGGTGCTATTCCTTATCTTATATGTGGATGACATATTGCTCATTGGAAACGACATTCCTACACTTTAATCTGTAAAGATTTGGTTAAGAAAGTGTTTCGCAATGACGAATATGGATGAAGCTGCCTACGTCCTTGGCATTAAGATCTACAGAGATAGATAGAGGAAGCTAATTGGTTTAAGCCAAAGTACATACTTTTTTTTTTTTTGGCGAAAAGAGGACGGTACCTCCCTAGATTTTATTGATTAAAAAGAAAAGTACAAACAAGGTGGGGGACATGACAACCTCAACCACCTGGAAATAGAGACTATGGGGGGAAGCCTTACACAAGTTATAAGGTCCTCTACAATAAAGGAAGGGGTGATTACATAAACTAGCAAACAATCTAAAACAAAATCTAGCCATAGTGAGAAGTAAATTATCTGAGCCGAATATGGGAGGTAGAGGAGCGATCCAACACAAGGGCACCCTTACAATCCGAGGGCAGATCATAAAAAAAATAGTATAAAGAATTGGTACGAGACACCACTGCAGCATTAGCAAGACCATCAGCAACCATATTACCTTCGCGAAGCACATGAGTAACCCGGACTGTCATCAGGTTCAAAAGGCATTTAATCTCCATAATGTCATACCAAATAGTCCAAGGAATGTGGTATTCCTCAACAATAATTTTGAGGAGAACTTCCGAATCTATTTCTAACCATAAAGAAGAAATACCGAATCTCCAAGAGAAAGCTAAGCCATGCCTAACGGCCTTAGCCTCTGCCACCATATTAGTGCCATGGCCATAGAAGTGGGAGAAAGCAAAGACCATATTGCCATTTGAGTCCCGAATAATACCGCCTCCAGTAATAATACCTGGATTACCTTTCGAAGCTCCATCTGTATTTAGCTTAAAGTGCTCCAATATTGGAGGATTCCAAGAGACCATCCTAATTTTCTTACTGATAGTAGGAGTACCCGAAATGCCAAAGAAAGCAAAAACCAGATTATCGGCCCAAGAACCCGAAAACTGAATGTCAAAAGCTTTGATCACATCTTTAACAGAAGCAACAACTAAAGAAGTAACCCGAGAAAAAGACATCTTCAACCCCTCAAATCTCGATTTATTTCTCCCTTTTCAGATTTCCCATAGAATAAAACAAGGTATAACACGACGTAGCCAAGAAATACCGTGGGAAACCTTTTTAGTATTGCAAAACCACCAACTGGCCAGAATAGAGTGAAGATTGTAGGTAAAATACTTCAGGCCAATGATGTGAGAAAAATAGCCCCAGACTTTCCTAGTGATATCACCATACACAAAAAGATGCTCTAGATCTTCAATAGATGGATGAGAACAGCAATTACACGCAGAAACAAAGGAAATACCTCCCTTTTGGATGGCACAATCTGTAGGGATCCCTCTATGCAGAGTACGCCACATGAAGATTGAGATTTTGAGAGGAATATTTTTATGCCAACAGTGTTCAAAAATAGGCCGAGAAAGACCTTTGGATCGACATACATTCCAGGCCGAAGATATGGAAAAACTGCCCGAGGCATTAGGCATCCAAAATAACGCATCAATGTCCTAAGCTGATGATGCATGGAGTTTCTCTAAGCAAGACTCAATGTCCTAATACAAAAGATGAGCATGAGAAAATGAGTGAGATGCCATTTGCTTCGGCAATAGGATCCACCATGCCATGATAAGTACTAAGCCGAATATATCTAATTCTTGGAGCATGACGAGTAGATATCAATCCGACCCCGGTGAGTCTCACTGGATGGCTTTAAAAGCGATTCTTAACTAATCGAGAAGGACTAAAGATTCGTTTTTAATCTATGGGGGTATGGAAAATGATCTCGGATGCAAGCTTCCAAACCAACAAAGTTGATAAAAGATCGCAATCGGGTTTTATGCATATGTCGAATAGTGGAGCTGTAAGTTGAAATAGTTCCAAGCAGAGTACAGTCACTAATTCTACAACTAAAACTAAGTATATTGCTGCATTGGATGCTGCAAAGGAAACTGTTTGGATTAAGAAGTTCATTGGTGAACTTGAGATGGTTCCTAGTATTGCTAATCCAATAGACCTTTATTATGATAATAATGGTGCTATTGCTCAAGAAAAGTAACCAAGGGCACATCCTAAATCCAAACACATACTTAGGCGTTTTTCATATCGTTCGAGAAATCGTTGATAAGGGAGACGTAAATATATGCAAAGTACCAACTAAATGATAATGTTGCGGACACGCTAACAAAGGGACTTCCACAAGCTAAACATGATGGTCATGTTAGGTCCATGGGTATTAGATACCTAAGTGATTGGGCCTAGGGCAAGTGGGAGATTTTTAGTGTTGGTTCCCTAGGCATGTTTGTTAAACGTTATATGTGTTATTATTCTATTCATATTAATGAAGAGATATTTTGATTATTATTGTTTTTTTTTGGCGAAAGGAGACGGTACTCCCTAGATTTTATAAATAAAGAAATAAAATTACAAGAAAAATGATGGAGGACATAACGACCTTGCCACCATATGATAAACAACTAGGGGGAGGACTTATACAAACCATAAGACCTTTACTAAGAAAGGGGCCTAACCAAAACAGAGGAAACCATAAGGCTAGAGTCTAATGTTGGGATAGGAAATCTTATCAAAATAAATCATACTTTGACAGTGTCGAGGGCATGAATCCAAGGAGTGAAACTCGAAATCTTCCCTTCCATCCGTAGAGAAATTGGCAAGGAAATCAGCAACTTTATTTTGATTATTATTGTTGCTCATGTTTGCTTATAATAATCTCCGTCCCTAGAGCTTGTTAAGCACTAGTATAGAGGCTAAATGATCATGGGATGATCATGTTAGATTTATGGGTACTTGTTTGGAACAAGGTACTGGACATGACCCGCTGTATGAGATTTATGTTATGGTCTATGTCGTACATATATCTCATATTAGTTATGTCATTTGAATCCTTAGACATGAAGTTATTATAGTCTTCCACTTGATGAAGATTATGTTTGACATATTCAAACGTTACCTTTAACCAGGTAGCTATAAAGGGTATGATTGGCATAATCGGATTCACGTAGGGAAGAATAATAAGCTAAGATGGATTTGTCCCTCTTCGGAGAGATGTCAAGCTTGGGCCCCTCGTAGGAATGTTGTTGATGAAATGTTTGGCCAAACTCAAATGGATTGATTGGATCAATGTCATTTGGATTATCAACATATTCAGGATCGAGAAAAGTATTGAACAATACAAGTTGACTTGTTGACCATGACTTGTGTTCAATGACATCGTGGACAAAGGGATTATGACATGTTCTAAAGGAATGCGAACTTGTATCTAGTTACACTATCTGGGTAAGTATGACGGTTTGCTAGAACCTAATCATATCTTATGGTTTCATGTTTGAACCCATTGCCAACTTAGTGTAATCCTAGAGGGTCACACACGAATAGAACGAATCTTAAAAGGACTTAATTGGAATTTTGGGTCGAAGGACTTTTGAGGGATTTTAGGAATTTAGAGGAGAAAACAGGAATATGGGAAAACAGGAGGGTCCGCCTGGACCTTTCAAAGGACCTGACCGGACCTCCTTCAATACCCGGTCGGGCTCCCTTGTGTACCCGGTCGGGCAGATACTGTTTCGGCCAGAAACTTTCCTATTCCGATTTCTTGCGAGTTTGACCATTTGTTACCTATTTGGAATAGGTGTAACAAGTATAAAAGTCCCCTCTAGTTGCCCTAATCAGTCTTATGCATTATGTTATGTTTGTGAGTGCCTCCAAGGGTTTGAGAGGATGATTTTCTTGTTCTAAGAAATCCCTAGATTGAAGAACAAGAATATCACACACATAATAATTCCATATAGTTCTATACATTGTGAAAGCGTGTTTCACAATTTGGTCTAGCAACCAAGATCAAGTGTTCTTGATATTCGTTCGTGGTGTGGATACCGCTAGAGGGTGAAACTTATCATCTTCAAAGTTCGTGTTCCTGTTTTGATTCATGATCAAGTTCTAATCTCCTTTTTTTTTCTTTTTTTTTTTTTTTGGCGAAAGGAGATGGTACTCCCTAGATTTTATTAATTAAAGAAAAAGGTACAGAGCAATGGTGATGGACAATAGCCTTAAACACTAGGAAATAAAAAACTAAGCAAATAATTACTTTCTAAAATAGGGGATGGCCGCCTTATCACATTGATAAGGCCCCTTACAAGAGGGGGGGGGGAGATCTAAATAAGAAGAAAAGAAAAAACTAGAAGCTTGATCCGCAGCATGATTTGCAAGAGCATCCGCAACTTGGTTACCTTCTCGAAGAATATGTGTTACTCTAATCTGAATTGTAGACATAAACCGCTTGATTTCTTTAATATAATGCCACACACGCCAAGGAGTTGGACACAAACCATTCAAAATCCGCGCTAAGATCTCAGAATCGACCTCCAACCAAATAGAAGTAAGACCAAACCCTAAATCAAGAGTAAGCCCATCATATGCAGCTTTGACTTCGGCTTCCATGTTTGACAAATGCCCATAATAGTTAGCAAAAGCCCAAAAGATTTTACCATGAGAATCGCGAAAAATTCCACCACCCGAAGCAACACCGGGATTTCCTCTTGACACACCATCGGTATTGAGTTTTAGTTGATCAATAGGCCGCTTCCAAGATACTAATCTGGGAATTTTACACGACAGCGAGCTCCCAGGAATATTTAGCATCTGAAAAATGTGAGAGTCCAAAAAACTACATGGGAACACAATGGAAAAGGCTTTGACAATATCAATAATCTGCATTGTGATATGCTCAATAACCAGCACCGAGGAGATCATGGAACCTTCAAACCGAGCCTTATTTCTCCCTTTCCATAGAAACCAGCAAATTAAAGAAGGAAGTATCTCACAAAGCCAAGAAATACATTTACTCGCCTTGGGAGGAACATTTAGAGACCAAGCCGTAATTCTTTGAGCTAACGAAATCCCATGGAACCGAATACCAATTAGATTACTATAGAACAGCCATACATCCTTAGCAATCTCACCATGAAGTAAAATATGAGAAAGGGATTCACCTGATGGATTAACACAGCAATGACACTTAGAAGACAAAAAAATACCCCTCCTTTGAATATTATCATCCGTAGGAATTGCATTTTTCAATGCTTTCCACATAAAAACTGAAATCTTAAGGGGAATATGTTTATGCCAAATGGATTCAAACACTTTGCATTTAGGCCTTGCTGTTCGACATACTAGCCAAGCCGAGGAGGTAGAAAACTTACCCGATGTTGAAGGGGTCCAGAATAGAGAGTCCGGGCTGTTATTAAGACGAATAAAACGAGACTGAATCAAGTCTACCACCTGCTGCCCATAAGTGTCCCGAATGTAATCTAGACGGGGCAAACCATTCTCAAATAAATGATATATTTCCGAGTGATCATTGTCAGGAAAAACAAATTCTGAAATAAGCCACTGCTCATGAACCGAAACTTGACCACTATTAATACCCCAAAACATATTTGGCTCCATAATATCTTTGACCTCCACCTTCCTTTTCCAAATGTGGGAACAACCAATCTGAGTTGTTGCATCTAAGGGATGAGAATTATGACAATACTTTTCTTGGATAAATTGAGCCCATAAAGAATTTCCAGATCTGAATCTCCACCAAAGCTTCATAGCAAAAGCTTTCGCCATATCACTAAAGCTTCGAAGCCCTAAACCACCCTCATTAACAGGCCAAAAAAATTCTGATCGAGAAACCCAATAGCACCTCTTTTATCCGTCTGAAATACTCCAAAAGAAATTAGAGATCAGCCTAGTCATTGCATCGATAGTACCTTTTGGAGGCTCTAGAAGGGACAAATAATAGATGGGAATAGCTTGTAAACAAGCTCTTATAAGAGTAAGCTTAGCCCCATTCGAGAGAATCTTACCTTGCCATGCTTCAAGACGTTCCTCCATTTTTCTCAACACCGGAAAGAATAAAGATTGGGTTTTCTGACCCGTGTATAACGGACATCCAAGATAAGTGATAGGAAGATGTTTATGAGTGAAACCCGTAAGACCAGCCACAAGATCAGCCCTAGCCAAAGTCGTTTTCCCCAAGAGAAAACAAGATTTAGCCACACTTACTAATTGCCCCGAGAAGCCTTGATATGCCCGCAGAAAATCCATATGGATAGTAATAGATTCCTGGCTTCCATTACAAAAAATAAGGACATCATCCGCATAGGAGAGGTGTGAAATGACCGGGACATGAAGATGACTAGTGTGATAAGCAATTGGACGATGAATATCATGCAAATGGTTTAGCCCTCTACTAAGGACTTCTGCAGCAATAATGAAAAAGGGTAGGAGATATAGGATCCCCTTGCCTGAGTCCTCTTGACGAAGAAAAATACCCGCAAGCTTCACCATTGACCAAAACTGAGAACCAACAATCAGATATGCATCTAAAAATCATATCAATCCATATTTCAGAAAAGCCAAAACACCGAAGAACTTTAATAATAGAAAACCAAGACAGCCGATCATAAGCCTTTGCCATATCCAATTTGAAAGCAATGTTACTCCCAAACACCTTTCTATTCAAAGAACACATAAGCTCCTGAGCAAGAAGTACATTATCATGAATAAGCCTTCCACGAATAAAACCACTTTGTTGAGGGGAGATAATACGAGGAAGAATAGAAGCCAAACGGCCATTAAGAAGTTTAGTGATAATTTTATTCGAGAAATTACATAAGCTGAGCCATAAATCAGAGAAGGAAGAAGGCACAGCCACCTTAGGAAGAAGAACAATGCTTGTGCTAGTCCAACTTCGAGGCATTTGAAAACCAGCAAAGAAATCAAGCACAGCTCGGTGAAGATCATTATAAATAATATCCCAACAAACCTTGAAGAATTCCCCTGTATAACCATCCGGCCCAGCAGCACTAGATCCACACATCGAGAACACCACTTCTTTGACCTCCTCAAGAGAAGGAGGGTCTGTCAAAATCTGATTATCCGCAACCTCAATAAGTCTAGGGATTCGTTCCAAAAGATCATCATTAGTGCAAACAGCCGCCCCATTTAAATGATCCTTGAAGAACCTCACAGCTTCTTCTTGAATAGCTCCTGAATTCTCAATCCAATTCCCATCTCCATTTTGGATACGATGAATATGTAATTTCATTCTCTTTTTCTTAACATAAGAATGAAAAAATGAAGTATTCCGATCACCATCTTTAAGCCATAACAGATTTGCTTTTTGCATCCAATATTTTCTTCAACTTTAAGGCAGAAAAGAAGATTGGATTGAGCGAGATGTAAAGCAACCCGTGTCTCCTCACAAGGATTTTGGTCAAAAGCCACTTCCTTGGAAGTTACATCATCCTCAGCAAGCCGAACTTGTTGGTCAATTCTCCCAAAGACTTCTTTATTCCAACATTGAATACTATGTTTAAGCCTACCAAGCTTTTTAGCAAATCTGACCATAGGCCTCCCATCCATATTGCCAGCCCAAGAATCTTTAACAAGAGGCAGAAAACTCGCATGTTTAAGCCAAACATTAATAAACCTGAAAGCCCCTTTTTTAATCTCCGAAGAAAGAGTGACATCAATCAATAAAGGAGAGTGATCAAAACACGTCCGACTAAGATGAGATACAGTCGTATGATGAAAACAGTCTAACCATTCAGAATTATAGAAAACCCTGTCAATGCGTTGCCAAATAGAAGCCCTACCCTCTCTTTTGTTCAGCCACGTATTGCTATTCCCTTGAAATCCTCCATCTATAAGATTCGCCACTTGTATCTGAAAAATCAATCACCTTTGCCCCTGTAACAAGTTTACCCCCTAATTTATCCGCTTGATCCAGAATAGCATTAAAGTCTCCAGCAATAAGCCAAGGGATCTTGACCATACTTCTATCAATAATATACTTCCAGAGATCACGACGTTGATACTTACAACAACTGGCATAGACAAAAGAAATACAAACTTTAGTCGGCCAAAGATAGTGAGATACGTTAACCGTAATAACTTGCTCAAGATTATCAATTATTTCACAATCAACACCATGCTTCCAAAAGATCCAAATGCTGCCTTTGTCATTAGAAACCATAGATATAAATACCGTCCCGAACAACGCACCGGTTTTGCAATTGGGACGGGACATACCGGTACCGGAACGTACCGGTGTACCTTACCGGATTCACCGCACATTTTAGTATTTTTTAAGATAATTATATATATAACATATGTTCAACAAAAATTTACAGAAGCTTGTATTTTATCATCAAACTATACCAATACTAGCATAAGTTTAGTATAGGTTGCTTACAAATTACAGTTCTGCAGCTTCAATTTCTTGGACTACATAGGCTGCTTCCTGTTTTGCGACTTGACGACCTTGAAAGTTCTATTGCGTTGAATGGATGTTGATTAATCATGAAGTATAAATCTAGGGCATAGCTTTAAAAAAAAAAAACTCAAGTTTAAATATATTTTTATTAGGTCCGACAATTAAAAATTGTTTTAAAAGTCTTTCTTTTCGCGCACTGACCGGTACGACCATCTCGGCCGGTACGGTCCGATTCAGACCGGTACACGGCGGTTCAGGATAGTACAGAAACTGGGATGGAATTAAACCTGTACCGCACCGGTTTTCAACTGGGACGGGACGTACCGGCCGGTACGGACCGGTACGGAACGGGATTTATAACTAAGTTAGAAACACCATTTGAACATCAAAACTTTCTAACATAAGAAGGAAGACGAGCTGCATCAATCTTAGGTTCATAAATAGCCATCAACGGAGCATTGTGAAGACGAAGCAGCCTTTTGATTCTACGAACTGAAGGGGAATTACCAAGACCACGAACATTCCAACTAAGAATACCTACCATTGGAAACATAAATGATAAGAAGCAAAAAGAAGGGCTTTTAAGCCAGAACCGAATTGGGGAATTCTCCCCCATCTTTCTCAACTGCATGAAAATCAGAATTTGATTGAGAATTATGATTCCTTGGAGATAGAGATAAATTCCCAATTAAACTTCCACTAGGGTTCTTAGGCATAGAGCTTTTGGTAACAACAACCTCTGAATCTGAATCATTTTTCTCATCACCCACACCATTAACATCATCAATCCAAATCTCATTGAATTTAGAGGATGAACCATTCTCCTTATATCCAGCAGCATTCCCTATGGGAGGATCACCCTCGGCTAAGGGGTCAAAATAATTAGCTAGAGGAGGAGATCTTACTTGCGACAAACCACTTGTTTTCTTGAGAGTAGTGGGAGAAACAAAGGGAACACCACGCTTAGGGAGGAAGCTAAACCCATTGGTGATAATATTGGACACCTGCCGAGGTGCCTTTGGAGATGGGGGCTTTGAGATCATAGAAGGAACCACATTCTGAATATTAAAAGCTTCAGAAACCATAATAGAGGGTTTTGAGACCTTTGCTACAATAGGATCAGTAATAGCTCCATCCAGATCCACCACAGTTTGATTCTCTACAATCACGTTCTCCTTATCCAAAGCTGGTTGTTTCATTTCTCCTTTACCACATAAACTTGATTCTTTTTAGTACCACCTAGATTGGGCTTCACCATATCGTTTCTCGCTATTTCTTGCGTACCATAAGAATTACTTTGAGAATGCTCACCTTTATTGTTTGCTGGAACATCAACTTGAATGGCCTTCCCTTTCTCTGCCTTGGGGTTTTCCACAGATTTAGACATATCTTGCTTCGGATTGAGATAGAAACAAGTACTCATATCATGCCCAAGCTTATAACAATGTTTACAATAATGAGGCAAATTTGTAAACTCCAGAACCTGATAAAAACTTGAAAATTCATCCCCACAATCAAGGGTAAATTGCAATTTGGTTCCTGACATTTACAAACTTTTGCAATTTAGTTCCCAACAGTTTTTTTTCGCCAATTGGTTCCCAACATTTACATTTTTTTGCAATGTGGCTATTAAAGTAACTGGGCGTTAGTTTTCTAACAAATTTTATGTCATGTGACTAGCACATGACGTTTTAAGATATTCTTAAAGCTACACATATCCGATTAATATGATTCTTCTTTTAAATTGAAGCTAATATTTAAATCTACAATATATATTTTTTTGGAAATTTATTGGGTAGTTGGATTATTTTTACATTTAATCTTAATTTTAAATATTAAAAAAATAGAAATCACGTAAAATATAATCTAAAAAAGATATTAGCCCAAATATGCTCCATATGAAGTAAATTCTATATGTAGATTATCAGTTCGTAAAAATCTTTGATAGAAAAAAAAAGGAAGAAGAAGAGGACGATGAATCGAGGGAAGAGTGTATGTGGAATGGGTGTTGCGGGAAAGTGGCAGAGGGGTGGAGAAAAATAAACTTTAGGAAACATACATATAGAAATTACTTCATATGAAACATACTTGGGCTAATACCTTTTTTAGATTATATTTCACGTGTTTTTATTTTTTTAATATTTAAAATTAAGATTAAATGTAAAAATATTTTAGGTACCCAACAAATTTCCAAAAAAAAATTTATGTTGTAGATTTAAATATTAGTTTCAATATAAAAAAAGAATCATATTAATCGGATATGTGTAGCTTTACGAATATTTTAAAACGTCATTTAAAACGTCATGTGCTAGTCACATGACATAAAATCGTTAGAAAACTAACGCCCAATTACTTTTATAGCCACATTGCAAAAAAATGTAAATGTTGGGAACCAATCGGCGAAAAAAAACTGTTGGGAACCAAATTGCAAAAGTTTGTAAATGTCAGGAATCAAATTGCAATTTGCCCCCACAATCAATGAAAACCCTAGATGGGAGCTTTTTTAACAAGTCAACCTGCACCAGAACCCTTGCTTCACTTGGCCTAGATAAATTTGCTGTGGGTTGATCAATAGATAAAGGTTCACCAAAGATTTTTGCAATAGAAAAAAGACAAACCTTGTTAAACATATGTATTGGAAGACCCGGAAGACACACCCAAACTGGAAATAGCGAAGATTCCTTCTCCGGATGCCAAGACGGATTCCAACGAAACACTCTCATCGGATGTCTTCCAAGTTGCTAAGACTCCCGAGACCACAACCTATTGAAATCTCCTTCATGCATAAGCCGGATCAAAATATGTTTTGAATCCACATGACCAAGACTAAATTTTGCCTTCAAACCAAACTTAACAAAGTATTGTCTCGTGATTTCCATAGAAGGGCGACCATGAGAGAATTTGCCAATAAGTGTAAACTTGAAAGGCCGAGCAAGAGAAGAAATCATCTCTTTAGAAAACTTGAGCGTTGGTTCTCCCTTATGAGTAGACACCGGAATAATATTAATAGACGGAGAAGGTGAATTCTGAGAAACCTTAAGTAGATATGCAAAGGATTTCTTGTGAGTAGGTGAAGACGGCGCAAGATTTATCAAGTTTCTAATCTCCACCAAGATTCAAGGTTGCAAAATCAAAGGCTTCATGGGTTAGTATTCTAGTATTCATTATGCATGTATTTGACTTAATCATATGAATGGATCTATGGGCTTTGGGTTTCATGAAAATTTTAAATGCTTAATTCCGCTGTGCATGTTACTAAGAAACCCAACAGGAACCCCTGCAAAGATGATTAGTGTAGAAAAAAGAAGAAGAATAGGAAGAACATATGGGAGGCGGGCGATTCTGGTCCTTGATGTGGGATGCGCGCGCATTAGGCCAAGGAGACCAGAGGCGCACGCTTCCCCCATCAGAGACCAGAATGCCCTGAAAAATGTAGACTTTGAACAGAAATGCAAGTTTAACCCTCAAACGTCCCCAGCGGAGTCGCCACTGTAGATACCCCAGGCGGAGCCCGCTCGCTTGGCTAGGGTGGCGGATTGTAGAGTCGCCACCTATGTTTTAGAGGGACATAAGAAAAACCTAATATTTAGCCTAAGTTTGATTACGAAAATAGAGATTCTTGTTATGAGGTTCGGGGTTAGGTTACGAGATGGGAAGTACTTAAACACCCATCTCGCCCAACTAATGTTGGTCTTGCTTGATCAAAGTCTACATAAATAAAATGTTCTTCCTATTTTTTTGTAATGATAAAAGGGGGGGTTTAAGAAGGGGTGTTTGGAATGTAGGGAGATAACTCCTTGGCCAACTTCAATGGAATGAAGTGGCCTTTGGTGTCATGTCCCAAAATGGTTTTGGGGTGATTGCACGTTTGATGAAATCAAAGAGAAGAAGGGAGATGAAGTAGAAAGGATGGAGGAAAGGAGAGTTTTACCTACACTTCAAATGATCTTTCAACACTTCTTGGAATTTGCCTTGAAATGCCTTGAAAATGTTTGTGTATTGTTTTCTTAATCACAAAAAGTCCTCTCCTTCAAAGGTGAATTAGAGGGGTTTATATAGGTGTAAAACTGGATGTTTTTTGTGCCAAAACGAAGTCACAAAGACCAGTTTCCCGGGCAAATCATGTAAAATGAGCAAGGGAGGGATTCTTGGACAGAAATCTGTAACTGACGCCCAGAGGCGCGCCCCCCCTGCGTTGGTAGCGGGATGCGCGCGCTTCTGACCCCTACGGGCGGAGGCGTGCGACCTTGAAATTGCTTTTTTGACAGAATGGACTGGAAAGTCAGCCCTGTTATTCAGTTTAGCCCCTGGACTTAACGAAGTTAGTCAGGAACTTAATGGAAGTAACAGAAACTAACGAGAAACACTTAAAATAGGGAGAAACACAAGATCAACCGTGCAATCGGGGTGAGCGGTCCAAGGCGGGGTATCTACACTAGGGACGGAGATTATTATAATAAACATGCAAAAGATATAATAATCAAGTTTGTTATCTCTATAACAATAAAAGCATGATGTAACGTAAAGGCCTTTCTCAATGGCCTAGGTCATACTATTCAACACTTTATTGTGATATAATGGTGCTATATCTCAAGCAAAAGAACGTAGATCGCATCAGAAATCCAAACATATACTTCGTCGTTTTCATATTATTCGAGAAATCGTTGATATAGGAGACGTGAATATATGCAGAGTACCAACTGAGCATAATATTGCTGACCCACTAACATAGGGTCTTCCGCAAGCGAAGCATGACAATCATGTTAGGTATATGGATATTCGATACATTAATTAGGCCTATTGCAAGTGGAAGATTGTTGGTATGTATGCCATAGGCACGTTATTTGAACGATTAATGTTATCATTTGCGTTACGCTTTAATAAGCATTTGAATGTTTGATTATTATATATTTTTCATGTTTTTATAATAATATCCGTCACTAGTAAAAATGATTATTTACTAGTATAAGTTTAATGAATAGTCATATGATGATTATGTGTATATGATACAATTAGACTTATGGGTATTTGTTGGAGAACAAATACTGGACTGACCCCTTATGAGATTTATACCATGGTCAAGTGTCATAATTAAACCTCGTATAGTTATCTCACTTGAATCTTTAGACCTGAGGTTATTACAGTCTTCCACATGATGAACATTATGTTTGACATATTCAAACGCTACATTTAACCGGATAGTTATAAAGAATATGATTTACATAATCAGAATCATGTTGGGAAGAGTATTAAGCCAAGAAGGGATTTGTTCCTCTAAAATAGAGATGTCAAGCTTGGGCCCCTCGATGAACAATATTGATGAAATGCATGGCCGTGCTCAAATGAATTGATTAGATCAATGTCATTTGTGCTATCAATATATTCGGGATTGATAAAGCATTGAACAAGTAAGTTGACTATTGACCATGGTTTACATTCAATGGACATCGTGAAACAAAGAGATTTTGATATGTTCTATTTATAGAAAAAATTGGGATTTAAAAGTTATACTATTTGGGATGTCATAATTGCTTGCTAGAGTTCGCTTATGACTTACGAGGTCTGAATGGTTCGGACTCGTTGTCAAATTAGTATAATCTTATTGGCTCACATACACAAAAAGGATAATTAAAAGAAACAACAAAATGAGGCAGTATGGATCCAGATCAGTACGGCTGGCTTGGAGCCATAAGGCTCCAGCAGAGCCGTACGGACTCTACGCCGGACTGCAGTTTATTTTAAGTATTTTTTTGTTGGACAAGTAGACCCTAAAGGATCTTGGAGACCTCTAGCATATAATGTGGACAGCCGGGATTAATTCCAATAATATTGATTTGTGAAATCATAATTTCTTTCTTGGAGAGACAAAATACACATATTATACTAGGGTTATTAAGTTTGATTATTCTCAATCATCAAACTCTAATAATCAAAGGGAGCAATTGAAGAAGCGTTCTCCATCAACTTTTTCAATCCGAATGACCTAAAAGTTAAGTCAAGAAGAGTTCTTGAATCTGTTCGACGTGTGGATCACCGGTAGAGGGTGCTCATCTTAGCATCTAAATCATAGGTTTCATATTTCGATCAACAAGGGTTTGTTTCTTTCGTCTTATATATTGTGGATATTTTGATCGTAACGTGTATAGGCTTTGGGTTTCTTTATGTAAAGTCTTTCGCTTGGCATGATTGCACGAAACGCAACAGAACTCACCTTCCATTCCATTGATAATTTCTCATTTCTTTTAGGAACGAGAATTAATAAAAAAAACAAATTAAAGTAGGTGTTGTATGTATGTGTTATGTTTGTTAAAAAAAAAGATGTATGTGTTATTAATAATAATGTATTACTCCATCCATTCCCGACTAAGGTTCTTAGTTTGACTTTACACGGAGATTAAAAAAAAGTAAATGTTGTTAGTATAAAAAGTGAAGTAAGAGAAAGTAGGAGAGAGAAAGTGGGTAGAAAGCTTTTGTTGTGAGAATGACAAGTGGGTCCCCTTGTCCATTTTAAGTAATAAAATAACCAACAACCTTAGTCTGGGACAAACCAAAAAAGAAAGTAAGAACCTTAGTCTAGGACGGAGGGAATATAATGTTTTTCTTTAAGATGAGACTTTATAATGAGAACCAAATGGCAAAATAAGAACATTTTAATGGGACAGAGGGAACATATTTTTATTGATTTACTATTATATAACATTATTTGTACAACTTAGTCCTCTTTTCGCCAAAAAAAAAAATAAAATATTTGTACAACTTAGTTCTAATGTAAAACCAAAAAAAAAAATGATCACCAACAAAAAACATTTCTTACTCCGTCTCAGAGTATATGTTCACCCTCTCATTTGCACGGAGATTAAGAAATAGAAGAAGTGATGCAAGTGTTATGAGTGTAAAAGTAAAGTATGATAGAGAATGAGTGAGAGATAATAGTAAGTTGATTGGTGTTGTGAGTATAAAAGTAAGTAGGAGAGAGAATGAGTGAGATAAATAATAAAAATTGTTTTTCGATTTTAAGAAGTGGACATATACTCTGAAACATGACAGACTAATAAGGAAATGTGGAAATATACTCTGGGAAAGAAGGAGTACGTAACATCACTAAAAAAAAGGATAATTTATAGTGTGATAATTTTTTTTTTTATCAAAATTAAACATTTATTTCACAACGGAGGAAGAAGTATTTTAGAATAAAAAGAATTAGATTGCAATTCAAATTATTTATTTTTTTATTTTTTTATTTTTTTATTTTTTTAATAGGAATCGAATATTTTTTGGGGATTCATAAAAACTTCAGAACCTGGTTCTTGACGCATTCCCAACTTGCCAAGCACATGGTCCATTCGGTTACCTCATCCTATCTACCCGCCAAACGACTCACCGCTAATTTGAATTTCATTTCCAACCCAATCAAGAATCGATGCCTCTTTCTCTTAAAATCGTGTTCTTCTATCAAACAACTCTTTCAAATTCATGCTCAAATCCTTACGTCCGGTCTCCATTCGGATTATCATCTCATTGAAGAAATCATCCAATTTTGCAATTCTCATCGCTCTGGAAGCGTGCCTTATGCTAGGATTGTGATCGAAAGCTCCTCAAATGCTACACCTTCATCGTGGAACAATGTCATTAAAGGCTACGCTACAGTTAAATCCGAAATTTGTGATTTTCCGAGAGGAAGTTTATTTGTGTTTATTGGGATGCTCCGTTCAGAATCTAGACCGGACAACCTTACTTACCCTTATTTATTCAAGGCTTGTGCGGAAATTCCAGCCCTTGAAGAAGGGCGACAAATCAATTCTGATGTAACAAAGCGTGGTTTGGATTCTGATGTGTATGTTCAGAATTCTCTGATTCATTTTTATGGGTCTTGTAAAAAGATTGTGGATGCACGCAGAGTGTTCGATGAAATGGCTTACAGAACTGTTGTCTCTTGGAACTCGGTCTTGTCTGCTTTTATTGATAACTCGTGGGTTTATGATTCAGTTGAGTGTTTCATTAAGATGACAGTTGATAGGTTTGAGCCAGATAAGACCACAATGGTGATTTTTCTGTCAGCTTGTTCTGAACTTGGGAATCTCACATTGGGGAAGTGGGTTCATTTGCAAACGGTAACAAAAGGTATGGAGATAAATTGTCGACTGGGTACGGCCCTTATTGAGATGTATGCCAAGTGCGGGGCAGTAAACTATGCGAGTTTAGTGTTTGATAGGATGCTCCAAAAAAATGTATGGACTTGGAGCGCGATGATTCTAGGGTTAGCTCAGCATGGTTTCACTATGGAGGCCCTTGAGCTTTTTATGAGAATGAAAAACTCTCCTGTACGTCCTAATCATGTGACCTTTCTTGGGGTTCTTTTTGCTTGTAGTCATGCTGGTTTGGTGGAGGATGGGTACCGGTTCTTTCATGACATGAGGCATGTGCATGGGATCAAACCCATGATAGTGCATTATGGTGCCATGGTAGATGTCTTAGGGCGTGCTGGTCGTCTCAAAGAAGCATTTAAGTTCATTACTAGCATGCCTATTAGGCCTGACCCAACTATTTGGAGAACATTATTAAGTGCATGCAATATTCACAGTTTTAACGACTATGATGGGGTGGGGGAGGAAGTAAGAAAGAGATTGATTAAATTGGAGCCGAGGAGGCGTGGGAACTTGGTGATAGTTGCAAACAAGTATGCTGAGGATGGAATGTGGGACAAGGCAGCTACTGTGAGAAGGAGTATGAGAGGATTGAATAAAGTGGCTGGAGAGAGTTGTATCGAGGTTGGTGGATGCAACTTCAGATTCTTTTCTGGTAAAGATTACCATAATGCCTGTGAAAATGTTTTATCATTATTAGATGGGTTGAATATGCACATGAAACTGGTTAAGTATGCGTAGTGTATGCCATATGTTTCCTTGTTCATTTCACTTTTGCCTCCATATAGACTCTGTTTGGATTTAGATTCCTTGGAGTAAAAAAAGCGTAGGGAAACAGAGCAAGGAAAATTTTTATAGGTTCCCATATTGGTTTTTATCCAATTTCTTTAATGTCTAGTATTATTTGGTGAACAGATAATGACCTTTCCTTTCCCTTTCTTTTTGCCCCAAGAATTTGTAGATCCAGACATAATCTTGACCAGTTAGCTTCTTAAAATTCATCATGATTTTACTTAGTATTTCCTTCTGTTACTCCTGTACATCAGAGGCAGAGCTACCCACAAGGCAAAGGGGGCAATTGCCCCCATTGGTTTTTTAAAAACAAAAATTTACTAGTGCAAAATTTACAAAAAGTTTGGGGTTTAGTGCAATTTTTTAAAATTTGCCCCCTTTAAGATGAAAGTATTAATACACTAGATTTTTTATTTTGCCCCCATTGACAAAAATACAGGTGAAATTTTGTTGTTGTGTAACTTTGCCCCCGTTGACAAAAATTTCTGGCTCCGCCACTACTGTACATTATACGAAATCATGAACATTTAATTCCATGTTGCAACAATAGGTCGTAATACCTTTAGTCCTTTTGTTATGTCAAGTAGATTAATGCGTTGTATGGTCATAGTAAAATATTCATGCTGAATGAAAGAAGTTGGTCAATAATTAGTGTTTATCTCCACCATTTTCAAGATAAGCTTATCTTGCGAACAACTATTTCTTTCTAGCTGATACCTTACGATCTTTTGAAAAAAAAAAACTTACGATCTTTTGCAGTGAAAAGTTAATGGATGTCTCATATTTCTGCCAAGTAGGTTATCCATAAATGATGACCCTTTATATGAGTGTTGATTATATGAATGCAAGTTGGTCCAATAAGTTCAAAAAGTAGTGAAAAGAAGAATGTGAGAGCATAATTTAGCCTAATATAAAAGTTGCTATATACAAAAATGATCAGCAGGATGTATTTTAAAGAATGAGTTAATAAGCTCGGATGTTAGTTTGTCACATCCTCTAGACGTACAGAGTTGAAAATTCTAAATTGAAAAAATCTCAAGTTAAAGGATAAGTATGACATGTGAATATGATTGACCTCCAGTCCATCTAACATAATCCAGACTTAAGAAAGGAAAGGGAAATCAGGTTAACTGATTACAAGGCTGAATTATGGCGGGGGTTACAAAGGTGTGATAGTGGCTAATGTTAGGATGCTTAATTTAGGGCCTGAAGATTGCTTTAGTTACTTTGTTTAGAAAGGCATCCAGAATATGGTAAGAGTATTCACTTGGGAGAGCTCCAGTCTCTAGAATTACTGGAAGGCTTACGAATTTAATAATCTGCTGTTCTCTATCAGAATATGCATTTGTTTGTCAAATATACCCTTATTTATGATGGTAGTTGATGACGCCCTGTGAATCTGGGGTCACGGAGGTAGAACTCCAATATAGCTGTCTCTTGATCCTGATCACAACACAAACAAGAACACCGTTAAGACCAAGGCCGGGTTGGAATCCGGCTTAGGCCCTCGGGTGTGAGAGTAAGATCTCTGAGGAAAACCTAAGGAGAAGGTTCAATGAAGACCTTGTGTGTGTGAATAGGATAGAGCACGTACCTGGCCCTTGGGGGCGGATAGGAGTATTTATATGAGTAGAAGGAGGAGGTAGGTTTAAGGTACTAACCGCCCTTGTACCGGGTGGACACGCGGCAGGTCCTCATTGGTTCGACCAGGGGAGTGGCTGAGAACGTGGCGTGTTGTCAGGGAATCATGGTTCCACCACCAACCGTTATGGTATGTCAGGTACGAACAGGTAACGTCTGTTGTACGTTTGTGACAGCTGGCTGCTGCAGGCTCCGGGCAGGAGGTTGAGTGATCAACACGGGACCCTTAGAATAGCGGGAGGCAGAGCTATCTCGGTTATGGTTATCAGGGAGCCCGGGGGCTCTCGGGCTTGCTCGCTCGCGGGCTTATCCGGTTCGGTGTAGTCGACTCACTTGTACTGGCTTTGAACCGGGTCCGGTCCAGTCTGTGATGCTCGGTCTCATCAGTAGTTGTCATTGTAAAAGCATTTAATTGTCTTGGTACTTGAAATATTTCAAGGGCAATTTAGTCCATTAGACATGCATTGATTGCTTTTCTTAATTTGTGTGAAAATCCTAGAACTACAAATATTTTGGGACGGAAGGAGTATTTAATAGTATGTCATACTCCCTCCGTCTCAGGTTAGTGTGAACTTCTTTCCTTTTTGGTCCGTCTCAGATTAGTCTCAAATTAGTGTGGACTACCCCCAAAATAGCAAAGAATCTTTCATATTCTTCCCACTCATTCTCTCTCCCACTTTACTTTTACACTCACAAACACCAATCAATTTACTATTCCTTCCACTCATTCTCTCTCCTATTTATTTTTTCATATTCACAAACACCTCCTTCCATTATTTATCTATGTTACTTTTTCTTAATTTGTGTGCCCAAAAATTTGGTCCACACTAATTAGAGACGGAGGGAGTATTTGATTTCAAGTGTGTCACATCTCTTACAACTATTAGACCAACTGGGTACGTGTTAGTTTTAACTCATTTTTTAAACCAAGTATAATTCAACCCATCTCATTTTGTACACTTCTATCTAAAACATTTTTGCTTACGTTCTTGGGTTCACAAACTCGATACTTGTTTTATTATTATTATTACTATTTTTATTATGTTTGAACTTTTTGCATTGGGGTGTGGCGACTTGAAGAGGAAGAACTTTATTGTATATTTTGAAATTGAGGTGCTCTCCTGTACACCCGCCGCATGGCGTGCGGCGGGCGACTTTTCTGATTTTTTTTTTTTTTTTGCCACCCCAACTTTTTTCCCTCCAACAAAAGTAACACTTATTATAACGAAATGTAACATTTTTTTTATTCAAATGTAACACTTTTAAAAAAAATGTGCCACAATTTTGCTACAATAGATAAAGATAACATAAAGATTGACAACTAAACTAGGGGGTAAGTGGGGAACCACTATCGATCCTCTTTTAAAAAAAAATAAATAAATAAAAGATTGACAACTAAACTAATGTAACTTATAAAGAATGTAACACTCATTTTTTCAAATGTAACACTTTTTTTCTCTGAAAATTAACATATGATTGACAATTAAACTAATGTTATATATTTATAAAAAATGAATGTAACATTTTTTTCTCAATTGTAACAGTTAATATTCGTAAATGTAACATTATATCTGAAATGTAACAAGTTTTTATTGAGAAAGTAACAATTGAAATGCAAAACCCAATTTTTTTTTTTTGTAAAATTGCTGTTACATTTGACTATAAAAAAGTGTTACTTTTTGAATATGAAACTGTTACTTTTATCAAAACAGAGTGTTACATCTCAGCTGACAAAGCAACTCAAATTTTTTGTGTGTAAAAAATATGTTTTTTTTAAAAAAAAAAAAATCAAACCATATCATGACCTATGTAGTTTTATTCGTTTCGTCGAGACGAACACAACGGTATTTTTTTTTTTCTAAGTTATAAATCTCAAGATATAGCATTTTAAAGTTAATGGTTTTTTTTTTTTAAGGTGACACGTGGCAGCGCGTGGCTGGGTGAACCAGCGTGTGGCTCACAGCGCGCCACGTGTCAAGCTGGGAATGGATGAGGGTTGGGCGGGGCGGGTCGGGCAGGTCGGCCCATGGAGCGGCCCGCCGCACGCCGTACACCCGGTGTACATAAGAATTTGTCTTTGAAATATGAATATATGATTCAAACGTGTCACCTATGATTACACCAACTTGGAACTTGTTTGCATTAGCTCATGTTTAAACCTAACCCCACAAATATGGATGGCAACGGGGAGGATTTTGTCAAAACCGAACCCAACCTTAAAGAGGGGGGGGGGGGGGGGGACCCGACCCGAGTGGAACCCGAACCCACCCCGCCCCGACCCGAAGTGTATCAATATCTAAATTTTTTAGCTCATATTTGCTTGGGCCCAATCTATGTTTAAGCCTAAATTTGAACCAGTTATACAAACCAGTCTTAAATCATCCAACCTCACTCACAAACAACTATAAAAATAAATTGATCAGCACTTATAATATGATTAACTTACATAATATGTTAACTTTATAAATATGGTGCGGGTCGGGTCGGATCACAGCGGGTCAACATCAACACCCTAACCCGACCCTAACCCGCTCGGGTCATGAAAATTGCAATCCGAACCCTACTTTTTCGGGGTGGATCGCTTTCGGGTTCGGGTAAATTTCCATTCCTACCCACAACAATGGAAAGTATTTTTGCAGTTTTTGCTCTTTTGCTTTATCTTCTGCACAATTACCTACTCAACATATTATTATAAAAAATTGTTGCAAACATGAAATCCATTTAGAAAATTATGGTAAAATATCATTTGATAGCCAAATCTCGTGAAGCACGCCTTGAGTGTGAAAGAAAAAAAGAAAAACAGGTGGGATTAAATTGAAATTTTCTGTAAAACTTCCATAGATTACATAAATATGAACCTTTAGCCAACAAAACTCACATAATGCTCAAAGATGTCTTACTATTTCTAACAAAGAAGTGTAAGTACCAATAACCGCTACACAAATAACCATTAAGACAATGCTCCGTATAGTCACCAGCTCAAACCCAATTCTTCTGTACATACCCGAAATCCTTGAGTAGCACAAAGTTGGTACTATGATTGAAGCTGTGACACTTAAAAATACCCCAACTAGAGACCTCAGACACCCAAAGAAAGGCATGAGCACAGCTACAAGAATGGTGCGCATTACCAAGGCGGTTCGTATAAAACAGCTGAACTTTGTTTTGTTGTAGTAAGATTGAAACCGCGACTCAATAAGATTGATAATGGGTGTTATCATCAGTGCATATTTAGAAACTAGATTATTATCCGTGCGATGCACGGTTGTTTTAAATTATTAGTATTATTTGATAATCCAATCGTTCCCCACTTAAAGAGTTGGTGCTTTCTGAGAAAACTTTATTTTCTTTAAACTTTATAAGAAAGAAAATGTTATGTTTGTATATTTGCCAATATATTTTGAGTAAAGTAAACTATTTTTTAACCATTATATAATCAGTATCATCAATTTAACAATCAAACGTCTAAAGTTTACAAATATAAATATCGCACTACTAATTTAATAGAAATTGTGACCTAAATTACTAAGAGCATCCACAATGGGAGCTTTTTGAGAGCTTTTTGTTTTAATGAAAAAGCTCTCTAGAGCTTTTTACCATTGTTGAAAAAGCTAAAAGAGCTCCTTACTAAAGAGCAACTCTTTGTAGAAAGAGCTCTTTGTATGAGCTTTTTAATTAAATTTTTACCTATTCTCTTATTCCCCATGTTGATCATTTAATATTAACCAATACTTTATATTTATTTTATTTTTAGTGTTGGATGTAGGGGCCATAAAAAAGTTGATGAAAAAGCTATACCATTGTAGAGCTTGCTTTGAGTTTTTATTTGTTGACTAGAAGTAGATGTGGCATATTGGGATCACAAAAAAGCTCCTTAAAAGAGCTATACCATTGTGGATGTTCTAAGGGGCGTTTATCTCTATTAAGAGAATTAAAAATGAGAACTTTTTGGGAGTTCTTATATTATGAAAGAGCTCTTTAGAGTCTTTTATTATTGTGGATGTTTTCAAGAAGCTCTTTACCAAGAAGTCGCGCTTAATAAAAAGAGCTATTTTGTGCAATCTTTACATTAATTTCACCAACTTTCTAGCTAAACAAAGCGCTCTACCATATTGTGATGGTTTTTGTAAAAATCCTTTTTATAATTTAAAATGAATTAACAACATGTTGAAATTACAAAAAAGCTTTTACCATTGTAGATGCTCTAACAGACATTAATATACGTTAACAATCATTAATTTTCATTAATAAATGTTAAGTATTTGTTGATAGAGGTTTTAGTTTTTTTTTTTTTTTTATATATTAATTGATAATACCATTAAAGCTACAACTGGGCCTATAAATAAGCTAACACAATTTTTTCTATCAAGAATCAAACTTGTAACTTCCACATAGAAAAC
Organism: Campanula takesimana; assembly: GCA_026119855.1. Lineage (NCBI taxonomy): Eukaryota > Viridiplantae > Streptophyta > Magnoliopsida > Asterales > Campanulaceae > Campanula > Campanula takesimana. The sequence goes on from JAOWBW010000010.1 coordinate 2,066,985, forward strand.
TAACACCGGATACCGCTTGAGCTAAAGCTCTTTGATCAATCAAAGGTTTTAGTTGACCTGAATGTCGAAAAGAAAAAAAATGAAATGGAGTGATGTTATATACATTCTTACCAAACGATGATATTTTTGTTTTTCTGTTTTTTTTTTGAAAAATAATTTTGATATTTATTATGTGATAGAGAAAGTATGATTTTGACAACGTTATTTTGTTTTTCTCATCCAAGTTTGACCGTTTTACCCAAAATACTAAATTCACCACTTGATACAAATGCAACTTATAAAAAAATAAAGAAAATTAAATCAAAGAAATTGATGATTAGCCTCAAAATGAGTTTTTTTTTCTATTTTTTTTTCTATATTCGGCCTTGGCAAAGCTTACTGTTAGAGATGACTTTGAGAGAAGAAGAAGAAATGCACAAGCAGCAGCAAGATCCGGCTGGGTGTGTTGATGGGTCCGGTCGGACTAGGCTTGGTCCGGTCGGACCAAGGTCAAGACCCGCTCGGACCAAGCGGTTTCGGGCTGTTACGGATTTTGGAGTATTCCTGGCTTTTGCGGAAAGTAAATTAAGTCCTTTTGGGATTTAATTTAGGACTCCTTCTATCTTCTGGTTTAGGTCTCTAGCGCTATAAATACTAGCCATAAATTAGTATTTTTCTGCGTGATCAGAGACATAGAGAGAGAGAGAGAGATCAGTAATTCTAGATCTAGGGATTTCCATAGCTAGGAACTTTGTGATCAAAGTTCATGCAAACATAGATTAGTGTGATCATCATCTTCTTGTAATTGTTTCTCCGCCATAATAATATATGTTTCCCTTTGCCTGTGGACGTAGCCAATAGGTTGTTGGTGAACCACGTAAAATCTTTGTTGTTGATTTGCGTTCGTTATTATCTGCTATCTCTTGGGTCTGATTTACTAACAAGTGGCACCAGAGCCTGGTTAGTTAAGAAAGATCAGGGCATTCCGCTGCGGTAGAAGAGATGGATTCCGGGATGGACCAGAAAATTGACAAGTTCGATGGGAAGAACAGTTTTAGTTTATGGCAGATCAAGATGAGAGCCATGTTGCGAAGACAAAGTTTATGGGCTCCAGTGGCTGCTGCAATCAGGGATCACAAGGATCCAAAATACAAGGCAGAAGCCGTTCCCACAGCTGAAGATTCGAAGAAGACTGCAGACATGTTAGTATTAGATGAGAAGGCTCATTCAATGATTATCAAGTGTCTTGACGATGAAATCCTAGCGGAAGTAGCGGATCAAGAAACAGCAGGAGGATTGTGGCTGACGTTAGAGAAGATGTATTTGACGAAGTCTCTAACCAACAAGCTCTATATGAAGAAGAAAATATTCACTTTCCATATGTCTGAAGGTACGCCTATTAAGGATCACCTAGATCGATTTTTTGCTTTATTACTTGAATTGCGTAATGTAGAGGTGAAAATCGATGATGAAGATGTTGCTTTAATTCTGTTGGTGTCTCTACCGTTGTCATATGAATCGTATGTTGATTCATGTTTGAACAAAGAGACAATTACTCTGGAGCAAGTAAATTCTAGTCTGAAGACTAGAGAACTGCGCCGAAAGGCGAGTGGTACTAGTACAGAATCTCAGTAATCGGGTTTGGCTGCAGAAGGCAGCAGGGAGTATGGTCGAAGGAACGGAGGTTCTATACGGGGTCCGAGACCTGGAGATATCTGTAGTTATTGTAAGGAGAAGGGGGCATTGGAAATCCGACTGTCCCAAGAAGAAAAGAGAGCAGCAGGAAAAATCTGAGTCGACTGCTGCGATTGCAAGCAATGACAATCTGGATGAGGATTGTGATTATTCCCTAGTGACTGAAGAAGAAGCGTGCAAGGAAGTTGCATGGGTTCTAGATTTGGGAGCGTCTTATCACATGTGTTCCCGCAAGGAGCAGTTTACAACGTACGAGCAGAAAGATGGAGACCATATTTATATGGCTAATGGATTAGACTGCGAGGTAGTTGGCATGGGCTCCGTAACGATGAGAACTTCGGTTGATAAATCTCTCACATTGAACAAGGTGAGACACGTTCCACAAGTAGCAAAGAATCTGATATTACTTAGTCGGTTGGACAAGAAGGGATACAGTTTCAAAGGTGAAGGTAGAGTTCTGGACGTATACAAAGGTTCAGATGTGATTCTGAAGGGCAAAAGAAAAGGTTCCTTGTTTATCCTCCAAGGTTCTGAGATTGGTGAGGGTGTTAACGAGCAGGTGGAGCAGCTTTTACTCTAGCGGGAGTGAACTGGGCAAGCCACGGCTAGAAGATCAACACACACCAGTTTTATCTGTCATGGTTGGCAAGATCCAGTGTTGACTGGATGTGCCACATCTGAATGACTGTTGATTACCCGTTGGGGCGATTCTGAGTGCCCGTAGGTGCACGTCTGGGTGTCCGTAGGATACATGCATGCAGAATATCTGATTGTCCAGAGGACAAAGTTGTTTGTCTAGTGAGGCAAATTCTGAGTGTCTTGAAGATACATTACGAACAATGATTGACCGTTTGACTTTTTCTCTCTTCTCTTTCCTCTAGACTTCTTCTTGCTACCGTCGAAACCCTAATTAGGGTTTTAGATTTTCCTGGTTTTCCGTGTGATTCAGTTTGTTCATGGCGTCTTCCGGTGGAATTAATGGCTTTAGTGAGTTTCCTAATGTTCGTACAGCATGTTTCCAGTCCCCTAATGCGCCTGGAGTTCTTTTTCGGAAGGAATCCCTAGCGCTCAAGTTCTCCCTAGTTCCCAAGGAATCCCTAGCGCACATGGAAATACTAGCGTACAAGGATCTTTATCTAATCCTTCTCTTAATCGTAGTCCGGATATCCCACAACCCCAATCCCCTACGACTCTAAAATCTTTTGCGTCGCTGTTTAAAGGACCTGCTATCAATTCGACACCTTCAATTAATTTTGTTCCGATGTCTTCTCACAAAGGAGAGCCGGCAATCAAACTGTCCAAGGAGATGATACAAACCCTAGCGCAGCCATTCAAATATACTCTTGTTGGTAAGTTCTCTTGTCGCGCCCCGACCCGTGGTCCTACTTGGCCCCACGTCCGGGACACGCACGGAAGACGTCATAAAACATTTTAGGAAAAATTTTCGAAATATACTTTCTATAAAAAGGTTCACACAACCAACTCGATACTAAAACATGACTTCAAGTCACAAAACAACCTTTCACAAACAAGTACTAAGTCACTTGGCTACAACTACTAACTTTACTTACTTAATTACAAACACGAACATCTACTAAAAGAGATGATACCACAACTGAGTCACGGGTACACTACCCAAAAGGTATTACATTTACATAATGTATCCTTTACTTACACAAACTTTCCCAAAATGTCTTACCCAAAGATCTCATCGATGTCCTCCCAGTGTGTGTGAACTATCCCCTGGGCTCCTTCTTATCTAAAACGGTAAATAAATAAAGGGTGAGAATAAATCTCAGTAAGTTACTAAAATGCAACTACATTACATGCTAATATGATACACATAAAGGAACAATGCCACAACTGATCATATAGCACATAGCACATAATATGAGAGGCTCCCTATCGCCAACCGTCCCATACCGGTTGGAAATAACGACCAACTCATCATGCAACACATAAAGCGGAAATAAACACTCATACGTGGATACTGAGCCAAGGTTCTCAAACCAAACAATAGCCATCTGAGAGGCATCAACTGAGCAGCATCGAAGAGCTGAAACGGGTTCCGGAACCAAACAACAACAACAACAACGGGGAAAATGACACAAAGTCATAACCCAAAGTGCCCAACCTTTGGCCTAAGGAAGGGGGTTAAAAATGGGAAACCAATGATAGGAGCCTTATAATGTACTTGGCTCGTGAGACCATTATAATCCCTATCACTGCCCAAACACACACAAAAGTACCAGCTGGACTTTACACGCAAGCACCATATAGAAATACTTGCTTAAACAACAATCAGGGACAATGATTCCAATGTAGGGAACCATGCCAAACACATCAAGAAGATGAACTATTCCAACACATTACAAAGTGTTCAACAATGCTCACTTAATCAATTACTCACATTTCACAACAATTGTGTTCACAAAGGAACCAATTCTACCACTTTAGTGATTCACAACAATCATCTAACTACTTTAGAACACTACCCAAAAACTAGACCAAGATTGACCTCTAAATCCCTTGGTTTGAAAAACTCTCAACTTTTCAGATAACTGGGCGGTCGCCCAAACAGGGCTGTGCGGCCGCCCAAAATGCTCTGTTCCAAGAAGAAAACCCTTCAGATAGATGTGCGGCCGCACGCCCATTTTTGGGCGGCCGCCCACATCACCTGGCAGACTAAAACTTAACCAAAGTTCACTCCTTTCGTTTCACAACCCAAAATTACAAGTATTTGTAACACTTACATCTGCAACTTACACAAAGGCTAAAAAAAAACCCAGCCTAAGAACAATACCAACACCAACTTCTATAACATTCTCAACAATAACAAGCTATGTAACAAGTTCTTACTACTCCCTCTATCCCAAATTTACAAGTATAAATAAAACATACCAAAACATTGTTTTATCACATATAAAGCATATAAAGCATACGTATGACCATTTTAACATTTAAAGGGGGATTAGTAACTTACCTATTTTCCGGAAAAGTATCGAGAAAATATTATTTGATCGGTTAGAAATGGCCTATTCAACACCCTGATCATTTATATATAATTAGATTTGAAAATGGAGCAATAAATTAAAAGAAGGAAAATTAATAAGAACAAAAACCTTACCTTCACTTTCTTTCTCCAACAATGGAAATTTCTCAGGGAAAATGATTTAGAAAAGAGGTGAATGTGTGTGTGTGTGAACCGCATGGAGAGGGAGGGGAAATAAGGATGGTTTTGCTAAATTTCAAATTTTCATTTAAGTCCCTCCACTTCCACCTTTAACACATAAACCCCTAAAGTTATACTTTTCAAATAAGGATCCTAAGGTTTCAACTTAAATAATTAACTCTCTTAACACTTGTTACAACTAACACAAATAATCAATCAAGATGTGCAAATTATGAAATATGATGCAACACATAAAATGCACACATAATTTTAAATTAAATTTCTCAAAATATAAAATAAATATTAAAATAAATAAAACGGATTTTGGGGTCGTTACATCTCTCATGGTCATCCTTCTATGGATGTTACTCGTCAACACTTTATTAAATTTGGTTTGAAAGCTGATTTCAAGTTGGGACATGTTGATGCTAAGCATATTCTGATCCAACTGGTACATGAAGGGGATTTTAATAGGCTTTGGTCGAAAGAGCAATGGCAGCTTGGGAGGTTTCCGATGAGAGTTTTTAGGTGGTCTCCCTCTTGGCATCCTGGTAGGGAGTCTTCTTTATTTCCAGTTTGGGTAGGGCTGCCCGGTTTGCCAATACATATGTTCAATAAGGTCTGCTTTGTAACGCCCCGAAATCTTAGGTTTGATATGAACCATAGAATTCGACACGTCCCTACTACTAATATCTGGATATAAATCAAAACTAATACAACTATACACCCCTAATAATCAAGGAAATACGTTACTTGAGATGGTTCAAACACTTCACCCCATTTAAACTTTACATTCCCACTAACTAATCTTAACTTGTAACTGCCCGGCACATAAGCCGGCAAACAAAAGATAATAACATAATATATACATATATACAACTGTATCCCAAAAGTTCTGAGTTCAACTCACTCAGATTTAACCGTCGTCCTCACAACTAAAGAGTAACATTTAACCTACCCAAAAGTGGTTTCCCCCGAAAAGAACTTGCTACAACGATCCTCACCTCGTGCTATCACTAGCCTTCTTGGAATCTAAGGAAAACAAAGAAACAAGAAACGGGGTGAGATAAAATCTCAGTAAGTTACTACTATAGCTACATGATATGCATACATATGATAATGAAGCATAGAAGGATCACATATAGCAATGCATCAAGTAGCAAGTCATATGAGTATCTAATCCTACCCATTATGCAACACGTATAACTAAGTACACATTACAAAGGATATTTCTTTTCTCCTTATTACTCCATACCCATTCATAACCAAAACTTTCAACTGATGTTACTGTTGAAGTAGGCCTTCATAATGAACGTAGCTTCATAATATCAATGGAGACCCGTTACCCAGTATCTCAACCCAAGAACAAAAAGAGCTATTCAATCATTGTGCATAATGCTCCAATAATCGAGGAAGCTAGACCCCTACCGTGATCAAGAGTAGGAGAAAACGGTCACAGATGCATAGATTCACGGTTATTACTTAGCCCCAGCACTCATAATAAACGTGAACCTATACACCCCCGAAACAACAAACCAGCTGGACACACATGTAAGTACACAAGTAATATTTACTTGATATAACAAAACTAGTTCTAGGCCCAAAGTAGGGGACTAGTCCATTAACCACATAAATTATGTAAGTACAATTGCATATTCTTGTCAATTCAACTTGTAGCACAATTGATGTTCATCATTTCTCATTTAAGCCCATATACATTAGACTTGACACTCATAATAACCTTCCCAAAACACTCCTACAATTACCCTAGACCATCCTCTAAGGCTAAACAAAGATCACCCCTTTCATTCACCCATTTGCAATCATTATTCATTCATAGGAGAGTATGTGCGGCCGCCCAAGGAGGTGTGTGCGTTCGCCCACTTAAAAGAAAATCAAGAACAAAACCTTCCAGAATATTGTGCGGTCGCCTGCCCATTTTGGGCGGTCGCCCACTTACTCGACAGGCCCAAAATCTGGGAATTTCATACTCCCTTCGTTTCACCGTCCCAAAAGTACAACACCTACTATAATAAACGTTTGTAACCTTTACAAGGCTACAAATTCAGTACCATCCCAACTGTAACATTTCTTTATACTCAATCCCAAACCAACAACAACAATTTTTCCAAAAATTGACATACTTCACTAACTTTGCAACAATTGATACATAGAACAATTTTATACCCATTTAACATTTAAAAATGGGAATTAGTAACTTACCTATCCCGGAAAAGTATCGAGAAAACTAGATTTGAACCGGTAGAAATGATCTATTCAATGCCCTGATCATTTTTATATAATTAGTTTTTAAAACGGAGAAGTAAATAAAAAGATAGAAATTAAAATAGGTAAACCCTTACCTTCATTTCCATGGAATGCAGAGAAAACTTAGGAAGGTGATTGTGTGTGTGTGTCGACTGAGGGAGAGGGAGAGGATAAAGATCTTTTAAACTTTTAGAATTTCCCCTAAGGCCCTCCTAGTTTCACTAAGAACAACTAAGCCTCTAAACTCAAATTTCAACCAAGGCCCCTATAGTTTCAACTAATTCTATTAACTCCATTAACCATTATTACTACTAACTAAACAAATAACACAATTAATCAAACAATATGTGCAAGTCATAAAATATTATTTAACACATAAAATACACACATAATTTCATTTAACACTTCTACTAAATACCGCATAAATCACATAATAAATTATAATTATGTAAATTGCAAAAATATGAAAATAAAATTGGGTGAGACGTTACATGCTTATTCTCTATAGCTTCTATTTTTGGTGAACCTTAATCCATTGATCAACCTACATCTAATTTGTCCAGGCCTAGTGTGGCTAAGATGTTGGTACAGGTAGACTTATTGAAGAAGCTGCCATCTAGGGTTTATGTGGATTGTGGTGATGAATTTGATAGTTTCTGGCAGCCCATTGAATATGATAACCTTCCTTTCTATTGCAAACATTGCTATAAGTTGGGTCACGATATGAATAATTGTTATTTTTTGCAACCCAAACAACATGCCCCTAAGGACAATGCTCAAACCTCAAATCCTATGCCAGATAAGGGTGGTAAGGAAAAACTAGCTCAGATTTATGTCGCCAAGAACGCAGCTCAGAAAGAGGGAAAATAAGCTATTTTGATGGGTCAAGAGGGGCAGGAAGAAAAGAAAAATGGTAAGATGTGGATATTGGTGTTGCAAGTCAAGGATTGCACAATGAAAAGTTTGTTCCTGCTGGGCCTAAAACTCTCCAAAATTCCAAATCATCCCATGCAAACCCTAATCCTAAGAAAGGCTCCAACCAAGATCACGTGACTCATACCTACAAGGTAACCCCTTTAAATTCTGGAATGACTTCTTTTGCTAGTGGTGATAAGAATGTTTATACTTCTTCTAAGGCTTATAAGCCATCTTCCCCTATTAGCACCAAAAATATGTTTTCTAATCTGGTCACAAATGGTTTTAGCTTCCTCCCTAAAAGAGGGGCTCCTTTTGTTTCCCCCAATTCTCTCAAAATGGCAAATAATTTGGATAATGGAGGTTCTAAAGAAAACAAATTTGGTCATAATGTTATTGTTGAGGATGGATCTATTGAACTTGAAGAAGAAAGGATTTTCTCTAAAAGCAATGAGATTATTGCCGAAGAATCTAACAATGAACTCTTCCCTATTACCATAGTTATTGATGAAGACAAAGGTTATGAGGAACGCTTTGAAGATGAAAAGCAAGACTCAGATTCAGAATTAATTTTGGAGGATACACTCTTCATAAATATGCTAATGATCAGATTATTGAACAGCTCCATCTTTCTCCTAGAGGGCCAAGGGTTGATATTATGGATGAGTTTGACAAAGGGATTGATAATGGGGGTGGGGTCGTTCCCACCCAGAAATTGTCTTAAAAGCCCTATTTCTACTCTTTCTTTATAATTGTTTTTAATGATAGGAGTTATTGGTTGGAATATCAGAGGCATTGGGAATTCTTCTTCAGTGCGTCGTGTTAAAAGATTAATGAGGCTTCATGAAGTTTCTGTTTTTGCCATTTATGAGCCAAAGTTAGACATTGGGCTGTTACCTTCTTATATTCGAAAACTAAGATGTCTTGGAGGGTTTTCTAATGTAAAGAGTTCTATCTGGGTTTTTTTTGGAGACATGGTATTACTTGTGACCTTGTTCACAATGAAGACCAGGTTGTTACAGTTCGTGCCTCTCACGTGTTATGGCCTGACCCTGTGGAGCTTTCTTTTGTTTATGCTAGCTGCAGTAAGTACACTCGTCGTGATCTTTGGGATTACTTGATAAATTATAGTGTCACTCAATCTCCTTGGCTGGTTGTGGGTGACTTTAATGCTATTATGGACCAATCTGAAAAATTAGGGGGACGTCCAGTACTTAACAAGCATGTCTCGGAATTTGTGGATATGGCTCAAGTGTCTAATCTTATGGATGGAGGTTTTGTTGGTAATGTTTATACGTGGTGGAATAAACGCTCGGGGAGAGCCACTATTTTACAACGACTGGATAGAGTGTTTTATAATGAGAAGTGGCTGCAAGTTTTTGCTTCTACTACCATTACTCATCTTGATAAGACCTATTCAGATCATGCTGCACTCTGTATTAAGATTTGTCTGTCAAATGAAATAAAGAAGGGAGTTTTCAGGTTTCTCAATGTTTGGACTAGACATGCTGATTTCATGCATGTAGTATCTCAATCTTGGCAACAACCTTTATTGGGTGGTCGTCCTATGGTTAAATTTGCTAAAAAACTGACTCGGGTTAAGCGTGTTCTTTAAGATTGGAACTGTACTGTTTTTGGCAAGGTAGATCAACAAGTCAAAATGGCTGAAGATGAAGTTTATGCTAAGGAGCTTCTGTTTGAGCAAGATCCTAGTGATGAAAATAGGGCAGCCCTTCATTTAGCTCAGGCCAATTTACAATTCAAGCTGAAATTAGAAGAAGAATTTTGGATGCAAAAGGCTAATTTGGCATGGATATGGTGACAGAAATTCTCGTTTCTTTCACTCATATGTTAAAAAGAAGCGTCAAAGGTTGATGTTACACAGAATTCAGGATATTAATGGGGTTTGGCGTGTTGTCCCAAGTGAGATTCAAATGGCTGCTATTGAATTTTATGAAAATCAATTGACGGGATCTAATGATATTCCTCCAGATGACATTCTTGCTCATATCCCTTCTCTTATCACAAATGAAGAGAATCATACTCTTGTTGATACACCCTCTTTAGAAGAGCTGAAAGCCGTAGTCTTTTCTATGAATGGAACTAGTGCAGCGGGCCCGGATGGCTTCACAGGGGAATTCTATCACAAGTGCTGGGACATTATTTTTAATGATCTTTTCCGTGCTATTCTGGAATTCTTCTCTGGTATTCACATGCCTAGAAGTTGGACTAGCACGCTTATTGTCACGATTCCAAAGGTTGCTGCTCCCTCCTCTTTTCCTGAGCTTCGTCCAATCAGCCTATGCAATTTTTCAAATAAGGTACTCACCAAACTTTTAACTAATCGCCTTGCTCTTGTTCTCCCTCGTATCATCTCTCCTCAGCAAAGTGGTTTTGTTAAAGGTAGACTCATTCATGAAAATGTCCTCCTAGCCCAAGGTTAAGGTTATGAGAAGATTGGGTTTTTCTGAAGTTTGAATTGATCTCATACATCGTTGTATTGATAATTGTTGGTTTTCAATTCTTATTAATGGAGAAGCTTGTGGCTATTTCCATTCTTCTAGGGGCTTAAGGCAAGGAGATCCTATGTCTCCTAGCCTTTTTATTGTGGCTGCCGAGGTGTTAAGTCGTGGATTAAATGCTCTTCACGCAAATCATCTTCAATATGCTTATCACACAAGCTACCTTCATGTTCCTATTATATCTCATCTTTCTTACGCCAACGATATCATCATTTTTTTGTAATGGGAGTAGTCAATCTTTGATTGCGCATATGGACTTTCTTGAGCAATATCAACAATTTTCTGGTCAACTCATCAACATTGGGAAGTCTTGTTTTATTACGGGAAAGCATGATAATGCTAGAGATCATTCCATCTCAACAATTACTGGATTTCAAAAGAAAGATCTCCCTATTATCTACCTCGGTTGCCCTATTTATTCTGGTAGAAAACTTCAAAGCCTTTTTGAGCCGGTTATTAGAAAGCTGCGGGGGAGATTGGATTCTTGGAGTGGTAAGGTGCTATCCTCCGGGGCTAAGCTTATTCTTATCAAACACTGTCTTCAAGCCATTCCAATCTATTACATATCCCTTTTGGATCCCCCAAAAGGTGTTATCAATTCTATGGTCCGAATGATTGCCAACTTCTTTTGGAGCAATGTGGATGAAAGTCATAAGTGTCATTGGATTTCTTCTAAAGAATTTTTTTTGCCCACTAATGAAGGGGGTTTAGGGCTGCGTTCTTTTTAAGATATTTCCGTGGCCTTTGCTATGAAATTGTGGTGGAAATTTAGAACTTCTAAATCTTTATGGGTTGAGTTTCTTCAAGAGAAATATTGTCATGATTCACATCCTATGGATGCTTCTATTAGACCGGGCTGCTCACATGTTTGGCGTAGAATGGTTGGAGTTAAAGATCTTGTTGAAACAAGAATGGTTTGGGGTGTTGGCATTGGAGAAATTTCGGTTCAGGAAAGATGGCTCCCAACACTCTTAAATTGGCCCTTAGAAAGTCATGATCAAGTATTCACTTTATTTGATAATGGCTTACCTAGGACTGATCATATTCGTAATGTCTATGGCAACCAGATTCTTGAGCTGATTATAAGGTCTCAAATTCAGCTTTCTAATAGTTAAGATTCCGCCTTTTGGACTCCTTCTACCTCGGGCAAATTCTCTATATCTTCTGCATGGAAGGAATGTAGAAGTGTTCAGGGCAAAAGCTTGATATATGCCCGGATTTGGCATAAGCACATCCCTTTAAAAATTTCTATTTTTCTCTGGAAAGCTCTTAAAAATGGAGTTCCAACGGATGACAATGTTGCTAAAAGAGGTATTTTTCTTGTGTCCAAATGCTATTGCTGCCGTCTTTCCCCTTTTTCTGAATCTATTGATCATATCCTCCTCCATGGAGATGTTGCTAGAAAGACACGGTCATTTTTTAGCAATCTACTTGGCATTCTGGTTCATGGTCTCTCTATTGCGCAAAGGCTGACTTCTTGGTTTTTGGCTAAACTCTTACATGCTTCTCCTTGTGAAAAATGGTTGTGCAATGTTATTCCTATTATCACGATGTGGGAACTTTGGAAGCATAGAAATAAGTGTATTTTCGATGATTTCACCCATGATCATTCTCGGGTTGTTAAATCTATTCAAGAGCAAGTTGTTGCTATTTCAAAGGCGCATGGTCTCTCATTTCAAAATTTGGATGGATATCTGGTTCGGCTCTTTAATTTTAAATCAGCTCCTACTAAGGTCTCTTCTTTAAAGCTGGTTATTTGGAAATATCCATCCATAAATGTGGTTAAGCTTAATACGGATGGTGCCTCTAGAGGTAATCCAGGTCTTGCCGCTGGTGGAGGTATCTTTCGAGACTCTAATGGTGATTTTCTCTTTGCATTTGCAAATTTTTATGGCTATGAATCGAACACTATGGCAGAAGTTAAAGCTGTGGTGGATGGTTTACGATATGCTATTGAGAGGGGTTACAGTCATCTATGGTTGGAACTTGATTCGGAGGTAGTAGTAAAGATTCTTAATAATGGTTACAACATCCCATGGGCTGTTTGGTATCAAATAGTGGAAATTAAAAGGTTGATGTCCCTTCTTCAGATTCGGGTTTCTCACATTTACCGGGAAGGCAATAAGGTTGCAGATGGTCTTGCGAATGAAGCTGTGGACTTAAGGGCTAATTGTGTTTTCTAGCAGTTTAATAGTCTTCCCCGGAAGTGTAAAGGAGCCAGTATTCTTGATAAGTCGCTTTCTCCTAATGTTAGGCTTTGATTTTAATGTCTTGCTAGTAGTTTATATTTCTTTCAATTTTCTCATGTACTGTTTCGTTTATCTCTGGTTAGGAGTCCTCCCCTATTTTGTAGAGGTTCTTATGGCTTGTATAATACCTCCTCCCCTAGTTTTTCTTTTCTCTCGGTGGTTAAGGCCGTCATGTCCCCCACCTTCGATTTTTGTATTTTTTATTTTATTTAATAAAATCTAGGGAGTACCGTCTCCTTTCGCCAAAAAAAAAAGTGTCTTGAAGATACATCGCGCAAGAAAAATCGGGTTGTCCGGAGGACAAATCTAGTGTCTTTGATGAATGACAGACTGAGGCAAAAGTGGAAAAATCTGTTTCTGGTACAAGGGATGTGGCTCAAGGTGGAGTCTATGTCGGTAGCTCGTGCATCTGAATTATTAGGGGAGATTCAAAGTCAAGGTGGAGATTGTTAGAGATGACTTTGAGAGAAGAAGAAGAAAGGCACATGCAGCAGCAATATCCGGCCGGGTGTGTTGCTTGGTCCGGCCAGACTAGGCTTGGTCCGGTCGGACCAAGGTCAAGACCCGGTCGGACCAAGCGGTTTCGGGCTGTTCTGGATTTTGGAGTATTCCTGGAGTAATAGAAAGAAGTAGATCGAGATATAGAAAGAAGTAATAGAAAGAAGTAGATCGAGATATCACTGCAGCATTAGCTAACCCATCAGCAACTTTATTTCCTTCACGAAGAATATGAGTTATACGAACTGAAAGTTGAGCCATTAAACGCTTGATTTCCATCACTTCATACCAGATACACCACGGAATATGATATTCATCAATTAAAATCTTAAGGAGAACCTCTGAATCAATCTCCAACCAAAGAGAAGTAATACCAAAATTACGGGCAAAAGAAAGGCCATCACACACAGCTTTTGCCTCAGCTACCATGTTAGAACCAAACCCATAAAATTTTGAAAAGGCAAAAAGAATCTTACCCTCATTAGACCGAAAAATCCCACCACCGGTAATAACTCCAGGATTACCTTTTGAAGCACCATCCGTATTCAACTTAAATTGCTCCTGGACCGGAGGACGCCAAGAGATAAACCGACTTCGCTTACATTGAGACCAGGCCATCTTAAAACCAAAAAGCGAAGCTAAATAAGCATCAATGTCTTTGCCCGAGAAAGAGACAGAAAAGGCACAAGCAATATCCTTATTAGCAGTAAAAACCGAAGTGATAATAGAGGGGGCTGACATGTGAACATTCTCAAACTTGGCTTTGTTACGATTCTTCCAAATTTCCCATAAAATGAGGCAAGGGATGATATGAGCTAACCAATGCAGACCTTTAGGACCATACCTAGAGTACCCAAACCACCAGCTCGCAAGGACAGAACGAACATTAAAGGAGTATGCCATAACTCCGAGAAGGTTAGCGAAATGCATCCAAACAGCCTTGGAAATCTCACTATGAACGAATAGGTGGTCCAAGTCTTCAAGAGAAGGATTAGAGCAGCAGCAGCAAACCGAAGCAAGCTGAATACCACGGCGTTGAACAGCTAGATAGGTAGGAAGACCCTTGTGCAGAATTCTCCACATGAAGACCGAAATCTTAAGAGGAGAATATATTTACTCCAACAATAATCAAACATAGGGTTTTGAATATCTTTTTTCCTGCAAAGATGCCAAGCAGAAGAAATGGTAAACTTACCAGAAGAAGACAGGAACCAAATAGGGTAGTCCGGCCTTTCAACCAAATGAACATTCTGATCAATAAAAATCTGTAGCAGTTGCTCCCCATACACCTCCCTAACATGATCAACTCGGAGCTGATTATTGTCGAATAAGGATGAGACCTCAACATGGTTTCCCGGCAAGTTGAGGTTACCATCAAACCACCGCTCATGAATAGAGATATCTCCACGCCCAAGTCTCCAGCCCATATTAACTTCCATAAGATCCTTGGCTTTTAACATTCGGGTCCAAATATGGGAAGCAAAGGAAGGTTTGGACGAGTCCATTGGATGGGTTCCATAACAATACTTAGCTTCCATAAACTCCACCCACAAAGACTTGCTACTGCGAAACCGCCACCATAATTTCATTGCCAAAGCCATGGACATATCTTCAAATCTACGAAAACCAAGACCACCCTCACTAACAGGCCGAAACATCATAGACTTCTCAATCCAATGACATTTATTGTGCCCATCTTCATTACACCAAAAGAAGTTTGCTATTAACCGATACATTGCCTTCAACACACCTTTGGGAGGATCAATAAGAGAAATATGGTAGAGGGGGATAGATTGGAGACAAGTCTTAATAAGAGTTACCTTTGCACCAAGAGATAAGATTTTCCCGTGCCAAGAAGTAAGACGTTCTTCCATTTTTTTAATCACCGGGTCAAAGAGAGCAGCTTTCTTTCTACCCACATAAAGAGGGCATCCTAGATAAATAATGGGAAGATCTTTCTTCTGGAACCCAGTGGCTTCAGAAATAATAGCATCCCTCTCATTATTATGCACTCCAGTCACAAAACAAGATTTCCCCGTGCTAACCAATTGTCCTGAAAATTCTTGATACCAATTTAAGCACCGCATATGAGCATCCAACGAGTCTTTTGATCCATTACAAAAAATGATTATATCATCCGCATAAGCCAAGTGGGAAATCAAAGGGGTATTAATATGTGCTCTATATCGATACATCGGAAAATCAGTATGAAGAAGATTGAGGCCTCTACTCAAGACTTCAGCCGCAATAATAAAGAGAGTAGGAGAGATAGGATCTCCTTGCCTAAGGCCACGAGAAGAGTGGAAAAAACCACAGCTTTCACCATTAACCAACACAGAAAACCAACAGGAAGAGATGCATCGATAAATCATATCATTCCAAACCTCATTAAAGCCAAATTTTTGCAGCACTTTAATCAACGCAAACCAAGACATAGGATCATAGGCTTTAGCCATATCTAATTTTAAGCAGATATTAGTACCCCATACCTTCTTTTTCAAAGATTGCATAAGTTCCTGAGCAAGAAGAACATTCTCATGAATCATTCTCCCTTTGACAAAACCGCTTTGTTGATGGGAAATAAGCCTCGGGAGAATAGAAGATAGACGGCTGTTTAGCAGCTTTGTAATCACTTTATTAGAGAAATTACAAAGACTAATAGGCCGTAATTCAGAAAAAGAGGTAGGAGATATAACCTTTGGAATTGTTACAATTGTGGTACTAGTCCAGCTGCGAGGTAAGGCATGACCCGAAAAGAATTCCACAATGGCACTATGAAAGTCAGATTTAATGACATCCCAGCAAGTTTTGTAAAAATCCCCCGTAAATCCATCAGGACCCGCAGCACTTTTACCACTCATAGACCAAACCACCTCTTTAACCTCATCAACTGTAGGAACATTAGTCAACATTGCATTATCTTCATCCGTGATCAACGAAGGAATAAACTCAAGCAGCTCATTACTTGGAATTTCCGGCGGCTTTTGGAGCTGATTGGAATAGAAAGAAATGGCTTCTTGCTGAATATCTTCTTTAGAATGAATCCAATCACCTTGAGAATTTTTAATGCGATGGATACAAAGTTTTTGCCTCTTTTTCTTCACATAAGAATGGAAAATCTGGTATTCCTATCCCCCTCCTTAATCCAAGAGATATTCACTTTTTGACACCAAAACTCCTCTTCCACTTTAAGCTTCGCCAAAAGGTTAGCTTTGGCAAGATTAAGAGCAGTAACATTAGCATCCGAACCATTCATTTGAAGCTGTAATTCCCTTCTAGTAACCTCATCTTCAGCAATCTTGATTTGTTGATCAATGCGACCAAAAACCTCCTTATTCCACTTAGTAATAACTTTCTTTAGCCGAGACAGTTTCTTTGCAAAACGAACCAAAGGTCTCCCATCCATATATTCATTCCAAGACTGTGCAACAATAGAGAAGAAAGTTGGATGCTTTAGCCAAACATTAAGGAATCGAAAAACACCACGAGTAGACTCAGCTTCCATTTTAACTTGAATCACCAAAGGAGAATGATCCGAACAAGTTCTGTTAATATGGGTAACATCTGTGGAATGAAACTTCTCCAACCATTGAGTATTATAAAAAACCCTATCCAAGCGTTGAAAAATAGTTGGTCTACCTTTGGGCTTATTCACCCAAGTGAAACCACTACCTCTATAACCAGCATCAATAAGGCCCGTCACCTGAACCATAGCAATGAACTCCGAAACAGGACCTGCTTTGATAGGATTTCCCCCCATTTTTTCAACTTGATCAAGCACACAATTAAAATCACCCACAACTAACCAAGGTAGAGTAGTGGCATTCAGATCCATAAGAGTATCCTATAGTTCTCGGCGATCATATCTATCACAGCTCGCATAAATAGCAGTCAAGAGAATAGAAGAAGACCAAAGAGGATGAGATATTTGCATGGATAATTCTTGATAAGAATCATGAACCACCGTACAACCAAATCCATGCTTCCAAAGAACCCAAACTTTATTGTTACAATTCGAAAGAGCCCCCTCACAGCCCAACATACGCTGCACTTTTTTAAGATGAGACTCCGGAAGCTTTGGCTCAGAGATAGTAATGAAAGAAGCACCATAAATACGAATCAACCTTTTTAATCTACGGAGAGAAGATTTATTTCCAATCCCTCTCACATTCCAATTAATTAAAGCTACCATTGATAAACTTTTTTAAAAGGAGAATAGAAGAACTTACAAGAACTGATTATGAGGGGGGAGAAGCAGAACTGCTTCTTTTTTTTTCTCGGACCAACTTTGGTGAACCCATCAGCATCCACTTTGTTGTTATGATGAGAAGTAAATGGGGTAGAACCTGCTTGTTCAGTAACAAAAGAGGTCTTTATGGGAGCATCCCGAGGTGATAGATTTAGAGTTTCGATGACCTCCAAGTGATCTTCTTGGGTATTGCTCTGAGTAGTCTCAGTATCAATAATAGGTATAGGTTGCTGCTCTTTATACTTATTAACATTCTGAACAATGACCTCAATATCCGTTGTAGCTTTAGTGTCAGATGTAGAACCAGACGTATTAATCACATTAGAACAAGCTTTCTGCAACGCCTTATTAACAGCATCCGGGAGAGGCAGTCCTCGTTTAGCCATAGTAGGAAAAATACCATTGGCCTGGTCACCTTTGGAATTCCCATCCAAATTAGAACTAGGGAGAGTCTCATTAGCATCCTCTTTAGCCTTAGCTGAAATAATTTCCTTGGCCTTGTCAGAATTGTCATTCACTTGAACCTTTTTCATCTTGTCTACACCTAATTCCGGGTGAGCCTTACGACAAACAGCAATCTCATGACCAAACATAAGACAGTGGCGACAATACTTTGGAAGATTGTCATATTCTATCTTTTGATAAAAGCTAGGCCATGCATCTCTACAATCAACAAAAACCTCCGTAGGAAGCTTTTTTAACACATCCAGTTGAATCAAAACTTTTGCAATGCTTGGTCTTGATAACTCCGCAGTAGGTTTGTCAATAGATAAAGGCGTGCCAATCATATTAGCAACTGAGAAAATAAAGTGTTTATTCATCAAGTAGACCGGTAAACCTGGAAGACCCACCCAAATTGGAACAATTGATGATTCTTGCTCCGGTCTCCATGCCGGTGACCAAGCTAGTGTTCTCATAGGAAAACGATGAACGTATCACGTCTTTCATAAATAATCTCTGATAATCACCCTCAGTAGTCAATTGAATTAAGATATGACGAGAGTCTAAGTGTCCCAGTTTGTAATTACCCTTGAGATTGAATTTAGCGAAGGCAAGCCTTGCTTCTTCCATAGTAGGACGTCCATGAACAAACTTCCCAACAAACGTAAAGGAGAAAGGTTTAGCATAAGCATCGATCAACTCCTTAGAGAGTTTAATAGCAGGCGTACCTTTGTGGATACCAGTCGGGATAGGTGGCAATGAAACCTCCGAGGATACTGACTTATTGAACAGATCTGCAAACGATTTACTAGGCGGGGAAGGATTAGGTATTGTCGGCGTAGTAGTACCTTGCGACAGCAAAGTATTAGGGTTAGGGCTCGTCATGGTAGCAGACGGGATAGCAGAAGACGGTGAAATGGCAAGAGACGAATTAAGGTTTACTGTAGTCGAGGAATTAGGGTTCAAAAGCGAGGTTAAGTGATTTGTAGGGGTTGATTAGATCAAAGGAGAAGGTTGGACATCCAAGGAGCCAAACAAAGCAGCCGGAAATGCATGATTCCGGCAGCC
Organism: Campanula takesimana; assembly: GCA_026119855.1. NCBI lineage: Eukaryota > Viridiplantae > Streptophyta > Magnoliopsida > Asterales > Campanulaceae > Campanula > Campanula takesimana. The sequence goes on from JAOWBW010000010.1 coordinate 2,086,041, forward strand.
CAAGAGGCCGGAAACCCTAGACGGTAAAACACACACTAATCGCACCTTTTTCTCACACACAAAATAGAGAGCGTTTTTTTAGAACGAGTCTAGAGTCATATCATCATCTTCTTGTAATTGTTTCTCCGCCATAATAATATCCGTTTCCCTTTGCCCGTGGACGTAGCCAATAGGTTGTTGGTGATCCACGTAAAATATGTGTTGTTGATTTACGTTTGTTATTATCTGCTATCTCTTGGGTCTGATATACTAACACTTGCAATAGCAACTTCCTTATTAACAACATCCTCCAATATGTACTCCCTCCTTTCTCAAAAAAAAAGAAAAGGATTTTCAGGAACATTTTTATCACAAAATGAATGGTTTTTCAGCCCAAAACTTTGTCTCTACATGCTTTTTACTAATTATTTTTTCACTCTTAACTATTTACTTGCAAAATTAAAGTTTAAAAGAAGATAGCAAAGATTTTTTTTTTTTTTTTGGCGAAAGGAGGACGGTACCTCCCTAGATTTTATTAATAAAGGAAAAAAATACAGACATGGTGGGGGACATGACCAACCTCAACCACCAAAAAGAAAGACTAAGGGGGGAGGCCTTACATAATTTGTAAGGTCCTCTACAACAGAGGGAGGGGTGAGTACAAAACATAACAAGAAGCCTATATAAGAAATCTAGCCATAGCAGATCAAATTTTGGAGGCTAAAGTAATACCTCTGCACCTAATAGCTTCATCCGTGGGGAGACCATCATAAAGTACACGCAGCATAAAAAAAGAGACTTTGGGAGGAATATGCTTGAACCATATAGAGGAGAAAAGATCAGATTTAACCCTATGATGTCGACATTCACGCCATGCAGAAGAAAGGGAGAAATTTCTTGAAGAGGCAGGGGTCCAAATAAGCTTATCTGGGGCTGCATTAAGAGAGACATTCTGAGATTGCATAAGTTGAAGAAGCTGATGGACATATCTATCATGAATGAAATCAATCCGAGGGAGATTATGCTAAAATAGGGCTGAGACTTCGATATGATCAAAAGGAAGAGAGCCCTTATCTCCATCAATCCAATTTTCATGAATGGAAATGTTGCCTTCACCTATGCGCCATGCTAACTTAGATTCCACAATGTCCTTGACGGCCATCATCCTCTTCCAAATATGAGAAGGAAAGGTCGTAATGACAGCATCCATAGGATGCGTTTCCCAACAATACTTGGCATGGAGGAATGTGCTCCAAAGAGAATTAGACCCCCGAAGGCGCCACCAAAGTTTCATTCCAAAGGCAGTAGCAATATCTTCAAACTTTCGAACACCAATACCACCTTCATCAATAGGCCAACTTAAAGTATCCCAACTAAGACAATGATATTTATTAGAGCCATCCATGTGACTCCAAAGAAATCTCATAATAATTTTCTCAAAAGCTCTTAAAACACCCTTAGGGGGATCAATGAGAGAAATGTAGTAGATGGGGATTGCTGTGAGGCAAGATTTTATCAAAGTAATTTTAGCCCCAAAAGATAAAAATTTACCTTGCCAAGACGATAAACGAGCTTCCATCTTTCTGATTAAAGGGGAGAACATGATGATTTTTTTCGACCAATGTATAGGGGACATCCAAGGTAGAGAATGGGGAGGTCTTTTTTAATAAATCCTGTAGCCTCTGAAATAATCGTATCTTGAGTCTCCACATGCTTACCCATGATGTAGCAAGATTTGTGGGTGTTAATGAGCTGCCCTGCAATACGGAGGGATTGTAATATGGATTACGGGCACTAGAATTCAAAGAAGAGAAGATGGATGTCGGACCAGCCATGGCCGATCAAGATGTCAGAACAAAAACCCTAGGGATTAACCCTAGGGAAGACGGAGAAGATAACACACAGTAATCGCACCTTTTGTGTGTGTTTTAGAGAGAAAAACCTTTTGTCGAGTGATTGTCACCGTTGCAGTAGTGTTATCCACCTTGAGAGAAGGACCAATATCATTCTGACTTCCATCCTTGCTGGTCCCTATATGGCCCCCTTTATTCTGAGCATCATCTTTCTTTTTCCAAACCTCTTGTCTGTTGGTCCCTCTCTTATCATCACCATTAGTCTGGTTAGGCACTTTGGGAGCAGCCACATTCTTCCCATTATCCTTATTTGGGACAGCCGTTTCATTACTTTTCTTGTATTCTGACTTTAAGACCCTACAATTATATTCATCATGTCCCAACAAAGAACAATGACTACAATACATAGGCAAATTATCGAATTCAACAGATTGAACAAAGCTAGGCATTAGATCACCACAATCAACATGAATCTTATCCGGTAGCCTTTTAAGAAGGTCCACTTGCACCAGAATTTTGGCCACACTAGGACGAGAGAGTTCAGTAGTCGCCTTATCAAGGGAGATGGGTTTGCCAAAAATCCGAGCCAACGAGAATATGAAAATTTTATTAAATAAATGAACTGGCAATCCGGGGAGACTAACCCAAATCGGAACAATGGATGAATCTGTCTGAGGCTTCCAAGAGGGTGTCCATACAGATGTACGCATAGGAAATCTGTTGATGTATGTGATATCTCTAGTCCATAACCGTTGAAAATCCTCGTCATTAGTTAGCTGAATTAACATATGACAAGAATCAAGATGCCCTAGCTTATAGGATCCTTTTAATTGAAACTTACCAAATGCAATCCTAGCATCTTCCGTGGTGGGCCGGCCATTAGTGAATTTTCCAACAAGGGTCCATGCAAAAGGATGAGAAAACGCTTCAATAACCTCCTTGAACAACTTTAACGACGGGAGACCTTTATGAGTCGCTGATGGCAGCAAAGGAATCTCTTGAGTGTGAGTCGGATTAACTGGATTGAGAATCAAAGCAAACGATTTACTAGGAATATTGGTTGACGGCGCTTGAGGTTGGTTAGGGTTAGCATGCGGATTAGGGTTTAGACCATGCAGGGGCGGCTGGTTGCCTTGCGGAATGGAATTAGGGTTTTGAGATGCATTGCTCGTAGAAACAGGAAGGGAAGGGAATGTCGATGAAATCAGTCAAAGAAGATTGCAATGAAGGAGAGTAATAGGGATTTCTAGCACTAGAATTTAGGGAAGGGGGATTATGGTTGTGTGAAAAAAAAAAGAATGTTTGACCTTTTGACTTTTTCTCTCTACTCTTTCCTCTAGCCACCTCCTTGTTCTTGCTGAAACCCTAATTAGGGTTTCGGTTTTCTTGATTGCTGCAGTTTAATGGTTTCCCCATCGCTTGTTGTTAATGGTGCTAATCAAAATCCTAGTTCGTTTGGGAATCATGGAGGACAAGGAAACACTAGTGCTGCTTCTACGAGTGGAAAAGGGATTTCCCCAATTAATCCCATCTTTGTCCAGATTCCTAATATGGTTCCCCTCAAGACGCGTTTTCCTTGGGCCAACAAGAAAACCTAGTGCCGTCGTCCCCTACACAGAAGAAATCCTTTGCCGATTTGCTAAAGGATAAACTAGTTATTCCTCCTCCGAATATTAATATGATTCCGATGTCCAATTACAAAGGTGAACCAGCTCTTAAACTCTCCAAGGATGTCATTAATGCCCTTGCCCAGCCATTCAAGTTTACTCTTATAGGGAAATTCTCCCATGGCAGACCTAATATTGAGACTACTCGTCATTATTTTGTCAAGTTTGGTTTAAAGTTTGAATTTCAATTAGGTCATGTGGATTCAAAGCATATTATGATCAGATTGGTGCATGAAGGTGATTTTAACAGATTGTGGTCGAAGGAATCATGGCAATTGGGGCGTCATCCTATGAGAGTCTTTCGTTGGACTCCTTCTTGGCATCCGGAGAAGGAATCTTCGCTGTTTCCGGTTTGGGTTGGTCTTCCAGGTTTGCCTTTTCATATGTTCAACAAAGTTTGTTTATTTTCTATTGCCAAGATTGTTGGGGAGCCCCTTTCTATAGATCAGCCTACAGCTAATCTTTCTAGGCCTAGTGAAGGTAGGGTATTGGTTCAGGTGGACTTGTTAAAAAAGATCCCTTCTAGGGTTTTCATTGATTGTGGTGATGATTTTGAGAGCTTTTACCAGAAGCTGGTCTATATTAATCTTCCTCAATATTGTAAACATTGCTACAAGCTTGGTCATGACATGGATTCTTGTTACTTTCTGCACCCACGCCAAGAGGGGCCAAAAGATGAAAGGAAAAACCCTAATCAAGTTGCTGGGAAAGGGAATACTTTATCTAGATCAGATGGTATAGTTCAAGAAGCCTCCAAATCAGTTCCTCATGGTAAACCAAGTCAAATTTATGTGGAGAAATAGAAACAAAGTGATCAAGGTATTGGTAAAACCCTCAACCAGCCCAATGGAAACTCTATGGATAAGAACGCTCAAGATACTGTTGGTAAAGACTCTTTGCAGCAAGACTCTACTAATACAAGTTCTAAGGGTAAGAAGGTTCAAACTGGTCCGTCTACTATTATCCACCAAGTTATTAATTCTGGTTCTCCTTTGGCACGGAAGCCCTCATCCCCTAAAGGTCCTAAGAATATATTCTCTAATTTGGTTACTAGCGGATTTAGCTTTCTTCCGCAAAGAAGTGCTCCTTTTGTTTAACCTGGTTCTCTTAAGGCTTCAAGTTCTGTGGCACAAGAAAACCTACAAGGATCAAAGACTTGTAGTGGTGTTATTTTTGAAGATGGTTCCATTGGTTTAGATGAAGAAAGAATTGACGTGCATGCAAATTGCGATCAGAATGGTTCCCAAAGGGCTGTTAAGGAGCCAAGTAATAATGAGCTGGTAGATGGAAAATTTGAATCTAATTCTGAATTGGAAGTTGAGGATTCGGCCATTCTTAAGAAATCTAGTGATGGTACTATTGATAATTTGAATTTATCTCCTCGCGCTCCATGTGTTACATCAGATTTTGACATTCAAGAGCTCTCCTCCCATGCAAATGAAGTTGATTTGGAAAACAATGCTCCTATTTCTGGGATCAAAAGTTCTTCCTTGGCTTAAAAGCCCTTCTCTACCTTTTTCTTTCCTAATCTGTTTTAATGGTAGGAGTTTTGAGTTGGAATATCCGTGGGATTGGAAATGCTTCTTCTATAAGGCGCGTGAAAAGACTTATAAGGATGCATGATGTTTCGGTTTGTGGAATATATGAACCTAAAGTTGATCCTTTAGTTATTCCTTCTTATATTAGTAAGTTAAGATGTGTTGGTGGTTTTTCTAATGATAAAGGGAATATTTGGGTTGTGTGGAGGCATGGTGTTACTTGCACCTTACTCTATCAAGATGATCAAGTTGTAACTGTCCGAGCTGCTCATACTCTTTGGCCTACTCCTGTTTTGCTTTCCTTTGTTCATGCGAACTGTAGCAAATATGTTAGGAGAGGCCTTTGGGATTACATTATTGATGGGAGTGCTACTAATGAAGCTTGGCTGATTGTAGGGGACTTCAATGCCATTGTTGATCAATCCGAGAAGCTAGGGGGCAAGCCTGTTGTTGACTCTAAAGTGGCTGAATTTGTGGATATGATTCAGGTTTCTAATTTGATTGATGGTGGTTATCGCGGTCACATTTTCACTTGGTGGAATATGCGGAAGCAAAGGGCTACTATTCTTCAAAGGCTGGATCGTGCTTTATACAATGATCAATGGCTTCAAAGTTTTGCTCAAACTTCTATTGACCATCTTAGTCGGACTTGTTCTGACCATGCCCCTTTGTTGGTTAATATCCGGTTAGTTGATGAGGTACGTAAAGGTGTTTTCAGATTCTTAAATGTGTGGGCTAGGCATGAAACTTTTAAATCTGTAGTGTTGTCCTCTTGGAATGTTAAAATTTATGGTAGGCCATTAGTAAAGTTTGCAAAGAAGCTTACAAAGCTTAAACATGATTTACAAATCTGGAATCGTAACACTTTTGGGAAAGTAGACCAACATGTTAAAAATGCAGAGGATGATGTTTGTGGTAAGGATCTTGCGTTTGAAAATGATCCAAGTGAGGAGAATAGGGCTGCCCTCCACCTTGCTCAAGCTAATCTATCCTATCGTCTTAAGATTGAAGAGGAATTGGGGATGCAGAAAGCTAACTTGGCTTGGGTGAAAGATGGTGATTGTAATACAAGATTTTTCCATGCTTATGTTAAGAAAAAAAGGCAAAAACTTTACATTCATCGAATCCGAGATGGTCATGGTAATTTTATTGTGGACCAAGGGCAGATTAGAGATGAGGCTATCAGGTTCTATTCTGACCAACTTAATGGTCATGTGGAAAATCCTCCGGATGATTTGTTGAATGTTATTCCTCGGTTAATTACTAATGAGGAAAATCTGATGCTTATTGCTCCTCCTTTAGAAGAGCTCCATTCCGTGGTTTTTAGTATGAGTGGTTCTAGTGCAGCGGGGCCAGATGGTTTTACGGGTTCTTTCTATCACTCTTGCTGGGATATTGTTTGTAGAGACTTACATCGTGCCGTGGTGGAATTTTTTTTCTGGTTTTCATTTCCCTTGAAGTTGGACTAGCACGCTCATTGTTACAATCCCAAAAGTGGAAGTGCCTAACTCTTTTTCTGATTTATGACCTATTAGTTTGTGTAACTTCTCTAATAAAGTTATTACCAAACTATTATGTCTTAGACTTCAGAATGTTCTTCCCCGTATTATCTCGCTCAGCAAAGTGGTTTTGTTAAAGGGAGAATGATTCATGAAAACGTATTGCTTGCTCAAGAACTTTTCCATTCTCTTAAAAGGAAAGTTTTTGGTTCTAATGTCACTTTGAAGCTCGACATGGCTAAAGCGTATGATAGGCTTTCTTGGTTTGCACTTATAAAAGTTATGAGGTGGTTTGGTTTTTCTGAGGAATGGCTTGACATGATCTTCAGATGTATTAATTGTTGTTGGTTTTCGGTGCTCATCAATGGCTCAGCTTGTGGCTACTTCTCTTCTTCCTGAGGGCTGCGACAAGGTGACCCAATTTCCCCAAGCCTTTTCATAGTTGCTGCGGAGGTATTAAGTCGTGGGCTGAATAATCTTCATGATCTCCATCCTCATGTGAACTATATAACGGGTAATGTTGGTGTTCCTATTATATCACATCTTTCGTATGCTGACGATATTATTATTTTTTATAATGGGAGCATTCATTCTCTTGAGCTTCATATGGGCTTTCTTGAGTCCTACCAGCACTTTTCCGGGCAACTTATTAGTATTTCTAAATCTTGTTTCCTAACTGGGAGGGATAATGCTAATTTGGATAATGCTATTGCTCATGTGACCGGGTTCCAAAAGAAACAACTCCCTATTGTTTATCTTGGATACCCTCTTTATATTGCTAGAAAGGTCCAATCTCTGTTTGACCCCGTGTGCAAAAGCTTCGTAATAGACTTGATTCTTGTCAAGGGAAGCTTCTCTCGGCTGGGGCCAAGTTGGTGCTTATTAAAGCTTGTTTACAAGCCATTCCTATTTACTATATATCCTTACTTGAGTTTCCCAAAGGTGTCATTACAGCCATGAATCGCCTTATTGCTAAAAAAAATTGGAGCAGCCCAGAAGGGGGGCATAAATGTCATTGGGTGTCAAGGAAGGAGTTTTTTTGGCCAATTCATGAAGGAGGTTTAGGTCTTCGAAAGTTTGATGAGATGTCTTTAGCCTTCTCCATGAAACTTTGGTGGAGATTTAGAACTTCTGATTCTTTATGGACCCAATTTCTTGCTGCTAAGTATTGCCGGGATTCTCACCCTATGGATGCTTCGGTTTGAATTGGATGCTCTCATATTTGGAGGCGCATGATTGCTGCCAAAAATCTGGTTAAAGAAAGGCTACGGTGGGGAGTTGGTATTGGTGAGATTTCCATCCAAGAAAAATGGTCATCTCATGATATTACACTCCTTGATCCTATCTCGCCTACCGTATTCATTATTATGGCTGAAGTGCTTAGCCGTGGTATCAATCTCTTACATAGCAGATTTGAGCATCATAGATATCATACAACCCATCCTAATGTTCCAGTCATATCACACCTTGCCTATGCTGATGATGTGATGATTTTCTGTAACGGGAGTAGAGATTCCCTTGATCTTCATATGCGGTGTATGGAATGGTACCAAGCTTTCTCGGGTCAGCTTATCAACGCCTCGAAATCTTGCTTTGTTACGGGAAAACATGATGCAGCTCGAGATTCTATTATTGCTCATACAACAGGTTTCATCAAGAAGGAGCTTCCAATCATTTATTTGGGTTGCCCTCTCTACGTTGGTCGCAAGAAAAACAGCTTTTTTCAGCCTATTATTCGGAAAATGGAAGATAGGCTTCATTCTTGGCGCGGTAAACTTCTTTCTTTTGGTGCAAAACTCACTCTTATAAAGGCTTGTCTTCAATCTATTCCTCTTTATTACATTGCTTTAATGGAACCTCCCAAGGGTATTATTAAAGCTTTTTACGGGCTGATTGCTAGATTCTTCTGGAGTGGGATTGATGGAGAAAATAAATGTCACTGGGTAGCTTATCACCATATGTATTGGCCAACTGATGAAGGGGGTCTTGGCTTAAGGCGGTTTGAGGACATTTCTCTTTCTTTCGCTATGAAATTATGGTGGAGGCTTCGGGGATCTTCTTCTTTATGGACTGAGTTTCTCCTAGCTAAATATTGTGATGGAACCCATCCTATGGATGCTTCCCCTAGATCCATTGATTCTCACGTATGGAGGCGTATGCTTGGTGCTAAAGACTTAGTGGAACCTAGAATTAATTGGGGGGGGGGGGGTTGGTGAAGGATCCATTTCTATCCATGAAAATTGGCTTGGTTTTATTGTGGCTGGTTTACCTCAAGAACACGTTGAGGTATCGTCTCTTTTCTTAAACGGGCGGCCGAGATAGAATTATATTGTGGATAATTTTTGTATTCCTCTTCTTAGAGCCATTGAAGATAATCATATTCACCTTTCGAACGACAGGGATCAGATTTGGTGGTCCCCATCTTCATCAGGTAAATTTTCGATCTCTTCGGCTTGGAAAGAAATCAGATCCTCCCGTCCTAAAAGTATGGTTTCCACTTCATGTTGGAATAAACATATTCCCATTAAGATCTCTGTTTTTCTTTGGTAAGCTCTTCACAATGGCCTTCCCACTGATTCTGCTTGCATGCGTAGAGGTATTCCCTTGGTTTCAATGTGTCACTGCTGCGCTAATCCTAAGGGGGATGACATTAATCATATTCTCATTCAAGGAGATTTGGCCCGTCATATATGGAACTTCTTTGGGAATTCTATGGGTGTTGCTGGAATAGGGACGGATGTTAGGCATACTCTTTGTGCGTGGTGGTATTTCTCTGCTAAGGCAGATTCGGATCTAAGTTCTTGGCTCCGTTCGCTCTTGCCTTCTTTTATTTGCTGGGAATTATGGAAGGCTAGAAACAAATCTCGGTTTGAAGGGCATAAAGTGACCCCGCTGGAGGTAATTAATTCTATAACTTATGGGATTGCTTCTATCATTAAAGCTTTCAAATTGGAGTTTCGAGGATCCCATTTAGATATGCGGCTGACCTCTTTATTTAGAGTCAAGTTTTCTTCCCCTCCTGCGAAGATTCCTAAGATTGTTGTTTGGAAAGCCCCTACTAATGAGGAGTTTAAGCTTAATACAGACGGTGTTTCTAAGGATAATCCGGGCCCAAATTCGGGTGGGGGGATTTAATTCCCTATAGATAGAGCTTGATTCAGAAGTGTTGGTTAAGATTTTGCTAAGAGAATATCATATTCCTTGGCGAATTCTTTACCTTATTCGCAGAATTATATGGCTTATCTATGCAGACTCGGATCACTCATGTGTATAGAGAAGGCAACAAAGTGGGGGATGGGCTAGCTAATCTTGGTTACTCTCTTCTTCATAATGCATATTTTATCTCTTTTGATGACCTTCCTAATAATTGTAAGGGGGCTTTTAAGCTTGATAAAGCTCAAGTGCCTTCTCTTAGACTTTGATGTTCTGTTTTTAGATGGCTAGATTCTTATATTTATTATTCTCTTTATTTTGTATCCACCCCTCCCTATATTGTAAAGGTTCTTACAACCTGTGTAAGACCTTTCCCTTAGGCTCTTTTCTGGTGGTTGAGGTTGTCATGTCCCCCACCATTTTTGTAATTTTCATTTTTGCTAATAAAATCTAGGGAGGTACCGTCCTCTTTTCGCCCAAAAAAAAAAAAAAAAAGATCCTCGGCATGACCAGATTTTCTCTCTCTTTGTTGATGGTGCTCTCCAAGAAGACTATGTTAGAGACACTTTTGGGGCTGAATGCTTGATGGCCATTCAAACTAAAGACATTCGCCTCATGGATAGCATGGATACTCCTTTTTGGACCCCTTCTTCTTCAGGAAAATTTTCTATTTCGTCGGCATGGAAAGAATGTAGAGTCTCTCGAATTAGAAGTCATGTCTATTCTTGGTGCTGGGACAAATTTCTACCTCTCAAAATCTCTATTTTTCTTTGGAAAGCCCTCAAGGCTGCTCTTCCTACGGATGACAATGTGTCTCGCAAAGGTATCCCTCTTGCTTCTAAATGCCACTGTTGTTTTAGTCCAGATTTTGAATCTATATCTCATATTCTCATCAATGGTGAGATTGCCTCGAAAGTATGGTTGTACTTTGGTTCTATGATTGGTTTTAGTGTAACGGGGCTGTCCCTCTCTCAAAGGCTTATTGCATGGCATGCATGTAAATCAGCTAAATGTAGCAAAATTAGTTCATGGTTGAGTGATATATTACCCGGTTTCATTTGTTGGGACCTTTGGAAGCTTAGAAATAGATGCAGATTTGATGGGATTGTTCCAAGAATTGATATTGTGATTCATAGTGTTCGGCACCAAATTGTGGATATTCTTCATGCTAACAAGGTCTGATTCAGCTACTCTTCCTCGGATATGCATATTGTTCAGTTCTTTGGCATTCAAAAGGTTGTTCATACTATTCCCCGGGCTAAGCTTGTTACTTGGCTTACCCCAACCTTGGATCAAGTTAAGCTAAATACGGATGGGGCTTCGCGTGGAAATCCTGGTATTTCCCCGGGGGGTGGAGTGTTTCGTAGGCATGATGGTTCTTTCTTATATGCGTTCTCTTGTTTCTATGGCCATGGTACAAACATGATTGCAGAGGCTAGGGCTGCTCTTGATGGCCTTTCTCATGCTCGAAGGATGGGTCTTCACGCTGTTTGGCTTGAGGTAGATTCTGAAGTGTTAGCCTTTATTCTTCTTCGCAAATACTCTATTCCATGGGAGATTTGGTACGTTATTCAATCCATTTTCAGAATTATGGAGGTTATGGAGGTGAAAATTTCCCATGTTTACCGTGAAGGCAACAAAGTGGTAGATTTTTTGGCTAATCATTCAGCAAACACTCAAGATGATTTTGAGTTTCCGACTTTGGATTCTTGTCCTAGACTTTGTCAAAGTTTATTATTTTATGATAGGATTTTGTACCCAAATCTTAGGGCATAGTTGCCTTGTTTTTATTGTTTTTGGTAGGACCCCCTTCCTTTCTGTAGAGGTTCTTATGGAATGTATAAGACCCACCCTCTAGCTCTTTTCTCGGTGGTTAAGGCCGTCATATCCCCCACCTTTCTTGTACCTTTTATTTCTCATTAATAAAATCTAGGGAGTACCGTCTCCTTTCGCCAAAAAAAAAAAGAATTTAGGGAAGGGAAGAGAGAAACCGGAACAGCCATAGCCGCCGGCCAAAGCCGTCAGGGCCAAAACCCTAGGGAAGGCAAAGAGGGAGAAAGTTTAGAGAGAGGATTTTTGAAAATGGTTTCGATTTAATTTGTGGATTTTAAATCCTATAACTAGTGGAAGAGTAGTCACATAAAATTAATTCGGTTAATTGATTAACTTAGGTGTGTTTTTTGAACCTTCTTGAAAAATTTGAGTCACGTGCCGATCCATGATTAAAACACTTGGGATTACACGTGTATTTTAATGAACGCTCTAACCCTCGCGAGGTGCATTGATTTTATCCTTGTATGAACAAGATGAATGAAAGAGTGGTTTCTATGCGTTTAAAGTGGTTTGACTTAATTAGGCTATCAGAATAGTTTTGGGTCTAAGGCACAGATGAGATTAAAACATGTATGACATAAAATGTCTAAAAGAATCTCATAAAAGATCTAAGAGTTATATATGATATGATTGATAAGGAGTTATCTACCTAAATAGTTTAATTTTATGCATCTTGCCCTCCCGAACGTAAAATTAAATGAAATATGGATCTTAGCCCACTTAAATTATATTTTACATAAATTTCTTATGAAGGTTATATAATTTAGTGGGAGTATTTGTGAAATACTAATTAATAATATCTTTAATTAAGTTGTTACTTATGTATGGTTACATGTTTGTATAATTGTAGATAATGGCACAAAACAAACAAACTCTATCATTGCGACCTATCCTTGAAAAGGAAAAACTTCAAGAGAATGGTGCTAACGTCATGGATTGAATCTGAAGCCTAAGAATTGCTCTAAGGCAAGAAGAAAAGCTGTACATTCTTTATGAACCCGTTCCTGAGGAACCTGCTGCCAATGCCCCTAGGGTAGACAAGGATGCTCACAAGAAACACAAAAGTGATTCTCGTGACGTTGGTTGTCTCATGCTTAGTACCATGTGTTCTGAGCTTCAAATGGCTAATGAACACTTGGATGCCTATGATATAGGCGCTCAGTTGAAAGATATGTTTCAAGATCAAGCTAGGCAAGAAATGTTCGACACCATGGATGCTTTTACCTCATGCAAGATGAGTGAAGGACATTCGGGGGGTCCTCATACTTTGAAGATGAAAGCCCATTTTGAGCATCTAGAGAGGCTCGGCTATGCCATCCCTGTTGAGTTGGCAACTGATATGATTTTGAACTCATTACCTAAAATCTATAATCAGTTTGTCATGAACTTTAATATATGCATGGTATGACTAAGTCTCTGTCTGAGTTGCACGGGATGCTAAAGACAACAGAAAATAAAATCATTAAGGAAGCCTCTCCTGTGCTCGTGGTCACAAAAGAAGGAAAGGGATCTAAGGCCAAAGGAAAGGGAAAGGAAAAAGTTGTCAAATCCAAAATAAGCAAGGCAAAGGTCGTCAATGCCGTGGTGGCTAAACCTTACTATCAAAAGGATGCAATCTGTTTCCACTGCAAAGAAATTGGTCATTGGAAACGCAATTGCAAGGCTTACATGGAAGAAAAGAAGAATAAGGGCAATGAGATTGCTTCTACTTCAGGTATCTATGTTATAGATATACTCCTTTCTACTTCTAGTTCTTGGGTATTAGATACCGGATGTGGATCTCACATTTGTCTAAATGTGCATGCACTAAAGAATAGGAGGCTACTCAAAGATGGCGAAGTTGACCTACGCGTGGGGAATGGAGCAAGAGTTGTTGCATTAGCCATAAAAACCTATGAAATCATTTTACCTAGTGGATTAATTCTTGTTTTGAACAATTGTTACTACGTTCCAGATTTGAGTATGAATATTATTTTAATTTTTTTGTTTGGATAATGAAGGTTATAGTTTTCTTATTAAAAATAAGATGTTTTCTATTTATTTAAATGATATGCTTTATTGTACTTCAAATTCATTAATAGCCTTTACGTTCTTGATGTTGAGAATGGAAATAATGATAATATCTATAATGTAAATAAAAAATCCAAACCTAATGATGTAAATCACACTTATTTATGGCATTGCCGTCTTGGTCATATTAATGAGAAGCATATTTCAAAACTCCATGGGGAAGGACTTTTAGATTCACATGATTTTGAATCATATGAAACTTGTGAGTCTTGTTTACTTGGAAAGATGACTAAGACACCTTTTACTAAGGGTAGTGAAAGGGCAAGTGACTTATTGGGACTCATACATACTGATGTATGTGGACCATTAAGTAGCAATGCTAGGAGTGGATATCATACATACGAATTAGTATGTATGAGTCCACATACCAAATAAGTCCCTTGCATACGCCAAGGAATATGATAATCCTCAATTAAAATTTGGAGAAGGACTTCAGAGTCAATCTCAAGCCATAACGAATTAATACCAAAGCGCCTTGCAAAAGATAAACCATCCCTAACAGCCTTGGCCTCAGCAACCATATTTGAACCATGCCCATAGAAATGAGAAAAAGCAAAAATGAGATCACCTTTAGCATTCCGAATGACACCTCCTCCAGAAATAATACCCGGATTACCTTTCGATGCACCATCTATATTGAGCTTAAAAGGCTCAATAGAAGGAGGACTCCACGAAACCAATCTCAACTTCTTGTTCACCATGGGAGAGACCGACATACCAAAAAATTCAAAAATCCGAGCCGTACTCCAAGAACCCGAAAAATGAATAGCAAAAGCTTTTACAACATCCTTGATAGAATTGATAACTAAAGAAATTATTTGAGATGGGGACATTTTAACACTATCAAATCTAGCTTTATTTCTACTCTTCCAAATTTCCCACAAAATGAAACAAGGAAGAAGCTGTCTAAGCCAACTAGCCAATATAGAATGAATATTAAAAGAGTACAGCCTTAGGCCCATAGTGTTCGAGAAAAAACTCCAAACTGCCTTGGCAACATCTCCATACACAAACAAATGATCCAAATCCTCAATAGAAGGCAAAGAACAACAACTACAGGAGGAAACAAAATGAATACCCCTCTTTTGAATAGCACAATCAGTGGGAAGGCCATGGTGAAGGGTACGCCACATAAAAACTGAAACTTTAAGGGGGATATGCTTGTGCCAACAATATTCAAAGATAGGTTTAGAAATACCTTTTTTTCTACACACATTCCATGCCGAAGAGACAGAGAAATTACCCGATGCATTAGGGAGCCAATACAAAATATCCGGATTGTCCATGAGACGAATATTATTATCCCGAATGAAGATTAAAAGCTGGTTGCCGTACACATTCTGAATATAGTCCATCCGTGGCTGCCCATGCAAAAAAAGAGAAGAAACTTCAACATGATCCCCATTCAACAAAGTATGATCAGCCATCCAATGGTCATGAACCGAAATATCACCTCTCCCAACCCGCCAACAGATATTATTTTCTACCAGCGGCTTAGCATTAATCATTCTACCCCAAATATGAGATGCATAAGAGGTTTTAGTAGCATCCATAGGATGAGTAGCATGACAATACTTAGAAGCCATAAAATCTGTCCAAAGAGATGTAGTACTCCTAAAACGCCACCACAACTTCATAGCAAGAGCCATAGCCATATCTTCAAACTTCTGAAGCCCAAGACCTCCTTCTGAAATAGGAAGGAACATGCTGGATCTCCGAACCCAATGACACTTATGAAGGCCATCCTCATTACACCAAAAGAAATTGGAAATGAGACGGTACATAGAATTAATCACACCCTTAGGAGGATCAAGAAGGGCAATGTAATAAAGAGGGATAGCCTGAAGACAAGTTTTGATGAGCGTCAACTTAGCACCAAAAGAGAGTAGTTTACCTTGCCATGTAGCTAAACGAGCTTCCATCTTTCGCAAAACTGGATCAAACAGGGAGAGTTTTTTACGACCAACATATAAGGGGCAGCCCAAATAGATAATAGGAAGATCCTTCTTTTGAAATCCCGTCGCCTCAGAAATAGTAGCATCCCGCGGCTCATTATGAACTCCAGTAACAAAACAAGACTTTGCCGAGCTAACAAGCTGTCTAGAGAATGATTGATACCAATTCAAGCATCTCATATGAGCATCAAGAGAATCCTTAGAGCCATTGCAGAAAATAACAACATCATCCGCATATGCCAAATGAGAGATCATAGGGGTATGAATATGAGCCTGGTATCTATAATGAGGAGACTCGGTATGAAGGAGATTTAGTCCCTGACTTAAGACCTCCGCTGCTATAATGAAGAGAGTCAGAGAGATAGGATCCCCTTGTCGAAGGCCACGGGAAGAATGAAAAAAACCACTACTTTCGCCATTAACAAGAACAGAAAACCAGCAAGAAGAGATACATCGAAATATCATATCATTCCACACTTCATTGGAACCAAACTTCCTCATAACTTTGATAAGAGAGAACCAAGATATACCGTCATATGCCTTAGCCATATCTAGGTTTAAAATAACATTAGAGCCCCACACCTTCTTCTTAAGAGATTGCATCAATTCTTGGACAAGAAGAACATTTTCATGGATTTATCTACCTTGAACGAAACCACTTTGCTGCGGGGAGATAATTCTTGGGAGAATAGGGGCAAGCCGAGAATTAAGAAGTTTTGTAATAACCTTATTAGAGAAATTACAGAGACTAATACGTCTCAACTCCGAGAAAGAAGTAGGGGAAATAACCTTGGGGATAGTGACAATAAGAGTGCTAGTCCAACTTCTTGGCATCGCATGGCCCGCAAAGAATTCCTTAATAGCACGAAGAAAGTCATCTTTGATAATGTCCCAACAAGATTTATAGAACGCACCTGTAAAACCATCAGGGCCAGCAGCACTTTGACCATTCATGGACCAAACCACCTGTTTAATCTCCTCCAAAGAAGGCAATGCCGTGAGCATCAAGTTATCCTCATCCGTGATCAAAGTAGGAATAACATCAAGAATGTCATCACTAGGATTATCATGAGGCTTTTGTAGCTGGTCTGAATAGAAGTCCACGGCCTCCTTTTTAATATCTTCCTTCGAATGAATCCAGCTCCCATTTGAATTCCTTATGCGATGAATGAAGAGCTTTTGTCTCTTTTTTTCGAACGTAAGAGTGAAAAAAAATTAGTGTTCTTATCACCGTCTTTAATCCAAGAGATATTGGCTTTTTGACACCAAAAATCTTCCACCATTTTGAGCTTCCCCAGTAAATCTGCTTTAGCTACATTCAAAGCAACAATGTGTTCATCTGAGGGATAATTCTGACTCACCAACTCACATCGAGTGACATTATCTTCAGCATTTTTATTTGTTGATCAATCTTCCCGAAACTCTCTTTATTCTAACCTGAAATAACCTTCTTAAGCCGTGAGAGCTTTTTAGCAAAACGAACCATCGGCCTCCCATCCATATACTCATGCCATGAATCAGCTACAAGAGAATGGAACTTAGGATGCTTCAACCACACATTCAAAAAACGAAAACTTCCTCTTACAATATCAGCCTCGGTTTGAACTTGAATCACAAGGGGAGAATGATCCGAACAAGTTCTATTTAAGTGAGTGACACTAGTATTATGGAACTTGGCCAACCAAAGAGTATTATAGAAAGCCCTATCCAGCCTTTGAAAAATAGTAGGGCGCCCACGGGGTTTATCCACCCAAGTAAAGCTATTACCCCGGTAGCCCGCATCAATAAGGCCAAGAAATTGAACCATATCAGAAAATTCTTCAACAATTTTCTCCTTGATAGGCCTACCACCCAACTTCTCAGATTGTTCAAGCATATAAAAAAAAGATCCGGAAAATTCCATAAAGAATGAGTAACCTGCAGAGTTAAAGCTTGCCCAGAATCATGAATAACTAGACAATCAAAACCATGCTTCCAAAAAACCCAAATTTTATTTGAGCAATTAGCTAAGCCCCCATCACAGCCAAGAGCTCTTCGAGTTTTAATGAGATGAGCAGCATTAATCATAGGCTCAGATATAGCAACAAAAGAAGCACCATACAAACGAATTAATCTTTTCAGTCTACGGAGAGAAGATTTATTGCCAATCCCTCTAACATTCTAATTAATCAGCGCTACCATTGGGAAACAAATCGAGAAAAGAAAAAGGATTACCATATTACGAAGGTGGGGAAGCAGATTGGCTTCTCTTTTTCCTTGGCTTCACAGAAATGAAGCCATCTGTATCAGTATTCACAATGGTAGGACCAGCAAAAGGAGTAGAACCAGCCTGATCCATGACAAAGGGAGTAGAAAAGGTTGGAGCTCTCGGAGAGAGATTCAAACCAGCCATAGTATAATTAAGCTCATCATTGGAATCAATGGGACCAACTTTAGTAACATGAGGAGGACTAGAACTCTGATTTTGCTCTCTATGGGCAGCAACATTAGTCAAAACACTTTCAATAGCTACATCATCGTTAGGGCCTGACTTAGAAACCTCAGCCAAATGAATGGCCTCATTGCATGCCTTATTAAGAGCCTTTTGAACAGCTTCAGAAAGGGGCTGTCCTCTTTTTTCCATAGTGGGAACATTAACCTTTTCACTCACCTTGCTAGTAGGAACATCCTTGGACAACTCAAGCTGCTCAATATTCTGAACAACCCCCCCCACCAAGATCAACAGTCTCAGTTTCTTGAGCCACTCCATCAATTTTCGCACCACTACTGAATCAACCTGTTTAGGAATATAAACTTTCTCTACCTTCTCCAACGGTATAGCAAACTTTGAATCATTCAGTTTTGAGATAGGCTTAGCAGATTTCTGAACATTGAGGGAAGGGTTGGCCTTTCTACAAACAGAGATATCATGCCCCAAAATAAAGCAGTGCTTACAATACTTTGGAACATTATCATACTCAACCTTTTGAAAGAAACTCGGACACACATCACCACAATCAATGAAAATCTCATGAGGAAGCTTCTTAGTAGCATCAATTTGAATAAGAATCTTAGCAATACTAGGCCTAGTAAATTTAGCAGTAGCTTTATCAAGAGAAAGGGGGGTACCAATCATCGATGCTGCAGCAAACAAAAAAGATTTATTCATTAAATGAATCGGTAGGCCCGAAAATCCAACCCAAACCGGAACTATAGGGGATTCTTGTTCAGGTCTCCATGATGGTGACCAAGCCAGAGTACGCATAGGATATCGATCGACATACCACACATCTTTCATGAATAAACGTTGATAATCTTCTTCCGTAGACAACTGAATAAGCATGTGACGATTATCTAAGTGACCAAGTTTATAATTACCTTTCAAATGAAACTTAGCAAAGGCAATTCTAGCATCCTCCATAGAAGGTCGGCCATTCATGAATTTACCCACAGAGTGAATTTAAACGGTTTAGCAAACGCAGCAAGAACCTCCTTAGAAAGCTTTATAGCCGGCATTCCTTTGTAAGATCCAGTTTGTATTGCCGAAGGGGCAATATTGTTATTAATGACATTCGAATTCTCATTAGACGAAGGATTATGAGGTTGAGAAAATAAATCAGCAAAGGATTTTGAAACATTCCCGGTTTGATTCTGATTCAAGGTAGGATTAGGTTTGATTTGCGGAGGAAAAGATGCCGTAATCGGCAAGGGAGAAGTTTGCGCATTTGATTTTGGCAAGGGCGGCGCCGTACCAAAATTAGGGTTTGCATGAATATTCGTTTCATTAGGGGAATTAGGGTTCTTGCTTGGGGAAACCGGAGAAGGAACAAAGTAGGGATTGTTGTTACTGGAATTCATAGAGGGAAACAAAGCAACCGGAGCATCCATTGCCGCCGGCGAGGAGCCCCTAGGGCCAAACCCTAGAGACGAAAGGAAGGTCTAGAGAGAGAAAGCTAGAGAGAGAAAGCTGAGATGGAAGCAAAGAAATTTCGGGTTTTAATGGGACATGCATTAGAAACTATTGCACTTACACTAAATAATGCTCCAACAAAATCTGTTCCAAAGACACCATATGAGATGTGGACTGGAAAGAAACCTTGTCTTTCTTTCATGAGAATTTGGGGTTGTGAGGCTTATGTCAAGGGATGTGTCTCTGACAAACTCACACACAAGTCTAATAAATGTATTTTCGTGGGATATCCTAAGGAATCTAGAGGATACTACTTTTACATCCGCACGTACAACAAAGTGTTTGTTGCTCGAGAGGTACTTTTCTAGAGAAAGAGTTTCTCTCCAAAAGAACTAGTGGGAGTAAAATTAATCTCGAAGAGGTTCAAGAACCCGAAAATAACATGGAACCGATGTCTGGATCTGAACAAGTTTCACAAGTAGCTGTGGAACCTATTCATAATACATAAGTTCCTCATATAACTGGTAGGGTGCGATCTGAACCTGAGAGATATGGATTTATCATGATGGATAACAATGAAGTAGAAAGCATTGATTATAATGAACTTACTTCCTACCAAAGAAGCGATGACCGCTCCTGATTCAGATAGATGGCTTGGAGCCATGGAATCTGAAATCAAATCCATGTATGATAATCAAGTTTGGAACTTGATAGATGCACCCTTGTAAGATACCCGCGGGAAAAACGAATAGTTCCCTCAAGAATCAAACACGGTTTAATTCCGAAAGATAACGGAGTCGCCACATTTGTTAACTTTTAACCCAACAAATGAAAATGGTTAGAGATTTATGAGTTCGGAGGTCAGGTTACGGCTTGGGAAGAGTTTCATGTCACCCAAGCTGCCTCGGACAAAGCCGAGTCTCCCTAAGTTTGTTTAAGATTGTGCATGTGTGTGTGTGTGTTTAGAAAACGGGAGAAACTGACTTTAACAGAAAACGGTTAGGATTTTAACAGAAAGGGGGGGTTCTTTTGTAAACATTCTGGATAAAAGGGGGACTGGACTGAAACATGCCCTTGGACAAAGTAGTCGTACGGCTAAAGGGGGTCTTCCTGGGAATTTTAACAGATTCCCAGGAATCAGTCCAGTTCCATACAGAAACAGAGCATTTTGTCTGAGACTGTTTGATCATTTCCAGCAATTCTTTTGTAACAAAACACAAATTAAACCATCCCTATGTAATTAATCACTAGATTAGACACCAAACAAGAGTTTTGGATGTGATTAAGACAATCATTAGGGAATCATTGAGAAAAGGTGATGAAAGTGGCCTTTGAGCCAAGATGGCCATTTTGATGAGTAAAGATTCAAACTTTACCATCAAAATGGGATCTTTATACAAGATTAAACATTTAGGGATAACAAAATGACATAAAGATTGAATCTTTATGACCTAAATGTGGGATTTTAGGCTAAATCAAGGTTGGGATAATAAAGATTGGAACTTTATCACCCAACATGATCATCATGGCCAAATATAGCATAAACATACATGCTTTCACCATGAAAATGGATCATCAAGCTATTTAAAGACAATAAATTAACAAATCATGATCTTCTTTAGGTTTTACCCCTTTTCACATACATGGATGTGAAGGTACCTTGAATCATCTCATGATTTGGTTCCAAGATACATATAACAAGAATATAAGGTGCTTGAAAAGACAAGACTTGCAATATAAAAGTGCTTGACAAGGTCAAGGCTTGAAATGCAAGTAAATAAACAACATAAACAAGAACAAAAGAGTTTAATATGGAGAGAAGATGGGGAGAAGGAGGCTTCACCTATGGTGGTTATGGCCTATCTTCCTCTATTTTCACTCAAGTGTTAGGTGGTATTTCTCTCAGACTGAATTTCTGCAGAGTTTCACCTATAAAACTATATTTCTCCCCCCTGAAATGATTAGTAAGGGTCTCAATTTATAGGGACTGAAGGTGCCTAAACCAGCCGTATGGCTAGGCCCGTCCCGCGTCCAAACCATCCGTACGGCTCAGCCTGGCGAGCTTCTGGATTTTTCCAAGTTTAATTCCAGAGCAGTCCTGGAATTTTAGGTTTATCCTAGTGAGGTCCCAGCCTATCAGTTTATCCCTGAATGGTGCTAAGAGTTCCTCTAGGTGAATATCAGTCATCATTTCCTAGGGGGATGAGCATGACTCTTGGCGAGTTCAGAGGCGGGACATGGTCAACTTGGCTCTATGGAGAGGGTTGACTTACACAAGGAAGCATGACTCTCGGGGTCAGAGCCAGAACATGGTCAACTTGGATCTATGGAGAGGATTGACTTACACAAGGAAGCGTGACTCTTGGCGAGGCAGAGGCGGGACATGGTCAACTTGGCTCTATGGAGAGGGTTGACTAAAAGGATGGTCTTACGTCATTTTGGACTGCCGAGACAAAGGTTTCCTTAACCTAAAATGACCATTATGGGCCTTGGCTTGAGTTAACTCCATCTTTGGGAAGTCTGACGAGCCAACTGGTCTTACGTCCCACTAAGGGCAGCCGGGGATAAGGGTCTCAACCTATAATGACTATTCTGAGTCAAGGTTTGACTTGGGTAAATTCCACCTTTGGGGAGCTCGACGGGAAAACTGGTCTTATGTCCCACTAAGGACGGCCGGGACAAGGGTCTCAACCTATAATGACTATTCTGAGTCAAGGTTTGGTCAACTCCATATTTGGAGAGTTTGACGGGAAAACTGGTCTTACGTCCCACTAAGGACTGCCGGGACAAGGGTTTCAACCTATAATGACTATTCTGAGTCAAGGTTTGGTCAACTCCATCTTTGGGGAATTTGACGGGAAAACTGGTCTTACGTCCCACTAAGGACTGCCGGGACAAGGGTCTCAACCTATAATGACTATTCTGAGTCAAGGTTTGGTCAACTCCATCTTTGGGGAGTTTGACGAGAAAACTGGTCTTACGTCCCACTAAGGACTGCCGGGACAAGGGTCTCAACCTATAATGAGTATTCTGAGTCAAGGTTTAGTCAACTCCATCTTTGGGGAGTTTGACGGGAAAACTGGTCTTACGTCCCACTAAGGACTGCCGGTACAAAGGTCTCAACCTATAATGACTATTCTAAGTCAAGGTTTGGTCAACTTCATCTTTTGGGAGTTTGACGGGAAAACTGGTCTTACGTCCCACTAAGGATTGCCGGGACAAAGGTCTCAACCTATAATGACTATTCTGAGTCAAGGTTTGATCAACTCCATCTTTGGGGAGTTTGACGGGAAAATTGGTCTTACATCCCACTAAGGACTGCCGGGACAATTTTAACTTGACCCCTTTTGGTCAAAGTTTGGACTTTGGTCAACTCAACTCTACGAGATGATAGACACTTTTTCTTGACACCGAGGGAGAGTCTAGGGGCGACCTTTGTGGACGAAAAAGTCCAAGATTTTGAAAAATCATTGTTTGATCAAAAGCATTTTGCTTGAAACATTGTTTCTGACAAATGACGCCAAATGGGCAAATTTGGAAATGCTTATTTCTAAAGGCAAATCTTTTAACGAAGCATGTTAGTCAAATTTTTTATTTTAACTTAACCATGAGGTTTGTCATGCATAAAGTCCTTTGGAGCTTTGTCAATTTCTTAGGAGTGATCGGGAATAGAGAACCCTTTGGTTGTTGATGTTGGGGTAGCCCCATGTCCTTATTGTCATTGATGTCGCGGTAGCCCCATGCCTTCGTTGTCGTCGATGTGGAGGTAGCCCCATGTCCTTGTGGTTGTTGATGTCGGGGTAGACCCGTGTCTTTGTCATCGTTGATGTGGGGGTAGCCCCAATACCTTGTGGTCGTTGATGTGGAGGTAGCCCCATGTCCTTTGAAGTGAGGTTAGGAACCCATCCCTTTTTCATGACGCACCCTTTCTTTTGCCTAGGCCGCCCTTGCGGGTTTTCAACCTAGCGGGCATCTCTTTTGCGTCTTTTATGGCACACCCTCTTTTTTGCCTAGGCCGCCCTTACGGGTTTTCAACCTAGCGGGCTACTTTTTTGGTGCCTTTCTCTTTTTTTTTTTTATGAGTGATCCAGCCGACTCGGGGACTTTAAACTATTTTCTTGGAGGAAACATGCAAGGGCATTTTATTTAGGAGAGAATCCCTTTATGTTGGTGAGCTCTTTGAGCAATGTATCATGAGATGGAAGGAAGCCCTTGCTTGACAGAACACAAGTGTTTAGCTCTTTCCTAAGATGCAGAGAAGAAGACTTGTCGAGACATTTGAAATTTTCCTTAGTCATTATCATCAAACTGATTGCTTGAATGGACCATGTTTGTCATTAAGTCAAGATTATAGCAAGCAATTAGCCTTAACATGTATAAATGTTGTGATCAATTAAGATTAAGATTCGACAATGGCAAGATTGGTGGAAAAGGTGTGTCTGGGACATCGGTCATTGATTGGACCGAGGGGAGAAAACTTGGTCATTTTGAGAGGACCACGGTTTGATGGTTTTGTTTAATGTTATGACCGGACCCAAAGGTTGCCTATGTTCCCCTCAGTTTGAGGAGCTCAGGTCGCCGTAGTTCGGCCATGGATCGTCTTTTGAAGTCGGTGTCCTTTTGAAGGATGTTGTTGCTTTGTTGATGTAGATCGCTTTGCCTTGTGGTGCACTCCTTGGGATGGACCTCTTGGGGTGAACCCTCTTTGGTGAGATTTTGAGGCAAACTTCCTCTTCGCGTATATTCATTTCCTTTCCTTCTTTCCATGCATTCATTTCTTTTCTCTCCTTTCCTTTCTTTTTTTTTTGAGAGAGAGAGAGGGGAAACATTAGCCCCTACTTGGACATTGGCTCATCTGTAGTCCCTTGGTGGAATGTCTGCTTTGACTTTGAAGCTCCGGGAAGTCCTTTGCTTGGTTGCGCACGTGCGATCACGGTCGAATCTTGGTGGTTGAGCAACAACATCCTTGCCTTTTCATTGTCTCGGGATGCCTTTGATGTGCATCCAGAATTTGTATCGGAAAGGTGTATCGGGTTGTGTATCGGGGAATATGTATCGGGGATGTGTATCGGGAAGGCTTGCCATTAACGGTTTCTTCATGCCAATTGATCACAGCATTTATTCATATCAAGATTAATTGTTTGCATTTAGCATTTTTCATTTGTGTTAGGTCCATTCGTCCTTAATGAGTCGTCATTGACTAGTATGCTTAGAAGTTAATTCATCATTTTAGGGACGTAGCAATCAGTTGATAATAACAAGTAAGGCAATTTCAAGGGTAAATGTATATTGCAAATAATTTCTCAAGTCTAGAGAGAAGAGAAGGAAAATGACTATTTTATTTAGATAACTTTATACATACATGTCCCAAGTGTGGACCTTTGTAAAAATAAAAAGACACAGTCCGGGACGGACATTTGGTGAAAATCTAGAACCTACGAGGCTGGACGACTCCTTTTTTTTAGGGATGGGCTCCTATGAAGCACGATGATCCATTTTCTTCCTCAATTGTTGGAGGGGTTGTCGGCGGCATATTCCATGTCTTATATGGGGAACTCGGGTTCCTTGTCATCGGGAAAGATGTCGCGAGGTCTCCATTTGGCTTGGCGTTGCAATTTTCGGCTTTGTCTACTCATGAGTTGGGAGTTTGCTTTGGTCATCTCCTTTTGGTGACTTCCTTTCAAGGTACGTAGCCTTCGTGCGTGGCACTCAACGAAGGTACGGATCTCCATTTGGTGTAGCCGCCTTTGGGCCTCTGAAGCATGGGCCTCTCCTTGTAGACAGTGTTCCAACCTTTTGATCTTGTTGTTCATGCGGACGGTTGTTCTTGGACGCCGATTCAGATGTGGAGTCCTTGGTCAATGTTTCCAATGGACAAGGCCGCAAAGGACTTTAGCATATTAAACCTCAAGGTGAAATTATAACCATGATTTAAGAAGAATGCTTCATTAGCGGATTAGCCTTTTAGGAAAACATGATCTTTTATTTTGAGAAAACTTGGTCTCCATTTTTTTTGGGAAAGTATATATTTTTTATTTGAGTAAAAGACTCACACACATTTTACGCAAGCTTTTGACAAGGCAATAATAATAATATTATTATTAAGAAAACTGACAACGGACTCAGAATGGTCACCACATGGCATCAACCGGGGAGTCAAGACTCTAACTAAACCTAACAGACATCTTAACTTACCTTTCTTAAAGGCTTATCACACATCCTAACAATGGACTCCGAAAACAGACTCTTTCTAAGGAGAGGTTGATAAGAGGGATTTTGAAGCTTCGTCCTCTGCTATGGCAACCACAGCACCATTCATTTCTCAACCCGGGGCTTCTCAGAAATTTTCTGTGGCGCTGATCCTTTCCAAACGCCTTCCGTTATTTCGGCTTTGCTGAGTTTAGGAACCACCATTTGGGACACTGATTTTGTCAACTTTTCCAAAACAGGCTCTCCCACTTTGGGATTGACAACTTTGTCAACCACGAGCTCCTTTTCCTTGGGGCAGACATCACTCCATTTATTGACCATCGGGGAAGTCACAAATTTGAGCATGTTGACGCTCGGGTCATTGGCTGTGTCGGGGGCGTGGGGGCGTCCAAGCTTTCCCTTCTCGATTAGCTTCGAGATGATGCATTTTATGGCGGTGCAATTATTGGTATCATGGCCATGATAGTTGTGAAAGGCACACCTTTTGGTCTTGTCATGGCGTTTTTCAGGATTCTTTGGCCGGAAATCTTCAAGGGGCCACATGAGGCCTTGTTTGACCAATCCTTCAAACACTTTGCTTATGGGCATTCCGAAATCCTTAAACTTTGTGAAATGGAGCTTGGCTCAGCCTTTGGATTTTCTTTCATTGTTGACCGGAGCATGGTGGGGATGAGAATCACCGCTACTCAATGCAAAGGGGTGCCCATCGAGTGTCCTTTCAAACATAGCTTCCATTTGCTTTCTCTTTCCCAACAACTTACCCGACTGAGGTGCAACATGAGGATTCTGTGGAAGTGCATGGGTGTAGGCATACTCGTAACCTCGGTTGCTTACAGGAATATACATCGGAGGCATGCAAAAATCTTGTGGTCCAAAAGGTCTTGGATTGTAGAGCTGATACGGGTCACCCCGGAATCTCATCGGGAAATCTGGTGGAGGCAAGTTGGTGATGCCTGGTCGGGTATCCATATATGGTTTAAACAGTGACTGAGCTCTGGTGACTTGGTTGATGGCATTAACCCGAGAAGGGATATGATTGAAGGTGCTGTGAGTATGATGCTCAGGGCGTAACCGGTGTGGACAGTGGTTTGCGGGCCTCTTGAGTGGATTGTGCTTGGGGTTTTATAGGAGGCGTCCCATGGGAGATGTTGGATTTGGGATGAGGCAGAGTGAGGAGGATTTGAGTGAGAGGCTCGTTTTGAATGACGGTGTGTTGGGGCGAAGACATGGGGGTCTCGGTATTTTTGTAAGATGGATGGGACAATCTTTGGTTGCAATCCAGAGGTTGGGTAGCTTCCACCTTTTCATTGTGGTTGGTCACTTTGGTGGAGGGCCTATCAGTTTGAAATAGAGCTGTGACATCTCTTTGTCTCATCGACTTATCGGACGGGTTCTGTTTTTCTTCGTGGCTCTTTGTGATGACTTCTTCTGTAGCCCCGGAGGCTTCTAGAGCTTGGAGCAACTCTTCTTTCGTAGGGCTATCCGGATTGTCTGCGACGTCGTTTCCCAAGCTACCATCCATTGAAGCGGTCTTTCCGAGGTACTGGGTTGGAGAAGTTGCGGTGACAGGGGAACTCTCTGATTCCACACGTACTAGGCAGCGACATGATGCTCTCTTCCACTTCATCTGAGCATGCGGGGAATAAAAAGAGTAGTTTAGGCTCGGGTAAACACTGGGTGAATGCTCATGCTACTAATGGGGCATGACCGTTATACTTAGACCTATGGGGCGAAAGGTGGACGGGGTTGAATGGGATCCCGAATCCATCCGAGATTCAAGCGGGGGACCTACTTATATGGTTGTAACAGACTTCTTGGAGGATAACGGGGATCTATCCAAGGACTTGACTGAACTCTTCGAGGATAATGGGGATCCATCCAAGGACTTGACCGGTTTCTTGAAGGATAACGGGGATCCATCCAAGGACTTGACTGACTTCTTGGAGGATGACGGGGATCCACCTAAGGACTTGACCGACTTTTTAGAGGATAACGGGGATCCACCCAAGGACTTGACCGACTTTTGGAGGATAACGGGGATCCATCCAAAGAATTGACTGACTTCCTAGGGGACTATTCCTAGGGATTAAACAGGAACCGTAACGGGGACATAGGGGACCATGCCTAAGGGTTTAATGGAGGTCTTGGCGGATAACGGGGATCCATCCAAAGATTGACGGGTGCCTCGGAGATCTTCCAAGGATTTAACGGGTTCCTAAGGGACTATGCCTAGGAATTAAACAGAAGTCTTGGAGGATAACATGGATCCATCCAAAGATTAACGGGATGACGCTTGTTAGCGAAGGAATGCAATGTGTCAAAGACGAGAAGCAAAAACGGAGCAAATTCATGCAAGGTGGAATTAATTATCCGTTCAAGTTTACTTAAAACACATTTTTATTCCTAAATGGTTGGAAAAGATTTCTCTTCTTTTTCGCAACTACTCTAAACCCTGGATCAGTGGAGGCCAACACTACTTCTATAAGCCCTCGTTTTTCACCTGTATTGCACACTCCCAAGGACGGACGGTCCCGGGCGAGGGTCCCATAGAGCACGCGGCTTCCACCGACCGAAAGAACCAAACCTAGGGTCTAGTGCGTCACAAAGTTCTAATGTGTGGGTCATTCTTATCATAGTTAAGCCCCGGTTAAGGTTAAGATTGACTTAACGCTCCAACAAAATTCCGGCATGACCTCATTTTAATGAGAGATCTTCGAACTTATCCTGGGGCTTAAAGATGATTAGGATGGGTCAAGCATTAGAGCTTAATGACGCGGTGTCAACCTATCCTTATTACATGACTTCGGTTAATTATGGTTGGAATTAATGCATAAGTCAAGGACCGGGTCGAGGATGACCTTGGTCACACTTTGTTTCACAAGGAGTCATGACTCGGGCGTTAACTTGGCCATAATTAGCGTTTGGACACGTATTAGGGACGTGATGACGTGAGCTAGACCAAAAACCAACCATGGTCACTGTATTTGTGTGTCACGGACAATGTGTGGTTGACTCGGCTCGGAAGGGGAGGTGGAATGGACCCGTGCGCGCGAGAAGGGCACAAGAGCACCAATCAAGCTGCATCGTGGCATCCATTCCGGGTTTAAAGGGTTTTTCGAGCATGCACAAGGTCAAGTGCGCGTTGTGTGAAGCCTTCTATGTTCCCTTTTGAGTCAAAATAGAAATTTTCAATCCGTTTTAATATCATGAGCATGAACAAGAGTATATACAAGACATGGACAAACAATTTAAACAAGTAATTTGCACAAGTAATCAAACAAAGATATGAACAAGCAAGAGTCAAATTTTGTACATGGAAAGGTTGTGCACAACCAAAAGGTTTTTTTAAACCAAAATTTTGCAAGAAGAGCAACCTTTTGAAAGTCATTTGTAGAAAAAGATTGTGCACAAACAAGAAGAGTTTGAAGACCAAAATTTTCATAAAAAGGTTATGCACAATGAGGCTTTGAAAACCCAATTTTATGTCTAAAAATTTGTGTATAACCAAGCTTTGAAAATCCATTTTTGGCTAAGAAAACGAAGGTAGAAGTGCACAAGTAGAGGCTGTAAATTGAAACCTGGACAAGATGAGGCAAGGGGACCATTAGAATGTTTCTGCCCTATACAAAATTGTTAATTTGAAACATTCTGTGGGCCCGGCGAAACATGCCGTACGGCTAGAGCAGTCGGTCCATTATTTTTTTGCAAATTTTCAGCTTCTGATCATTGAGCCCCAGTTTATTGAATCTCCTGAACAGTTTCACTCCCAGAAATCAAAAAAGAAACATAAAACATACATAGAATAAGCACAAAGTCAACAAATGGGGACGGGAGCTTGACCCACACAAAAGTGCCCCCAAAGCTTCTAAAAAAGAAGTTTGAAAACACTTTATTCCCCAGCGGAGTCGCCACTGTAAGATACCCGTGGGGAAAATGAATAGTTCCCTCGAGAATCAAACACGGTGTAATTCCAAAAGATAACGGAGTCGCCACATTTGTTAACTTTTAACCCAACAAATGAAAATGGTTAGAGATTTATGAGTTCGGAGGTCAGGTTACGGCTTGGGAAGAGTTTCACGTCACCCAAGCCACCTCGGACAAAGCCGAGTCTCCCTAAGTTTGTATAAGATTGTGCATGTGTGTGTGTGTGTGTGTGTGTGTTTAGAAAACGGGAGAAACTGACTTTAACAAAAAACGGTTAGGATTTTAACAGAAAGGGGGTTCTTTTGTTAACATTCTGGATAAAAGGGGCACTGGACTGAAACATGCCCCTGGACAAAGTAGCCTTACGGCTAAAGGGGGTCTTCCTGGGAATTTTAACAGATTCCCAAGAATCAGTCCAGTTCCATACAAAAACAGAGCATTCTGTCTGAAACTGGACTGTTTGATCATTTCCAGCCATTCTTTTGTAACAAAACACAAATTAAACCATCCTTATGTCATTAATCACTAGATTAGACATCAAAACAAGAGTTTTGGATGTGATTAAGACAATCATTGAGGAATCATTGAGAAAAGGTGATGAAAGTGGCATTTGAGCCAAGATGACCATTTTGATGAGTAAAGATTCAAACTTTACCATCAAAATGGGATCTTTATACAAGATTAAACCTGTAGGGACAACAAAATGATATAAAGATTGAATCTTTATGACCCAAATGTGGGATTTTAGGCTAAATCAAGGTTGGGATGATAAAGATTGGAATTTATCACCCAACATGGTCATCATGGCCAAATATAGCATAAAGATACATGCTTTCACCATGAAAATGGATCATCAAGCTATTTTTAAAGACAAGAAATTAACAAATCATGATCTTCTTTAGGGTTTACCCCTTTTCACATACATAGATGTGAAGGTACCTTGAATCATCTCATGATTTGGTTCCAAGATACATATAACAAGAATATAAGGTGCTTGAAAGGACAAGACTTGCAATATAAAAGTGCTTGACAAGGGCAAGGCTTGAAATGCAAGTAAATAAACAAATTTTTTTTTGGCAAAAAGAGGACGGTACCTCCATAGATTTTATTAATTAAAGAAAAATCGTACAAGCAAGGTGGGGGACATGACAACCTCAACCACCGGGAAAGGAAATAACAGGGGGGAGGCCTACACAGGCTGTAAGGTCCTCTACAATAAGGGAAAATAACATTAAAATCCTAAACAAAAACCTAGCCCAGAAACAATCAACCAAGAACTATCTAATCCGGATATACGCAGTGGAGGAGCGATCCAACACAAAAGGACCCTTGCAAACATTAGGGAGAGTATCAAAAGAATAGTAACACG
Source organism: Campanula takesimana (assembly GCA_026119855.1). Taxonomy (NCBI): domain Eukaryota; kingdom Viridiplantae; phylum Streptophyta; class Magnoliopsida; order Asterales; family Campanulaceae; genus Campanula; species Campanula takesimana. The sequence goes on from JAOWBW010000010.1 coordinate 2,116,980, forward strand.
AGTTAGAGTGAGATATTGCTGCAATATTAGCAAGCCCATCAGCGACCTTATTACCTTCGCGAAGAATATGAGTGATCCGAACTGACATTAGAATCAATAGGCGTTTAATCTCCAAAACAACATACCAAATAGACCAAGGGATATGATAATCTTCAATTAAGATTTTTAAAAGGACTTCAGAATCAATCTCAAGCCACAATGAAGAAATGCCAAAATTCCTAGCAAAAATCAAGCCATCCCGAACAGCCATAGCCTCAGCAATCATATTGGAACCATGCCCATAGAAATGAGAGAAAGTAAAAATGAAATCCCCTTTAGCATTTTGGATAACACCACCCCTAGAGATAGTACCCGGATTACCTTTCGAAGCACCATCAGAGTTAAGCTTAAAAGGATTAATGGACGGAGGAATCCACGAAACCAACCTCAACTTTTTGTTAACCAAAAGAGGAGTCGAAATACCAAAGAACCCAAAAATCTGAACTGCACTCCAAGAACCTGAAAATTGGATATCAAAAGCTTTGACAACATCTTTGATAGAACTATTAACCGAAGAAATAATGCTAGATGGGGACATTTTGACGCTATCAAATCTAGCTTTATTTCTACTTTTCCAAATCTCCCATAAGATAAAGCAAGGAAGCAGCCGTCTTAACCAAGAAATCCCATGAGCCTTCCGATCAGAATTATTAAACCACCAACTAGACAAAATGGATTGTATGTTAAACGAATAAAACCTAAGGCCCAGCATATTCGCAAAATAGCTCCAAACTTCATTTGCAATGTCTCCATGCACGAACAAGTGATCCAAGTCTTCAATAGCAGGCCTAGAACAGCAACTACAAGAAGAAGCTAGAAGAATACCCCTTTTCTGAATGGCACAATCAATAGGAAGGCCACGGTGGAGAATGCGCCACATAAAGACTGAGATTTTAAGAGGAATATGCTTGTGCCAAAAATGCTCAAAAATAGGTTTAGAGATACCTTTATCTCTACAAACAGTCCATGCCGAAGAAACTGAGAATTTACCTGAGACATCAGGGAGCCAAAACAAGGTATCCGGCCTATCCATGAGCTGAATATTGTTATCCCGAATATAGCATAGCAGCTGGGATCCATTAACATTCTGAATATAGTCCATTCGAGGATGCCCATTCAAGAAAAGAGATGATATTTCAACATGGTTTCCAGTCAAAGGAGTAGGACCAGTCATCCAGTGGTCATGAACAGAGATATCACCTCTCCCAATCCGCCAACAAATGTTGCTTTCAACCAACGGTTTAGCATTAAGCATTCTGCGCCAAATCTGAGAAGCAAAAGAAGTGATTGAAGCATCCATAGGGTGAGATCCATGACAATACTTTCATGTCATAAAGTCAGTCCATAGAGAATTAGTACTCCTAAAACGCCACCACAGCTTCATAGAAAGAGCCATAGCCATATCCTCAAACTTTTGAAGCCCAAGACCTCCTTCAGAATAAAGGAGAAACATATTGGATCTCCGAACCCAATGACATTTATGGGTGTTATCCTCATTACACCAAAAGAAATTAGAAATGAGGCGATACATTGAGTTCATCACACCCTTAGGAGGGTCAAGAAGAGCAGTGTAATACATCGAGATAGCCTGTAGACACGTTTTAATGAGCGTTAACTTAGCACCGAACGAGAGAAGTTTACCTTGCCATGTAGCTAAACGAGATTCCATCTTTCACAAAACTGGATCAAACAAGGAGATCTTTTTCCGACCAACGTATAGAGGGCAACCCAAATAAATAATGGGAAGATCCTTCTTTTGAAATCCCGTAGATTCAGCGATAATAGCATCCCTATCCTCATTTTGAACACCAGTAATGAAGCAGGACTTTTCCACACTAACCAGCTGGCCAGAAAAAGATTGATACCAATTCAAGCACCTAATATGAGCATCAAGAGAGTCTTTAGAACCATTGCAGAAAATAACTACATCATCTGCATAAGCTAAGTGGGATATCATGGGAGTGTGAATATGGGCCCGATATCTGAAATGAGGAGATTCCTCATGAAGAAGATTTAAGCCCCGACTTAAAACCTCAGCAGCAATAATGAATAGAGTAGGAGAAATAGGGTCACCTTGTCTAAGCCCACGAGAAGAATGAAAGAAACCACTACTTTCACCATTAACAAGGACCGAAAACCAACAGGAAGAAATGCATCGAAAGATCATATCATTCCACACCTCATTAAATCCAAACTTTCTCAAAACTTTAATAAGAGAAAACCAAGATAGACGGTCATAGGCCTTCACTATATCCAGCTTTTAAATAACATTAGAACCCCAAACCTTCTTCTTAAGAGATTGCATCAACTCTTGAGCAAGGAGGACATTTTAGTGGAATAATCTACCTTGAACAAATCCACTTTGCTGCGGAGAGATAATTCTTGGGAGAATAGGAGCAAGCCAAAGAGTTCAACAGTTTTGTAATAACTTTATTCGAGAAATTACAAAGACTAATTCGGAGAAGGTCGTAGGAGAAATAACCTTGGGGATATTAACAATGAGAGTACTAGTCCAGCTCCTTGGCATCGCATGCCCTGCAAAGAATTCCTTAATGGCACGGACAAAGTCATCTTTTATAATATCCCAACAAGATTGATAGAAAGCACCTGTAAAACCATCAGGGCCAGCAGCACTTTGACCATTCACAGACCACACCACCTGTTTAATCTCCTCTAAAGAAGGTAGAGCCGTGAGCATCAAATTATCCTCCTCCGTGATCAAAGTAGGGATGACATCAAGAATATTATCACTAGGATTGTCATGAGACTTTTGCAACTGGTCCGAATAAAAATCCACCGCTTCCTTCTTAATATCCTCCTTTGAATGAATCCACCTCCCATTGGAATCCCTAATTCGATGAATGAAAAGCTTTTGCCTCTTTTTCCTAACATAAGAATGAAAAAACTTAGTATTCTTATCACCATCTTGGAGCCAAGAAATATTGGCTTTTTGACACCAAAAAGCTTCCTCCATTTTTAATTTCCCCAGCAAATCAGCCTTAGCCAAGTTCAACGCAATAGTGTGCTCATCCGATGGGTCATCCTGACTCACCAACTCACATCGAGTAACATTGTCTTCAGCCATTTTTATTTGTTGATCAATCCGCCCAAAGCTTTCCTTATTCCAGCCCGAAATAACCTTCTTTAAACGAGAAAGTTTTTTTGCAAAACAAACCATCGGTCTACCATCCATATATTCTTTCCACGAGTCAGCTACAAGAGAATGAAATTTAGGATGCTTCAGCCACACATTCAAAAAACGAAAGCTTCCTCGAATGATATCAGCCCCAGTATGAATTTGAATCACAAGGGGCGAATGGTCCGAGCAAGTTCTATTTAAATTAGTGACACTAGTGGTATGGAACTTTGCCAACCAATGAGTATTATAAAAAGCCCTATCCGGCCTTTGAAAAATGGTAGGGCGACCACGAGGTTTATCCACCCAAGTGAAGCCGTTAGCACGATAACCCGCATCAATAAGACCAAGAACCTGAACCGTGTCTGAAAATTCTTCGACAACTTTTTCTTTAATAGGCCTACCACCCATCTTCTCTTACTGGTCAAGAACACAATTAAAGTCCCCAACAATAAGCCACGGATTGTCCCCCACATCCATATTCAAAAGAGTATCCCATAAAAGCCTCCTTTCATAATGATCGCAGCTAGCATAAACCACGGTTAAATAAACAGGAGAATTCCATAAGGAATGAGTGACCTGAAGAGTTAGTTCTTGCCCAGAATCATGAATAACAAGACAATCAAAACCATGTTTCCAAAACACCCATCTTTTATTACTGCAATTGGCTATACCCCCAATACAACCAAGAGCCCTTTTGGTTTTAACAAGATGAGCAGAAGTAATCATAGGCTCAGAAATAGCAACAAAAGATGCACCATACAAGCGAATTAATCTTTTCAGTCTACGGAGAGAAGATTTATTTCCAATCCCTCTCACATTCCAATTAATCAACGCTACCATTGGAAACCAAAAAAGAAGAGTAAAAGAAGTACCATCTTATGAAGGTGGGGAAACAGATTTGCTTCTCTTTTTCCGTGACTTCACTTCAATGAAGCCATCTGCATCTGTATGAGAAAGCCCAGCAACGGAGTAGAACCAGCATGATCAGTAACAAAGGAAGAAGAGGAGGGAGGAGCTCTTGGGGAAAGATTCAAGTTAGATACAGTATTACTAGGTTCAACATTAGCTTCACTGATAACAACTTGAGGAGAGCTAGTATGCTGATTAAGCTCTTTGTGCGCAACAACATTATTCAAAACAATCTCAATATCATCATTTTTAGGGCCAAAAATAGCACCACCAGCCATATTAATAACCTTAGAACACGCATTATTTAAAGCCATTTGGACAGCCTCAGGTAAGGGTTGGCCTCTTTTAGCCATAGTGGGAACTTTCTCCTTAGTAGCCTCATTTACCTTGCTAACAGGAACATCCGATATTTGCTCAGTCTGCACCATCCCACCAAGGTCAACAAACTCAATTTTTTGAGCCACACCATCAATTTTAGTACCACTACTAGAGGAAATCTTTGATGGCTGCAATCCATTCTGTTTTGGGATATAAACCTTCTCCACTTTCTCCTTTACACCTCCTTCATCTTTTTGTTTGCCAGCAACCTTCGAACCAAGGGTAGGATTAGCCCTCTTACATGACCCAAAATCATGACCCAACATAAAGCAATGTTTGCAATACTTAGGCAGATTGTCATACTCAATCTTCTGATAAAAACTTGGGATAAAATCCCCACAATCAATGAAAACTTCCTGAGGTAATTTCTTTGTAACATCAACTTGAACTAGAACCTTAGCAATGCTAGGTCTAGTTAATTCAGCAGTGGGTTTATCAAGCGACAAGGGTGTGCCAATAGCTTTTGCCAACGAGAATATAATAGATTTATTAAAAAGATGAATTGGAAGGCCAGGAAGACCTACCCATACCGGAACTGGGAGATTCTTGCTCAGGGCGCCACGAAGGTGACCATGCCAAGGTTCTCATAGGGAATTTATGAATGTACCAAACCTCCTTCATCCAAATACGTTGGTAGTCCTCTTCTGTTGAAAGTTGAATAAGCAGATGCTTGGCGTCTAATTGTCCCAATTTATAAGCCCCTTTCAGATTAAACTTCAAGAAAACAATACGAGTATCCTCCATAGACGGCCTACCATGCGAGAATTTGCCAACTAAAGTCCACTTAAATGGTTGCACAAGCTTTTGAATAGCTTCCTTGGTAAGCTGTATCGAAGGGGTACCCTTGTGTGTTGCTAAAGGAACGATTGGAAAAGAACAAGTGCCATGATTAATTGGGGAGAACAATTCAGCGAATGATTTGGATTGAGGCGCAGCAATAGAATTAGGTTTAGGGGTGGGAAGAGAAGGAGAGGCTGTTTGCGGCGGAGCAAGATTAGGGTTTTACGGCGAAGGTTCAGAATTAGGGTTAGCATGAGGGATTATGGCCGCCGCACTAGGTTGATGGGAGGCTTCAACATTAGGGTTGTAATACAGGTTAAAGGAACTGGAATTCAAAGATGAGGACCAAGCAGACGAAGCAGCCATGATTGAAATCGAGAAACCCTAGGGATGAACCCTAGGGCAAAAACCGGAGGAAGAGACACACACTAGTCACACCTTGAATGTGTGTTTCTAGAGAGAGAAAGCCGATTGTAGGACAATGATCTCCCTTTCTAATAAACAACATAAACAAGAACAAAAGAGTTTAAGATGGAGAGAAGATGGGGAGAAGGAGGCTTCACCTATGGTGGTTATGGCCTATCTTCCTCTCTTTTCACTCAAGTGTTTGGTGGTGTTTCACTCAGACTGAATTTTTGCAGAGTTTCACCTACAAAACTATATTTCTCCCCCCTGAAATGATCAGCAAGCAATTTATAGGGACTGAAGGTGCCTAAACCAGCCGTACGGCTAGGCCCTTCCCGCGTCCAAACCATTCGTACGGCTCAGCCTGGCGAGCTTCTGGATTTTTCCAAGTTTAATTCCAGAGAAGTCCTGGAATTTTAGGTTTATCCTAGTGAGGTCCCAGCCTATTAGTTTATCCCTGAATGGTGCTAAGAGTTCCTCTAAGTTGGTCAATTTCAGATTGGGGTACTTACAACCCCGAAGGTGTAAAAACCATAGGATGCAAATGGGTTTTCAAAAGGAAAACTGACATGGATGGAAATGTGCATACTTTTAAAGCTAGACTTGTAGTGAAAGGCTATAGACAGATTCATGGTATTGACTATGATAAAACCTTTTCACTAGTAGCAATGATCAAATCTATAAGGATTGTAGGTGTGTATGCCCTAGGCACGTTATTTTAACGATTATTGTTATCATTTTGCTTTATGCTTTAATAAAGATATTTAATGTTTGATTATTATATCTTGCATGTTTATTATAATTATCTCCGTCCCTAGTAATTATGTTAAATACTAATATAAGTTTAAATCTCATATAGTTATATCACTTGAATCTTTAGACCTGAGGTTATTACAGTCTTCCACATGATGAAAATTAAGTTTGACATGTTCAAACGTTACCCTTAACCGGGTAGCTATAAAGGATATGATTGGCATAATCAGAATCATGTAAGGAAGAGTGATCAGCCAAGATGGGATTTGTTCCTCGTCAAGAGAGATATCAAGCCTTTACCACTCGATGAATGGTATTGATGAAATGTATAGCCATGCTCAAATGAATTGATTGGATCAATGTCATTTGTATTATCAATACATTTGGGATCGAGAAAGAATTGAACAAAGTGAGTTGACCATTAACCATTGCTTACGTTCAATAGACATTGTAAAACAAAGAGATTGTGTTATGTTCTATTTAGGAAACTTTGAGATTTCAAAGTTATACTAATTATGTAGTCATAATGGCTTGCTAGAGTCCGCTGATGATTTACGGGTTCTGAATGGTTCGGACTCGTTGCCAACTTAGTATAATCCTATTGGGTCACACACACAGAGCGGATAATTATAAAGAATGAAAAATGAGGCAGTACGGAATAGGAGTCGTACGGCTCCTTGAGAGCCATACGGCTTCCTTGGAGCCGTACGGCTGGTGCGGCGCACTGCAGTTTATTTTAGGATTTTCTTGTTGGACAAGAAGTCCTAAACCCTAAAGGATCTTGGAGACCTCTAGTATATAATATGTACAACCGGGATTTAGTCCCATAACTTTTTTTTTTTTGGCGAAAGGAGGGCGGCACCTCCCTAGATTTTATTAGATAATGGAAAAAAATACAAACATGGTGGGGGACATGACAACCTCAACGACCAGAAAAGGAAAACTAGGGGGAAGGCCATACACACATCGTATGGTCCTCTACAATAGAGGGAGGGGTGATTACAATAAATAGAAAACAAAATATATAAAAACCTGGCCATAAAACTAACTAAACTGAGCAGCTGGAGTCCTAGCCTTATCCAAGGCAAGATAGCCTTTACAAGGCCTAGGAATGTCACTAAGAGAAGTAAATGTGAAATTTCTTGCCTCATTTGCAGCAATGTTGGCAAGACCATCTGCTACACCATTACCTTCCCGGAGAATATGGGTGATCCGAATCTCCATTTGAGCCATTAATCTATGAATATGGGAGATAACATACCAAATGATCCATGGGATATGGTATACGCATCAAAACTTGAGAGTCAACCTCTAACCAAACATGATGAAATCCATATGTTTGAGCTAAGACAAGCCCATCCCTAGCAGCCAAGGCCTCCGCCATCATGTTGGATTGACAACCATAAAAATGAGAATAACCAAGAATAAAATCTCCTTTGTGGTCCCTAAAAATACCACCTCCTGAAGCAATTCCCGGGTTACCCCTAGAGACTCCATCCGTATTCAGGTTAATCTCATCAACATTTGGAAAATCCCAAGCCACCATCCGAATATTAGGCATCAAAAAGGGTTTAGGGACTAAATGAAACAGATCCATAATATAATTACTTTCTTGACATTTTAGGAAAGAAAGGGAGAAAGAGGAAGTGATGCTAGAAGTTTGACAACGAACCTTGTGAATAATAGCATTGGGGTTCATATTCACACCTTCAAATCTGCACTTATTTCGAGCACACCAAATTTCCCATAAGATAAGGGCTGGAAGGAGCCGAGAAAGCCAAGAAAAAGCATTAGAATCAGCCTTAGAGTGACCTTGCCACCAACTAATGATAACCTGATTCAAATTACCTATAAAACTTCGAATACCACACAAACCACCAAAGAAATCCCAAACTTTCTTGGCAATATCCCCATGAACCAGAATATGTGCAATGGATTCTTCTCTTGCAGCCATGCAACAATTACATTTGGATGCAAGGAGGATACCTTTAGACCGAATTCTCTCATCCGTCGGCAAACCATTATGTAAAGCACGCCAAAGAAAAACCGAGATCTTTTTTGGGATATACTTGCTCCAGCAAAAAGAATAAATAACAGAGTGGGCACGACTTGACCGACATTCTTTCCATGCAGAAGTGACTGAGAACTTGCCATTAGTAGAAGGCATCCATATAGGGACATCCTCCTTATCCGAGAGAGAGATATTCTGGGAGTTTATAAGAGACATAAGTTGCTGGCCATAAGTCTCTCGTATATGATCATTACGAGGGGCACCATTATGGAAAAGAGAATAAACTTCGGCGTGATCAAAAGGAATAGGAACCATATCTCCATCCAGCCATTTTTCATGAATGGTAATGTCACCTCGCCCAACCCTCCATGCTAATCTATCCTCCACTAAAGGCTTTGCTGCAATTAATCTTTTCCATATATGAGAAGAGTAAGACGGGAGAAAAGCATCCATAGGATGTATATCCCAACAATATTTAGCCAGCATAAGATCACTCCATAAGGATTTAGATGTACGCAACCGCCACCAAAGTTTCATGGAGAATTCCATAGCCCCTTCAAATTTTCGAATCCCCAAACCTCCTTCTTCGATCGGCCAACTCATTTTCTCCCAAGAAAGCCAATGACATTTCTTTTCCCCATCATTAGAACTCCAAAAAAATCTCATAATAATCCTTTCCATAGCACGAAAGATCCCTTTAGGAGGATCAATGAGAGATAAATAATAAAGAGGCATCGCAGAAAGGCAAGATTGAATAAGGGTGAGTTTGGCTCCAAAATAAAGAAATTTACATTTCCAAGAAGCAAGCCTAGATTCCATTTTTCTGATAAGGGGGTCAAAGAGGCTGATCTTCATTTTTGCCCGTATATAACGGACATCCCAAATACAACAAAGGAAGATCTTGTTTCACAAATCCCGTAGTTACTGCCACAATCTCGTCTCTATCACCATTTTTACCCGTAATGAAACAAGACTTATGAATGTTAACAAGCTGCCCCGAGAATTTTTGGTACCAATCCAAGTACTTCATATGTGCCTCTAAAGAAGGTTTCGAACCATTACAAAAGATGATCACATCATCCGCATAAGCAAGGTGAGAGATGAGGGGGGAGTTAATGTGAATGCGGTACCGGTATTGAGGGAACAAAGAATGAAGCTGATTTAGGCCCCTACTCATCATTTCAGCTGCAATGATAAAAAGATATGGAGATAGGGGATCGTCTTGTCTGAGACCCCTTGTAGAAGGAAAGAAACCACAACTTTCACCATTAACAAGGACCGAGAACCAACTGTTAGAAATACATCGGAAGAGAAGATCAATCCAAACCTCATTAAAACCAAATTGGCGCATCACCTTGATAAGCCCGAACCAAGATAACCGATCGTAGGCTTTAGCCATATCAAGCTTGAGGGCAACATTAGAACCTCGGACCTTTTTGTTTATGGATTGCATAATTTCCTGAGCCAATAAAACATTCTCGTGAATGACTCTACCTTGAACAAATCCACTCTGCTCCGGGGATATAATACGAGGGAGAATGGGAGCTAGACGGCAAGTTAATAACTTTGTAACAACCTTATTACAGAAATTACAAAGACTAATCGGTCGCAAGTCCGAGAAGGAAGAGGGGGACGCCACTTTTGGAATTGTAACAATTAAGGTACTTGTCCAGCTTCTTGGCATTTGAGACACAGAAAAAAAATCTCCAATAGCACGCACCAAATCAGTCTTTATGATATCCCAGCAGCCCTTATAAAATTCACCTGAAAAACCATCCGGTCCAGTGGCACTTTGTCCATTCATAGAAAATATCACCTGTCGAACTTCATCCTCATTAGGGACAGCCGTAAGCATAGTATTATCCTCTTCTGTAATCAATCTAGGAATGAGAAACAGGAACTCATCAGTAGGAGTCTCACAATACCCTTGTAGCTGATCCGAATAGAACCTTATAGCCTCCTCTTTAATATCATTTTTCTCTTTAAGCCACACTCCATCTCTATTCTTGATTTTGTGAAGACATAATTTCTGCCTCTTTTTCTTTACAACAGAATGAAAGAACTTTGTATTTCTATCCCCCTCCTTTAACCACTTTAAATTAGCTTTTTGAGCCCATAAGTCTTCATCAAGTTTCAGCTTCGCAAGTAATTGAGCTTGAGCTAAATGAAGAGCAGCTCTAGAATTTTCATCACCAAGATTTTGGTATTGGACTTCCTTAGTCAAAACTTCATCTTCAGCGTTTTTGATTTGCTGATCAATTCTCCCAAAAACTCGCTTATTCCAATCCGAAATTATCTTCCGAAGACGCCCAAGTTTCTTGGCAAAGCACACCATGGGTCTTCCATCCATAGGGACATCCCAAGATGTTTTAACAAGCTCAGAAAAAGAATGATGTTTCAGCCATACATTAAGGAACCGAAAAAAGCCATGATTCACTTCAGCCTCAAGATTCAAAGTGATAAGAATAGGGGCATGATCAGAACACACCCTAGCTAAATGAGTAACACGGGTGGAATGAAATAAATGCAACCATTGATCATTATACAATGCTCTGTCTAACCTTTGATAAATAGCCCTTCTCCCCATATGATTATTAGACCACGTCATAATATTACCTTCATATCCCGCATCCATAAGGTTAGAAGCTTGGATCATATCTGAAAATTCCGTGACGGCCATCCCATTAATAGGTTTCCCCCCAACCTTCTCACTTTGATCAATAACACAATTGAAGTCACCCACAACCAACCAAGGGAAATCTACCTCGCTAAGTAGCATCAACTCTTCCCAAAGAGAAATCTGAGAAAATCTGTTACAGCTAGCATGAACAAAGGAAACCCAAACGGCTGCCTCCCAAAGCGGATGAGAAATTTGTAATGTCAATGCTTGATCAGAGTCATGAATAACCACACAATTCAGCCCATGTTTCCATAACACGCATACACGATTATTTCTATTAGTCACCCCATCATCACAACCCAACTTACGAACAAGATGAGTCATTGAAGAAATTGCAGATTTTGGCTCATAAATAGCCATAAGCGAAACACCATGAGAATGGAACAAACGTTTAATTCTACGGGTTGTGGCCATATTAGCTATGCCACGAGCATTCCAACTTATGAAACACACCATTAAAACTAGAAATAAAGAGAGTAAATGGGAAAAATAAGGGAGAAGAGGGCACTTACAAAGAGGGGGATCTCTCCCTACTTTTCTTTTTCTTATAGGATACCGTTGTAAAGCCATCATCATCATCATCGTTATGATCAGCTAGAGCAAGTCTTTCTTTGTAATCCAGCTGAAAATCAATCACTTGATTAAGAGAAGTTACTTTTGGAGCTCTAGGAGAAAGGTTTAACGAACTAAAAGCATCCCGTTTGACATGAGACGAAGGTTTAGCTCGCATTGCTGAATCATCCCTTAAAGGGGTACATAATTTTTGAGGGTCTTGTAACTCTGGGATTGGAACATTGACCTCACCATCAGGAGTAGGGTTGGAGTCGATTCTTGTCTTAATGGCTGTAAGTTTCTTCGACAAAGCATCATTAATCGATTGGGGGAGAAAGACTCCTCTCCTAGCAATAAGAGGAACCTTAGGAGCAATAAAATCCTTTTTGGTTAAATCAATCATATTTATCTCAGCACTCTTGCTAGTTCCTTCTTGGTGTCCCTTGTCGTTTGTCTTGTCTTTCTTAATCCACGCTTCATTTTTGGTTTCCCCCTTCTTCTGGTCCTCCTTATTCTTCCCCGCAATCTTATGTTCATCACTTTTCTTACCTTGATCAGCCTTATTGCCATCCCCCTCACTATTTTTCTTGTACTCAGAGTTGAGAATCCGGCAATTAAATGTATCATGTCCCAACGAAGAACAATGGCTGCAATACATGGGCAGATTATCATACTCAACAGGTTGAAAAAAGCTAGGCATACAATCGCCACAATCTATGTGTATTTTCTCAGGAAGCCGTTTAAGTAGATCAACTTGCACCAATATCTTAGCCACACTTGGCCTAGACAATTCAGCAGTGGCTTTATCAAGCGACATAGGTTTTCCAAATATACGAGCCAATGAAAATAGAAATATTTTGTTGAATAAGTGAACCGGCAATCCAGGTAAACTCACCCAAACAGGAACAATAGATGAATCGGTTTGGGGCTTCCAAGATGGAGTCCAAACTGAAGTACGCATTGGAAATCGATTAACATACCATACCTCTCTTGTCCAAAGACGTTGGAAATCTTCTTCGTTAGTTAATTGAATCAACATATGACGGGTATCAAGATGGCCCAATTTATATGCCCCCTTCAAATGAAATGTGGCAAAAGCAATTCTTGAAGCCTCCATAGTGGGTCGGCCATTAGTAAATTTGCCTACCAAGGTCCAAGCAAAAGGCCGTGCAAATGCCTCTATAGATTCCTTCGATACTTTCAACGATGGAAGACCTTTGTGGATTGCGGCTGGTAGCAAAGGAATGTCGTTGATCGGAGTAGATTGAGAGGGGTTGAGAATGGATGCAAATGATTTGCTAGGGTTTGGGCCAGGCGGCGCAATAAGTTTGGAAGGGTTTGCATGGGAATTAGGGTTAGGGTTCAGATCATGCAAAGGCGGTGGAATAGGATTAGGGATTTCTTTTGAAACACCAGGATGAGAAGCGGAGCCAGCCATAGAAGCTTGCAAAGGTGGAAAATGTGCCGAATCAGCCATGGAAGGCTGCCGGCGGCGGCAAATGACCTAGGAAACCCTAGGAGGGAGAAGCGAGCCTAGAGAGAATTTTTTAGAGAGAGAATTTTTTAGAGAGAGAATTTTTTAGAGAGAGAAGACCTTTTGGGTTTTCTTTGGATTTAGTCCCATAACATTGATTTGTGAAATCATAACTTCTTTCTTGGAGAGAGAAAATACACATATTATACTAGGGTTAGTAAGTTTGATTATTCTCAATCATCAAACACTAATAATCATAGGGAGCAATTGAAGAATCGTTCTTCATTAAGTTTTTCAATCCGAAAGACCTAGCAGTCAACTCAAGAAGAGTTCTTGAATTTGCTCGACGTGTGGATCACCGGTAGAGGGTGCTCTTCTTAGCATCTAAATCCAAGGTTTCATATTTTGATCTACAAGGGTTAGTTTCTTTCATCTTACATATTTTATGAATTATTGAACATAACGGATCTAGGCTTTGAGTTTCTTCATGTAATGTCTTCCGCTGTGCATGATTGCATGAAACCCAACAGTGATATCAGAGCCCCGTTTATGATCAATTGTTCTAATATTATCTTGATAAAATTATGTAATTAGATTAAATAATTGCTATAATCATGATAAGATGAATTTATGTGATGGGATTTTATATGAGATATAAAATATGCATGCTAGTTATTGATGGGATTATGTGATTATAATATTAATTGGAGTCATATGTATGATCGCATGCTTAGATTATCATATTATAATTGGATTATGTTTATTGATTATCTAGATCTAATTTGTATGTAGAATAAATTGGTTATTGATTATATAGATTAGATTTGTCAAAATTTGTAATCTGTAAATTCGTATTATTTTAATATGATTATGTATGAACACAATATTGGGATTGATCGAATTTGAAAATTTCTGGAAATCTGGAACTCTAGGAATCTGGACAATGGGTCCGTACGGCTGTTTCAGAGCCATACGGATGCTATGGCGCCGTACGGACTGGTTCCAAAATTCCTAGAATCTGGTTCGTTTTCTGGTGTTCAGATTGTTCTGTAAATTGTTTACAGAATTCAAATCTGGAAACTGAAACTGCTTTCAGACGGCTATTTTTGAAACTGTGTTTCCTGAAACAGATTTCAATTAAGAAATCCAGAAAAACAAAAAAAAAATCTGAATTCTAAAGAGTTTAGGATTGCTGTAATATGTGAGATTGATGAGATAATAAAGGATCTTGAAACAAGTTACTTTTCTACACGGAATTGTGGTTGCCTTTTGGCTTAGTATAGTTTGTGTGGAATACTTACTTGGTTTCTTGATCTTAGTACGGAATTGTGGTTGCCTTTTGGCTTAGTTTCGGATGTACGTTTTGGGCTCTCATTTTTTTTTTGGCGAAAAGAGGACGGCACCTCCCTAGATTTTACTAATTAAAAGAAAGATACAAGCAAGGTGGGGGACATGACAACCTCAACAACCGGAAAAAAATAACTAGGGAGGGGAGGCCTTACATAAACTGTAAGGACCTCTACCAAATAAGTAAGGGGGCCTACCAAACAATAAAATAAGCCTATACAACTGTCTAGCCATGAAAACTGTGTCCGAATAGAAGGAATCCCTATTTTTTCAAGTACGAAAGCACCACGACTAATAGGGGGAAGATCCGAAAGATTGTACCAAGCTAAGTTCGTTTTACAATCCGCCGCCTCATTAGCTAAACAATCCGCAACTCTGTTACCTTGCCTCAAGATATGTGTGACATTAACATCAATAAGCCTCATAATGTGATGAATCCGCTGTATGAAATAATGAATTTCCCAAGGAATATGATAAACCTTTGTGATAATTTTCATTAAAACCTCGGAGTCCACCTCGAGCCAAACATGGGGAATCCCAAACTCAAACGCATACAGGAGGCCATCTAACGCAGCCCTAGCCTCAGCCCACATGTTGGTTCGCACACCATAAAACTTACCATAAGCAAAAATGAATTCCCCTCTAGAATTTCGAATAATACCCCCTCCAGAAGCAATGCCGGGGTTTCCTCTCGACGCACCATCAGAGTTTAATTTGTACATCCCATGGGCTGGTTTGGACCAAGATACCGACCGGGTAACAAGAGGCCAAGAAGGGGCTGGACAAACCTTGAACATATTCTGAATTAGCACATCAGCCGGAGTTGTAGCGAATTGTAGTTTAAAGGCTCTAGTAATGTCTACCACTTTGTGAATGATGCAAGGAATGAGAGATTGAGGCGAAAGAATAGAACCTTCAAATAAACATTTGTTTCGATGGCACCAAATAGTCCAGCAAATCACTCCCGGTAAAATACATATGAGCCATTTGTTGAGCGAAGAATTTACCTTAGGCGTTTCAAACCACCACGAACATAAAAGCTGTCTAAGATTGCCCATTCGGAGCAGCCCACCAACAATCTGACCAAAAAACAACCAAGCAGTCCGAGCCAAATCCCCAAAAACAAAAAGATGATCTATGGATTCAAAAAAAAGGAGATGTGCAGCAATAACACCGAGAAACTACATGAATACCTCTTTTTTGAAGGGCCTCGTCCGTAGGAAGGCCTCGGAGCAATGCACGCCAAAGGACGTTTTGGGCTCTCAATTTCAAGATGCTCTGCAGATTCAATTTCGGGAATTAAATCCTATAACTAGTGGAATTAAGTCACATATAAATTAATTCGGTTAATTGATTAACTTTTATGTGTTTTTTTTAACCTTCTCGAAAAAATTGAGTCACGTGCCGATCCATGATTAAAACACTTGGGATTACACGGGTATTTTCATGCACGCTCTAACCCTCACGAGGTGCATTGATTTTATTCTTGCGAGGCTGAAAGTTGAGGAGGATTTATGGCATCAAAAGGCTAATATCAAATGGCTTAAAGAGGGAGATCGTAATACAAAGTTTTTTCACTCTTATGTGAAGAAAAAACGGCAGCAGCTTCATATTCATCGCATTCAAGATCGCAATGGAACTTGGCTTCACGCTAAGGAGGATATTCAAGAGGAGGCTGTTTCTTTTTTCTAGGATCAGCTCCAATCCCCTCATGATATTCCTTCCGATGATATCTTGGATGTGATTCCAAGGCTGATTAATGATGATGATAGTGATATGCTCACGGCTGTTCCGTCGTTGGATGATTTGAAGGCTATTATTTGGTCTATGAATGAACTAAGTGCTGCTGGTCCAGATGGTTTTAATGGGGCTTTTTATAGGAGTTGCTGGGATATTATCAAGGATGATCTTTATAGAGCCATTAAGGAATTCTTTTCAGGTTTTCCTTTACCAAGAAGCTGGACTTCAACCCTTATTGTTTTAATTCCAAAGGTTAGTGCTCCTACTTCTTTTACGGAGATGCGTCCGATTAGCCTTTGTAATTTTTCTAACAAAATTGTTACTAAGCTCCTCAATTCTCGGCTTGCTACAATTCTCCCTCGTATAATTTCCCCTCAACAAAGTGGTTTTGTGAATGGGTGGTTAATTCATGAAAATGTCCTTTTAGCACAAGAGCTTATACACTCTTTACGGAAAAAAGTGAGAGGGTCAAATGTCAGCCTTAAATTGGACATGGCCAAAGCTTATGACCGGATATCCTGGTTTGCCTTGATTAAAGTGATGAGAAGGTTTGGATTCTCTGAAATTTGGAATGATCTAATTTTTCGATGCATATCTTCTTGCTGGTTTTCTGTGCTTGTGAATGGGGAAAGCTCGGGTTTTTTTCATTCATCTCGTGGCCTTCGTTAAGGAGATCCTATTTCCCCGACTCTTTTTATTATTGCAGCTGAGGTGTTGAGTAGAGGGTTAAATCGTCTCCATTCAGATTTCCCCCATTATCGCTACCGTGCCCACATTCATACTCCTATGATTTCCCATCTTTCATATGCTGATGACATAATTATTTTTTGTAACGGGTCTAAAGACTCGTTGGAGGCACATATGAGGTGTTTAAATTGGTACCAAAATTTTTCGGGTCAGCTTGTTAATACAAGGGAGTCTTGTTTTATTACTGGGAAAAATGATGATGTTCGGGATGACATTATTATGGCTGCTACGTCCTTTGAAAAGAAACCCTTCCTATCAATTACCTTGGCTGCCCTCTTTATGTCGGGAGGAAAACGATTTCTTTATTTGATTCGGTTCTCCAAAAAATGGCTACTCGGCTTGCTTCTTGGCAAGGGAAGATTCTATCGTTTGGGGCCAAGTTAACTCTTATTCAGTCATGTCTTCAAGCGATCCCTATCTACTATATTTCTTTGGTGGAACCCCCTAAAGGGGTGTTTAAAGCTATGTACCGCCTCATTGCTAACTTCTTTTGGAGTAATGAGGAAGGTCAAAAGAAATGTCATTGGGTTCATAGAGATCTTATGTTTCGGCCTACTGATGAGGGTGGCCTTGGGCTCCGTCGTTTTGAGGATATTTCTATGGCGTTTGCCATGAAGCTTTGGTGGCATTTTAGAAGCTCTCCTTCCCTTTGGGCAGATTTTTTGAATGATAAATATTGTTTTGGTACCCACCCTATGGATGCGGATAAACCTTCATTTGCTTCTCATATTTGGTGTCATATGCTTCAAGCAAAGGATATTGTTGAAGGTCTTATCATTTGGAGAATTGGGCGGGGTTCTATTTCGATTCATGAGCAATGGATGGAGGGGGTTCGGCCTAATATTCCTGGGGATCATATTGAATTCTCTTCGTTATTTGCTGATGGGCTTCCAAGATTAGAGTTCATTCAGAATAGTTATGGCATGCAAGTTCTTCAATTAATTCAGCACCAAAATATTGTTCTTTTTGACGACCCGGATTGCCCATTTGGGACTCCTTCTCCTAAAGGTCAGTTTTCTATATCTTCGGCTTGGAAAGTTTGTCGAAAGAAGTTTCACCATAGCCCTATTTTTGAGTTTTGTTGGAACAAGGTGATTCCAACTAAGATTTCTATTTTTCTATGGAGAATGTTGCATAATGGTCTCCCTACGGACTTGGCTATACAATCTAGGGGAATTCTTCTTGCCTCTTCTTGTGTTTGCTGCTCTCACCATTCTAATGAAGATATTGATCATCTTTTTGTTCATAGTCAAGTGGCGACTGAAACTTGGGAGTTTTTTGCTCGAATGTTTGGTGTTGCTGTAATGCTCTACAATGTTAAGTCTATTCTTGCTAGCTGGTGGTTCTCTTCGAAGTTGGGTGATAGTAAGGGGATTCGTTGGCTTAGTAGAATCCTCCCTTGTTTCGTTTTTTGGAATTTATGGAAGTGCCAAAATAAAGCTAAGTTTGAAGCCTTACGGATGTCTTCTTGTGAGGTTACTCGAAGTGTTATTGATCAGATTTCAAAGGTCGTCACGGCACATAATGTGAGCTTTAGCTATTCAAGCTTTGATGGCTACATTTTTCGGATCTTTAAAATCCCTATGGCTGGTCTCTCCTCTCGGTGTTTGAGACTAGTTCATTGGCGGTCTCCTAGTCCGAGCTTCATCAAGCTTAACACTGACGGGGCATCAAAAGGTAATCCGGGTCCAATCTCTGGTGGGGGTATTTTCAGAGATAGTCAAGGGAGGATTTTATTTGCTTTTTCAAAATTTTATGGTCATAGTTCTAATATGGTTGCTGAAGCTAAGGCTGTCCTTGATGGGCTGCTTTATGCCTCTCGTTTTGGTATTACCTCTCTTTGGCTTGAGATCGACTCTGAAGTCCTTTTGAATATTCTAATTCATCAATATCAGATTCCTTGGAGTATTTGGTATGAGGTTTTGCATATTAAGGCTTCTTTCCTAGATTCGCTTTCGTGCTACTCACATCCTCCGTGAAGGAAATCAAGTTGCTGATGGTCTTGCTAATACTGCTGCGATTTCAAGATCAAATTCGGAATTCTTCTCCATTGGTGATCTCCCTCTCTCTTGCAAAGGCGCTTACATCCTGGATAGAGCTGCTATTCCTTATGCTAGAATTTGATTGGTTATGGCTAGATTCATGTATAGGTTTTTGTGTTTTGGTAGCCTCCCCTCCTATTTTTGTAGAGGTCATTACAACTTGTGTAAGACCTCCTCCCTAGTATTTTCCATTCGGTGGTTAAGGCCGTCATGTCCCCCACCTTGCGTGTATTTAATTTCTATCCTTAATAAAATCTAGGGAGTACCGTCTCCTTTCGCCAAAAAAGAAAGAAAGAGAGGTTTCTATGCGTTTAAAGTGGTTTGACTTAATTAGGCTATCAAAAGAGTTTGGGGCCTAAGGCACAGATGAGATTAAAACATGTATGACATAAGATGTCTAAAAGAATCTAATAAAAGATCTAATAGTCATATAAGATATGATTGATAGACGGAGTTATCTACCTAAATAGTTTAATTTTATGCACCTTGCCCTCGCGGACGTAAAATTAAATGAAATATGGATCTTAGCCCACTTAAATTATATTTTGCATAAGTTTCTTATGAAGGTTATACTCCCTCCGTCCCAAAATGATCTTCGCGTTTGACTATTCAAACTTTTTAAGGATATGAACACTTGCTTCACTAGCCATGCTTTGTTTAAGCCTAAAATGTAGAAATGTGAAGAAATTTTTGGGACAAAGAGAAATGGCAAATGTGAAGATCATTTTGGGATGGAGGGAGTATAATTTAATGGGAGTATTTATGAAATACTAATTAATAATATCTTTAATTAAGTTGTTACTTATGTATGGTTACATGTTTGCATAATTGTAGATAATGGCACAAAACACTCAAACACTATCATTGCGATCTATCTTTGAGAAGGAAAAACATCAAGAGAATGGTTCTAACTTCATGGATTGGATCTGAAGCCTAAGAATTGTTCTTAGGCAAGAAGAAAAGATGTACATTCTTGATGAACCCGTTCCTGAGGAACCTGCTGCCAATACCCCTTTGGTGGACAAGGATTCTCACAAGAAACACAAAAGTGATTCTCGTGACGTCGGTTCTCTCATGCTTGCTACATGTGTTCTGAGCTTCAAAAGGCTCTTGAAAACTTGGATGCCTATGATATAGGCGCTCAGTTGAAAGATATATTTCAAGAGCAAGCTAGGTAAGAAAGGTTCGACACCACACCAATAATCACTAAAGTCTATCAAATTCCTTGGGAAATATTCTATCTAGTCCAACAGATTCTCTTCATCATGGGGCATATGCAAATTCGTGTTAGTAATATATTTCGTGAAGGTAACAAGGTGGCTGATTGTTTGGCTAATATGGCTGTGGACTCTAAGGTAGATCAGGTTTGGATCTCGTTTTCCCAACTACCTCATCATTGCCGAGGCGTCCTTCATCTGGATAGGGCGGGCTTTCCCTCTTTTCGTTATAAATAATAGTTTATGGCTGGATTCAGAATTCTTTTACTGTACTCTAGTTTCACCTCCCCATATTGTAGAGGATCTTACGCCATGTGTAAGTCCTCCCCCTTAGTTTTTTCCTTCTTGGTGGTTGAGGTTGTCATGTCCCCCACCATGTTTGTATTGTTTTCTTTTATCAATAAAACCTAGGGAGGTTCCGTCCTCTTTTCACCAAAAAAAAAAAGTTCGATACCATGGCTGCTTTGACTTCATGCAAGATGAATGAAGGACAGTCGTCGGGTCCTCATATTTTGAAGATGAAGGCCCATTTTGAGCATCTAGAGAGGCTCGGCTATGCAATCCCTATTGAGTTGGCAATTGATATGATTTTGAACTCATTACCTAAAAGCTATAATCAGTTCGTCATGAACTATAATATGCATGGTATGAGTAAGTCTCTGTCTAAGTTGCATGTGATGCTAAAGACAGCAGAAAAGAAAATCATTAAGGAAGCCTCTCTTGTGCTCGTGGTTACAAAAGAAGGAAAGGGCTCTAAGGCCAATGGAAAGGGAAAGGCAAAATTTGTCACACCCAAAATAAGCAAGGCAAAGGTTGCCAATGCCGTGGTGGCTAAACCCAACTCTTAAAAGGATGCAATCTGTTTCCACTGCAATGAAATTGTTCATTGGAAACGCAATTGAAAGGCTTACATGGAAGAAAAGAAGAAGAAGAAGGGCAATGGGATTGCTTATACTTTTGGTATCTATGTTATACATATACTCCTTTCTTCTTCTAGTTCTTGGGTATTAGATACCGGATGTGGATCTCACATTTGTCTAAATGTGCAGGCACTAAAGAATAGGAGGCTACTCAAAGATGGAGAAGTTGACCTACGCATGGGGAATGGAGCAAGAGTTACTGCATTAGCAGTAGAAACCTATGAAGTCATTTTACCTTGTGGTTTAATTCTTGTTTTGAACAATTGTTACTACGTTCCGGATTTGAGTAGGAATATTATTTCAATTTCTTGTTTGGATAATGAAGGTTATAGTTTTCATAAGAAGTTTTCTATTTATTTAAATGATATGCTTTATTGTACTGCAAATTCATTTAATGGCCTTTATGTTCTTGATGTTGAGAATGGAAATAATTTTTTTTTTTTGGCGAAAGTAGGACGGTACCTCCCTAGATTTTATTAATAAAGGAAAAAAAATACAAACATGGTGGGGTACATGACCAACCTCAACCACCAAAAAGAAAGACTAAGGGGGGGAGGCCTTACACATTTTGTAAGGTCCTCTACAATAGAGGGAGGGGTGACTACAAAACATAACAAGAAGCCTATATAAGAATCTAGCCATAGCAGATCAAATTCTGAGGTAGGGGGTTCGGTTCCTATCAAGGGTAAAAAAACCTGTGCAATTTCGAGGGAGGGAATTCAAAGAATAAAAAATAGAATTGGTCTTTGTGTCCGCCCCATAGTTAGCAAGCCCATCAGCGACAGCATTACCTTCCCGGAAAATGTGAGAAACTTTAAGCTCAATCCTATTCATGAGTCTATGGATAGCAACAATTATGTACCAAATGTTCCATGGGATGCGATATTCTTTGATGATAGTCTTCATAAGAACTAAAGAGTCCACTTCGAGCCAGACTTTAGAGAACCCAAGAGCAATAGCAATCTGAATACCATCCAGGGCTGCCATAGCTTCGGCAACCATGTTGGTGTTCATGCCATAAAAATTCGAAAAACCTTGAATAAAGTCACCGTTAGAGTTTCTGAGAATTCCACCACCGGCAGCAACTCCGGGATTCCCTCTAGAAGCACCGTCGGTATTAATCTTCACAACATCAAAACTTGGAGGTTCCCAGTACACTAACTTAGGGATCGGGAGCATGCATGTGGACTTTTCAAGAGAGAAGAAGTTGAAAAGGTGAGCATCATACATATCCGGGCTGAATGAAAGGGAGAAGGCCTTGCCAATGGTAGAAACTTGTTTCTGAACTGAAGAAATGATGGAGGAGGGCTGCATATGGAGAGATTCAAATCTACATTTGTTCCGGGCAACCCAAATTTCCCAACAAATAAGGGCTGGAAGAATACACTTGATCCACGACCCAACAAATTTTTTACCTTTTCTGTTATTCCACCAGCTCAAAAGTCTTTAGGAAATGGAACCCGAGAGAGAGGAAACCCCACACATACTTTCAAAAAAACTCCAAACCTTGTGAGCAATGTCACTACAAATGAGCAGGTGCACAAGTGATTCTTCATGAGGGGAGCAGCAACAGACACATTTGGAGGCTAAAGTAATACCTCTGCGCCTAATAGCTTCATCCGTGGAGAGACCATCATAAAGGACACGCAGCATAAAAAAAGAGACTTTGGGAGGAATATGCTTGAACCATATAGAGGAGAAAAGATCAGATTTAACCCTATGATGTCGACATTCACGCCATGCAGAAGAAAGGGAGAAATTTCCTGAAGAGGCAGGGGTCCAAATAAGCTTATCTGGGGCTGCATTAAGAGAGACATTCTGAGATTGCATAAGTTGAAGAAGCTGATGGCCATATCTATCACGAATGAAATCAATCCGAGGGAGATTATGCTAAAAAAGGGCTGAGACTTCGATATGATCAAAAGGAAGAGGGCCCTTATCTCCATCAATCCAATTTTCATGAATGGAAATGTTGCCTTCACCTATGCGCCATGCTAACTTAGATTCCACGATGTCCTTGACGGCCATCATCCTCTTCCAAATATGAGAAGGAAAGGTCGTAATGCCAGCATCCATAGGATGCGTTTCCCAACAATACTTGGCAAGGAGGAACATGCTCCAAAGAGAATTAGAACCCCGAAGGCGCCACCAAAGTTTCATTGCAAAGGCAGTAGCAATATCTTCAAACTTTCAAACACCAATACCACCTTCATCAATAGGACAACTTAAAGTATCCCAACCAAGCCAATGATATTTATTAGAGCCATCCACATGACTCCAAATAAATCTCACAATAATTTTCTCAAGAGCTCTTAAAACGCCCTTGGGGGGATCAATGAGAGAAATGTAGTAGATGGGGATTACTGTGAGGCAAGATTTGATCAAAGTAATTTTAGCCCCAAAAGATAAAAATTTACCTTGCCTTTTTTTTTTTGGCGAAAAGAGGACGGTACCTCCCTAGATTTTATTAATTAAAAATTAAGCTACAAGCATAGTGGGGGACATGACAACCTCAACCACCGGGAAAAAAACAAGGGGGGAGGCCTTACACAACTTGTAAGGTCCTCTACAAAATAGGGAGGGGTTCCTACCAAACAAGGAAATCAATCTATATAAAAACCTGGCCATAAGACTAATGAAACCGAGCATGAGGGACCCTAGCTTTGTCCAATGCAAGGAACCCTTTACATTGACGAGGGATATCAATAAAAGAACCCTTTAGGTAGCTTTGTCCAACGCAAAATTTCTAGCTTCAGTTGCAGCAAAATTTACAGCGTAGGAAAGATTTGTGGAGGTATTTTTTAACAAATCCAGTAGCCTCTGAAATAATCGTATCTTGAGTCTCCACATGCT
Source organism: Campanula takesimana (assembly GCA_026119855.1). NCBI lineage: Eukaryota > Viridiplantae > Streptophyta > Magnoliopsida > Asterales > Campanulaceae > Campanula > Campanula takesimana. The sequence goes on from JAOWBW010000010.1 coordinate 2,140,966, forward strand.
TACCCGTGATGTAGCAAGATTTGTGGGTGTTAATGAGCTGCCCTGAAAATTTTTGGTACCACTCCATATACTTCATGTGTAAATCCAATGAATTTTTTGACCCATTACAAAATATTATAACATCATCAGCTATAATATTTTGTAATGGGTCAAAAAATTCATTGGATTTACACATGATGATGGTCTTCGAAAAATGGCTGATCGGTTGGCGTCTTGGCATGGTAAACTTCTTTCGTTTGGTGCTAAACTAATTCTTATTAAATCTTGCCTGCAAGCCATACCTCTCTATTATATGTCGTTGATTGACCCCCCAAAAAGTGTTATTCAAGCAATGTACCGGTTGATTGTCACTTTCTTCTGGAGTAATGATGATGGTCTTCGAAAATGTCACTGGGTGAAAAAGGACCTTATGTTTCGGCCTGTGAATGAAGGAGGTCTGGGCTTACGCCGTTTTGAAGATATCTCTATGGCTTTTGCTATGAAATTATGGTGGAGATTTAGAGGTACTCAATCCCTATGGTCGGACTTCATGCAAGCTAAGTATTGCTTTGAGACAATGGATGCGCATAAACCTTCTTTCGCTTCTCATATCTGGTGTCGTCTTTTACAAGCTAAAACTATTGTTGAGCCTAATATTGCGTGGAGGATTGGGAGGGGTCTGATTTCTATTCATGAGAGATGGTTTATTGTCCCCAAATAGACATCCCAGGAAATCATGTTGAGATTTCTTCTGTTTTCCAAAATGGGCAGCCCCTCACTCAACTCATTGAAGATACCTATGGGCAACAATTTTTACAGTTAATTCAAGGTCAAAATATAATTCTTTCTAATACCCCGGATCGGTTATATTGGCTGCCGTCTCCTAATGGTATATTTTCGCTGTCTTCGGCTTGGAAAGTTTGCAGAACTCCTCATGTTCATAATGGTTTATTTGATTTTTGTTGGCACAAGCATGTCCCAACTAAAATCTCTATTTTCTTATGGAGATTACTTCATCATGGCTTGCCCACGGATATGGCTATCCAAGCTCGAGGGATTCAGCTTGTTTCATCGTGTGTTTGCTGCTCCATGCATGAGTCTGAAGATGATACGCATCTACTTGCTCATAGTCAAGTTGCTATGGAAGTCTGGAATTTCTTTGCTCGGCTGATGGGTATCACGATTAGCTATCTTAATGTGCATTCCATCCTTGCTAGTTGGTGGTTCAACAACTACTCCGGAAATAATAAAGGTTATCTTTGGCTTTGTCGGATTCTTCCTAGCTTTATTCTCTGGGAGCTTTGGAAGCGCAGAAACAGAGCTAAATTTGATGATGTTCGGATGGATTCTAGAGGGATCATTCATGTAGTGTTTGAGCAGATTTTCATGGTGGTCAAGGCTTTTAAGGTTAGTTTTATTGCTTCTTTTATAGATGCACATATTTTTAACCTTTTCAAGATCCCTATTTCTGAGTGTTTTCCTCGGCCAATGAGACTTGTCTATTGGCTTCCCCCTTCTCGTGAGCTTGTAAAGCTGAACACTGATGGAGCTTGTAAAGGTAACCCTGGTATTTCGTCTGGTGGTGGTATTTTTCGTAATAGGCAAGGACAAATGCTTTTTGCGTACTCTAATTACTATGGGGTGGGATCTAATATGATTGCAGAAGCTAAGGCAGTATTAGATGGTCTTCTTTTTGCGTCCCAATTTGGTATTTCCTCTCTTTGGTTGTAGATAGACTCAGAGGTTCTTTTGAATATATTGATTCGGGATTACCATATTCCTTGGAGTATTTGGTATGAAGTTGTACAGATCAAAAGTCTAATGAATCAGCTAGGGGTTCGAATAACTCATATTCTTCGTGAAGGTAACCAAGTTGCGGATGGTCTTGCGAACATGGCTACTTCCTTGAAGACCAATAGTGTTTATTATTCTTGGGCTGAATTGCCTCATGCGTGCAAAGGGGCATATAAGCTGGACAAAGTCTCCTTTCCTTATGTTCGGCATTAATCTTTTGCTCGATGGCTAGGTTCCTTTTATCTAAATTTTGTAGTCTCCCCTCCCTTCCTTGTAGAGGATCATACAAGATGTGTATGGCCTCCCCCTTTTTATTTTCCTGGTGGTTGAGGTTGTCATGTCCCCCACCTTGCTTGTACCTTTTTTTAATTATTAATAAAATCTAGGGAGGTACCGTCCTCCTTTCGCAAAAAAAAAAATAAATAAATAAAATTATAACATCATCAGCGTAGGAAAGATGGGAAACCACAGGGGTATTTATATGAGCCCGGAATCTGACATGAGGGAATCTCTCATGAAGACTATTAAGGCCTCTACTCATAATTTCTGCTGCAATAATAAATAAGCATGGGGATAGAGGGTCCCCTTGCCTCAAGCCTCTCGTAGATGTGAAAAAACCACAGCTCTCTCCATTGATAGGACCGAGTACCAACAATTAGATAGACATCTATAAATGAGATCAATCCAGATTTCAGAAAATCCGAAGCTACGCATAACTTTAATGAGGGCAAAACTTTAATGAGGGCAAACCAGGACATTCTATCATACGCTTTGGCCATGTCCAGCTTTAGGGCTACATTGGATCCTCTAACCTTCTTCGTGAGAGAGTGCATCAACTCTTGGGCTAAGAGAACATTTTCATGAATTAATCTTCCTTGAACAAAACCACTTTGCTGCAGAGAAATAATATGAGGAAGAATGGGTGCTAGCCGACGAGTGAGAAGTTTAGTGACACCTTTGTTGCAGAAATTGCATAAACTGATAGGTCTAAGATCGCCAAAAGAGACTGGAACATCTATCTTGGGAATAGTGACTAGGAGAGTACTAGTCCAGCTGCGTGGCATCTGAAAACCCGAGAAGAAGTCTCCAATTGCATTCGTAAGATCAGATTTAATAATGTCCCAGCATCCTTTGTAAAACTCCCCCATGAATTCCTCAGGACCTGCAGCACTTTGACCATCCATGCTAAAAACAGTATCATAAATCTCCTTTTTTTTTTTTTTTTTTTTTGGCGAAAGGAGGACGGTACCTCCCTAGGTTTTATTAATAAGCAAAAAATACAAGCATGGTGGGGGACATGACAACCTCAACCACCAGGAAGAAAAACCTAGGGGAGAGGGCTTACACAAGTTGTAAGCTCCTCTACAATCAAGGAAGGGGTGTCTAAAATCCATAGAAAAAAGTCTATATCTAGCCAAGAGAAAACTAATGAATTCTAATATACGGGATAGATGCTTTATCTAAACGATAAGCACCTTTACAAACATGGGGGAGATGATGAGAATCATAAAATTCAGAGTCACTTCTCGAAACTGCAGCTAAATTAGCAAGCCCATCCGCCACTTTATTACCTTCCCGAAGAATGTGCGTGATTCGAACTACAATCTGACCCAACAAATGTTTGATATGTTGAACCTCATACCAAATATTCCAAGGTATGTGGTAATCCAGAATTAGAATTTTGAGGAGAATCTCCGAATCAATCTCAAGCCATAAAGCAGTGATGCCAAACTTTAAAGCAAGAGAGAGGCCATGCAACACAGCTTTTGTTTCCGCCATGAGATTAGTTCCAAAGCCAAAATACCTTGAAAAAGCAAAAATAATATTACCATGTTTATCTCGAAAAATCCCACCACCTGAACTAGGCCCCGGGTTACCTTTAGATGCCCCATCCGTGTTCAACTTAAATTGCTCAACCAAAGGAGAATGCCAGTGAACTAATCTCATAGACCGGGAGGGGGTAGTACACACAGGAATTTGAAATTGTTCCAGCACTTGAAAGTTGTCCACAGAATAAGGAAAGCTAACCTTGAAGGCTCGAACCACAGCAACAATATGAGAAAAAACATCCCTAATAACAGCCCTTGAAGTCATAGGAGTATTGTCAAACTTGGCCTTGTTTCTATGTTTCCAAAGCTCCCAGAATATAAAACACGGGAGGAGTCGACAAAGCCAATAAATACCAGAATTTTTCCGCTGGTTCTTCCCAAACCACCAAGACGAAAGAATAGAACGAAAATTATACATGGCAAGCGAAATCCCCAACTTCTGACCAAAGAAAAGCCACGTCTCTGAGGCAACCAAACCATGAACAAATAAGTGAGGAATATCCTCCATAGAGTGACTAGTATAGCAAACACAAGAAGATACAAGATGAATTCCCCTTTGCTGAACCGCCAAATCCGTAGGAAGACCATTATTCACTAACCGCCGTAAGAAGACTGAGACTTTGAGAGGAATATGCTTATGCCAACAGTGATCAAAAATTAAACTCTTTGTACCTTGCATCCTACAGATTTGCCATGCCGAAGAAATAGAGAATTGACCCTTAGAAGAAGGAAGCCAAAAACTCTGATCCGGGCCATTAGACAGCACAATATTTTGCTCATGCATAAGAGAGAGAAGATGGTTACCATAATGTTCTTGAACATGGTTTTCTCTGATCTGGTTGTCACTGAAAAGGGAAGCAATCTCCACATGATTACCAGGAAGAGAGAGATTGGGACCTTCGAGCCACTTCTCATGCACAGAAATGAGACCCGCCTCCAAACGCCAACCAATATGAGGCTCAACAAAATATTTAGCTTGTATCATTCGAGACCAAATGTGAGACGCATAAGTGGGTTTAGTTGCATCCATGGGATGAGTACCAAAACAGTATTTATCCATCATAAATTCAGACCATAAAGATTGAGTACCACGGAAGCGCCACCACAGCTTCATAGCAAAAGCCAAAGAAAGGTCTTCAAATTTTCGCAGCCCAAATCCCCCTTTCGAAATAGGCTGGAACATCAATTCTTTACGAACCCAATGACATTTCTTATGGCCATCCTCATTGCACCAAAAGAAATTAGATATTAATCTATACATAGCATTAATAGCACCTTTCAGAGGGTCCAATAAGGAAATATAATAAAGGGGAATCGCTTGAAGACAAGTCTGAATAAGAGTTAACTTTGCACCAAAAGACAAAATTTTACCTTGCCAAGAAGCTAGACGGTCTTCCATTTTCCTTAGAACCGGATCAAATAAAGAAATCTTTTTCCTCCCAATGTAAAGAGGACATCCAAGATAAGTTATAGGCAAATCTTTCTTCATGAACCCCGTGACTTCAGAAATAGAGGCATCCTTAGCATCATTATGAACCCCTGTGATAAAGCACGATTTGGAGGTATTGACAAGTTGACCCGAAAAGGATTAATACCAATGTAAACATCGCATATGAGCTTTCAAGGAGTCTTTAGCACCATTGCAGAAAATAATAATATCATCCGCATAAGATAAATTAGAGATCATAGGAGTATGAATATGAGCCCGGTATCTATATTGAGGGAAATCCGTATGCAATAAATTCAGCCCCCTACTCAACACTTCAGCTGCAATAATAAATAAGGTAGGCGAGATAGGATTTCCTTGACGAAGGCCTCTAGTGGAATGGAAAAACCCCGAGCTTTCCCCATTAACAAGAACCGAAAACCAACAAGCGGAAATACAACGAAAAATCATATCATTCCACACTTCCGAAAAACCAAACTTCCTTAAAACTTTAATAAGAGCAAACCAAGAAATCCTATCGTAAGCCTTAGCCATATCAAGCTTTAAACTGACATTCGAACCCCAAACCTTTTTTTTGATAGATTGCATCAACTCTTGAGCCAACAACACATTTTCATGGATGACACGACCCTTTACAAAACCACTTTGCTGCGGAGAAATAATCCTTGGAAGGATAGGAGCCAATCGACAAGTTAAGAGTTTGGTAATAACTTTATTTGAAAAATTGCAAAGGCTAATCGGTCTCATCTCAGAAAAAGTAGTAGGAGTGCTCACCTTAGGAATAAGAACAATGGTAGTTGAGGACCAACTTCTCGGCATAGGAAAGCTAGCTATTCAAGAATGGCCCTATGAAATTCTAGACCAATGACATCCCAACAGACTTTATAGAACTCCCCCGTAAAACCATCCGGCCCTGCTGCACTTTGACCATTCATAGAACACACAGTATCATAGATATCTTGCATAGAAGGGGCGGCTATAAGCATCTCATTCTCCTCGTTAGTAATGAGGCTCGGAATAACGTCAAGAATATCATTAGAGGGGTTACTATGCGGAGATTGCAGTTGGTTCGCAAAGAAACTAACTGCTTCATTCTGAATGTCATCTTTACCCGAAAGCCATTGCCCATTACTGCCTTTAATTCTGTGAATATGGAGCTTTTGCCTCTTTTTACAGACATAGGAATGGAAGAACTTTGTATTTCTATCACCATCCTTTAACCAAGAAATATTTGCCTTTTGAGACCAGAATTCCTCTTCTATTTTGAGCTTCGAAAGGAGCTTAGCTTGAGAAAGATTGAGGGATGCTCTATTATTATCCGTGGGATTAGATTGGAATATCAATTCTTTATGAGTAACTTCATCTTCCGCATCTCTAACTTGTTGATCTACTCTACCAAAAATTTCTTTGTTCCATACAGAGATCACTTTCCTTAAACGAGCTAATTTCTTAGCAAAGCTAACCATAGGCCGGCCATCCATAGGAAGATTCCAAGACTCTTTAACCAACTCCATAAAGGTATGATGTTTGAGCCACACATTAAGAAATCGAAAGGCACTTAGAGTAGCATCAGCACTAACTTTAACTTGGACCACAAGGGGGTTGTGATCCGAGCAAGTACGACTAATATGGGACACTGAAGTAATATGGAACTTATCCACCCAAAGACTGTTATAAAGAGTACGATCCAGACGTTGATAGATAGTAGGTTTACCTCTAGGCTTATCTACCCATGTAAAAATATTCCCAGAGTAACCAGCATCAATTAGACCCGAGAATTGAACCATATCTGCAAATTCAGAAATAACACTCTCTCGAAGAGCTTTCCCACCCCTCTTTTCTGAATGATCAAGGACACAATTAAAATCTCCAATAACCATCCACGGATTTTGACAAGAGCTGAAATTCATTAAATCATCCCATAATTCCCTTCTATCAAACCTGTTGCAGCTTGCATAAACAATAGTAATGAAAATATGAGTATCCCATTGAGTGTGGGACACATGCAATGTAAGGGTTTGGGAAGAATCATGCACCACCCTACAATCAAAACCATTCCTCCAAAAAAGCCAAATTTTCTCATTACAATTAAAAGCACTACCCGTACAACCAAACTTTCTTTGAGCATCCATAATCTGAGAAGAAGATACCTTTGTTTCAGAGATAGCAAGAAAAGAAGCTCCATGCAAACGCAGCAACCTTTTAGCTCGTCTGAACGATGCTTTATTACCAATGCCACGCACATTCCAAGAAATTAGGGCTACCATTATAAAACTCATAAAAAGAAATAAAAGGCACTCAACAAAGAGTTAATGAGAGGGTGAAATAGATCTGCTTCGATGCCTCTTAGATTTTACCAAAGCAAAACCTTCAACGTCAACACTCGAAGAAGATTGATTGGCAAAAGGTGTAGACCCATCCATTTCAGTGACAAAACTTGTAGAAGAAGGAGCACGAGGAGATAGGCGTACCCCCTCAATTTAACTTCCGGATTGAATCACATGAGCCACCTACTAGACACCCTCATTAGCATCAGCCACAATACCACTATGTTGTTCTTTATGCAATTGCACTTTTTCAAGAACCTTCTCTAAACCATCACTATCCCCATCCACCCCACTAGCTTGATTCTTGAGCAAACCAACCTGAGGGTTACTATTAGACTCGGCACTAGGTTTCTTCAAGACCAGGTTAACAATATCAAGAATAGGCTGTCCACGAACAGCCATCTTTGGGACAAAAACCTTATTTCCTTTTGATTTATCATCATCAACGACATCAATCACTTCTGGTTCCTTAGAGATACCATTCACCTTTGAACCCGAAGTATTGGCATCCCCGTTATTCTTATCAGCAGTCACATGTACTTTCTCTTTATAAGTCGGGTCATTCACCTTTTTCCCAGGACCATTCTTTTTGTCCATTCCAGCATTAGGGTTTGCACGGCGACATGAACTAAAATCATGGCCAAGAACAAAACAATGCTTGCAATAACGGGGTAAATTATCATACTCAATTTTTTGATAAAAACTTGGAATAAAATCTCCACAATCAATAAAAACTTCAGAAGGCAATTTTTTAGTAACATCAACTTACACTAATACCTTAGCGATGCTTGGCCTAGAAAGATCAGTAGTTGCTTTGTCCAAAGATAAAGGAGTACCAATCGCCTTTGCCAACGAAAATATGAAAGATTTGTTGAAAAGATGCACAGGCAATCCTGGCAACCCCACCCAAACTGGAACAATGGGCGATTCTTGTTCTGGATGCCAGGCCGGTGACCAAGCCAAGGTCCTCATTGGGAACTTGTCGACATCCATGTTTCCCTCATCCACAATCTTTGATAATCAGCTTCCGTTGTCAATTGAATCAAAAGGTGCTTGGAATCAAGATGACCCAGCTTATACACACCCTTTAATTGAAATTTAGCAAAGGCTAACCTAGTAGCTTCCATCGTAGGTCTGCCATGGGAGAATTTCCCAACAAGAGTCCACTGGAAAGGCCGAGCAAATTGATCAATTGCCTCCTTAGACAGTTTAATAGACGGAGTACCCTTATGGGTGGCTAACGGAACAATAGGGAAGGCATTAGATTGCGAAAATTGAGAGGGAGCAGAAAATAAATCTGCAAAAGACTTAGAACTCAAAGACGAATTTGGAGGCTGGGATGAACACGAGTTTGTTTGCAGTAAGGGATCTGATTGCGGCACATTAGGGTTTGCATGGGACGGAGGCTTCAAACTAGGGTTTGATTGTAGCGGCACACATGAATTAGGGTTTTGGTTTTGCAGCACACCAGGATTAGGGTTTGACGGCTGCAATGTCGGGTTGTAATAAGGATTATGGGAGCAGGAGTTGACGGATGAAATCCAAGCAGCCGGTAAAGCCATAGCTACCGGCCGAAGCCTCTAGGGAGAAACCCTAGAGACGGGAAAGAGAGCGGCTAGAGAGAAAAATTGCTAGAGAGAGAAAGGATTGTTATGCAGTTATCATAAATCTCCTGAGTAGACGGAATAGCCGTGAGAGAAACATTGTCATTTTCAGCTATAAGTCTCGGAATGAGGTGTAGAAAATCATTCGAAGGGTTTTCATACTCCCCATTAAATTGTTGAGAATAAAAATGCACTGCTTCTTGTTGAATATCACCCTTTTCTGTAAGCCAAACCCCATTGTGGTCTTGAATTCTGTGAATGTGAAGCTTTTGTCTTCTCTTCTTAACCGAGGCATGAAAGACTCTAGTGTTTTTGTCTCCCTCTTTAACCCATTTCAAATTAGCTTTTTGAGCCCAAAATTCTGCTTCTACCTTTTGTCGATGAATAAGGTTAGCTTGTGCTAACCCTAAAGTAGCTCTATGTTCCTCCGAACTATTTTGTTGATATATTGTTTCACATAAGAGAACCTCATCTTCAGCCATTTTAACCTGTTGATCAACCCTACCAAAAACCTTTTTGTTCCATTCAGCAAGAAGCTTCTTAAGCCTCCCAAGTTTCTTTGCAAATTTTACCATAGGCCTGCCCTCAATAGGATGTTGCCAAGAGGCTTGAACTATAGGCTTCAACTCATGATGATGAAGCCAAACATTCAGAAATCTGAAAGCCCCCCTACCCAATTCAGCCTCAATTTGAAGGTTAACTAAAAGAGGGGCGTGATCTGAACAAAGCTTGACAAGGTGTGAAACCCTGGAATGATGAAAAAGGTGCATCCATTGCTGGTTATATAAGGCCCTATCAAGCCTTTGATGAATAGCTTGTCCTCCCACCCTTTTATTCGACCAAGTAAAAATATTCCCTTCATATCCAGCATCCATTAAATTAGAATATTGAATCATGTCTGAAAATTCACTAGCAATAGTCTATTTGATTGGATTGCCTCCTGCCTTTTCTTCTTGAGTTAAAACAGTGTTGAAATCCCCTATAACCATCCAGGGAATATCCATCTCACTAATCTGCATGAGCTCATCTCAGAGCTCCCTTCTACAATAACGATTGCAGCTTGCATGAATGAAAGAACTCCAGACCATAGACTTCCAAGAAGGATGAGAGATCTGAATGGTTAAGGCTTGAGAAGAGTTGTGAACCATGTTGCATTGCATCCCATGTCTCCAAATGATCCAGATTCTATTATTCCCATTAGCTAGACCCTCTTCACACCCCATATTACGCACCAGAGTTCCCAGGTTATTCTCCCTAGTCTTAGGCTCATAAATAGCCATAAGAGAAGAATGATGATTACGTAACAGAAACTTTATACGCCTTCTAGTGGCCTTATTTTTAACGCCACGGGCATTCCAACTAATAAAACTAACCATTAAAATAGAAAAAAGGAAAGTAAATGGGTGATACAGAAAGAAATGGGATTTTAAATGAAAAGGAGGGGACTCACGAGGCGGGAGAGGGAGATTTCTCCCTACTCTTCTTTTTCTTATACGAAACTTTTGTAAAGCCATCATCATCATCATCCTGAGTATCAGCAAGGGAAGTTCGTTCTTTATAATCAAGTTGTAAATCAAAGACTTGATTGAGGGATGCTTGAGGGCCCCGAGGCGACAGATTTAGAGAGCTGAAAGCATTCATCTTCATCTGTGATAAGGGTTTTGTTCTTATAGCAGAATCATCCCTCAAAGGGGTACATAGCTTTTGGGGGTCTTGTAATTTTGGAATTGGAACATTCACATCTTTGGTTTTGATTACCTTTAGAGTCTTTGAGAGAACATCATTAACAGATTGTGGAAGAGCAACACCTCTTCTAGCAACCATAAAGCCCTTGGTTGCAGTAGTGTTATCCACCTTGAGAGAAGGACCAATATCATTCTAACTTCCATCCTTGCTGGTCCCTATATGGCCCCCTTTATTCTGAGCATCATCTTTCTTTTTCCAAACCTCTTGTCTGTTGGTCCCTCTCTTATCATCACCATTAGTCTGGTTAGGCACTTTGGGAACAGCCACATTCTTCCCATTATCCTTATTTGGGACAGTAGTTTCATTACTTTTCTTGTATTCTGACTTTAAGACCCTATAATTATATTCATCATGTCCCAACAAAGAACAATGCCTACAATACATAGGCAAATTATCGAATTCAACAGATTGAATAAAGCTAGGCATTAGATCACCACAATCAACATGAATCTTATCCGGTAGCCTTTTAAGAAGGTCCACTTGCACCAGAATTTTGGCCACACTAGGCCGAGAGAGTTCAGTAGTCGCCTTATCAAGTGAGATGGGTTTGCCAAAAATCCGAGCCAACGAGAATAAGAAAATTTTATTAAATAAATGAACTGGCAATCTGGGGAGACTAACCCAAATCGGAACAATGGATGAATCTGTCTGAGGCTTCCAAGAGGGTGTCCATACAGATGTACGCATAGGAAATCTGTTGATGCAAGTGATATCTCTAGTCCATAACCGTTGAAAATCCTCGTCATTAGTTAGCTGAATTAACATATGACGAGAATCAAGATGCCCTAGCTTATAAGATCCTTTTAATTGAAACTTACCAAATGCAATCCTAGCATCTTCCATGGTGGGCCGGCCATTAGTGAATTTTCCAACAAGGGTCCATGCAAAAGGATGAGAAAACGCTTCAATAACCTCCTTGGACAACTTTAACAATGGGAGACCTTTATGAGTCGCTGATGGCAGCAAAGGAATCTCTTGAGTGTGAGTCGGATTAACTGGATTGAGAATCGAAGCAAACGATTTACTAGGAATATTGGTTGACGGCGCTTGAGGTTGGTTAGGGTTAGCATGCGGATTAGGGTTTAGACCATGCAGGGGCGGCTGGTTGCCTTACGGAATGGAATTAGGGTTTTGAGATGCATTGCTCGTAGAAACAGGAAGGGAAGGGAATGCCGATGAATCAGTAAAGAAGATTGCAATGAAGGAGAGTAATAGGGATTTCTAGCACTAGAATTTAGGGAAGGGAAGAGAGAAACCGGAACAGCCATAGCCGCCGGCCAAAGCCGTCAGGGCCAAAACCCTAGGGACGGCAGAGAGGGAGAAAGTTTAGAGAGAGAATTTTTAGAGGTCTCGCAATTTCGTTTTTTCAAGAATGGAAATAATGATAATATCTATAATGTAAATAAAAAATCCAAACCTAATGATGTAAATCACACTTATTTGTGGCATTGCCGTCTTGGTCATATTAATTAGAAGCGTAATTCAAAACTCCATGGGGACGGACTTTTAGATTCACATGATTTTGAATCATATGAAACTTGTGAGTTTTGTTTACTTGGAAAGATGACTAAGACACTTTTTACTAAGTGTAGTGAAAGGGTAATTGACTTATTGAGATTCATACATACTGATGTATGTGGACTATTATGTAGCAATGCTAGGAGTGGATATCTTTTTTTTTTCTTAATCCAAAGTGGACTATCTTTTTTAGACAGAGGGAGTAATATCAAGCCATTTCAATTTTTTTTTGAAAGTTTGTATCATATCATTTAAGGCAATTGCCATCGTGTTACAGGCTCCTATGAAGTCTATTACAGATCTATTGCCCTATCTATTCAAATTCCTATATTGGAATCTATTATAGTGATACTTGCCTCTCAAGAAATCTCTCATAGACGTCCCCGCGCCATCTGGTAGTCTGCATGTCATAGACGTCCTGCGCCATCTGGTAGCCTCCTTGCCATAGACGTCCCCGCGCCATCTGAACGATCACCTGTTGGCACAAACTCCCCTGTATAAGGGGTACCCTCTATGGGGCTTGAAGGATAGGGAGGAAGGATAAAGGTTCTCCACATGCTCCCTATGGGAGTCGAACCTGAGACCTCTGCAAAGAGAGGACTCTATCCTTCCTCAGGATACCATTGAGCTATGAGCTCATTAGTTAGGAGTGGATATCAATACTTCATAACATTCAATGATAATTTTAGTAGATATGGATATGTCTACTTGATGAAAAACAAAAGTGAATCTTTTGAGATATTTAGAATACTAGTGGGTAACCCATGCCATGCACGGGTAACTAATTATTAATTTTATTATATTTTTTTCGTTTATATTTTTATTTAATAATATTAGTTAATTATCAATCATAATAATGGAGTATATAATTTTAATTATAATAGTTAACTATTAATAGTTAAATATAATTATTAAATAAATAGTTAATTATTAATAGTTAGATATAATAGTTAATTATTAATAGTTAATTATTATTAAATAAATAGTTAATTATTAATAGTTAGATATAATAGTTAGTTACTAATGAAAATCATCACAAAGGTGTATCATATTCCGTGGGACATACAATATTTTATTCAAAGGATCCATTATATTATGAGTTTTATTCACGTTCGAGTTACTCACATCTTGAGGCAAGGTAATCATGTTGCTGATGGGTTGGCAAATGAAGCGGCTGATCAAAAAACTAATCTTGTATGGTATCATCAATCTACTCTCCCTCCCTTGTGTCGTGGAGCTTACATTCGGGACAAGGATGGAGTTCCATCCATTCGGACCTGATTGGCTTAGTTCTATGGCTAGATATCTTTTTAGACTTCTCTCTATGGTTTGTAGGATCCCTTCCCTTTATTGTAGAGGGCCTTACGATTTGTGTAAGTCCTCCCCCCTAGTTTTCTTTTCCCGGTGGTTGAGGTTGTCATGTCCCCCACCATGTTTGTATGCATTTTCTTTTCCCGGTGGTTGAGGTTGTCATGTCCCCCACCATGTCTGTATGGAAACATCGAAATAAATGCAGATTTGATGGGGTTACACCAAGTCATTCTATGGTTATCAATAATGTTAGACGCCATGTTATTGACATTATTCATGCACATAATCTCTCGGATGGGGCTGCTCCCAAGGATGAATTTATTATCAGGTTTTTTGATTGGAAATTGTCTACTCCTACCCTCCCTCGGGTGAGGCTCGTTACTTAGACTCCCCCGGTTTTGGATCAAATGAAGATCAACTCGGATGGAGCCTCTCGAGGTAACCCAGGTTTGGCTTCGGGTGGTGGTGTCCTTCGCAACCACGATGAGTCTTTTATTTATGCGTATTCTCGGTTTTATGGTCATGGAACTAATATGGTGGCGGAAGTGCGGGCTGCTCTTGATGGTTTACTGCAAGCTCGGGCTATGGGGTTTAATTCAATATGGCTTGAAGTTGACTCGGAGGTTTTAGCGAATATTCTTCTTCGGAAATATCTAGTTCCTTGGGATATTTGGTACTTTATCCAAGCTATCGTTAGAATCATGGGAGATCTTGAAGTTAGAGTTTCACACATTTATAGAGAAGGTAACAAGGTGGCGGATTTTCTTGCTAATCATGCTGCTGATGCTCATTTTGATAGGATTTCGTATCCTAACATTAGACTTTAGTGGACTTTCTTCTGATTTTTTGTATTGTTATCTTTATTTTTGGATAGGAACCCCCTCCCTTTTTGTAAAGGATCTTATGGCTTGTATAAGTCCTCCCCCTAGTCTTTTATATTCGGTGGTTATGGCCGTCATGTCCCCCACCTTTGTTTTATGTTCCTTTTTATTTATCTATAAAATCTAGGGAGTACCGTCTCCTTTCGATAAAAAAAAAAAGCCCTTTTTTTTTTTTCGGAAAACTGTAGCTTCCACAATAATATTATCCCGTCTCTCATCGAATTTTCCAGTAACAAAACATGACTTCCCCACATTCACAAGTTGATCCGAGAAGTTCTGGTAGGCATCCAAACAGCGCTTATGAAGCTCTAGAGACTCTTAAGACCCATTGCAGAAAATAATAATGTCATCGGCGTAGGATAAGTGAGAGACAATGGGAACATGAGGATGTGAACGAAATCTGAGCCAAGCATTCTGAGAGTGAAGAAAATTCAGTCCCCGACTAAGGATTTTAGTCGCTATAATAAACAGGCTAGGTGATAAAAGATCCCCTTGATGGAGACCCCTAGTTGAGTGAAAGAAACTACACGTCTCCCCATTAACAAGGATAGAAAACCAGCAATTAGAAATACAACGATAGACAATATCCACCCATTCCACCGAAAA
This sequence comes from Campanula takesimana, assembly GCA_026119855.1. Taxonomy (NCBI): domain Eukaryota; kingdom Viridiplantae; phylum Streptophyta; class Magnoliopsida; order Asterales; family Campanulaceae; genus Campanula; species Campanula takesimana. Next base: position 2,156,008 of record JAOWBW010000010.1, read on the forward strand.
ACCAAACTTCTTAAGCACCTTAATGAGAGATACCTAGGATAGACGATCATAAGCCTTTGCCATATCTAGCTTGATAGCAAGGTTTGATCCTTGAACCTTCTTTTTTAACGATTGCATCATCTCTTGTGCTAACAGAACATTTTCATGAATTAGCCTTCCCCGAACAAAACCACTTTGATTGGAAGAAATAATATGAGGAAGCACCACTCCCAGCCTAATGGTCAAAAGTTTAGTAATTATCTTGTTTGAGAAATTACATAAACTAATTGGCCTTAGGTCGGAAAAGGTTCTTGGAATGTCCACTTTAGGAATTGTGACTATAAGAGTGCTAGTCCAAGTCCTCGGTAATTCAAACCCAGCAAAGAACTCCTTAATGGCACGATAAAAATCCTCCTTAATGATATTCCAGCAAGCAACATAAAATGCTCCAGTGAAGCCATCCATCCGGACCCGCTGCACTTTGCCCATTGAGAGCAGAATTTTCTTCATTGGTGATCATAGGAGGAATAACATCTAATAAATCATCATTTGGAACAGCCCCCATTTCAGCCGTAAGTTGGTCCTCATAAAAAGACACCGCTTCCTCTTGAATGTCCTCCTTAGAAGTAAGTCCCTTGTCTATTCCTTATGCGATGCAAGAACAATTTTTGTCGCTTTTTCTTGACATAAGAGTGAATTTTTTTGGTATTTATATCCCCCTCTTTGATCCATTTAATATTTGCCTTTTGCCGCCAATATGAGTCCTCAATGGAAAGTTTATGGTGTAAGTGTTCTTGGGCCAGTCCTAGAGCAGCCCTATTTTCCTCCAAAGGATCACGGTCAACATATGCTTCATGTAATAAAACCTCATCCTCAGCTTGCTTTACTTGTCGCTCTATTCTGCCAAAACTTTCCCTATTCCATATGGAGAGAGCTTTCCTCAAACGGGCCAATTTCTTTCCAAATCTCACCATTGGCATGCCATCCATCCAGCCTTGCCATGAGTTGTCTACTATAGAGACAAAATTAGGGTGTTTAATCCAAGCGTTAATAAATCTGAAAGTCACTCTAATCATTTCAGCATTTACCCTAATAGACACAAGGAGTGGAGCATGATCTGAGCATGTTCTATTTAGATTAGTAACTGTCGTGTCATGAAACAAATTGAGCCAATGATCATTATAAAGCACCCTATCAATCCTTTGGAGAATTGATCTCCTACCAATTCTTTTATTCCACCACGTGAACCAAAAACCATTATAACCAGCATCTATGAGAGGAAATTTGAATGGAATCGGGTGTGGCATCGGGTGTGTCTAGAGGCAACCCGGGTGTGGCATCGGGGGGAGGGATTTTTAGGAAATGGAATGGAGATTTTCTTTTTGCTTATGGCAGACTCTATGGTGAGGCTACCAATTTATGGTCCGAAGCTATGGCTGTCCTTGATGGGCTGCAAATAGCCATTGATTTTGGTATATTTCCTTTGGCCTTTGCCCCTACAATTGAAGAAGTGAAGAATACTATTTGGTTAATGAATGGCCAAAGTGCAGCGGGTCCGAATGTTTTTAGCGGGGAATTCTATAAAGGATGTTGGGATATCATAAAATTAGATTTTTATAAAGCCATTACAGAATTTTTCTCGGGTTTTCTGATGCCTAGAAGTTGGACTTCCACTCTCATTGTGATGCTTCATAAAGTCAGTGTTCCTACGAGATTTAATGAGCTTCGTCCTATTAGCCTCTGTAATTTCCCTAACAAGGTAATTACTAAGTTGCTTACTTGTAGACTTGCATCGATTCTTCCAAGAATTATTTCCCCTTAACAAAGTCGTTTCGTCCAAGGTCGTTTAATTCATGAAAACGTGCTTCTCGGTCAAGAGGTCATTCAGTCCATCAAAAAGAAAGTGAGGGGTTCCAATCTCTGCCTTAAGCTAGATATGGCTAAGGCGTATGATCGAATCTCTTGGTTTGCCTTAATAAAGGTGATGAGAAAATTTGGGTTCTCAGAGATTTGGAATGATTTTATTTACAGATGCATTTCTTCTTGTTGGTTTTCTAAATTGGTTAATGGTGAATCTTGTGGGTTCTTCCCTTCTTCTCGTGGTCTTCGTCAAGGTGATCCGATTTCTCCCACTTTATTCATACTCCTATGATTTCCCACTTGGCCTATGCTGACGATATTGTTATATTCTGTAATGGCTCGAAGGATTCTCTTGAAGCTCATATGAGGTGCTTGCATTGGTATCAATCTTTCTCGGGACAGTTAGTAAACACCTCTAAATCTTGCTTTGTTACAAGTGTTACTAATGATTCTAGAGATTCTATTATTACTGAAGCCACATGTTTTATAAAGAAGACCTTTCCTATTATTTATCACAAAATCTTGTAAAAAACGTGTTTTACACTAAGTATGTGTAAAACGTGTTTTTCAAATACGGCTTAAGAGGGATTAAAAGACGTGGTGGCAATTTTGTAAATAAGTGGAACTCATGAAAATCTCAGCAGGCACATTTTAAAACAAGAGGAGGCATTTTGTCAATACTTCACAGCAGGCATATTTTAACTCTAGAGGAGACACTTTTTTAGAGCAGGCATGTTTTAACTCTAGAGGAGGCACTTTTTTTTGAACTTTTAACAGTGCCTTTTTTGAGAAAAAATAAGTGCATGCTCTAGTTAAAAAATGTGCCTCCTGCAGTTTCAAAACATGCCTCCTCCAGTTTCAAAACATGCCTCCTGAGATTTTTTTGAACTTTTAACATTGTCTTTTTTAAAGAAAAAAAATGCCTGCTCTGGTTTAAAAATGTGCCTCCTGCAGTATAATAATATGCCTCCTCCAGTTTTAAAATTTAGAAGTGCCTCTTTGAAAAAAAATGCCTGTTATGGTTTTACAAAGTGCCTGATGTGGAGTTTCAAAAATATGCCTCCTTCAGTTTCATAATATGCCTCCTGCAGTTTTAAAATATGCCTCCTGAGATTTCATAAGTTTCAAATATTTACACTTATGCCACCGCGTCTCTTAAACCCTACTTGCCGTTATTAATAAAACACGTTTTACACTAAGCCTAGTGTAAAACGCGTTTTACAAGAGACTTACTCATTATTTATGTAGGTTTTCCCCTTTATGTCGGAAGAAAGAAGATTTCCCTGTTTGATGCAGTTATATAGCTAAAATGAAGGATCGCCTTGCATCTTAGACGGGTAAGATTTTATCTTTTGGTGCCAAATTGACTCTCATCAAAACTTGTCTGGAGTCCATACCTTTGTATTACATCTCCTTGCTGGAACCTCCTAAAGGTGTCATTAATATTATGTATAGATTGATCTCTAATTTCTTTTGGAGTGATGAAGAAGGGAATAATAAATGTCATTGGGTTCATAAATCTTTGATGTTCCAGCCTACTAATGAAGGAGGTTTAGGCCTTTGTCAATTCGAAGATATCTCCCAAAGCATTTGCAATGAAACTTTGGTGGAGGCTTCGAGGTACTAATTCCCTTTGGTCGGAATTTTTGCTTGCTAAGTACTGTTTTGGTACGCACCTTATGGATGGCATAAAAACTACTAATTCTTCTTATATATGGTGTCGTATGCTGCAAGTTAAGGACATTGTTGAGGCAAATATTGGTTGGAGAATAGGCCGAGGGGACATCTCTGTATATGAGAATTGGATTGATGGGCTTCGGATAAATGTTCATGGCAATCACATTGAAGTGTCCTCTTTATATGCCAATGGGCTACCTAGAGTAGATTATATTCGAGATGTTTATGGCCACCAAACTCTCCCATACATTCAGACTCAAAACATTACCCTCTCAAATGTGCCTGATAAAGTTTATTGGCTCCTGTCCAAAAAAGGCCAGTTTACTATTTGCTGTTCATCTAGAGCATTAGAGGACAGGAATAATCTATTTGTTCATAGAAGAATCATTTTGGAGACAAAAAGCAAATATTAAGTGGATTAAAGAGGGCGACAAGAATACTAAATTCTTCCATTCGTATGTTAAAAGAAAGAGGCAAAAGTTATATATTCATCGGATAAGAGATAGAGATGATACTCTGTTAACAACTAAAGAAGCTATTCAAAGTGAAGCGACTGGCTTTTATGAACAGCAGCTCATGGCTGATCTGCCTTTGGATGGAGATGATGATCTTCTAAATGTCATCCCGTCTATTATTACGAATGAGGACAATGCAATGCTTACGGCAGTCCTCACTATGGACGAACTTTTAGGGATTATTCGAGACATGAACGATCAAAGTGCTGCTGGCCCGGATGGTTTTAATGGTCTCTTTTACTCAATATGTTGGGATATTATAAAAGATGATTTATACCGAGCCATTAAGGATTTTTTTGCAGGTTTTGAAATGCCGCGAAGTTGGACCAGCACTCTTATCGTTACCATTCCTAAAGTGGATGCCCCAGCCTCTTTTTCTGACCTCCGTCCTATCAGTTTGTGTAATTTCTTGAATAAGATAATTACAAAGCTGCTAACTTGCAGATTGGGTTTGGTTCTCCCTCGGATTATCTCTCCGAACCAAAGTGGTTTTGTGCGAGATAGGTTGATTCATGAAAATGTGCTTCTTTCACAAGAAATGATGCAGTCTATTAAGAAGAAAGTCTGGGGATCTAATCTGGCTATAAAGCTAGACATGGCGAAAGCATATCATCGCCTTTCTTGGATTTCTCTTTTAAAGGTTTTGAAGAAGTTTGGGTTTTCGGTAGAATGGGTTGATATTATATACCGTTGTATCTCTTGTTACTGGTTCTCAGTTCTTGTGAATGGAGAAATTAGTGGTTTTTTTCATTCCACTCGAGGACTTCGTCAAGGTGACTCCCTCTCCCCAAGCTTATTTATAATTGCTGCGGAGATTCTCAGTAGAGGCCTTAATTATCTGCACTCCACTTATGCTTGGCTTAGATATGTCACTCATCCGCATGTACCTATAGTCTCCCATTTATCTTATGCGGATGATATTATTATTTTCTGTAACGGCTCTATAGATTCTCTTAATTTGCACATGAGATGTCTGGAAGGATATCAGAAGTTTTCAGGTCAGTTGGTGAATGTTAGCAAATCTTGCTTTGTTACGGGTAAACCAGCAAATCGCAGAGATGATCTTATCATTGGAACAACAGACTTTATTAAGAAAGATCTTCCAATGACTTATTTGGGCTGCCCTTTATATACTGGTCGTAAGACAAAACATCTTTTTTCTTCAGTGCTTAGAAAAATGGAGATCAGACTTGAATCTTGGCAAGGTAAGTTGCTATGTTTTGGTGCAAAGGTTACACTCATAAACTCTTGTCTTCAATCGATTCCATTGAATTTTATCTCTATTTTGGACCCCCCCCCCCTAAAGGAGTAATCACAGCCATGCAAAGAATTATTATGCACTTTTTCTGGAGTGGAATGGAGGGCAACAAAAAATGCCATTGGATAGGGTGGAGACGTATGAGATGCCCTAAAAATGAAGGTGGTTTAGGATTTCATAAATTTGAAGATATTGCTACTTCCTTTGCTATGAAATTATGGTGGAGCCTTCGAGGCTCTCAATCTCTTTGGGCTTCTTTTCTGTTGAATAAGTATTGCTTTGAAACTCATCCTATGGATGCTGTGGCAACTTCTTTTGCTTCTCATATTTGGAGAAGAATGATGGGGATCAAGGATTTGATGGAATCTTGGATTGGTTGGCGTGTTGGCCGAGGCTTAATCTCTATTCATGAAAATTGGCTAGAAGGCCAAATTCCTCCTCTTCCATTCGAACACCAGCAAGTATTTACTCTTTTTGAGAACTCTCTTCCAAGATTGGACTACATTCGAGATCGATATGGCATCCTGAAGCGTTGATCAGCTCTAATCATATTGTCCTCAATGACCAACCAGATACGTTAGTTTGGAAACCTGCTAGTTCGGGGAAATTTTACACTAATTATGCTTGGAGAGAATGCCGCCAAGCTCAGCCTATTAGCCTTTCTTTTTCCTTGATATGGCATAAGCATATCCGTCAAAAATTCTTTGTTCTTGCTTGGCGTGTTCTCCATAATGAGGTACCAACTGATTCGGCTATTCAACGCAAAGGAATTCCCCTAGCTTCTCGGTGTATGTGCTGTGTTCATCCAGATGTTGAGACATCATCTCATCTTTTTGCCTCAGGTATCCTTGCAACTCAAGCCTGGAATTTTTTTGCTGGATGCTTGGGTATTAAATTTCGTAATGGGAACCTCCACCAAATTTTAATTTAATGGTGGTATGAAATACCCAAAAAGGTTAGCCTTTTGATCAAATAGGCAAGTCGTATTCTGCCATGCATTATCATGTGGCATATTTGGAAGCATCGGAACAAATGTTTGTTTGAAGGCTTAGCTCCCTCTCCCAATGGCCTTATTCAGTCGATTATAGATGAAATGGTTATTATTGTTGCTGCGTGTCAAGTCAGATTTGGTAACACCATGCATGATCAATATATCCGTGACATATTCAAGATTGCTCACCCCATTCCTTGTGCTTCTGTTAGCCGGCTGGTTACATGGCAAAAGCCTCCTCATAGGACGTACAAGTTGAACAGGGATGGTGTGTCTAGAGGCAACCCGGGTATGGCATCGGGGGGAGGGATTTTTAGGAAATGGAATGGAGATTTTCTTTTTTGCTTATGGCATATTCTATGGTGAGGCTACCAATTTATGGTCCGAAGCTATGGCTGTCCTTGATGGGCTGCAAATAGCCATTGAGTTTGGTATATCACCTTTTTTTTGGCGAAAGGAGGGCGGTACCTCCCTAAATTTTATTAATAAGAAAATAAAGATACAAACAAGGTGGGGGACATGACAACCTCAACCACCTGGAAAAAGAGACTAGGGGGAAGGTCTTACACATGTTGTAAGATCCTTTACATAAGATGGGGGTGGCCACAAAAAAGGAAATCAGCCTATACAAGAATCTAGCCATAAACTATTTTGTTCGAATATAAGGGGTGTTTTCCTTGTCTAATGCAAGAAAACCTATGCATTGACGAGGGAAATCAGAAATGTTGAGGAAGAGAAGGTCCCTTTCTTTATCCGCTGCCATATTAGCCAAGAAACCAGCCACACTATTACCTTCCCGAAGAATATGGATAACTTGGACAGCCATAGTCTCTATAAGATGATGAATATGATCAATAATGTACCAAACAGCCCATGGAATGTGATACTCTCGAAGGATGATTTTCAAGAGGACTTGGGAGTCAATCTCTAACCAAATATTCTGGAGTCCGAGAGATTGTGCCATAAGGAGGCCGTCCCTAGCGGCCATTGCCTCTGCCACCATATTAGAAGCATTAACATAAAAATTAGCAAAAGCTCGAATAAAATTACCATTATGATCTCTAAGGATACCTCCACCCGAGGCAAGACCTGGATTACCCCTAGACACTCCATCCGTATTAATCTTAACCACGGTGGGAGAAGGAGCCTCCCAAGAAACCAATCTGATTTTAGGAGCAACAACAAAAGCATACTCCAACCGAAACAAGGCTGTTAAATGAGCTTCATTGGGAATTTTCAGGAAGTTAATTGAGAAGGCCAAAGCGAGATAAGAAACTTGATCACGAACCTTATGGATGATATTGTTAAAGCACATGGAGATCCCTTCAAATCTGCTTTTATTTCGAGCAACCCAAACTTCCCAAACAATAATAGCTGGAAGAATACTAATAAGCCAATGAGAAATGCTATTCTTAGGGTGAGAAGGACCATGCCACCAACTTAGCAAGGATTGACTAAGCGGACCAGCCACCATTCGAATCCCACAAACCATGCAAAAATAAGCCCAAACTCTCGAAGCGATAGTACCACCAATAAAAACATGATTGATAGTTTCTTCTCTAGGATCCAAACAACATTCACATTTAGAAACACCATGAATACCCAAAGATTTGATATGATCATCAGTGGGAATTGCTCCATGCAAAGTACGCCATAAGAACACCGAAATCTTCTTGGGGAGTTTTTGGTATATCACACATTTGGCTTGAAGTGGATTCGGAAGTTCTTATGAAGATCATTACGAAGGTTTATCATGTGCCCTGGCCGATTCACTACATCATTCAAAAGATTCTTTAATTGATGACGATTATTGATGTCTGAATAACTCATATTCTTCGGGAAGGTAATAAGGTGACAGATGGAATGGCCAATGAAGCGGCCAACTCCAAATCCCACCTAAATATGTATTCTTATGTTGATCATCCTAAGCATTGTCGAGGTGCCTTTACTCTTGACAATGCTGAGACTCCACATATTCAAATTTAGTTGTTATGGCTAGATTTTTATTTAATATGCTTTCTTTAGTCTGTAGCACCCCTTCCTTATATTGTAGAGGACCTTACAGTCTGTGTAAGGCCTCCCCCTAGTGTTCTCTTTTCGGTGGTTGAGGTTGTCATGTCCCCCACCATGTATGTATATAATTTTCTTAATTAATCTAGGGAGGTACCGTCCTCTTTTCGCCAAAAAAAAAAACTCAGGTCTGGTTATTCTATGCTCAATTGATGGGAGTTAAAATCTCTTTTCAGAATATCATATCTCTCCTCTCTAGTTGGTGGCTATCTAAATCCAAAGATGAGGGTATGGGTATGCTTTGGCTTTGCCGAATCCTTCCAGGAATTATCCTATGGGAAATTTGGAAACACCGCAAAAAAGCAAGGTTTGAATCTGTTTCTATGAACTCTTGTAATATTATTGGTGCTGTTTTGGATCAAGTGCGTTGCATTGTTAAATCCTTTCAAATTAGTTTCCACGGTTCCTCTTTTGATGTTCAGATATTTCGGTTTTTTTTCTTTGAGAATGGTTGGCCTTATCAATCATAAGGTGAGATTAGTTAGCTGGAAGTCTCCTTCTACTGAGCCTTTTAAGCTTAACACCGATGGCGTTGCCAAAGGAAATCCAGGTGTTATTTCGGGTGGAGGTATTTTCAGAAATATGCAAGGAAGAATTTTGTTTGCATTTTCGAAGTACTATGGCATTGGAACTAATATGGTAGCCGAAGCAAGGGCTGTTTTGGATGGTTTATTGTTTGCAATTCGATTTGGTATGCTATCTCTTTGGCTCGAAATTGATTCTGAGATACTTCTTAAGATATTAATTTTAGATTATCACATCCCATAGTCCATTTGGTATGAAGTGCAGCACATCAAAAGATTAATGAGCCAGGTCCACGTTCGTGTCACTCATATTCTCCGTGAAGGCAATGGTGTAGCAGATAGACTTGCAAATGAAGCGGCCTCAACTAGATCTAATTCAGTTTTTACTTCTCTTTTGAAGACCTCCCCCGCAGTTGTAGAGGTGCCTATAGATTGGATAGGGCCTCTATCCCTTATCTTCGAATTTAAGTTCTTATGGCTAGATTCTTGTATAGACTTTTTATAATGTTTTGTAGCCTTCCCCTCTCCATTTGTAGAGGACCTTACAATTTGTGTAAGGCCTTCCCCTTTGATATTTTTCCCCAGTGGTTGAGGTTGTTATGTCCCCCACCGTGTTTGTACATTCTCTTTATTTTTTCCCGGTGGATGGTGGTGGGAGATCTTAATGTTGTTTGGGATCAAAGTGAAAAGATAGGGGGCAGACTTATCAAAGAAGGTTCAGTGGCTGAGTTTGTCGCTACAATTCATGCCTCAAATCTTATTGATGCGGGTTTCATTGGCTCTAGATTCACTTGGTGGAATAAAAGATTGGGTAGACACTCGATTTTGCAGCGGCTTGATAGGGCCTTATATAATGAACAATGGATAAATATGTTTCATGACACTAGTGTTACCCATCTTAACAGAACTTGCTCTGATCATTCTCCTCTACTTATTTCTGTAAAGGTGGTGGCTGATATTACTAAAGGTTCTTTCAGATTTATTAATGCATGGACATCTCATACTGAGTTTCGGGATATTGTCCGGTCTTCTTGGACTCCATGGATGGATGGGAGGCCTATGGTTTGCTTTGCGAAGAAACTTGCTAGATTGAGAAAATCTCTCTCCATCTGGAATAAACAATTTTTGGAAGGGTAGACCAACAAATTGCTCAGACTGAAGATGAGGTTTTATTTAGAGAAGCTGATGTTGAGAGGAATCCCTCTGAGGAACATAGGGCAGCCCTGAGTCTTGCCCAAGCTCATCTTCAACATAAGCTCTCTATAGAAGAATCATTTTGGCGACAAAAGGCAAACATCAAATGGATTAAAGAAGGGGATCATAATACTAGATATTTTTATTCCTATGTTAAAAAGAAGAGGCAGAAACTTTATATCCACCGTATTCGCTCAAAGCAAGGGGTCCTTAACTCTAAAGAAGAAATTAAAGAGGAGGCTGCATCTTTTTATAAAGATCAACTCACGGCTGATTTGCAACTTGAGTCTCTTGATTATCTCCTTAATGTTATCCAATCTCATAATATCTCCCTTTCGGATTCTAAGGATACTCCAATATGGCTGCCTTCTTCTTCCGGAAAATTTTCTATTAGCTCAGCATGGCATGAATGTCGTTCTCCTAGCGTTATATCTTCGGTCTATTCTTATTGCTGGACTAAATTTATCCCTACGAAGGTCTCGGTGCTTCTTTGGAGAATTTTGCATGGAGGACTGCCCTCGGGTGATAGAATCCGAAAGAAAGGTATTTCTTTTGCTTCTAAGTGTGAATATTGTAGGGCTGGAAGTGAGGAGACTATTTGTAATAACCGGCTTTTGGCCAATTATTTTATTTAGTAAACTCTTTATTAATTGCTTAGTATTATTGAGCTTGGTTAATTAAGAGTAAGAGTTGGATTTAAACTTTGGGCCCAAGTTATTTTAAAACCCAATAGAAATTAGAAATCCTTTTATTTTAGGGAATTGGGAACCCTAGTATATATAAACCTTTTATTCCCTCAACCTAATTATTATAACACAAAAGAAGAGAACGGAATAGAGAGAGGGAGAGGCGGCGGCAGTACCGCAGAGAAGAAGAAGAAGAAGAAGAAGAAGAAGAAGAAGAAGAAGAAGAAGAAGAAGAAGAAGAAGAAGAAGAAGAAGAGAAAAGGAGAGGGAAACGATCAAGGTAAAGACCTAACCCTCTAAGCTTGATTTCTACGTTTAGCCACTTAGTAAATTATGAAAACGGAATTGAAACCCTAACCCTAAATATGAACTAGGGTTTATAAGATTGATAATTGAGGATATATTTTGATTAGGGTTTTGATTAATCTTGTTGAGTGTGTGTTATGTGCGTGTGTGTTGGGCAGTGTGTGCGTGTGTGTGTGTTGGTGTGTGCTGATTGGGTGCGTGTGTGTGCTATTGTGTGTGTGTGTGTGTGCAGAATGTGTGTTTTATGCGTGTGTGTGTGTTTTAAAAGGTGAAAACAGTGTGTGTTTGTGTGCTGTGAATAGTGCATGCTGTGAATAGTAAAGCTGTGAATAGTGAAGCTGTGAATAGTGTTTTGGTGGGTATAATGGAACCCTAAAACATATTAATTGGGAATAGAAACAATGAAACCCTAGGGATATTTTGGTAAACTAAAAAGAGTATTTTGGGAAGATAATTAATTGGTAGAACAAACCCTAGAATGAATATTAACCTTAAAGGGGGTTTAAGAAGATAAACTCATAAGGTTAAGAAAGTAAAAGGAAAGTATTTGGGGACGGAAGTAAATATTATTACTTGTCCTAAGAAGTATTTTATGCATGATTGTAGATTTGTGCACAAGGTTTTGCCAAGGGGAATAACGCAACCCAAGGTAAGGGATTACGTTCCTTAAGTATTTGAGATTCATCCTTTAAAGTAGGATTCTCTTGATTCTTTCAAAGTGTAGCTACTAATGGTCGGTAGCATTTGAACTCCGATGTTGATATAACGTCTTTTGATTATCTTACCCGTGATATATGTTGTTCATAGGGTATCTAAGTGAATTGAAATTGTTTATGTATTCATGTACCTTGAATACTATGTGGAATATACTGTGTCTAATTAAAACAGGTGCAGTTGGCTTTGTCCAATTGAAAAGGGCTTAGCTAGAATTAGTCTAAGTGAAAAAGGGCTAATTAAGATAGTCTAGTTTGATTGAAAAGATTAGGCAAATACGCTGCTTGATGAAGTGGCTTAATGATCATGATCGAACTTAATGAGGGAGCACCGTGAGGAGGTGTAAGGTCTCTCGACACCCTGAAAATGTGATGTATGAAACTATGGAATTGATGAACTTGTACTAGGGCCATAATTCTTTGAATATGATAACTGTATTTTGTGTATGTACAGTTAAAGCTTATTGATATTAGCCTTTCGTTGAAATATATTGTTTGGCTCCGTTCTTTTGGTCATCTCTTCTTAGTACCCGGAGAGATCCCGTATGAACTTACTGAGCATTGTTCGCTCACCCCTTCTTATATTATTTTTCCCAGGTAAAGACTAAGGATCTAGATGGATTGCAAGGAATGGCAGTCCGTGGTTATCAAGGAGTTTAAGACATTATTTTTGTTTTGTGTTGAGCTAGTGGGTTGTACTAGCCGTTGGGATTTGAATATTAGTTACGCTTCCGCATTGTTTTGATTTATGGTTAGAGTAAACTAGCCGTTGAATGTTAACGTTGGATTTGAACTTATGTTGATGTTTGGGATTTCCCTAAGTATATGGATTATATTTATATTATGAAAGTTTGGGTCGCTACACTATTGAACATCTTTTCTTGAATGGTGATTGTGCATATAAAGTATGGTCTCACTTCAGTGCTATGTGTGGTATTCGGCTCTTTTTGGGGAGCTTCAATCAGGCTTTACTTTGCTGGTGGCAAGGCCCTTCTTATCCTTCGTCTTCTATTAATAAATGGGTGGTTTCTATCATTCCGGCTATCATTGTTTGGGATATTTGGGTGGCTCGAAATACGAGCAGATTTGAGGGTATAAGGATGTGTCCTAATAGCGTTATCTATAAGGTATGTTCTTACATTTCAAATATTGCTTCCTCTCATGCCCTTTCTTTTCCAAAAAATTATGGAGATGATCATTTAGTGGATACATTTCACTTGCATATATCCTCTACTAGTTCTCGGCCTATTAGATTGGTTATATGGGATCCGCCTAGCGCTGATTGGATTCCGATTAATACGGATGGTGCCTCCCGAGGTAACCCGGGTATTGCTTCGGGTGGGGGTATTCTTCGAAATGATAAGGGGGACTTCATTGCTGCTTTTTCTAATTTTTATGGAGTTAAATCTAATATGATTGATGAGGTACTTGCTGCCTAGAGATTGTCTCATCCTTGCTCATAATCATGGTTTTCAGCGAGTATGGTTAGAACTTGACTCAAATGTTTTGATGCATATTATTAATAAGGATTTTCACGTCCCTTGGGCTGTTTGGTACATCATTTCCCACATTCATCGCCTTATGGATATTATGGAGGTTCGGGTTACCCATATTCTTCGGGAAGGAAATGGAGTCGCAGATGGTTTAGCTAATATGGCTGCGGATGAAGAAAGGAACATTGTTGTTGCCAACTTTCATGATCTTCCTAGTCAATGCAAAGGCTCCTTTGCACTTGATAAGGCAAAGATCCCATATGCTCGCCTCACTTGATATTTTATGGCCAGATTTTCATTTTGACTTTTTTTCGTTGTACTCTAGATTCCCATCCCTTTATTGTAGATGACCCTACGACTTGTGTAAGCCCTCCCCCTAGTTTTCCTTTCTTGGTGGTTGAGGTGGTCATGTCCCCCCACCATGTTTGGACTATTTTTGCTTTATTAATAAAATTTAGGGAGTACCGTCTCCTTTCGCCAAAAAATAAAATAAAATATCTCTGCTATGAATGATCATAGCGCAGCGGGTTCGGATGGTTTCACCGGGTATTTCTATGTTTCTTGCTGGGATATATTATTAAGGATGATTTATACAGAGCTATAAAGGAATTCTTTGCTGGGTTTGAAATGCCGAGAAGTTGCACTAGTACTTTAATTGTCACTATCCCTAAGATAGATAATCCATCCTCTTTTTCTGACTTTCGCCCTATAAGCTTGTGTAATTTTTCTAACAAAATTATTAAAAAGCTTTTAACAAGCAGGCTAGGGCTGATCTTGCCCCGTATTATTTCTCCAAACCAAAGTGGTTTTGTTAAGGGTAGATTGATACATGAAAATGTCTTATTAGCCGAAGAGTTAATGCACTCTATTAAGAAGAAAGTTCGGGGTTTTAATATAGCTATCAAGTTAGATATGGCAAAGGCGTATGATCGTATCTCTTGGATAGCTTTGATTAAAGTCTTGAAGAAGTTTGGTTTTTCGGTGGAATGGGTTGACATCATTTATCGGTGTATTTCTTGCTGCTGGTTCTCGGATCTTGTTAATGGAGAAATTAGTGGATTCTTTCATTCGACTCGTGTGCTTAGGCATGGAGATCCCCTTTCTCTGAGCCTCTTTATTATTGCTGCTGAATTGCTTAGTAGAGGTTTAAATTACCTCCATACTTCCCATACTTGGCTTCGATACAAATCTTATCCTCATGTCCCCATAGTTTCTCATTTATCTTATGCTGATGATATTATTATCTTTTGCAATGGGTCTAAGAACTCTTTGGATTTACATATGAGATGTTTGGACTCTTACCAACGATTTTCTGGGCAACTAGTTAGCATTGGCAAGTCATGCTTTGTCACGGGCAAGGTGGATGAGAAGAGGGATACTGCCATCATAGCCTCCACTGGATTTCAGAAAAAGGACCTCCCTATGCAATATCTTGGATGTCCTATATACATTGGTAGAAAAACTCAAGCCTTATTCTCCTTGATCCTTCGGAAAATGGAGGATCGTTTGGCTACTTGGCAAGGTAAACTTCTCTCTCTCGGAGCTAAGGTAACTTTGATTAATTCCGGCCTTCAATCTATTCCTTTATACATTATGTCCATTCTTGATCCTCCAAAAGGGATTATTTCAGCCATGCAACGGTTGATAATGAATTTTTTTTTACAGTGGTTTGGAGGGTCAGAAGAAGTGTCATTGGATTAGTTGGAAGAGGATGAGCTGGCCTAAAAATGAAGGGGGGCTGTTTTGGAAATTTGAAGATATCTCCATGTCTTTCTCTATGAAATTATGGTGGAGATTGAGGGGTTCTGATTCTCTGTGGTCTTCTTTCATGCTTCGAGAGTATTGCTTTGAAACTCACCCTATGGATGCAGTGATTACATCTTTTGCTTCACATGTTTGGAAGCGCATGCTATCTGTGAAAAATATGATGGAGGATCGCATAGGTTGGCATGTAGGGCAAGGTTTAATTTCAGTTCATGAACATTGGCTGGAGGATGAGATTCCTAATATCCCATTCGAACACCAACAGGTCTTTACTCTTTTTAATAACTCTCTTCCGAGAGTGGATTATATCCAAGAGCATTACGGACAAGCCTTTCTCTCTTTGATTCAAGATCAACATGTTGTGCTCACCAATGAGCCTGACACCATTGTTTGGAGACCTTCAACATCAAGTAAATTTTCCACTAAGTCTGCGTGGAATGAATGCCGCCAACATCTTCCTCCCTCTAACACGGTTTTCTCTCGTATTTGTCATAAGCACATTCCCCCAAAAAATTCCATATTAGTCTGGCGTATTCTTCATGATGGTATTCCACCGATGTAGCTATTCAGAAAAAGGGAATCTATATTGCTTCTAAGTGTATGTGCTATATGGTATGTTATTTCTCATATTCATCGTCTCATGGCTATCATGGAGGTTAGGATTTCACATATTTTTCGAGAAGGTAATGGTATTGCTGATTCTCTAGCTAATTTAGGAGCGGATGAGGGTCATAATATGGAGTTTCTGAATGTTTTTGATCTTCCCCAACCTTGTCAAGGGCTGCTGGCTTTGGATAAGACTCAGACCCCATATATTCGATCTAAATAATTGTTTTATGGCTAGATTCTTGTATAGATTGCTTACGTTCTTTGGTAGTCTTCCCTCCCCTTATTGTGGAGGAGCTTACTCCTTATGTAAGCCCTCCCCCCTAGTTTTTATTCATTGGTGGTTGAGGTTGTCATGTCCCACACTATGTTTGTATTCTTTCTTTTTTATTTATAAAATCTAGGGAGGTACCGCCCTCCTTTCGCCATAAAAATAAAAATAAAAATTATCAAGCCTGAGAGCTCCACGGCATTCATGGGGGAGATGTGGCGAAGATATCTAAATCTGGTCAGTTTTAGAATCCACGGCAATGTTACCTAAACAGTCAGGCACTTTATTTCCTTCACGTAATATATGAGAATCTCGAACATGCACATGCTCCATAATGAAAAAAAAATTGCTGGACAATGTAGTAAATTTCTCAAGGAATGTGGTACACTTTAATGAGGATCTTTGAAAGGACTTTAGAATCTGTTTCTAACCAAACATGGGTCATACCGAATTTATGATCAAGAGCCAAACCATCAAGAGCTGTTTTTGCTTCGGCCCACATATTAGTACGATGACCATAAAAGTTACCAAAGGCATAAATTAGATCTCCCTTATAATTTCTAATGATACCACCACCCGAGGCTTCACCCGGATTACCCCTAGAAGCACCATCGGTATTGTGTTTATAAAACCCATGACATGGTTTCAACCATGTAACCACTTAAAGCACATTATGCCTCGGGGCAGCAAAAGGCAAATGAAAAATATGATGAATATAAACATAAAAAACTGGGACTTTGGAAGGAGGATGAAACGATTTAGCAATAACCATTACTTGATTTGCTATGGAAAAAATGAGGGCTGGACCATTTACATACCTTCAAAGATCCATTTATTCCGTTTGTGCCACAAGAACCATGTAATAATGCCGGGAAGAATGTATGTGATCCATTTGTTGAATGGGCTGGTCTGCTTGGGACGCCAAAACCACCATGATGAGAGAAGAGCACGGAGAGATCCCATATTAATGTTAACACCACAAAGCTGTCCAAATTAATGCCAAACAAGCTGAGATATATCCCCATGAACAAAGATGTGTTTCATGGATTCAATGGAGGGAGAAGAGTAACAACCACATTTAGAAACAGTGGGAATGCCTCGACGTTGGAAAGCCTCATCCGTAGGCAAACCTTTATGCAAGATTCTCTATAAAAGAATGGAATATTTGAGGGGGAGATGCTTATGCCATATGGATGCAAAAACTGAACCGGTAACTTGAGGAGTACGACATTCGCGCCAAGCCGATGAGGTAGTGAACTTACTCGTAGAGGAAGGCTTCCAAATAAGCACATCTTTGTGACCAGAAAGAGTGATTTGCTACTCCTCAATCAAGGATAGGAGCTGCTCACCAAAATGTTCACTAAAGTGGTCTGGCCGAGGGAGTCTATTTGTCAAAAAGAGTGAAAACCTCGACATGTTGAAGAGGTAAAATAGGCTTTATCCCTTCAACCAGTTCTCGTGAATAGAAATCAGCCCTTGACCGATCCTCCACCCAATTCTCTGTTTTATAAAGCCTTTCACCCCTAACATACGTTTCCATGCATGAGAAGCAAAGCTTGTAACCCCGGCATCCATAGGATGTATCTCGTAACAATATTTGGAGAGCATGAATTCAGACCAAAGAGAAGTAGTACCACGAAGTCTCCACCATAATTTCATGGCAAAGGCAGTAGAAATATCCTTAAATTTTTGAATTCCCAGCCCTCCTTCATCAAGTGGATAGCTAATTCTATTCGATCCAATCCAATGACATTTCCGAGATCCATCGGAGCCACTCCAAAAGAAATTCATGATAAGGCATTGCATGGCTGTAATAACATTTTTTTTTTGGGGGGGGGGGGGTCGAGGACAGACATATAATAAAAAGGGATTGCTTGTAAACAGGATTTAATTAGGGTTACCTTAGCACCATGAGATAAGAGCTTGCCCTGCCAGGTAGCTAGCCTCTTTTCCATTTTCTGAATCAAAGGATGGAACAAATCTTGTGTCTTTCGGCCTACATATAGAGGGCAACCCAAGTATTGAATGGGGAGATCTTTTTTCTGAAAACCCGTAGCCTCGGTGATAGTAGCATCTCGAGTGTCATCATTTTTTTCCCGTGACATAGCAAGACTTTCCAATACTAACAAGCTGGCCCGAGAAGGCTTGATATTTTTCCAAACATTCCATGTGCATTTGGAGGGAATCTTTTGCCCCATTACAGAAGATAATGATGTCATCCGCATAAGACAAATGGGACACAACCGGGGTATGAATGTGAGCTTTAAATCTGATTCTAGGCGTGGAGAAATGAAGATAGTTTAACCCCCTACTCAGAATTTCAGCAGCAATGATAAAAAGACTAGGAGATAAAGGATCTCCTTGGCGAAGCCCCCGAGTCGAGTGAAAAAATCCACAACTCTCCCCATTCACAAAACTGAAAACCAACAGTAGGATATGCATCTGTAAACCATATCCACCCATTCAATAGCAAATCCAAACTTTTTTAGAACCTTGATTAAAGCCGCCCAAGATATACGATCATATGCCTTGGCCATGTCTAGCTTAATAGCAATATTAGAACCCCCAGCCTTTCTTTTTTAAGGAATGCATCATTTCCAGAGCTAGAAGAATGTTTTCATGAATAACTCTCCCTTGAACAAAACAACTTTGATTAGAAGAGATAATATGAAGAAGAAACTGCCCTAATCTGGAAGTAAATAGCTTAGTAATGATTTTGTTGGAAAGATTACATAAGCTAATGGGACGGAGATCGTAAAATGTTACCGGATTATCTACTCTTGGAAGGGTCACAATTAAAGTACTTGTCCAAGATCTCATCATCTCGAAGCCAGCAAAGAACGCCCTAATAGCTCGGTATAAGTCTGCCTTTATGATGTCCCAACAAGAAGTATAGAAAACCCCTATAAAACCATCTGGGCCTGCTGCACTCTGGCCATTCATACCTTTAATAATTGACAAAACTTCTTCCATAGTTGGGTGGCTTTAAGGATATCATTCTCTTCAACAGTTAGAAGAGAAGGAATCAGATTAAGAAGATCATCATTTTCAGTAGTTTCCACACTATTAGCCATCAATTGATCATGGTAGAAGTTCACAACCTCATTCTGAATGTCCCCCTTACTAGAAAGTAAAACTCCATCTCTATTTCGAATTATGTGAAAAAAAAAGTCGTTGCCTCTTCTTCTTTACATAGGAATGAAAGAATTTGGTATTTCTATCACCTTCTTTTATCCATTTAACATTTGCTTTCTGCCTCCAAAAGGATTCTTCAATGGCCAAAGTATGTTGAAGATGAGCTTGAGCCAAACTTAGAGCCACCCTATTTTCCTCAGAAGGGTCCCTTTCCATTTCTTGTTCTTTTATAAGCACTTCATCCTCTACATTAGCTACTTGTTGATCAATACGCCCAAAAGTATTTTTATTCCATAGAGATAAATCCCTTCTCAACCGAGCAAGCTTCTTGCCAAAACTAACCATTGGTCTACCATCAATCCATGCAGCCCAAGAATTCTGAACTGTCTCAAGAAACGAGTGATGTTGTGTCCAAGCATTAACGAACCGAAAGGACCCTTTAATCAATTCAGCTTCCACTCAAATAGTAATAGCCAAAGGAGCATGATCTGAGCATTTTTTTATTCAAATGTTTCACAGAAGTACTATCAAAAGAATTCAGCTACTTTTCATTATACAAAACTCTATCAAGACGTTGTTGAATGGACTTTCTACCAAGCTGTTTATTCCACCAAGTATATTTGGAACCCACATTACCAGCATCAATAAGAGAGGTGACTTGGATAGTATCCGAGAATTAAGCTATTTGTCGATGCTTAATTGGACGCCCTCCAATTTTTTCCTCCTGGTCAAGAACCACATTAAAATCCCCACAAACCATCCATGCCAGATTTGTATCACTAAGGGAAATTAAATCATCCCACAACAATCTCCTATCAAAGTTATTGCAACGAGCATGCACACAAGTAATGAGAATAGGATTAGGCCATAATACATGAGCAATCTGAACCGTGAGAGCTTGATCACTGTCTTGAACAACATTACAAGTAAAACCATGCTTTCAAACAAACCAAATCCTTCCACAAACATTAGTGTTGGGTATGCTTATTATAAACCACTCCTATTACCTTAATTTGATTGATCCCATAACCTTATTTTACTCTTTGTGGACTTTAGGAAATGTTGTAAGAAGTACTTGTAGTTCATTTAGAATAGTCCACATTTTAGTTTGATAGGCTTAGCAGATTAGGACCCTCAATTTTTCTAAGTCTGAAGATATGAGGTAAGGCCCATGCCTACTGCATGGAATGTCTACCGCGTGGCTCTAAGCTTGCCGCATGACCAAGGTTACCTCATGCCATCATCTGCCGCATAGATGATGCCTACCGTATGTCTCATCCTACCGCATGAAACCTTGGTTGAAGAAAACTCAAGTTGGTTCAAACTTAACCATGGTCACACTTGTGTCCTTACCTTGGTTAGTTTTGAACGTTGCAAATTCAAATTTCAAATTTGAATACAATTGTCATCATAGTACAGTTGAACCACCATGACTCTGCAACAAAAGGACAACTCAGACTGAGCTCCAATTAGAATTCAACATCTCATTGTCCTTCAACTTGGATCCTAAGTATTTCCAACGGCTAGTTTCTCATTCAAGGCTATAAATAGTCTTGAGTTCTTCATTGAACGTACGCTGAGATTCTAAGAGCGAAATTGCTGTTGAAATTCTTGGTGATTGAAGATCATACTCAAGATTTCCAGAATCCTTCGAATCTTCAAGCACTCAACCTTCAATTTTTTTATTTTTTTTTTGGCGAAAGGAGGGCGGCACCTCCCTAGATTTTATTAATAGAAATAAAAATTACAAACTGGTGGGGGACATGACCAACCTCAACCACCAAAGAGAAAAAGACTAAGGGGGAGGCCTCACACAAGATGTAAGGTCCTCTACAAATAAGGGAGGGGAAACTACCAATCAACACAATTAGAAAGTATAGAAACCTAACCATACAAACAATTAGAGTCTAATATAAGGAATGAATGCTCTATCCAGTCTATAAGAGCCACGACAGTCATGAGGGAGGTCCTTTGAGGAGTAGAAAACCGAATTGGATCTAGTAGAAGATGCAACATTAGCTAATCCATCGGCCACCCGATTTCCTTCACGAAGAATGTGAGTAACACGAACCCGAATCTGCATCATAATCCTTTTTATTTGCTGAACTTCATACCAAATTGACATAGGAATTGATAATCCAAGATCAAAATCTTCAAAATAATCTCCGAATCAACTTCAAGCCAAAGAGAGGATATACCAAAAGAAACAGCAAAGTTTAAACCATCCAAAACAACTTTTGCTTCCGCAACCATATTTGTACCAACTCCATAAAAATTTGAAAAAGCAAAAGCATATTTCCATGAGAATTTCGAAAAATACCCTCACCCGAAATCAGACCAGGATTACCTTTCGCAGCCCCATCTGTATTAAGTATAAATAGCTCAAGGGACGGAGATTTCCAAGAAACAAATCTCATCGGCCGAGAGGAAGAAGAGCTGTGGTTTATGGAAAAGTACCTGAGGATATCAGTATCACTATGATAAAACTTGAAATTAATCTGGAAAGCCTTGAACACGAGAGAAACCTGATCATTAATAGCCCCAATGATGGACTCGGCATTCATAGCAATATTCTCAAATCTAGCTTTATTTCGACTTTTCCAAATCTCCCAAACAATGAAACAAGGCATAATCCGACAAAGCCACTTTATTCCCGGGCTAAAACCCCTAGATTTGCCAAACCACCAGCTAGAAAGGATAGACCGAATGCTATAAGGAATGATTGGGACCCCCAACATATTAGCAAATGCAGCCCAAACTTTACATGCAATGCTGCTATGAACAAATAAATGATCCGCATCTTCAAGGGATTTAGCCATACAACAATCACATCCCGAAGCTAAATAGATACCTTTGCGTTGAATAGCAACATCAGTAGGAATACCGTTATGCAAAAGTCTCCATATGAACACCGAGATTTTGAGAGGGACATGCTTATGCCAGCAATACTCAAAAACAAAGTCATGCGTACCAGCATCCTTACAGAGACGCCAAGCAGAAGAGATAGTAAACTGACCTCTACTAGATGGGAGCCAATATAATTGATCCGGAACATTGGAAATGGAGATAGTATGATTTTGAATAGATTGCAAAAGCTGCGAACCATAAACATCAAGAATGTAATCAACCCGAGGTCTTCCATCTTCAAATAAAGAAGAAACCTCAATGTGATTCCCAGGAAGTAGAAGCCGAGACCCATCTAGCCAATTTTCATGGACTGAAATATCCCCTCGCCCAATTCTCCAGCCAATATTTGCTTCAACAATATCTTTTACTTGTAACATACGGCACCAAATATGAGAAGAGAAAGAGGGTTGAGAAGCATCCATAGGATGTGTACCAAAGCAATACTTGGCAAGCATAAAATCTGCCCATAAAGAGTTATGACCTCGAAACCGCCACCAAAGTTTCATAGCGAAAGCTTTGGCAATATCTTCAAACTTCCTCAAGCCTAAACCCCCTTCACAAGTAGGCTGAAACATACGAGATCTACGAACCCAATGGCATTTTTTATTCCCATCTTCATCACTCCAGAAGAAATTGGCAATAATACGATACATTGCAGCAATAACACCTTTTGGGGGATCCAGGAGAGAGATATAGTATAAAGGAATTGCTTGAAGACATGACTGAATAAGAGAAAGCTTGGCACCTAAAGATAAAATTTTACCTTTCCATGAAGCCAATCTAGCCTCCATCTTAGCAAGAACCGAATCAAAGAGAGAAATTTTCTTCCGTCCCACATATAAAGGGCAGCCAAGATAAGTGATTGGGAGAGTCTTTTTGACAAAACCCGTCGCATCAGTGATAATTGCATCTCTATTTTCATCTTCCACACCCAACATATAGCAAGACTTAGCTATGCTAACCAATTGCCCATAAAAAGATTGATACCATTGTAAACATCTCATATGAGCTTCCATAGAATCTTTCGACCCATTGCAAAAAATAATGATATCATCGGCATAGGCTAAATGGGAAATCATTGGAGTATTGATGTGAGCCCGATATCTATATCGAGGAAAATCAGAATGAAGCACATTAAGGCCTCTACTAAGCACCTCGGCTGCCATTATAAAAAGGGTAGGGGAGATTGGGTCACCTTGACGAAGCCCTCGAGAGGAAGGAAAAAAACCACACGATTCTCCATTGACAAGCACAGAAAACCAACAAGATGAAATACAACGGAATATTAAATCATTCCAGACTTCAGAAAAACCAAACTTTCGCATGACTTTAATCAGAGCAAACCAAGATATTCTATCATAAGCCTTTGCCATATCTAGCTTTAAACAAACATTAGATCCTCTCACCTTTTTCTTTATAGATTGGACAAGCTCCTGTCCAAGAAGAACATTCTCATGAATTAAACGTCCTTGGACAAATCCACTTTGTTGCGGTGAGATAATTCTAGGCAAAATAGAAGCAAGCCTACAAGTAAGCAGCTTTGTAATAACTTTATTAGAGAAATTACAAAGGCTAATAGGCCTTAACTCATTGAATCTCGTAGAAACACTCACTTTAGGAAGCATAACAATAAGAGTGGCTGTCCAACTTCGAGGAAGAGAAAATCCTGAAAAGAATTCCGTGATAGCCCTATAAAAATCAGATTTAATGATGTCCCAATACTCCTTATAGAAAAAACCATTAAACCCGTCTGGACCCGCTGCACTTTGACTATTCATCAACCAAACCGTATCCTTAAGCTCTTCCATAGACGGAACAGCCGTGAGCCTATCATTATCAACATCATTGACAAGGCGTGGAATGACATCCAGAATATCATCATGAGGGTTATCAAAGGGGCTTTGAAGTTGATTCGAAAAAAATCAACAGCAGCATGTTGAATATCCTCTTTCTTGGAAATCCAATTACCTTCACTATTCTGAATCCGATGAATGAATAATTTTTGTCTCTTCTTTCTAACATAAGAGTGAAAAAATTTCGAATTCCTATCTCCATCTTTTATCCAAGAAATATTAGCCTTTTGACGCCACAAATCTTCTTCAATCTTAAGCTTAGCAAGAAGTCGAGCTCGTGCCAGACTGAGATCAGATTTGGTTGTATCATTAGGGTCATTTTGAAGGTTTAGTTCACAGCGACTCACCTCATCTTCAGCATCTTTAACTTGTTGATCAACCCTACCAAATACTTCTTTGTTCCATTTCGAAATATCCTTTCTTAATCTAGCGAGCTTTTTAGCAAAACGAACAAGCGGTCTCCCATCCATATACGAGTTCCAAGAGTTTTCAACCACGGAAAGGAAAGAATGATGTTTAGTCCAAATATTTAGGAACCTGAAACTCCCATGAATAATATCACCATGCACTTTAACTTGAACCACAAGTGGAGCATGATCGGAACAAGTACGATTAATATGAGAAACCGTAGTAGCATGAAATTTATCCAACCACGCTGCATTATAGAATGCTCTATCTAGTCTCTGAAAGATAGAAGGCTTCCCTTTAGGTTTGTTAACCCAAGTGTAAATATTACCAATATAACCAGCATCGATAAGCCCAGAATATTGAACCATATCCGAGAATTCAGCAACAACTTTTCTCTTAATAGGTCTACCACCCAACTTTTCAGATTGATCAAGGACACAATTAAAGTCACCAATAACAAACCAAGGATCTCCGCTAGAACTCAAATCCATAATTTCATCCCAAAGCTCTCTACGAATATATCTATCACAACTAGCATACACCACCGTAATGTTAATTGTATACTCCCAATGATGATGAGAAATCTGAAGAGTAATTGCTTGGGTCGAGTCACGAATAACCCTACAATCAAAACCATGTTTCCAAAACAACCAGATTTTTCCATTAACATTAGCTACACAACCATCACAACCAAACTTCCTTTTGAATTTGGAAATCTGGTTATGAGGAAGCATAGGCTCCGAAATAGCAAGAAAAGACGTCCCATGCAAACGGAATAACCTTTTAGCACGACGACAAGAAGCCTTATTACCAATACCTCTAATATTCCAATATATCAACGATACCATTGGGAAACAAATAGAAAGAAGAAAGGAGAACTCACCAAGGATGAGATTAAGAAGGAGGAGAAGCAGATTTGCTTCGGTTCTTTCTAGGCTTCACCATAGTAAAGCCATCCGCATCAACAGTATGAGATAGTGGATTGTTAAAAGGGGTAGAACCCGCCAACTCAGTAACAAAAGTTGTAGAAGGAGCTCTAGGAGACAAGTTTAATCCCGACACCAAATCTACATGTGGGCTAATTTCATTCTCAGATGCCGGCACCATGTTAGCATTAATTTGTTCATGTTGGTGCCTATGATCAGCAACTCTTTGTTGGACAGCTGCAATTTCATCCACAGCGACGTTATCCTTCTGACCCAATTCCTTATTAATAACCTCAGAACAAGCTTTTTGAAGAGCTTTATTAACAGCTTCAGGGAGAGCATTGCCTCGCTTGGCTAAAGTAGGGAAGACAACTCCAGATTTAGAATTAGTTCCAGCCAAAATACTCCCAACCGCGGCTGTGTGCAAACCACTAGAAGAACTAATATCAACCACTTCAACATCCGAAGCAATACCATTAACTTTAGCACCACTTGAGGTACCATGTACATTAGGATCAGTACTCGATAAAACCTTAGGATCCTCCTTAGATTGATCAACCAAAACTTCCTTCCCCTCATCCTTAGTGGCTGCAATCTTTTTTGCCACAAAAACCAATTCAGATTTACCTTTATTCACCATTGGTTTAGGAACGGCCAAATTAGGGTTTGCCTTTCTACATGAAGATATATCATGCCCAAAAACACAACAATGCTTACAGTATTTTGGCATATTATCATATTCCACCTTTTGAAAGAAACTAGGGCAAGCATCCCCACAATCTATAAAGATCTCATGTGGAATCTTCTTCGTTACATCAATTTGAATCAGAACCTTAGCAATGCTAGGCCTAGAAAACTCAGATGTAGCTTTATCAAGAGAGAGAGGGGTACCAATGTTAGATGCTGCTGCAAATAAGAACCGTTTGTTCATCAAGTGCACCGGCAAATTTGGAAAACCAACCCACACCGGGACAATGGGAGACTCTAGTTCAGGTCTCCATGCTGGGGACCATGCCAAGGTTCTCATTGGAAAGCGAGTAACATACCATACATCTTTCATAAAGAGGCGTTGATAATCCTCTTCATTGGAAAGTTGAATTAGAAGATGACGATTATCCAAATGTCCAAGTTTATAATTTCCCTTAAGCTGAAATTTGGCAAACGCAATCCTAGTATCCTCCATAGAAGGTCTCCCATGCGTAAATTTACCAACAAGAGTAAATTGAAATGGCTTAGCAAAGACATCAATTAAAGCTTTTGAAAGCTTCACCGATGGAATACCTTTATAAGTTCCAGTGGAGATAGCTGGATCGGACACATTATTTGCGGTGGTCATAATGCCATTATGGGAGGGATTGGCCGGTTGAGAGAAGAGATCAGCAAAGGATTTGGAAGTCGTTTTTATTAGCTGCAATTGCGAGGGGGATGAGTTCGATTGCGGCAAGGAATCCCTTTGCGGCAAAGAGTTGGATGATGGCGCTGGATTAGGGTTTGCATGAAAGGTTTGACGCGCCGAGTCAGAATTAGGGTTAGGGACGAGCAAGGATGTTGAGAAGGCGGAGAGTAGTATGGGTTCCTATTGCTGGAATTCAAAGAGTGGAGGAAAGAAGCCAGGATAGCCATGGCTGCCGGCCAGAAAAACCCTAGGGAAACCCTAGAGAGAGAAAGCTAGAGAGAGAAAGCTCTTTTTTTTCAGCACTCAACCTTCAAGTCTTCAACAAGTCTCCAGCAAACTTCAAGATCACATCTCAAGCCTCATCACACAAGTTTCATTACGCTCTAAAATCATATAGATTCCAAAGCTCTTGATTCTTAACACACACTCACCCCGATTGATCAATCACATAGATTGAATCATTAGGGATACACTGGTCTAAGTCTAGGATTGTTCTTCATAGAAATAGGTGTTGATTCAAATACTTCATATCTGTAATCTGTACTCAATCGAATCAAATATATACCTCATTCAAAAACCAAGACTGACCATCTTGGGAAAGAATGTAGATCTTTTAATAGATCGAACCTTTCCAAATCATTGTGTCATTTACTTACTACACTTTTCATTTCTGCAAATTTACTTTAAGTCTTGTTCATCTTGTTATTATTGTTCATATTAACCTTGTTTGTCTTTTAGTGTTTGATCTTTCAGATTCATGAACTACTGTGAATTGTGTTTGTGTTGTCTACCTCATGGCCTAAGCTAAAATCTGACTAACTTATCATCTGCCAAAAATCTCTAAGACACAAAGTTTTCAATCTCAACCTACCTCACCTTCACCTACCGCAAACTATCTATCGCATCACTGCCTACCGCATTGAACTTATCAAAAACAACTCTAAACTTGTTTCAACAAAAACTTCCGCTATGCATTTTATAATTTACCGTGTGGTATTTCATCTACCGCAAAATTCAAGTATAAGCATAAGGTTGAATTTTGAAAAAGGGTTGAAATTTTAAATAAGCTATTCACCCCCCCTCTAGCCTCTTTTCATACCCTTGTTATGTCTCTGGGACCAACAAGTGGTATAAAAGCAAACACCTTCGTAAAACTTCTGTTTTTCAAGCTTAACAGCTTGGGTGCCGATTCAATATGGCATGTCAGAAAGCTATGGCAACGGTTAACTACACGCACGTTCCAGCGTTTGACGAAGATAACTTTGACGTATGGAAATACTGCATTCTAACCCAATTCCACTCCATGGATGAGAAACTTGGTGATTGTCTGACCATTGGACCCTACTTCCCTATGAAAGCTAATCCGGATCTAGAAACCAATGCTTACATACCGTCAATCAAGAAACCAAAAGCTGAATGGACCGATGAAGAGAAAAGATTGGTTGGAATGGATGTGAAAGCGAAAAGCATACTTTTAAGTACCTTGAGTACGTCACAGCGTCGACAGATTATGGAATGTTCTACTGCAAAAGATCTTTGGGATGCAATTGAAGATTACATCGAAGGAGATCAAGCTTGCAAAGAAAGCAAAATATTTGCTATTCAAAGAAGATTCAACAACTTTGCTAAGATCCCCGGTGAATCACTTGCGCCACTTATGATCGTTATTGTGAGATCGTGAGTACTTATACAGCACTCGGAAAGAAGCTTACCAAGAAAGAAATCAATGTTAATTTTCTAGCTGCCCTTGGTTCCCAATATCTTCACAAAGGAAATACTCTTGAAGATACCAAGCTTCTAGATGATATGTCACTTAGAAGCCTCTATGCCAACCTCAATGTTTTTGATATCAAGCTCCATAATATTGAAGAAATGGAAGGAAAAACTAAGAGTTTATCGTTGGTCGCTCAAAAGGAAGAAGTGATTGAGGAAGAAGATCCAAAGATCTCCACATCAGAATTACTTGATATGGACGATGATGATTTTGCTATGTTCGTGAAAAGATTCCAAAAGTTTAGAAAAAGACCCGGATCATCAAGCAAAGCTCCATCAAGGTTTTCAAGGAGCAGCCCTTCAAAGAAGAAAGAGAACTTTAACTTCTCTAAGAAGCAAGAAGATCTTGTGTGTTTTAATTGCAGGAAACCAGGTCACTTCTCATTAGAATGTCCAAGTCCCAAGTATGAGTATATGAAGAAGAAAAGCAACTTCACTCCAAGGTATTCACAGCAAAAGGGAATGATGGCTGAAGAAGAATCTACCTCAAAAGAATTAGCTGCTTGGATAGAGTCAGATTCTGATGAAAGCGATGAGGATTCTGAAGAAGGTCACATTTGTTTGGTCGTTCGTTCCGATGATGAGGATGATAATCAATTCTCACCCAATGTAAAACCAAAATGGAAGAGTTATATGGCTGATGAACTTGTTGATAAAGGATTCCTAACTCCAGTGCAAAGGAATGGTGATCTTCTATTTTCAAGATGTGATGTGATTGCAGCAAAGAAGGATCTACTAAATCCCAAAGTGAAGGAAGTTCTATCTACCACACCTTAAGTCAAGTATGACATTTCCCCTGATGAACAAGAGAAGATGTTCATGAAAGCTGAACAGGTAATTAGTAAATTTTCTGGCATGAAGGAAGCTTTAGCACTTTCAACTGAAGAGATTTCCCAGCTTAAGACGGAGAAAACTCTATTAAGATCTGAACTCACCTTTCTTAAGGAGCATATTAAGAGCATGACTCCTCTTACTGATAGAAACCATTTCTTAGAAGAACAAAATGCTATATATAGAGTTAAAAACGAAGAATTGGTTGCTGAGATAAATGATCTTATAAAGATCACTAATGAGTAGACCAATTCATGTGTTACTATAGAACAAATCTTAGAATCCCAAAAGTCAAGTGGTGATAGAGAAGGCTTGGGATTCCAAACTAGTGACAACTTTAAATGTGCATCTTGTTATGAAAGAGATGAGAAATTTACCCAGCAAACTTTGGAAAGGTCAAAGGCTAAATATCATGTATCAAAGGGTCAAGCACAAGAACCAAAAAAGAAACTAGAGTTCAATTATGTCTACCCTAAGAAACAAACTGGCAAGGCACTTAAGATGAAAGGTATTTCCATGGATGAACCTAGCACAGAGGCTTCCTCTAGCAAGGTAGATGGTGCTCCCTACCGCGTGATCTTGCCGCGAGGTCAATCGACCGCACCTAGGAAGCTGGCGACCGCATCTTGGAAGCTGGCGACCGCAAGTGGCGGCAAGTCAGTAAAGTTCAAGAGGATGAACTTTGTTAAGGAGACCTCATCCATACCAGTAAATGATGTTGTGCTTAAGACCTCAACGAAGTTTGTTAACCCTCAGTTGGGTGGCTTCCACCATTGTTCCGTGTGTGATGATTATGGTCACAAGGCTGCTGAATATCTTTTGAGATTCACACCAAATCCCAGAAGGCTTAAACCCCCTTCTATGAGGCAAGTGTGGGTTGTTAAAAGTTGCTAACCCTTTGGACCCAAAAGAATAAAAAGGGGACCTTGTTCTTAAATGTTTATTTTATAGGTTCTCTGCTTAATGGCTGGACATTCCAATGATAAATCAAGCTTATGGTATCTCGATAGTGGCTGTTCAAGGCACATGACCAGAGATATCAACTTATTGGAAGATGTCCGTGAAGAGAAAGGTCCATCAGTAACCTTCGGAGATAATAACAAAGGAAAGACTGTAGGATATGGAGTCATTCAAAAAGGAAAAATCACCATCCAAGAAGTCTCTCTTGTTATTGGATTACAACACAATCTACTCTCAATATCTCAGTTCTGCGACAAAAGATTGCAATGCCACTTCACCTCAAATTTCTGTCTCATCAAAGATGGCACATCTGGGGTCACTTTGCTCAAAGGGATTCATAAGAAAAATGTTTACATTGTTGATTTCAATTCTTCTTGTATTTTTTCTAATCTCTGTTTTGTAGCAAAGAATGTTAGCGAAAATAGTTGGCTTTGGCATAAATGACTCAGTCACTTGAACTTCAAGTATCTCTCCAAGATTGGTAGAGATAATTTGGTTCGTGGTCTATCTAAGGTTGCTAATCACCATGATGAAAAGTGCTCAGCTTGTCAACTAGGCAAACAACCAAAGCATCTTTCTCTAGCAAGACAACTCCGTCAACTTCAAGATGTTTGCAGCTACTTCATATGGATCTATTTGGACCTGTCACTACCGCAAGTATCGGAGACAATAGATACACATTAGTTGTGGTGGACGATTATTCAAGATATACATGGGTTGAAATGATGATCTCAAAGGATGATTGCTATGACATTTTGACCTCACTATTTAGACAGCTCCAAACACAGAAGGAAGATGACATCATTAGTGTTCGATCCGACAACGATACAGAATTCAAGAACAACGGTGTTGCTCAGTACTGTGATGATCATGGTATTGACCACAACTTCTCTGCTGTTGGAGTTCCACAATAAAATGGTGTAGTGGAAACAAAGAACAGAACGTTGATAGAGGATGAAAAGATGATTGCTGAAGCAAAGCTACCTCAATATCTTTGGGCTGAAGCCGTCAACACAGCATGCTTCACTCAAAATAGATCCCTCATCAACAAGACCTACAACAAAACTCCCTATGAACTTTGGAGAGGAAGAACCCCCAACATAGCATACTTCAAGATATTTGGATGCAAATGCTTCATACTCTTTAATGGTAAAGAACATCGAGGTATATTTGCTCCTAAGGCTGATGAAGGTATATTTATTGGGTATGCTAAACACTCAAAAGCTTTTCATGTATTTAATAAAACCACTCTTAAGATAGTTGAATCTGTCCATGTTACTTTTGATGAACATTCTCTCCTTGAGCCACATATAGCTCCAAATGTTGCTGATGATTTTGTTGAGCTTAATGAGACAGGTACAACTCAACTGCAAAATCAATCAACTCAAGGAAACACATCTACCTCAACTGCACCTCCATCTACCTCATATGAAGCATCAGAAGCTACCACATCTGTTGCTACCTCAAATGGGGTTGAAGTTGAAACACCCATAAATGTGGAAGAACATATCCCTCAAATTACATATGATTGGGATGGCACAAATGATGTACCACTAGAAGATTTACAACCACCATCAACTCAACCAGACATACCTCAAGAAGTTCGTGAGGTCAGAGATCACCCAATTCAGAATATCATTGGTGATTTGCATTCTGGTGTTCGAACAAGAAGATCAAACTATGATGCACTTACCGCATTCATATCTCAAGTTAAACCCAAGAAAGTTGATGAAGCACTCCAAGACTCAAGTTGGGTTGTTGCCATGCAAGAAGAGATCAACCAATTTGAAAGATGTAAAGTTTGGACCTTGGTTCCAAGGCCACAAGATCAAGGAGTGATTGGTACAAAGTGGGTATTTAGAAATAAGATGGATGAGAATGGAAGCATCACAAGAAACAAAGCTAGGTTAGTTGCACAAGGCTACAGACAAGAAGAAGGCATTGATTATGATGAAACATTTGCCCCCGCTGCAAGACTCGAAGCTATAAGGATACTTTTAGCATATGCTTCTTTCAAAAGATTCAACCTTTATCAAATGGATGTGAAGAGTGCATTTCTCAACGACGAACTTCAAGAAACAGTCTTTGTTGCTCAACCACCCGGATTTGAAGATCCCAAATTTCCAAATCATGTCTACAAACTCCGTAAAGCTTTGTATAGACTCAAACAAGCTCCACGGGCATGGTATGATACTCTATCTAAATTTCTCCTAGAGAAAGGATTCAAGCGTGATAAGATCGACACAATTTTATTCATTGCTAAATATAATGATTATACTTTACTAGTTCAAATATATGTAGATGATATTATTTTTGGTTCTACTAATGAATTGTTATGTAAGCGATTTGAGAAGCTAATGAAAAGCAAATTTGAGATGAGCATGATGGGAGAATTGACATTCTTCCTTGGGCTACAAATTAAACAATGTCCTGAAGGCATCTTCCTCAACCAAGCAAAGTACACAAGAGATCTTATCAAGAAATTTGGACTTGAAAATGCAAAGGCATACGACACTCTTATGGCTACTGGTAACAAGTTAGATAAAGACTTGAAAGGTAAGAAGGTTGATCAAACCTTGTATCGAGGTATGATTGGCTCTCTCCTATACTTAACTACTAGTAGGCTAGATATCATGTTTAGTGCTTGCGTTTGTGCTCGCTATCAAGCTGATCCTAGAGAAGCACATCTTATTGCTATTAAATGTATTATTCGTTATCTATCTGGGACTATTAACCTTGGACTTTGGTACTCCAAAGCTTCAACTTTTGATCTTCTAGGTTACTCAGATGCAGATTATGCAACATGTACCATTCACAGGAAAAGCACAAGTGGAACATGTCATTTCCTTGGAAATAGACTAGTTTCATGGGCAAGTAAGAAACAAGCCTCAGTCTCTGTATCTACCACCGAAGATGAATATATAGCTGCTGGAAGCTGCTACTGCCAAGTACTTTGGATGAAGCAACAATTGGTTGATTACGGAATCAAAGAAGAAAATTGTCCAATCTATTGTGACAACACATCTACCATTGCTGTCTCCAACAACCCTGTTATGCATTCGAAGACCAAATACATTGATATCAAATACCACTCTCTCAAGGATCATGTGGAAAAAGGTAATATCCATCTAGAGTATGTGAGTACTAATGATCAAATTGCAAATATTCTCACCAAGGCTCTTGATTCCAAGAGATTTAGATATTTAAGAGGAGAAATGGGTATGCTAGAACTCTAACTCAAACTTGTCCATAAAATTTCTTGTACTTATGTTTTTGTGTCCAAGTTCAAAATTAAGTAGGTACACAGCAGACAACTCACGGTCAAGCAAATGACAACTTCACTTGACCGCAACCCCTATCTGCCGCATAATCTATGCTACTACATAGACCATGTTGTCGCAAGATTACTTATCAAGTAGGAAAACGATAATACTTGTTTACTAATTTATTGAAGTTAAATCAAGCAAGGTAAGTATCTCATCGACCGCACAAGTCACGGTCGACCTCTTAAGTTACCGCACAAGGACCTCAGGTAAGTCATTCTTACTTAGAGATATTTAGGATATTTTATCTACCTCAAGGGCATTAAGGTAATTTCCTATTTTCCCCCGCTTTCATTTAATTCAAATCTTTTAGGGCATTTATATTTACATTAAATTTTTATTCCTTAAATATTTATTGAGCCGTCATTGGCTCTTTGATTTGATGCCTAGTCACTCGCATTTAATGTAAAGTAAAAACTCCCAGAGTCATGTCAGAGTTTACCTCCCATATTCCCATCACTCTGACTCCTGACCTCTGCAAACTCCCCCCCCCTCGCCTCAACTCAAACTGTTCCACCTTCTTCTCCTCCACCACTCTCTGCCCTTCTCACTTTTTCAGAAAATCAAACACTCTCCTTTCTCTCTCTAACTTCTCTCTACAAACCGCCTCTCTATCTCAAAAACTCTCTATAAATGACTTCCAAACATCATTCCAAGAAATCCTCAACATCTGTTGCATCGGGTGACGAACATCCAAGCTCTATCCCATCTCAATCCACTCGTCCAGTTGTCATTATGGTATGGGTTCTCATACTCGCCATTTTTTTGGGTTTTCAAAAAAAAAAACCCTTCGTTTTCTTTGAAACTTTCTTCGATTTCTTGAGTTATTGATATACAAATCTTGGATTGAATGTTCATTCTTGTTTCTGGTTCGTCTATTTCTTGATTTCATAAGTTTTCATCCCAGTTTTGTTGACTTCGATTCACTCAAATGGGTCTTATGAATTTTTTCGAGTTCTTCCTTATTTTCCTCTTTTGATTTCTGGATTATCTGTTGTTTGTTTCATGAAATTGATTTGATATTATTGTTCAATCCACATTTCCGATTCTATTCATGTCATTTTTTATGGTTTTTTGGTCATTTTTTGGGATTCTCCATATTGGTGTTATTCGTGTTCTTGGCATAATCATCCTTTTTAATTCATTTTGATTCTCCCTTTTCTTAAATTCATGTTTATTTACTATTCATGTTTTAATCCTTACTTTTGTTTAATTTCTATGTTTGCGGTAAACTTATCTTATCGTGGTTACCGTATCTCGTCTCTACCGTGCCTCACTTGACCATGCATCCCTTTCCGCTTTCTTTTGTCAAGTGACCGCACAACTTACCTCAATTATAAACTTTGCACTTTGTTTTATTTCAGGACTTAAATCACTTTATTCCAGGCATTGTCTTGGATCATGCAGACCTTAAGAAAGATGCTATCGGCGGCAACATCTTGGGACGTTTAAACAAGTCTGGGATTCTCCAATTCTTTACACTGGATCAAGATTTCCACCTGCCTGCCTTTGTTGATGAATTCTTCAGCACTGCCGTAGAGATGGAGAGTGCTGATGAGCCCGAGTCTAACCCTAAGTTCATTCAAGCCTCTGTTATGGGCATCCAGATGGCCTTCGCTGCCCGTGATCGCCGTGGGCTTTATGAAGAGCAAGGAAGATTTTGATGAAATCTTGCGGCAAGAAACTCTAAGTCTGGCTAAGAAACTGGCTGGTACGACAGACACTCTAAAGATTCAAAGAAAAGATGTTGGTGAGATAATGTCTCACATTGGACATTTGGTAGACCATGCCTTGTTATGCAAAACAGGCAACCATGCAAATTTTAATCATACCCAATGGATGATATCTGCCGCCATTTATCTTGGCAAGCGGTTGGATTGGGGTCAAATTATGTATGACATCCTTAGAGCTAACTTACTTTCGTACAAAGATGCGGCTGACGAAGGCGAAACCAAGTACTGCACAAATAGTAGATTGATTTCCTACTTGATGGGTCTTACAAACAGGATCAAGGACTTGTATGAGAAAAACAAGAATTTCACGGTTCCGATTCCTACCACAAAAGACTTCTGCCACAAGTCTATGAAAACCAATTACCGAGGTAACTTTGGGGATGAAATGTATCGCTCTTACCTTCTTAGAGACCCCATTGAAGAGTATATTCCTCCCAGGTATTCTAAGCGTGGTCAAACCAATCTTGGTGATAGAATGGTGAGTGACGTGGAAGCTGCCGTGTTTGAGCAGGACCGCAAGCAAGCTGCTGCGGTCAAGGCACGCGAAAAGGGTAAAGGTGCTACAATCCCTCCTACCTCCGTTAAAGGTAAAGAGAAAGCTGTGTTTATGGAAAGGACGGTAAAGACCTCCAAGCCTATCTCTAAAGGTATCACAATTGAACCTTCTGCTGCACCTGCCCGACCTGCCGCTCCAAGACTCTCAAAATCAAAGGTAACTCCTACCGCATCTCCTATGTCTCCCTCTCCCTCTCCTGAACCTTATCCAAAATCTAAAATCTCCAAATCCATCTATACCACACCTTCTAGATCTCCTTCCCTTTCACTTCCTCCAAAAACCAAGTCTTCAAAGCCTGCCGCACCAAAGCAACCGTCTGTTGTTCCTATCCCTATCGTGCCCTCTACAAAGTCCAAACCCTTTGTCTCTGTCAAGACTGCACCAAGTCAAGGGGATAAGAGTGTAAAGAAAAGATCCCACACTCCTAGCCCGGTCAAACTTACCAAGAAAGCCAAAGTCACTAAGCAACCTTCCCTCGAAATCCAATCTCCGGTATTTACCTCCGATGAAGACATTACGGTAGCTCCTCCAAATCTATCTAAGAACTTTGTCCTGGATGTTCAACCGGATGATATGGAAGAAGGATCTCAATCTGAGGAAGATCATGGAGATGCTGCAGGAGATGAAGTTGAGAAGACTGATGATGATAATGCTGATGAAAGCTCTGAGGCTGATGATGTCGTGCTCCCAACCAAGCCCATTGATAAAGGGTTAATCGATGAAAGTTCTGAGGAAGAACATGATAGTTCTATCGCTAGTGATAGGCTGGTCACTAATGCTACTATTGATGTTGTTGATATTGAAGAGATTGTTGAGGAGGAAGAGCAGATTCTTGAAAAGCTTGATTCGTTTATTGAGAATGTTGAGGATGCATCTTTTCTTGACAAGGCTGATACCTTGGTCACAGTTGAAACTGTTAAGATCCCTCCTACTCATATCGCTACAGAATCTATCCCTCCTTCTGCCGTAGATCCTGAAGCTACCGCACCAAGCTCTTCGACCACACCTCTTGTTTCTGAGTCTTCCGCCCAATCAACTGCTGAGCTCCTTGCCGCAGTTAAATTACTTACTCAGAAGCAGGCAAATACCCAATCTCAAGTTTCTTCCCTGGTGTCTAGTATGGTTGCACTTCGAGAGGAGCTCATTGAAGTCAAGTCTGATCAAGCAGCTCTCAAACGTGATGTTGCCGCACTTCCTTCTGAGTTGGTTTCGACCATTAAGGGGGAGAGTGTTTATATAACAAAGGCAATTTGAGATACTCTTGCTGGCAACACGGGAAGCTCTACCACACCTTCATCATCTACCGCATCTGATGCACTTCAAAAGCGTTGGGTAATGATAAGATGGAGGTAAAAGAAGAGATTGGCAAAATTCAAACCGCGATCAAGGAAGAAGTCCTCACGTACTCCAATGCCACTCTTATGGCCGTAGCTGAAAAATTTGTTCCCAAGATCAATGCTCTAACTGGTGCAATGCAAGTTCAGACAAACCGCATTGAGGCCCAGAACATCAGGATAGCGGACCAATCCACTAAAATTGATCTCCTCTCCAGTAGAGTCAATACGACCTCTCTCAACCGCATAGAAAATCAAGCTGGAAATAAGCTAACAGTTACTGGTCACGGTAACATGCAATCTCAAGGAGAAGAGGAAGACGACGAAATCTCCACTCTTGTGATAATTCCAGGATTGGATCTCCCATCCAACCGTTTCCCCCTTTGTCTTACCGCAAGCTTCAATGAAGACCTCATGGAGGTTGACCGCATTTGATCTGACCGCATGTGGTCATGAAAATTTGATGTTTAAAACATTTCTACTTTTCTGTTTTTATTTTGGGTTTGTAACTTGACAATATTTCCTTTTTGCTCTTACTCCTATGCCTCAATGATATTTGTTTGGAGTATGTTGTTATTGTGTTTAATGCATTTCTATCCTTCTTTGATTATTTATCTTGAAATGCTTCAAATGTTATTTCTATCTTTTAGGATTAGTAATTTTTTTTTTCTTTTTAGGATGATAGAAATCTATGACATTGCCTTAGAGTGTGCATTGACTTGGGACATGATATTAATAAAATGTTTATTCTTAAAAACATGTTTTTATCAAGTACAATGAATTAGCCTTTGTTATAGTAGGTAATGGTGTCAATCAAATAGGGGGAGATTGTTGGGCATGCTTATTATAAACCACTCCTATTACCTTAATTTGATTGATCTCATAACCTTATTTTACTCTTTGTGGACTTTAGGAAATGTTGTAAGAAGTACTTATACTTCATTTAGAATAGTCCACATTTTAGTTTGATAGGCTTATCAGATTAGGACCCTCAATTTTTCTAAGTCTGGAGATATGAGGTAAGGCCCATGCCTACCACATGGAATGTCTACCGCGTGGCTCTAAGCTTGCCGCATGACCAAGGCTACCTCATGCCATCATCTGCCGCATAGATGATACCTACCGCATGTCTCATCCTATCGCATGAAACCTTGGTTGAAGAAAACTCAAGTTGGTTCAAACTTAACCATGGTCACACTTGTGTCCTTACCTTGGTTTGTTTTAAACGTTGCAAATTCAAATTTCAAATTTGAATACAACTGTCATCATAGTACAGTTGGACCACCATGACTCTGCAACAAAAGGACAACTCAGACTGAGCTCCAATTAGAATTCAACAGCTCATTGTCCTTCAACTTGGATCCCAAGTATTTCCAACGGCTAGTTTCTCATTCAAGGCTATAAATAGTCTTGAGTTCTTCATTGAACGTACGCTGAGATTCTAAGAGAGAAATTGCTGTTGAAATTCTTGGTGATTGAAGATCATACTCAAGATTTCCAGAATCCTTCGAATCATCAAGCACTCAACCTTCAAGTCTTCAACAAGTCTCCAGCAAACTTCAAGATCACATCTCAAGCCTCATCTTTTTTTTTCTTTTTTTTTTTTGGCGAAAGGAGACGTACTCCCTAGATTTTATTAAATAAAATAAAAAATACAAAAAACGAAGGTGGGGGACATGACGGCCTTAACCACCGAGAGAAAAGAAAAACTAGGGGAGGAGGTCTTATACAAGCCATAAGAACCTCTACAAAATAGGGGAGGACTCCTAACCAGAGATAAACAAAACAGTACATGAGAAAATTTAAAGAAATATAAACTACTGGCAAGACATTAAAATCAAACCCTAACATTAGGAGAAAGAGACTTATCAAGAATACTGGCTCCTTTACACTTCCGGGGAAGACTATTAAACTGCTGGAAAACACAATTAGCCCTTAAGTCCACAGCTTCATTCGCAAGACCATCTGCAACCTTATTGCCTTCCCGGTAAATGTGAGAAACCCGAATCTGAAGAAGGGACATCAACCTTATAATTTCCACAATTTGATACCAAACAGCCCATGGGATGTTGTAAGCATTATTAAGAATCTTTACTACTACCTCCGAATCAAGTTCCAACCATAGATGACTGTAACCCCTCTCAATAGCATATCGTAAACCATCCACCACAGCTTTAACTTCTGCCATAGTGTTCAATTTATAGCCATAAAAATTTGCAAATGCAAAGAGAAAATCACCATTAGAGTCTCGAAAGATACCTCCACCAGCGGCAAGACCTGGATTACCTCTAGAGGCACCATCCGTATTAAGCTTGACCACATTTATGGATGGATATTTCCAAATAACCAGCTTTAAAGAAGAGACCTTAGTAGGAGCTGCTTTAAAATTAAAGAGCCGAACCAGATATCCATCCAAATTTTGAAATGAGAGACCATGCGCCTTTGAAATAGCAACAACTTGCTCTTGAATAGATTTAACAACCCGAGAGTGATCAGGGGTGAAATCATCAAAAATACACTTATTTCTATGCTTCCAAAGTTCCCACAGCGTGATAATAGGAATAACATTGCACAACCATTTTTCACAAGGAGAAGCATGTAAGAGTTTAGCCGAAAACCAAGAAGTCAGCCTTTGCGCAATAGAGAGACCATGAACCGGAATGCCAAGCAGATTGCTAAAAAATGACCATGTATTTCTAGCAACATCTCCATGGAGGAGGATATGATCAATAGATTCAGAAAAAGGGGAAAGAGGGCAGCGATAGCATTTGGACACAAGAAAAATACCTCTTTTAGCAACATTGTCATCCGTTGGAACTCCATTTTTAAGAGCTTTCCAGAGAAAAATAGAAATTTTTAAAGGGATGTGCTTATGCCAAATCCGGGCATATATCAAGCTTTTGCCCCGGATACTTCTACATTCCTTCCATTCAGAAGATATAGAGAATTTGCCCGAGGCAGAAGGAGTCCAAAAGGCAGAATCTTGACTATTAGAAAGCTGAATTTGAGACCTTATAATCAGCTCAAGAATCTGGTTGCCATAGACATTACGAATATGATCAGTCCTAGGTAAGCCATTATCAAATAAAGTGAATACATGATCATGACTTTCTAAGGGCCAATTTAAGAGTGTTGGGAGCCATCTTTCCTGAACCGAAATTTCTCCAATGCCAACAACACCCCAAACCATTCTTGTTTCAACAAGATCTTTAACTCTCCAACCATTCTACGCCAAACATGTGAGCAGCCCGGTCTAATAGAAGCATCCATAGGATGTGAATCATGACAATATTTCTCTTGAAGAAACTCAACCCATAAAGATTTAGAAGTTCTGAATTTCCACCACAATTTCATAGCAAAGGCCACAGAAATATCTTGAAAAGAACGCAGCCCTAAACCCCCTTCATTAGTGGGCAAAAAAAATTCTTTAGAAGAAATCCAATGACACTTACGACATTCATCCACATTGCTCCAAAAGAAGTTGGCAATCATTCGGACCATAGAATTGATAACACCTTTCGGGGGATCCAAAAGGGATATGTAATAGATTGGAATGGCTTGAAGACAATGTTTGATAAGAATAAGCTTAGCCCCGGAGGATAGCACCTTACCACTCCAAGAATCCAATCTCTCCCGCAGCTTTCTAATAACCGGCTCAAAAAGGCTTTGAAGTTTTCTACCAGAATAAATAGGGCAACCGAGGTAGATAATAGGGAGATCTTTCTTTTGAAATCCAGTAATTGTTGAGATGGAATGATCTCTAGCATTATCATGCTTTCCCGTAATAAAACAAGACTTCCCAATGTTGACCAGAAAATTGTTGATATTGCTCAAAAAAGTCCATATGTGATAAGCATACTGAAGATGATTTGCGTGAAGAGCATTTAATCCACGACTTAACACCTGGGCAGCCACAATAAAAAGGCTAGGAGACATAGGATCTCCTTGCCTTAAGCCCCTAGAAGAATGGAAATAGCCACAAGCTTCTCCATTAATGAGAACTGAAAACCAACAATTATCAATACAACGATGTATGAGATCAATCCAAACTTCAGAAAAACCAAATCTTATCATAACCTTAATAAGGGCAAACCAAGATAAACGATCATAAGCCTTTGCCATATCAAGCTTAAGAGCTATATTCGAGCCAAAAACTTTTTTGTTTATGGATTGCATCAATTCTTGGGCTAGGAGGACATTTTCATGAATGAGTCTACCTTTAACAAAACCACTTTACTGAGGAGAGATGATACGAGGGTGAAGAAGAGCAAGGCGATTAGTTAAAAGTTTGGTGAGTACCTTATTTGAAAAATTACATAGGCTGATTGGCCGAAGCTCAGAAAAAGAGGAGGGAGCAGCAACCTTTGGAATCGTGACAATAAGCGTGCTAGTCCAACTTCTAGGCATGTGAAAACCGGAGAAGAATTCCGGAATAGCACGGAAAAGATCATTAAAAATAATGTCCCAGCACTTGTGATAGAATTCCCCTGTGAAGCCATCCGGGCCCGCTGCACTAGTTCCATTCATAGAAAAGACTACGGCTTTCAGCTCTTCTAAAGAGGGTGTATCAACAAGAGTATGATTCTCTTCATTTGTGATAAGAGAAGGGATATGAGCAAGAATGTCATCTGGAGGAATATCATTAGAGCCCGTCAATTGATTTTCATAAAATTCAATAGCAGCCATTTGAATCTCACTTGGGACAACACGCCAAACCCCATTAATATCCCGAATTCTGTGTAACATCAACCTAAGACGCTTCTTTTTAACATAAGAGTGAAAGAAACGAGAATTTCTGTCACCATCTTTAATCCATGCCAAATTAGCCTTTTGCATCCAAAATTCTTCTTCTAATTTCAGCTTGAATTGTAAATTGGCCTGAGCTAAATGAAGGGCTGCCCTATTTTCATCACTAGGATCTTGCTCAAACAGAAGCTCCTTAGCATAAACTTCATCTTCAGCCATTTTGACTTGTTGATCTACCTTGCCAAAAACAGTACGGTTCCTATCTTGAAGAACACGCTTAACCCGAGTCAGTTTTTTAGCAAATGTAACCATAGGACGACCACCCAATAAAGGTTGTTCCAAAGATTGAGATACTACATGCATGAAATCAGCATGTCTAGTCCAAACATTGAGAAACCTGAAAACTCCCTTCTTTATTTCATTTGACAGACAAATCTTAATACAGAGTGCAGCATGATCTGAACAGGTCTTAGTAGAAGCAAAAACTTGTAGCCACTTCTCATTATAAAACACTCTATCCAGTCGCTGTAAAATAGTGGCTCTCCCCGAGCGTTTATTCCACCACGTATAAACATTACCAACAAAACCTCCATCCATAAGATTAGACACTTGAGCCATATCCACAAATTCCGAGACATGCTTGTCAAGTACTGGACGTCCCCCTAATTTTTCAGATTGGTCCATAATAGAATTAAAGTCACCCCACAACCAGCCAAGGAGATTGAGTGACACTATAATTTATCAAGTAATCCCAAAGATCACGACGAGTGTACTTACTGCAGCTAGCTTATAACAAAAGAAAGCTCCATAGGGTCAGGCCATAACACGTGAGAGGCACGAACTGTAACAACCTGGTCTTCATTGTGAACAAGGTCACAAGTAATACCATGTCTCCAAAAAACCCAGATAGAACTCTTTACATTAGAAAACCCTCCAAGACATCTTAGTTTTCGAATATAAGAAGGTAACAGCCCAATGTCTAACTTTGGCTCATAAATGGCAAAAACAGAAACTTCATGAAGCCTCATTAATCTTTTAACACGACGCACTGAAGAAGAATTCCCAATGCCTCTGATATTCCAACCAATAACTCCTATCATTAAAAACAATTATAAAGAAAGAGTAGAAATAGGGCTTTTAGGCCAATTTCTGGGTGGAAACGACCCCACCCCCATTATCAGTCCCTTTGTCAAACTCATCCATAATATCCACCCTTGGCCCTCTAGGAGAAAGATGGAGCTGTTCAATAATCTGATCATTAGCATCTTTATGAAGAGTAGTATCCTCCAAAATTAATTCTGAATCTGAGTCTTGCTTTTCATCTTCAAAGCGTTCCTCATAACCTTTGTCTTCATCAATAACTATGGTAATAGGGCTGAGTTCATTTTTAGATTCTTCGGCAATAATCTCATTGCTTTTAGAGAAAATCCTTTCTTCTTCAAGTTCAATAGATCCATCCTCAACAATAACATTATGACCAAATTTGTTTTCTTTGGAACCTCCATTATCCAAATTATTTGCCATTTTGAGAGAATTGGGGGAAACAAAAGGAGCCCCTCTTTTAGGGAGGAAGCTAAAACCATTTGTGACCAGATTAGAAAACATTTTTTTGGTGCTAATAGGGGAAGATGGCTTATAAGCCTTGGAAGAAGTAGAAACATTCTTATCACCACTAGCAAAAGAATTCATTCCAGAATTTAAAGGGGGTTACCTTGTAGGTATGAGTCACGTGATCTTGGTTAGAGCCTTTCTTAGGATTAGGGTTTGCATGGGATGATTTGGAATTTTGGAGAGTTTTAGGCCCAGCAGCAACGAACTTTTCATTGTGCAATCCTTGACTTGCAACACCAATATCCACATCTTTACCATTTTTCTTTTCTTCCTGCCCCTCTTGACCCATCAAAATAGCTTCTTTGCCCTCTTTCTGAGCTGCGTTCTTGACGACATAAATCTGAGCTAGTTTTTCCTTACCACCCTTATCTGGCATAGGA
Source organism: Campanula takesimana (assembly GCA_026119855.1). Classification (NCBI taxonomy): domain Eukaryota; kingdom Viridiplantae; phylum Streptophyta; class Magnoliopsida; order Asterales; family Campanulaceae; genus Campanula; species Campanula takesimana. The sequence continues at coordinate 2,199,787 of JAOWBW010000010.1, forward strand.
TTTGAGGTTTGAGCATTGTCCTTAGGGGCATGTTGTTTGGGTTGCAAAAAATAACAATTATTCATATCGTGACCCAACTTATAGCAATGTTTGCAATAGAAAGGAAGGTTATCATATTCAATGGGCTGCCAGAAACTATCAAATTCATCACCACAATCCACATAAACCCTAGATGGCAGCTTCTTCAATAAGTCTACCTGTACCAACATCTTAGCCACACTAGGCCTGGACAAATTAGCTGTAGGTTGATCAATGGATAAAGGTTCACCAAAAATAGAAGCTATAGAGAATAAGCAGACCTTATTGAACATATGTATTGGCAAACCGGGCAGCCCTACCCAAACTGGAAATAGAGAAGACTCCCTACCAGGATGCCAAGAGGGAGACCACCTAAAAACTCTCATCGGAAACCTCCCAAGCTGCCATTGCTCTTTCGACCAAAGCCTATTAAAATCACCTTCATGTACCAGTTGGATCAGAATATGCTTAGCATCAACATGTCCCAACTTGAAATCAGCTTTCAAACCAAATTTAATAAAGTGTTGACGAGTAACATCCATAGAAGGAAGACCATGAGAGAACTTACCAACAAGAGTATATTTGAATGGCTGCGCTAGGGTTTGTATCATCTCCTTGGACAGTTTGATTGCCGGCTCTCCTTTGTGAGAAGACATCGGAACAAAATTAATTGAAGGTGTCGAATTGATAGCAGGTCCTTTAAACAGCGACGCAAAAGATTTTAGAGTCGTAGGGGATTGGGGTTGTGGGATATCCGGACTACAATTAAGAGAAGGATTAGATAAAGATCCTTGTACGCTAGTATTTCCATGTGCGCTAGGGATTCCTTAGGAACTAGGGAGAACTTGAGCGCTAGGGATTCCTTCCGAAAAAAGAACTCCAGGCGCATTAGGGGACTGGAAACATGCTGTACGAACATTAGGAAACTCGCTAAAGCCATTAATTCCACCGGAAGACGCCATGAACAAACTGAATCACACGGAAAACCAGGAAAATCTAAAACCCTAATTAGGGTTTCGACGGTAGCAAGAAGAAGTCTAGAGGAAAGAGAAGAGAGAAAAAGTCAAACGGTCAATCATTGTTCCTTTTCACTTGGGTTGATAAACCTAGGGGTAAACCTACCATTTATCAACGGCTTGATAGAGCTATGTATAATCATGCTTGGCTTGAGAAATTTTTGAACTAATCCATTGATCCATCTCAAGCCTCATCACATAAGTTTCATTACGCTCTAAAATCATATAGATTCCAAAGAGATCTTGATTCTTAACACACACTCACCCCGATTGATCAATCACATAGATTGAATCATTAGGGATACACTGGTCTAAGTCTAGAATTGTTCTTCATAAAAATAGGTGTTGATTCAAATACTTCATCTCTATAATCTGTACTCAATCAAATCAAATATATACCTCATTCAAAATCCAAGATTGACCATCTTGGTAAAGGACGTAGATCTTTTAACAGATCGAACCTTTCCAAATCATTGTGTCATTTACTTACTGCACTTTTCATTTCTGCAAATTTACTTTAAGTCTTGTTCATCTTATTATTATTGTTCATATTAATCTTGTTTGTCTTTTAGTGTATGATCTTTCAGATTCATGAACTACTGTGAATTATGTTTGTTTGTCTAACTCATGGCCTAAGCTAAAATCTGACTAACTTATCATCTGCCAAAAATCTCTAAGACACAAAGTTTTCAATCTCAGCCTACCTCACCTTAACCTACCGCAAACTACCTACCGCATTGAACTTATCAAAAACAACTCTAAACTTGTTTCAACGAAAACTTCCGCTGTGCATTTTATACTTGATCTTTTTTTTTTTTTTGGCGAAAGGAGGGCGGTACCTCCCTAGATTTTATTAATAAAGTAAAATATATACAAACATGGTGGGGGACATGACAACCTCAACCACCAAGAAAGAATGCTAAGGGGGGAGTCCTTACACATGACGTAAGGTCCTCTACAATAAAGGGAAGGGAAGCTAGAGTACATAGAAAATAAAACATAAAGGAATCTAGCCATAACCTACTAATCGAGCCGAAAATAAGGGGTCTTTGCCTTATCAAGAGCAAAGAAGCCTTTGCAATGATGAGGAAGATCGTGAAAGTGTAACAGTTCAACATTCGTCTCAACATCTGCAGCCATGTTGGCTAACCCATCCGCAACACCATTACCCTCTCTCAGAATATGGGTTACCCGAACCTCCATCTGATCCATCAGGCAAAAAATGTGTGTGACAACATACTTTTTTTTTTTTTTTTGCGAAAGGAGACGGTACTCCCTAGATTTTATAAATAAAAGGAAAAAAAACAAAAAACAAGGTGGGGGACATGACGGCCTTACCACCGAAAGAGAAAACTAGGGGGGGTCTTATACAAACCATAAGATTCTCTACAAAAAAGGAGGGGCCCTATCCAAAAGAAATGGGAACAGAACAATTAAAAAAACCGGGAAATGCTAAGTTCTAATATTAGGATAGGAAATCCTATCAAGATGAAGCATGCTTTGGCACATCCGGGGGCAAGATTCCAAAGAATAAAACTCAAAATCTGTTTGCTCATTAGCCGAATGATTTGCAAGAAAATCAGCCACTTTATTACCTTCCCTATAAACATGAGACACTTTGATGGTGATCTCCTCCATAAATCTTAAAATAGCTTGGACAAAGTACCAAATCTCCCATGGGATCTTGTATTTCCGGGTCAAAATATGATATAACACTTCGGAATCCACTTCAAGCCAAACAGAATGAAAACCCAACAAATGGCTATGAGAGATTCCATCAAGGGCGGCCCTAGCTTCAGCAACCATATTAGAAGCATTACCATAGAACCGAGAGTAAGCAAAGATAAATGAGCCATCATGCCTACGCAACACTCCACCACCCGATGCAATACCTGGATTACCTCTAGAGGCTCCATCCGAATTGAGCTTAACTTGATCCATAATAGGAGGGTTCCAAGTGACAATTTTATCATGAACTATAGGAGGGACATCCGTAGGCATATTGAAATATTGAGCAATATAAGAGTCAGAGGGCAGAATTTTGAAAGAAAGCTTGTGAGCCCGAATAATATCACTAATTTGGAGTTGAATGCCATTAAGCACTTTATCCAGATTAGGAGCAATACCATCAAATCGACATTTGTTCCTATGCTTCCAAAGCTCCCAACAAATAAAACCAGGGATAATATTACTTAACCATAAAACCACTCGACTAAGCTTAGGAATATGATAATCCTTGTTAAGAATGTGCACTAGCTCTAACCAAACCCGAAGAAAACCATGATTTTGAGCATAATGTGCACTAGCTCTAACCAAACCCGAAGAAAACCATGATTTTGAGCATTAATGAGACCATCCCTAGCAGCAAGAGCCTCAGCCACCATATTCGACTGGACGCCGTAAAAATTAGAGAAAGCATAAATGAAGTCTCCCTGATGATTTCGAATGATACCCCCACCTGCTGCAATACCCGGATTGCCACGGGATACCCCATCCGTATTAACTTTGATCCAACCATCTCCAGGAAGATTCCACACTACCAATCTAAAATTCTGAGAGGCATGGGGAAGAGTGTGCAGCCGAAAAATATCCACTAAATGATTATCTCCATACGTTCTTGGGAATGACATAGAGAAGGCTTCAGCAATATTCGAAATGTAGGAGCAAACCTTAAAAATAATGCTATTGGGACTCATCCGAGAGTTATCAAAACGACTTTTACTTCGAGCCATCCAGATTTCCCACAAAATGATAGCTGGAATGATACCAGTTAACCATTTAGTAACTGAATATGAAGGATGAGAAGGTCCTTGCCACCAACAAAGAAGGGCCTGATTTAAACTTCCAACAAATAACCGAATTCCAAACATAGAATTAAAATGAGCCCAAACTCTACTTGCACAATCACCATGCAAAAATAAATGCTCAATAGATTCCTCACTACCAGCATCACAACAATCACATTTTGAAGCAAGAGAAATACCTTTACGTTTAACTTTATCGTCTGTGGGCAACCCTCCATGCAAAGCACGCCAAAGAAGAATGGAGATCTTGTTAGGGATGAATTTGTTCCAGCAAAAACCAAAAATCGAAGATCGGGTCCTACTAGAGCGACATTCTTGCCAAGCAGAGGTGAGGGAAAATTTACCGGAGGAGGAAGGCAGCCATATAGGAGTATCAGGAGTGTTGGAAACGGATATGGCATGAGAATTAATTAATGAAAGCAAATGCATACCAAAACCATCCTGAATATGCTGAACTCGAGGTAAGCCATTCTCAAAAAGAGTAAAAATCTGCACGTGATCAAGGGGGATATTATTAGTAGGAACATCAAGCCATTTTTCATGAATAGAGATCTCCCCTCTACCAATACGCCAAGCCATTCTATCTTCCACCCAAGGTTTAGCCTCTATCATCCTTTTCCAGACATGCGAAGCATAAGCAGTAAGAGTAGCATCCATTGGGTGAATCTCCCAACAATATTTAGCTAACATGAGACGGCTCCAAAGGGAATCAATGGTTCTAAGACGCCACCACAATTTCATAGCAAAAGCGAGAGATACATCCTCAAATTTTCGAAACCCCAAACCACCTTCATCTATCGGACAGCTCATGCAATTCCAAGAAAGCCAATGACTTTTACGATTTCCATCATGATTGCTCCAAAAAAATCTGACAATAATCCTTTCTAAGGCATGGATAACACCTTTAGGAGGATCAATGAGAGAGATATAATAAAGAGGGATCGCAGCGAGACAAGTCTTGATCAACGTAAGTTTAGCACCAAAAGAAAGTAACTTACCCTTCCACGAGGCCAAACGGTTCTCCATTTTCCGAATAATAGGGGCAAAAAGGCTGATTTTTTTTCTTCCCATGTATAAAGGGCAACCCAAATACATGAGAGGAAAATCTTGCTTAATAAACCCCGTAATGGCAGCCAAATCATCCGCTCTACTGCTATTGGAACCTGTAATATAGCAAGATTTGTGAATGTTGACAAGCTGGCCCGAAAAACGTTGATACCACTCTAGATATTTCATGTGACACTCAAGAGAACTCTTAGAACCATTGCAAAAAATGATCACATCATCCGCATAGGCTAGATGGGAAACCATAGGGGAGTTAATATGAATACGGAACCTGAATCTAGGGTAGATTGTATGCAAATGGTTAAGGCCTCTACTCATCATCTCCGCAGCAATAATAAAAAGATACGGGGAAAGAGGATCCCCTTGTCTCAGCCCTCGAGTAGAATTGAAAAATCCACAGCTTTCACCATTGACAAGAACTGAAAACCAACTATTAGAGATGCACCGATATATCAAATAAATCCAAACTTCACTAAAACCAAAGAGTCTCATGACTTTAATTAGACCAAACCAAGATAGTCTATCATAAGCCTTAGCCATATCCAACTTTAAAGCCACATTAGAGCCACGAACCTTTTTATTAATAGATTGCAGAATTTATTGCGCGAGGAGAACATTTTCATGAATGACTCTACCTTGAACAAATCCACTTTGCTGAGGAGAAATGAACCGAGGTAGAATAGGAGCAAGGCGAGATGTGAGAAGCTTAGTTACCACCTTATTACAAAAGTTGCATAGGATGATGGGTCTAAGATCAGAGAAAGAAGAAGGGGACTCCACCTTAGGAATAGTAACAATGAGGGTGCTTGTCCAACTCCGTGGCATAGAGAAACCCGAGAAAAAATCCCCCACTGCTTTAACAAAATATTCCTTGATAATATCCCAACAACCCTTGTAAAAACCACCCGTGAAACCATCCGGACCAGCTGCACTTTGCCCGTTCATGCCAAAGACAATGTCGTGAACTTCTGCCATAGAGGGGACAGCCGTAAGCAAGGCATTATCTTCATCATTTAATATCCGAGGAATAAGAAAAGAGAACTCATCCGAGGGGATATCACATTGACCTTGTAATTGCTCCGAATAGAACCCCACTGCCTCCTCTTTAATTTCATTCTTATCAGTAAGCCAATCTTTTTTTTTTTTTTGGCGAAAGGAGGGCGGCACCTCCCTAGGTTTTATTAATGTAAAGGGAAAAGTACAAGCATGGTGGGGGACATGACAACCTCAACCACCAGAGAAAAAGATCTAGGGGGAGGCCTTACACAAAGCGTAAGGTCCTCTACACAAAAGGGAGGGGAACCTAGAGTACAATGAAAAGAGAATATAAGGGAACCTAGCCATGCTAACCAATACGAATATAGGGGATCTTAGCTTTGTCAAGTGCAAAGAAGCCTTTACAATGACTGGGAAGATCATGATAATGGGGGATGTCAAAATTGCGCTCTTCATTCGCAGCCATGTTAGCCAAACCATCTGCTACACTATTGCCCTCTCTCAGTATATGAGTGACCCGCACCTCCATCTGATTCATGAGGCGAAAGATATGATCTATTATGTAGCCCACAGCCCAAGGAATATGATACTCCTTTATGAGAATATGCATAAGAACTTTGGAGTCAAGTTCTAGCCAAACACGATGAAAACCCCGAACTTGAGCAGCAATGAGGCCATCCCTAGCAGCCAGAGCCTCAGCTACCATGTTTGATTGAACTCGATAAAAATTCGAGAATGCATAGATAAAATCCCCATGATTATTTCGCATAATGCCACCACCCGCAGCTATACCCGGATTGCCCTGAGAAACACCATCCGTATTAATTTTAATCCAATCAGAACAAGGGGAATCCCAAACGACCAATCTGATTTTTCTAGAGATAGGGGGCGAAATATGCAATCGAAAAATGTCCACCAAGTATTCATCACCATAATTGAGGGGGAAAGAGAGAGAGTGAGAGGCAGCAATATTTGAAACAACCAAGCAAACCTTATGAATAATGCTGTTCGGATTCATCTTGATTCCCTCAAACCTGCTCTTATTTCGAGAGTTCCATAGCTCCCAAATAATACTCGCCGGGATAATACAAGAAAGCCAATCCCCTTGTCGATTTTTAATCCTATGAATACATAACTTTTGCCGCTTTTGCTTAACTGTAGCATGGAAAAATCTTGTGTTTTGATCTCCCTCTTTTATCCATTTTAAATTTGCCTTTTGTGCCCATAAATCTTCTTCCATTTTTAACTTTTGAAGGAGCTGAGCTTGAGCAAGGTGAAGAGCTGCTCTAGATTCCTCATTATTCAGATTTTGGTGCTGGGCTTCACAAACGAGAACCTCATCTTCTGCATTTTTAATTTGCTGCTCTACTCTCCCGAAAACCTCCTTATTCCAACCCACAATGCACTTACGAAGCCTATTGAGCTTTTTAGCAAAGGACACCATAGGCCTACCCTCCATAGGAGTCTCCCAAGAACCTCTGACAATGTTGATAAAGTTATGGTGCTTAAGCCAAATATTGAGAAAACGAAAGGTACCTCTTTTTTCTTCACCTTGATGGGTTAAGTTAACCACAAGAGGAGCATGATCAGAGCAAGCCTTAGATAAGTGAGTAACACGAGTACCATGAAACAAATGAAGCCACTTCTCATTATAAAGAGCTCTATCAAGACGTTGATAAATAACCCTCCTACCTCTTCTTTTGTTAGACCAAGTAGCCATATTGCCTTCAAAACCAGCATCAATCAGATTTGCATATTGCACCATATCTGAAAATTCATTAACAGCCATCTCATTAATTGGTTTACCCCCTACCTTTTCAGATTGATCAAGAACACAGTTAAAATCACCCACCCCCATCCAAGGACAATCTACTTCACTGATAGCCATTAATTCCTCCCAAAGGTTGATGCGAGAAAATCTGTTGCAGCTTGCATGCACAAAAGAAATCCATACAGATTCTGCCCACATGGGATGAGAAATTTGAAGAGTTAAAGCCTGGGAAGAGTCTTGAATAATAGTACCTTGCAGCCCGTGCTTCCATATAACCCAAACTCTACTACTAGCATTAGACAAGCCATTATCACAGCCCACTTTTCGAATAAACTGTTCTAAGGAAGTACTGGCAACTTTCGATTCATATAGAGCAAACAAAGAAACCCCATAAGAGTGAAATAAACGCTTAATTCTACGAACGGTGGCACTATTAGCAATACCACGAGCATTCCAACTTATAAGACTAACCATTAAAAAACCTTAAATAGAGAGCAGTAACAGGGGAAATAAGAAAAAGGGAAACTCACAAAGATGGGGATTTCTCCCTACTTTTCCTCCTTTTATGCGTGACTCTAGTGAAGCCATCATCATCTTGAGCATCAATCATGGATGTTCTTTCTTTGTAGTCCTACTGAAGATTCATTACTTGATTCAGCGATGTCACTTGAGGGGCTCTAGGAGAAAGATTGAGGGAGCTAAAAGCACTCATCTTTGCTTGGGAAGAAGGCTTGGCCCGCATTGCAGAATCATCCCTCAAAGGGGTACATAATTTATGAGGATCTTGAAATTCTGGAAGAGATATATGAGCATCCTCATTTTGTGAAGATCCAGCTTTAGTCTTTATAGCTTTTAAGGTCTTTGAGAGCGCATCATTGACGGATTGAGGCAAAACAATACCTCTTCTAGCAACCAAAACAGTTTTTGTGCCATTAGTATTTAGAGCCTTAGGTGGATCGATATTTGGTCCAGCTTGTACCCCATTACTACCACCATGGCCAATTTTATTCTGACCATCTTCCTTCTTTTTCCATGTTTCACGGGTATTCTCAACCTTCTTAGCATCTCCTTTATTCTCTTTGTGACCAGAAACCTCCTTACCATTATCCTTCTTTGGAGCATTATTGTCATTACTTTTCTTATAGTCGGAATTTAGAATACGGCAGTTAGACTCATCATGACCCAACAAAGAACAATGACTACAATACAAAGGTAAGTTATCATATTCTATTGCTTGGAAGAAACTAGGCATGCAATCTCCACAATCAATATGAATTTTTTCCAGTAACCTTTTAAGAAGATCAACTTGCACAAGAACTTTAGCTACACTTGGCCGGGATAATTCAGCGGTAGCCTTATCGATTGACATAGGCTTACCAAAAATCCGAGCCAAAGAAAACAAGAAGATCTTATTGAATAAATGCACAGGAAGCCCTGGTAAACTTACCCAAACCGGGACAATAGAAGAATCAGTTTGTGGCTTCCATGAAGGGGTCCAAACTGAGGTTCTCATTGGAAAGCGATGGACATACCACACCTCTCTGGTCCATAATCGTTGGAAGTCCTCCTCATTAGTCAATTGAATAAGCATGTGTCTTGTATCAAGATGACCAAGCTTGTACTCACCTTTTAATTGAAATTGTGTGAAGGCGATCCTAGCAGCCTCCATGGTAGGCCTTCCATTGGTAAATTTTCCAACAAGAGTCCAAGCAAAGGGGTGGGCAAAAGCATCAATTGCTTCCTTTGAAAGTTTTAAAGATGGCACTCCCTTATGCGTAGCGACTGGAAGAAGAGGGATGTCTTGGATTGGAAGCGTACGTGGTTGTGAAACCAATGATGCAAAGGATTTGCTAGGTGTAGGGTTTGGTTGTAGCGGCTGGTTAGAAGTTGAATTAGGGTTAGCACCATGCAGTGACGGCGCAATAATGCTAGGGTTTCCAAGAGACGGGTTAGAATTATCGGGGGTGGGTGAAGCGGATTGATGAGTACGGTTAGGGTTAGGCTTCGAAGATTGCAAGGGTGGGAATTCAGCCGGAGCAGCCATGAGAGGGCTGCCGGCAATCACGATTTAGGGAAACCCTAGGAAGAAAGCGAAAACCTTAGAGAGAGAAATATTGCATTTTATACTTGATCGCGTGGTATTTCATCTACCGCAAAATTCAAGTATAAGCATAAGGTTGAATTTTGAAAAAGGGTTGAAATTTTAAATAGGCTATTCACCCCCCTCTAGCCTCTTTTCATACCCTTGTTGTGTCTCTGGGACCAACAATTAGAAATACCCCCACTACAATTAAATTTGCGAACAAAAACATCCAACTTTGGCATATGCCATAGCCGAGGCACCATTAAGATTGAATAATTTTTTAACCCTTCTCACCGTGGCCTTGTTTCCAATACCATGTAGATTCCAACTAATAATAGCTACCATTGATAAACAATAAATTGAGGAAAAAGGAGAACTCACAAGAGTCAAGAAGGGGGCGAGCAGATTTGCTCCTATTTTTCCGAGATGAAACAATAATAAAGCCCTTGGAATCCATATGTTGATTTGATTGAGATGCAAAGGGAGTTTAACTAGCCATTTCAGCGGTAAATGATGTAGGAGGAGGAGTAGCTCTCGAGGAGAGATTCAAAGCAGGAATTAAATCATCATTGTTGTCCATACTATTTGGCACAAGCATCTCCCCCCTAAAATCTCTATCTTTGTATGGTGATTACTTCATAATAGCATTCCCACTGACATGGCTGCTCAAAAAAGGGGAATTCATTTAGCCTCTAAGTGTATGTGTTGTGTGAACCCTCAATCTGAGACGAATATTCACCTTTTTGGAACAGGTATGCTTGCTACTCATACTTGGAATTTTTTTGCTAGACTCCTGGGAATTCAATACCATAATGGTAGCATTAACCAAATTCTCATCTCTTGGTGGTTTGAGCTTCCAAAAACTTCCAGCCTTTTGATTAAATGGGTATGCCGAGTTCTCCCTTGCCTTATCTTGTGGCAGATTTGGCAACGTAACAAATGGATTTTTGAAGGCAAAGTTCCCTCTCCTAATGGCCTTATTAGCTCTATTATTGATGATCTAACATCCATTGCAGCAGCATTTCATATTCAGTTTGGCAGCCCTTCTTTTGATCATCACATCTGTGGTCTTTTTAAGATCAGTCATAAAATTCCACGTCCTTCTTTGGGGCGGCTGGTTGTGTGAAATAATCCTTCTTCTTGCACCTATAAGCTTAACACAGATGGCGTTGCTAGGGGAAATCCGGGAGTGGCTTCTGGTGGAGGAATTTTTCGAAACTACCATGGGGAGTTTCTTTTTCCTTATGGCAGATTTTATGGTGAAGCAATGAACGTGTGGTCGGAAGCGATGGCAGTGCTGAATGGTTTGGAGCTTGCTATATTGGTTTGGCGAATTCACTACATTATCAAGAAGATATTTTATTTGATGAATTTTCTTGAAGTCCGTATCACACATATTCTCCGAGAGGGTAATAGAGTTGCAGATGGTATTGCTAATGCAGCAACAAATTCCAACTCACATGTCAAGTTTTTCTCATATGCTGATCTTCCCAAGAATGTTCAAGTTGCTGGAAATCTTCAAGTCTTCACAGGTCCACTATCTTCACTTATCAGGATAACAGACCTTCAAAGATAGCAGACCTTAACACCCTTGCCAACTCAGCTCCTAGCCAAAGTCAAAACTGACTTAACACTATTAACAAGCACTGTTCTAGTCAAAGACAAACGACTGACATTTGTAGTTCCAAGATATTCAAACCGTTGGAACTCAACGGACATAAATATGAAGACCTATAAAAGGAGCCCTGGTCAACTGAAGACACCACCTCTTTTCTTGGCCATTTTTCATACAACTTGATTAAAGCTTTTAAGCAACTCAATTGTAAAGCACACTTGAATCTTATAAATCTGTGCTATATAGATAAGTAAAAATAGATCTCACATAGTTACATAAGATCCATCTTAGAGATCACCAAAACCCTCACATTTGTGAACCTTTTTCTTTTATTTTTCTATACTTTGCAACAAGTACATAGCTTACTTAGTTAGTGAGGCTAATTAGGCTGGAAAGTTCTGAGGGAATTTTCCGGCAATTGATTGTAATTACTTGACGAAGGATTATAGTGAATTGCTTCTTCACTGTTGAGGACAGTGAAGCGTGGATGTAGGAGAGTTGCAACACTCTGAACCACGTTACATCATTGTGTTTGTGTCTCATTTACTCACACTTATTCACACACTTATCACTTTTCATTTACTCATTTATTTCTTCTATTTACTTTATTATTATTCCGCTGCATAACTTAACATACACACACTGCACCTCAAGATAGTCGACCTACTCTGCCAAGATAGTCGATCTCTTGTGAACTAACTTTTTACCTGTTTAAGTGCGTAAGTATAACAGGTTCTTTCAATTGGTATCAGAGCTGGTTTGTAAGAGACTTAAGTGTCTTCAAGCTTAACATCTTGTGAAGAATCCAGAAGCATTAACATCAGACCAAGAAGAAATAATGAGAAATACATTCCACATGTTGAAGGGACTGTCAAACTACCCACCATTGCATCATCTCTAGCCAATGCTCACACCATGGCTCTTGCTACACAAGAAGCTCCAAAAGCTTACTCACAACAGGACATTGACTCCCTAATCTGTAATGCTATTAAGAAAGTCAATTTTTCCCAAAAATAAGAAGTCAAACCTTTGACTCAAGAAGACATTCCTAGTCTGATATCCATAGCTGTTAAAAATTCTATGAAACATCAAAAAAGGATGTTTGACAAGAGAAACATTGCATCTACTTCAAATCAAGTTCAAACTGAGAAGAAAGAAGTCACTTGCTATAACTGTGAAAAGTTAGGTCACTACTCACAAGAGTGCCCTGAACCAAAGAAATCAAGAAACTTTTCATCTCAAAAGAAGCTATCTTATTCCAAAGAAATCATACATAGCTCTAGGTGTAACTGCTTCAACTGTGCCAAAGCTAAAATGATGAAAAGAATGAACAGGTCATGATAGCAGACATGTCAAAATTCAGTGATGATGAAAGTGACTCCTCAGACTCAGATGATGACATGGAAGCCATGATATGTCTCATGGCAAATGAAAAAGATGACTCAAAAAGTGAAGAGGAACTTTAGGCTCTTGCAGCTGCAGAGGAACTAAAAGAGGTAAGTGATTTTAATTCTCTTGACCTTGAAGGTCTTAAAAATTTAGCTTGTACTTTGTTTATTCAAAGAAAGAAAGAAGAATCAAGCCTTAGGGTCTTGATAACTTAAAATTTACAATTTTCTAAGGAGCTAGATAGCCTTAAAACAAAAAATACCCTTCTTTAAACCCAAAACCTCACTCTTCAAAACCAGAACAAGCAGCAAGCAGATGAGATAGTAGACCTTCATGTTGATGTCTTCAATGCAAGAAACAATCACCTCCACATTAGCAGTCAACTAAAAGAACTCAACCTCAGAATACTAAATAATGAGAACCAAGCATTCAAAACGTCACTCTTTGTCAAGGAGATCCTATTTTGCCTACCTTATTTATTATTGCAGCTGAAGTGTTGAGTAGGGGGCTGAATTTATTGCATATGGATTTCCCTCAATATAGATACCGGGCTCATATTCATACTCCTATGATCTCTCATTTATCTTATGCGGATGATATTATTATTTTCTGCAATGGTGCTAAGGACTCCTTGGAAGCTCATATGCGATGTTTACATTGGTATCAATCCTTTTCGGGTCAACTTGTCAATACCTCCAAATTGTGCTTTATCACAGGGGTTCATAATGATGCCAAGGATGCCTCTATTTCTGAAGTCACGGGGTTCATGAAGAAATATTTGCCTATAACTTATCTTGGATGTCCTCTTTACATTGGGAGGAAAAAGATTTCTTTATTTGACCCGGTTCTAAGGAAAATGGAAGACCGTCTAGCTTCATGGCAAGGTAAAATTTTGTCTTTTGGTGCAAAGTTAACTCTTATTCAGACTTTTTTTTTTTTTGGCGAAAGGAGACGGTACTCCCTAGATTTTATTAATAATATGAAAAAAGGTACAAGACAATGGTGGGGGACATGACGGCCTTTACCACCAGAAAAAAGAGGACTAGGGGGGAGGACTTATACAACCCATAAGTTCCTCTACAAAGAAAGGGGGGGGGGGTGGCTAACCAGAAAAAGAAATACAACATGAAAGTGATGAACATAAGACCTAGAGCCTAATATTAGGATAGGAAATCTTATCAAAATAAAGCAAACTCTTGCACAAACGAGGACAAGACTCTAACGAATGGAACTCAAAATCAGCTTGCTCATTTGCCGAAAGATTTGCTAGAAAATCAGCCACTTTGTTGCCTTCTCTATAAACATGAGATACTTTAACGGTAAACTCCTCCATAAATCTGAAAATTCCTTGAACAAAATACCAAATCTCCCAAGGAATCTTATATTTCCGAAGAAGAATACAAGACAACACTTCCGAATCCATTTCAAGCCATAAAGATTGGAATCCCATTAAGCGAGCATGAATAATCCCATCTAGAACAGCCCGAGTTTCAGCAACCATATTAGAGGCATTACCATAAAACCGAGAATAAGCATATATAAAGGACCCATCATGGCTGCGAAAAACACCACCTCCCGATGCAATACCAGGATTTCCTTGAGAAGCTCCATCCGAATTAATCTTTACTTGGCCCAATAGAGGAGGTTTCCATGAGACAAGCTTTGATTGAACCAACAAAGGGGCAGCCATATGAATGTGGAAGAAAGTAATAAGGGCTGAATCTGAGGCATGAGCACTAAAAGAAATCTTATGGGCACGAAGAGTGTCAGTTATTTGCAGCTGTACTCTTATTCAGACTTGTCTTCAAGCGATTCCCCTTTATTATATTTCCTTATTGGATCCTCCGAAAGGTGCTATTAATGCTATGTATAGATTAATATCTAATTTATTTTGGTGCAATGAGGATGGCCATAAGAAATGTCATTGGGTTCGTAAAGAATTGATGTTCCAGCCTATTTCGGAAGGGGGATTAGGGCTGCGAAAATTTGAAGACCTTTCTTTGGCTTTTGCTATGAAGCTGTGGTGGCGCTTCCGTGGTACCCAATCTTTATGGTCTGAATTTATGATGGATAAATACTGTTTTGGTACTCATCCCATGGATGCAACTAAACCCACTTATGCGTCTCACATTTGGTCTCGAATGATACAAGCTAAATATTTTGTTGAGCCTCATATTGGTTGGCGTTTGGGGGCGGGTCTCATTTCTGTGCATGAGAAGTGGCTCGAAGGTCCCAATCTCTCTCTTCCTGGTAATCATGTGGAGATTGCTTCCCTTTCCAGTGACAACCAGATCAGAGAAAACCATGTTCAAGAACATTATGGTAATCATCTCCTCTCTCTTATGCATGAGCAAAATATTGTGCTGTCTAATGGCCCGGATCAGATTTTTTGGCTTCTTCTAAGGGTCAATTCTCTATTTCTTCGGCATGGCAAATTTGTAGGATGCAAGGTACAAAGAGTTTAATTTTTTATCACTGTTGGCATAAGCATATTCCTCTCAAAGTCTCATTCTTCTTATGGCGGTTAGTGAATAATGGTCTTCCTACGGACTTGGCGGTTCAGCAAAGGGGAATTCATCTTGTATCTTCTTGTGTTTGCTGTACTAGCCACTCTATGGAGGATATTCCTCACTTATTTGTTTATGGTTTGGTTGCCTCAGAGACGTGGCTATTCTTTGGTCAGAAGTTGGGGATTTCTCTTGCCATGTATAATGTTCGTTCTATTCTTTCGTCTTGGTGGTTTGGGAAGAACCAGCGGAAAAATTCTGGTATTTATTGGCTTTGTCGACTCCTCCCATGTTTTATCTTTTGGGAGCTTTGGAAACATAGAAACAAGGCCAAGTTTGACAATACTCCTATGACTTCAAGGGCTGTTATTAGGGATGTTTTTTCTCATATTGTTGCTGTGGTTCGAGCCTTCAAGGTTAGCTTTCCTTATTCTGTGGACAACTTTCAAGTGCTGGAACAATTTCAAATTCCTGTGTGTTCTAACCCCTCCCGGTCTATGAGGTTAGTTCACTTGCATTCTCCTTTGGTTGAGCAATTTAAGTTGAACACGGATGGGGCATCTAAAGGTAATCCGGGGCCTAGTTCAGGTGGTGGGATTTTTCGAGATAAACATGGTAATATTATTTTTGCTTTTTCAAAGTATTTTGGCTTTGGAACTAATCTCATGGCGGAAACAAAAGCTGTGTTGCATGGCCTCTCTCTTGCTTTAAAGTTTGGAATCACTTCTTTATGGCTTAAGATTGATTCAGAGATTCTCCTCAAAATTCTAATTCTGGATTACCACATACCTTGGAATATTTGGTATGAGGTTCAACATATCAAATGTTTGTTGGGTCAGATTGTAGTTCGAATCACGCACATTCTTCGGGAAGGTAATAAAGTGGCGGATGGGCTTGCTAATATAGCTGCAATTTCGAGAAGTGACTCTGAATTTTATGATTTCCATCATCTCTCCCATGTTTGTAAAGGTGCTTATCGTTTAGATAAAGCATCTATCCCGTATATTAGAATTCATTAGTTTTCTCTTGGCTAGATATAGACTTTTTCTATGGATTTTAGACACCCCTTCCTTGATTGTAGAGGAGCTTACAACTTGTGTAAGTCCTCTCCCCTAGGTTTTTCTTCCAGGTGGTTGAGGTTGTCATGTCCCCCACCATGCTTGTATTTTTTGCTTATTAATAAAACCTAGGGAGGTCCCGTCCTCCTTTCGCCAAAAAAAAAAAAATAAAAAAAAAATCTGAATGTGTTGGTGATGCAAAACAGGGAACCACTTTAGGTAATTCTGGGGTTGTTCCTAAGATTGCTAAAAGAGGCCAAAAGCTTCCAGAGGTGGTTAATGCAGCTCTTAAAAAAGCGTGTGCTGTTGTGATAAACAAAGGTAATGAAGGTAGGATGCCTACAACGCTAGCTGAAGACCCCATTAGTGAAGGCATGGTTGAGGGTGTCAAGAATGATTCTCTTAACATTGTAATTCAAAATGTTGAAAAATTTAAAGAGCAAAATCATACGGTCATAGTGGACGATTCTAATGAGTCTATCTCCACAGAGGCTAAGGAATTCTCAAATTCTGGGACTAACTTGGATGGATTGAACTTATCTCCTCGGGCTCCTAAGTCAAATATGTTTGTCACGGACAATGCAGGTTCTACTCCTTTCACAACTAATTCCTCAAAAAATATTGATGCTGATGGATTTACTAAGGTGGTTTCTAGGAAACACCGAAGTAAATCATATTCCCCACCTTCTTAATCACTTTAGTGGTTTCTTTTATTCATCGTTTTATGTTTAAATGGTAGCATTATTATCATGGAATGTGCGTGGCATGGGTAATAGGGCCACTTTCAGAAGAGTTAAATGATTGTTCAGGTTGCATGGGGCTTCTTTTATTGCAATTTCTAAACCTAAGTTATCTCCGATGCATGTTGTTCCTATTCAAAGGAAATTGGGTTGTGTTGGTAGTGCTTACAATTGTAATAGTAAAATTTGGTTTTTCTGGAAACATGGCTTTGATTGCCACATGATTCATGACTCCAGTCAAGAGTTAACGTTACAAGTGTCTCATGCTGCTGGGGATTCTTCTATCCAGATAACGGTGGTATATGCAAGCTGTGACCGTTATGATCGTCGGGAGCTTTGGGATAATTTAATGGAGCTGAGTTTGTGTACTAATCCTTGGCTTGTTACGGGGGACTTTAATTGTGTTCTTGATCAATCGGAAAAAAAGGGAGGCAAACCTATTCGTAATAAGGTAGTGGCTGAATTCTCGGATATGATGCAATTTTCTGGATTAATTGATGCAGGATATATTGGAAATAAACTCACTTGGGTTGATAAACCAAGAGGAAGGCCTATTATTTATCAACGTTTGGATAGAGCTCTATATAATAATTCTTGAAAAAAACAATGATTGACCGTTTGACTTTTTCTCCCTTCTCTCTCTTCTAGCCTTCTTCTTCTTGCTGCCGTCGAAACCCTAATTAGGGTTTCAAATTCGATTTTCCTTTGCTTTCCTGTGTTCATGGCTTCCTTTAATGGTCATGGTATGTTTCCTATTGCGGGTACATCGTTTTCTTTCAAGGACGGTTCTTTCCCAGACATGCAAGGAAACCCTAGCGCCATCAAAATCCCTAGCGCAGAAGGAAATACTAATGCGTCTCCTACTAACGCATCTGGTATCAATCCTAATCCTTTTCCCAATCAAATTCCTAGTACCCCGCAGCCTCAATCTCCTACAAAGGTTAAATCCTTTGCGTCGCTTCTCAAGAATTCCACAGCAACTCCGGTTTCTTCCCTGAATTTGGCTCCGATGTCTTAACACAAAGGTGAACCTGCTGTTAAACCAAAGAGATGATCCAAACCCTAGCACAACCATTCAAGTTTACGCTGGTTGGGAAGTTTTCGCATGGCAGGCCTTCCATGGAAATTACTCGTCAGCACTATGTTAAGTTTGGATTGAAAGCAGATTTTAAATTGGGCCATGTGGATTCCAAGCATATCCTCATTCAATTGGTTCATGAAGGGGATTTTAACAGACTTTGGTCAAAGGAACAATGGCATTTAGGGAGATTCCCTATGAGGGTTTTTACCAGGCTGAATAGTAGTACTACCACTAGCATGAACATCCTTAGGCAACGGTGTAGAGCTTTCATGGATACCAGATTTTTTGAGAGATGTAGGGGAAACAAAAGGGACACTTCTCCTTGAAAGGAAACTGAAACCATTAGTAACAATATTAGAGGAACTTGAGGGCTTTGATGCCAAAGAAGAATTTACTATTTTTGATGTCACCATGTGAGGTTTGTTAACCACAGGATTAGTGTTTGAAACTTTATCTACCACAGGGTCTGCTATAGCTCCATCCGAATCAACAATAGTGTGCTGCTCATGCATGGAAGTAATTGGGATACTTTGGATTCCAAATTTAATACCATCATCTTTTCTCTTCTCGATATACTTTAGATTCTGATTAGGGTTACCCTGGTTGGACTTGATCAAATCTTTCTTGTTCATCTCTTTAATTAACTCCAGAATTTGTTGCTGCACCATCTTGAATGTTCTTCCCTTTATCAACTTTAGTGACCTCAAGATTTTTAGTACCATCTTGCTTCGGATTTAAGAAGTAACAGTTGCTCATATCATGGCCAAGCTTATAGCAATGCTTGCAATAATAAGGAAGATTATCAAATTCAAGGGGCTGCCAGAAACTATCAAAATCATCTCCACAATCAATATAAACCCTAGAAGGCAACTTCTTCAACAAATCTACTTGCACTAACATTTTAGCAATACTAGGTCTCGATAAATCTTAGGAGCTGCTTTTTGAGAATGATCCAAGTGAAGAGAATCGTGCATCGCTTCATCTTGCTCAAGCCAATCTTTCTTATAGGCTAAAAATTGAAGAGGGGTTTTGGATGCAAAAGGCCAACCTTGCATGGCTTAAAGATGGCGATAATAATACAAAGTATTTCCATTCTTATGTGAAAAAGAGGCGGCAACAGTTATTCATTCACAGAATTAGAGGTGCTAATGGGGATTGGATTACAGATCAAAATGGAATTCAAAATGAAGCCATTCGGTTCTATTCGGATCAACTCAATGGTTAAACTTTCTTGTCTTCCGATCATTTGCTGGATTTCATTCCTCGTTTAATCAATGATGGAGATAATTTAGATCTGGTTGCCCCTCCTTCATTGGAAGAGCTTCAAATGGTTGTCTTTGGTATGAGTAGCTCTAGTGCTGCTGGTCCGGATGGTTTTACGGGTATGTTTTATCATTCTTGTTGGGCATTATTCGTGCTGATCTTCATAGGGCTGTTTTGGATTTTTTTCGGGATTTCATTTACCTAGGAGTTGGACAAGTACTCTGATTGTCACAATTCCTAAGGTTTCTGCTCCATCTGGTTTTTCTGAGTTTAGGCCAATCAGCTTATGTAATTTCTCTAATAAAGTGACCACTAAGCTTTTGAAGTTACATCTCCAAAACATCCTCCCTCGTATTATTTCCCCTCAACAAAGTGGTTTTGTTAAGGGTCGACTGATTCATGAAAATGTTCTTTTAGCCCAAGAATTGCTACAGTCTCTTACTCGGAAAGTCCATAGATCTAATTTGGCTCTGAAATTAGACACGGCAAAGGCGTATGACCGTTTATCCTGGTTTGCTTTGATAAAGGTTTTGAGATGCTTTGGCTTTTCTGAAGTATGGATTGATATGATTTTCCGATGCATTAGTTCTTGCTGGTTTTTGATCTTGGTCAATGGGGAAGCTTGTGGTTATTTTGCTTCTTCTCGGGGTTTGCGACAAGGATATCCTATATCTCCTAGTCTATTCATCATTTCTACAGAAATTCTTAGTAGGGGTTTGAACAATTTGCATGAGCAACACCCCCATATTTCGTATCACACGAGCCATTTACATGTTCCTATTATCTCCCATCTTTCATATGCGGATGATGTGATTCTTTTCTGCAATGGAAGTGTTAGTTCGTTGGAATTTCATATGGACTTTCTTCGTGAATATCAAGATTTTTCAGGGCAACTTGTCAGTATCTCTAAATCTTGCTTTATTGTTGGGAGAGATAGTGCTGATAGAGATAATATAATTGCGCATATTATGGGTTTTCAAAAGAAACATCTTCCTCTTGTTTATCTTGGATGCCCGTTATACATCGGTAGAAAGACTCAAGCTTTATTTGATCCAATTATGGCTAAGCTTCACTCTCGGCTAGAGTCTTGGCAAGGTAAAATTCTTTCTCCAGGAGCTAAATTAACTCTTATTCAATCTTGCCTTCAAGCTATTCCAATTTACTACATATCTCTTCTTGAACCGCCTAAAGGAGTTTTTCAAGCTCTCAATAGGCTAGTGGCAAATTTCTTTTGGAGAGGTGTTGATAGGTTTAATAAATGTCATTGGGTGGCTCGGACTGAATTTTCTTGGCCAATCGATGAAGGAGGCCTTGGTCTTCGGAATTTTGAGGAAATGTCATTTGCTTTCTCTATGAAATTATGGTGGAGGTTTAGAACATCTAAATCCTTATGGGTTTCCTTTTTGTTTGAAAAGTATTGCCACAACTCTCACCCTTTAGATGCTCATGTTCAAATTGGGTCCTCTCATATTTGGAAGTGTATGATTGTTGCTAAAGATTTTGTTGAAGAGCGAATTCGTTGGGGTGTGGGAAATGGAGAGTTGTCTATTCATGAAAAATGGCTGCCTAATGTTCAAATTCCTTCATCGTTAGATCATATCCAAGTGTTCTCTTTGTTTGAGAATGGAAATCTCCGTGTTGACCATGTAAGACAATTGCTTGGGCAGCAGATTCTCCTTGCTATCCAAGACAATGATGTTCATCTTTCCCATACTCCGGATGTGCCTTTTTGGAGCCCAGCTAGTTCGGGAAAGTTCTCCCTTACTTCAGCTTGGAAAGAATATCATGTTCCAAGAACTCGAAGTTCGGTTTTTGCTTGGTGCTGGAACAAATATATTCCAACCAAAATCTCAATTTTTTTATGGAAGACCCTTTGTTCAGCAATCCCAACAGATGAGAACATTCAAAGGAAAGGTATTTTTTTGGTATCTAAATGCCATTGTTGCTCCTTGCCTTGTGCTGAAACTATGGCCCATATTCTTTTACACGGTGACATTGCTTCTAAAGTTTGGTGGTTTTTTGGAAATCTCATTGGGTTCAGAATTGAGGGCGCTTCTTTCTCTCAAAGGCTGATTTCTTGGTATGCTATCAAGTCTAAGAATACAAGTGATGGGGAGCGTTGGCTTGCTGATATTCTTCCTGGGGTCATTGGTTGGGAACTTTGGAAGCATAGAAATAAATGCAGATTTGAGGATGTTTCTCCGAGCTATAGCATTGTTATTCAACGTATTAGGCAGCTTGTTATTGACATTTTAAAGGCCCATAAGCTCTCTTTCTCGGCTGGAGTTATGGATGGAGATATGGGTAGGTTTTTTTTGCTGCAATACCGTAGCAAAGTCCAGAATGCTTTGAAGCTTGTTAAATGGCTTCCTCCTAATCTGAACCAAGTAAAAGTAAATTCTGATGGTGTTTCTTGTGGTAATCCTGGTGTAGCAGCTGGAGGAGGTATCATTCGCAACTCTTCTAGGGAATTCTTGTTTGGTTTTGGTAAATTCTATGGTGTTGGTACTAATATGATGGCTGAATCAAAGGCAGCTCTTGATGGTCTCCTATATGCTCATCGAGGGGGTTTTCTTCATGTTTGGTTAGAATTAGACTCCGAGGTTCTTGTTCAGATTCTCAATAAAAAGTACAACGTCCCTTGGGATGTGTGGTATATTATCCAAGCTATTTATCGCCTTATGGATGTAATGGAAGTAAAGATTACTCATATCTTTCGCGAAGGAAACAAGATTGCTGATACCTTGGCTAACCATGCAGCAAATAATGAAGGTAATTCTGAGTTTAATGATCTTAATGCTTGCCCAACTTCTTGCCGTGGCCTTCTCATTCTGGATAGAAGTTCTGTTCCTCATATTTGTTTGTAGTGTGTTGACTACAATTAACTTCCTAGGCTATATTATTTTCAGATTTCTCATGTATTGGATAGGTCCCCCCCCCCCTTTTCTGTAGAGGTTCTTATGGCTTGTATAAGACCTCCCCCTAGTCTTTTATTTCTCGGTGATTAAGGCCGTCATGTCCCACACCGGTGCTTTGTTCCTTTTTTCTTTATTTAATAAAATCTAGGGAGTACCGTCTCCTTTCGCCAAAAAAAAAAAATATAATAATGCTTGGGCAGAAAAGTTTCACCTTACTTCGGTTCAACATTTAAACCGGACCTGCTCTGATCATGCTCCGCTTGTTGTTCAGGTTAAAGTAGCAGCTGATATGACGAGAGGTGCTTTTCGCTTTCTTAATGTATGGCTGAAGCATTCTTCGTTTATTCCTATGGTCCAACAGTCTTGGGGTGAATCTATGGATTGAAGGCTGATGGTTAAATTTGCTAAGAAGCTTGCCCGGTTACGAAAGGTTATTGTTATTTGGAATAAAGAGGTGTTTGGGAGAGTGGATGTGAATGTTAAATTGGCTGAAGAAGATGTGTCTCATAAGGAGGATAATTTTCAGAATAATCCTACCGAGTCTAAGAGAGCAGCCCTTAATTTAGCTCAAGCAAATCTGCTAGCGCATTTAAAGAATGAGGAAGATTTTTGGCAGCAAAAGGCTAATATTTCATGGTTAAAAGATGGAGACCGAAACACGAAGTTTTTTCATTCGTATGTTCGAAAGAAGAGACAGAAATTACATATTCATAGAATTCGGGGACAGGATGGGCAGTGGTTTAGTTCCAAAGCTGACATTCAACATGAAGCGGTTTCTTTCTTTTCTGATCAGCTGCAAAGCACTCATGATAACCCTAATGATGATATTCTTGAGGTTATTCTGAGAATAATTACAAATGATGATAATGAGATGCTTACCGCTGCTCCATCTTTGGATGACATAAAGAATGTTATTTGGTTAATGAATGGTCAAAGTGCAGCCGGCCCAGATGGTTATATGGGGGAGTTCTATAAACAATGTTGGGATATCATTAAAAAGGATTTCTTTAATGCGATTTTGGAATTCTTTTCAGGTTTTCCCATGCCTCGGAGTTGGACCTCTACTCTTATTGTGCTGCTACCTAAAGTCGATGCTCCTAGAATTATCTCTCCACAACAAAGTGGCTTTGTCCAAGGTAGATTGATCCATGAAAATATTTTGTTGGCTCAAGAACTTATGCACTCTATTAAAAAGAAGGTTTGGGGTTCTAATGTGAGTCTTAAGCTGGACATGGCTAAGGCTTATGATCGCATCTCTTGGTTCGCTTTAATCAAAGTTCTAAGGAAGTTTGGATTTTCGGAAGCTTGGAATGATTTGATATATCGCTGCATTTCGTCTTGTTGGTTTTCGGTGCTCGTTAATGGAGAGAGTTCGGGGTTTTTCCATTCTTCTCGGGGGCTACGCCAAGGAGATCCTATTTCTCCTACGCTTTTCATTATACCAGCTGAGGTTCTAAGTAGGGGTTAAACTTATTGCATACAGATTTTCCTCAATATCGATATCGAGCACATATTCATACTCCTATGGTTTCTCACTTTGCGTACGCGGATGATATTATTATCTTCTGTAATGGTGCAAAAGATTCTCTTGACGCTCACATGCGATGCTTACAATGGTATCAAGCCTTCTCAGGGCAACTTGTGAATACGGGAAAGTCTTGTTTTATTTCAGAAATAGGAGATGGAAATAGAGATGCTATTATTTCGGAAGCAACTGGTTTTATTAAACAGCCCCTTCCTATTACCTATCTTGGATGTCCTCTCTATGTTGGGAGAAAGAGGATTACGTTATTTGATCATGTTCTTCAAAAGATGGCTGATCGTCTAACCACTTGGCAAGGTAAAATTCTTTCATTTGGAGCAAAGTTGACTCTTATTAAAACTTGTCTCCAAGCTATTCCTCTCTACTATATCTCTTTACTTGAGCCTCCTAAAGGAGTTTTTTCTTTTTAAAGAGGGATCGATAGTGGTTCCCCACTTACCCCCTTATAATAATGATGTCCTAGGAGGCATGGGAAGGGATCGAACCTGAGACCTCACACATTGTGAAGTTTGGCTCTACCACTGAGCCACTCCTTAATAATGATGTCCTAAAGGAGTTATTAATTCCATGTACCGGCTGATTTCTAATTTTTTTTTTTTTTGGTCCAATGATGAGGGGCAAAAGAAATGCCATTGGGTTAGAAAAGAATTAATGTTTCTGCCTACTTTGGAGGGAGGATTGGGTCTTCGTCGTTTTGAAGATTTATCTACGGCTTTTTCTATGAAATTGTGGTGGCGATTCCGTGGAACCTCAACTCTATGGTCTGATTTCTTGCGAGATAAGTATTGTTTCGGCACACACCCTATGGATGCGAATGCTCCTTCTTCTGCATCTCACATTTGGTGAAGAATGTTGCAGGCTAAAGATCTTGTAGAGGATAATATGGCGTGGAGGGTTGGTAGGGGAGATATTTCAGTCCATGAAAAATGGGTTGAAGGTCCCCGTCTTCATCTCCCGGGCAATCATGTTGAGATTTCTTCCTTATTCGTTGATGGGCTTATTCGAACTGATTTTGTTCGTCTTACGTTTGGTTCACAGCTTTTAACCTTGATACAACATCATTGGGTTACTATTACTAATGTTCCTGATGCCCTTTATTGGCTTCCATCGACAAAAGGGCAATTTTCTATATCGTTGGCTTGGCAGATTTGTAGGGAGAAGCATGCAGAGAATGTGATTTTTTCGAATATTGTTGGCATACTCATATACCTCTTAAAGTTTCAATCTTCCTATGGAGGCTTTTACATAATGGTCTTCCAACTGATATGGCCATTCAATCAAGGGGAGTTCCTATTGCTTTGTCTTGTGTTTGCTGCTCTCAACATTCTATTGAGGATGCAAAACATTTATTTGTTGATAGTGAAGTGGCGGGTGAAGTGTGGTCTTTCTTTGCTAAAATGCTTTGGGTTTCGGGTCATCTAAATGGAATTCGGTCTATTCTATTTTATTGGTGGTTTGGTAAACCGAAAGGCACAAATTCAGGTATTTTATGGCTTTGCCGTATCCTTCCTTGTTTCATTTTATGGGAAGTATGGAAATCTCAAAATAAGGCCAAATTTGAGAACATTCACATGAGCTACAGGGCTGTTATTGGAGCTGTTATAAAACAGACTCCGGACATTGTTAATAAGGCTTTCAATCTGAGTTTTCCGAGGTCTACTTTGGAAAATCAGATTTTTGAATGTTTTAAAATGCCTTTGGCTTCTCATTTTACTCGCCAATTAAGGTTAGTCCTTTGGAAAGCCCCTTCTCTTGAATTGTTAAAGCTTAACACGGATGGAGCATCAAAAGGAAATCCGGGAATTATATCGGGTGGTGGTATTTTTAGAAAACGGAATGGTGATATTCTGTTTGCCTTTTCTAACTTTTATGGGTAAGGTTCAAACATGCTTGCTGAAGCTAAAGCTGTCTTAGATGGTCTTGGGTATGCGCATCGTTTCGGGATCACCAATCTTTGGCTCGAAATTGACTCCGAAATCCTGTTGAATGTGTTGATTCATGAATACCATATTCCTTGGAGTATATGGTATGAGGTCTAGCAAATCAAAAATCTTTTGAATGTAATTGGGGTTTGAGTTACTCATATCTTCCGAGAAGGCAATAAGGTTGCTGATGGTTTGGCTAATGCGGCTGCATTCTCTAAAGCATTGACGGTTTATTACTCATTTAATTCTTTACCTCATAGCTGTAAAGGTCCTTACAAGTTAGATAAAGCAGCTATCTCTTATATTAGAATCTAAGTTTCTTATCGCTACACTTTTGTATAGGCTTTTTTAAATGCGTTGTAGGCTCCCCTCCCTTTATTGTAGAGGCTCTTACAATTTGTGTAAGACCTCCCCCCTTGACTTTTATTTCTGGTGGTTGAGGTTGTCATGTCCCCCGCCATGCTTTGTAATTTTCTTTATCATTAATAAAACCTAGGGAGGTACCGCCCTCCTTTCGCCAAAAAAATAAAAATTGTAGTCACCCTAGGAGCTCTTGGAGATAAATTTAAGGAGCTGAAAGTGTCCATTTTGGCCAAAGAAGACATTTTAGCTCACATAGCAGAATCATCTCTAATTGGTGTTTGTAATTTAAGGGGGTTAGATCTCATACGATCACCAAATCATTTGCCCTAGGCTATTCTCTCTAGGGTTTCGTCTCCTCCCTCTCCGATTCTAGGGTTTTGGCCTAGGGTCTTTGCCGGCGGCTATGGCTCCCCCGGTCTCTCTCTTCCCTTCACTGAACTCTAGCTCACACAATCCTTACTACAATCCTTCGATCTCTCAGAATTCTAATCTCGCTCAAAACCCTAGCGCGGCACACAACCTTTGTGCGGCGCAACATGCCCCCCATGCAAACCCTAACACTAACCCTACCCCGTCCATCCAAACTTATCCTAATCCTTCCGATACCGTTGGAATTCAATCCAGATCTCATACGATCACCAAATCATTTCCAGACTTGTTTTCCCAGCCAGCAATTCATTCTCAGAATGGGGTTTCGAACCCTATCAATTCCGCAGCTACATCAATTCAAACAGGTAATTACAAAGGGATTCCCTCGGTGAAACTCAATAAAGATTTCATTGATGCTTTTGCTAAACCTTTTAAATTTTCTCTGGTTGGTAAATTTTCACATGGGCGTCCTTCCATGGAAGAGGCACGGATCTCTTTTGTCAAGTTTCAACTTAAAGGCAGTTATAAATTGGGTCATCTTGACTCTCGGCACTTGTTAATCCAACTGACCAATGAGGAAGACTACCAACGGATGTTTATGAAGGAGACTTGGTATGTCTCTCGTTATCCTATGCGCACTCTAGCTTGGACTCCGGCGTGGAGGTCGGAGCAAGAATCTTCTATAGTTCCTGTTTGGGTAGGGCTTCCTTCTCTACCAATTCATTTGATGAATAAAGCTTTCCTTTTCACATTGGCCTCTATGATTGGAACCCCTCTAAGCTTAGATAAAGCTACCTCTGAATTCTTGAGGCCAAGTATTGCTAAAATTCTCATTCAAGTTGATGTCCTTAAAAAACTCCCCCATGAGATCTATGTTGATTGTGGTGATGCTTGTCTTAGTTTTTTTCAAAGGGTGGAATATGATAATTTACCAAGTTATTGTAAACACTGCTGGATGTTTGGGCATGAGTTTGCTCAGTGTAAAAAAGCTCACCCTCATTTGAATGTTACTAAGCAGCAATCAAATCTTGTTCAGAAGAGTCACAGAATGTTGATGGAAATTCTGATTCTACCAAAGTTTGGGCAGAAAAATCCAAAGTCGATAGTGCTAAGGAAAAGGATGATCTACATGGGGAAAAATTTGCCTGTTTCCAGAATGGTGATAGTGTTAAAGGCAAGGAGTCAAAGATGGTTCTGCTAGTAGTGAGCAACATTTGGGGGAAGGTCCTAGAGTGGCGAAAAGGGGGCTACCTTTGCCGGAGGCTGTTCAGAAAGCCCTACAAAGGGCGTGCTCTAATGTTGTAAAGGAATGTAGTCAAAAAACTGTCCCAGATACTTTAGAAGAGGCAATAAATACCTCTACTAAATCTGTTTTGGTGGACGGTAATAATGATTTAGCTTCCATTCAAGGAAAAATAAATGTCCATAAAGAGCAACAGGTTGGTTTGGCTTCGGATAACACAAATTTTGTTGAGGTGATTGCTGTTGATGAGGAGATTAATCATTCCATTTCAGGTCTTAACCTCTCCCCTCATGCTTCATCTAAGTATGTAACTGAATTAGCAGGCTCTACTCCTTTTCTCAACCCTAACTCCACGACGGATGCTGATGGTTTTACTATGGTTTCTTCTCGAAAGAATCGTAGTAAATCTGCTAGTCCTCCATCTTAACTTTGCTCGTTGGAGCTACTCTTATTTTTTTCCTATTGTTTCTCAATGGTAGCTGTTCTCTGTTGGAATCTCCGTGGTTTAGCTAATAATGCCACCATTCGGAGAATGAATAAATTGTTTAACTTGCATCGGGCTTCTGCTATGGCCATTTTTGAGCCAAAACAGCACCCCTGTCATATCCCTTCTATTGTTCGTAAGCTTCATTGTACTGGAGGTTTTTCAAATACTTGTGCTAGAATATGGTTTGTGTGGAAGCATGGATTTAATTGTCAAATTATTCATGAAGGTGTTCAATCTCTTACGGTTCAGATTTCTCATGTGCTATGGCCTAATCCGGTGATTGTGACTTGTGTTCATGCTCTTTGTAACAAATATGATAGAAGAGAGTTATGGGATGACTTAATATCTCTTAGTTCCACTCAGCTTGCATGGATGGTTTGTGGGGTTCTTGATCAAGAAGATAATCTTGGAGGGGTTCCTGTCATGCCTGAGAAGATAAGGGAATTTTCTGATACTATTCAAGTTGCTTCTCTTATAGATGCTGGATTTATGGGTTCTAAATATACTTGGTGGAATAAAAGATTGGGTAGGAGGTCTATTCTCCAACGTATAGATAGAGTTTTCTATAATGAGTTGTGGTTGCATTCTTTTAATAGTACAGCTATTACTCATTTAAATAGAACTTGTTCTGATCATGCACCGCTGCTGATTTCTATTAAAGTGGATGCCGAGACAGTAAAAGGTTCTTTCCGCTTCATAAATGCTTGGATTAATCATGCTTCCTTCAGTGATACAGTGTCTCAATCTTGGAAGGAGTGGATGGATGGTAGGCCTATGGTTTGTTTCGGTAAGAAGCTTGCTCGGCTAAGGAAATCTTTATCTGCTTGGAATAAAAATGTTTTTGGTCGTATTGATCATCAAATTGCTCTTGCTGAGGATGAAGTATTGAAGAGAGAAAGGGAGGTTGAATATGATCCTTGTGCCGAGAATAGGGCTGCTCTTAGCCTTGTACTGTACAGGCACATTTACAGCATACTCTTAACATTGAGGAGTCTTTTTGGAGACAAAAAGCTAATATCCGGTGGATTAAAGAAGGTGATAAAAATACTAAATTTTTTCATGCTTATGTAAAAAAGACAAAGATTGTTCATTCATCGGATCCGAGACAGGGAGGGTAATCTTCTTACTTCTAAAGAAGACATTCAAAATGAAGCCGTGGCATTTTATCACCATCAGTTTCGGGCTGAAGTGGCGGAGTCGTATTCTAATGATCATGATGATCTCTTACATCTTATCCCCTCCTTGATTACCAATGAAGACAATGCATCTCTTATTGCTACTCCTTCTTTGTAGAGGAGATTTATGAAGTTGTTAAAGGTATGAACGGTCAAAGTGCTGCTGGCCCGGACGGTTTTACAGGTTTGTTTTACATGGCTTGTTGGGACATCATTAAAACTGATCTTCATCGCGCTATAAAGGAGTTCTTTGCTGGTTTTGAAATGCCTCGATCTTGGACTAGTACGTTAATTGTTACTCTTCCCAAGATTGAGTCTCCTAATTCTTTCTCGGATCTCCGTCCCATTAGTCTTTGTAATTTCTCCAACAAGATAATTACTAAATTATTTACTATTCGTCTGGGTCAGATTTTACCTCGGATTATTTCTCCTAATCAGAGTGGATTTGTCAAGGGTAGAGTGATCCATGAAAATATTCTCTTGGCTCAAGAAATGATGCATTCTATTATCAAGAAAGTCCGTGGGTCCAATATTGCTATTAAGTTGGACATGGCCAAAGTGTATGATAGAATTTCCTAGGTCTCCTTGATTAAAGTTCTCAAGAAATTTGGTTTTGCTATTGAATGGGTCGATATGGTATATCGCTGCATTTCAGGATGTTGGTTTTCTATTTTATTAAATGGAGAAAGTTGTGGTTTCTTTAAGTCTTCTAGAGGGTTACGTCAAGGTGATCCATTATCCCCTAGCTTATTCATTACTGCAGCTGAAATTCTCAACCGTGGCCTTAATTTTCTTCATGAAAGCTAGCCTCGTTTTCGATACAAAACACATCCTCACACTCCTATTGTTTCTCATCTCTCCTATGCGGACGACATTATCATATTCTGCAATGGAGCGCTGGATTCTCGTCACCAACACATGTCTTGTTTGGAGAAATATCAATCTTTTTTCGGGTCAATTTGTTAGCATTGGAAAATCATGTTTTGTAACCGGGAAATTTGATGAGGCCAAAGATGCTGCTATTATGGCTGCCACGGGGTTTCAAAAGAAGGACCTTCCTTTATCCTATTTGGGATGTCCTCTCTATGTGGGCAGGGAAAGTTGCTTTCGTATGGTGCTAATGTAACACTTATTAAATCCTATCTTCAATCTATTCCTTTGTATTATATGTCCATTATTGAGCCTCCCAAAGGTGTTATAACAGCCATGCAACGAATGATCATGAATTTCTTTTGGAGTGGTATTGATGGGCATCATAAATGTCATTGGATTGGTTGGGATTGGGTTAGTAAGCCTCAAGATGAAGGAGGTCTTGGTATTCGGAAATTTGAAGACATAAGTACGTCTTTTGCCATGAAACTATGGTGGCGGCTCCGTGGGTCTGCTTCGTTATGGTCTTCTTTTATGCTCGGCAAATATTGTTTTGAAATACATCTAATGGATGCCCTGATTACAAGTTTTGCTTCTCATGTTTGGAGAAGAATGATTAGTGTTAAAGACTTCATGGAAGATCGTATTGGTTGGAGGGTTGGGCAAGGTCTTATTTCTATCCATGAGAACTGGCTGGATGGTATTCCTCCTAGCCTCCCCCATGATCATGTTGAAATTTTGACCTTGTTTGAAAATTCTCATCCTCGTCATGCCCACATTCAAGATTCTTTTGGACAACCTCTGCTCTCTTTAATTTTGGAGCAACAGATTTTACTTAGTGGGGTGGAAGATACGATTATTTGGAAGCCTTCGACCTCGGGAAAGTTTACAACAAATTCTGCTTGGCGTGAATGCCGTCAAAGGCAAGTTACTCACATGGTTTTCAAAAATATTTGGCATAAACACCTTCCTATCAAGATGTATATCCTTCTTTGGAGAGATTTAAATCGGGGGCTTCCTACGGATGACAACATCCAAAAATGAGGTATTCAATTGGTTTCGAAATGTTTTTGTTGTGCTACTCCTCATTATGAATCTATTGATCAAAATTTTGTGTTTGGAGAGTTGGCTAGAGCAGCATGGTCTCATTTTGCTAATCTTCTTGGTAAATCGCTTCAAATGGGAAATTTTAGACAGCTTCTTTGCTCGTGGTGGTCTAAAATTCCTAGGGGCTCAAGCATGTTTTCAAAATGGCTCTTTCAGATTCTTCCCGAGGTTATATGCTGGACTTTGTGGTGTCACCAGAACAAATGGTTTTTTGAAGGAATCAAACCTCTCCTTCACACTTTAATCTCCTCTACTATTTAACAAGTGATCGATATCCTCAAAGCTTTCAAGCTGTCGTTTGCTAGTTCTGAATCTCACTTGGCCCAAGTCTTTTCTATTAGCACAGTGTTCCCTCGGCCTAATGTTATTCGATTAGTCACTTGGTCTAAACCGGCTCATGGTATATACAAATTAAATACGGATGGTGTGTCTAGAGGGAACCCAGGTATAGCCTCGGGTGGTGGTATTTTCCGTAACTCTCATGGGGACTTCATGTTTGCATTTGGCAAGTTTTATGGGGTTAAAACCAATATGTGGGCTGAGGCTAGGGCTGCTCTTGATGGTCTTCTTTATGCTCAGGAATTTGGTATTGCTAATGTTTGGTTAGAGGTGGATTCGGAGGTTCTAATGAAAATCATCACAAAGGTGTATCATATTCCGTGGGACATACAATATTTTATTCAAAGGATCCATTATATTATGAGTTTTATTCACGTTCGAGTTACTCACATCTTGAGGCAAGGTAATCATGTTGCTGATGGGTTAGCAAATGAAGCGGCTGATCAAAAAACTAATCTTGTATGGTATCATCAATCTACTCTCCCTCCTTTGTGTCGTGGAGCTTACACTCTGGACAAGGATGGAGTTCCATCCATTCGGACCTGATTGGCTTAGTTCTATGGCTAGATGGTAGACTTCTCTCTATGGTTTGTAGGATCCCTTCCCTTTATTGTAGAGGGCCTTACGATTTGTGTAAGTCCTCCCCCCTAGTTTTCGTTTTCCCGGTGGTTGAGGTTGTCATGTCCCCCACCTTGTTTGTATGCATTTTCTTTAATTAATAAAATCTAGGGAGGTACCGTCCTCTTTTCGCCAAAAAAAAAAAGTAATTTAAGGGGGTCTTGAGCTATAGGAATCTCAACCTTCCCTTCCACTTCCGTGTTATTACCCAAACCAACCTTCATTTTTATTTCTGTTAACTTCTTGGAGAGAGCATCGTTTACCGATTTTGGTAGTTGAATCCCTCGTTTTGCAAAATACATTCCCGGAGTGATAGTGTTTTTTGAAGCATCCTTAGGTTGCCATACAGGAACCCCCATCTCACCCTTAGAAGTAACTTTATTGCTCTCCTTTGGATCAGATCTATTCTTTTCATTCACCAAATCAACCTTGCCATTTTCTTTTGCCAAATTAGCTTTAGCCGATTCTTTCTTGCCTTTGCTATTATCCCCATGCTTAACATATCTTGCCCTATTCCTAAGCCTATTCTATTACAATGGACTACCTAAAAAATGAAGTATAAATACTTCTTACATGAGGGTCTTAAGTCCTTGAAATAAATCTTAGGTGATGGATCAATCAAATCTAATCAATCCTATTACATTGAAACTGAGATATATGTGGGCATACCCAACAATCTCCCCCTATTTGATTGATGCCATTACCTACTATATCAGAGACAAACATTATACTTGATAATAACATGTCCAAATAAATGAAATTGGTAAATCATGTCTCAAGTTAATGCACACACTAGTCCAAGATATAGATTTCTAATCTATTCCAAATAAGGATAGAACATTACAAATGGAATGATAGAAACAACAGAAACACATTCAAATGATATATGAGTTTTAGTTTTGAAAATGTGTTTAAACAAAGTTTAAACTCTATGCATAAAGATATGAAACAGTTCAAATATAATGCATATGATTTTAAACAATAAATTCATTGTTCTACAAACAAGGAGTTTGAGTGAACAAGTTTTGAACCAATAGTGATGCTTTGTTCTCATTAATACTTGGAATGTAGGGAGTTACAGAATACAAGTATCCAACAGAACAAAATCAAAAGGTGCTAAAAATAAGTAAGCACTAAGACACTAATCAAAAAGGTTCTATCAACAAAAGATTATAACAATCTTAAAAAAAAACTAAGGATTAGGAGGCGCGTCATCGTCTTCCTTCAATCCTTCTTCTATCTCCTTTACGGAGCGCTGAATCTGCTTTGACATTTGAAGACAACAGTTGACAACACCATGAGTGTCAGTGACACCATCTCTAATGTAGCGCAGATGATTAACATTGATGCCCTGATACTCATCAATGGTGCGTTGAGTGATGGCTTGCTGTTGAGTAAGATTTTCTGCCACTATTTGAAAGTTAGCTTCAACAGCAGCTTATGCGGTGACAATATCAGCAGAAGTTCTTTTTGCACGCCTGTCTGCGCTGGAATGCGCGGCATTAAAGTGAGTAACAATCAGCTCCTTCAAAACATCTAACTTTGAAAGCAAGGAGCGAGATTTAAATGGCGCGGCGCTAGAGGAGGGCTCAGAAGAGGGCGCAGTGTCCATATGCGCGCTTGGAGCATTCTCGAGCTCATCCTTAATTTCCTTCAGCTTGTCCATCACAATCACTAACTTATCACTTTCACCTATGACTAAGTCAAGTAATTTCTTAATATCATCAGCAACACTGGTTTCCACTTGTTTGATAGCATCAATAAAAGCTTGACCATCAGTGACCTTGATTCCTCCTGCAATTCTATCATGAAGCTCAGAAAGTGTGTCTTTAAACAAGTCATTCATTTGAGCTATTGCATCGCTCCATTGCTGAGGGGTTAGAAAATGCTTGTCCCTGATGTCAGCGCCAATGCGCGTTATCTCCCCCTTAATGGCAGCAATCTCATCTGCCTGATTAGTTAACAATGAAGTATGAAGCTCAAATTGAGACTCAATTCGAGCTTGTCCCTGTTGGACTTGTTGAAGCAGAGAAATTACCATACTCAAATCAGAAGTGGGAGGAGGCATGGAATCAGATTGGGGCGCATGAGGAGTAGTGCGCCTGGCAGGTGAAGAAATAGGAGTTGTTTTTCGAGGAGGAGAAGGAAGGTATTCAGTAATTGAAGTAGGTTCTTCTGTAGTAAGGGGAGGCACAAGAGCCACATGCGCACGAGTAGATCTGCGCGTGATTAAAGGATCTGGCTCCCCCTCAATTTGATCCTCACTTAGGTCTCCAAATAACTCAGTAGATATTTGATCTCTGAGTTTCTGTTGATCAGCAGTGAGTGAGACAAAAGTTGGTTTAATAACTGGAGCAGGCGCAATAGGTTTCTTTGGAGGCGCAGTTGAGGTTTTCTTAGAAGACTTTAAAGGGGGCGCACGAACAGAAGGAGGAGGCGCAGTAGGGGCAGGGGCGCGTACATCAGCGCTAGACCCTACGCCTTTGCGCCTTTCTAACTTGGCCAATTCAGCAGCTTGCTTGATCTGATAGTCTTCATCTCGTTTTCTCTGCGCTTCAGCCAAACTGGCTGCCTGAGCGCGCTTGATAGCTTCCTGATCATCCTTTTCAGTTCAGGGGCGCTTTGATGGTCTGCCCTCTCGATCAACAACAGTTGCAATCCCTTTGCCTTTATCTGTACCTGCGCTAGTTCCAGCGTCAGGAGCAATTTCAGTTTCTGCGCCATCTGCTGCGCGATCTGCATTGCCATCATCCTTTCCTTCATCTGACTCAGTGGGTTCATCAACCAACTGAGCACCTTTAACCTTGGGCGCACGCTTTGCCATGCGCTTCCTGCGCCTCTTCAGTACCAAGCTGTCTTTACCAAAAACTGGTACATCATTAGTCTTGTAAGCTGGGTTTTCATTGACAAATTGAGCAAGGGCAGGGTATGCTAGGAAAATTTTGGTGAGGATTCTGCAATGAGTTTTAAACTTGGTCTTCCCTTCAGCCTTGTTCTTGTTGTATTTGGTTATCTGCTCCGACAAAGCCTTGAACAAAATCTGAGGCCAATTCAACCTAGCCTTTCCCATGATGGCAGCAGTATACTCCCACTGCTCCACAGTGAATCTGTTCACATTGCCGGTTTTGAACACGATCGAAGTATCTTACAAGATGCGCTATATGAGCGAGCAGATAACCACCATCCATAATCTCAACATTTTTGATGTTATTCAGAAGAGTAGGGATTTTGAGGTAAGTATGCGCTACAATGTTCTGCGCGACTACGGAGTAGGTGTTTGCTTGACCTGCTACACTTTGAGGGCCAGTAGTGCTAAAACTAACTATGTTCTTGATTGTTCTAGTAGAAATAGTTATATCAACATTTTGAACAGTGGCGCATATCCTGTAGCGCACGTATCCGTCAGTAGGCGTCTCAACAAGAGCAGCGGTTGAGAAAAATTCATCAACAAGGAGCGGAGAATAGAATGGTTGATCCAGCGTGAATAGTGGAGTGAGTCCAGCAGTGTGAAGGGTTGAGATGATTTCAAGCCCTATAGGATCTAGTGAGAGCTCAGCAAGATCAATCATCTCACCAGGTCTGAAATTTGCAATATCCTACAAAATAAATGATTTAAGTTAGAAATGAATTTAGGAGCATAGACACATAAAATAAGCAAAGTATAGACTAGGCGCAATCGAAATTTTAGGCGCATAGAATAATTAGGCGCAGAGAGTCATAGGCGCATAAGAGAGCACAATGAGTCAAGGCACATGATTATAGTAGGCGCATGAAATTTTGAAGGCGCATAGGAATACAAGGCACATGTTATGTTTCTATGAAAAATACTAAGGAAAATTAAAACATATAAAAATTTGACTAAGTATGAATTGAGGCGCATAATATGTTTAGGCGCATAATGTTATTAGGCGCATAAAGGATTGAGGCGCATAACATTTGTAATAGCCAGAGGCGCATACACATGTTAGGCGCATGAATCACTTTGAGGCGCATAATATCAATAGGCGCATAATCACACTAGGCGCATGGATGCATATTTAGGCGCATAACTATGTAAATAATTTATACTTAGCATAAAAACGCACAAACTAGCAAAAATCATAATCATTAAGGAATAAAGAATCAAACATGAAATTTTTTGAAAAACAAGTTTTGAAAATTTGAAACCCAAGTCATGCAAAAATATCGAAGAACACGAAGAACATGTCTTGAGTGCTCGAAGAACACCAAGAACACATAAATCATGAAACTTCACCAAATCAAGCATACAATATGTCAAAATGATCGCAAGAAGACAAGGATCACAAATATGTAAACCAAAACAAGTACAAAACAACAACAAATCCAGAAAATGGATTCAAAGATCCGAAAATTTGAAAAGTCTAAAAAAGGAAAATCTTCAGATTCGCAAAATATAACGAATTAATCGTTGAAAAGTTTAGTTATAAAGACTCAAAATCACGAAACCAACACAACCTAACAAACGATTTTGAAAACGGAGAATGGAAGCAAGTTCAAACAAAGAAAAATTGATTTTCGGTTTCTAAGAAGACAAAAACCCTGAAATTACGAAAATAAAATGCATAAATTAAGAGTTTTGAGTTCAAGAATTCATACCATTTCGCCTTGATCTGTCTTTGATGCTTTCTTAGGACCCATTAATATATATATAAAGAAAGAGTTGAAGAGAAAAAGAGGAAAATATAGAGAGAAAATAAGAGAGATAGAGAGACGGTGAGACTGAGAGAGACGGGAAGGAGAGAGGAAGTTGGTAGGTTATGATTAAAAAGGAAATGGGAAGGAGTAGAGTCAATATATATAGGGTTAGGTTTTCTAGAAAGGGGAAGTTGAAAAGATGGCATTTATGAGGGATTAATCTTGGAAAGGACGGCCATTAATGAGGGGTTTTAAGGAGGGGATGGTTATTTAAAGCTGAATGGCCCAAAGTACACTTGATGTGACATTTTGGGTAAAGAAAAACTGCTCCACTTTCCCTATAAGTGTATGAGCAATTTTGACTAATTTTTGCACAAACCCCAAAAACATCTGTTTTGGTGTAAGTTTGGGGTGCAAGAAATATATCCCCAGAAAATAAAATTTTGAAAAACGTAAAACGAGGGAAAAAATAATTGCACAAGTACCCTTGAACAATTATGGAATGTCAAAAAACAAAGATTCCTATAATAAATGACAAGAATTAACTCACCTAGTACTTGTGACAAATTGAATACGTTCAATCATTGAAATAATAAATTTTGATAGCGTTGATTGAGCCGCAATATTTAATGGGCGCTAGGAAGGCGCATTACTCATCTAGGTGCGCAGAATTATTCAGGCGCAATGAGTGAGTGGGGTGCGTAGGGTTTAGGCGCACCACAGTTTCCTTGAAACTTTTAAAAATGATTTAACTTTTGTACCTAGTATACTCATAACTCAACAAAACATAAAATCATTAGTAATAACAAAACTATATGGATTTAGTTGAGTTCAAGCATACCCATTTCACCTCTAAAAAAGATGAACCGTTTCGCGTCAAGTGCTTTCGTTAGAATGTTGGCGATTTGATAGTCGGTTCCCACGTGTTCTAAATGAATATTTCCTTTCTCCACGTGGTCCTTGAGGAAGTGATATTTGATGTCGATGTGCTTGGTTTTGGAGTGCATGACAGGATTTTCACAAACGGCAATGGTTAATGTGTTGTCGCAGTAAATGGGACAATTTTCTTCGATGATATCATAGTCCACCAATTGTTGCTTCATCCATAGTATTTGACAACAACAACTTCCCGCAGCGATATATTCTGCTTCCGTTGTTGATACAGACACTGAAGCTTGTTTCTTACTCGCCCATGACACAAGTCGATATCCAAGGAAATGACAAGTGCCACTCGTGCTTTTCCTATCAATTGTGCACGCTGCATAATCCACATCTGAATAACCTACAAGTTTAAAGTTCGAATCTTTGGTGTACCAAAGTCCAAGGTTAACAGTATCGGAGAGATATCTTATAATACGTTTCACAGCAACTAAGTGCACTTCCCTAGGGTCAGATTGATAACGAGCGCAAACACAAACACTAAACATAATATCGGGCCTACTAGCAGTAAGATAAAGGAGTGAGCCAATCATACCTCGATAGAGCGTTTGATCAACACGTTTACCTTTTAAATCTTTGTCGAGTTTGTTGCCGGTGGCCATTGGAGTGTCGTATGATTTAGCATTCTCAAGTCCGAACTTCTTGATTAAGTCCCTTGTATATTTGGCTTGATTGATAAAATGCCTTCATTCATTTGCTTGATTTGAAGCCCGAGGAAGAATGTGAGTTCTCCCATCATGCTCATTTCAAACTTGCTCTTCATTAGTTTCTCAAAGCGCTTGCAAAACAATTCATTAGTAGAACCAAATATAATATCATCAATATAAATTTGAACAAGTAATTTATGACCATTATGTTTGGTAATGAAGAGAGTTATATCAATTTTACCGCGAGTGAAGCCTTTTTCAATGAGAAACATTGATAGTGTATCATACCATGCTCTTGGTGCTTGTTTGAGCTCATACAAAGCTTTCTGGAGTTTGCACACATGATTTGGAAATTGTGAATCTTCAAACCCAGGTGGTTGAGCTACAAAGACTTGTTCTTGGAGTTGGTATTTAGAAACGCGCTCTTCACATCCATTTGATATAACTTCAAGTTCTTGTGAGCGGCGTAAGCTAGAAATAATCTGATAGCTTCAAGTCTTGCTACGGGCGCAAAAGTTTCATCGTAGTCGATTCCTTCCTCTTGCCTATAGCCTTATGCAACCAACCTTGCTTTGTTTCTCGTGATGGTTGCATTCTCCGTCTTCCCTAGGGTAATCCCTAGGGTTTTTGTTCCGAAAACTTGATCGGCCATGGCTGGTCCGACATCCATCTTCTCTTCTTTGAATTCTAGTGCCCGTAATCCGTATTATAATCCCTCCGTATTGCAGAATTCGACTTGTCATGCTGCAAACCCTAGTTTGGCGCCGCCCCCTAACCCTAATTCCCATGTACCGCCGTCTTTCCCTCATGGAAACCCTAATGGTATTGCGACTCAACAGCAGCCCCCCCAATCACAAATCATCCCCCCATCCGCTATGAATCAAATCCCCTCATCGATTGTTTCTAAATCTTTTGCTGACTTATCCTCTCAACCTGCAACCCCTTCCTCTCAAGGAGATCCAAATGCTGCTAAGAACAATATCCCTCTCTCGGTTATTCAAACTGGATCTCATAAAGGTTTGCCGTCAATAAAGCTTTCTAAGGAAATTCTTGCCGCATTTGCTAAGCCATTTCAGTTCACTTTGGTTGGTGAATTCATGAATGGCAGACCTTCCATGGAG
This sequence comes from Campanula takesimana, assembly GCA_026119855.1. Taxonomy (NCBI): domain Eukaryota; kingdom Viridiplantae; phylum Streptophyta; class Magnoliopsida; order Asterales; family Campanulaceae; genus Campanula; species Campanula takesimana. The sequence goes on from JAOWBW010000010.1 coordinate 2,239,513, forward strand.
GATGCTAGAATTGCCTTTGCTAAATTCCATCTGAAAGGTAATTACAAACTTGGTCATTTGGATAACCGTCATATGCTCATTCAATTGTCCATTGATGAAGATTATCAACGTTTGTTCATGAAAGATGTGTGGTATGTTGATAGATTTCCTATGCGAACCCTTGCTTGGTCACCATCATGGAGGCCGGAGCAGGAGTCTCCTATTGTCCCGGTTTGGGTTGGTTTTCTGGGATTACCTATTCATTTGATGAACAAACTTTTTTTATTTGAAGCAGCCTCTATGATTAGTACCCCTTTATCTCTTGACAAAGCCACTGCTGAACTTTCTAGACCTAGTATTGCTAAAATTCTTATCCTAATTGATGCTACTAAGAAGCTCCCCCATGAGATTTTCATTGACTGTGGTGATGCTTGTCCGAGTTTTTTTCAAAAGGTAGACTATGACAATGTTCCTAAGTATTGCAAGCATTGCTTTATCTTGGGTGATGATATTTCTGTTTGTTGAAAGGCCAATCCCTCTCTTAATGCCCAAAAGTCTGTTTATCCTAATTCAAAACCTAAGGATTCAAAATCAGCTTTGCAAGTGGAGAAGGGTGAAAAGGTTGATGTTCCAAAGCAGGTTGAATCTAATCCTCCAAAGGTCGCAACTAGTAGTGGTGCGAAAATTGATGGTGTTGCTCAAGAAACTGAGGTTGTTGATCTCGATGGGGGGATTGTTCAATCTAATGAGCAGTCAGCCGGTAATGGTAGTGGTGATAAAATAAATGGGTCAGACACTGTGAGAGGTGGTGCTAGTAAAATCCCTTTTATGGCAAAGAGAGGACAACCTCTTCCAAAGGCAGTTCATAGGGCTTTTTCGAAGGCTAGTGAGGAGGCTTTTAATACTACTAAGGATACCCCTTCAAATGAAAGTAATACCACAGCTTCTGAACAAGATGGTGGTACTACTATTAATTTGGATGATGTTATTCAAAATATAGCTTCACATAAAGCTCAAGCTGCTAGTATTGGGGTGTCTGCGCAGATTGTGAATTCGGTTGAGATGGATCCTCTTGCTAGTCCTAGCTTGAGGACTGAGGGGCTGAATCTCTCCCCTCGCGCCCCTCCTACTACTTCATTTGTTACTGAAATGGCTGGTTTTACTCCTTTTGCTCATACAGGCGATAGTAAGGCTGATGATGATGGCTTTACTAAGGTTATGTCGAAGAGGAATCGTAGCAGGTCTTCTTCTCCCCTTTCTTAATTGCCTCGGGTATCTCTTATTCTGAATTTTATTGTTTTTAATGGCTGCTTTGATTTATTGGAATGTTAGAGGTATTGGTAATGGTGCTACTTTCAGACGTGTAAAAAGGCTGCTCCGTCTTCATGGTGCTTCCTTTTTTGCTATGTCTGAACCAAAAGATGGTAATTTTCAGCGTTGTACTACGCAAAAGAAGTTGGGTTGTGGAGGTAGTGTTGCGAATTGTAATGGTAAGATTTGGTTCTTCTGGAAGCATGGATTTGACTGCCATGATATTGTTGATTCTTGTCAAGTGATTACACTCCAAATTTCTCATGCTCTTTGGGAATCTCCTATTCATATAACCGTGGTTTATGCAAGCTGTAATAGATTTGATCGTCGGGAATTATGGGACTCTATTATGGATTTCAGCTCTTGCACTACTCCTTGGATGGTTATTGGAGACTTTAATTGTGTGTTGAATCAATCTGAAAAGGTTGGTGGCAAACCGATTAATAGAAGGGCGGTTCGAGAATTCTCTAACATGATTCAATTCTCTGGGCTCATTGATGCTGGCTTCTTAGGTAATTCTTTTACATGGGTAGATAAACCTAGAGGTAATCCTAATATTTACCAGCGGTTGGATAGAGCTCTTTATAATTCTCTATGGATGGATCAATTCCATATAACTTCTGTCACTCATCTTAATCGAACATGTTCTGATCATTTGCCTCTTCTGGTTCAAGTTAAAGCCAAAAATGAAGTCTCTAAAGGATCCTTTCGTTTTCTTAATGTTTGGATTAAGCACAACTCATTTTTTTATGTGGTCGAAAAATCTTGGAAGGATTATATGGATGGTAGGCCTATGGTTCGATTTGCTAAAAAGCTTGCCCGGGTTCGTAAAGCTATTTCTGCATGGAATAAAGAGATTTTTGGTCGAGTGGATCAACAGGTTCGGAAGGCTGAGGATTATGTCTGTCTCAAGGAGTTGATTTTTCAGAATGATAGTTCGGATGCTAATAGGGCTGCCCTTAACTTGGCTCAAGCAAATCTTCTTGCGAGGCTGAAAGTTGAGGAGGATTTATGGCACCAAAAGGCTAATATCAAATGGCTTAAGGAGGGAGATCGTAATACAAAGTTTTTTCACTCTTATGTGAAGAAAAAAAGGCAGCAACTTCATATTCATCGCATTCAAGATCGCAATGGAACTTGGCTTCACGCTAAGGAGGATATTCAAGAGGAGGCTGTTTCTTTTTTCTCGGATCAGCTCCAATCCCCTCATGATATTCCTTCCGATGACATCTTGGATGTGATTCCAAGGCTGATTAATGATTATGATAATGATATGCTCACGGCTGTTCCGTCGTTGGATGATTTGAAGGCTATTATTTGGTCCATGAATGAGCTAAGTGCTGCTGGTCCAGATGGTTTTAATGGGGCTTTTTATTGGAGTTGCTGGGATATTATCAAGGATGACCTTTATAGAGCCATTAAGGAATTCTTTTCAGGTTTTCCTTTACCAAGAAGCTGGACTTCAACCCTTATTGTTTTAATTCCAAAGGTTAGTGCTCCTACTTCTTTTACGGAGATGCGTCCGATTAGCCTTTGCAATTTTTCTAACCAAAATTGTTACTAAGATCCTCAATTCTCGGCTTGCTACAATTCTCCCTCGTATAATTTCCCCTCAACAAAGTGGTTTTGTGAAAGGGCGGTTAATTCATGAAAATGTCCTTTTAGCGCAAGAGCTTATACACTATCTACGGAAAAAAGTGAGAGGGTCAAATGTCAGCCTTAAATTGGACATGGCCAAAGCTTATGACCGGATATCCTGGTTTGCCTTGATTAAAGTGATGAGAAGGTTTGGATTCTCTGAAATTTGAAATGATCTAATTTTTCGATGCATATCTTCTTGCTGGTTTTCTGTGCTTGTGAATGGGGAAAGCTCGGGTTTTTTTCATTCATCTCGTGGCCTTCGTCAAGGAGATCCTATTTCCCTGACTCTTTTTATTATTGCAGCTGAGGTGTTGAGTAGAGGGTTAAATCATCTTCATTCAGATTTCCCCCAATATCGATACCGTGCCCACATTCATACTCCTATGATTTCCCATCTTTCTTATGCTGACGACATCATTATTTTTTGTAACGGGTCTAAAGACTCGTTGGAGGCTCATATGAGGTGTTTAAATTGGTACCAAATTTTTTTAGGTCAGCTTGTCAATATAAGGAAGTCTTGTTTTATTACTGGGAAAAATGATGATGTTCGGGATGACATTATTATGGCTGCTACGTCCTTTGAAAAGAAAACCCTTCCTATCAATTACCTTGGCTGCCCTCTTTATGTCGGGAGGAAAACGATTTCTTTATTTGATTCGGTTCTCCAAAAAATGGCTGCTCGGCTTGCTTCTTGGCAAGGGAAGATTCTCTCGTTTGGGGCCAAGTTAACCCTTATTCAGTCATGTCTTCAAGCTATCCCTATCTACTATATTTCTTTGGTGGAACCCCCTAAAGGGGTGTTTAAAGCTATGTACCGCCTCATTGGTAACTTCTTTTGGAGTAATGAAGAAGGTCAAAAGAAATGTCATTGGGTTAATAGGGATCTTATGTTTCGGCCTACTGATGAGGGTGGCCTTGGTCTCCGTCGTTTTGAGGATATTTCTATGGCGTTTTCCATGAAGCTTTGGTGGCGTTTTAGAAGCTCTTCTTCCCTATGGGCTGATTTTTTGAATGATAAATACTGTTTTGGTACCCACCCTATGGATGCGGATAAGCCTTCCTTCGCTTCTCATATTTGTTGTCGTATGCTTCAAGCAAAGGATGTTGTTGAAGGTCTTATCATTTGGAGAATTGAGCGGGGTTCTATTTCGATTCATGAGCAATGGATAGAGGGGGTTCGGCCTAATATTCCTGGGGATCACATTGAATTCTCTTCTTTATTTGCCGATGGGCAAGTTTAGAGTTCATTCAGAATAATTATGGCATGCATGCTCTTCAATTAATTCAGCACCAAAATATTGTTCTTTCTGACGACCCGGATTGCCCTTTTTGGACTCCTTCTCCTAAAGGTCAGTTTTCTCTATCTTCAGCTTGGAAAGTTTGTCGAAAGAAGTTTCACCATAGCCCTATTTTTGAGTTTTGTTGGAACAAGGTGATTCCAACTAAGATTTCTATTTTTCTATGGAGAATGTTGCATAATGGTCTCCCTACGGACTTGGCTATTCAATCTAGGGGAATTCTTCTTGCCTCTTCTTGTGTTTGCTACTCTCACCATTCTAATGAAGATATAGATCATCTTTTTGTTCATAGTCAAGTGGCGACTGAAACTTGGGAGTTTTTTGCTCGAATGTTTGGTTTTCCAGTAATGCTCTACAATGTTAAGTCTATTCTTGCTAGCTGGTGGTTCTCTTCAAAGTCAGGTGATAGCAAGGGGATTCGTTGGCTTAGTAGAATCCTCCCTTGTTTCGTTTTTTGGAATTTATGGAACTGCCAAAATAGAGCTAAGTTTGAAGCCTTACGAATGTCTTCTTGTGAGGTTACTCGAAGTATTATTGATCAGATTTCAAAGGTTGTCTCGGCATATAATGTGAGCTTTAGCTATTCAAGCTTAGATGGCTACATTTTTTGGATTTTTAAAATCCCTATGGCTGGTCTCTCCTCTCGGTGTCTGAGACTAGTTCATTGGTGGTCTCCGAGTCCGGGCTTCATCAAGCTTAACACTGACGGGGCATCAAAAGGTAATCCGGGTCCAATCTCTGGTGGGGGTATTTTCAGAGATAGTCGAGGGAAGATTTTATTTGCTTTCTCAAAATTTTATGGCCATGGTTCTAATATGGTTGCTGAAGCTAAGGCTGTCCTTGATGGGCTGCTTTATGCCTCTCATTTTGGTATTTCCTCTCTTTGGCTTGAGATTGACTCTGAAGTCCTTTTGAATATCCTAATTCATCAATATCAGATTCCATGGAGTATTTGGTATGAGGTTTTGCATATTAAAAGGCTTCTTTCCCAGATTAGCTTTCGTGCTACTCATATCCTCCGTGAAGGAAATCAAGTTGCTGATGGTCTTGCTAATACTGCTGCGATTTCAAGAACAAATTCGGAATTCTTCTCCATTGGTGATCTCCCTCTCTCTTGCAAAGGCGCTTACATCCTGGATAGAGCTGCTATTCCTTATGTTAGAATTTGATTGGTTATGGCTAGATTCCTGTATAGGTTTTTGTGTTTTGGTAGCCTCCCCTCCTATTTTTGTAGAGGTCATTACAACTTGTGTAAGACCTCCTCCCTAGTCTTTTCCTTTCGGTGGTTAAGGCCGTCATGTCCCCCACCTTGCGTGTTTTTAATTTCTATCTTTAATAAAATCTAGGGAGTACCGTCTCCTTTCGCCAAAAAAAAAAAAAAAAAAAAAAAACCTCCCAAACTACGTTAAGTCTTGATTCCCCGCTAACGGGATACGTAGGAATCCTATACCCCTAGTTCCAGCCATGCAACCAAATCGGTCAAGCCGTCCTCCCATCATAGGCAGATTAGGATGTTTTTTAGGTCGACAACCCCGCTTTCCTAAAGCGACGTTGCTGAGGGGCTTTGTAAGTACCCCAATCTGAACTTAAAACCAACTTAGAGGTATTCTTAGGACTATTCAGAGATAAAACTGATAGACTAGGACCTCACTAGAATAAACCAAAACTCTAGGACTATCCTGGAATTAAACTTAGAAAAATCCAGAAGCTCGCCATGCTGAGTCGTACGGATGGTTTGGGTACTAGAAAGGCCCAGCCGTATGGCTGGTTTGGGTGCCTTCAGTCCCTATAAATTGAGCCCTTGCTGATCATTTTAGGGGGAGAAATAATAGTTTGAGGGCATAAACTCTGCTGAAATACGAGCAGAAACACCATCTTTGTGAGAATTGAGTGAAAGAGAGGAAGATAGGCTAGAATCAAACATTAGTGAGTCCTCCTTCTCCCCCACCTCCTCTTCACTTCTTTATTTACTTGTTCATATTCTTATCTATGCAATGTATTTACATTTCTTGAGTTATTATTATTAAATTGAACCAAGTCTTGAAATGATTCATGGTGCCCTCATGACTTGTGCATGATTAGGGGTTACAAACCAAAGATGATCAAGGCTTGTTATGATTAAAGCAATTTACTTTTATGTCATTTACTTTATGTCATTTACTTTCATGTCAATCTATATTTATGTCATTTAATTCTATGTCTTTACTTTTGGCTTGGTGATCCATTGCACATCTTGGAGAGAGCCCTTGCATATTTATGATGTTTATGTTTATTGTTGAGATGATCAAGTTTGGGTGGTAAAGTCCCAATCTTTACCATCCAAACTTTGATTTAAGCCTTAATAATATCCCTTTGGATGATAAAGACTCAATCTTTATCCATCCAAAGGTTGATTTTTGATGCCTCATAGCTTTTTATTGGATGAATCAACCATTTGGGAGGTTAAAGTCTCAATCTTTAACCATCCAAATGGTTATTTTGGCTCAAAGCCATGTTCATCAACCTTGTGCTTACTTCCCCAATTATTGCCTTGATCATGCCCAAAAACCTTGTGTTTTGGTGTCTAATTAATGGTCAAAGGCATAGGGATGTTGTTATGCATGTTTTGGTACCACAAAAATAAACTGAAAAGATCATATTCTGTCCAGTTTCAGCAGAATGCCCTGTTTCTGCCTGAACTGGACTGCTTTCTAATAAATCTGTAAAATTTCCAGGACAACCATCCCTATCCGTACGGATGGTTTGTCCAGGGAATTGTTTTTCCAGTTTTTCCCCATTCTGTTAAATCCTAAACAGTTTTCTGTTAAGTCAGTTTCTCCCATTTTAAAACACACACACACACACTTGCACGTTTTGGTCAAGAAACTAGGGAGACTCGGTTTTCCGAGGCAGATTGGGCGAACGATGAAAAGTTCTTCCCAAGACGTAACTTGACCTCCGAACTCACCTTCTCTAACCTTTTCCGTTAAATTTGGGTTTAAAATTAAATTAACGTGGCGACTCCGTTTTCTTGAACATAAAGTTCCGTGTTTGATTCTCGAGGGGAAACCATTCATTTTTTCCCGCGGGTATCTTACAATAATGCATGAAGTCCACGAAGGCGAGTGTGTACCCTGTTGGTTTCCTAGTAACATGCGCAGCAGAATTAAGCATTTAAATTTTTCATGAAACCCAAAGCCCATAGATCCATTAATATTTTTATTTTTTTTGGCGAAAGGAGACGGTACTCCCTAGATTTTATTAATAAAGAAATAAAAATACAAGACATAGGTGGGGGACATGATGGCCTTAACCACCGAAAATAAAAACAAAGGGGGAGGGCTTATACAAACGATAGGCTCCTCTACAAAATGAGGGGAACCAAAACTAAAGTCTAATATTAGGGTATGAAATCCTATCAAAGTAAAACAAGCTCTTACACAATCTCGGGCAAGAAGCCAACGATGGAAAATCAAAATCAGCTTGGGCATTTGCAGAATGATTTGCAAGGGAATCTGCCACCTTGTTACCTTCTCTATAAATGTGAGAGACTCTAAAATCAACCTCCTCCATAATTCTGAAAATAGCTTGAATGTAGTACCATATATCCCAAGGAATCAAATATTTCCGAAGAAGAATATTAGCCAACACCTCCGAATCTACCTCCAGCGATATAGAATTAAAGCCCATACGCCGAGCTTGCAGCATCCCATCAAGAGCAGCCCTCACTTCCGCTACCATATTAGACCCTTGGCCATAAAACCGAGCATAGGCAAAAATAAAAGATCCATCGTGATGACGAAATACACCACCACCCGAAGCTATCCCTGGATTTCCTCTAGAAGCCCCATCCGAATTAATCTTAACTTGACCCAAAGCCGGAGGAGTCCAAAAAACAGTCTTAATCCGTTAAACCTTAGGAGGAGCCATAGGCCAAGCAAAAAACCTGGAAATAAATCCATCTTTGGGATCCGCTCCAATAGATAATTTATGGCCATGAATAATGTCAGTGACATGCTGTCGAACATTATTAATGACCATAGATTGGCTAGGAGTAATCCCATCAAACCTACATTTGTTAAGGTGCTTCCAAATTTCCCAACAAATAATGCCGGGCAAAACAGCCCCTAACCAAGATTCAGCCCGAGTATTAGAGATAGGAGAATAAGAATGCCAACCAATCAGCCTTTGAACAATAGAAGCACCCAAAACCGGAAAGCCAATCATTGATCCAAAAAACAACCACACATTACGAGCAATGTCCCCATGTAGAAGAAGATGAGGGATAGTTTCAAAGGAAGAAACCAAACAGCAATGACATTTAGAGACAATAGGAATACCTTTCCGAGAAATGTTATCGTCAGTTGGAATCGCTTCCTTAAGAAATTTCCAAAGAAACACGGAAATTTTGAGTGGAATATGCTTATGCCAACACCATTTAAAGACATTACACCGAGTTCTTGAGACCCTACACTCCCTCCAAGCCGATTTGATAGAGAATTTCCCGGATGTTGAAGGAGTCCAAAAAGGCTGATCATGTACATTCAAAAGCCTAATGGCGTGAGCTTGTATTGCTGAAAGAAGGGGCTGCCCAAAATTGTCTCTAACATAATCTTCACGCAAGATGCCATTTTCAAAAAGAGAAAAAATCTGCTCGTGACGAGTATCATGTAATTGAATGTCTTGAGAAAGCCACTTTTCTTGAATTGAGATCTCCCCATTACCAACACCCCATTTTATCCTTTCTTCTACTAAATCTTTCGCAGCAATCATCCTTCTCCAAATATGAGAACATCCAAGCCGAATCGTTTCATCCATAGGATGAGAATCCCTACAATATTTGGCAGCAAGAAATTGTGTCCAAAGGGAATCAGAAGTACGGAAGCGCCACCATAATTTCATAGAAAAAGCCAACGCAATCTCCTCAAATTTCTGAAGCCCTAAACCCCCTTCTTCAACAGGCCAAAAGAATTCATTTTTTGAAACCCAATGACATTTTTTACCTCCATCATGGCTGCTCCAAAATTTTTTTGCTATAAGCCGATACATTGCAGCCATAACACCCTTTGGCGGCTCAAGCAAAGAAATATAATAAATGGGAATGGCTTGAAAACATGATTTAATGAGAGTCAACTTTGCCCCCGCCGATAAGATTTTTCCTTGCCAAGAGTCAAGGCGAGATCTAAGCTTTTGCATGACAGGATCGAAAAGAGATTGAATCTTTTTACCTACATAGAGAGGGCATCCAAGGTACACTATAGGAAGATGCTTCTTCTGAAAACCCGTAATAGTTGTAATAGCATTATCCCGATCAGCATTATCTCTACCGGTTAGAAAACACGATTTTGAAACACTAATGAGTTGCCCCGAGAAATGTTGATATGATTCCAGAAAATCCATGTGGAGTTCAACAGATTGCACACTTCCATTGCAAAAAATGATTATATCATCAGCGTATGACAAATGAGAGATAACCGGGACATTAATATTACCCGTGTGATAAGAGATATGAGGATGTTGAACATAAAGATTGTTAAGCCCACGACTCAAAACTTCAGCAGCAACAATAAATAAACTTGGGGATATAGGATCCCCTTGTCTAAGGCCACGAGATGAAGTAAAGTATCCACAAGCTGTACCATTGATAAGAATCGAAAACCAACAAGAACTGATGCACCGAAATATCATATCCAGCCACTCTTCACAAAAACCAGACCTCCGCATAACTTTAATTAAGGCAAACCAAGACAATCTATCATACGCTTTAGCCATGTCTAACTTCAACGCCACATTAGACCCGAACACTTTTCTTTTAAGGGAATGAAACAATTCTTGAGCAAGCAACACATTTTCATGAATTAATCTCCCTTTAACAAAACCACTTTGTTGGGGGGAAATTATACGAGGCAAGACATTCTAAAGTCTAAGGCACAAAAGCTTTGTAATTACCTTATTTGAGAAGTTGCATAAGCTAATAGCCCGCAATTCCGAGAAATACGTAGGGGCTGCCACTTTTGGAATTGTTATAATGAGAGTGCTAGTCCAGCTCCTCGGGAGATGGAACCCACTGAAAAATTCCACAACCGCTTTATATAGATCCCCCGAGATAATATCCCAACATTTGTGATAAAAAAAAACCCCCGTAAACCCATCCGGTCCTGCCGCACTAGACCCACTCATACTAAAAACCACCTCCCTGAGTTCCTCAAGAGATGGGGCTGCTATAAGCATATGGTTTTCTTCATTAGTAATTATACGGGGAATGAGATCAAGCATCTCATCCGGAGGATTATCATGGACTCCATTAAGCTGATCAGAGTAAAAGCTAACAGCTTCATCTCGAATTTGTTGCTGGTTCACCATCCAATTTCCATTACCATCACGGATTCTATGCAGGTATAGTTGCTGCCTTCTTTTTTCACATATGCATGAAAAAACCGAGTATTATTATCACCATCCCTAATCCAAGCTAAGTTAGCTTTTTGCATCCAAAATTCTTCCTCTATTTTCAATCGGTAGGAAAGATTAGCTGTTGGGTTTCCAAGTAACATGCGCAGCGGAATATAGCAATTAAAATTTTAAGAAACCCAAAGCCATGGATCCGTTCATATGATTAAATCAAATACAACATAATGAATAAAGGAAAAACTAACCCTTGATGACTATCAAAGTTTTTCTTTGGTCTTGGTGGAGAAACTTGAAGCTTTATCACGGACAAAATCACGAACTTTGTAGATGATAAAATTCACCCTCTAGCGGTGTCCACACTTCGAATGAATATCAAGAGGCTCCTTGATCTTGGTTGCTAGACCAATAATTATGAAACACACTTTCACAATTTAATAAAGAACTATATGGAATTTGTTTGTGAATTATTTTGTTCCTCAATCAAGGATATCTTAGAACAAAATAAAATCTCTCTCAAACTCTTTGAGACTCACAAAAGCACACCTATGGATGGTCTGACCGAATTGGGGTTTTTATACACAATTAAGACCTATTCCAAATAGGTAACTTGTGCCAAAAACCTTTCCTAATCGAATTAGGAATTCTTCTGCCGCCAGACCGAGCGCCCGCCTGGTCCAACCCAGGCGCCCGCTTATTTGACCAGAAGGCCCAGATCTTTTCAGAATTCATTCAAGCGCCCGCCTGGTCCAACCCAAGCGCCCGCTTGGTTGACCAGGAAGCCCAGAATTATTCCAGAAATTCCTTTGAGGTCCTTCGACCCTGAATTCCAATATAGTCCTCTTATTTAAGATTCGTTCTATTGTGTGTGACCCTCTAGGATTATACTAAGTTGGCAATGGGCTCAAACATGAAACCATAAGATATGATTAGGTTCTAGCAAACCCTCATCATACCTACCCAAATAGTATAACTAGATACAAGTTCGCATTCCTTTAGAATATGTCACAATCCTTTTGTCCACGATGTCTTTGAACACAAGTCATGGTCAACAAGTCAACTTGTCTTTGTTCAATACTTTCTCGATTCCGAATATGTTGATAATCCAAATGACATTGATCCGATCAATTCATTTGAGTCCGCCAGAACATTTCATCAACATCATTCCTACGAGAGGCCCAAGCTTGACATCTCTCCGTGGAGGGACAAATCCATTTAGCTTATTATTCTTCCCAACGGGAATCCGATTATGCCAATCATACCCTTTATAACTACCGTGTTAAGGTAGCGTTTGAATATGTCAAACACAATGTTCATCAAGTGGAAGACTATAATAACTTCATGTCTAAGGATTCAAATGACATAACTAATATGAGATATATGTTCGACATAGCCCATGACATAAATCTCATACAGGGGGTCATGTCCAGTACCTTGTTCCAAACAAGTACCCATAAATCTAACATGATCATCCCATGATCATTTAGCCTTTATACTAGTGCTTAACAAGTACAAGGGACGGGGATTATTACAAGTAAACATGAACAACAATAATAATCAAAACATCTCTTTATTGATATGAAATAAATGATAACAATTACAACGTTTATTAAACGTGCCTAGGGCACCACTACCAACAATCTCCCACTTGCCCTAGGCCCAATCTCCCATGTATCTAATACCCATGGACCTAACATGACCATCATGTTTAGCTTGTGGAGGTCCCTTTGTTAGTGGATCCGCAACATTGTCATCAGTAGGTACTCTGCATATATTTACGTCTCCCCTATCAACGATCTCTCGAATGATATGAAAACGCCTAAGTATGTGTTTGGATTTCTGATGTGCTCTTGGTTCCTTTGCTTGAGCAATAGCACCATTATTATCGCAATAAATGTCTATTGGATTAGCAATACTAGGAACCACTTCAAGTTCAGTTATGTACTTCTTAATCCAAACAGCTTCCTTTGCAGCATCCGATACAGCAATATACTCAGCTTCTGTTGTAGAATCAGCGGTTGTACTTTGCTTGGAACTCTTCCAGCTTACAGCTCCACCATTTAACATAAACACAAAACCCGATTGCGATCGGCTATCATCTTTGTCGGTTTGGAAGCTTGCATCCGTGTAAGCATTTACAACGAGATCATCTTCCATTCCTCCATAGACCAAAAACGAGTCTTTAGTTCTTCTCAAGTACTTAAGAATCGCTTTTACAGCTATCCAGTGATTTTCGCCAGGGTCAGATTGGTATCTACTTGTCATGCTCAAAGCATAAGATACATCCGGCCTAGTACAAATCATGGCATACATGATGGACCCAATTGCTGAAGCATATGGAACATCATTCATTTTCTCACGCTCATCGTTTGTCTTAGGACATTGAGTCTTGCTTAGAGAAACTCCATGTAACACTGGTAAGGTGCCTCTCTTAGAATTTTCCATACGGAATCTTCTAATGACCTTGTCAATGTATGTACTTTGGCTTAAACCAAGTAGCCTCCTTGATCTATCTCTATAGATCTTAATGCCAAGTATATATGCGGCTTCACCCATATCTTTCATTGCGAAGCATTTTCATAACCAAGTCTTTACGGACTGAAGTGTAGGTCGTTTCCAATGAGTAATATGTCATCCACGTATAAAATAAGGAATAGCACTATGCTCCCACTAATCTTCTTGTATACACAAGGCTCATCTTTGTTCTTGATGAAACCAAACTCTTTGACCGATTTAGTTGGAACACGATTGTGAAACTATTCCACAGTTCTTTAGATGATCATCAAATTCTTAACTTAAGTATTCTCCACCACGATCTGATCGAAGTGCTTTAATACTTTTGCCAAGTTGTTTTTCTACTTCATTTTGAAATATTCTATATATCTCAAATGCTTCACTCTTATGTTTCATTAGGTAAACATACCCAAATCTACTATAATCATCAGTGAAGGTTATGAAGTATTGAAATCCTCCCCTAGCATTGCTACTTAATGGTCCGCATACATCGGAATGTATCAACCCCAATAAGTCGCTTGCCCTTTCACCCAACTTGGTAAATGGTGTCTTAGTCATTTTTCCAAGAAGACACGACTCGCAAGTATCATATGACTCGAGGTCACATGAACCTAAAAGTCCGTCCCCATGGAGTTTTGAGATACGCTTCTCATTAATATGACCGAGACGAAAATGCCACAAATAAGTATGATTTACATCATTAGGTTTAGATTTCTTATTTATATGATAGACATTGTCATTATTTTCATCCTTGACATCCAAGATATAAAGGCCATTAAATGAATTAGCAATACCATAAAGCACATCATTTAAATAAATAAAAAATTTCTTATTCTCAATAAGAAACTTAAAACCTTCATTATCCAAACAAGAAATTGAAATAATATTTCTACTTAAATCCGGAACATAATAACAATTGTTCAAAACAAGAATTAATCCGGAAGGTAAAGTGACTTCATAAGTCCCTACGGCTAATGCAGCAACTCTTGCTCCATTCCCCACGCGTAGGTCTACTTCACCATCTTTAAGCAGTCTCCTATTCTTTAGTCCCTGCACATTTAAACAAATGTGAGAACCACATCCGGTATCCAATACCCAAGAATCAGTGGTAGAAAGGAGAATATCTATCATATAGATACCTGAAGTCGACGCAGCCTTGCTGCCCTTCTTCTTCTTTTGCTCTTCCAAGAAAGCCTTGCAATTACGTTTCCAATGACCAATTTCTTGACAATGGAAACAGATTGCATCCTTTTGTGAATCCGGTTTTGTCTCAGAAGCCTTGGCAACACTTGCCTTGCTTATCTTGGGTTTGACAACTTTCTTACCCTTTCCTTTGGCACTAGCCTTCTTCCCATCATGAACTAAGAGCACGGGAGAACCTTTCTCCGCAATCTTCATCTCCGCAGTTTTAAGCATCCCATGCAACTCGGAGAGATTCTTATCCATTCCATGCATGTTATAATTCATCACAAACTGATTATAACTTTTAGGCAATGAATTAAGAATGAGATCCGTGGCTAGCTCCAATGGGATTGGATAGCCAAGTTTCTCAAGGCGCTCTACATAACCTTTCATTTTCAGCATGTGAGGACTCACTTGTTGCCCTTCATTCATTTTGCAAGTAGTGAATGCAACAATGGTCTTGTACCTCTCTTACCTAGCTTGCTCTTGAAACATGGCTCTCAACTCCACGCCTATCTCATAGGCTTCCAAATGTTCCAAACTTTGTTGGAGTTTTGAGCACATAGTAGCAAGCATGAGACAACTTACATCTCTAGAATCATTCCGATGTTTCTTGTAATTGTCTCTTTCTGCCCTAGGGGCAGTAGGTTCTGGTTCATTAGGAAGAGGCCCGTCGAGAATGTACAACTTATCATCTTGCCTTAGAACAATTCTTAGGCTACGGATCCAATCCATAAAGTTAGTACCATTCTCTTGGAGCTTATCCTTCTCAAGGATCGATCGCAACGAAATTGATTGAGTGTTAGTAGTCATTATCTACAAATATGCAAAATTTCCAAAATTTAATAAGTACCGGTTTTTCATTAAAGAAATAAATAATGTATTTTTCAAACAAAATACTCCCACTAAATTATATAACCTTCATATACATCCAATGTATAATATAATTTAATTGGGCTAAGATCCAACTTTAATTTAACTTTTGAGTCCACGGAGGCGGACCGCTCAAAACTAAATTAATTAGGTAGACAATCATGTCAATCATATCCCATATGATTCTTAGATCCTTTTATGAGATTCTTTGAGAAATCCAATTTAAAAAAAAAAACATGTTTAATCTCATCTTTTGCCTAGGCCCAAAACCGTTTTGACGCCTAATTAAGTCCAACCATTTTAAACGCATAGGAACCATTCAATTTAATGCACCTTGCGGAGGCAAGCCCACATTAAACTAATGAACCTCATCTTGCTCATACATGAATAAACTTAATGCACCTCGCGGAGGCGAACCCACATCAAGATCACCCATGTATAAACAAGTGTTTAATCATGGCATGGCAATGAAGGACTTAAAACTTTCTTTGAAGGTTCATCACATATAGCACACAACACATTTATGAGCACATAATATAAACATGTTACGGATCAAGTTTAGCCACTAAATTAATCTCTATTAATTTAAGCATAATATTTATGTGTCATAAGTTTCTCTATAATTATGAGGATGAGACTATTTCAACTTCGGTTATTATCTCCAAATCAAGACAACAAGAAGTGCGGTCGAACTAAGCCATTAGGCAACCACAATCCCGCACTAATTCAAGAAACCAAGAAAGTAGTCCATGTGGCTGAAACTAAGCAATAGATGGTCTCGATAAACGTAGGCCAATTGCATCCACAATTCCACATGGATCTCCAAACTTTGAATCAAGAACTTTGTTTCTCAATTTTAGCAATTATGAACTCTTCATAATTCTAACTTCGTTTTATCTTTGAAACTTTGATTGCGATCAATTTTGGGAAACACAATCTCGATTAACGCAGATTAGCCATCCAAAACTTGAACCAATCTAGGAATCACAAGACTAAAACAAATAGGAAAATCAAACCCCAAAATCCACACTCAAACCAACTACCCAAAACCCATTCCAGATCAGCAAGTCTGGACTGGTTCTGTTACTGGTTTTGTCGAATTTATCGAAAATTCTATATTCAGATTTTAACCAAAATCAGAACAGATTTTGACCAGCGAGCGCCCGCCTGGTCTTCAGCGAGCGGGCGCCTGAATGGTCAGAATGGTACAGAATTTTTAAAGTTCGAAATTTTTTGTCTCAAAATTATTTTTCCCCGATTATTAAAACTTTGATCCAATCAACAATTCTGAATCCATCATAATATTTATTGCGATTGAATTGTGCGATTAAAGTTGTAAAACAATAAACCACATAAAATCACATAACACATAAACATCATATAATCCAATATTCATATCATGCTAGGCACATAAACAATTTATATACACATAACATGATCCTAGTATTGAATTAATCAACATGAACGGGGCTCTGATACCACTGTTGGGTTTCCAAGTAACATGCGCAACGGAATATAGCAATTAAAATTTTAAGAAACCCAAAGCCATGGATCCGTTCATATGATTAAATCAAATACAACATAATGAATAAAGGAAAAACTAACCCTTGATGACTATCAAAGTTTTTCTTTGGTCTTGGTGGAGAAACTTGAAGCTTTATCACGGACAAAATCACGAACTTTGTAGATGATAAAATTCACCCTCTAGCGGTGTCCACACTTCGAATGAATATCAAGAGGCTCCTCTTATTTAAGATTCGTTCTATTGTGTGTGACCCTCTAGGATTATACTAAGTTGGCAATGGGCTCAAACATGAAACCATAAGATATGATTAGGTTCTAGCAAACCCTCATCATACCTACCCAAATAGTATAACTAGATACAAGTTCGCATTCCTTTAGAATATGTCACAATCCTTTTGTCCACGATGTCTTTGAACACAAGTCATGGTCAACAAGTCAACTTGTCTTTGTTCAATACTTTCTCGATTCCGAATATGTTGATAATCCAAATGACATTGATCCGATCAATTCATTTGAGTCCGGCCGAACATTTCATCAACATCATTCCTACGAGAGGCCCAAGCTTGACATCTCTCCGTGGAGGGACAAATCCATTTAGCTTATTATTCTTCCTAACGGGAATCCGATTATGCCAATCATACCCTTTATAACTACCGTGTTAAGGTAGCGTTTGAATATGTCAAACACAATGTTCATCAAGTGGAAGACTATAATAACTTCATGTCTAAGGATTCAAATGACATAACTAATATGAGATATATGTTGGGTTTCCAAGTAACATGCGCAGCGCAATATAGCAATTAAAATTTTAAGAAACCCAAAGCCATAGATCCGTTCATATGATTAAATCAAATACAACAAGATGAATAGAGGAATAACTAACCCTTGATGGCTATGAATTTTCTCTTTGGTCTTGATGGAGATCTTGAAGCTTTATCACGAACAAATCACGAACTTTGTAAGATGATAAAATTCATCCTCTAGCGGTATCCACACTTCGAACGAATATCAATGGAGCTTCTTTGATCTTGGTTGCTAGACCAATATTATGAAACACACTTTCACAATACAATAAAGAACTATATGGAATTTATTTGTGAATTATTTTGTTCCTCAATCAATGATATCTTAGAACAAAATAAAATCTCTCTCAAACTCTTTGAGACTCACAAAAGCACTAGTAAATATGGTCGGGCCGAATTGGGGTTTTTATACACAATTAAGACCTATTCCAAATAGGTAACTTGTGCCAAAACCTTTCCTAATCAAATTAGGAATTTTCCTGTCGGCAAGACCAGGCGCCCGCCCGGTACCACCCGAGCGCCCGCTCATTTGGGCAGAAGGTCAAGGCCTTTTCCAGCTTATTCAGGCGCCCGCCTGGTTCAACCCAAGCGCCCTCTTGGTTGACCAGGAGGCCCAGAATAATTTCAGAAATTCCCTTGAGGTCCTTCGACCCTAAATTCCAATACAGTCCTTTTATTTAAGATTCGTTCTATTGTGTGTGACCCTCTAGGATTATACTAAGTTGGCAATGGGCTTAAACATGATCCCATAAGATATGATTAGGTTCTAGAAAACCGTCATACCTACCCAAATAGTATAACTAAATACAAGTTCGCATTCCTTTAGAATATGTCACAATCCCTTTGTCCACTATGTCATTGAACACAAGTCATGGTCAAACAGTCAACTTGTCTTATTCAATACTTTCTCGATTCCGAATATGTTGATAATTCAAATGCTGTTGATCCAATCAATCCATTTGAGTCCGGCCGAACATTTCATCAACATCATTCCTTCGAGGGGCCCAAGCTTGACATCTCTCCGTGGAGGGACAAATCCTTTTTTTTTTTTTTTTCGAAAAGAGGACGGTACCTCCCTAGATTTTATTGATTAAAAAGAAAATTACAAACAAGGTGGGGGACATGACAACCTCAACCACCTGGAAATAGAGACTATGGGGGAAGCCTTACACAAGTTGTAAGGTCCTCTACAATAAAGGGAGGGGTGATTACTAAAACTAGCAAACAATCTAAAACAAAATCTAGCCATAGAGAGAAGTAAATTATCTGAGCCGAATATGGGAAGTAGAGGAGCGATCCAACACAAGGGCACCCTTACAATCCGAGGGCAAATCATCAAATAAATAGTATAAAGAATTGGTACGAGACACCACTGCAGCATTAGCAAGACCATCGGCAACCATATTACCTTCGCGAAGCACATGAGTAATCCGGACCGTCATCAGGTTCAAAAGGCGTTTAATCTCCATAATGTCATACCAAATAGTCCAAGGAATGTGGTATTCCTCAACAATAATTTTGAGGAGAACTTCCGAATCTATTTCTAACCATAAAGAAGAAATACCGAATCTCCAAGAAAAAGCTAAGCCATCCTTAACGGCCTTAGCCTCTGCCACCATACCCTTTATAACTACCGTGTTAAGGTAGCGTTTGAATATGTCAAACACAATGTTCATCAAGTGGAAGACTATAATAACTTCATGTCTAAGGATTCAAATGACATAACTAATATGAGATATATGTACGACATAGACCATGACATAAATCTCATACAGCGGGTCATGTCCAGTACCTTGTTCCAAACAAGTACCCATAAATCTAATATGATCATCTCATGATCATTTAGCCTTTATACTAGTGCTTAACAAGTACTAGGGATGGGGATTATTATAAGTAAACATGAACAACAATAATAATCAAAACATCTCTTTATTGATATGAAATAAATGATAACAATTACAACGTTTATTAAACGTGCCTAGGGCACCACTACCAACAATCTCCCACTTGCCCTAGGCCCAATCTCCCATGTATCTAATACCCATGGACCTAACATGACCATCATGTTTAGCTTGTGGAAGTCCCTTTGTTAGCGGGTCCGCAACATTGTCATCAGTAGGTACTCTGCATATATTTACGTCTCCCCTATCAACGATCTCTCGAATGATATTAAAACGCCTAAGTATGTGTTTGGATTTTTGATGTGCTCTTGGTTCCTTTGCTTGAGCAATAGCACCATTATTATCGCAATAAAGGTCTATTGGATTAGCAATACTAGGAACCACTTCAAGTTCAGTTATGAACTTCTTAATCCAAACAACTTCATTTGCAGCATCCGATGCAGCAATATACTCAGCTTCTGTTGTAGAATCAGCGGTTGTACTTTGCTTGGAACTCTTCCAGCTTACAGCTCCACCATTTAACATAAACACAAAACCCGATTGCGATCGGCTATCATCTTTGTTGGTTTGGAAGCTTGCATCCGTGTAAGCATTTACAACGAGATCATCTTCCATTCCTCCATAGACCAAAAAGGAGTCTTTAGTTCTTCTCAAGTACTTAAGAATCGCTTTTACAGCTATCCAGTTATTTTTGCCAGGGTCGGATTGGTATCTACTTGTCATGCTCAAAGCATAAGATACATCCGGCCTAGCATAAATCATGGCATACATGATGGACCCAATTGCCGAAGCATATGGAACATCATTCATTTTCTCACGCTCATCGTTTGTCTTAGGACATTGAGTCTTGCTTAGAGAAACTCCATGTAACACGGGCAAGGTCCCTCTCTTTGAATTTTCCATACGGAATCTTCTAATGACCTTGTCAATGTATGTACTTTGGCTTAAACCAAGTAGCCTCCTTGATCTATCTCTATAGATCTTAATGCCAAGAATATATGCGGCTTCACCCATATCTTTCATTGCGAAGCACTTTCCTAACCAAGTCTTCACAGACTGAAGTGTAGGAATGTCGTTTCCAATGAGCAATATGTCATCCACATATAAAATAAGGAATAGCACTATGTTCCCACTAATCTTCTTGTATACACAAGGATCATCCTCATTTTTGATGAAACCAAACTCTTTGACCGATTCATCAAAACGGAGATTCCAACTCCTTGAAGCTTGCTTCAATCCATAGATAGATCTCTGCAATTTGCATACTTTAGAATCTTGTTCAAAACCTTCTGGTTGTGTCATATACACATCCTTTTGGAGTTTTCCATTTAGGAAAGCGGTTTTGACGTCCATCTGCCATATTTCATAGTCATGATATGCGGCAATGGCAAGCAAAATTCTTATAGACTTGATCATTGCTACGGGTGAAAAGGTCTCATCATAGTCAATACCATGAACTTGCCTATAACCCTTCGCTACAAGCCTAGCTTTGTAAGTATGCACCTTCCCATCCATGTCAGTCTTCTTCTTGAAGACCCATTTGCATCCTATGGTTTTTACACCTTCGGGCGCATCAATCAAATTCCAAACTTGATTGTCTTGCATGGATTGCAATTCGGATTCCATGGCTCCAAGCCACTTGTCCGAATCAGGAGAAGACATCGCCTCTTGGTAGGTTGACGGTTCATCATTCTCAATGATTTCTACCTCATTACTATCCGTTACGAGAAATCCATATCTCTCGGGCTCGGATCGTAACCTACTAGATCTGCGAGTTGCTTGTGTATTTTGAACAGGTTCCACAACTCCTTGTGGTTCTTGTTCTTGTTCCACTATTGGTTCAATGTTATTTTCTGGGTCTCGAATTTCTTCAAGATTTATTTTACTCCCACTGATTTCTTTGGAGAGAAACTCTTTCTCTAGAAAGACACCAGTTCGGGCAACAAACACTTTGTTGTCCTCACGGTTGTAAAAGTAATATCCTCTAGTTTTCTTAGGATATCCCACGAAAATACATTTATCAGATTTGTGTGCAAGTTTGTCTGAGACAAGTCTTTTGACAAAAGCTTCACAACCCCAAATCTTCATGAAAGATAAACAAGGCTTCTTTCCGCTCCACATCTCATGTGGAGTCTTTTGAATCGATTTAGTTGGAACACGATTTAGTGTGAAAGCAGCGGTTTCTAGGGCGTAACCCCAAAAGGATATTGGAAGATCAACTTGACTCATCATTGATCGAACCATGTCTAACAAGGTCCGATTCCTCCTCTCGGACACACCATTCCATTGTGGTGTTCCGGGTGGAGTCAATTGTGAAACTATTCCACAATTCTTTAGATGATCATCAAATTCTTGACTCAAGTACTCACCACCTCGATCTGATCGAAGTGCCTTAATACTTCTGCCAAGTTGTTTTTCTACTTCATTTTGAAATATTCTAAATATCTCAAATGCTTCACTCTTATGTTCCATTAGGTAAACATACCCAAATCTAGTATAATCATCAGTGAAGGTTATGAAGTATTGAAATCCTCCCCTAGCGTTGCTACTTAATGGTCCGCATACATCGGAATGTATCAACCCCAATAAGTCGCTTGCCCTTTCACCCAACTTGGTAAAAGGTGTCTTAGACATTTTTCCAAGAAGACACGACTCACAAGTGTCATATGACTCGAGGTCACATGAACCTAAAAGTCCGTCCCCATGGAGCTTTGAGATACGCTTCTCATTAATATGACCAAGACGGCAATGCCACAAATAAGTATGATTTACATCATTAGGTTTAGATTTCTTGTTTACATGATAGACATTGTCATTATTTTCATTCTTGACATCCAAGATATAAAGGCCATTAAATGAATTAGCAATACCATAAAGCACATCATTTAAATAAATAGAAAATTTCTTTTTCTCAATAAGAAACTTAAAACCTTCATTATCCAAACAAGAAATTGAAATAATATTTCTGCTTAAATCCGGAACATAATAACAATTGTTCAGAACAAGAATTAATCCGGAAGGTAAAGTGACTTCATAAGTCCCTACGGCTAATGCAGCAACTCTTGCTCCATTTCCCACGCGTAGATCTACTTCACCTTCTTTAACCAGTCTCCTATTCTTTAGTCCCTGCATATTTAGACAAATGTGAGAACCACATCCGGTATCCAATACCCAAGAATCAGTGGTAGAAAGGAGAATATCTATCATATAGATACCTAAAGTCGACGCAGCCTTGCTGCTCTTCTTCTTCTTTTGCTCTTCCAAGAAAGCCTTGCAATTACGTTTCCAATGACCAATTTCTTGACAATGGAAACAGATTGCATCCTTTTGTGAATCAGGTTTTGCCTCAGAAGCCTTGGCAACCTTTGCCTTGCTTATTTTGGGTTTGACAACTTTCTTACCCTTTCCTTTGGCACTAGCCTTCTTCCCATCATGAACCAAGAGCACGGGAGAACCTTTCTCCACAATTTTCATCTCTGCAGTTCTGAGCATCCCATGCAACTCAGAGAGATTCTTATCCATTCCATGCATGTTATAATTCATCACAAACTGATTATAACTTTTAGGCAATGAATTAAGAATGAGATCCGTGGCTAGTTCCAATGGAATTGGATAGCCAAGTTTCTCAAGGTGCTCTACATAACCTTTCATTTTAAGAAAGTGAGGACTCACTTGTTGCCCTTCATTCATTTTACAAGTAGTAAATGCAACAATGGTCTTGTACCTCTCTTGCCTAGCTTGCTCTTGAAACATGGTTCTCAACTCCACGCCTATCTCATAGGCTTCCAAATGTTCCAAACTTTGTTGGAGTTTTGAACACATAGCATCAAGCATGAGACAACTTACATCTCTAAAATCATTACGATGTTTCTTGTAATTGTCTCTTTCTGCCCTAGGGGTAGTAGGCGGTGGTTTAGCGGGGAGAGGCCCATCGAGAATGTACAACTTATCTTCTTGCCTAAGAACGATTCTTATGCTACGGATCCAATCCATAAAGTTTGTACCATTCTCTTCGAGTTATCCTTCTCAAGGATCGATCGCAACGACATTGATTGAGTGTTATTAGTCATTATCTACAAATGTGCAAAATTTCCAAAATTTAATAAGTACCGGTTTTCATTAAAGAGATAAACAATGTATTTTCCAAACAAAATACTCCCACTAAATTATATAACCTTCTTATGTATAATATAATTTAATTGGGCTAAGATCCAACTTTAATTTAACTTTTGAGTCCACGGAGGCGGACCGCTCAAAAACTAAATTAATTAGGTAGACAATCATGTCAATCATATCCCATATGATTCTTAGATCTTTTTATGAGATTCTTTGAGAAATCCAATTTCAAAAGCATGTTTAATCTCATCTTTTGCCTAGGCCCAAAACCGTTTTGACGCCTAATTAAGTGCAACCATTTTAAACGTATAGGAACCATTCAATTTAATGTACCTTGCGGAGGCGAACCCACATCAAAATCACCCATGTATAAACAAGTGTTTTAATCATGGCATGGCAAATAAGGACTTTAAAACTTTCTTTGAAGGTTCATCACATATAGCATATAACACATTTATGAGCACATAATATAAACATGTTACACATCAAGTTTAGCCACTAAATTAATCTCCATTAATTTAAGCATGATACTTATGTGTCATTAGTTTCTCTATAATTATGAGGATGAGACTATTTCAACTTCGGTTATTATCTCCAAATCAAGACAACAAGAAGTGCGGTCGAACTAAGCCATTAGGCAACCACAATCCCGCACTAATTCAAGAAACCAAGAAAGTAGTCCATGTGGCCGAAACTAAGCAATAGATGGTCTCGATGAACGTAGGCCAATTGCATTCACAATTCCACATGGATCTCCAATCATTGAATCAAGAACTTTGTTTCTCAGTTTTAGCAATTATGAACTCTTCATAATTCTAACTTCGTTTTATCTTTGAAACTTTAATTGCGATCAATTTTGGGAAACACAATCTCGATGAACGCAGATTAGCCATCCAAAACTTGAACCAATCTAGGAATCACAAGACTAAAACAAATAGGAAAATCAAACCCCAAAATCCACACACAAACCAACTAGCCAAAACCCATTCCAGATCAGCAAGTCTGGACTGGTCTTGTTACCGGTTTTTGTTGGATTTATCAAAAAATTCCAGAATCAGATTTCAACAAGAATAAGAACATTCTGGCCTAGTGAGCCCGCGCCTGGTTTCCAGCGAGCGGGCGCCTGAAGCGCGCGCGCGCCTGGTCCAGCGCGGGCGGGCGCTTGTATGGTCAGAATGGTATAGAATTTTCAAGTTCGAAATTTTTGTCTCAAAATTATTTCTTCCCCGATTATTAAAACTTTGATCCAATCAAAAATTAATAATCGAAATAATTTAGAATCCACCATAATAATTATTGCGATTGAATCATGCGATTAAAATTTTAAGAAACCCAAAGCCATGGATCCGTTCATATGATTAAATCAAATACAACAAGATGAATAGAGGAATAACTACCCTTGATGGCTATGAATTTTCTTTTTGGTCTTGGTGGAGATCTTGAAGCTTTATCACGAACAAATCACGAACTTTGTAAGATGATAAAATTCACCCTCTAGCGGTATCCACACTTCGAACGAATATCAAACGAGCTTCTTTGATCTTGGTTGCTAGACCAATATTATGAAACACACTTTCACAATATAATAAAGAACTATATGGAATTTATTTGTGAATTATTTTGTTCCTCAATCAATGATATCTTAGAACAAAATAAAATCTCTCTCAAACTCTTTGAGACTCACAAAAGCACTAGTAAATATGGTCTGGCCGAATTGGGGTTTTTATACACAATTAAGACCTATTCCAAATAGGTAACTTGTGCCAAAACCCTTTCCTAATCAAATTAGGAATTTTCCTGTCGGCAAGACCAGGCGCCCGCCCGGTACCACCCGAGCGCCCGCTCATTTGGGCAGAAGGTCAAGGCCTTTTCTGGCTTATTCAGGCGCCCGCCTGGTTCAACCCAAGCGCCCGCTTGGTTGACCAGGAGGCCCAGAATAATTTCAGAAATTCCCTTGAGGTCCTTCGACCCTAAATTCCAATACAGTCCTTTTATTTAAGATTCGTTCTATTGTGTGTGACCCTCTAGGATTATACTAAGTTGGCAATGGGCTCAAACATGATCCCATAAGATATGATTAGGTTCTAGCAAACCGTCATACCTACCCAAATAGTATAACTAGATACAAGTTCGCATTCCTTTAGAATATGTCACAATCCCTTTGTCCACGATGTCATTGAACACAAGTCATGGTCAAACAGTCAACTTGTCTTGTTCAATACTTTCTCGATTCCGAATATGTTGATAATTCAAATGCTGTTGATCCAATCAATCCATTTGAGTCCGGCCGAACATTTCATCAACATCATTCCTTCGAGGGTCCCAAGATTGACATCTCTCCGTGGAGGGACAAATCCATTTAGCTTATTAGTCTTCCCAACGGGAATCCGATTATGCCAATCATACCCTTTATAACTACCGTGTTAAGGTAGCGTTTGAATATGTCAAACACAATATTCATCAAGTGGAAGACTATAATAACTTCATGTCTAAGGATTCAAATGACATAACTAATATGAGATATATGTACGACATAGACCATGACATAAATCTCATACAGCGGGTCATGTCCAGTACCTTGTTCCAAACAAGTACCCATAAATCTAACATGATCATCCCATGATCATTTAGCCTTTATACTAGTGCTTAACAAGTACTAGGGACGGGGATTATTATAAGTAAACATGAACAACAATAATAATCAAAACATCTCTTTATTGATATGAAATAAATGATAACAATTACAACGTTTATTAAACGTGCCTAGGGCACCACTACCAACAATATATGTTCGACATAGACCATGACATAAATCTCATACAGCGGGTCATGTCCAGTACCTTGTTCCAAACAAGTACCCATAAATCTAACATGATCATCCCATGATCATTTAGCCTTTATACTAGTGCTTAACAAGTACTAGGGATGGGGATTATTACAAGTAAACATGAACAACAATAATAATCAAAACATCTCTTTATTGATATGAAATAAATGATAACAATTACAACGTTTATTAAACGTGCCTAGGGCACCACTACCAACATTAGCTTGGGCTTGATGAAGGGCAGCCCTATTCTCCTCACTAGGATTTTGTTCAAAAACTAGCTCCTTCCCACAAACCTCATCTTCAGCATTTTTAACAAGTTGATCAACTCTACCAAAGGTTGTACGATTCCAAATTTGTAAATCATGTTTAAGGCGAGTAAGCTTTTTACCAAACTTGACTAAAGGCCGGCCATAAATTCTGTTGTTCCAAGAAGAGGTCACCAAAGCCATGAATGACTCATGCCGAGTCCAAACATTAAGAAACCTGAAAACACCCCTACGTACCTCATCAACCAAGCGAATATTAACCACTAAAGGAGCATGATCAGAACATGTTCTATTTAGATGGTCAATAGTTGTTTGAGAGAAACATTGCAGCCACTTTTCATTGTAGAGAGCTCGGTCCAGCCTTTGAAGAATAGTTGCTCGCTTAGTTCTCTTATTCCACCATGTGAAAATATGACCTCTATACCCCCCATCAATTAAGCTTGATATTTGGATCATATCAACAAATTCAGACACCTTAGAATCCACCACAGGCTTACCCCCAGCCTTTTCTGACTGATCAATAATGGAATTAAAGTCCCCCACAATCATCCATGCTTCATCTGTGTTACTCATCTCAATAAAATAATTCCATAAGACCCTTCTAACATATTTATTGCAGCTGGCATGAACAAAGGATAAGAGAACAGAATTTGGCCATAAAGCATGACTAACCCGAACCGTAACCACCTGATCATCTTGAAAAACCAAAGTACAAGTAATACCATGTCTCCAAATAACCCATATATTGCCTTTGTCATTAGAAAGACCACCAATACATCTGAATTTACGAACATAAGAGGGAAGGACAGAAACATCCAACTTAGGTTCATATATACCACCAATCGAAATATCATACATCCTTAGAAGTCTCTTCACCCTTCTAATAGATGCTGAATTTCCCACACCACAAATGTTCCAACTTAAAACTCCTACCATTAAAAACAATTAAGAGGAGAGAAAAGGGAAATGGCTTTTAAGCCAAAGAAGGGTCATCTCTCCTAATATTAGGAGCTAGATTCTCAAAACTACTATTTTTTTGTATTCGATGAGAGCTCTTGGATATCATAATCTGATGTTATACGAGGGCCACGAGGAGATAGCTGCAAATTATTAATGATTGCAACCCTCGAATTGGGTTTAAGGGAAGAATCCTCAATTACAAGCTCAGAATCAGAATCCCCCATGTCCACCTCCACATTAACAGTTTTATGGTTTAAACCACGCATGGGATCCTCCATATTGATTTCCTCATCCATTTGTTCGTCTTCAAGATCGATTGAACCATCTTCTACATTAATAGTATTAGTCTTTACTCCATGAGAATTACTGGGGATAGAAGCTTTAAAAGAAGTAGGAGAGACAAAAGAAGCACCCCTCTTTGGGAGGAAACTGAATCCATTAGTAACCAGGTTAGAAAACAATGTTTTCGTACCAATAGGGGATGAATGCTTAGAAATTCTAGAGGGACCAGCACCATTACTTTGTGGGAGAGAAGAAGGCATACCATTTTTGGAATACTCAATAGAGGACGGCTGAACCTTTGAATGATCGACCACTTCTTCCATTAGGGCTTTACCAGATTTCTTGACATAGACATTAGCTTTTTCCATATAAACTTGAGTTGCCTTAGCTTTAGAGACACCATGTGTAGGGTTTGAATGAGGCATAACTTCTGATCTGTCTTTAGGTTTCTCATTATCAACCTTTTCACCCATATCCTGCGAAACTTTCATCCCCTCACCTTTAGAAGCATCTTGGCGTGGATGAAGAAAATAACAAGAACTTACATCATGACCTAGCTTATAACAGTGCTTGCAATAGTAGGGGAGCTTAATAAAATCCAAAACTTGATAGAAACTTGAGAATTCATCACCACAATCAATAAAAACCCTAGATGGAAGCTTTTTCAACAAATCGACTTGAACCAAAACCCTAGCTTCACTTGGCCTAGAAAGGTTGGCCGTAGGCTGATCAATAGCAAGAGGTTCCCCGAATATCCGAGCAATCGAAAATAAACAAACTTTGTTGAACATGTGTAAAGGAAGACCGGGAAGACTTACCCAGACTGGATATAGCGATGATTCTTTCTCAGGGTGCCAAGAAGGTGTCCACCTAAAGACCCTCATAGGATGTCTACCAAGCTGCCACGATTCCCGAGACCACAACCTGTTGAAATCCCCTTCATGCATAAGACGGATCAAGATTTGCTTAGAATCAACGTGACCCAAAGTGAAGTCAGCCTTTAATCCGAACTTGAAAGGTTGAGCAAGAGGAGTAATCATCTCCTTTGAAAACTTAAGTGCAGGTTCGCCCTTATAAGTTGAAGCCGGAATAAGAGTAAGAGGAGGAGAAGGAATTACATGGGAATCCTTAAGCAAAGAGGCAAAGGATTTTCTTTGAGTAGGGGATTGCGGCGCATTGGGTTCTTGGAGAGAGGATGCGTTGAGGGGCTGCGCCACTTTAGAAAACTGCAGATTTGGAGCGCCGGCGGAAATCCCTTGGGAAAAAGGAATTCCGTTAGCGCTAGAACTCCCATGCGCATTGGAATGCTGATCTGAATTAGGTATCTGAGATGCAGATGAATTAGGAAACGATGTAGTAACATTAACGGAAGCCATGAACACAAGCAATGGTCGGATTACAGTAACCCTAATTAGGGTTACGGCAAGAGCAAGAAGAAAACTAGGTGTTCCATAGATCCATTAATATGATTAAGTCAAATACATGGATAATCAATACTAGAATACTAACCCTTGATGCCTTTGATTAATAACCTTGAATCTTGGTGGAGATTGGAAAGCTTGACCACGAACAAAAATCAGGAACACGAACTTTGAAGATGATAAGCTTCACCCTCTATCGGTATCCACACCTCAAACAAATATCAAGAACACTTGATCTTGGTTGCTAGACCAAATTGTGAAACACGCTTTCATAATTAAGAACTATATCGAATTAATATATGTGTTCTTGTTCTTCACCCAAGAGATCTTAAAACAAGAAAATAGTCACTCAAACTCTTTGGAGGCTTACACAATGCATAGGACTGATTAGGTCAACTCGAGGCTGTTTATATACTTGTTACACCTATTCCAAATAGGTAACAAGTGACTAAACCTGCAAGAAAATGGAATAGGAAAGTCCCAGGCCGAAACCGACTAGGTCCGCCCGGGTACACAAAGGGGTCCGCCCGGATCCAAGCATGGTCCGACCGGGTACCTTAGCTAGTCCGCCCGGGGCCTTCATGTGGTCCGCCCGGACCCTCCTGTTTTCCAGTTTCTTCTTTTCTCCTCTAAGTTCCCAAAATCCCCAAAAGGTCCTTTCAACCCAAATTCCAATTAAGTCCTTTCAGATTTGTTCTATTTGTGTGTGACCCTATAGGATTACACTAAGTTGGCAATGGGTTCAATCATAAACCCATAAAATATGATTAGGTTCTAGCAAACCGTTATACCTAGCCAAATAATGTAACTATATACAAGTTTGCATTCCTTTATAGAACATGTCACAATCCCTTTGTCCACGATGTCATTGAACACAAGTCATGGTCAACAAGTCAACTTGTATTGTTCAATACTTTCTCGATACCGAATATGTTGATAATTCAAATGACAATGACCCAATCAATTCATTTGAGTTTGTCCAAACATTTCATCAACATCATTCTACGAGGGGCCCAATCTTGACATCTCTCCAAAGAGGGACAAATCTATTTAGCTTATTATTCTTCCCTACGTCAATCCGATTATGCCAATCATACCCTCTATAATAAGTTCATGTCTAAGGATTCAAATGACATAGCTAATATGAGATATATGTACGACATAGACCATGACATAAATCTCATACAGCGGGTCATGTCCAGTACCTTGTTCCAAACAAGTACCCATAAATCTAACATGATCATCCCATAATCATTTAGCCTTTATACTAGTACTTCACAAGTACTAGGGATGGAGATTATTATAAGTAAACATGAACAACAATAATAATCAAAACATCTCTTTATTAATATGAATAAGATGATTATAAACATCGTTTAAATAAACATGCCTAGGGCACCAACACTAACAATCTCCTACTTGCCCTAGGCCCAATCTCCCATGTATCTAATACCAATGGACCTAACATGACCATCATGTTTAGCTTGTGGAAGTCCCTTTGTTAGCGGGTGTAGATACCCCGGGCGGAGCCCGCTCACTTGGCTAGAGCGGCGGATTGTCCTAGGATGTCTATTTGCGTTTTAATTGTAGAGTCGCCACCTATATTTTAGAGGAACATAAGAAAAACCTAATATTTAGCCTAAGTTTGATTACAAAAACACAGATTCTTGTTATGAGGTTCGGGGGTTAGGTTACGAGATGTGAAGTACTTAAACACCCATCTCGCCCAACTAATGTTGGTCTTGCTTGATCAAAGTCTACATAAATAAAATGTTCTTCCTATTTTTTTTTGTAATGATAAAAGGGGGGTTTTAAATGGGGTGTTTGGAATGTAGGGGAGATAACTCCTTGGCCAACTTCAATGGAATGAAGTGGCCTTTGGTGTCATGTCCCAAAATGCTTTTGGGGTGATTGCACGTTTGATGAAATCAAAGAGAAGAAGGGAGATGAAGTAGAAAGGATGGAGGAAAGTAGAGTTTTACCTACACTTCAAATGATCTTTCAACACTTCTTGGAGAATTTCCTTGAAATGCCTTGAAAATGTTTGTGTATAGTTGTCTTAATCACAAAAAGTCCTCCTCTTCAAAGGTGAATTAGAGGGGTTTATATAGGTGTAAAACTCGATGTTTTTGGTGCCAAAACGAAGTCACAAAGATCAGTTTCATGGGAAAATCATGTAAAATGAGCAAGGGAGAGATTCTTGGACAGAAATCTGTAACTGACACCCAGAAGCGCGCACCCCCTGCGTTGGTAGCAGGACGCGTGCGCTTCTGACCCCTATGGACGGAGGCGCGTGACTTTGAAATGGCTTTTTTGACAGAATGGACTGGAAAGTCAGCCCTGTTATTTACTTTAGCCCCTGGACTTAACGAAGTCAGTCAGGAACTTAATGGAAGTAACATAAACTAATGAGAAACACTTAAAATAGGGAGAAACACAAGATCAACCATGCAATCGGGGTGAGTGTTCTAAGGCGGGGTGTCTACAGAGCCCCTCGGCGATGTGGATTGTGAAGCAAAATGCGTCGACGAAAGAAAGTACACCCACCAAGGACATCACTAAGAAAAAGCAAAGACTCGATGAAAGCAGGAATTTGAAATTGCGAGAGATGGGGGTGCGCTCCCTGTGTGAGCGGCTTTTGTTGATAGAGGAGGTGGCATGATCCGTTTGTAAATCTGCCGGCTGAATCCGTTAGTGAGTCCGTTAGTTAACCCTTGTTGGCGAATCCGTTAGTGAATCCTCTTGATGAATCCTTTAGTAAACCCATTGAATGAGTCCGTTAGTGAACCCTGTTGACGAATCCGTTAGTGAATCCGCTTGATGAATCCGTTAGTGAATCCATTGAATGAGTCCGTTGGTGAACCCTTGTTGACGAATCCGTTAGTGAATCCGCTTGACGAATCCGTTAGTGAATCCATTGAATGAGTCTGTTAGTGAACCTTTGTTGACGAATCCGTTAGTGAATCCGCTTTGTTGCTTTAGAAGTAGTGATTTCCGTGGTTCACCATGGATCGGATTGGTGTTTGTAGCTGTATCTGATGTATGCTGTTTGGAGCCACACTTGCTGTTGAGTTCATGACTTTTGTGGGGTGTGGGTACAGTTGACTACGGACCGAAAAGATATTTCCCCCTTTTTAGAGAAGAAAATGCCGAGATCGACTCTAATTGACAAGCAAGAGACACACCCTACTTTTAGGTTTAGTGGGAGTTTCTATCTAATTTCAATTTAGACATTCCTTTGGGGAGGACCAAATTAATGTGTGCCCAACTGTGTATTCGAGGGCGGAAATGTTGTGGCTTTGATGAGGAATGCTGATCCTGCTGCTTTTGGGGAACGTCTGAGCTCTGTTTCCTTGTGATTTCCTTCTTTGACAAGGGCCAGTTGAGGCATTTCTGAAACGGGAGGCGGGCGCCCCGTCTAGTGGCTGCGGGATGCGCGCGCTTCCTAAGTGGGTGGCGGGAGGCGCACGCTTTTGGGGAGTGAATTTCGGGGCTTGGCATTTGTTGGCCAAAAGATCCCCAACAGTTATAATATCATCCTCTGTTCGAACACATTCTTCCAACAGCTCTTTTTTGCCATCTTTGAACATCTTTTCTTTGCTCAATTTTGCTTGTAATCCACATTTTCCATGGCCTCCAATTCTTTTGTTCTTGATGCCAAAGTTATTGGTGATTATGAGAAAGACTTGTCGACCTTTGTGTACTCTTTCAAAACTCATCCTAAGAAGGCTTTTGTCAAGGATTTTGGGTTCCGAATTCTCTTTACCCTTCGGACCATGAAGCCGGATTGGCATTTGTTGAAGGCCGCTGCAGCCTTTTGGGATTGTGACAGTCACACCTTTAACTTTTCGGCGAATGAAATGGTGCCGACTGTTGATGACTTTGGTGCCATTCTTGGCATGCCACTGGTGGGTCAAACTTCCGTCCCCAAATATCACCATGGAGTGATTGATTCTTGGTCCGATTTGTTGGACCTCCCTATTGAGGACATGAGGAAAATGATGCACGGCACAGTGGTTGATATAACCGAGTTGCCGATGTTCTTTAGTCTGCATTCGGAGGATCCCGTGGTTCAGTCCTTCAAGAGGAGTGCCATGGCAGCATGCCTTTTCGGCGAAGTCTTGTTTGTTACACCCTTTGGTACTGCGAATGCTCAACTGGCTGAGATTGTCTTGCAGGCGAAAGAGCAACAGTTTAGCCTAATCCCTCTCATAGTTGGGGAAACCTTGCACCGCTTGGATGAGTTGCATCGGACA
Organism: Campanula takesimana; assembly: GCA_026119855.1. NCBI lineage: Eukaryota > Viridiplantae > Streptophyta > Magnoliopsida > Asterales > Campanulaceae > Campanula > Campanula takesimana. The sequence continues at coordinate 2,273,054 of JAOWBW010000010.1, forward strand.
GGCGAGATGCATCGGGGAAGCCCCTTGCTCTTGACCATATGGCTTCGGGAGCACTTCAAGATTTATTCTCCGGAGGGTGATCTGTCTACTTTTGCTGTTCATAGGAGAAAGTTGCTGATTCGGGATTTATCCGAGGATGGTTGGAGAAAATTCTTTGCTTCCCGGGCATCGGCTGACATCGAGTGGTGCCCTCCCTCTTGGGGGCTCCATCCCTTTGTGGAATGGACTTCGGGTTTTGAGCATGTGGTCCTACCCGGCCTGAGAGATTCTTCATTTTACCAGACATAGTGGGTTTTGAGGCAGTTCGGTCACCAGCAGATTATTCCTTTCCCGAGGAACGGGGTACTTCATCCAGTCTCATACATGGGTCCGGATTTTTTAAGGTAGCTTCAGTCAGCTTGGGGAGGTGACCGCCATCGGTGGGCTTCCGTCCCTATTCATCGGGGTAGTATCTTTCTTCCCGAGAGTTACATGGATTATCTATTTGGTACCCTTTTCATGTGCTCTAATTTTTGCCTAGGCCGCCCTTTCGGGTTTTCAACCTACCGAGCGTTTTTTTTTTTTTTTTTTTTTAGTGGTCTTCATTTGTTGAACTTCTTGACCTTGTCGAGGTTGACCTCCTTTGGAAGTTGATCACCATCGAAGTCTACGAGTCGGACTGCACCGCCGCTCAATATCTTCTTGACCACGTAAGGACCGATCCATCGAGGTCCCCATTTCCCAAGGGGATTCATGGCATTGGGAGGATGTTGTCTTAGGACCAAGTCTCCCACTTTGATGTTTCGAGGCTTCACCTTCTTGTTGAAAGCCCTTGCCATTCTCTGTTGATAAGCCCTTGTGCGCTCAAATGCTTTTAACCTCTTTTCGTCGAGTAGGGCTAGTTGCTCGTATCGACTTTCCATCCAATCAACCTCGTTGACTTGGTTCTCGAGTAAGACCCGTAGAGAGGGAACTTCGAGTTTGACTAGGAGTACGGCTTCAGAACCATAAACCAATGAATATGGGGTTTCTCCCGTTGCTGACCGGATTGATGTGCGATAGCCCCACAATGCTAGCGGTAACTTCTCGAGCCAATCCCTTCCTGTTGAAGCCATTTTTCGTATGATGACCTCGATTGTTTTGTTTGCTGCTTCGACCATTCCATTAGCTTGGGGACGGTACGGGGATGACTTGTGTTTGGTAATTTTGTAGTTAACCAAAAGTGCATCCATTTCCTTCTCAAAGTGAGAACCATTGTCGGAGATGATCTCATGAGGAATACCATATCGGCACATGATGTTATTCTTCACGAATTTGGCCACTTTCTTGGCGTTGAGAACTCGATAAGCTTGTGCTTCGACCCACTTTGTGAAATAATCCACGGCCACAAGAATGAATGACTGTCCGTTGTTTCCCGTAGGATGGGCCTTGCCGATGATATCTATACCCCAACAAGAGAACGGCCAAGGTGTGGTCATGTTGTACAATTGTGAGGGTGGAGCTTGTTGCAAATTAGCATGGAACTGGCCCTTGGCGCATTTCTTGACTTTCTCGATACAGTCTCTTTCCATTGTAGTCCAATAGTATCCAATACGGAGTATCTTCTTGGCTAACATAATCCCATTCATGTGGGGTCCACACTCACCTTCGTGGACTTCGTGCATTATTTCTTGAGTTTTGGGCTCATTTTCACATAAGAGATTGATCCCTTGATGATGTCTCTTGTAGACTCGGTTCCCAATCAATACATGGTGGCTAGCTTCTGTAATGCTACTTGAGACTTCCCATTGCTGTTCTCGGGAAAAGTGCTGTTGTTGAGAAAGTTCATGATGTCTGTGTACCACAGGGGTTATCTTGGACTTCATTGATCTCAATACTCATACAGTATGCCGGACTAGTCCTTCTTAAAATTTTGAAGGGCTTCACCATTTTTGCTTTGGGTATCTCAACCAGTGAGGCTATGGTGGCTAAAGCATCGGCAAAGCGGTTCTTGTCCCTTGGAAAATAATTGAATGTGATGTCTTGGAACTATTCAACTAATTCCTCGAGGTGTTGACCATACTGTTAGAGGGTCGGGTCTTGGATTTTCCATTTGCCCGATGTCTGATTGATAAGGAACAAGGAGTCACCGAATACTTCTAGCTCTGTGACATTTCTTTCTAGTGCTGCTTCTAGCCCCGCTATACATGCCTCATATTTAGCAATGTTGTTGGTAGCTTCGAATTCAGGACGGATTACAATTGGAGTGTAGATGTCCTTTGGATCGACAAGCAACATTCCTATCCCATAACCGTGCTTATTGGCTGCGCCATCAAAAAAAATTTGCCACTTATTTTCCTCGGTTGTAGTGAAAATCAAGTGCTCGTCGGGAAATTGTATGTCTTCCCCCTTCACTTCGTCACATGGAAATTCAGCATGCCGATCACTTTTCCCCCTGATGGATTTGAGTGTGACGTAAGTGATATCGTAGCCGGCGAGCATGAAGTACCACTTGGCTATCCTTGTTGACATGAAAAGCTTCTCGAAGATGTAGCAGAGCGGGTCCACCTTTTCTACTAGCTTGATCGGAAAGGCTTCCATGTAATGTTTGTGCTTTTGAGTAACCCAAACCAATGCCGCACATGACTTCTCTAAGACAGAGTAGTTCTTTTCGCCTCCTTAAAATCGGCAACTGACAAAATAAATGGCATTTTCCTTTGTGGAGTCTCGTTGCTCTTGTGCTAAAATAGCCCCTAGGGCTTCATCATTCACTGTGAGGTAGAGCAAGAGAGGCTTCTCCTTGTGCGGTGGAACGAAAACTGGAGGGCATGTCAAGTAATGCTTCACTTGGTCGAAAGCTTCTTGGTAGGCGTCAGTCCATTCTAGAGCACATTCTTCTTGAGTAGCTTGAAGATGGGCTCACACATGGAAGTGAGTTGGTGCACGAACCGACTGATGTACTGAAGTCTGCCCATGAAACCTTTGATTTCTTTCTGTGTCTTTGGAGGAGGCATGTCGATGATTGCCTTAATTTTTGAGGGATCTGCTTCAATTCCCCTTTCAGTGACCATGTAGCCAAGAAATTTGCCTCGGATAACCCCGAAGGTGCATTTTGCGGGATTGAGCCTCATCTTGTGTTGTCGAAGAACTTGCGGAGGTCGATCAAGTGTTGACCATCGGTCCCCTTTGAATGAATGATCATGTCGTCCACATAGACCTCAATTTCTTTGTCGATCATGTCGTGGAACAAGTCTGTCACAGCCCTTTGATAAGTAGCCCCAGCGTTCCTCAACCCAAATGGCATGACTGTGTAGCAAAAAGGTGCCCCACGGTGTTGTGAAAGCAGACTTGTGTTGATCCTCTTCGGCCATGAGAATCTGATTATATCCGGCGAAACCATCCACAAATGAGCGGACCTCGTAGGCAGCAGCGGAATCGACTAGCATGTCGATGTTGGGTAGTGGAAAGTCATCCTTTGGAGAAGCTTTGTTCAAATCTCGGAAATCCACACAAACACGGACCTTGCCGTTAGCCTTTCTGACCGTCACCACATTTGCAAGCCATGTTGGATACTCAATAACTTTGATGAAGCCCACACTAAGAAGCTTCTCTATCTCTTCTTTGACTTGTAAAGACCATTCTGGCTTGATCTTTATGAGTTTCTGCTTTGTCGGCTTAGCGTCATCTCTGATCGAAATCATGTGCTCGGCGACCTTTCTGTCTAAACCCGGCATGTCTTTGTATGACCATGCAAATACATCCACGAACTCTCTGAGCAGTACAGTCAATCTGTCTTTCTCTTCCCCCTTGAAGAAGCTTCCGATCTTGGTTTCTATTGGCTCTTCGTCGGTACCCAAATTAACAACATGCAATTCTTCGTCAGCCTCTGGACCATTTTCACCACGACTACGGACATGTTGAGCAAGTTCATTTAAGTATGTTGCGTTTTCGTGGTCTATTTCATCATTATTTGAATCGTTATTAACTAGTTTATAAAATTCATTATTAGTTATTCATGATGTTTGCAATCTTGGGGTACTTAGAAAGATCAAATTTTTCATTAGCAAAGAAAGGGAACACACGCTCGGCTATTCCCTCCATATCCTCTTGGGTGAGGGTATCAAAAACACACTCGGACTCGAAGGTGAATGTTAACAAGTCTTCTTTTGTAACTTTGCGCGGGATACAACCCATTTTCTCGACTAGGAATTCCTCAGATACCACGGGCCCCTTTGTAGAATACCAGTTGTTGATCAGCTTGGAGCTTGGCTTGATCTCGCTGATAGGCCCACTTCCCTTGTCGGTGTCATCGGATATGGCATTGACTTGGCATTCATTCATGATGGCAAGTTCCTCGAACATGGAGGCTAGATCAGCGAAATCCTCCCCCACGGTAATCTCTGTCTCGGACTCTATGCCCACCATTCTCGGGTGACATAGGAGTTGGTTCCTCTTCGTGCTTCTGAATCTCACAATCGGAAAAAATTTCGAGACCGGGCTTTCTGATACCCTTGCTGTTGATCCATGGCTCGGGAAAGATCATGTATGGGACATCTTCCCCCTGGCGGACAAAGTAGCCATTTAATGTCTTGCGATAAGGCCTCAAGTTGGGGATTTCATAGGAACGGCCTTCTCTGCGAGCTCGGGCCTTTTCATTTTTGACGTCTTGCTCATATTTCAAGGCGTCTTTGGAAGGCTCATATCCCAAACCGAACTTGTTCTTAACAAGAGGGACCTCAATAGGTTGCATTCTCCCTTGTTCATATTTCCCTAGGCCTAACCCGAGAAAGTAGTTCATATTCCTCATCATGCGGAGGACTTTGTGATTGCCGAGGGTCCATGATCCGTTTCCCCCTTGTTTGTCGATGGCGTTGATTGAGACGCCGGAGAGGGTGGAGTCTTCTAACCATTCTGAACTTGGTGAATAGGTTCCCCATTTCTGTGGATAGTGACGTTTTCCGCCATGATGGTCACTATTTCATCCCCATTTCGGAACTTGACACATTGATGAAGAGTTGAAGGGACGGCGTTATAACTGTGTATCCATGGTCGACCCAAGAGCAAGTTGAATGAGGAGGGTACATCGAGTACTTGAAATGGGACGGACATAACCATGCTGCCAAACACAATGTCTATTTCCACCATACCCATGACTGTGCGGGCAGTGCTATCGTAACCTCGGAGTACTTGAGTAGAAGGCTTTAGATCTGAACTTTTAAGCCCCAGTATGCCCATGATTCGGCCCGGCATTAGGTTGAGTGCGGAACCACCGTCAACCAAGACTCTTGAAATAGCTCTCCCCCTTGCTCTTACTTTTAGATAGATGGCCTCATTGTGATCGGACCCAAATGGTAGGAGGTCTATATCGGCAAAAGTAATGACATTGCCAAAATGTATGTGACCTATCATTGCAGTAAGGTCCTCGGGAGTTGTATCGGGAGAGACTGATGTGTCGTCGAGATTGCTGATGACGAGGTATCTGTGCTTCTTTAAAGATGCAATGAGGTCCCAAATGGATATATATTTGCTTGAGTCTTCTTGAGTTGAACTAGTAACGGGTCTTCGGGAGTGTCGCGAGTTTGCGATCTTTGAGAAGAGGTGCTTGGTGCAGGAGTAGTGGGGTTGCTTGCTATGACTCGTCCAGATCGAGTTAGCATGTTGACGTTCCCATCTTGCCTTTTTTTCCTATTCTCTAGTACTTCCCTCATTACCTCATCATAAGTCACAGCGTAACAAGAATTATCAATCTTATTCATAACATCGGAGCCCTCATTCACAATTGGAATTGAATGAGTGGTCTCCTCAAACTCTCCTATATCTATTACATGGACATCACCCTCATTGAAAACTATAAATTCCTTTTTGTCGATGAGGTCTTGGATAACATTTCGGAGGACGAAGCATTCCTTGGTGAGATGGCCACTATGTTGGTGGTAGTCACAATATTTGTGCACGGATTGCATTGGGCTTGAACCCTTGGAGAGGAGCAACTTGCCCTTTGGCCTTGAGTGCTTCGAAGGCTTCAGTGATGGTCATGCCTTGAAGAGGAGTGTAGACGATCATTTTGGAATTTCTTGCCTTGTGGTGGAGGAACCCTTTTGTAATTCCCCTTGTCAGTAGTAACGGCATTGACTGAAGCCTCTTTTGTTAAGTTAGAGGCGGCCTTGTACCGGAAGGTAGGAGCGGTTTCTTTATCTCCTTGAGCAAGTCATCCATTCGGACCCCCGCCTTATACATTTGAGAGAAATCCGCATAGCAAGCCCCACTTAGGTGGGTGCGGAGGTCAATCTTTAGACACTTGAGGAAGATGTCCATTTGCTCCTTGGTGTTAGGCCTCTCGACAATTTCAGCGAGTTTGTCATTCCACCTTCTCGTGAAGTCAATAAAGGACTCATTGTCCCTTTGAGTGGTGTTCTCAAGCTCTTTCTTGGTCGGGCGGTGAGTGGTGTTGCCTTGGTATTGACTTTTGAAGGTAAGCATGGCGGCATCCCAATCAAGTCGAACTGTGAGCGGGAGAGTTTCATACCAATGTTTTGCCGCCCCCTCGAGAGTAAGAGGGAAGCATTGTGCCATCACTTTAGGAGAGGCCTTCTTTGGAACCATAGCCCATATATAAGTCTCGATGTGTGCCATGGGGCAAGAGTTGCCCTTGAATTTGCTGATGTCGGGCATCTTGAACTTGTTGGGGAGAGAGGCCATCGTGTTCATGAGAATGGATGACTGATAAAGGCTTGTGTTGGAGCCTTTCCCCAAGTTGAGACCATTGAAACGTTGATCTATGTAAGCCATAATTGAATCAACCATCTTCTGATCTTTGTTGTCGGTGCTTGTCTCCCCCATTTTCTTAGTGCTAGCACTAACATAAGGGCTCTCAAACAAGCCCTTAGTCCACTCGGACTCTTCATTGTCTTCCTTGCCTTTACCACTTGAAAGCTTGGTGAGCTTGGCCTTCATTTGGTCCATCTCGGCTTCATGAGGCTCCCTTTGATTGTCAAGATGGGATTGCCAAAGATCATCTTTGCTTTGGGACTCTTTGTTGAGAGTAGAGATTTGTTGTTGGAACATTTGGACCATAGCTGAGAGTTGCTCAAGGGACATGGTGTTGTTCCTGTTGGAGTCACCGGCCATTGATGCTGTCGGAGCTGTTGGAGTGATCAATTCACGAACTAGCCGGTTTGTTGAATCTCAGTAGACTCGGTAAGTACCAATTGGACCTATATTGCAGAAGAGGCCATTGTCAGTCTTGAGTAACACTTTCGGTCCATGAAGAGGCTTAGAACATACAGTGGTCACACGACTCAAACCACATAAGAAAAAAACTATTTTTTTTATAGGTCGGAGGGACAGAGTCCCTTTTGGGTTTTCTAAGAAAATAGTGGAATCGTCACATAGTATATAGACCTTCTCGCGGTCCCATATACTCATCAGATTCCACCACGCTTGTGATTCTTACATGTGTCGGGATTAAACTAAATTGATGTAGTAAAGCATACATGCGGGGATGGATTTTTATTTTCGTCCATAATAACCACTTGGGGACAGAGTTTTATTTCATCCATGATAACCACTTGTTTCTCTTGGAAACGGCATGTATGATTTGAAGACATTAGTTTAGGGAAATCTCGACACATGAAAACCGACTTAGTCACGGAGTGTTAGACCCTAACTAGAATTGTGTTGGCTTGTGCTCGGCTAATGAGAGGCTTAAGGTCACCCCCGGCATATGGTCATGAACTACGCCACGGGTTGAGGTTTACCGCTTGGAGAGAGTCAAGGTCGGGTGGAGCTTGAAACTTTCTAGGACGGGCATCGACGGGTTTGGGGTTATGAACTTGTGCGACTCGATAGTGAGCAATTTATAAGAATATGTGCACGTAGTGTGAGGTCCAACAAGTGATAAAACATTTTTTACTTTTTTTGTTATGAAAGAAAAGCAAATAAGCACATAATTTACAACTCTCGAATCACCCGTGTGACCGATAAAAAACACAAAATAAAATAGTTAAATGATCCAAATCAGTCCTGATGCAGGCAACTGTGCCCACACCCCATCATTCTGCTATGTTCTGGAAATGTTCCTGTTCTGGAAAACCACCCAGAAGCGTGCGCCTCTAGCCTGTATTGTGGGATGCGCGCGTATGGCGCAAAGTCTCTGGGAGGCACCCACTTCTGGGTAAACCTGTAACACTGTCAGAGTCTTTGGACTCAGGGGATTTTCCTGGTCCTGAATGTCTAATGGAACCCCTGCAAAGATGATTAGTGTAGAAAAAAGAAGAAGAAAAGGAAGAACATTGAGAAGCGGGCGATTCTGGTCTCTGGTGTGGGAGGCGCGCGCCTTAGGCCAAGAAGGCCAGAGGCGCACGCTTGCCCCATCAGAAACCAGAATGCCCAGAAAAAATGTAGACTTTGAACAGAAATGTAAGTTTAACCCTCAAACGTCCCCAGCAGAGTCGCCACTGTAGATACCCTGGGAGGAGCACACGGCTTGGCTAGAGCGGTGAATTATCCTAGGATGTCTATTTGTGTTTTAATTGTAGAGTCGCCACCTATGTTTTAGAGGAACATAAGAAAAACCTAATATTTAGCCTAAGTTTGATACGAAAACAAAGATTCTTGTTATGAGGTTCGGGGGTTAGGTTACAAGATGGGAAGTACTTAAACACCCATCTCGCCCAACTAATGTTGGTCTTGCTTGTTCAAAGTCTACATAATTAAAATGTTCTTCCTATTCTTAATAATGATAAAAGGGGGTTAAAAAGGGGTATTTCGAATGTAGGGAGATAACTCCTTGGTCAACTTCAATGGAATGAAGTGGCCTTTGGTGTCATGTCCCAAAATAGTTTTGGGGTGATTGCACGTTTGATAAAATCAAAGAGAAGAAGGGAGATGAAGTAGAGAAGGGAGAAAAGAATAGTCTTTTTTAACCTAGACTCAAATGACTTCAAGTACTTCTTGGGAGATTGCCCTTGGAAATGCCTTGAGAGTATTTTGTATATAGTATTCTTATGTTGCAAAAAGAAGGTCCCTTGAAAGGTTGGAGAAGAGGGGTTTTTATAGTTGAAAACAAGGTGCTTTTGGTGCCAAAACGAAGTCACAAAGATCAGTTTCCTGGGCAAATCATATAAAATGAGCAAGGGAGGGATTCTTGGATAGAATATGTAACTGACGCCCAGGTGCGCGCGCCTCCTGCCTTGCTGGTAGGACGCGCGTGCTTCTGACCCCTACGGGCGGAGGCGCGCGACTTCAAGATGGCTTTTCTGACAAAATGGACTGGAAAGTCAGCCTTGTTATTCAGTTTAGTCCCTGGACTTAATGAAGTCAATCAGGAACTTAACAGAAGTAACAGAAACTAACGAGAAACACTTAAAATAGGGGAAAACACAAGATCAACCGTGCAATCGGGGTGAGCGGTCCAAGGCGGGGTGTCTACCGCTGGCACTAAAGAATAGGAGGCTACTCAAAGATGGCGAAGTATACCTACGTGTGGGGAATGGAGCAAGAGTTGTTGCATTAGCCGTAGGAACTTATGAAGTCATTTTACCTAGTGGTTTAATTCTTGTTTTGAACAATTGTTACAATGTTCCGGATTTAAGTAGGAATATTATTTCAATTTCTTGTTTGGATAATGAAGGTTTTAAATTTCTTATTAAAAATAAGAAGTTTTCTATTTATTTAAATTATATGCTTTATTGTACTGCAAATTCATTTAATGGCCTTTATGTCCTTGATGTTGAGAATGAAAATAATAATGATATCTATAATATAAATAAGAAATCTAAACCTAATGATGTAGACCACACTTATTTGTAGCATTGCCGTCTTGATCATATTAATGAGAAGTGTATCTCAAAACTCCATGGGGACGGACTTATAGATTCACATGATTTTGAATCATATGAAACTTGCGAGTCTTGTTTACTTGGAAAGATGACTAAGACACGGTATTAAGAGTAGTAAAAGGCCAAGTGACTTATTGGGACTCATACATACTGATTTATGTGAACCATTATGTAGCAATGCTAGGGGAGGATATCAATACTTCATAACATTCACTGATAATTTTAGTAGATATGGCTATGTCTACTTGATGAAAAACAAAAGTGAATCTTTTGAGATATTTAACAGGTTTGGGAAAACTATTAAAGCACGTCAATCAGATTGTGGTGGAGAATATTTAAGCTAAGAATTTGACAATCATCTTAAAGATTGTGGAATTGTTTCACAATTAACTCCACCTGGAACACCACAATGGAATGGTGTATCTGAGCGGAGAAATAGGACTTTATTGGATATGGTCCGCTTGATGATGAGTCATGTTGATCTTCTTTTATCGTTTTAGGGACATGCATTAGAAACTGCTGCACTTACACTAATTAATGTTCCAACAAAATCTATTTCAAAGACACCATATGAGATGTTGAATGGAAAGAAACCTAATATTTCTTTTATGCAAATTTGTGGATGTGAGCCATATGTCAAGAGACTTGTCTCTGACAAACTCGCACACAAGTCTGATAAATGTATTTTCGTGGGATATCCTAAGGAAACTAAAGGATACTACTTTTACAACCGTACAGACAACAAAGTGTTTGTTGCTCGAGATAGTGCTTTTCTAGAGAAAGAGTTTCTCTCCAAAAGAACTAGTGTGAGTAAAATTAATCTCAAAGAGGTTTGAGAACCCGAAAATAACATGGAACCGATGGATGGATATGAACAAGTTTCCCAAGGAGTTGTGGAACCTATTCAGAATACACAAGTTCCTCGCAGAACTGGTAGGGTGCGATCTGAACCTGCGAGATATAGATTTCTCATGACGGATAGCAATAAAGTAGAAATCATTGATAATGATGAACCTACTTCTAACCAAGAAGCAATGTCCGCTCCTGATTCGGATAAATGGCTTGGAACCATGGAATCTAAAACTAAATCCATGTATGATAATCAAGTTTGGACCTTGATAGATGCACCTGAAGGTGTAAAAACCATAGGATGTAAATGGGTTTTCAAAAAGAAAACTGAAATGGGTGGAAAGGTGCATACTTATAAATCTAGACTTGTATCGAAAGGCTATAGGCAGATTCATGGTATTGACTATGATGAAACCTTTTCATCCGTAGCAATAGTCAAGTCTATAAGAATTATACTTGCCATAGCCGTATATTATGGCTATGAAATATGACAAATGGATGTCAAAACAGCGTTCTTTAATGGGAACTTACTTGAAGATGTCCATATGACACAACCTCAAGGTTTTGTTAATCCTAATAATTCTAACAAACTTCTAAAGAGATTCCGCATGGAAACTCTAAAAGAGGAAACTTGCTAGTTTTACATGGCATAACTCTTTACAAGAATCTGATGAGCGTGAGAGAATGAATGGAATCTCATATGCTTCTGCAATTGGATCTATCATGTATGCCATGATATGTACTAGACCCAATGTCTCTTGAGCTTTGAGCATGACGAGTAGATACCAATCGGATCCTGTGAGAGTCACTGGATTGCTGTCAAGATGATTCTCAAGTACTTGCGAAGGACTTAAGATTCGTTCTTGATATATGGAGGTATGAAAGATGATCTCGTTATAAATGGTTATTGACACGCCCCCAGGTCCCGGGATCCCCTAGTAGAACCTCGAACCTGGATGCGCGTGACTAACAAGGAACAAGAAACTAACAAGAAACAGGATGACAACTGACATGACATATATACTCAAGAGTAAGGAGCTATACTAGCTCACAACACGAGTTCTAGACAAGAAAATTTAAACCAAACATAATTATACACAGCGGAAACCTGCCTAGCACATATGCTTGCATTAAAAGATGTCTAGAAAAACAAGAGACAATAAGTCTACCCAAAAATACTGAGTTACAAAACCCATAATACATCGTCCTCACCAAAATGTAAAAGGACCACGATCCCCAAAAGAATAACCACCTGAGTAGTAAGCTCCCTGCTATGTCGAGCCTCACTGCGCACTATCACTAGCCTTCCTTTGATCTAAGGAAAACAAATAACCAAGGAACGGGGTGAGATAAATCTCAGTAAGCTATTAGATGCAACTACATGACATGTTATCATGCAATTCAAGTAGATACTCAAGTAATCATATATCAAGTATCATCAAGTAACAAGTATATGAGAGGCTAAGCCACTCATCAAGTAGCACATAAGGCTAAACAAGCAAGTTATAAGGATATTGCTTCCTTATTCCTCCCAAGAATACCATTTTTGTCGTAGCTTGTATTACTTTAACAATCACAATCAATATCGAGAACTGATTATTCAGTATATATCAGAAGACCCGGTAACCAGTGTCATTCCCAAGATCAAGACTCACGAGGTGTTCAAGAGTTTAGCATTCACTTAAGTCAGGCGTATTGATCCAACCAAGGAAGCTATACCCTTACTATGGCCGGTAGTAAGGGGTCAAGCGCAAATACATAGGGACTCGATTATCACTTAAGCCCCAGCTCCCGCGATAAGCGTGAACCTATATATTTCGGAACAAGCAAGGAGAACCAGCTGGACTCACACAAGAATGTACAAGTAGGTATTTACTTGAACTACGGGAAAAGAACTAATCCAAAAGTAGTGGACTAGCTCAACAAGGAACATGCTTCAAGTAATCAAGAAGTCACCTTGTTATCAAGCAACTATATGCAATGTTTGCACATACACAACAAGAACATGTCTCATACAAGTTAGTGCTTGTTCATAGCACTTTCTAGTTCATTACCATACATATGTATTGGCATCAAGTCATGTACAAGATTTTATTATCTTATATTCAAGTCTTAATCCAATTCTTTAGATGTTCAAGTCATGTACAAGATTTTATTGTCTTATACTTCAAGTTATAATTCCAATCTTTGGACATTCAAGCATGTATAAGAGTTATACATTTTACTCTTACAAGACCTTAATCCTATTCTTTGGATGTTCAATTCCAAGACTTTATTCTGATGCCCCTAAGGTGCACAAACACAAGTTTCAAGACAAGCATAACACATTAGTGCTTGTTCATAGCACTTTTTTTTTTTTTTTTTTTGGTTTTTTGCGAAAGGAGGGCGGTACCTCCCTAAGTTTTATTAATGTAAAGGGAAAAGTACAAGCATGGTGGGGGACATGACAACCTCAACCACCAGAGAAAAAGATCTAGGGGGAGGCCTTACACAAAGCGTAAGGTCCTCTACATAAAAGGGAGGGGAACCTAGAGTACAATTAAAAGAGAATATAAAGGAACCTAGCCATGCTAACCAATACGAATATAGGGGATCTTAGCTTTGTCAAGTGCAAAGAAGCCTTTACAATGACTGGGAAGATCATGATAATGGGGGATGTCAAAATTGCGCTCTTCATTCGCAGCCATGTTAGCCAAACCATCTGCTACACCATTACCCTCTCTCAGAATATGAGTGACCCGCACCTCCATCTGATTCATGAGGCGAAAGATATGATCTATTATGTAGCCCACAGCCCAAGGAATATGATACTCCTTTATGAGAATATGCATAAGAACTTTGGAGTCAAGTTCTAGCCAAACACGATGAAAACCCCGAACTTGAGCAGCAATGAGGCCATCCCTAGCAGCCAAAGGCTCGGCTACCATGTTGGATTGAACTCCATAAAAATTCAAGAATGCATAGATAAAATCCCCATGATTGTTTCGCATAATGCCACCACCCGCAGCTATACCCGGATTGCCCCGAGAAACACCATCCGTATTAATTTTAATCCAATCAGAACAAGGGGAGTCCCAAACGACCAATCTGATTTTTCTAGAGATAGGGGGCGAAATATGCAGTCGAAAAATGTCCACCAAGTACTCATCACCATAATTGAGGGGGAAAGAGAGAGAGTGAGAAGCAGCAATATTTGAGACAACCAAGCAAACCTTATGAATAATGTTGTTCGTGTTCATCTTGATTCCCTCAAACCTGCTCTTATTTCGAGAGTTCCATAGCTCCCAAATAATACTCGCCGGGATAATACAAGAAAGCCATTTGATAATTTGAGAAGTTGGGTGGGAGGGCCCTTGCCACCAGCAAAGAAGGGCTTGATTTATGCTCCCTATTCTGAGATGTATCCCACAAATAGAACTAAAATGGGCCCAAACTCGGCTAGCACACTCTCCATGTAAAAAAATATGGCCAATAGAGTCTTCACTTCTAGCCCTACAACACTCACACTTAGAGGCTAAAGAGATACCTTTACCACGAATTTTATCATCCGAAGGCAGTCCCCCATGCAAAACACGCCATAAGAGAACTGAAACCTTTTTTGGAATGTATTTATTCCAGCAAAAGGCATAGACAGTGGATCGAACTTTACTTGAGCAACATTCTCTCCATGCAGAACTCACGAAAAACTTACCCGAGGTAGAAGGCAGCCATAAAGGGATGTCCGGGGTGTTTGATAAAGAGATATCATGGTATTGAATCAAATGCAAGAGCTGATTTCAGAAAACATTCTGAATATGCTGAATACGAGGAAGGCCATTCTCAAATAAAGAGAAAATCTGCACATGATCATTTGGAATGAGGTTCATGGGAGCATTAAGCCAATTTTCGTGTATCGAGATTTCCCCTTCACCAATACGCCAGGCAAGACGACTTTCAACCAAAGGCTTCGCCTCCATCATTCTTTTCCACACATGGGAAGAGTATGAGGTAAGGGATGCACCATAGGGTGAGTTTCCCCACAATATTTAGCCAACATAGTTCTACTCCAAAGAGAATCCATTGTTCGACATCTCCACCAAAGTTTCATGGCAAACACAAGAGAAACATCTTCAAAATTACGAAGGCCTAAACCCCCTTCCTCAACCGGATAGCACATGTGTGCCCACGAAAGCCAATGGCATTTTCGATTACCCTCATTGCTGCTCCAAAAAAATCTAACAATAATCTTTTCTAATGCAAGAATAACACCTTTGGGAGGATTAATGAGAGATATGAAATATAAAGGAATGGCAGCGAGACAGGATTGGATCAAAGTGAGCTTGGCTCCAAACGATAACAATTTACCTTTCCACGATGCTAATCGAGACTCCATTTTCCGTCCTGTATATAAAGGGCAGCCCAAATATGAGAGAGGAAGATCTTGTTTAAGAAAGCCCGTAATAGCAGCCACATCTTCATTCCTGTTGCAATTTCGCCCCGTAATAAATCCAGATTTTTGAGTGTTAACAAGTTGGCCCGAGAAACGTTGATACCACTCCAAATATTTCATATGACATTCAAGAGACCTTTAGAGCCATTGCAGAAAATTATGACGTCATCTGCATAGGCTAAATGAGATACCATAGGAGTGTGAATATGGATACGAAATCGATAGCTAGGGAAGACTGTATGCAAGTGATTTAACCCTCTACTCATCATCTCTGCTGCAATGATAAAGAGACAAGGTGAAAGAGGGTCCCCTTGTCTTAGACCTCGAGTAGATGGGAAAAAACCACAACTTTCTCCATTGATTAGAACAGAAAACCAGCTATTAGATATGCATCTGAAAATCAAATCAAACCATACTTCATTGAAACCAAAATGTCGCAGAACCTTTATTAATCCAAACCAAGACAATCTATCATACGCTTTCGCCATGTCTAGCTTCAAGGCCATGTTAGAGCCACGGACCTTCTTGTTGAGAGATTGCAGAATTTCTTGGGCCAGAAGAACATTCTCATGAATAACTCTCCCTTTCACAAAACCACTTTGTTGTGGGGAAATAATACGAGGGAGGATAGGGGCAAGCCGAGTGGTCAAAAGCTTAGTAATCACCTTATTGCAGAAGTTACATAGACTAATAGGGCGAAGATCCGAAAAGGATGTAGGGGATTCCACTTTAGGAATAGTGACAATTAGCGTACTTGTCCAGCTTCTTGGCATAGAAAAGCCCGAGAAAAAAATCCCCAATAGCTCGAGTAAGGTCTTCTTTAATGATATCCCAGCAACCTTTGTAAAATTCACCCGTAAAACCATCCGGACCTGCTGCACTTTGCCCATTCAAACCAAACACAGTTTGTCGAATTTCCTCCATAGCTGGAACACCCGTTAGCAATCTATTGTCTTCATCAGTAATTAAATGAGGAATAAGAAATAAATAGTCATCCGGGGGAATTTCACACTGACCTTGTAATTGATCAGAATAAAACCCAACCGCCTCCTCTTTAATATCATTCTTATCATAGATCCACTCCCCTTTTCTGTTTTTGATTTTATGAATGCACAATTTTTGCCTCTTTTTCTTGACTGTAGCATGGAAGAACCGAGTATTCTGATCGCCCTCTTTTATCCACTTTAAATTCGCCTTTTGAGCCCATAACTCTTCCCCAATTTCAACTTTTGCAAAAGTTGGGCTTGAGCAAGGTGAAGGGCTGTTCTAGACTCATCATTATTGAGAAGTTGATGTTGGGATTCACATAAAAGAACTTCATCCTCGGCATTTTTAATTTGCTGCTCAATACGCCCAAAGACATTTTTATTCCAGCTCACTAAGCATTTGCGAAGACGATTTAACTTCTTAGCAAAACAAACCATCGGTTTACCTTCCATGGACTGATTCCAGGACTCCCAGACCATAAGACATAAAGAAGAGTTGTTACTCTTATACATAAGTTCTCATTTGAGTTCTATAAGTACTCATGTTCAAGGCCAAGTTCTAATGCCCCAAAAGGTACATATACACTTGCTAGGACATCTTATACTAAGGCTATATGCCTTAGGAGAGGTAAGCTTTCATTTCAATTGAGATTTAAAACACTTTTGTTGAAACAGGGGACCGGGCGGGCGCCTACAATGGACCGGGCGGCCGCTCATTATAGCACTTTTAAAACCAAAACTTCTGATGAAATGGGCGGGCGCTTGGTGACTATGTGGGCGGGCGCCTGGTACAATTTTCAGCAAACACAAAATTTCTTTCCAGGCCTAAACTTCTCCGTCCCAAGCGTAGGAGTAACTTTCTATTAACATATTAACACACCCAGGAGTAGTCTAACATACTCAAAGTATTACTTCCCATTTTCTTTCATTAATTTACACAGAGGGTTATACTCCCTTTGTCCCAAATTTACAAGTATCACAAAACTTGCCCTAAACACGAAATTGAAAAGCACAAGTATCAGAAATAACATATATGAATGTTATTACAAGCAAGGGGGAGATAATAACTTACCTAGTCAAAAATCAAAGTTACCCAAATTAATTTATGATCGGCCTGGAACGCTCTATTCAACGCCACGAATATTTATCCGGGATCAGAATCAAGAACAGAGGGATAATTAAACTCGAGGAGTCGAGAATAGGGTAAAAACCTAACCCTAACTTTGAAACAGAGGAAACAACGAGAAGGAAATTTGGGGAAGAATGAATCAGAGAAGCAAACCAAGCAAGTTTATCTTTCAACTTTCCAAGAATGACACCTAGGCCCCTCAAGTTCTACTTTTAACAAAAAGGCCCCTAAAGTCAAATTTTCACAAATGACCCTAAAGTCAAAACTAGACATTTAACCACCTTAATATTCTAAAGCAGTTAATGAATTAATTCAAGTAAAACTAGCAAATAATATGCAAGTTAAACATTTAACAAGCAAGTCAATAAATTAACAAGAATAAGGTTGGGCGTTACAGTTATACGGATGCAAGCTTCTAAACCGACAATGATGATTCAAGATCGCAATCTGGATTTGTGTTTATGCTTAATAGTGGTGCTGTAAGCTGGAAGAATTCTAAGCAGAGTACTGTAGACACCCCGCCTTGGACCGCTCACCCCGATTGCACATTTGATTTTTTGTTTCTTTTTGTTTTAAGTGTTTTTCGTTAGTTCCTGTTACTTTTGTTAAGTTCCTGACCGACTTCGTTAAATTCAGGGATTAAACTGAATAACAGTTCTGACTTTCCAGTCCATTCTATCAAAAAAGCCTTTTTAAAGTCGCGCGCCTCCTCCTCCATAGGTCAGACGCGCGCGCCTTCCGCCTCTATAGGCCGGAGGCGCGCGCATCTGGGCGTCAGTTACAAATTCTATCCAAGAATCCCTCCCTTGCTCAATTTACATGATTTTACCTGGGAATTCCCTCTTTGTGACTTCGTTTTGGCACCAAAAACAACTCATTTCTACCTATAAAAACCCCTCTTCTTCACCATTGAAAAGAGGATTTTTTCAAGATAAGAAAATTATACACAAACACTTTTCTAAGGTATTTTCAAGGCATTCTCTAAAGTACTTGAAGCTACTTGAAGTTTAGGTAATATTACTCTTCTCTATTCTCTCTACTTCATCTCTATTCTTCTTCTTTTATTTTATCAAAGTGTGCAATCACCCAAACCATTTTGGAACATGACACCAAAGACCATTTCACTACATTGAAGTTGGCCAAGGAGTTATTTCCCCATATTCAAACCCCTCTTTTAACCCCTTAAATCTCATTTTCAAAGAATAGGAAGAACACATTTTTTTATGTAGATTATAAACAAGCAAGACCAACTTTAATTGGGCGAAATGGGTGTTTAAGTACATCCCATTTCATAACCTAGCCCCCGAACCTCAATACACGAATCTCTGGTTTTCGTAACAAAACTTAGGCTATATTAGGTTTTTCTTATGTTCCTCTAAAACATAGGTGGCAACTCTAAACACTCTAAAACCAAGTTAGACATCCTAGGATAACCCGCGCGCTCTAGCCAAGCCGCGGTTACCCGCCCGGGGTATTGTTAGTACCCGATCTGAAAATGAGTTTATTAGGGCTTTCCCAAATATACAAGAACTTTATAGGAATTAGAAACCTTGCAAAGACTTGTCCCGGATTCCCAAAATGTCTCATTATTCTAGAACACCCTAAATATGGTCAAAATATGGTTTCCTTAAACCATGCAGAAACCCTAGCTTAGGAATCACGTCAGCCCGCAACCTTGGCCACGCGGCCAACATTGCCGCGCCCCAACCTTGGCCACGCGGCCAACATTGTCACCGTCTTCAATTATGGCCAGGCGGCCAACCTTGCTCCGGATGATCCTGACCGTCAGATCTTCCCCTCAGTTTACTATATAAACTCATTCCATTCCATTGGTTTGGGGGATCCGGAGTTTGAGAGTCTTAAATCCGATTTTGAGAGTTCTTAAACATTATTTTGCTCCCTAATTAAGCATTCAAACACTCAAGGAGATCAAGGTTTATTTCTTGCCAACATAGGTAAGTTTTCTAACTTTTTCTTCATGTTCTTGCATCATTTTTAATGTAGATCTCTTATATTCATGTTCTTACATGTTTATTCATAGTTTCTTCATATGCTTTGCATGTTCATCCTTATGTTCATAATATGTTCTTCGCATGTTCTTCGTGTTCATAGATTAAAACCTTATTTATGCTATATTTAGGGTTGTGATCTTCATGTTTGCATGTTTTTTCATAGCCGATGATGATTTAGGGTTCATCAACCCAAGGATGATCTAGGAACTACTTCTAAACCCTAAACTTTAGGTAAATTCCCCCCTCATTATGCATGATCCCGATTCTCCTGCCTATTCTAAATTCTTCTCGAACTACGCTGACCTGAGCTTCTCACATTGAGAGGAACGTAGGCAATCTTCGGATCCGGTCTAAATCACTAACACACTACATACACCGCATCATGATAGAAAGACCGATCAATTCGGGCAATAGGAGTGATAACGTAAATATTCTTCTCTTGTTGTAATTTGACCCCGAACCCACTAAAATGCTTTTTTCAATGTTTTGGCTATAATTAAAACGGCGTGGCGACTCTCATAATTTTAATGTCGTTATGAATATTCCCTTTCGTAAATAAAAATAATCACAAGATACTTCCCATGCGTCGCTTCATCGGAAAGGGGTATTCACAGTGGCGACTCTGCTGGGGATTGCTTTGAAACTTTTTCAAACTTAGTGGGTCTAACTTTCATCACATCATGATGCTTGCCATGTTTACACATGCACACACCTGCCATGTTTATACATGCACACACTCGCCATGTTTACACATGCACACACCTGCCATGTTTACACATGCACACTTGCCATGTTTTCACGTGCCCCCTACAGTTAAGCCATGTTTACACATGCACCCGCGCACTCCGCCATGTTAACACTTGTACCTTGTACCTTGTACCATGTACCCTTGTTATCTTCGCTTTAGTATTAGGGTCAAACAAAACTATGCTATGCTCCCTTGTACATTATTTTCTCTCTCTCTCTCTCTCTCTCTCTCTCTCTCTTTCATGCATTGCATCGCATCATTCAAACGTTCAAAGCTTCCTTCTTTTCTCCCTAAAAAGAATTAGTTTCTTGCCTCACACTACCACTAGTCCGTGTCAGCACTGCACAGGTCCCCATTACCCGGAGTATTCGATGTGCAGGAATTTGTGCGCTACTGTCGCACTCTTTTCGAGTCACTCGTCTATTCCACTCACCGTATACGGTGGGAACCTTTTACCTAACCCATGTCAACCCACACTAGTGTAGGTAACACACCTAGGTTTTGACCGGTTGGTTTGGCTAGCTTTTCCTTAATAGTCAATTAACGTGATGTCCATGTCAGTCATCCCCAAGTCAATGATGAATCGAGATCTTTTGAGAGGAAGTGCACAAAAAATTGATTTCCCTACAAGGGACGTGCCATAGTAAGATGAGTGTTTGTTGTCAAGATCTCCGCTCATCATTAACTTGTGTAGGATGTAACCTAGACACCACGATAAATGCCTTTAAGGAAGGGTTAGTGATGTAATCTCATTTAGGAGCTCAAGTCCAAGCACAACAGATACATTGAAAGAGTTTATTCCAGCCCAAGAAAAACTTAAAGAATGGAGTCCTAATTGAATCCAACATGATGTTTTGTGGTAGAGAATGCTGGCCCACTGAAAGAACACAATTTGAAGCCCAAATTGAGTCCAAAATAAGTCTCTTCAAGTCAGCCCAAAGAGAAATCCGAATTTCTCAAGTTGCATGAAGATTCTAGAATGAAGATAAGGTTGATACATTCACCACATGCTCTTGGAAAGCTAGAAAGTCTTTGGATTTCATCATAATAATTGTAGTCTTTATCTTGTAATTTAAAGCTTATTGCTTACATCATAGATGACATCATTTACCTAGGAATCATCACCATTCCATCCTATAAATAGGCCATTTTTGTAGTCCATTTGGACACACAAGTCAGATTATAATCAATTTGAGAGATTTATTCTACTCTTTGGTTCTTTGAAAAACTTAGACTTATCAAGTGTAATTTTCTATACTTGTGGCGTCTTCCTAGCTTATCAACCAACTTGGGTGTATTGGTTGTGGCGCTTCTAAACCAAGTATCCTATCTTCTTAGGTAGGGGGTGCGGTTTTACACCTACGAACGACTTTCCTTAGAACGATCCTCGGCTACAAGGTAATTCTGATCCTATTCCTTGTAGAAATCACATAATTTGGTATCAGAGCCCGGTTTCTAAGAAGTCGTATACTATCCTTCTCTACTATTCTCTTCTCTTGTCTTCGCATCTTTTGATTTTCTTGGTATTCCATTATTCATAATTGATATTGGGCTTTGTCACAAGTTGGCAAGGAATTTTATCATTGAATCTTGGAGGGTTAAGAAATCAAATTTCTTCTAACAATCATAAAAAAAAAAAAAAAAAAAAAACAACTCATTGGAATCGTCAATTTTGTTGTTATTTTCATCATTTTCTTGTTATTATCAATCTTGCGAAGTGATTTTCACAAATCACCTCTTTCCAAAATAAGTCACTATTGTATCATTGGAATCATCAAATCTAATTCTTCATTTCATCAGTTCTTGTTATTATCAATTTTGCATAGTGATTATCAATATCAGCTCTATCTTTAAGAAAGAAAAAAAAGCAATTCTAAATTTTGTTGGGGTTATATCCTCGAGCATGGAAATATTTTTGGGTGAGATGAGAAACATGTTCAAGACAGAATTTGAGATGTTGCACAAGAAGCTTGATAGGATCGAACACTCATACTACAAGCAGCATACCCCTCCGCCAAACTCGGGAAAAAAAAAGAGTTTCACCATTACGAGATAAAACAAGCCTTGAAATTATGGAAGAGCAATGCATCAGAAATATTGACAAAATTGTTTTTGCCTTTGATAGAGAAGTTAGTGAATGTCAAAAGAAATTGAGATGTTGCACAAGAAGCTTGATAGGATCGAACACTCATACTACAAGCAGCATACCCCTCCGCCAAACTCGGGAAAAAAAAAAGAGTTTCACCATTACGAGATAAAACAAGCCTTGAAATTATGGAAGAGCAATGCATCAGAAATATTGACAAAATTGTTTTTGCCTTTGATAGAGAAGTTAGTGAATGTCATAAGAAAGAGAGAAAAGATTTGAGTGAGAGGGAAAAACAGATTGAGAGTCAAGAAGGATTTGAGGTAGAAGAAGAGAGTGAGCCAAAAGAAGGTTGCAAGAGAGAAGAAGAAAAAGAAATTATAAAGGAGTGTGAAAAGAAAATGGAAGAGATTGGGGCAGGCGATTGTGATAAGTTAATTAGAGCTGAGGTGGAAAACGAAGACAATCAAACTGATGAAGAAATGAAGATATGGGAATATGGGCCGATTGATTTTCGTGGAGCTATGAATCCTTATTATGGCGATCCATATAATATTCCTAGCCCAACAATGTCACCAAATTGGTTCATAAACAACTTGAAAATTCTCACCAAATATGGAGCGATTGGATGAGTTTCATTTCGACTTCTACCAACTTCCATGATTACTGGTCATACAAAGGTGATACAAGAGTTAATTTAAGGAGATGGAAGGTGAAACTAAATGAGGAGAATATTTATGACAATTATATTTTCAAGAATGGTGTTTCTTATCCATTTGATCCAGGTGTAGATTTGAGGACAAATCACTCTCAAGAAAGGGGGAATGATGTAATCTCATTTAGGAGCTCAAGTCCAAGCACAACAGATACATTGAAAGAGTTTATTCCAGCCCAAGAAAAACTTAAAGAATGGAGTCCTAATTGAATCCAACATGATGTTTTGTGGTAGAGAATGCTGGCCCACTGAAAGAACACAATTTGAAGCCCAAATTGAGTCCAAAATAAGTCTCTTCAAGTCAGCCCAAAGAGAAATCCGAATTTCTCAAGTTGCATGAAGATTCTAGAATGAAGATAAGGTTGATACATTCACCACATGCTCTTGGAAAGCTAGAAAGTCTTTGGATTTCATCATAATAATTGTAGTCTTTATCTTGTAATTTAAAGCTTATTGCTTACATCATAGATGACATCATTTACCTAGGAATCATCACCATTCCATCCTATAAATAGGCCATTTTTGTAGTCCATTTGGACACACAAGTCAGATTATAATCAATTTGAGAGATTTATTCTACTCTTTGGTTCTTTGAAAAACTTAGACTTATCAAGTGTAATTTTCTATACTTGTGGCGTCTTCCTAGCTTATCAACCAACTTGGGTGTATTGGTTGTGGCGCTTCTAAACCAAGTATCCTATCTTCTTAGGTAGGGGGTGCGGTTTTACACCTACGAACGACTTTCCTTAGAACGATCCTCGGCTACAAGGTAATTCTGATCCTATTCCTTGTAGAAATCACATAATTTGGTATCAGAGCCCGGTTTCTAAGAAGTCGTATACTATCCTTCTCTACTATTCTCTTCTCTTGTCTTCGCATCTTTTGATTTTCTTGGTATTCCATTATTCATAATTGATATTGGGCTTTGTCACAAGTTGGCAAGGAATTTTATCATTGAATCTTGGAGGGTTAAGAAATCAAATTTCTTCTAACAATCATAAAAAAAAAAAAAAAAAAAAAACAACTCATTGGAATCGTCAATTTTGTTGTTATTTTCATCATTTTCTTGTTATTATCAATCTTGCGAAGTGATTTTCACAAATCACCTCTTTCCAAAATAAGTCACTATTGTATCATTGGAATCATCAAATCTAATTCTTCATTTCATCAGTTCTTGTTATTATCAATTTTGCATAGTGATTATCAATATCAGCTCTATCTTTAAGAAAGAAAAAAAAGCAATTCTAAATTTTGTTGGGGTTATATCCTCGAGCATGGAAATATTTTTGGGTGAGATGAGAAACATGTTCAAGACAGAATTTGAGATGTTGCACAAGAAGCTTGATAGGATCGAACACTCATACTACAAGCAGCATACCCCTCCGCCAAACTCGGGAAAAAAAAAGAGTTTCACCATTACGAGATAAAACAAGCCTTGAAATTATGGAAGAGCAATGCATCAGAAATATTGACAAAATTGTTTTTGCCTTTGATAGAGAAGTTAGTGAATGTCAAAAGAAATTGAGATGTTGCACAAGAAGCTTGATAGGATCGAACACTCATACTACAAGCAGCATACCCCTCCGCCAAACTCGGGAAAAAAAAAAGAGTTTCACCATTACGAGATAAAACAAGCCTTGAAATTATGGAAGAGCAATGCATCAGAAATATTGACAAAATTGTTTTTGCCTTTGATAGAGAAGTTAGTGAATGTCATAAGAAAGAGAGAAAAGATTTGAGTGAGAGGGAAAAACAGATTGAGAGTCAAGAAGGATTTGAGGTAGAAGAAGAGAGTGAGCCAAAAGAAGGTTTCAAGAGAGAAGAAGAAAAAGAAATTATAAAGGAGTGTGAAAAGAAAATGGAAGAGATTGGGGCAGGCGATTGTGATAAGTTAATTAGAGCTGAGGTGGAAAACGAAGACAATCAAACTGATGAAGAAATGAAGATATGGGAATATGGGCCGATTGATTTTCGTGGAGCTATGAATCCTTATTATGGCGATCCATATAATATTCCTAGCCCAACAATGTCACCAAATTGGTTCATAAACAACTTGAAAATTTCTCACCAAATATGGAGCGATTGGATGAGTTTCATTTCGACTTCTACCAACTTCCATGATTACTGGTCATACAAAGGTGATACAAGAGTTAATTTAAGGAGATGGAAGGTGAAACTAAATGAGGAGAATATTTATGACAATTATATTTTCAAGAATGGTGTTTCTTATCCATTTGATCCAGGTGTAGATTTGAGGACAAATCACTCTCAAGAAAGGGGGAATGATGTAATCTCATTTAGGAGCTCAAGTCCAAGCACAACAGATACATTGAAAGAGTTTATTCCAGCCCAAGAAAAACTTAAAGAATGGAGTCCTAATTGAATCCAACATGATGTTTTGTGGTAGAGAATGCTGGCCCACTGAAAGAACACAATTTGAAGCCCAAATTGAGTCCAAAATAAGTCTCTTCAAGTCAGCCCAAAGAGAAATCCGAATTTCTCAAGTTGCATGAAGATTCTAGAATGAAGATAAGGTTGATACATTCACCACATGCTCTTGGAAAGCTAGAAAGTCTTTGGATTTCATCATAATAATTGTAGTCTTTATCTTGTAATTTAAAGCTTATTGCTTACATCATAGATGACATCATTTACCTAGGAATCATCACCATTCCATCCTATAAATAGGCCATTTTTGTAGTCCATTTGGACACACAAGTCAGATTATAATCAATTTGAGAGATTTATTCTACTCTTTGGTTCTTTGAAAAACTTAGACTTATCAAGTGTAATTTTCTATACTTGTGGCGTCTTCCTAGCTTATCAACCAACTTGGGTGTATTGGTTGTGGCGCTTCTAAACCAAGTATCCTATCTTCTTAGGTAGGGGGTGCGGTTTTACACCTACGAACGACTTTCCTTAGAACGATCCTCGGCTACAAGGTAATTCTGATCCTATTCCTTGTAGAAATCACATAATTTGGTATCAGAGCCCGGTTTCTAAGAAGTCGTATACTATCCTTCTCTACTATTCTCTTCTCTTGTCTTCGCATCTTTTGATTTTCTTGGTATTCCATTATTCATAATTGATATTGGGCTTTGTCACAAGTTGGCAAGGAATTTTATCATTGAATCTTGGAGGGTTAAGAAATCAAATTTCTTCTAACAATCATAAAAAAAAAAAAAAAAAAAAAACAACTCATTGGAATCGTCAATTTTGTTGTTATTTTCATCATTTTCTTGTTATTATCAATCTTGCGAAGTGATTTTCACAAATCACCTCTTTCCAAAATAAGTCACTATTGTATCATTGGAATCATCAAATCTAATTCTTCATTTCATCAGTTCTTGTTATTATCAATTTTGCATAGTGATTATCAATATCAGCTCTATCTTTAAGAAAGAAAAAAAAGCAATTCTAAATTTTGTTGGGGTTATATCCTCGAGCATGGAAATATTTTTGGGTGAGATGAGAAACATGTTCAAGACAGAATTTGAGATGTTGCACAAGAAGCTTGATAGGATCGAACACTCATACTACAAGCAGCATACCCCTCCGCCAAACTCGGGAAAAAAAAAAGAGTTTCACCATTACGAGATAAAACAAGCCTTGAAATTATGGAAGAGCAATGCATCAGAAATATTGACAAAATTGTTTTTGCCTTTGATAGAGAAGTTAGTGAATGTCATAAGAAAGAGAGAAAAGATTTGAGTGAGAGGGAAAAACAGATTGAGAGTCAAGAAGGATTTGAGGTAGAAGAAGAGAGTGAGCCAAAAGAAGGTTGCAAGAGAGAAGAAGAAAAAGAAATTATAAAGGAGTGTGAAAAGAAAATGGAAGAGATTGGGGCAGGCGATTGTGATAAGTTAATTAGAGCTGAGGTGGAAAACGAAGACAATCAAACTGATGAAGAAATGAAGATATGGGAATATGGGCCGATTGATTTTCGTGGAGCTATGAATCCTTATTATGGCGATCCATATAATATTCCTAGCCCAACAATGTCACCAAATTGGTTCATAAACAACTTGAAAATTTCTCACCAAATATGGAGCGATTGGATGAGTTTCATTTCGACTTCTACCAACTTCCATGATTACTGGTCATACAAAGGTGATACAAGAGTTAATTTAAGGAGATGGAAGGTGAAACTAAATGAGGAGAATATTTATGACAATTATATTTTCAAGAATGGTGTTTCTTATCCATTTGATCCAGGTGTAGATTTGAGGACAAATCACTCTCAAGAAAGGGGGAATGATGTAATCTCATTTAGGAGCTCAAGTCCAAGCACAACAGATACATTGAAAGAGTTTATTCCAGCCCAAGAAAAACTTAAAGAATGGAGTCCTAATTGAATCCAACATGATGTTTTGTGGTAGAGAATGCTGGCCCACTGAAAGAACACAATTTGAAGCTCAAATTGAGTCCAAAATAAGTCTCTTCAAGTCAGCCCAAAGAGAAATCCGAATTTCTCAAGTTGCATGAAGATTCTAGAATGAAGATAAGGTTGATACATTCACCACATGCTCTTGGAAAGCTAGAAAGTCTTTGGATTTCATCATAATAAGTTTTTCTTGGGCTGGAATAAACTCTTTCAATGTATCTGTTGTGCTTGGACTTGAGCTCCTAAATGAGATTACATCATTTACCTAGGAATCATCACCATTCCATCCTATAAATAGGCCATTTTTGTAGTCCATTTGGACACACAAGTCAGATTATAATCAATTTGAGAGATTTATTCTACTCTTTGGTTCTTTGAAAAACTTAGACTTATCAAGTGTAATTTTCTATACTTGTGGCGTCTTCCTAGCTTATCAACCAACTTGGGTGTATTGGTTGTGGCGCTTCTAAACCAAGTATCCTATCTTCTTAGGTAGGGGGTGAGGTTTTACACCTACGAACGACTTTCCTTAGAATGATCCTCGGCTACAAGGTAATTCTGATCCTATTCCTTGTAGAAATCACATCAGTTAGTCGTAGGATCCGATGGTTGGTGGAAGCCGCTTGCCCTATAGGACCCTCGCCCAAATTATCCGTTTGGGGGTATGCAATGCAGATGAAAAACGAGGGGTCTATAGACGTAGTGATGGCCTCCACTAATCGTAGTCTCCTAGCTAGTTGCGAAAAAGGGGTACCCCTTCCAACCAATTAAGATGTAAAAAATGTATGTTTTTGTAAATTAAAATATACTTTGCATGAGCCTTCTCCCTCTCCTAAAAAACTTCATTGCCCTTCAACCTTTCAGCAAAGCAAGTTTGGATCCGTTCGGGTGGTCGACTACAACGTGAAGCTTCTACTCCGTCCACGTTCTCAGTCTCGTCATCAGCAATGTCAACTCCCTCTTCAGCCTCTGTCCCTCCAACTAGTGCCGCCGAGCTCAACACTGAGACCACTCTCAATGGTATTCCCCCAAGCCTCCAGAACTTCCTCGCCGGTCTCGAAGCCAAAATCAAGAATCTCGAGGAAAGCAACAAGATTTTGGAAGACCAGAACCGACTGATGAAGGACCACATTCAGCAAAAGGGGACTAGGATGGTGCCCGATGGTAAGAATTTCATTTATGTCGAGGATGAAGAGGTCAATACCAACTGTCCCACCAATACCAATGCCACTACCTTCCCACTCCCAAGCTACCACAATGCTCCACCTCCTTCTCTCTATACCCAACAAGGTTTCACTACCATGAGCAAAAACAAGGCTGTCTATGAACCTTCCCCTGAACTGCTTGGTGGCTACCTCTCTGCTAGCAAACTACCCGCACCCTCGTTGCCTCTAAGTATTGGGATGGCCGCTGCTACTACTTCCACTACTCCTCCCGTCATTCTGTCAGAATCTATCCCCGACATCTCCAATCACCCTGTGGTCACGGCCATGCAAGAGCAAATGCACAAGTTGATCGAGACCGTGGATAAGCAAAGTGCACCGACTACCAAGACAATCAACCCTAGCCAAGTGGGGGCTCTCCCCAAAGATTTCAAGATGCCTAAAGTGGTGATGTTTCATGGTGACTCGTGTCCTAAGACTCATTTGGATAGTTATGTGTTGGCCGTGAGGGCTCGTGACTGCACCAACGAACAAATGGCTCGCGTATTCCATAGCACTTTGGATGGTATAGCTCTGCGTTGGTTCTTGGGGCTAGAACCAGGCGAGAGGCAAACTTGGGATCAAATCAGTGCCATTTTCTGTGAGAAGTATCAAGCTAACTTGGATTGGCATGTGAATCGAACGGATCTTGAGAACACTATGCAAAAGCCCGGCGAGGCTATTTATGATTTTTACAAGAGGTGGAATCATCGGTTGTGTGAGGTCCAATACCCACCAAAAGCAAAGAAACAGAAGCAGATTTTCTACAAATGCTTGCTACCGGAGATGAAAGCAGCTATAGGTAATGGTTACTTCCCTGATTTGCGGGAAATGGTTTATGCCGGAGTAAGGTACGAAGCAGGGTTCACTGGGATTGTTCCGCCAAAGGAAAGTCCAAAGACCAACAACAACAACTCCTTCCGCTACAAGGTTCCTACTGCGCCTGCGCCTCCTAGGGGTGGAAAGGAGGCCGTCGGCCAAGTGAATATGGTCCAAAATGAGGTCCCGCTAGATGTCCAAGCCGTAACAAGGAATGGGGATCCACAACAGAGGGAGTATTTTTATGATTTTGGTATGCCCATGAAGGGTTGATCAATGACAAGAAGATTGAGAAGCCGAAGGGTCCCAATGTGTTGAAGAACCCTCTTCCTAACAATGTGGGTGGGGTGAATATGGTGCAAACATGCGAGATCAGTATCCTAGAGATGCCTTTGACAAGATAGGGCTCACGATGGTGGATATCTTCATGGCATTGGTGACGTTAGAAATTCTCGAACCATTAGAAGGACACCTCCCCCGCCTTGGTTGCGATTTGTCAAAGTTTTGCCACTACCACAAGTGCACCGGTCACACTACCGAAGAATGCTTTGAACTCAAGAAAGCTGTGCAAGAGCTCATCCACAAGGGAGTGGTCGAAGACCCTAGAGATTATGTAGCTAGCAATGTACTCATGGTAGAACTTAGTGAGATCACTGATCCGGCCGAGCCTGTTGTGGCGGACTGTGATGAGAAGGGTTGTATTTCAATGATTAATAATAAAGAACCTTCTTGCTACTTGTTGTCTTTAGAAGAACTAGTTAGTGAAGTCAAATCTCTAGAGGAAGAGAGTCCCAAACCCTTTCAAACTCTTTCTTGGGCCGAAATCTTCGAGGAGGCCAAAAGGACCGAAGTTTTTCCCCCTTGTCGTGACACACCATTGTCTTTGGAGGAGCTACGTTCAGAAGTTTGTCTCCTTACAAGATCCGATCAAGTGTACCAATCCGACCCAAAAGGTGCAAAGAAAATCTTTGGGAAGGAACCCGAGCAAGCCGACCTCGAGAATGAAGACCCTATCCTCACCCAACTCAAACAGACCCAAGCCCACATTTCGCTCTGGTCCTTACTCACCTCCTCTCTCACCCATCGCCTCATGCTTGAGCAAAACCTCGCCGCTACTATGGTCCCGTTAAACACTACCCCAGAGAACGTCACGCACATGATTGGGAATATCCACTATGGAAACATCATCACTTTCTCGGAGCTAGACAAGCCAGTGTTCAGAGTTGATCACAATGAACCCCTGTACATCACTGTGGAAGTGGATGGCAAGAAGATCCCTCGTGTATTCATTGATAATGGTTCTGCTATTAATATCCTGCCTTCAAGGATGATGGATGTGGTTGGCGTTCATGGTGTTGATTTACGCCCATCCAAGCAAACCATCAAAGCTTATGACTCTACATGCCGCGCCGTGATAGGCGAAGCCACCTTGCCCATTACCATCGGAACAAGAATCCTACCGACCGACTTCCACGTCATAGACATCCCCGCAACCTTCTCACTCCTCCTTGGCCGGCCATGGTTACATCAGTCGGGCGCTGTCCCATCTTCCCTGCACCAGTGTGTGAAGTTTCAATCTGGTAATGAAGTGACCATCATCTACAGCGATCTCGTAACTGCCCAAGGGACGGACACCAAGGGCGTTCCTGTCTTACAGATTCAGCATGGGGAAGAGAGCCGACTCTTCAATGGCTTCGAAATAGTCGCTCAAGCACAGATCTGCACCATCGACCTCACCAAAACAACGGATAAAGTGGCACCTGTTGTCAAGATACTGCGTAATATGGGCTTCATACCGGGGCTGGGGCTAGGTAAGTGCTTGCAAGGTCCCACAAGTCTGGTTAAAGAGATTGATCACCGAGGATTGTTCGGTCTTGGGTATACTCTCACTCCCGAAGACAAAGCAGAACAGAAAAGGATAGAGTTCCTTAAGAAAGTGGGGCTTTCTCATAAAAAGCCTGAGATGCGACCATACCGCCTTTCCCTTAATAGTTACTTCGTTAAGGAGGGCGAGGAGTTTTCGTGTTTCGAGTTCGCAGAGCCATGGTTTGACCACACCGGTAAGTTGCAGAAAGGGTTCGAGATTTTCAGAGATGTGGAATTCGATCGGTCCAACATGAAGCTGACTTACATGGAATATGACAAAGCCACGGGCAGAGTTAGAACCATCAGGCATGAGTACTCCGCCAAGGTTGCAGATGACTTGGCAGATCAACTTGAAGCCGCAACCCTTGACAAGCCGACAGCAGAAACTGCAGAAGCGCCAAGAATGACTGAGACGTGGGACGGCCAATATCTGCTTCAGCATCTGTGTAATCTGGGGCTGGACGACGACATGGTAGCCGCTATTGGGGATGAATCAGAAAAGGACGTAGATTCGAGGACATTGGTGGTACCCATGGGGGACAAGCTCAAGGATTGGTGCATCATTGGGGGACCTATAGCTACTCCGGAATTTATGGTGGGGACATTGGGGCTTACTCCTTCTCCTGTCACCACTCCTGCAGCATCTCCTATCACTAACCCAAAATCCCCGTCCCCAGAGTCTAGTGTTTTACATTTTGAATTTGAGTCTTCCTCTAAGTCTGACGACATTACGTCCGAAGACTATGATCTTGTTGCAAACGCTATTTTTCCTGTTGCCATGAATGAAACCCTCGACCTTTCCGACTATCCCTCTATAGTCACTCCTTTAACTGATAAATTGGCTAATAATCAAACTAATGATATACACTTAGTTAATAATGATTCATTAGAAGAGGCGGACACAGACACATTAAATGATGAATACATTAAAGAAATTCCAGAACAGGTTATTAATCAAAAAGAATCTCGAGCCCAAGCTGCCAATGAGGTGTTAACGTGCGTGAATTTGGGAACTGAAGCCGAGCCTAAGGAAACGCATATTGGAAGCTTCTTCAGCGGAGCCGAAAGGGAAGCACTGATTGAGCTACTCAAAGAATATGTGGATGTGTTCGCATGGTCTTATAAAGACATGCCGGGGCTCGACAACTCGATCGTAGAGCACAGAATCCCGACAGTACCAGACGCTAAGCCAGTCAAACAGAAGCTGCGCCGCATTAAGCCGGAATGGTCTTTGCAAGTGAAGGAAGAGATTGAGAAGCTACTCCGTGTGGGTTTCATCAGGGTGATCGAGTATCCAACTTGGTTATCAAATTTGGTGACTGTCAGAAAATCCAATGGTAAAGTCAGAGTGTGTGTGGATTTTCGGGATCTCAACAAAGCTACGCCGAAGGATGACTTCCCCCTGCCAAATATCGACATGTTGGTGGACGCGACCGCCCATTATAAGGTCAAGTCGTTTGTTGATGGGTTTGCCGGCTATAACCAGATCAAGATGGCCAAGGAGGACCAAGAGAAAACAGCTTTCACCACCCCATGAGGGACTTTTTGCTATACTGTCATGCCGTTTGGGCTAAGGAACGCTGGGGCTACCTACCAACGGGCAGTTACGACTTTATTCCACGATATGATCCATAAGGAGATTGAGGTGTACGTGGATGACATGATTATACATTCAAAAGGGTCTGGTGGCCAACACTTGATAGATCTCAGAAAATTCTTCAACAGGTTGAGAGAGCACGCCATGCGTTTGAACCCGGCGAAATGCACCTTTGGAGTTCGTAGAGGGAAAGTATTGGGTTACATGGTCACCGAGAATGGGATCGAAGCCGACCCAAGGAAGATTCAAGCCATCCTGGAGATGAAGCCGCCCCGTACTGAGACGGAGATAAAAGGATTCATGGGACGCCTGCAATACATCAGTCGGTTTATCAATCAGCTGACCACCATCTGCGAACCAATTTTCAAACTAATGAAGAAAACAGCCAACGTGGAGTGGGATTATGACTGCCAGATAGCCTTCGAGAGGATCAAACAGTATTTGGTGAATACCCCAATCCTGCGCCCGCCGCATAAGGAGAAGCCGTTGCTACTATACTTAACTGTGACAGACACCGCCGTCGGAGCCATGTTAGCGCAAGAAGCCAAAGATTCCCAGATTGAGAATGCAGTTTACTTTGTCAGCCGAAAGTTACAAGGTAGCGAGCTCAATTACTCCGCGCTCGAGAAGACCTGCGTAGGCCTAGTATGGGTGGTGACGAAGCTCAAGCACTACATGGTATCCCACGATCTTACTAGTCTCGAAAATGGATCCTATCAAGTACCTGTTTGATAAACCCTCCCTTTCTATGAGACTCGCTAAATGGTCAGTGTTCTTGGGAGAGTTCGGCATTACTTATGTACCGAGGAAGGCAATCAAGGGGAGGGCAATGGCCGATCAGCTCGCAGACTCTCCAAGCAACGAGACAAGGGGACCCGACCCCGAGTTCCCGGACGACGACATTTTCGCAATTGAGGTCGCAGAAAGGTGGCAACTATTCTTTGACGGGGCTGCAAACAAACGAGGGAATGGAGTCGGACTCCTACTTATTGATCCCAAAGATGAACACACTCCCATAGCCATCAAGCTGAACTTTTCAACAACCAACAACGCCGCTGAGTATGAGGCATGTATAGCCGGACTGGAAGCCGCCCTAGAACGCAACGTGAAAGAGTTAGAAGTATATGGAGACTCTGCTTTGATTATTAACCAAACGGCGAAGAAATGGAAAACTATTGATCCTTGCCTGCAGCGGTACCAAGGTTACATGGATGAGTTGATAACACAGTTCAAAGAAGTCACCTTCCATTTCCTACCACAAGACATAAATAGGTTCGCAGATGCTCTAGCTACATTGGCCTCGTTGGTCGAGATTCCCGAAGGAAGGTCCGTGAAGCCATTTAGGGTTGGACGAAGGGAGAACCCAGCCTATTGCTGCGAAATCCGGATCGATGCGGAGGTAAACGGAGACCAATGGTACGCCCAAATCTACAAGTTCCTTAAGCACGGAGAGACGTCTTTTGATGGAGATGTGAAGGCCAAAAGTCTGCAAGCGCTTAAAAGACTGGCGGGCCAATTCGTATTGTTAGACGATACTTTGTACAAGAGACATTACGACGGGCTGTTGCTCTTATGTGTCGACAACAAGAGAGCTGAAGCAATAATGGAGGAAGTACACAACGGTTTGTGTGGACCTCACATGAATGCAAGGATGCTTAGACAGAAGATCACTCGCCTGGGCTATTATTGGATTACCATAGAGACGGACTATATTCAATGGGTTCGACGGTGTCACAAGTGCCAAGTATGCTCCAACCTCAACCACATCCCCCCACACGAGTTGTACAGCTCCACCATGCCTTGGCCATTCGCCACATGGGGTATAGACATCATTGGGAAAATCTCGCCAGCCGGCAGTAACGGTCACGAATTCGTCCTCGTCGCAGTCGACTACTTCACAAAGTGGGTCGAAGCTCAGTCTTACAAGGTGCTGAATTCTAAGAAGGTGGCGCAGTTTATCAAAGAGAATATCATGTGTAGATATGGGGTCCCTAACCTCATTATATCAGACAATGGCAGTCATTTCGAAGCTGAGTGTGCTCGCTTGCTCGCAGAATTTAAGGTCGAGCGAAAGAAATCTTCCTCGTACTATCCACAGACTAACGGCGCGGTTGAGGCGGCCAACAAGACGATAGAACAGATAATTCGAAAAATGTCTCTGCAAGGACGGGATTGGCCCGAGAAGTTACCATTAGCACTTTGGGGATACAGAACGTCAGTCCGCACAGCTACTGGAGAGACCCCTTACGCCTTGACATACGGCATGGAGGCGGTACTCCCTATAGAATTGGAAGTGCCATCATTGAGGATCTTACTCGAAAACCAAGTGAATGAAGTAGAATGGCTCCGGAGTCGCTATGATCAGTTGGCAACGCTCGATGAACGCAGATTGAAGGCCATGGAACATATCCGAGCCTATCAAAGGAGAACGACGAAAGCCTTCAATAAAAGAGTCAAGCCTGTTGACATAAAGGAGGGAGACTTGGAGCTCAAAGCACGCTTGCCCAACAAGTTCAACCCCCTCGGGAAGTGGGCCCCCACTTGGGTAGGTCCGTTTGTAGTACAGAAGATCTTCTCCGGAGGAGCGGTCAGAATGGCAGATTTGGATGACAACCCGTTTAAGGAACCATTCAACCTCAGCAAGCTCAGACGCTACTATGATTAGACTCCCCTTCTGCAAAAAAAAAAAAAATTGCAAAAAGAAGCCTGATAGGTTGAAAACCCGCAAGGGCGGTCTATGCAAAATAAGGGTGCGTACAAAGCTCGCTAGACTGAAAACCCGCAAGGGCGGTCTAGGCAAAAGTTAGAGCATCCCCCTCTTCTATCTTCCCTTTCTTAAATAATTCTAGTCTAACTGGAATGAACTACGACGACCTGAGCCCCTTAGTCCTATTTGTAAAAGGGGAACATAGGCAGCCTTTCAAGAGATGCGGTCTAAAAAACAAATAAACATCCAAATCTCACAAAGCAATAAAGATAGAAGTTGCATTTTCTGAAAGCAAAAACTTTTATTTCCATAGTCATTACATGTTAACACTTATTTGATGAGTCTAAGCTTGACATACTTTTTGAATAAATAACCTATTCTGAAATTTAGACTAAAACGTAAATTAAAACTAATGTGTCTACAATGACTATGGAAGAATGCTCGGAACTACCCCTTAGAGCCACTTGTGCCCTCGGTCTCCTTCTTCTTGCTTTGTCCATGGCAAACCTTCTTCTTCTTAGGTTTCTCACAAAATCTCCTCTCAAACTCGCTAACACCTTTAGCCTTGCCGATAGGAACCTCTTCGCTTTTCCTCTTCTTGGATGCCCCCACTCCATCTCCATTCCCGTTGGCCACGCTTTTGCTCATCCTCCTCTCATAAGCCACAACCTCTTTCACTCTCAATGAAAAACTTGGAGCACAGGATCCCAAAATAGTGCCCCTTAGGGTCTCTAGAGTCTGCTCCGCATGCCCAAGTCTCCACATATACCAATCCAAGTACTCTCGTGACAGGTAGGTGTTGCTAAAGGGGGTGATGAAGGTCCTACGGCTAAAACCGGCCTCGCCCCATATCTGAGAGAGAAGGACCGAAGTACTGTCATCCAACAGAAGTATCCCAAAAGGAAAATCATCTCTCTCCTTGTCCCAACCCTCCGGGGTAGTCTGCACTAAGCCATACTGACGGAGCACTCTAGCGGGGTAGTAAAAGGTAGTCCCAGAGAGTGTCGGAACTTTGATCATGTGAAGTCCTACTTGCTTCTCCCTCACAGAATGAATGTGCCAATGGGGCACCACCCATTGAATGTCATCAGTCACCATCTCTGCCAAATACTATTCCCAACCTTTGAGAGTCATGCCCTCAAACCGCTTCGCCATCCCCCTAATACGGTGCATCCATGGAGCCACCTTCAGAGAAGCCGCCGGTTTGTTGACGCGAAGCCTCTCTTGCACCCACATAGTCAAGAGCCTATCACTACCACAGGGCATCCCACCATAAGCCGCGAGATGGGGAATCCCACAGAGCATCTCTCCAAGGATAGCCGGCACAATGTCATAGCCTAGACGAGCGGAATTTACCATGCCCAAGCACCCTTCACTGGCAAACCCAACCTCAGAGGGGAAGAGAATAGAGGCAAACAAGCATAGTGCGAGATGGTCCAAAGAACGGTCAGAAGCCACGTCCATGTGCATAAAGTGTTGTGGCATCCAAGAAAGGTCAACATAGCCGCCCCTAGCATACCTATCAAAGTCCTCCACGGACACGCCAAAGGTCATCAACTTGTCCCTCAAGCAAACAAAGTCAAAAGGCAAGGCAACTTTACCCTTCCCTTCGTAGCCGCAAAGCGCTGCAATGTCCTCATATGTGGGTGTCATCTCGTTGAATGAAAAATTGAAGACATGAAGGGTGTCATTCCAAAACTTCCCACAGGCTTGTAAAAGGTTGGTATTGGAATTCATATGCAAGAGTGACCAAAGACACCTTATCCCATACCTTTCATCAAGTTTCCTATGGCTAGAACCAGAAAGTTTGGCAACCCACTTCTCCAAAGAAGTTATAAAGACCTTTTTCTCAAGACTTGTGATCCTAGCTTCATGATCCATGGTGAAAAGCAAGCAAAGTGGAGATTAGAACTCTAAATTACCTAAAAGTAGTGGCTGGTACGAATTCTAAGGCAACACAAACTCCCCTTAAATACTACACAAACTCCAATTTTTGCCAGGAAAAGGAAAACCAGAGTCGGTGGCAGGCTTGGCCACGCGGCCACAATTGTCCTCGACCACGCGGCCACTATTTCTCTTGGCCAGGCGGCCGACTTTGCCTTGGCCACGTGGCCACTCTTACCCCCATGCAGAAATCGCAGATCGTTACTCCCACTCCGCAACGGATCCATGCAAACAACGTACCTGTCCCTCCCCAAGGCTCATGCATTGTATAAAAATTAGGAGCATTGTAAAATAATTAGTTTGTACAGATAGGTTGTCACAAAATCATTCTCATTTTAGTTCATAAATATATTTACATGTATGTTAAATGTCTGTCCAGTACATATTTTTCTCTACTAGCTAACAGTGTAGGAAATAAAGATGGAAAGATGGGCCCCGCCTAATCAGAATCCTCCTCCGTGGTGTCTCCACGCCGTGCTAAAGCTCGAGAGCTACCGGCACCCGAACTCCGTCCCCGGACCGCTCGACCACCAGTGTGAGAAGAGCCCGCACCATTCGGAGACCGTTCCCGACGCTGGGGAGCCACGACATCATCCCTCTGGAAAGTGCAAGAATGATATGCCTCTCTCAATAGGCGCATCAGTACGTTCTCCCGCTGAACAGAACGAACGTACGCCTCCCGAGTCACCTGAAAGGGAAACTAAGGCAATGATTACAATGCAGAAATAACAAGTGTGCGTGTGCATGACTGAGATAAATCATAAGGTCATACCCCAGCGTCAGGCGGAGGAACAAAAGTCTCCTCGACAACATCTGCGGCCGTCGGGTCCAAGCTAATCTCCACCTCCCGGCCACCTCTCATCACCCTCACGCTACTCGAACGGGGAGGCATGTCCACCAAAGGCCGACTCCGACCAACATACCGGGCCGAGCTCGATCCCTCTCCCGATAACATCCTAGCCCGAACCTGAGGGCTAATCAACCGAGTCCGCACATAGCCGGCGTAGTCGTCACTCCCCCTGTAATGCTCTGCCGGAGTGGGAGCCAAGAAAGTTGCCAACCTCGCAGGACGGAGCATATCCCGAGGAGGGTCATAAGGAGCCCACGGTAACGCACCAGCCCTATGCTGACGAACCACCATTTCTCCGAGATACATGGCCTCCCCGGTGAGACCCACAAGCAGAACCCTAGAAGCGGTCAACTCCACTACATAGAGACCCACCGAAGCCTCATTAGCTGGACTCCATGGGTAAAACCTGACCCCGACAGGCTCAGACATCGCAAAAGCCCTCCTCAGATCGGCAGCATCCACCGTCTTCTTATCCCAGTTTCTGCGGGGAGGAACCCTGTTGCTCTTGCACCAGTACGACATGATGGGAACAACCTTGTTGGCACTCATCACCAACTGAAAAGGGGCGACACCGAAGATCTCATACACCCACGCCTGTGCATATAATGAGAGAAACATTTAAGACCAAAAGATAGAGCAGAAATCCCAACGAGTGAAAAGAAGAGCAGTCAAGAGCATACCTCAAATGCGAACTGAAACCCGTCAAAGGCCGACAAGCTAGCCCTCGAGCAATGATCCAATGCCCGGTAAATCTAAGCCAAACCGGCTCCACCCCAAGAAATCCCACCTACTTGGTCCAAATCCACAAAAGCCCCTAGCAGCGAGTACCTGCAGACAGTAGCCCCACTGGGAAACAGAATCTCTGAAAAGCTGTACCATAAGAACAGCCGGACCAAGCAATCCAAGTCATACTCTCCCCTACCGAAGGCCTCAATATCCATCTCCACCAAACGGTTCACCTTCCCGTCCTCCACTCCATAACTCTTGACACCTCCTCCCAGATCAGTGTCAACCCCCAGCAGAGACTGCCTATAGTCCCGCCGCTCCGCCAAGCTCTCATCAAAAGGCAAAGGGGTAGCAGTGAACCTCAACCCCGTGATAGCCGCAAAATCCGTCGGCGTGATGGTAATCTCTCCCCAACTGAAGTAGAAGGTATGGGTGGTGTCCCACCAGAACTCCCTGCACACCTCTATCACCGCCGCCACCTTCAGATTGCCCCCAAACCGTGCGGACACTATCAAAGAATGGGCCAAACCCCATAGCCTCAATCCGAGCACGCAAACCGCCCGGTCCCTCCGGCAGAGACGCCCACAGTTTGCCCACAGTCACTGTGGACCCACGAGCCTTGATCCTCTGCAGGTAAACACAGCACAGGTATGTTACATTTCTAGCAATTTACATTTCTAGCAACCTACGTTTCCAGCAATTCACAATTCTAGCAATCTATATTTTGTACAAAAGTGCGAAAAATGTGAAAAAATGAGAGGAGCGAAAATTTGAAATTTACCTCTCGTGTCTCTGGAAGGCCCATCGACCAGTGACGCTCCGAGTCGATGTAGAAATCGTAGTCTTGATCAAATGTTGACGGAAGAAGGCCGTCGCGAAAGTTCCGAGTCGCCGCTCGTGGTCTGAACTCGCCC
The DNA here is from genome assembly GCA_026119855.1 of Campanula takesimana. NCBI lineage: Eukaryota > Viridiplantae > Streptophyta > Magnoliopsida > Asterales > Campanulaceae > Campanula > Campanula takesimana. The sequence continues at coordinate 2,312,814 of JAOWBW010000010.1, forward strand.
CGTGGTATCAAGGGCGCCGCTTCGAAACCCGCTCTTGGGTCAGCCCCTACATTTCCCTCACCTTGAGGATCCAATCCGCCATGTTATCCAAAGTATTCAAAGTAAAATCCTCAAAAATTATCGGATCCAAGCCTTCTCCCTCTAAAGCTCGAATTCTCTCTCTCTAACTCAACAATGGTGGAAGGAAGAAGAAAAGAAGGAGAAGAGGGAGGGTTTCTGGCGCTGTGACCAAGGAGTCAGTCCGACGGCGACCTTGGCCACGCGGCCACTTCTGCCCTCGCAATTCCAGCCGTCAGATCAGCGATCCGCGTGAAGGAGATCTGACCACTCAGCGTCCTTGGCCACGCGGCCACTATTGCAATTCAGTAACCTTGGCCACGCAGCCAACCTTGTCCTTTCAGACAAAATCTCATTTTTACCCCTAATCTTTTTTTCTTTGTTCATTTTAGGCGCCCCTAGCCTATTTTGACATTTGAAAATTTGACCTTAAAATTTCCATTTTCTTTCCCATCTCCACCGTGATGGTCGGAACCCGTCCGTTTCTACCTCGTGTGTGCCCCAAATATTTGCTTAGGATTCGTATGATTGCAGAGACTCGTTCGCCTCTATGTCATGCGCATCCTAGATCGATCGTGATTGGCAGAGAACCGTTCGTCTCTAATTACGAGAGATCCAGCATCTATTATTTTACCACTTCCACCTTGAGGCCATTTAGACGTCGTAGTCTTTATTGTCTCATTAGCCCCAAATGTTTGCTTAGGATTCGTATGATTGCAGAGACTCGTTCTCCTCTATGTCATACGCATCCTAGATCGATCGTGATTGGCAGAGACCCGTTCGTCTCTAATTGCGAGAGATCCAGCATTTATTATTTTAGCGCGATCGGCAGGAACCCGTTCGTTTCTGATTGCGTTTACCCCGGCAGTTACCACTTCCACCTTGAGGCCATTTAGACTCCGTAGTCTTTATTGTCTCATTATCCCCCAAATATTTGCTTAGGGTTCATATGATTGTAGAAACCCGTCAGCCTCTACGTCATGTGCATCCTAGAACGATCGCGGCCGTTGCGAAAGTTCCAGCATTTATTATTTCCATCTTGGGATTATTTAGACGCCGTAATCTTTATTGTCCCATTATCCCTCTTACCTCCTTTTCCCAAATGACTTCATTGCTTACAAATGTTCGTTCTTCATACAAGATAGTATCCGTAGGATTGTTATCCCCAGCAGGAGTCTGATGTCTCGTTTCCCTAACAAATGTTCAGTCTTCATACAGGATAGGGTCCGTAGGTTTGTTATCCACAGCAGAAGTTCGATGTCTCGTTTTATCCCCAAAACTATGAACTACGACTGGCTTGATTCCTCCAAGGATACGTAGGAAACCTGAAAAGGTTCAGCCACCCGACCGACATGGTCATCTCTCATCCCCTGCAGTTGCATTTTCCCCGGCAGATGCATTTTCCCACAGATCAGACTTCTCCCCAGCAGAAGATGTAGCTCCCCACCAGTGGACAATCATTCCCAATTTCCCATCAGATCTGAACTACGTTTGGCTTGATTCCCCTGTGGATACGTAGGTCGCCTCCAAGGTTCATCCGTTCCATCGATCCTTTCATCTGTTTTGAAACTCATGTTCCAGAACGGATCCTTCTTTTATCGTCGACCCTCCATTGCCTTGCAAGAAGCATCACTGAGGGGCTACTGTTAGTACCCGATCTGAAAATGAGTTTATTAGGGCTTTCCCAAATATACAAGGACTTTATAGGAATTAGAAAACCTTACAAAGACTTGTCCCGGATTCCCAAAATATGTCTCATTATTCTAGAACACCCTAAATATGGTCAAAATATGGTTTCCTTAAACCATGCAGAAACCTTAGCTTAGGAATCACGTCAGCCCGCAACCTTGGCCACGCGGCCAACATTGCCGCGCCCCAACCTTGGCCACGCGGCCAACATTGTCACCGTCTTCAATCATGGCCAGGCGGCCAACCTTGCTCCGGATGATCCTGACCGTCGGATCTTCCCCTCAGTTTACTATATAAACTCATTCCATTTCATTGGTTTGGGGGATCCGGAGTTTGAGAGTCTTAAATCCGATTTTGAGAGTTCTTAAACATTATTTTGCTCCCTAATTAAGCATTCAAACACTCAAGGAGATCAAGGTTTATTTCTTGCCAACATAGGTAAGTTTTCTAACTTTTTCTTCATGTTCTTGCATCATTTTTAATGTAGATCTCTTATATTCATGTTCTTACATGTTTATTCATAGTTTCTTCATATGCTTTGCATGTTCATCCATATGTTCATAATATGTTCTTCGCATGTTCTTCGTGTTCATAGATTAAAACCTTATTTATGCTATATTTAGGGTTGCGATCTTTATGTTTGCATGTTATTTCATAGCCGATGATGATTTAGGGTTCATCAACCCAAGGATGATTTAGGAACTACTTCTAAACCCTAAACTTTAGGTAAATTCCCCCCTCATTATGCATGATCCCGATTCTCCTGCCTATTCTAAATTCTTCTCGAACTACGCTGACCTGAGCTTCTCACATTGAGAGGAATGTAGGCAATCTTCGGATCCGATCTAAATCACTAACACACTACATACACCGCATCATGATAGAAAGACCGATCAATTCGGGCAATAGGAGTGATAACGTAAATATTCTTCTCTTGTTGTAATTTGACCCCCGAACCCACTAAAATGCTTTTTTCAATGTTTTGGCTATAATTAAAACGGCGTGGCGACTCTCATAATTTTAATGTCGTTATGAATATTCCCTTTTGTAAATAAAAATAATCACAAGATACTTCTCATGCGCCGCTTCATCGGAAAGGGGTATTCACAGGTATCTACAGTGGCGACTCTACTGGGGAGTTATTGAGGGTTAAGCTTGCATTTTGTTTGTAATCTACATCTTTCTGGGCATTCTGGTTCCTGATGGTGGGAAGCGTGCGCCTCCGGCCTTCTTGGCCTAAAGCGCCTGCGTCTCACATCAGTAACCAGAATCGCCCGCCTCCCATGTGTTCTTCCCATTCTTCATTTTTTGTACTAATCATTTCTCCAGGGGTTCAAAAATATGTTCCGTACTAGGGCAATCCCCTGAGTTCAAGTGTCTGATAGGTTTACCCAGAAGCGGGCGCCTCTCAGTTACTAGGCGCAATGCGCGCGCTTCCCACATCATAGGCTAGAGGCGCGCGCTTCTGGGCAGTTTTCCAAAGCATGAATAGGTTCACAGAACAGAACAGAATGATGGGGTGTGGGCACAGTTGCCTGCATCAAGATTGACTTGGACCTCTGGACTGTTTTATTTTATGTTCTTTTATCGGTCACACGGGTGATTCGAAGGTTGTAAATTATGTGGTTATGTGCTTTTCTTAAAAAAAAAGTAAAAAAAAATTGTCACTTGTTGGACCTCACACTACGTGCACAAAATTCCTATCAATTGCTCACTATCGAGTCGCACAAGTTCATAACCCCAAACCCGTCGAGGCTCGTCCTAGAGAGTTTCAAGCTCCACCAGACATTGACTCTCTCGAAGCGGTAAACCTCAGCCCGTGGCATAGTTCATGACTACATACTGGGGGTGACCTTTAAGCCTCTCTTTAGTCGAGCACAATCCAACACATTCTAGTTAGGGGGGTCTAACACTCCGTGTCTAAGTCGGTTTTTCATGTGTCGAGATTTCCATAAACTAATGTTTTCAAAACATACTTGCCGTTTCCAAGAGGAACAAGTGGTTATTATGGACAAAATAAAAATCCGCCCCCCCCCCCTTTTTTTTTAGCGAAAGGAGACGGTACTCCCTAGATTTTATTAATATGAAATAAAAGCATTACAAACGAGGTGGGGGACATGACGGCCATAACCACCTGAACATAAATTAAAGGGGAGGAGGCCTTACACAAATTATAAGGTCCTCTACAAAAGAGGGAGGGGTGACTACTAAATAACGAGAATAGCCTATAAAAATATCTAGCCATAGGAGTCTAATGATAGGATCTAATATAAGGAGTAGAAGCTCTATCCAACGAATAAGCTCCTTTACATGAATGTGGAAGCTCATCAAAATAATAAAACTCCGAGTTAGCTTTAGTCACTGCAGCAACATTAGCCAAACGATTAGCAACTTGGTTCCCTTCACGCAAGATATGAGTAACCCTTACTCCAATCTGAGAGATAAGCCTTTTGATGTGAAGGACTTCATACCAAATACTCCAAGGGATATGATATTCTTTTTTTTTTTTGGCGAAAGGAGACGGTACTCCCTAGATTTTATTAAATAATATAAAAAATACAAAAATCGAAGGTGGCGGACATGACGGCCTTAACCACTGAGAGAAAAGAAAAACTAGGGGAGGAGGTCTTATACAAGCCATAAGAACCTCAAAAATTTCTTCCCTCGATGGAATGGCTGAAAGGGCATTGTTATCTTCCTCATTGATAATCCGAGGGATGACATGTAGAAGGTCATCAGAGGGAATATCATGAGGAGCAGTGAGCAAAGAAGAGAAAAAATTAACCGCCTCATTTTGAATGTCATCCTTGGAAGTTACCCAATCCCCATTTGTATTACGAATACGATGGATATGTAATTTCTGTCTCTTTTTCTTCACACACGCATGAAAATAAGAAGTGTTACGATCCCCATCCTTAATCCATGAAAGATTTGCCCTTTGTTTCCAGAAATCATCTTCAATTTTTAACCGATATGTAAGGTTTGCTTGGGCCAAGTGAAGATCCGCTCTATTCTCTTCTGTAGGGATTTGTTGGTAAACCAATTCTTTTGCAGCAACCTCATTTTCAGCCATCACCACTTGTTGATCAATCCTACCAAAGTGTTCTCTATTCCAAATAGAAAGGGCCTTACGAAGTACTCCCAATTTATTAGCAAACTTTACCATAGGCCTGCCCTCAACCATGTTATCCCACTTTTCCTGAATAAGAGGAAGGAAAGTAGGACTATTAACCCAAGCATTTATGAATCGAAAAGCCCCTCGAGTCGCTTCAGCAGTGACCTTGATAGAAATATGCAGGGGAGAGTGGTCAGAGCAAGTTTTATTCAGATGATCCACCCGGGTCGAATGAAAAAACCGCAGCCACGCCTCATTATAGAAAGCCCTATCCAAACCTTGATATCCCGCATCTATCAATCCAGCTCCAATTGAAGCATCAACAAATTCAGCCACCCATTTTTCTTGAATAGGCCTTCCCCCAAATTTCTCCCCTTGATGAGAAACAATGTTAAAATCCCCGGAGATCAACCAAGGAACATTAGTATCACCAGGATAATAAGGAATCCCACAAAGCTCTCCTTTCATATTTGTCACAGCTAGCATAAACAAAAGAGACCATAACTGCATGGGGCCATTGATAATGAGAGACACGGAAAGAAATAATCTAAGAGCAGCCCTAGCCTCAGCCCACATGTTGGTTTTAACCCCATAAAACTTGCCATATGCAAACATGAAATCCCCATGGGAGTTACGAAAAATACCACCACCCGAGGCTAGACCCAGGTTCCCTCTAGAAACACCATCCGTATTTAATTTGTACATACCATGAACTGGTTTAGACCAAGAGACTAAATGAATAACATTATGCCGAGGGACACTGTGCTTACAGAAAAAACTTGGCCAAGTGAGGTTCAGAACTAACAAACGACAGCTTGAAAACTTTGAGGATATCGATCACTTGTTGAACAGTAGAGGTGATTAAAGTGTGAAGGAGAGGTTTGATACCTTCAAAAAGCCATTTGTTCTGTTGACACCACAAATTCCAACATATAACCCCGGGAAGAATCTGAAATAGCCATTTGGAAAATGTGCTTGAAACCCTAGGGATTTTAGACCACCACGAGCAAAGAAGTTGTCTAAAATTACCCATTTGAAGCGATCTACCAAGAAGATTACCAAAATGAAGCCATGATGCTCTAGCCAACTCTCCAAACACAAAAATGTGGTCAATACATTCATAATAACTTTCATGTTGGGCCCGCGGACAACCGGGACACCGGAGCGCGCACAACAGAGCAGTTACAGAGCCGAAAGCCGGAGCCGGAAAGGAAAAATCGATTTTTGACTAGTCAACATACGCCACATGTCACCTCCTGGCTAGTTGGAAAAAGAAAAGAAAAAATCGATATTTTGACTTTTGGCCAGGCGCACGGCCATGCGCTTTGTCCTGCACGGCCGTGCAGACCTAGTCGAGCTCCTGGACAGCTTTTCCCATTTTTTTTCAACCTTCATCATTTCTCCTTCTCCCTCAAGCTCCTCCACCCCCATCACTTCCATCAGCCATAGCTGACCTCCTCCCTCCTCTACCCCTATGGTAGGGGTAGATTTGTCCTAAAAAACTACCTCCCTCATCCCTCCAAAATTGCCTAAGTTTGGCAACTCGTACCCTCTCCTAACATACTCTACTCCACACTCCTCTCTCTAACTCTTTCTCTCTCAATTCTCACTCTCTATTCTCAGCCCCACTACACCTCCACCACACCACAACCACTCGGCCACCACACCACCACCATAAGCCACCATCAAACCACCATCAAAACCACCTAAGAACTACTCAAAACAAACACAAATCTCCACCAAAACTCATCCAACTCAAGCAACTAAATCATCCAACTCAAACAAAAAGAAAAATCTTCCCTTGGCAAGACAAAGGAAGCACAAACCCCCCGTTTACTAGGTAAGTCTCCTTATGTAATCGCTTAATATGTAAAAGATGTCAATGATATGGTTTGGGTGTAAGGATCTAACCACTACTTGGTTAGATTCCTTTGTTTTCTTGGAATGTTTCTTTTATAAACTCATTATATGATTATGTAAATAATGCTATGAATGTTTGAATCTGAATCTTAGCATGTATATATGATTTTTTGATGATTATGTGTCTATTTCTTGGTCAAATTTGGGGTTATTCATGAACATATATGCTCCTTGTCCTTGGATGTCACAAATCTGTCCTCTTTCCCTTTTCTTCATGTATGTACATATTTAGACTAGTCTTTGATGTAAAATAACTCCTTGATAATTATCCTAACATGTTATATATTAACTCCCTTGAGTTTCATGCCCTTCTCTTGAGTTTTGGTTGTGTTTTGGAATCCATCTTTGTGGCTCAAGCAAGCAGTTTCTGTATTCTGTTCAAACCAATGGTTTTATGCTTTGAAATCTTCATCTTAAAATGGTTTCTAGACCTGGGTCAAAGCATGAAAGTTTTTCCTTACATGTTGAAGTTCATGATCGTCAAATTTCATGTCCATATTCAATGTTTAGCTTGTGTTTCCAAGCTTGGTTTTGAGTTGTGGATATGTTGTCCTGCTCGCTTCTTTCTGTGACATGCTTCATTCTTTTCTTTTTTTTTTGTAAAAAAAATTTTCAAATTTTAATTCATAGTTGAACTCAATACATAATCATCAGCAGAAGCGCCTAGGAGACAAATCCAAAGGAGAGAAAAACTTCTCTCTAACTTCTGGGGGGAGGGGGGATCGAACCCATGCAGTGAAAACTTTGTTATTTGGCTTAGGTCTAAACACGATTTTTTCTCCCAATAAAGTTAAGGAAGTGTACATATTTTCAAAGAATTTTTTGGATCACTGAAAGTGCATTTTTCACTCATTTGTTTTGAGCCTTAGCTTTAATAAATTGCACTTCCAGTTTCTAACATTGAAATGTCAAAGATCATTTGAGTAATTTAAACTCTATTGAACTCCAAATTTTGGGAACTTAATGTTTTGAATGTTCTCTTCAACTTTAATTCTTTGTGTTTTTTTCATATTCATGAGTTAGAATGGTTAAAATGGGTGGTCAATGTGTTATGTTTGCTGTGTAACTTTTCTGGGCAGATTTTGTGAATATCTTTCTTGCTTATGTTTGAGGTCTAAAATCCATCCAATGAATCCATAAAAAATCGACAATGATATCTAACATTCAGGGAGCAATCCCCAATTTTTTAGTTTTGGATTTGGATCATTTTAGGACAGGTACCGCGGTTCGGGACGGACGACGATGCCCAAAACTCAATCCCCGTGGCGAGGACCTCCATTTAATTATGGGATTTGTCTCCCATGTTTTTTGTATATGTATATGTATATCCTCGACTGTACTCAATAGCCCCCCTTTATACGTTTTCTTTTCTTAACATGTACAAAACCACTTTCAAACCCGATCGGGAACCCACCCAAGCCGGTTCCCGACCGTGACTTAAATGAACATACCTAGACTAGGAGACACCCTTTGTGTATAAATACATACTTTTTGAGTTAAGACATAAAGAAAACAATCTTTCAAAATAAGGCATAAAATAAATCGTAGGCGGAAGCATGCTAGAGTCCGTAAGGGCGAGAGGGGTGCTGCTAATCACCTTCTCTTCTCGTAACTTAGCCCCCGAACCCACTTCAAAATAACAAAGGGGTTTTATCTCTATTTTACCTAAAATAAAAATGAGGTGGCGACTCTTTGGTATTTTCAAAAACAAAGGTAGAGAAACCACTATGAGAAACCGAGCGGATTCAAACCTCATTCGCACGAATTTAAAGGTTCGCGCGCGGGCTCTCACACCACTACATTAGGAACCCTTAGTGTCTTAGAGTCTATGAGATATTGGATCACATCTTTGAGGTGGTGGCAAGAGTTGGTGTCGTGGCCACTAAACTGGTGGAACTTGTAGTAGAGATGATGAGCATGATTGGCGGGGAGCTCTTTTAGAGTAGTAGGAGGCTTTCTCGGAGTGACTTTACCGGCTTCTACGAGTATGTCAAACATTTTTCTTTGAGTGATGCCTTCATACTTGTGGTAGGTTCTTGGCTTTGTCCTAGTTCTTGATTCAACTTCCATTTTGTAACATTCCCTTTGAGCTTGTAGGCATGCTTGGAGTGTATCAATCTTTTTCTCATAGTATTCTTCTTGCATGAGTAGGCCATTTCGGAATGCGCCTACTTCTTCTTCTCGGGCTAGGAATTGATTTTGGAGAAATTTGATTTCTCTGTCGAAGAATTCCTTTTGTGTCCATAGTCGAGTAACGAATTCCTCTTCTATTTCCCTTTTGAAGCGCGCGTACAAGACTGTCGCGTATACCTCAGATAGTTGACCCACTCCGCTTATTGTGATCATCCCCAGCAGAGTCGCCACTATGAGCGCGCGCCCCTCCCCCGGTGCATGCGCCGTCCGGATCGGTTTGTGTGGGCTTGGTTATTGCTCGTTTTTGTGAGTCGCCACCATGTTTAACGGAACACGGACCTTGAAATCTGGATTCGGGGGTTAAGTTATGAATTGGGAAGGTCAAGGAGCACCCAATTCACCCAATCTAGGATTGGTCTTGCTAAGAAATCATCATCATTGCCTCAAAACCGTGCAGAATATGCGCAAAAGAAACAAAATTAACAATCTCTTATTTATTTGGGATGTTGGATTATATGCTTCGAGACCATCTCCATGAATTGGAGAGGCTCTAGGCTGATCCTTTAATGGAATCAAACTACTTTAAAGCAAAGAAGGAGATGAGAAGAGAAGAAAATAAAGAGATTACCTAAGCGTTCTTCAAGAATCCTATGGATGGCCTTGACTAAAGGCCTTGACGATCCAAAGAACTTGGATTTACTTGAGTTATGATCTTCTAAATTTCGTGGGTAGGAGGAGGAGGCTGATTATGAGAGCTTTCTTGAGTGTGTAGGGTTTTGGGAGACCTCTACCATTAGTCATTCTAGGAAAGAACATCCAATATTTATAGGGGTTTAAGACTTTAGGGTTAAGCAAAAGGGTTTAATTTGGATGGGAATCAATGACTTGATTTCCAAGGAGGTTTATTTGGACTCTCTGATCGTCCTTTTTAACTTTCCTGAATTAAGGAGTCTTTGCCAAGAAACGAGGTTTAGATCACCAAGGAAACTGATGAAACTCGTCTGTTAAAAGGGGGATATCTCGTACGAGACATCTTGTGTCTGAATCACAAAAATGCCCTTCTTTTTATGTTTTAATGTTCATTTCGGTCCCTAACTAACGAAGTTAGTCAGAAACTTAACAAAGCATGTCCAACTTAACGAGTTTCGACCCAAATCAAAGGTGAGACACAGAAGTAGTGTGATTATGAATGAACGTTCAAAATGGGGTGTCTACACATTGTGACCTCACTCCACCTCATATGCATCGTGGGGGTACTATCCCACCAATGCTCCCGAATAACCTGGAGCACGTGGGTATTCCTCCGCTCACCCACCAAATTTTCAAAGAAGGATTTGAGCCCCATGTTCTCAATTTCCTCCTTCACCTCGCCGTTGAGAGTCCCCCACTTCTCAACAACCACTCTCATGCTCCTCCTGCTGTAGACACCCCATTTTGAACGTTCTTTCATAATCACACTACTTCTGTGTCTCGACTTTTATTTGGGTCAAAACTCGTTAAGTTTGGCATGTTTCATTAAGTTTCTGACTGACTCCGTTAGTTAGGGGCCAAAATGAACATTCAAACTGCTGCAGAAGGGTAAAGATGTGATTCCAGCATAAAGATGTCTCGTACGAGACATTGATGTCTTGTACGAGACATCCCCCTTGACAGTCAGGTTTTGGTAAGTTTCCTTATTGATCTCAACCCCTTTTCTTGGCAAACACTTAAGCAATCCGGGAAAAACCTAATGAGCGATCCTAGAGTCCAAAAATACCTCATTGAAAATCAATTCCTTGATTCCCATCAAAACTTACCTTCTTGGCTAAAACCCTAGGTCAAGAACTCCTATAAATATAGAGGTTCTTGAACCGAAAAACCTCTAGAATGGTCATTCACCCAAAAACCACTCCAAATCTGATCAAAGAGGTCCTCATAATCAGCCTCTCTCCCTCACCCACGAAATTAAAACCTTCAAAACACCATTTAAGCCAAGTTCGTCGGATCATCAAGGCCTTTAGTCAAGGCCATCCATAGGATTCTCGAAGAACGCATAGGTAAAACTCCTTGTTTTCTACCTTCTCATCCTCTTCTTTGTTTTTGAAGTAGTGTGATTCCATTAAAGGATCAGCCTAGAGCCTCTCTAATTAATGGAGATGGTTTCGAAGCATATGATCCGACATTCCAAATAAATAAGAAATTATTTATTCGATTCCTTTTGGACGTTTTGCATAATTTTGAAACAATGATGATGATTTCTTAGCAAGACCAATCCTAGATTGGGTTAATTGGATGCTCCTTAACCTTCCCAATTCATAACTTAACCCCCCGAATCCAGATCTTACGGTCCGTGTTCCGTCAAACATGGTGGCGACTCACAACAAATGAGCAACATTCAAACCCTCACGATCGAAGCCGAGCGGTCCGGGAACTGCGGGAGGGGCGCGCGCTCACAGTGGCGACTCCGTTGGGGAAGATCACAGTAAGTGGGTTAGACTTGCGTCGAAAGAAATCATTGTTGTTTCAAAATTCTGCAGTTTCTGTCTGTATTTTCTGTTCCCAGAAGGGATATCTCGTACGAGACATCGATGTCTCGTATGAGACATCCCTCTTCTGTCCAGACAGTCTGTTCTCTTGGTTTAGAAAACGGACTCCATTCGGTTCAAACGTGTACACAAGATTACAGGCCTATCTTCCCCTCTGTTTCTGAGTTTTAGGACCCTCATAACGATGAAGAAACTCCCCGTATCTCATAAAGCTAACCTTTGTTTTGCAGGAGTACTTGCTAATCAATTTTATTCCTTGCTTTTCTTTTGTTTGCTTTATGTGTGAACTACGACGGCCTGAGTTCCTCCACAAGAGGGAAACGTAGGCAGCCACTTGGTCCGGCCCGGCCACTGCATGTTTTTGTTTTACTTTCAAAAAAAAAAACTTTATATTATCTCTTTGTCACCTAGATCTTGACTCTCACACACGTGCACGCATGTAGAATAATTACACTACATACCCTTCAACTTGGGTCCCAATCGGAGGACGGATGTCGGTCAGTACACCCACTCTAACGAGTGGCACTCGCAGGTCTCTCCAAAGATGGTGTACCCACTCCGTGACACGCTCCTAGAGTGTGTTCATGGGGAGCCTTAGCCGTAAGCCCTGCATCAACCTCATGCATACATACTAGTCAATACGACACTCCTCGGGACCGGTTGGTTCGATTCTTAGGGTTGTTTTAAACATTGCCCAAGATAACGCATTTTCTACAATCTATAATCCTCCCTTAATAAATTCTTGACGAATGTCCCTTCGGTATAAATTGTTAGACAAAGGGTTGAAATGATGAGATGAGAATTTTTCTACGAGGATTCGAGTCTAGTCTCTCTCACCATCAAAACTCCACGTTTGGAAATGTCCCTTTCGGTTGTCTCTTACAAGAATTCATAAGGTCTGATTGCATTAAAGGCGTTGTTTAACAAAGTGCAAAACAACTACGGAATCACTTAGGTTTGGTTAATTCGAATGGTGGATTCCGATGAGAATATGGGACCTTTGCCCGAATTGTCCGTTTGGGAGAGTGCAATACAGGTGAAAAATAAGGGGCTCATATTCTAGGGTGACAGAATCCACTGTTCCAGGATGAACTAGGTAGTAACCCTTTAAAATGGATTAAATTCCGTCCGACCAATAGGACTAAAATCTTAAAATCTGACTGTCAGGCTGGATGCCTCGTACGAGACATCCATGTCTCGTACGAGACATCTCTCCTTCTCTGTGATTCTACCGTGTTGGTCAGCCTGTCTCATAAAATCCGACTTGTTGGGACTCCAGCCTGGATTTGACACAGTTTCTGCACTCTAGGTCCGTCCGATCAGCAAGGTAGCTCCACACTCCCAACACAATGTCAAGCACCAAGTTTACTCAAGAACTCAACAACCTCAAAGCTCGACTAAAAGGGGAAGTAGGTCAACTCTCTAAGCTATACGCTACGGTTCTGTATGCCCGCTTCAAGAGAGAGATAGAAGAAGAATTCATGACCCGACTACAAACACAAAAGGAATTCTTCGACAGAGAAATCAAATTTCTCCAAAATCAGTTGCTAGCCCGAGAAGAGGAGGTCAATGCACTTCGAAAAGGTTTACTCATGCAAGAGGAATACTACGAAAAGAAGATCGACACGCTCCAAGCATGTCTACAAGCTCAAAGAGAATGTTACAAGATGGAAGTTGAATCCAAAACTAAAGCAAGGCAAAGAACCTATAGAAAGCTGGAAGGTGTCACCCAAAGTCTAATGTTTAACATACTTGTGAAAGCCGGTAAAATAGCACCAAGGAAGCCTACTGTTCCAAAGGAATTCCCTCCTAATCACGCCCATCATCTCTTCTGCGAGTTTCACAGGGCCAGTGGTCACGACACCAACTCATGCAACCACCTCAAAGATGTGATCCAATATCTCATAGACTCTAAGCAGTTAGGGTTTCCTAATGTAGTGACAAACCCCCTCCCAAATGCGGGAGGAGGGATCAATGTAATAGAGATAGCTAGTGAAGAAGAGGAGACTACTCGCCTAATCCCAAATGTGGGCAAGAGTACTCCAAAGTTTAATAATGAAATTTCTTTCTGTTACATGTTGTCTTGGGATCAAGTACTAGATAGGAAGAATAATAAAGAAAAGGAAGATGTTAACTTACTCACCCGCTCCGGTCGATTCATAATCAACAAAGATCCAAGAATAGAAGAGCCATCATCTTCGAAAGAACCCGAACCCGTTAAGCTTGACGATCCGCTTCTTAAACAACTAAAGAAAACGCAAGCCAACATTTCCATTAGGGATTTCTTAGGCTCATCTCATAAACACCGAATGATGATCTCTAAAGCTTTGGCCCAAGTCGAAGTGCCCAAACAAATAACTCCCGAAGAGTTAATGCAGATGGTAGGCCAAATCCAATTTGGAAACGTGATCACATTTACCGAATTGAATCTACCACAGTATGGTGGAGGGCACACCGAGGCTCTTTACATAACCGCAAAGGTCAATGAGCATCGAATCCCCAGAATCCTAGTAGACAATGGATCCGCCATAAATGTCTTACCAAAGAAAGTTATGGTAACGCTCGGCCTTACCTCAAGGGAGCTAAAGCCGTCCACTCTTACCGTATGAGGGTTCGATTATACCGTATGTTCACCTATAGGGGCGATCACTCTAACGGTTGTAGTAGGAGAGATAACTATAAAAGCGGAATTCCAAGTCATTGACATCCCCTCTTCCTTCAACCTTCTTCTGGGACGTCCGTGGCTACATCAAACAGGAGGAGTACCATCAACTCTCCATCAATGTGTCAAGTTTAAGCACAACGACACGATAGTCACCGTACTTGGGGAACTAGTCACTGCTAGCCCAATCCTAGAAATTCAGTATGAGGCGTCTGACCACCTCTTTAATGGATTCGAAATCCAAAAGCAAAGTAGTGTAGAGATGGTAGAAGTACACAATGAAAATGACTATTCTAAGGCGATTCCATTCTCCGGAACACGTCCAGTACTTAACATGATGCTAAGAAAAGGATACTTCCCCAGTCTCGGACTTGGCAAGCATGGGCTTGCTAACTATGGGGCGGACACAAAGACCAATTCTATTTTTTATTCTTTGAATTCCCTCCCTCGAAATTGCACAGGTTTTTTTACCCTTGATAGGAACCGAACCCCCTACCTCAGAATTTGATCTGCTATGGCTAGATTCTTATATAGGCTTCTTGTTATGTTTTGTAGTCACCCCTCCCTCTATTGTAGAGGACCTTACACAAATTGTGTAAGGCCTCCCCCCTTAGTCTTTCTTTTTGGTGGTTGAGGTTGGTCATGTCCCCCACCATGTTTGTATTTTTTTTCCTTTATTAATAAAATCTAGGGAGGTACCGTCCTCCTTTCGCCAAAAAAAAAAAGTAATAGATCCTCTTCTCCCTCTCATTAATTTGCATGGTGAGTCCCTTATTCTCCTTTCTAAAATTTATCAATGGTATCTATGATATTTTGGAATGTTAGAGGTATTGGTAATAATGCATCTCTTAGAAGGGCAAAACGGCTTATCCGTCTTCATGGAGCTTCCTTTTTTGCTATTTCTGAGCCTAAGATCACTCAATTACAGCGTATAATGGTCCAAGGAAGATGGGTTGTATTGGGAGTTTTTCTAATTGCAATGGTAAAATTTGGTTCTTTTGGAAGCATGGTTTTGATTGTCAAGTGGTTCAAGACACTTCTCAAGCATTATCTATTCAGATTTCTCATACTCTTTGGAATTCTAGTATTCATATTACGGTTATTTATGCCAGTTGTAACCGTTATGATCGTAGAGAAATATGGGATCATTTGATGGATTTCAGCTCTTGTAACACTCCTTGGATGGTTATTGGTGACTTTAACTGCGTTCTTGACCAATCTGAAAAAGTTGGTGGGAAACCTATTCGGAGAAAGGTTGTGGCAGAATTTTCAGACATGATGCAATTTTTAGGGCTACTGGATGCTGGATATTTGGGAAATATGTTTACTTGGGTTGATAAACCTAGGGGACGGCCCACTATTTTTCAGAGATTAGATAGAGCCCTCTATAACAATCTTTGGTTGGACAAATTCCATATTACTTCGGTCTCACATATTAATCGTACTTGCTCAGATCATGCTCCTCTTGTGGTACAAGTTAAAGAAACGGCTGATGTTACTAGAGGTTCATTTCGGTTCATTAATATTTGGCTTAAAGATGCTTCTTTTCTTCCTTTGGTAGAAAATTCATGGAAAGATTATATGGATGGTAGACCAATGGTTCGTTTTGCTATGAAGCTCGCTCGCCTTAGAAAATTCATTTCTGCCTGGAACAAGGATGTCTTTGGGAGGGTGGACCAAAAGGTTCGCATGGCTGAAGATGAGGTTAATAAAAAGGAAGTGGAATTCCAAGCTAATGATTCGGATGCAAATAGGACAGCTCTTAATCTGGCACAAGCGAATCTGCTAGCTAGGTTAAAAGTGGAGGAGGATTTTTGGAGTCAAAAAGCAAATATTTCTTGGTTAAAAGAGGGTGATCGTAACACGTGATTCTTTCATTCTTATGTTAAGACAAAGAGGCAACAACTTCATATTCATAGAATTCAAGATCGTAATGGGAATTGGATTCATGCGAAGGAGGACATTCAAAATGAGGCTGTGGCTTTCTTTTCTGACCAGCTCCAAAGCCCACTTGACATTCCTAATGATGATATCTTGGATGTGATTCCAAAATTGATAAATGATGAGGATAATGACATGCTTACAAGACTGCCTACTATTGATGATATTAAGGAGATTGTGTGGTCTATGAATGATCAAAGTTCTGCGGGGCCCGATGGTTTCAATGGTGCTTTTTATAAGGGGTGTTGGGACATTATTAAATTGGATTTCTATACAGCCATATTGGAATTCTTTTCGGGTTTTCCTTTGCCGAGGAGCTGGTCTTCAACTCTTATCATGTTAATCCCCAAGATTAGTGCTCCTTCTTTTTCGGAGATGAGACCAATCAGCCTTTGCAATTTTTCTAACAATGTTATCACAAAGCTATTCACTCGTCGGCTAACTCCTATTCTTTCGAAAATCATTTCCCCTCAACAGAGTGGCTTCGTTAAAGGGCGTTTGATTCACGAAAATGTCCTTTTGGCTCAAGAGCTTATGCATTCTCTTAGGAAGAAAGTGCGAGGTTCGAATGTTAGTATTAAGCTTGACATGGCCAAAGCATATGATCGCATCTCTTGGTTTGCTCTAATAAAGGTAATGCGCAAGTTTGGTTTCTCCGAAGTGTGGAATGATGTGATTTTCCGATGTATTTCTTCTTGCTGGTTTTCGGTGCTTGTTAATGGTGAAAGCTCGGGCTTCTTTCCATCTTCTCGGGGTTTAAGACAAGGTGATCCTATTTCCCCCACTCTCTTTATTATTGCAGCTGAAGTTTTGAGTAGAGGCCTAAATCGTCTTCATATCGATTATCCTCAGTTTCGATATCGGGCTCACATCCATACTCCGATGATTTCCCATCTTTCTTACGCGGATGATATAATTATTTTTTGTAATGGTTCTAAGAATTCTTTGGAGGCTCATATGAGATGTTTACATTGGTACCAATCCTTTTCGGGACAGCTCGTAAATATAAGGAAGTCTTGCTTCCTTACCGGTGCGAATGATGAAGAGAGGGATGCTATTATCTTGGAAGCAACTGGTTTTGAAAAGAAACCCCTCCAATCACTTACCTTGGCTGCCCTCTTTATGTTGGGAGGAAAAATATTGCTCTCTTTGACTCGGTTATCCAGAAAATGGCTGCCCGTCTTTCTTCTTGGCAAGGTAAGCTTCTTTCGTTTGGAGCTAAATTAACCTTGATAAAATCTTGTCTTCAAGCTATTCCTCTCTATTATATTTCTTTGGTGTAGCCTCCTAAAGGTGTCATTCAGGCCATGTACAGAATTATTGCTAATTTCTTTTGGTGCAATGAAGATGGCCAAAGGAAATGTCATTGGGTTAAAAAAGATCTTATGTTTCGACCAAATTCTGAGGGAGGGCTTGGTTTACGACGTTTTGAAGACTTGTCCATGACTTTTGCTATGAAACTTTGGTGGAGATTTAGAGGTACTCCCTCTTTGTGGGCTGATTTTTTGCTAGCTAAATATTGCTTTGGGACACATCCTCTTGACGCTGATAAGCCTTCCTATTCTTCTCATATCTGGTGCCATATGCTGCAAGCTAAGGATAATGTTGAAGCTAACATTGCTTGGAGAATAGGTAGAGGTTCGATCTCAGTTCATGAGAGGTGGACGGATGGTCCTCGGCTTAACCTTCCAGGTAATCATGTTGAGTTTTCTTCTCTGTTCCAAGATGGTGTGCTTCGGGTAGATCACATTAGAAATTCTTATGGACAGCAAGCTCTTCTTTCGATCCAAAGCTTGAATGTAAGGCTCTCTGATACTCCGGACCGCCTTTATTGGTTACCATCCCTTAAGGGTCAGTTTTCTTTATCATCGGCATGGAAAATTTGTCGTGTAAGGAATGCTAGAAATCTGATTTTTGAGAAATGTTGGCATAAGCATGTTCCTCCAAAGATTTCTGTTTTGTTTTTGGAGAATGTTGCACCATGGTCTCCCTACGGATTTGGCTATTCAGTCTAGAGGTATTCATCTTGTCTCTTCTTGTGTGTGCTGCACTCATCATGATTCTGAAGATATTGATCATTTGTTTGGGCATAGTCAGGTGGCCTTTAGTACTTGGGATTATTTTGCGCGCCTTTTTGGTATCACTATTTCTTATCATAATGCTAAAACTATTCTGGCTAGTTGGTGGTTTAATACCAATTTAAGGGACAACAAAGGTATTCATTGGCTATGTCAAATCCTGCCATCATTTATCTTTTGGGAATTGTGGAAACATCGTAATAAGGCAAAGTTTGAGGGCATTCAGATGGATTATAAAAGGATAATTAAGGACGTTTTTGAGCAGATTTCTTTTGTTGTTAAGGCCTACATCATAAGGTTTCCGGGTTCTACTTGGGAGGAAGATATATTTTGGTTTTTCAAAATTCAGATTGCTGGCCTTACCATTCGGCACTTGAGACTTGTCATTTGGAAACCCCCTTCTATTGAGCTAGTCAAGCTTAATACGGATGGGGCTGCGAAGGGAAATCCGGTCATTATTTCTGGAGGGGTATTTTTCGTAACAGGCAAAGCAAGATTTTGTTTGCTTATTCCAGATTTTATGGAGAGGCATCTAATATGATTGCTGAGGCAAAGGCTGTTCTCGATGATCTTTTGTGTGCGTTCCGGTTCGGTATTTCTTCGCTTTGGTTAGAAATAGACTCGGAAGTTCTTTTAAAGATCTTAATTCAGGAATATCATATCATATACCTTGGAACGAACAATGATTGACCGTTTGACTTTTTCTCTCTTCTCTTTCCTCTAGACTTCTTCTTGCTACCGTCGAAACCCTAATTAGGGTTTTAGATTTTCCTGGTTTTTCGTGTGATTCAGCTTGTTCATGGCGTCTTCCGGTGGAATTAATGGCTTTAGCGAGTTTCCTAATGTTCGTACAGCATGTTTCCAGTCCCCTAATGCGCCTGGAGTTCTTTTTTCGGAAGGAATCCCTAGCGCTCAAGTTCTCCCTAGTTCCCAAGGAATCCCTAGCGCACATGGAAATACTAGCGTACAAGGATCTTTATCTAATCCTTCTCTTAATCGTAGTCCGGATATCCCACAACCCCAATCCCCTACGACTCTAAAATCTTTTGCGTCGCTGTTTAAAGGACCTGCTATCAATTCGACACCTTCAATTAATTTTGTTTCGATGTCTTCTCACAAAGGAGAGCCAGCAATCAAATTGTCCAAGGAGATGATACAAACCCTAGCGCAGCCATTCAAATATACTCTTGTTGGTAAGTTCTCTCATTGTCGTCCTTCTATGGATGTTACTCGTCAACACTTTATTAAATTTGGTTTGAAAGCTGATTTCAAGTTGGGACATGTTGATGCTAAGCATATTCTGATCCAACTGGTACATGAAGGGGATTTTAATAGGCTTTGGTTGAAAGAGCAATGGCAGCTTGGGAGGTTTCCGATGAGAGTTTTTAGGTGGTCTCCCTCTTGGCATCCTGGTAGGGAGTCTTCTCTATTTCCAGTTTGGGTAGGGCTGCCCGGTTTGCCAATATATGTTCAATAAGGTTTTCTTATTCTCTAGAGCTTCTATTTTTGGTGAACCTTTATCCATTGATCAACCTACAGCTAATTTGTCCAGGCCTAGTGTGGCTAAGATGTTGGTACAGGTAGACTTATTGAAGAAGCTGCCATCTAGGGTTTATGTGGATTGTGGTGATGAATTTGATAGTTTCTGGCAGCCCATTGAATATGATAACCTTCCTTTCTATTGCAAACATTGCTATAAGTTGGGTCACGATATGAATAATTGTTATTTTTTGCAACCCAAACAACATGCCCCTAAGGACAATGCTCAAACCTCAAATCCTATGCCAGATAAGGGTGGTAAGGAAAAACTAGCTCAGATTTATGTCGCCAAGAACGCAGCTCAGAAAGAGGGCAAAGAAGCTATTTTGACGGGTCAAGAGGGGCAGGAAGAAAAGAAAAATGGTAAAGATGTGGATATTGGTGTTGCAAGTCAAGGATTGCACAATGAAAAGTTCGTTGTTGCTGGGCCTAAAACTCTCCAAAATTCCAAATCATCCCATGCAAGCCCTAATCCTAAGAAAGGCTCCAACCAAGATCACGTGACTCATACCTACAAGGTAACCCCTTTAAATTCTGGAATGAATTCTTTTGCTAGTGGTGATAAGAATGTTTCTACTTCTTCTAAGGCTTATAAGACATCTTCCCCTATTAGCACCAAAAATATGTTTTCTAATCTGGTCACAAATGGCTTTAGCTTCCTCCCTAAAAGAGGGGCTCCTTTTGTTTCCCCCAATTCTCTCAAAATGGCAAATAATTTGGATAATGGAGGTTCCAAAGAAAACAAATTTGGTCATAATGTTATTGTTGAGGATGGATCTATTGAACTTGAAGAAGAAAGGATTTTCTCTAAAAGCAATGAGATTATTACCGAAGAATCTAAAAATGAACTCAGCCCTATTACCATAGTTATTGATGAAGACAAAGGTTATGAGGAACGCTTTGAAGATGAAAAGCAAGACTCAGATTCAGAATTAATTTTGGAGGATACTACTCTTCATAAAGATGCTAATGATCAGATTATTGAACAGCTCCATCTTTCTCCTAGAGGGCCAAGGGTTGATATTATGGATGAGTTTGACAAAGGGACTGATAATGGGGGTGAGGTCGTTCCCACCCAGAAATTGGCTTAAAAGCCCTATTTCTACTCTTTCTTTATAATTGTTTTTAATGATAGGATTTATTGGTTGGAATATCAGAGGCATTGGGAATTCTTCTTCAGTGCGTCGTGTTAAAAGATTAATGAGGCTTCATGAAGTTTCTGTTTTTGCCATTTATGAGCCAAAGTTAGACATTGGGCTGTTACCTTCTTATATTCGAAAACTAAGATGTCTTGGAGGGTTTTCTAATGTAAAGAGTTCTATCTGGGTTTTTTGGAGACATGGTATTACTTGTGACCTTGTTCACAATGAAGACAAGGTTGTTACAGTTCGTGCCTCTCACGTGTTATGGCCTGACCCTGTGGAGCTTTCTTTTGTTTATGCTAGCTGCAGTAAGTACACTCGTCGTGATCTTTGGGATTACTTGATAAATTATAGTGTCACTCAATCTCCTTGGCTGGTTGTGGGTGACTTTAACGCTATTATGGACCAATCTAAAAAATTAGGGGGACGTCCAGTACATGACAAGCATGTCTCGGAATTTGTGGATATGGCTCAAGTGTCTAATCTTATGGATGGAGGTTTTGTTGGTAATGTTTATACGTGGTGGAATAAACGCTCGGGGAGAGCCACTATTTTACAATGACTGGATAGAGTGTTTTATAATGAGAAGTGGCTGCAAGTTTTTGCTTCTACTACCATTACTCATCTTGATAAGACCTGTTCAGATCATGCTGCACTCTGTATTAAGATTTGTCTGTCAAATGAAATAAAGAAGGGAGTTTTCAGGTTTCTCAATGTTTGGACTAGACATGCTGATTTCATGCATGTAGTATCTCAATCTTTGGAACAACCTTTATTGGGTGGTCGTCCTATGGTTAAATTTGCTAAAAAACTGACTCGGGTTAAGCGTGTTCTTCAAGATTGGAACCGTACTGTTTTTGGCAAGGTAGATCAACAAGTCAAAATGGCTGAAGATGAAGTTTATGCTAAGGAGCTTCTGTTTGAGCAAGATCCTAGTGATGAAAATAGGGCAGCCCTTCATTTAGCTCAGGCCAATTTACAATTCAAGCTGAAATTAGAAGAAGAATTTTGGATGCAAAAGGCTAATTTGGCATGGATTAAAGATGGTGACAGAAATTCTCGTTTCTTTCACTCTTATGTTAAAAAGAAGCGTCAAAGGTTGATGTTACATAGAATTCGAGATATTAATGGGGTTTGGCGTGTTTCCCAAGTGAGATTCAAATGGCTGCTATTGAATTTTATGAAAATCAATTGACGGGCTCTAATGATATTCCTCCAGATGACATTCTTGCTCATATCCCTTCTCTTATCACAAATGAAGAGAATCATACTCTTGTTGATACACCCTCTTTAGAAGAGCTGAAAGCCGTAGTCTTTTCTATGAATGGAACTAGTGCAGCGGGACTGGATGGCTTCACAGGGGAATTCTATCACAAATGTTGGGACATTATTTTTAATGATCTTTTCCGTGCTATTCTGGAATTCTTCTCCGGTTTTCACATGCCTAGAAGTTGGACTAGCACGCTTATTGTCACGATTCCAAAGGTTGCTGCTCCCTCCTCTTTTTCTGAGCTTCGGCCAATCAGCCTATGCAATTTTTCAAATAAGGTACTCACCAAACTTTAAACTAATCGCCTTGCTCTTTTTCTCCCTCGTATCATCTCTCCTCAGCAAAGTGGTTTTGTTAAAGGTAGACTCATTCATGAAAATGTCCTCCTAGCCCAAGAATTGATGCAATCCATAAACAAAAAAGTTTTTGGCTCGAATATAGCTCTTAAGCTTGATATGGCAAAGGCTTATGATCGTTTATCTTGGTTTGCCCTTATTAAGGTTATGAGAAGATTTGGTTTTTCTGAAGTTTGGATTGATCTCATACATCGTTGTATTGATAATTGTTGGTTTTCAATTCTCATTAATGGAGAAGCTTGTGGCTATTTCCATTCTTCTAGGGGCTTAAGGCAAGGAGATCCTATGTCTCCTAGCATTTTTATTGTGGCTGCCGAGGTGTTAAGTCGTGGATTAAATGCTCTTCACGCAAATCATCTTCAGTATGCTTATCACACAAGCTACCTTCATGTTCCTATTATATCTCATCTTTCTTACGCCGACGATATCATCATTTTTTGTAATGGGAGTAGTCAATCTTTGATTGCGCATATGGACTTCTTGAGCAATATCAACAATTTTCTGGTCAACATAGGGAAGTTTTGTTTTATTACGGGAAAGCATGATAATGCTAGAGATCATTCCATCTCAACAATTACTGGATTTCAAAAGAAAGATCTCCCTATTATCTACCTCGGTTGCCCTATTTATTCTGGTAGAAAAATTCAAAGCCTTTTTGATTAGAAAGCTGCGGGAGAGATTGGATTCTTGGAGTGGTAAGGTGCTATCCTCCGGGGCTAAGCTTATTCTTATCAAACACTGTCTTCAACCCATTCCAATCTATTACATATCCCTTTTGGATCCCCCAAAAGGTGTTATCAATTCTATGGTCCGAATGATTGCCAACTTCTTTTGGAGCAATGTGGATGAAAGTCATAAGTGTCATTGGATTTCTTCTAAATAATTTTTCTGGCCCACTAATGAAGGGGGTTTAGGGCTGCATTCTTTTCAAGATATTTTCGTGGCCTTTGCTATGAAATTGTGGTGGAAATTCAGAACTTCTAAATCTTTATGGGTTGAGTTTCTTCAAGAGAAATATTGTCATGATTCACATCCTATGGATGCTTCTATTAGACCGGGCTGCTCACATGTTTGGTGTAGAATGGTTGGAGTTAAAGATCTTGTTGAAACAAGAATGGTTTGGGGTGTTGGCATTGGAGAAATTTCGGTTCAGGAAAGATGGCTCCCAACACTCTTAAATTGGCCCTTAGAAAGTCATGATCAAGTATTCACTTTATTTGATAATGGCTTACCTAGGACTGATCATATTCGTAATGTCTATGGCAACCAGATTCTTGAGCTGATTATAAGGTCTCAAATTCAGCTTTCTAATAGTCAAGATTCTGCCTTTTGGACTCCTTCTACCTCGGGCAAATTCTCTATATCTTCTGCATGGAAGGAATGTAGAAGTATTCGGGGCAAAAGCTTGATATATGCCCGGATTTGGCATAAGCACATCCCTTTAAAAATTTCTATTTTTCTCTGGAAAGCTCTTAAAAATGGAGTTCCAACGGATGACAATGTTGCTAAAAGAGGTATTTTTCTTGTGTCCAAATGCTATTGCTGCCCTCTTTCCCCTTTTTCTGAATCTATTGATCATATCCTCCTCCATGGAGATGTTGCTAGAAAGACATGGTCAATTTTTAGCAATCTGCTTGGCATTCCGGTTCATGGTCTCTCTATTGTGCAAAGGCTGACTTCTTGGTTTTCGGCTAAACTCTTACATGCTGCTCCTTGTGAAAAATGGTTGTGCAATGTTATTCCTATTATCACGCTGTGGGAACTTTGGAAGCATAGAAATAAATGTATTTTTGATGATTTCACCCCTGATCATTCTCGGGTTGTTAAATCTATTCAAGAGCAAGTTGTTGCTATTTCAAAGGCGCATGGTCTCTCATTTCAAAATTTGGATGGATATCTGGTTCGGCTCTTTAATTTTAAAGCAGCTCCTACTAAGGTCTCTTCTTTAAAGCTGGTTATTTGGAAATATCCATCCATAAATGTGGTTAAGCTTAATACGGATGGTGCCTCTAGAGGTAATCCAGGTCTTGCCGCTGGTGGAGGTATCTTTCGAGACTCTAATGGTGATTTTCTCTTTGCATTTGCAAATTTTTATGGCTATGAATCGAACACTATGGCAGAAGTTAAAGCTGTGGTGGATGGTTTACGATATGCTATTGAGAGGGGAGAAGAAATGTTATTGGCTTTCATGGGATAAAATGAGCTGGCCGATTGAAGAGGGAGGTTTGGGGATCCGGAAATTTGAAGACATGGCTATGGCTTTCTCCATGAAACTTTGGTGGCGTTTGCGTAGCTCGAAATCCTTATGGAGTGATCTTATGTTGGCTAAATATTGCTGGGAAATACACCCTATGGACGCTGCTCTCACCTCGTATTCTTCTCATATTTGGAAGAGATTAATTGCTGCGAAGCCGTTGGTGGAGGATAGATTAGCATGGAGGGTTAGGAGAGGGGACATTACCATTCATGAAAAATGGTTGGATGGAGATATGGGTCCTCTTCCTTTTGCTCACGCGGAAGTCTCTTCCCTTTTCCTCAATGGGATTCCTCGCAATGATCATATTCGAGAGACTTATGGCCAGCAACTTCTGTCTCTTATAAATTCTCAGGCCATTTCGCTTTCAGACAAGGACGATGTCCCTATTTGGAAGCCTTCTTCTAATGGGAAATTCACAGTTACTTCTGCTTGGAGAGAATGTCGTTCTAGTCGAACTCACTCTATTATTTATTCCTCTTGCTGGAGCAAGTTTATCCCTAAAAAGATTTCGGTTTTTCTTTGGCGTGCTTTACATAACGGCCTTCCTACGGATGAGAGAATACGGTCTAAAGGTATTTTCCTTGCCTCTAAATGTAATTGTTGTATGGCTGCAAGGGAAGAATCCATTGTGCATATTCTGGTTCAGGGGGATATCGCCAGGACAGTTTGGGATTTCTTTAGTGGCTTGTGTGGCATTCGTTGTTCCATGGGTAGCTTGAATCAGGTTCTCATTTGTTGGTGGCAAGGGCATTCTAATGCTGATCCTAATAACTTTCCTTGGCTTTCTCGCCTTCTCCCGGCCCTTATATTATGGGAAATTTGGTGTGCTAGAAACAAGAGCCGATTTGAAGATGTACATATGACCTCAACTGCTATTATTCACAAGGTTCGTACTCAAACTTCAAATATCGCATCTTCCTTCTCCATCTCCTTTCCGAGAAGTCAAGATAATGACTATATTATGGACTTGTTTCATTTGGATACTAAACCCTATGTGATGCCTAAAATCCGAATGGTGTATTGGGATTTCCCATATGTTGATGAGATTAAGCTTAACACGGATGGAGCCTCTAGGGGTAACCCCGGAATTGCTTCAGGGGGTGGTATTTTTAGGGATCATAAAGGGGATTTTGTTCTTGGATTTTCTCATTATTATGGCTGCCAATCCAACATGATGGCGGAGGCTTTGGCTGCTAGGGATGGGCTTATTTTAGCTTCAACGCATGGGTACCATCGTGTTTGGTTAGAGGTTGACTCTCAGGTTTTGATGCGTATCATAATTCGGGAGTACCATATCCCATGGTCCATTTGGTATGTTATCTCCCATATTCATAGATTAATGGCTCAAATGGATGTTCGGATCACTCATATTCTTCGGGAAGGCAATGGAGTAGCTGATGGATTAGCTAACATTGCGGCAAATGAGGAAAGAAATTTCACATTCACCGCTCTTAGTCAAATTCCTAGGTCTTGTAAAGGTTCTTTTGCCTTGGACAAGGCTAGGATTCCCCATGCTCGGTTTAATTAGTTTTATGGCCAGGTTTTTATACTTGTTGTTCTCTATTTATTGTAGTCACCCCCCTTCTATTGTAGAGGACCATACGACGTGTGTATGGCCTTCCCCTAGGTTTTTTTTCTGGTGGTTGAGGTTGTCATGTCCCCCACCATGTTTGTATTTTCTTTATTTATTTAATAAAATCTAGGGAGGTGCCGCCCTCCTTTCGCCAAAAAAAAAAAAAATAAAAAAATATGCTATTGAGAGGGGTTACAGTCATCTATGGTTGGAACTTGATTCAGAGGTAGTAGTAAAGATTCTTAATAATGCTTACAACATCCCATGGGCTGTTTGGTATCAAATAGTGGAAATTAAAAGGTTGATGTCCCTTCTTCAGATTCGGGTTTCTCACATTTACCGGGAAGGCAATAAGGTTGCAGATGGTATTGCGAATGAAGCTGTGGACTTAAGGGCTAATTGTGTTTTACATCAGTTTAATAGTCTTCCTCGGAAGTGTAAAGGAGCCAGTATTCTTGATAAGTCTCTTTCTCCTAATGTTAGGCTTTGATTTTAATGTCTTGCTAGTAGTTTATATTTCTTTCAATTTTCTCATGTACTGTTTCGTTTATCTCTGGTTAGGAGTCCTCCCCTATTTTGTAGAGGTTCTTATGGCTTGTATTTTTTTTATTATTATTATTTTTTTTGGCGAAAAGAGGACGGTACCTCCCTAGATTTTATTAGCAGAAATGAAAATTACAAAAATGGTGGGGGACATGACAACCTCAACCACCAGAAAGGAGCCTAAGGGGAAGGTCTTACACAGGTTGTAAGAACCTTTACAATAAAGGGAGGGGTGGCTACAAAATAAAGAGAATAATAAATATAAGTATCTAGCCATCTAAAAAAGATCATCAAAGTCTAAGAGAAGGCACTTGAGCTTTATCAAGCTTAAAAGCCCCCTTACAATTATTAGGAAGGTCATCAAAAGAGAGAAAATCTGCATTATGAAGAAGAGAGTAACCAAGATTAGCTAGCCCATCCACCACTTTGTTGCCTTCTCTATACACATGAGTGATCCGAGTCTGCATAGTAGAGATAAGCCCCATAATTCTACGAATAAGGTAAAGAATTCTCCAAGGAATATGATATTCTCTTAGCAAAATCTTAACCAACACTTCTGAATCAAGCTCTATCCATAGAGAAGTAATGCCAAACGCAGAAGCTAACAGTAAGCCATCAAGGAGTGCATGAGTTTCAGCCCACATATTAGTGTTATCACCATAGAACCGAGAGAAAGCAAAGAAAAAGTCCCCATTCTGATTTCTAAAAATCCCCCCACCCGAAGCTGGGCCCGGATTACCCTTAGAAGCACCGTCCGTATTAAGCTTAAACTCCTCATTAGTAGGGGCTTTCCAAACAACAATCTTAGGAATCTTCGCAGGAGGGGAAGATAAATTGACTCTAAATAAAGAAGACATCCGCATATCTAAATGGGATCCTCGAAACTCCAATTTGAAAGCTTTAATGATAGAAGCAATCTCATAAGTTATAGAATTAATTACCTCCAGCGGGGTCACTTTGTGCCCTTCAAACCGAGATTTGTTTCTAGCCTTCCATAATTCCCAGCAAATAAAAGAAGGCAAGAGCGAAAGAAGCCAAGAACTTAGATCCGAATCTGCCTTAGCAGAGCAATACCACCACGCACAAAGAGTATGCCTAACATCCGTCCCTATTCCAGCAACACCCATAGAATTCCCAAAGAACTTCCATATATGACGGGCCAAATCTCCTTGAATGAGAATATGATTAATGTCATCCCCCTTAGGATTAGCGCAGCAGTGACACATTGAAACCAAGGGAATACCTCTGCGCATGCAAGCATGATCAGTGGGAAGGCCATTGTGAAGAGCTCGCCAAAGAAAAACAGAGATCTTAATGGGAATATGTTTATGCCAACATGAAGCGGAAACCATACTTTTAGGGCGGGAGGATCTGATTTCTTTCCAAGCCGAAGAGATCGAAAATTTACCTGTCGAAGATGGGGACCAACAAATCTGATCCTTGTCATTCGAAAGGTGAATATGATTATCTTCAATGGCTCTAAGAAGAGGAATACCAAAATTATCCACAATATAATTCTGTCTCGGCCGCCCATTTAAGAAAAGAGACGATACCTCAACGTGTTCTTGAGGTAAACCAGCCACAATAAAACCAAGCCAATTTTCATGGATAGAAATGGATCCTTCACCAACCCCCCAATTAATTCTAGGTTCCACTAAGTCTTTAGCACCAAGCATACGCCTCCAAACGTGAGAATCAATGGATCTAGGGGCAGCATCCATAGGATGTGTTCCATCACAATATTTGGCTAGGAGAAACTCAGTCCATAAAGAAGAAGATCCCCGAAGCCTCCACCATAATTTCATAGCGAAAGAAAGAGAAATGTCCTCAAACCACCTTAAGCAAGACTTCCTCTATACACAACCCGATACACCTTTCCGATACAAAAGCATCCCGAGACAATGAAAAGGAAAGGATGTTGTTGCTCCTTCTTGATGAAACCAGTTGTATGAGCAATAATAGAGTCTCGAGCTGCATCATGTTTTCCCGTAACAAAGCAAGATTTCGAGGCGTTGATAAGTTGACCCGAGAAAGCTTGGTACCATTCCATACATCTCATATGAAGATCAAGGGAATCTCTACTCCCGTTACAAAAAATCATCACATCATCAGCATAGGCAAGGTGTGATATGACTGGAACATTAGGATGGGTTGTATGATATCTATGATGCTCAAATCTGCTATGTAAGAGATTGATACCACGGCTAAGCACTTCAGCCATAATAATGAATAAGGTAGGCGAGATAGGATCACCTTTGCGAAGACCCCTTGTAGAGTGAAAGAAACCACAGCTTTCTCCATTAACAAGGATGGAGGTGTAAATATATTAGATTGAACAACTTGGATAAACTTTTGACTTTTTCTCTGTTCTCTCTCCTCCTTTTTTTCCTTCGTCTTCTAGGTTTTCCTAGGGTTTCCTAGGGTTTCCCTAGGTTCCTCCGGCAGCCTCATCGTGGCTATGGCTGCTAATCCTCCAGTAATCCCGTCCATGGGCCTTGGCCCTCCCCCCAATGATACGCAAGTGCAGGAAGAAGCGATTAGGGTTTCCTCAAACCCTAACGCTATGATCTCCCCAAACCCTAATGTTGCAGCCGCTCAAACCCCTCCACCAAACAAATCTTTCGCCTCTCTCTTTGGATCTAAGCCATCAATACCCGTTTCTGAGATTCCTATCATTCCCTCGACATTGCACAAAGGGATACCTTCTCTTAAATTATCAAAAGCTGCCATTGATGCATTTGCTAGGCCGTTTGCATGGACTTTGGTAGGAAAGTTTAAGAATGGAAGACCAACAATGGAGGCTGCTCGTTTAGACTTTGCTAAGTTCCAACTCAAGGGTGATTTTAAACTTGGTCATCTTGATCAACATCACATGCTGATTCAGCTATCAAATGAGGCAGATTTTCAACGTCTTTGGACCAAAAAAATCTGGTATGTAACTAAGTATCCTATGAAAACTACGATTTGGACACCTTCATGGCGGCCAAAAGAATATTCCCCTCTTGTTCCTGTTTGGGTAAGTCTCCCGGGGCTGCCTATTCATTTATTTAATAAGGTCTTCCTGTTTTCGCTAGCTAGTACGTTTGGTAAGCCATTATCAATTGATAAGGCGACAGCAGAATTATCGAGGCCAAGTGTGACTAAAATTCTTGTTCAGGTTGATCTTTTAAAGAAACTCCCAGATAAAATACATGTGGATTGTGGGGATTGTGTTCCAAGTTTCTTTCAAGACATTGAATATGAAAATCTGCCTCTGTATTGTCGTCATTGCTCGTTGCTTGGGCATGATAACTCAACTTGCCGTGTTCTTACCAATTACAAGCAAGCTCAAAAGGATGGAAAAAAAGTGGGAGAGAAATCTAGTGTGGAATTGGCTAAAAAGGAACACAAGAATGCAAAGGATTTACAGGCTGATCCTAAACCTAGCAAGGATAATTCGAAAGAGACTACACATATGGAAGTTCCCAGGGTT
This sequence comes from Campanula takesimana, assembly GCA_026119855.1. Lineage (NCBI taxonomy): Eukaryota > Viridiplantae > Streptophyta > Magnoliopsida > Asterales > Campanulaceae > Campanula > Campanula takesimana. The sequence goes on from JAOWBW010000010.1 coordinate 2,343,086, forward strand.
GCAAGGAGGGGTATTATTCTTCCGAAATCAGTTAATGATGCTTTGTCCAAGAAAAAGAAAGTTCATGATCAGATTGGGAGCAATAAACAGGAGGTTATTCCCCCAAAACAAGACATTAAAAAATTGTGTATGGCTATCGGAGATGATATAGCAATGCTGCCTAGCATCTCTACCCCCAAAAACAAGGTCATTTGCAATATGGAAGGATCGCTCAATCTCTCGCCTAGGGCACCCCGAGTCACTTCTTGTGATCATGTCAAGGCTTTACATTCTGCATTTAAGGCAAGTGGAAAAAGTATGGATGATGATGGATTCACATTGGTGATGTCTCGAAAGAAGAAAGAAAAGAAAAATGATGGAGGGGCTGTTTCAAGCCCTATCTCTTTTACTCCTGGGAATTAAGGTATCCCCCCCTCTCTTACTCATTTCTAAAATAGTTTTTAATGGTTGGTGTTCTTAGTTGGAATATTCGTGGTATCGGTAATTCTGGTTCTTTGAGAAGGGCTAAACGGCTTCTTCGTATTCATGGGATTTCTATTGCTGGTTTTTATGAGCCAAAGATTGATATGTCTAATGTTCAGTCTTATACTCGTAAACTTGGTTGCTCTGGTGGTGTCTCTAATTGTTCTGGTACTATTTGGGTTTTTTGGAAACATGGCCTAAATTGTGAAGTTATTGAGGATACAAATCAGATTATTTCTTTCCGTGTCTCTCATTATCAATGGCCCCATGCAGTTATGGTCTCTTTTGTTTATGCTAGCTGTGACAAATATGAAAGGAGAGCTTTGTGGGATTCCTTATTATCCTTTGGTGATACTAATGTTCCTTGGTTGATCTCCGGGGATTTTAACATTGTTTCTCATCAAGGGGAGAAATTTGGGCGAAGGCCTATTCAAGAAAAATGGGTGGCTGAATTTGTTGATGCTTCAATTGGAGCTGGATTGATAGATGCGGGATATCAAGGTAACCCTTATACGTGGTGGAATAAACGGAGGCGGGCGACTATTTGTCAACGTTTGGATAGGGCTTTCTATAATGAGGCGTGGCTGCGGTTTTTTCATTCGACCCGGGTGGATCATCTGAATAAAACTTGCTCTGACCACTCTCCCCTGCATATTTCTATCAAGGTCACTGCTGAAGCGACTCGAGGGGCTTTTCGATTCATAAATGCTTGGGTTAATAATCCTACTGTCCTTCCTCTTATTCAGGAAAAGTGGGATAACATGGTTGAGGGCAGGCCTATGGTAAAGTTTGCTAATAAATTGGGAGTACTTCGTAAGGCCCTTTCTATTTGGAATAGAGAACACTTTGGTAGGATTGATCAACAAGTGGTGATGGCTGAAAATGAGGTTGCTGCAAAAGAATTGGTTTACCAACAAATCCCTACAGAAGAGAATAGAGCGGATCTTCACTTGGCCCAAGCAAACCTTACATATCGGTTAAAAATTGAAGATGATTTCTGGAAACAAAGGGCAAATCTTTCATGGATTAAGGATGGGGATCGTAACACTTCTTATTTTCATGCGTGTGTGAAGAAAAAGAGACAGAAATTACATATCCATCATATTCGTAATACAAATGGGGATTGGGTAACTTCCAAGGATGACATTCAAAATGAGGCGGTTAATTTTTTCTCTTCTTTGCTCACTGCTCATGATATTCCCTCTGATGACCTTCTACATGTCATCCCTCGGATTATCAATGAGGAAGATAACAATGCCCTTTCAGCCATTCCATCGAGGGAAGAAATTTTTGAGACTATATCGAGTATGAGCGCCACAAGTGCAGCTGGACCCGACGGATTTACAGGAGAATTTTATAAAGTGTGTTGGCACATCATTAAGGAGGACTTATTCTTAGCTATTGGGGATTTCTTCTCGGGTTTCTCTATGCCTCGAAGTTGGACGAGTACTATTGTTGTGCTCATTCCAAAGGTGGAAGCACCCACTAACTTTGGTGAGATGCGTCCCATTAGTCTTTGCAACTTCTCGAATAAAATCATCACCAAGCTTATGACTCGAAGATTAGCTAATATTCTGCCTCGGATTATTTCTCCTCAACAAAGTGGTTTTGTTCAAGGCCGACTCATCCATGATAATGCTCTCCTTGCACAAGAAATGTTTAGTTCCCTTACTAAGAAGGTCCGGGGATCTAATGTTGTTCTAAAGCTGGATATGTCGAAGGCTTACGATCGTGTCTCTTGGTTTGCTTTGGTCAAGGTCCTCCGGAGATTTGGTTTTTCTGAGGTGTGGATTGATATTATCTACAGATGCATTTCTTCTTGTTGGTACTCCATCCTTGTTAATGGAGAAAGCTGTGGTTTCTTTCACTCTACAAGGGGTCTTCGCAAAGGTGATCCTATCTCGCCTACCTTATTCATTATTATGGCTGAAGTGCTTAGCCGTGGTATCAATCTCTTACATAGCAGATTTGAGCATCATAGATATCATACAACCCATCCTAATGTTCCAGTCATATCACACCTTGCCTATGCTGATGATGTGATGATTTTTTGTAACGGGAGTAGAGATTCCCTTGATCTTCATATGAGGTGTATGGAATGGTACCAAGCTTTCTCGGGTCAACTTATCAACGCCTCGAAATCTTGCTTTGTTACGGGAAAACATGATGCAGCTCGAGACTCTATTATTGCTCATACAACTGGTTTCATCAAGAAGGAGCTTCCAATCATTTATTTGGGTTGCCCCCTCTACATTGGTCGCAAGAAAAACAGCTTTTTTCAGCCTATTATTTGGAAAATGGAAGATAGGCTTCATTCTTGGCGCGGTAAACTTCTTTCTTTTGGTGCAAAACTCACTCTTATAAAGGCTTGTCTTCAATTTATCCCTCTTTATTACATTGCTTTAATGGAACCTCCCAAGGGTATTATTAAAGCCTTGTACGGGCTGATTGCTAGATTCTTCTGGAGTGGGATTGATGGAGAAAATAAATGTCACTGGGTAGCTTATCACCATATGTATTGGCCAACTGATGAAGGGGGTCTTGGCTTAAGGCGGTTTGAGGACATTTCTCTTTCTTTCGCTATGAAATTATGGTGGAGGCTTCGGGGATCTTCTTCTTTATGGACTGAGTTTCTCCTAGCCAAATATTGTGATGAAACACATCCTATGGATGCTGCCCCTAGATCCATTGATTCTCACGTTTGGAGGCGTATGCTTGGTGCTAAAGACTTAGTGGAACCTAGAATTAATTGGGGGGGTTGGTGAAGGATCCATTTCTATCCATGAAAATTGGCTTGGTTTTATTGTGGCTGGTTTACCTCAAGAACACGTTGAGGTATCGTCTCTTTTCTTAAATGGGCGGCCGAGACAGAATTATATTGTGGATAATTTTGGTATTCCTCTTCTTAGAGCCATTGAAGATAATCATATTCACCTTTCGAATGACAAGGATCAGATTTGTTGGTCCCCATCTTCGACAGGTAAATTTTCGATCTCTTCGGCTTGGAAAGAAATCAGATCCTCCCGCCCTAAAAGTATGGTTTCCGCTTCATGTTGGCATAAACATATTCCCATTAAGATCTCTGTTTTTCTTTGGCGAGCTCTTCACAATGGCCTTCCCACTGATCATGCTTGCATGCGCAGAGGTATTCCCTTGGTTTCAATGTGTCACTGCTGCGCTAATCCTAAGGGGGATGACATTAATCATATTCTCATTCAAGGAGATTTGGCCCGTCATATATGGAAGTTCTTTGGGAATTCTATGGGTGTTGCTGGAATAGGGACGGATGTTAGGCATACTCTTTGTGCGTGGTGGTATTGCTCTGCTAAGGCAGATTCGGATCTAAGTTCTTGGCTTCTTTCGCTCTTGCCTTCTTTTATTTGCTGGGAATTATGGAAGGCTAGAAACAAATCTCGGTTTGAAGGGCACAAAGTGACCCCGCTGGAGGTAATTAATTCTATAACTTATGAGATTGCTTCTATCATTAAAGCTTTCAAATTGGAGTTTCGAGGATCCCATTTAGATATGCGGATGTCTTCTTTATTTAGAGTCAATTTATCTTCCCCTCCTGCGAAGATTCCTAAGATTGTTGTTTGGAAAGCCCCTACTAATGAGGAGTTTAAGCTTAATACGGACGGTGCTTCTAAGGGTAATCCGGGCCCAGCTTCGGGTGGGGGGATTTTTAGAAATCAGAATGGGGACTTTTTCTTTGCTTTCTCTCGGTTCTATGGTGATAACACTAATATGTGGGCTGAAACTCATGCACTCCTTGATGGCTTACTGTTAGCTTCTGCGTTTGGCATTACTTCTCTATGGATAGAGCTTGATTCAGAAGTGTTGGTTAAGATTTTGCTAAGAGAATATCATATTCCTTGGAGAATTCTTTACCTTATTCGTAGAATTATGGGGCTTATCTCTACTATGCAGACTCGGATCACTCATGTGTATAGAGAAGGCAACAAAGTGGTGGATGGGCTAGCTAATCTTGGTTACTCTCTTCTTCATAATGCAGATTTTCTCTCTTTTGATGACCTTCCTAATAATTGTAAGGGGGCTTTTAAGCTTGATAAAGCTCAAGTGCCTTCTCTTAGACTTTGATGATCTTTTTTAGATGGCTAGATACTTATATTTATTATTCTCTTTATTTTGTAGCCACCCCTCCCTTTATTGTAAAGGTTCTTACAACCTGTGTAAGACCTTCCCCTTAGGCTCCTTTCTGGTGGTTGAGGTTGTCATGTCCCCCACCATTTTTGTAATTTTCATTTCTGCTAATAAAATCTAGGGAGGTACCGTCCTCTTTTCGCCAAAAAAAAAAAGATCAAAAAACTAATCTTGTTTGGTACCATCAATCTACTCTCCCTCCTTTGTGTCGTGGCGCTTATATCCTGGACAAGGATGGATTTCCATCCATTCGGACTTGATTGGCTTAGTTCTATGGCTAGATATCTTTTTAGACTTCTCTCTATGGTTTGTAGGATCCCTTCCCTTTATTGTAGATGGCCTTACGACTTGTGTAATGCCTCCCCCTAGTTTTCCTTTTCTCGGTGGTTGAGGTTGTCATGTCCCCCACTTTGTTTGTTTTCATTTTCTTTAATTTATAAAATCTAGGGAGGTACCGTCCTCTTTTCGCCAAAAAAAAGGTATCAACAAAGGATCTTCGGGAGTGTCGCGATCTTGCGGTCTTTGAGAAGAGGTGCTTGGTGCAGAAGTAGTGGGGTTGCTTGCTATGACTCGTCCGGATCGAGTTAGCATGTTGACATTCCCATCTTGCCTCTTTTTCCTATTCTCTAATACTTCCCTCATTACCTCATTGTAAGTCACAACGTAACAAGAATTGTCAAATTTATTCACCACATCAGAGCCCTCATTCACAATTGGGATTGAATGAGTGGTCTCCTTAAACACTCCTATCTCTATTACATTGACATCGTCACCACTAGGCACTATGAAAAGTCTATGAGATCTTGGATGACATTGCGGAGGACAAAGCATTCCTCGGTGGTGTGGCCACTATATTGGTGGTAGCCACAATATTTGTGATGAGCATGATTGGCATTGATCGACTAGGGTTGATACCCTTGTATAGGTGTGATTTGGCCCTTTGCTTTGAGAACTTCGAAGGCCTCGGTTTGAGTCATGCCTTGGAGAGGAGTGTAGACACGGTCATTTTGAGATCTCTTGCCTTGAGGTGGAGGAACCCTTTTGTAATTCCCCTTGTCGGTAGTGACGACAATGATCGAAGACTCTTTGGTGGAGTTAGAGGCGGCCTTGTAACGGAAGCTAAGAGCACTTTTCTTGATTTCCTTGAGCAACTCATCCATTCGGATCCCCGCCTCGTACATTTGAGAGAAATCTGCATAGCAAGCCCCACTTAGGTGGGTGCGAAGATCAATCTTTAGACACTTGAGAAATATGTCCATTTGCTCCTTGGTATTAGGCCTCTCGACAATTTCGGCAAGCTTGTCATTCCACCTCCTTGTAAAATCAATAAAGGACTCATTGTCCCTTTGGGTGGTGTTCTCGAGCTCTTTCTTGGTCGGGCGATGAGTGGTGTTGCCTTGGTATTGACTTTTGAAGGCAAGCATGGCAGCGTCCCAATCAACACGGACTGTGAGCGGGAGAGTTGCATACCAATCTTTTGCCACCCCCTTGAGAGTAAGAGGGAAGCATTATGCCATGACTTTAGGAGAGACCTTCTTTTGAACCATAGCCCATATATAAGTCTCAATGTGAGCCATGGGACAATAGTTGCCCTTTAACTTGCTTATGTCAGGCATCTTGAACTTGTCGGGAAGAGAAGCCATTGTGTTCATGAGAATGGATGATTGATAAAGGCTTGTGTCGGAGCCTTTCCCCAATTTGAGGCCATTGAAACGTTGATCTATGTAGGCCATGATTGAATCAACCATTTTGTGCTCATTGTTTTCGGTGCTCGGTTCCCCCACTTTCTTGGCATGGGCACTAACATAAGGGCTTTGAAACAAACCCTTAGTCCACTAGGATTCTTCATTGTTCTCTTTTTCATTACCACTCGAAAGCTTGGTGAGCTTAGCCTTCATTTGGTCCATCTCGGCCTCGTGAGCCTCCCTTTGATTGTCAAGATGGGATTGCCAGAAGTCGTCTTTGTTTTAGGTTTCCTTATTGAGGGTGGAGACTTGGTCTTGGAGAAGTTGGACCATAGCTGAGAGTTGCTCAAGAGACATGGTGTTGTCGGTGTTGGAGCCGCCGGCCATTGATGTTGTTGGAGCTGTTGGAGTAATCACTTCACGAATTAACCGATTCGCTGAATCCCGGTAGACACGGTAAGTTTGAATCTATATTATTGAAGAGGCCCTTGTCAGTATTGAGTAACACTTTCAGTCCATGAAGAGGTTTAGAACACACATTGGGCACACGACTCAAACCATATAAGAAAAAGACTTTTTTTTTTTTAAAAGTCGGAGGGACGGGATCCCTTTTGAGTTTCTAAGAAAAATAATGGAATCGTCACACTAGTATATAGACCTTCTCGCGGTCTCATATACTCATCGGATTCCATCACGTTTGTGGAATCCTACATGTGTCGGGATTAAACTAAATTAATGTAGTAAAGCATACATGCGGGGACGGATTTTTATTTTCGTCCATAATAACCACTTGGGGACGGCTTTTTATTTCTTCCATGATAACCACTTGCCATGTATGTTTTGAAGAGATTAGTTCAGGGAAATCTCGGCACATGAAAACCGACTTAGTCACGGAGTGTTAGACCCTAACTAGAATTGTGTTGGCTTGTGCTCGGCTAATGAGAGGCTTAAGGTCACCCCCGGCATGTAGTCATGAACTACGCCATGGGTTGAGGTTTACTGCTTCGATAGAGTCAAGGTCGGGTGGAGCTTGAAACTTCCTAGGACGGGCCTCGACGGGTTTGGGGTTATGAACTTGTGCGACTCGATAGTGAGCAATTTATAGGAATTTGTGCACGTAGTGTGAGGTCCAACATGTGACAAACATTTTTTACTTTTTTTTTTATGAAAGAAAAGCAAATAAGCACGTAATTACAACTCTCCAATCACCCGTGTGACTGATAAAAAAACACAAAACAAATCAGTTTAAAAGGTCCAAATCAGTCCTTGATGCAGGCAACTATGCCCACACCCCAATCATTCTGCTCTATTCTGAAGATGTTTCTATTCTGTAAAACCACCCAGAAGCGCGCGCCTCTGGCCTGTGTTGTGGGATGCGTGCGCATGGCGCAGAGTCTGTGGGAGGAACCCGCTTCTGGGTAAACCTATCAGATTGTCAAACATTGGACTCAGGGGATTGCCCTAGTCCTGAATATACATTGTAACCCCTGCAGAAATGATTAGTATAGAAAAAAAAAGAAGAATAGGAAGAACATATGGGAGGCGGGCGATTCTGGTCCTTGATGTGGGACGCGCTCACCCTAGGCCAAGAAGGCCAGAGGCGCACGCTTCCCCCATCAAGAACCAGATTGCCTAGAAAAATGTAGACTTTGAACAGAGATGCAAGTTTAAGCCTCAAACTTCCCCAGCGGAGTCGCCAATGTAGATACCCCGGGAAGGCACAGCTTGGCTAGAGCGCGTGTGTATTTCCTAGGATGTCTATTTGTGTTTTATTTGTTTAGAGTCGCCAGTTATGTTTTAGAGGAACATAAGTAAAACCTAATATTTAGCCTAAGTCTGATACGGAAACAGAGATTCTTGTTATGAGGTTCGGAGGTTAGGTTACGAGATGGGAAGTACTTAAACACCCATCTCGCCAAACTAATGTTGGTCTTGCTTGTTCAAAGTCTACATAAAATAAATGTTCTTCCTATTCTTAATAATGATAAAGGGGGTTTAAAAGGGGTGTTTGGAATGTAGGGAGATGACTCCTTGACCAATTTCAATGAAATGAAGCGATCATTGGTGTCATGTCCCAAAATGATTTGGGTGATTGCACGTTTGATTAAAGTAAAAGAAAGAGATGAAGTAGAGAAGAAGGAGGAAGATGGACTTTTACCTATGCTTCGAAGGACTTCAAACACTTCTTGGTGAATTGCTTGGAAAAACTTTAGAAATGATTTCGGCATAGTTTTTGTAGAGAAAATTTTCGTTCCTTTCAAATGGTAGAAAATGGATGTTTTTATAGGTGAAAACAAAGTGTTTTTTGTGTCAAAACTCAGTCACCACGAAATCTTCCCCGGGAAAATCATGTAAAAATGAGCAAGGGAGAGATTCTTGGACAGAAATCTATAACTGTCGCCCAGAGGCGGGCGCTTCCTACCTCGGGGGCGGAAGGCGCGCGTGTCTGGCTCCTATGGTCGGATGCGCGCGACTCAGAGATGGCTTTTTTTGACAGAATGGACTAGAAACTCAGCCCTGTTATTCAGTTTAGTCCCTAGACTTAACGAAGTCAGTCAGAAACTTAACGGAAGTAACATAAACTAATGAAAAACACTTAAAATAGGGAGAAACGCAAGATCAACCGTGCAATCGGGGTGAGTGGTCCAAGGCGGGGTGTCTACAGTTCCTAGCCTTCTGAGTAGAACCATTAACTGTGATATGTAGCCCCAGATTTGTGTCCATTCGATTTCAAGTACCGAAGAGTCTCATTTGTTTACCTCATTATTTACATGTGACACGCAACCCCAGATTAGGCTCATTCATTCGAGGGTATTTGCTCTTCGAGACTCTGATCATCAGGGACTTTTATTTGTTTTATCTCTCTTGCTTTGATGGATTCAGGAGTTGATAGGGGACGGCACGAGGCCAGTATTTTGAGAAGGCAAAAGAAAATCTCGTAAGATCTTCGACATTGTGTTTTGGCAGAATGAATTGACCGAAGGACGAGGGTAGGGGGAAGCCCCTAGACTCGAGGAAATTGCTCATATTCGAAATCAATGACTCAAGATTAGAACTCGCGTTAATGGTCAAGTATTTCAAAATCAAATGCAATCTAATTAATTTCAACTTTTTAGAAAAAGCATGTAATTCATTTGGACTTAAAATTAGACCGCGACAGCTCGAGATGAGAGCACCCTTGAATAGTTGTCATGATTAGAGTCGCTTGTTGACCTCGTCGTTGTCGTTGCGCCTTTTGAGACTGATTAGAAACTGCGCGACCTTTGACTGCTGGCTCCCTCAATGTAAGGGGTTGGCATAGCATGTGGTATTCCTACCAAGACACCAGTTTTCGTCATTGATGGTTTCTGCCCAGGGTCAAAAGGTCAAGATCCCCTTCGGTGTAGGTTAGTCTCATGTCGCCTTTGCATTTTTCTGATGGAGTCTTTGAAAGCTGTTCACCTTTTAGGTTTCTAACCTCTCAGTGTAAGAGGTCGGCTAAGAGCATGAGTCACCAATTGTCGTCGTTGATGGTGCTCACTCGAAGGGGTCGAAAATGATTTTGATAGTGTAAGTGATATGTACAAAGAATAGAGCAATGTACAAGAATAAAGCAAAATAGAGTAATCGTTTTTTTTTTTTTTTTTTTTTTGCGCGCCTCCCTTTTTTGCCTAAAGCCACCCTCTCGGGTTTTCAACTTCAGTGGGCGATTTTTATTTTTATTTTGAAGAAAAAGAGGGAAAGGAGAAGGGAAAATAAAATTTTGCAATGTACACATTTATTTAAAGAAAAGTGTGCAATTGCAGAAACAAAAAAAAATTGGTCTTTGACCTTTGACTAGCCGCCTCAAATCTGCGTCGAATTGTCTTTGGAGTCTTGATTGATTGATCGTCTTCATTGACTCCATTGATCGCCTTTGTTGACTTCTTTGATCGCCTTCACGGACTTAGTTCTCAACTCAATTAGTCGCGGTCTAAGATTAGTCCATTTTCGTATTTAGCTCTTAATAAAATGATCTTAAAAAGATGCGCGATTAAGAAGCACTTAATTATAAGGCGAATTCGTTGACTGAAAACTTTTTTTTATGAGACAACCAAGAAATTAAAAGTAATACAAAAGGATTGACACGCAAATTTGACTTGGAAGACAAAGGAAGTGTGAGCATATTTTTAGAACGGGCCCGAAAACAAAAGGGATTGGAGTTGGGCGGTGTGCCCTATTCACAGCAAAAGAAACCAATCCCATCAGGTCGTTGATCTTTCATTCGCACAAGGTGTCACAGATCCTCGTGTCGGCAGGTTGCGGTCATCGTAGCAAAAAGGGAACACTTTCCTTGGGGGTCGAGGAGCCCCTAGGATACCATCGTCGAACTCTTACTAAATCATCTTGAGGGGTTTCTAGATCACCCCTAGGTCAAACAGATCTTGGATTGCATGGCGGAGAGAGAAGCACTCGTCTGTCATATGCCCAGTAAAGTTGTGGTAGTCACATGCTTTTGAGTAGTCCCAATCTTCTGGCAAGGTTTAAGGTGGTTGATAATCCTCGAGGGGGAAGAGCATTCCGCATTCCCTTAAGTGATGAAACATCACAGACTGTGGGATGTCATACTTATCGAAGTGTCTAACTTCCTTCTGGGCTTTGGGGACATAATCCTCTTCCGATGGCACAGACTGCTTAGTATTTCCATGACAGGATTTCCTACTGTTCCAAACTTGGGTGTAGGTTTAGAATTGATCATTGGAGCTTTTCCTTTCCTCGGATCACGATGCGAGGAAATCTCAAGGTTTGAATCTTCAGAGGCAAGATCCTTTTCATGGGAGACCTTCAACTGATTAGCAAGCTCGGAAGCCATTATCTCATCCCACGAGGCCGGGAGATCAGGGTAATCATCCTGGGTGGCAACATCTCGGCGAGTGGACATACGTGCCAGAGTTTGATGGACATTAACATTGGGGTAGAGATCACCAGGCGGGATCGCTTCGATTGGTCCATATAGTCTTGCCGCCCAAATAGGATTTTGCTTATATTAGTGCTTTATGAAGGCATCCATATACCCGAACATTTCTGTTGATACATGTGCAAGAGCTGCAGCAAACTCTTTATGTGAGTGTCTAAGCGCTTTTCAAGCCACGGTTTGAACTTTGGATTTGGCTTGAACTTGGACGAGCCCCTAGTCACATTTCTTGACGACTCTCCTTTGTTTGCCATTACTGATTTGAAGAGACTCGGAGTAGAATTTGATCAAAGGGACGCTGGGAACAGACCTTGAATACCGCGCTAGAGCACGGACGGGTTCTCCCTCTAAAAGATTGATTGAAAGGAAAAGAATGTTTTAGTTTTTATGGGGATGGAATTTTTTTATGTATGAAAGAATGATTGTTTAAAGAATAAAAGAATGCAAAATGATTTTATTTTGAAAATTTGAAAAGCAAGCAACGCACAAAAATCCTAAAAAGCCGGATAAGCACAACGCTTAGTTTTGACACCTTGTCTTGATTAATTCCTGGAATATTGGATTCCTTCTCCCGAGTATGAGACCAATGTTTTGCACTGTACCTATGGCCGTCACAGACCTCTAGCAAAGGGCCCATACCCTTTCGGGAATCCACCACTCTCGTTACGGTCTACGTGAGAGTTTTGGAAATTTTTAGTCAATCCCACTCATTTCATTTGAATATCTATATTTGAAATCGTTTTATGATTTTTTTGGAAGTAAATAGGATTGACTAAAAATTTCTTTAGACAAGAACCGGCTTAAAGTCAAGGACGTGTATTTTTTGAAAACAGTCACAGACGCGGCTTTTGAGATAGCTTGTTGGATGGGTGCTTAATCTCTCAACCACGGCAGTGAGACGCGGCATCGAGTCGGGAAAGGCAACCGCGAATATCAATTCAGGGGAGCAAGAGATCCCCATCGTTCTCGGGCTCCAAGTCCCCAAGGGTTTGTACGGTAACAGGCGACGGTATAAGTTCGCAATTGTGATTGTGTGTGAGGTATCTAATTTTTAAGGAAAAAAGAGATTTTTGAAGAAAAAGGAAAAGCACATTTTTTATGTTTTTTTTTTGTTTTGATTTTATTCACATAAAGAATAAAGAGAATGTACCTACAAAATGAACAAACGTTAAGGCATATGTATATATATATATATATATATAAGGCAAAAGGCAAATAATGGTGGAAGCAAACATTTTGAGTTTAGCCCACTTAGAAAACAATCCCCAGCAGAGTCGCCACTGTGAGAGCCCGCGCGCGAACCTTTAAATTCATGCGGATGCGGTTTGAATCCGCTCGGTTTCTGATAGAGGTTTCTCTACCTTTGTTTTTGAAAATATCAGAGTCGCCACCTCATTTTTATTTTAGGGAAAATAGAGATACTCGTAGAAGATGATAAAGTCACTCCGAGAAAGCCTCCTACTACTCCAAAAGAGCTCCTCGCCAATCATGCTCATCATCTCTACTGCAAGTTCCACCAGTTTAGTGACCACGACACCGACTCTTGCCACCACCTCAAAGATGTGATCCAAGATCTCATAGACTCTAAGCAACTACGGGTTCCTAATGTAGTGGTGTGAGAGCCCGCGCGTGAACCTTTAAATTCGTGCGAATGCGGTTTGAATCCGCTCGGTTTCTCATAGCGGTTTCTCTACCTTTGTTTTTGAAAATACCAGAGAGTCGCCACCTCATTTTAATTTTAGGTAAAGTAGAGATAAAACCCTTTTGTTATTTTGAAGTGTGTTCGGGTGCTAAGTTACGAGAAGAGAAGGTGATTAGCAGCACTCCTCTCGCCCTTACGGACTCTAGCATGCTTCCGCCTACGCTTTATTTTATGCCTTATTTTGAAAGATTTTTTTCTTTATTCCTTAACTCAAAAAGTATGTATTTATACACAAAGGGTGTCCCCTAGTCTAGGTATGTTCATTTAAGTCACGGTCGGGAACGGGCTTGGGTGGGTTCCCGATCGGGTTTGAAAGTGGTTTTGTACATGTTAAGAAAAGAAAACGTATAAAGGGGGTATTGAGTACAGTCGAGGATATACATATACATATACAAAAAATGGGAGACAAATCCCATAATTAAATGGAGGTCCTCGCCACGGGGATTGAGTTTTGGGCATCGTCGTCCGTCCCGAACCGCGGTACCTGTCCTAAAATGATCCAAATCCAAAACTAAAAAATTGGGGATTGCTCCCTGAATGTTAGATATCATTGTCGATTATTTATGGATTCTTTGGATGGATTTTAGACCTCAAACACAAGCAAGAAAGATATTCACAAAATCTGCCCAGAAAAGTTACACAGTAAACGCTTAATGACCTCTATTGAGGTGCGTATTACTCACATCTTTCAAGAGGGGAATAAAGTGGCGGATTCTTTAGCAAATGTTGTTGCTCGGAAAAAATTAGATGTCTTCTATTACTCTTTTGTGGATCTTCCTCGCGATTGTAAGGGTGCTTATCGTCTTGGTCAAGCCTCTATCCCATATACCCGAATCTGATGTTTCTAGATGGCTAGGTTTTTATATTATCTTTTATCTATGTATGGTTATATCCCCACCCTTTATTGTAGAGGACCTTACAACTTGTGTAAGGCCTCCCTCCGTTATTTATTTTCCCGGTGGTTGAGGTTGTCATGTCCCCCACCTTTCTTATACTATTTTTCTTTAATTAATAAAATCTAGGGAGGTACTGTCCTCTTTTCGCCGAAAAAAAGAAAAAGAAAAGTTACACAGCAAACATAACACATTGACCACCCATTTTAACCATTCTAACTCATGAATATGACAAAACGCAAAGAATTAAAGTTGAAGAGAACATTCAAAACATTAAGTTCCCAAAATTTGGAGTTCAATAGATGAGTTTAAATTACTCAAATGATCTTTTACATTTCAATGTTAGAAACTGGAAGTGCAGTTTATTAAAGCTAAGGCTCAAAACAAATGAGTGAAAAGGCACTTTCATTGATCCAAAAAATTCTTTGAAAATATGTACACTTCCTTAACTTTATTGGGAGCAAAAATCGTGTTTATACCTAAGCCAAATAACAAAGTTTTCACTGATCTTTAAGCACAAGAATGAAGCATGTCACAGAAAGAAGCGAGCAGGACAACATATCCACAACTCAAAACCAAGCATGGAAACACAAGCTAAACATTGAATATGGACATGAAATTTGACGATCATGAACTTCAACATGTAAGGAAAAACTTTCATGCTTTGACCCAGGTCTAGAAATCATTTTAAGATGAAGATTTCAAAGCATGAAACCATTGGTTTGAATAGAATACAGAAACTGCTTGCTTGAGCCACAAAGATGGATTCCAAAACACAACCAAAACTCAAGAGAAGGGCATGAAACTCAAGGGGGTTAATATATAACATGTTAGGATAATTATGAAGGAGTTATTTTACATCAAAGACTAGTCTAAATATGTACATACATGAAAAAGAGAAAGAGGACAGATTTGTGACATCCAAGGACAAGGAGCATATATGTGCATGAATAATCCCAAATTTGACCAAGAAATAGACACATAATCATCACAAAATCATATATACATGCTAAGATTCAGATTCAAACATTCATAGCATTATTTACATAATCATATAATGAGTTTATACAAGAAACATTCCTAGAAAACAAAGGAATCTAGCCAAGTAGTGGTTAGATCCTTACACCCAAAACCATATCATTGACATCTTTACATATTAAGAGATTACATAAGGAGACTTACCTAGTAAAGGGAAGGGGGGGGGTTGTGCTTCCTTTGTCTTGCCAAGGGAAGACTTTTTCTTTTTGTTTGAGTTGGATGATTTAGTTGCTTGAGTTGGATGAGTTTTGGTGGAGATTTGTGTTTGTTTTGAGTAGTTCTTGGGTGGTTTTGATGGTGGTTTGATGGTGGCTTATGGTGGTGGTGTGGTGGCCGAGTGGTTGTGGTGTGGTGGAGGTGTAGTGGGGCTGAGAATAGAGAGAGAGAATTGAGAGAGAAAGAGTTAGAGAGAAGAGTGTGGAGTAGAGTATGTTAGGAGAGGGTACGAGTTGCCAAACTTAGGCAATTTTGGAGGGATGAGGGAGGTATTTTTTTAGGACAAATCTACCCCTACCATAGGGGTAGAGGAGGGAGGAGGTTAGCTATGGCTGATGGAAATGATGGAGGGTGGAGGAGCTTGAGGGAGAAGGAGAAATGATGAAGGTTGAAAAAAATGGGAAAAGCTGTCCAGGAGCTCGATCAGGTCTGCACGGCCGTGCAGGACAAAGCGCACGGCCGTGCGCCTGGCTAAAAGTCAAAAAATCGATTTTTTCTTTTCTTTTTCCAACCATCCAGGAGGTGACACGTGGCGTATGTTTACTGGTCAAAACTTTCTCTTATGAGCATCCTTTCTGGCTCCGGCTTTCGGCTCCGCAACTGCTCCGTTGTGCGCGCTCCGGTGTCGCGGTTGTCCGCGGGTCCAACATGAAAGTTGCTCGGAATAATTTTGTGGTCACGCCGGTGTATCTGTATTGATCAAAGAGCAAGGTATAACATATAATAATATTAAATGAATCAAATGTCTGGTAAAAAGCTTTTTCGGCAGTGCGGGACCTGGCGAGAGGTCCCGGCACGCGAATTTTCGAGAATATGCCTGTTTACACGGTTTTGAGTCCTGATTATGAATCCGGACTCGGTTTTTGCATCCGATGCACCGATAAGGCGTACGGAAGTCCCGAATATCCAAATCTGGGGATTTAGGTCAATTATCGGGTTTAGACCAATTAAACGAGGGTTAAATAGGAGGTGCGAGATCGGGGAGTCTACAAGTGTTGGTAGTGGTGCCCTAGGCACGTTTAACAAACGTTGTAATTGTTATCTTTTATTTCATATCAATAAAGAGATGTTTTGATTATTATTGTTGTTCATGTTTACTTAGAATAATCCCCGTCCCTAGTACTTGTTAAGCACTAGTATAAAGGCTAAATGATCATGGGATGATCATGTTAGATTTATAGGTACTTGTTTGAAACAAGTTACTGGACATGACCCGCTGTATGAGATTTATGTCATGGTCTATATCGAACATATATCTCATATTAGTTATGTCATTTGAATCCTTAGACATGAAGTTATTATAGTCTTCCACTTGATGAACATTATGTTTGACATATTCAAACGCTACTTTTAACCGGGTAGTTATAAATGGTATGATTGGCATAATCGGATTCCCGTTGGGAAGAATAATAAGCTAAATGGATTTGTCCCTCCACGGAGAGATGTCAAGCTTGGGCCCCTCGAAGGAATGATGTTGATGAAATGTTCGGCCGGACTCAAATGGATTGGTTGGATCAATAGCATTTGAATTATCAACATATTCGGAATCGAGAAAGTATTGAACAAGACAAGTTGACTGTTTGACCATGACTTATGTTCAATGACATCGTGGACAAAAGGATTATGACATATTCTAAAGGAATGCGAACTTGTATCTAGTTATACTATTTGGGTAGGTATGACGGTTTGCTAGAACCTAATCATATCTTATGGGATCATGTTTGAGCCCATTGCCAACTTAGTATAATCCTAGAGGGTCACACACAATAGAACGAATCTTAAATAAGAGGACTATATTGGAATTTAGGGTCGGAGGACCTCAAAGGAATTTCTGGAAACATTCTGGGCTTCCTGGTCAACCAAGCGGGCGCTTGGGTTGGACCAGGCGGGCGCCTGAATGAATTCTTAAAAGGTCTGGACCTTCTGGTCAAATGAGCGGGCACTCGGTAGGCACCAGGCGGGCGCTTGGTCTAGGCGGCAGAATAATTCCTAATTCGATTAGGAAAGGTTTTTGGCACAAGTTACCTATTTGGAATAGGTCTTAATTGTGTATAAAAACCCCAATTCGGCCAGACCATATTAACTAGTGCTTTTGTGAGTCTCAAAGAGTTTGAGAGAGATTTTATTTTGTTCTAAGACATCCTTGATTGAGGAACAAAATAATTCACAAATAAATTCCATATAGTTCTTTATTAAATTGTGAAAGTGTGTTTCATAATTATTGGTCTAGCAACCAAGATCAAGGAGCCTCTTGATATTCGTTCGAAGTGTGGACACCGCTAGAGGGTGAATTTTATCATCTACAAAGTTCGTGATTTTTGTCCGTGATAAAGCTTCAAGTTTCTCCACCAAGACCAAAGAAAACTTTGATAGTCATCAAGGGTTAGTTTTATCCTTTATTCATTATGTTGTATTTGATTTAATCATATGAACGGATCCATGGCTTTGGGTTTCTTAAGATTTTTATTGCTATATTCCGCTGCGCATGTCACTTGGAAACCCAACAACAACTGGCAAGCCCTCTCCCAACTACGAGAGGAGGGATCAATGTAATAGAGATAGCCAGTAGGGAAGAGGAGACTACTCGCCTAGTCCCAAATGTGGACGAGAGCACTCCAGAATTTAATAATGAAATTTCTTTCTGTTACATGTTGTCTTGGGATCAAGTGCTAAATAGAAAGAATAACAAAGAAAAGGAGGATGTCAACTTACTCACCCGATCCGGCCGAGTCATAACTAACAAAGACCCGAGGGTAGAAGGGCCATCACATTCAAAAGAATCTGAACCCGTCTAGCTTGACGATCCACTTCTTAAACAACTAAAGAAAACGCAATCCAACATTTCCATTTGGGACCTCTTAGGATCATCTCATAAACTCCGAATGATGATTTCTAAGGCTTTGGCCCAAGTCGAGGTACCAAAAGAAATAACTCCCAAAGAGTTAACGCAGATGGTAGACAATGGATCCGCCATAAATGTCTTACCAAAGAAAGTCATGGTAACGCTTGGCCTTACCTCAAGAGATCTAAAACCGTCGACTCTTACCGTCTGAGGGTTTGACTGCACCGCACGTTCACCTATGGGGGCGATCACCCTGACAGTCGTGGTGGGAGAGATAACCACGAGGGCAGAATTTCAAGTTATTGACATCCCTTCTTCCTTCAATCTCCTCTTAGGACGTCCGTGGCTACATCAAACCGGAGGGGTACCATCCACTCTCCACCAATGTGTCAAGTTTAAACATAATGACACGATAGTCACCGTACTTGGGGAACTAGTCACTGCTAGTCCAATTTTAGAAATTTAGCATAAGGCGGCAGACCACCTCTTTAATGGATTCAAAATCCAAAAGAAGAGTAGTGTACAGATGGTAGAAGTGCACAACGAAAATGACTATTCAAAGGCAATTCTTTTCTCGGTAACACACCATGTGCTTAACATGATGATAAAGGAAGCATACTTCCGCGGTCTAGGGCTTGGAAAGAACTTGCAAGGGATAAAAGAACCACCATCTGTCAAAATACCCGTCTGAATATGGCCTAAGATATGAGTCACCACTCAAGAACATCCTTGAGGAAGAAAGGGACTGGACTTCATACATTGTCCCAATGGCACCACCCTATCGAAAGACGCTAAATGGGCACTTTGTGCGCGAGAGGGAAAAACTTGCCATATTTCATGTTCCCTGAACCATGGACTGACCATAGGGGGAAGCGCCAACCAGGCTTTGAGATCTTCAATGACTGTGATCCGTACTTACTTGAAACAGAACTGATGCAATTCTCGTGGCTACCTCGAGAATTAGGGGGTACCAAGGCCGAAGCATGCAGTGAGTGGGAGTTTGTGTTGGGAGAAGACCTACTGCGCCAATTTCTCACCCTTTGCAAGCTAGAGGACACTCAGATCAATGCCATAGACAAGGGGGATGCTCCGGAACAAGACTACACCAAGCTCATCGAGAAAAGTGACGAGCCTATCCAGAACTGGTTCACAACTGGGGGACCCATAGCAAAACTGGTTCACAACTGGGGGACCCATAGCAAGTGAAGACTTCCTAATCAAGGAGTTAGGATGCACTCCCCATCTCCATAGGGCAAGAAAATTTGTAACCCTCACTTTAGAATCAGATACTGCTACCGATGAGCTCACCCAAGAGGACTTGGATGCCATCGCGCAACATGTATTCTCCTACTTTCTAGATGAAAAAATAGATCTTTCCGAGTATCCTGATATTGCAAGCGTCTTGAATGATGAATTAACTAATAACTCCAATGAATTAGATAATAATGAGATAGATAAAGAAAACGAACAAATCTTAAAAGAAATTAATAAGCAAGTAGGTCATCATGGTGGAAATGGTCCTATTGATGATGAAGAAATGCAAACAATTAATCTGGGGACAGGTGATGATCCGAAAGAGACCAAGATTGGAAGTTTCTTCAAGGGGGAAGACCGACAAGCCCTCATAGCGCTTCTCCGAGAATTTGTAGATGTGTTCGCGTGGTCCTACAAAGATATGCCGGGGCTATCCAATTCGATTGTTAAGCATAAGATACCACTCCTTCCAGATTCAAGGCCAATCAAGTAGAAACTCCGCAGAATTAAACCCGAATGGTCGGTACAGGTCAAACAAGAGATAGAGAAACTCTTGAGTGTTGGGTTCATCAAGGTGATAGAGTATCCAACCTGGTTGGCTAATACTGTGCAAGTTTCAAAAGTTAACGGAAAGGTCCGTGTCTGTGTAGATTTCCATGATCTTGACAGGGCTTCTCCGAAAGACGACTTTCCTCTTCCAAACATAGACATGCTTGTTGACAATACGGCTGAATACGAAGTCCTTTCATTCGTAGACGGATTTGCAGGGTACAACCAGATCCTCATGGCTGAAGAGGACCAGCACAAAAACGGCATTTACCACACTCTGGGGGACGTTCTGTTATACAGTCATGCCATTCAGACTTAAAAATGCCGGAGCCACTTACCAGAAAGCTGTAACTGCACTGTTCCATGACATGATACATAAAGAGATGGAAGTATACGTTGATGACATGATCGATCATACACTCCAAAGGCTCTGATGGGCAGCACTTCGTCGACCTCAGAAAGTTCTTCGAACGACTGAGACACCACAAGATGAGACTTAATCCGGCCAAGTGCTCATTTAGGGTAGTGAAAGGAAAAGTCCTTGGGTACATGGTCACCGGGCGTGGTATATAAGCCGACCCCGCTAAGATTAAAGCCATCGTCGACATGCCTCCACCTAAGATGCAAAGACAAGTCAAGGTATTCATGGGTCGCCTTCAGTACATTAGTCGTTTCATTAATCAACTGATGATGATGTGCGAACCCATCTTCAAACTCCTCAAGAATAATGCATCCCTAGAATGGACCGAAGAGTGCCAAGAAGCCTTTGAAAAGGTCAAAGAATACTTAGTAAACCCACCAGTATTGATTCCACCGCATAAAGAAAAACTGTTGACCTTGTACCTTACAGTCAATGATATTGCACTAAGGGCTATGCTAGCACAAGAACAACCCGACTCGAAGAAAGAGAATGCCATATACTTTGTCAGTCGTCGCTTTCAAGGTGCTGAATTGAACTACTCTGCATTAGAAAAGTCATGTGCTGCACTGGTATGGGTGGCTGAGAGACTCGAGCTGTACATGGAAGTGTTTCCTGTAAAACTGATTGCCCGAATGGACCCAATGAAGTATATCTTTGAGAAATCGCATGTCTCCTCAAGAATAGCCAAATGGTACTTTATGCTCGGGGGTATGATATCACTTACATCACACAGAAATCCGTGAGAAGAAGAGTCTTCGCGGATCATTTAGCCGAATTTCCATGTGATGAAGCGAAGGGAGAAGACCCGCGATTCCCTGATGAGGACATCATGGCAATAGCAGAAAATAAGTGGCAATTATTTTTTGATGGCGCAGCCAATAAACGGGGATACGGTATCGACATGTTACTAGTAGATCCCTCAGATTTCTACACTCCACTCGCAATCTACCTTGACTTTGAGGCCACTAATACTATCGCCAAGTATGAAGCTTGCATAGCGGGGCTTGAAGCAGCCTTAGAAAGAAATGTAACCGAACTAGAGGTGTACGGAGATTCACAACTCATAATCTACCAGTCACTTAAAAAGTGGAAGATACAAGATCCTACACTTCAGAAATATAACGACCATCTCCAAGACATGGTCAAACAGTTTAAAGAGGACACCTTCTGCTATCTCCCTAGAGATAAAAACCGTTTAGCAGATTTGCTAGCCATGCTAGCATCACTTGTGGAGATTCCCGAATGGACGGAGGTCAAAACCTTCAAAGTCGCGAGACGAACGACTCCCGCTTATCACTTGATCTTAGACCTGCATGACTACAAAGAGCCGTGTGATTTGGTTTCCGTGAATACCTTGGATGATAAACCGTGGTATTACGACGTAGGGCATTTCCTCCTAGACGTAACATTCCCATCAGACGCATCACCTAAGGCAAAGATAGCTCTTAAAAGATTCGTTGCCCAATTCGTGATTATAGGTGACCGCCTCTACAAGAAGCATCACAAGCAGTGTCTACTCTGTGCCGATGAGCACGAAGCCATAAAAGTCATGGACGAAGTCCATCAAGGAGTCTGTGGAACCCACATGAATGGCAACATGCTAGCAAAGAAAATTATCCGACTAGGGTATTATTGGCCTACGATGGAAGCCGACTACACCGACATGGTTAAGAAATGCCACAAATGTCAGATACATGCTACCTTGCAGCACGCACCACCGTCCATGTTGTACACCATGACATCCCCTTGGCCATTCTCTACATGGGGAATAGATGTCATCGGCAAGGTCTCGCCGATAGGTCACAATGGGCACTCGTTTATATTAATCGCCATAGATTACTTCACCAAGTGGATCGAAGCCCAATCCTACAGTCTTAAATGCCAAGAAGGTGGCTGATTTTATAAAGACCAACATCATATGTCGGTATGGGGTACCTCATGAGATGATATCCGACAATGACACACACTTTGAGAAAGAATGTGACCAACTACTTGCAGAATATAAGAGAGAAAGGCATCAGTCGTCACCGTACCGACCGCAAACCAACGAAGCAATCGAAGCTGCTAACAAAACCATAGAGACCATCATCAGAAAAATGGCTAAAACCGGAAGACACTGGCCCGATAAGCTACCTTTTCCACTCTGGGGCTATCGTACTTCAATCTGTACTGCCACCGGTGAAACTCCATACGCCCTAGCCTATGGGATGGAAGCAGTATTACCGATCGAATTGGAAGTACCATCACTAAGGGTTCTCCTAGAAAACCAAGTCAACGAAGTCACTTGGTTGAACAGCCGTTACGAACAACTAGCCCTGCTAGATGAACATCAAATTCGAGCCGCCGAACATATCCAAGCATATCAACGGAGAATGGCCTGAGCGTTCAACAAGAAAGTCAAATCCAGAAACATCAAAGAAGGGGACCTTGTCCTACGCGAACATCGTCCCGGACCATTCAACCCTATGGGAAAGTGGGGACCAAGATGGATAGGACCTTATAGTCAAGAAGATCTTCTCCGGAGGAGCGGTACAACTTGCAGACCTAGATGGGGATCAATTGCCGAAGCCTGTCAACATGGACAAGCTGAAGAAGTACTACTCATAGCTCCGTCCCCTAGTTCAAAAATAATAATAAAAGAAAAAGGCACGAGAAAAGAAGCCCGCTAGATTGAAAACCTGAAAGGGCGGTCTAGGCAAAAATCAGGGTGTGCATAAAAAAAAAAAACTTTGGGGCGGGTCTCGTACGAGACATCCAATCTGACAACAGAATCAAACATATTTTCTCTTTCTTGAACAAGAACTACGATGACCTGAGCTCCTTATTTAATTGATGTAAAAGGAGAACGTAGGCAGCCTTTTGGTCCGGTCTATTCAATAAATAAAATCAAAATCTTGTTCTTTTATTAATTGAATGCATTTCAAGAAAACGATAGGAAAATTCCCGACACGAATACCAACTTGCAAACGAAAATAAATAAAATACTAAAAATCTAAACATCGGTCTATCTATAGAAATCTCTCGATACTCCTAAGGATCTATTTCTTCCTTGACTTGGTAGGAGCTTGACCATGATCCGCCTTGTCATCCCTCTTCCTCTTGAACCAAGGTATCTCGTAACCGTGGGGAACATCAAGTCGACTGAACACCGAAGGAGTCAATCTTGCAAACACGTGAGGCCTATCTAGAGCTTGCAATTTACCGGGAAGGTCGTCCGCCCTCTTCTCATAGAAGTCGCTATCCAAAAAGTCTTGAGTAGCATCCGTGCTAACATTAAAAGGATCCTCCTTAGCTTCCTTCTTCCTCAGATTCAAGCTAGGCTCGAATTGGTCCCCCAGCAAAAGACGGCAAATATCATCAGTACCCTCAGCATTGGGACGGAGTTCTGTAAGAAACCAATCCAAATATCTATTCGATAAATAAAGGCTCCCTCCCTCATGACGGAGATTGGTCCGACGATCCATAGTGGTGCCTTGCCCCCAAGCATGAGCCAAGCTCGTAGAGAACTGCGCATCCATAAAAGAAATATTCTGAGCACGTCCCCCTAGCACAAAAGTGTCCTGCTGCTGACCGAATTGTCGCATTACCCTTCGAGCAAAATTGAAGGAAGAATCCCTCAAACCCGGAAGAACGACCCTGTCATATCCAAGGGTATTAGCTACAAACCTCTTCACCTTCCAAAAGGGCGGACACCAAGCGATATCATCAGTCTCCGCTTTGGCAAAGAGATGAGCCCATTCCTCAACGCTAAGATCCTTCACCAATAATCTCCGCCTATGAAAAGTATAAGGGGAATACTCAGTCGGGGAGATCAACAGTTTAAAATGTTCTCTGAGCCAAATAGTTAGCAACAATGGACTTC
Source organism: Campanula takesimana (assembly GCA_026119855.1). NCBI lineage: Eukaryota > Viridiplantae > Streptophyta > Magnoliopsida > Asterales > Campanulaceae > Campanula > Campanula takesimana. Next base: position 2,367,104 of record JAOWBW010000010.1, read on the forward strand.
CCCGAGTCATAGAGCCGGTTCGGTGCAACTCATCAAGACCATGAAGGGTCTCTCCCAAGATAAGGGGAACGACATTGAAAGCCCGTCCTCTAGCTTGCAAAATGATGTCCACGAGCTCCGTGTCCGCCATGCCGCACTTGCTCATGAAGAGCACGTTTCGGAATAAACATAACGCCAAGAGGCAACACTGGGAATCCACGCCATGACCGTGAGTCACCCGAGCCTTAAATCTCCTAGGCAAAGCGTGGAGATCGACATAGCGGTTGTGAATATAACCATGCGCCTCGGGAAGACCTATGCTCAATAAGTCCCTAAGAGACTCCGCCTGTACCTTGTCACACTTGGGAACCGTGATCACTCCAATCAATGGCATATCCAGGATAGCCGCCATCTCCTCTACAGTAGGGACCATCTCATTAAGCGAAAAGTTGAAGAGATGAGTCGAAGGATCCCAGAAACGTGCAACTCCCTTCAAAAGGTCCCAATCCGGTTTTATATTCTTCAAGGTGAAAAGAATCTTAAACTCAAACATCTCTACGAATCTTTCTTGACGAGGTTTATTGAACGAACGAAAGAACGTTGAGAAGTCACCCTTATAGCGTTCCACTAATTCTGAGTCTAAAGAAAATTCATCGACAATTATTGATGAAGGGACGGACTTGCTTGGGGCCATTGGGAGCAAAGGGTTGAGAATTTTACTCTAAAAGGAAGTTCCCAGAACTGATCTGAAGCTGCAGTGGCGTTCTAGGATGGACTAGAGGTCATTATATACAAGTTTGGATACCAAATTCTTAAGGAAAAAGGAGGAACAGTCGCAGTTTTAAAGGATGGCTCGTACGAGACATCGATGTCTCGTACGAGGCATCTCTTCAGTTCAGACAGCAATGATTCTGCTCAAACCCCAGGTTGTCCAATGAGTCAAAACATGCCTCAAACACCTCAGAAATGCACCCCAGACAGTTCATACATTACCCACAAATAGCCCAACGCGAATCCATCTCAAAAATGTCCCTTGGTTAACCAACCGAGCACATGCTAATTCATTTACACAGTCAGAAATAAAAACTAAAATTAACCAAAGTATTGTGTGTTAGAGTTAGGACTTAATTGTTGCAAATGTACAACCAAAAAGAAAGAAAAATTGTCTTCGCCTATGCTGAGGCAATAAATACATCAACCAAATAAAAGAGGGGACAAGGGGATCCTATCAACTCAGGCGTCAAGACACAAGAACATCGCCATTGCCACACGATCACCCATCGGTCCGAGGTCTCTTCCTGCAAGAAGATGACTCCGCTGTCTGGCGAGCCAACCGACCTAAGAGCCCCACGGTCTCTCTCTTCACCCTCTTGGCATAGGCCATGAACTGGGCAAGCCGTCCTGCGACCTCCCTGTACTCGGCAATGGGCACCTGTCGGGAAGAAACAAATGAAATTATCAAGGTCTTCAGATAAATGATAAACAGGGACATGAAATGGTATAATGACAGAAACGACGGAAAGAGGGTCATAAATCATACCATGGTCGCGTTAGCAGGAGGTACGAGTACCTCAGGCATATCATAATCGGTAGGAAGGTCCTCGATACTCTCTATCCCCTCAGCCATGCGGTAGGTAAAAGAAGCCGGTCCGAGCTGCGGATGGAAAGGGACGTGAGCAACCCCCTGAGCATGTGCCTGATCTCCCTCCAGAATAAACCGAGGCATGAGGCGAGCAAGAAAGTCCTGATAGTCAGCCTCGAGATGCATATGGTCAAAGGCGACCTGACCTATAATAAGCTCCTCTCTCTCCTCGTCCTCAATAGCATGAGAGCTAAGCATGTAAGACGGTGGATCCAAAGGGACAATGAGGTCAAGCCTGCCACCGTTATGCTGACGAGAGACCCGCTCTCCCAAGTAAAAGCACCCCCCACCGAGGCCAATCATCAGTAATCTCATGCCGGCATACCCGTAAGTCTGATAAATCTCCAAGCTCCTCCAAGGGAAGAGGGTAGCGTCAACATCAGGAATGACGGTATGCTCGCCAAGATACCGCCTCATCTGCTCTATAGGCAAGTCTTTGCCCTCAGCCTGCTCGTCCTGGGTATCCTTGTTAGCCCTAAGCCACCTCAATATGTCCGGAAGCATGGCAGTGTTATCCTGGAGGTCAAAGTTGAAGAGTCTCAACATAGCGTAACCCCAGGCCTACAAATGGAAGAAGCATAGGAAAATGTCAACATGAAATGGCTAAAATGAGTATACTACCGAGACTGAAAGTAAACCGGGGCTGAAATAAAGGAGGAATACAGAAGAATATGAGTATTATACCTCCTAAGCAAGGCTATAGCCACCCAAGCCAGCGTTCGCCCGATCCCGCGAACTCTTATCCATGACCACATAACAGTGGGCCAAGACGGCTAGACCCCAACTGACATCAGTCACATGCAGCATATCCCTCGGGCAGCTCAAAAGAGTGAACAAGGCAGTCGATGCATGATTGGCAAAAAGCGTCTCAGAGAAGGCCCACCACAGGAAGCCACAGACAGCTACGATGCGGGTGTTAACAGATCCCATCTGACCAGTGTTAATAGCAACATAAGCATCCACCTTATCCCTCAAGGCCTTGAGAGGGACACCCCGGCCCGAGGTGCGCACAGAGAAGCCCAGAAGGTGCCTCATATCATCACCGCTAGGAAGGAAATCGGTATTCACCTCGATCGGCTCACCGGTAATAGAAAGCCCGGTAATGGCATGAAAATCAGAGGGAGTCATGGTAACCTCTCCCCACCGCATATGCATGGTATGGGTGCTATCCCACCAATGCTCCCTAATAACCTGGAGCACATGGGTGTTACTCCTCTCGCCCACCAAGCCGTCAAAGAATGGCCTGAGCCCCATATTCTCAATCTCATTTTTCAATTCAACATTCAGAGTTGCCCACCTCTCGGAAACCCCCGCACACTGCCCCTGCAGTTGTTAATCACTCTGAATGACTGCAAGCAACAAAGACAAATGAGACAAATATCAGAAAAGTGGTAAAATCCTCATTTAAGCATTTTACTCGAAAAATCGCAGAATTGCCTAAAACAACAGTCTGAATCATGTACTACTATACTACAATGATTATCGATATCAACGAGGATGAAATTCCAGCAAAAAGTCAGCCATGCATGACAAACCCTAGCAGCGAGAATTCTAGGCATAAAATCGACAAAAGGTCGACAAAATTGACTGCGAAAGCATAAGGTGGAGACATGCAATAATGAAATTGGCGTGGGAACTCAGTCAAAGGAAGAAATCCTTACCCTCCTAGTCCGAATGGCATGAGAAATGTGATCCTCGGGGAACGGGCACAGCTCACCCGTCTCGCACCTCTTTCCCTTCATATGCCTACCAAAGAGGTGTTCTTTGTGGGATCGATTAGCACTGGCCATTAGAAAGGGTTGGGATTCACTAGAAATTGGTGAAAATGGAGATTTTTGGAGGAAGAAATTGCCTAGGGTTGAGAACTCTCGAAAACAAAATAAGAAAAGTGATTTTGAATTCACTTTCAGCGCCTGTTATGCGCCTGTTCTGCGCAGAATCAGGGATATCTCGTACGAGACATCCATACCTCGTACGAGGTATCCCTTAGAAATCCAGCAGAAAACCCCATTTTCTCAGGAAATTCTAGAAAAGCCTTGCTTTTAATAGAAATATCAGAAAAGCCCTGCTTTTAACAGAGAGGTCAGAAAAAGCCCTGCTTTTGACTAATAGGTCAAATCTGAACCCAGTTCAAGATGGAACATTGAGTCGTCAGCAAATGAATATTTTCAGAATTGGAGCAAATGAATTTGTTTCTCAGTATGAATCTATTCTCACCACATCCAAGATCATGGGTGAGCAACAAAATCTGCATCAGCAAACTTTAAATCCGATGACTGTCATCAAGACGTATGTTAATGGCACAGGATTTACAATCGGGTATCCCACAATTGTTATCGAGACGTAAGTTAATAATACAGGATCCCACCATTTTAGAATCCCATAATTGTCATCAAGACGTAAGTTAATGGCATAGGATTCACTTTTCTGATGGAAAGGCAATCTCATCGGAAGGAGAAGCAAAGTCCGAGTAATTGGTGTCTCTACATCCAGTGATCCCATAATTGTTATCGAGGCGTACGCTAATAACATAGGATTCACACCCCCTCAGAGTCCCATAATTGTCATCAAGACATAAGTTAATGGCATAGGATTCACTTTTTCAACGGGAGAGAAAGCTCATTGGAAGGAGAAGCAAGGTCCGAGTAATTGGCATCTCTAAACCCAGAATCCCATAATTGTTATCAAGACGTAAGTTAATAACATAAGATTCGCAACAGTTTCAACAGAAAGGCAGTCTCGTTGAAAGGAGAAGAAAGGTCCGAGTAAATTGGCGACTCCAAATCGAGGACGGTTCGTTATCAACAACAGGGTATATTCAGAATAGGGTCAAAGAGATTGATTCCTTAGTATGGTTTGCAACTGGAGACGGTTTGTCATCAATAAAGGGTATATTCAGAATTGGGTCAAGGACATTGATTCCTCAGTATGGGTTACCCTCTAAACTCGAAACTTTACTTACTGCAGTATTGTTTTCAAAATGATTTTCAAAATACATCAAGCCTTCATTTTTACGTGTTTTGGAGTCGAACTACGTTTGAACTGATTTCCTTCTGAGGAATACGTAGGCAGCTTTCTAGCACGACCATACCCAAAGTTCTAAATGGCGTCTTTTCTATCGACGACGTTACTTCATTCATAAGTATCGTCGCCGAGGGGCTCTGTAGACACCCCATTTTGAACGTTCATTCATAATCACACTACTTCTGTGTCTCGCCTTTGATTTGGGTCGAAACTCGTTAAGTTGGACAGGCTTTGTGAGTTTCTAACTAACTCCGTTAGTTAGGGACCGAAATGAACATTAAAACTTAAAAAGAAGGGCATTTTTGTGATTCAGACACAAGATGTCTCGTACGAGACATTGATGTCTACGAGATATCCCCCTTTTAACAGACGAGTTTCATCAGTTTTCTTGGTGATCTAAACCTCATTTCTTGGCAAAGACTCCTTAATTCGGGAAAGTTGAAAAGGACGATCAGAGAGTCCAAATAAACCTCCTTGGAAATCAAGTCATTGATTCCCATCCAAATTAAACCCTTTGGCTTAACCCTAAAGTCTTAAACCCTTATAAATATTGGTTGTTCTTGCCTAGAATGAGTAATGGTCAACTAATAGAGGTCTCCCAAAACCCTACACACTTAAGAAAGCTCTCATAATCAGCCTCCTCCTCCTACCCACGAAATTTAGAAGATCATAACTCAAGTCAAGCCAAGTTCTTTGGATCTTCAAGGCCTTTAGTCAAGGCCATCCATAGGATTCTTGAAGAACGCTTAGGTAATCTCTTTGTTTTCTTCTCTTCTCATCTCCTTCTTTTCTTTGAAGTAGTGTGATTCTCTTTTAAGGTTTTTAATGGTAGCATTAATTTCTTGGAATGTGAGAGGGATTGGTAATAAATCCTCTCTCCGTAGATTAAAGAGGTTGATTCGAATTTATGGTGCTTATTTTATTGCTATTTTTGAGCCCAAGCTCCCGGTTTCTCATCTTAAAAAAGTGCAGCGTATGTTGGGTTGTGATGGAGGTTTTTTGAATTGTAATAGTAAAGTTTGGGTTCTTTGGAAGCATGGTTTTGATAGTATAGTGGTGCATGATTCCTGTCAGGAATTATCTATGCAAATTTCTCACTCCCTTTGGGCTTCTCCTATTCTTTTAACGGCTATCTATGCGAGTTGTGATAGATATGATCGTCGGGAGCTATGGGACACTCTTATGGATCTGAATTCCACTACTTTACCTTGGTTAGTTGTTGGTGACTTTAATTGTGTGCTTGGTCAAGATGAAAAAATGGGGGGAAAACCTATCAAAACTGGTCCTATTTCGTAATTCATTGCCATGGTTCAGGTGACGGGTCATATTGATTCTGGATATAGAGGTAGTGGCTTTACTTGGGTGGATAAGCCCAGAGGTCGCCCTACTATTTTTCAATGTTTGGATAGGGCTTTTTATAATAATCAATGGTTGGAGCAGTTTCATTCCACAGATGTTACCCATATTAACAGGACTTGCTCGGATCATTCCCCTTTGGTGATTCAAGTTAAAACTGAAGCTACTACTACTACTAGTGGTGCTTTTCGATTCTTAAATGTTTGGCTAAAGCATCCAAATTTCTTATCTCTTGTTGAACAGTCTTGGAATGAGTATATGGATGGAAGGCCTTTGGTTCGGTTTGCAAAGAAATTATCTCGGCTAAAGAAAGTTATTTCTAAGTGGAACAAGGAGGTTTTTGGCCGCATTGATCAACAAATCAAGAATGCCGAAGATGAGGTTACTAGGTGTGAATTACAGCTACAAATGAATGGCTCGGTTGCAAATGGTATTGCTCTTAATTCAGCAAAAGCTAATCTTTTGGCAAAGCTTAAAGTGGAAGAGTAATTTTGGTGTCAAAAAGTGAATATCTCTTGGATTAAGGAGGGAGATAGGAATACCAAATTTTTTCACTCTTATGTGAAGAAAAAGAGACAAAAGCTGTATATTCATCGTATTAAAAATTCTTATGGGGATTGGATTCACTCTAAAGAAGCTATTAAACAAGAAGCAATCGCTTTCTATTCTAATCAGCTTCAAAAGCCTCTGGACAACCCTAGTAACGACTTGCTTCAGTTCATTCCTTCTTTGATTACGGATGAAGATAGCTCACTAATGTTCCTTCCGTAGATGAGATTAAAGAGGTGGTTTGGTTTATGAGTGGTCGAAGTGCTGTGGGTCCCGATGGGTATACGGGTGATTTCTACAAAACTTGTTGGGATATTATTAAGTCTGATTTTCATAGTGCCATTGTGGAATTCTTTTTGGGCCATGAGATGCCTCGAAGTTGGACTAGTACTATGATAGTTACAATTCCTAAGGTTGTCTCCCCTACTTCCTTCTCTGAGTTACGGCCTATTAGCCTTTGTAATTTCTCTAATAAAGTGATTACAAAGCTTTTAACCTGCTGCCTCTCGTCTGTTCTCCCGAGGCTTATTTCTCATCAGCAAAGTGGTTTTGTCAAAGGGAGAATGATTCATGAGAATGTTCTTCTTGCTCAGGAGATTATGCAATCTTTAAAAAAGAAGGTTTGGGGCTCTAATGTCTGTTTAAAGTTAGATATGGCAAAAGCTTACGATCGTATGTCCTGGTTTGCGTTGATTAAAGTGATGCGGAAATTTGGCTTTAGTGAGATTTGGAATGATATGATCTTTCGTTGCATCTCCTCTTGTTGGTTCTCTGTGCTTGTTAACGGAGAAAGCTGTGGTTTCTTTCATTCTTCTCGTGGTCTTAGACAAGGAGATCCTATTTCTCCTACTCTATTTATTATTGCGGCTGAAGTCTTGAGTAGAGGTCTCAATCTCCTTCATTCTGACTTTCCTCATTATCGGTATAGAGCGCATATTAATACTCCTTTGATTTCTCATTTGGCTTACGCGGATGACATTATCATTTTTTGTAATGGCTCAAAAGACTCAATGGAAGCTCACATGCGGTGTCTAAATTGGTATCAAGACTTCTCTGGCCAATTAGTTAGTACGGGGAAATCCTGCTTTGTGACTGGAATGCATAATGAGGAGAGGGATGCTATTATTTCTGAAGCCACTGGATTCCAAAAGAAAGATCTTCCCATTGTTTATTTAGGCTGTCCTCTCTATGTTGGTAGAAAGAAGGCTGCTATCTTTGATCCGGTGATTAAGAAAATGGAAGATCGTCTTACCTCCTGGCATGGTAAAATTCTGTCTTCTTGACCCTCCCAAAGGTGTTTTGAATGCAATAAATCGCTTAATTGTAAATTTTTTCTGGTGTAATGAAGAAGGGCACAACAAATGTCATTGGATTAGGCAGTCACACATGTTTCGTCCTGTTAGTGAGGGTGGCCTTGGATTTCATAGACTTGAAGATATGGCCATGGCTTTGGCAATGAAGTTATGGTGGCGGTTCCGTAGTAGTAAGTCTTTGTGGGTGGATTTTATGGAAGCTAAATATTGTTATGGAACCCATCCAATGGATTCGACCAAACCTTCTTTTGCCTCTCATATTTGGATCAGAATGTTAAAAGCCAAGGATCTAGTGGAAGCTAATATGGGTTGGAGACTTGGGCGTGGTGATATTTCTCTGCATGAGCGTTGGTTTGATGGTACTCTCAGCTTTCCGGGCAACCATGTTGAGATATCATCGTTATTTTCTAATAACCAGCTTTGAGTTGATCATGTTAGGGAGGTTTATGGGGAGCAACTATTGCATATCCTTACTGATCAGAATATCCAATTGGTAAATAGGCCGGACCAACCTTTTTGGTTCCCGTCTTCTTCTGGTAAGTTCACCATTTCCTCTGCTTGGCAGCTTTGTCGAAAGAAAGATATTCAAAACCCTATGTTTGAGTTTTGTTGGAATAAATATATCCCTCCCAAGATTTTGGTATTTCTGTGGAGACTTTTGCACAATGGTCTTCCTACCGACTTAGCTGTTCAACGGCGTGTTGTTGCTGCTCTAATCCCTCTCTCGAAAACCTGGATCATCTCTTTGTTAATAGCAACATTGCTAGGGATGTTTGGTCCCATTATTCCAATCTTCTCGGAGTTAGGTCATTCTCTTTCAATACTCGTTCTGTCTTAGTGAGCTGGTGGTTTGGCTTCTCTAAGTATGGTCCTAAGAGTTTACATTGGCTAGCCCATATTCTCCCATGCTTCATTCTTTGGGAAATTTGGAAGAGTCACAATAAAGCCAAGTTTGAGAATATTCCTATGTCTGCGCACTCCATTATTGTTGCGGCATCTTCTGCTATTAAGGATTCTGCACATGCTTTTTCTGTCACATTTTCAGACAAAGGTTTGGATGATCATCTCTCTTCGTTTTTTGGCTTTAAGATGGCCCGGCCTCAAAGCAAACGGAGTAGGCTTGTCTCGTGGCAGCCCCCTATTGATGAACAATTCAAGTTGAATACGGATGGTGCTTCAAAAGGTAATCCTGGAATCATTACTGGTGGTGGTATTTTTCGGTCCAATAGGGTAAAGATTCTCTTTTCTTTCTCTAAATTTTATGGGTATGGATCTAATATGGTAGCGGAGGCTAAAGCCGTGTGTGATGGTCTCTCTTTTGCTCGAAATTTTGGTATTTCCTCTCTTTGGTTGGAAATTGATTCAGAGGCTCTTCTTAAAATTTTAATTGACGAATATCATATCCCGTGGTGTATTTGGTATGAAGTGATGGAAATTAAACTCTTAATGGATCAGATTTCAGTTCGTATATCTCATATTCTTCGTGAAGGAAATAAAGTTGTTGATGGATTAGCAAATGTTGTTGTGGTATCTCGCTCTACATCGTTCTATTATTCCTTCGCCGATCTTCCTCAAGATTGCAAGGGACCTTACTTGTTGGACAGCACTTCTTCTCCTTATATTCGATTGGGATAGCTTCAGTTGTTTTTGGCTAGATTGTTGTATTATTTTCTTGCTTCTTATGGTAGGACCCCTTCCCTTTATTGTAGAGGACACTACAATTTGTGTAGTGCCTCCCCCTAGTTATTTCTTTATTGGTGGTTGAGGTTGTCATGTCCCCCACCTTGTTCTGTATTTTTTCTTTAATTAATAAAATCTAGGGAGGTACCATCCTCTTTTCGTTAGCAAAAAAAAATCCCAAATATATAAGAGATTATTTATTTGGTTTCTTTTGCGCATATTTTGCATGGTTTTGAGGCAATGATGATGATTTCTTAGCAAGACCAATCCTAGATTTGGTGAATTGGGAGCTCTTTGACCTTCCCAATTCATAACTTAACCCTCGAATCCAGATTTCACGGTATGTGTTTCGTCAAACATGGTGGCGACTCACAACAAACGAGCAATAACCAAGCTCACACAAACCGAGCCAGACGGCACAGGCACCGGGCGAGGGGCGCGCGCTCATACTATGACTCCTACCGATTTTCATGCCATTACTGGGCTTCTAATCGCTGGTGATCTGATCGAGGTGGATACAGATTTCTCTCCCAGTGACGATGATATGAGGTGCCTTCTGGGCTTCACTGTGCGTACCCTGGGCAAGGGTGTCCCTCTCAAGGCTCTGAGGGATAAGGTGGATGCTTACATCACCACCAATGAGGGTCAGATGAGGTTTTTCAATGCCCGTGCCATAGCTGTGTGGGGTTTCTTATGGTGGTCATTCTCTGAGATGTTGTTTTCCAATCATGCGTCGACTACCTTGTTTACTTTGTTGAGCTGCTTGAGGGACATGCAGCATGTTACTGATGCTAGTTAGGGCTTGGCTAGCTTGGCCCACTGTTATGTGGCCATGGATGAGAGTTCGCGTGATCGTGCGAACGCTGGTATGGGTGGCTACAGCCATGCTTAGGAGGTACAATACTCGTTCTTTTCTATATTTCGTTATTATTTCAGCCCCAGTCCATTTTATCTCGGTAGCATTCTCATTTTAGCCATTATACGTTGACATTTTCCATGTTTCTCCCATTTGCAGGCTTGGGGTTACGCCATGTTCGATCTCTACAGCTTTGACCTCTGTGACAACACCATCATGTTTTTGGATACGTTGAGGTGGCATAGGAATAACAGGGATACCCATGATGAGCAGGCTGAGGGGGTAGACTTGTCGGTGGGGTATATGCGGCGATATCTTGATGAGTGGGTAGTCATCCCTGAGGTTGATACTGCTCTTTTCCCTTGGAGGAGTTTGGGGATTGACCATGCTTACTGGCAGACGGGCCTGAGATTGCTGATGATTGGCCTTAGTGGGGGATGATTTTACTTGGGAGAGCGAGTCTCTTGCCAACAGAATAGTGGTAGGATGGACCTTATCGTCCCGTTGGATCCTCCGGCTCATATGCTTAACTCCTATGCCATTGGGGATGAGGAGAGAGAGGACCTCATGATTAGTCAGGTTACCTTCGACCTCATGCATCTCGAGGCAGATTACCAAGATTTTGTGACTCGTCTTATGCCCCAACTGATCATGAAGGGTGACCAGGCTCAGGCTCAGGGAGTTGTTCATGTCCCGTTCCGTCCGCAGCTCAGACCGGCATCATTTTCCTACAGTATGGCTGAGGGTGTGGAGAGCATCGAGGATCTTCCCGGAGAGTATGATATGCCAGAGGGACTCATACCTCCTGCTGATGCGACCATGGTATGACTTATGACTTCTGTCATTTTATCATTTCGTATCTCTGTTTGTCATTTATTTGAGGATTTTGACATTTCTCTTTGTTTCTTCTCAACAGATGTCCATTCCAGAGTATAGAGAGGTCGCGGGATGGCTTGCCCAATTTATGGCCAATGCCAAGAGAGTGAAGAGCGACACTGTGGGGCCCTTAGGCTAGTTGGCTTGCCAGACTACAGAGTCAGTTACTTGCAAGAAGAGACCTCGAACGGACGAGTGACGATGCGGCAGTGGCGACGTCCCTTCATTTGATGCCTGAGTAGATAGGATCCCCCGTCCCCTCTTTTGTTCTTTTTGTTGATGTACTTATTACCTCGGAGTAGGCGGAGACGATTTTTCCTTTCTTTTGGTTTGTACCTGTGCAGCAAGTAAATCCTAACTCTAGCACGTATATTTTTTCAATTTTAGTTTTGCTTTTGACTGTATAACGGTTCGAATCATGCCCGGTTGGTCAACCGCGGGATTTTTATGAGATGGATTCGCGTTGGGCCATTTGTATGTGATGATGAACTGTTTGGGTGCGTTTTTGAGGTGCTCGAGACATGTTTTGACATGTTGGTGTTGGTAGTGGTGCCCTAGGCACGTTCAATAAACGTTGTAATTGTTATCATTTATTTCATATCAATAAAGAGATGTTTTTTATTATTATTATTGTTCATGTTTACTTATAATAATCTCCGTCCCTAGTACTTGTTAAGCACTAGTATAAAGGCTAAATGATCATGCGATGATCATGTTAGATTTATGGGTACTTGTTTGGAACAAGGTACTGGACATGACCCGCTGTATGAGATTTATGTCATGGTCATGGTCTATGTCAAGCTTGGGCCTCTCGTAGGAATGGTGTTGATGAAATGTTCGGCCGGACTCAAATGAATTGATTGGATCAATGGCATTTGGATTATCAACATATTCGGAATCGAGAAAGTATTGAACAAAACAAGTTGACTGTTTGACCATGACTTGTGTTCAATGACGTCGAGGACAAAGGGATTATGACATATTCTAAAGGAATGCGAACTTGTATCTAGTTATACTATTTGGGTAGGTATGACGGTTTGCTAGAACCTAATCATATCTTATGGTTTCATGTTTGAACCCATTGCCAACTTAGTATAATCCTAGAGGGTCACACACAATAGAACGAATCTTTAAAAGGACTAAATTGGAATTTTGGAAATTCTGGACATTCTGGGAAGTGGGCGACCGCACAGTGTGGACTGGGCGGCCGCACACTTAGCTCAGATTTATACCAGTTTGTTTCAGATAAATGTGCGACCGCACAGTGTATTCTGGGCGGCCGCACAGTACTGTCGGCTGGCACTTTCCTAATTCGATTTGGAATGTCTTTTGACACAAGATTCCTATTTGGAATAGGTCTTGCTTGTGTATAAAAGGATGAGTTCGGCCAGAAATTCAGTGATAGCCTTTTGTGAGTCTCCAAAGAGTTTGAGAGAGGTTTTACTTTGTTCTAAGACATCCTTGGTCAAAGAACAAAATAATACACAAGAGAGAAAATTCCACATAGTTCAAATTCATTGTGAAAACGTGTTTCACAATTTGGTCTAGCAACCAAGATCAAAGAAGTTCCTTTGATATTCGTTCGAAGTGTGGATACCGCTAGAGGGTGAAAATCATCATCTTCAAAGTTCGTGTTCAAGCTTTGTGATCGTGATCAAGTCTTCAAATCTCCACCAAAGACCAAGAGAAAATTTAATAGCCATCAAGGGTTAGTTTTATCCTATATTCATGTTATTGTATTTGATTTAATCATATGAACGGATCTATGGGCTTTGGGTTTCAAAATTTTAAATGCTAAATTTCGCTGCGCATGTTACTACGAAACCCAACAGTGGTGTCAGAGCCCCGTTCATGTTGATTATTTCAATACCTAGATCATGTTATGTGTATATAAATTATTTATGTGCCTTGCATGATGTGAATATTGGAATATGTGACGTTTATGTGTTATGTGATTTTATGTGGTTTATTGTTTTGCAACTTTAATCGCACGATTCAATCGCAATAAATAAATTATGATGGATTCAGAATTGTTGATTATTAATTTTTGATTGGATCAAAGTTTTAATAATCGGGGAAAAACGATTTTGAGACAAAATTTTCGAACTTGAAAATTCTGCACCTTCTGATGGCCATGGGCGACCGCACAGAAGATTCTGGGCGGCCGCACATTTTTTGGGCGACCGCACAGATCTTTTTGGGCGGCCGCACAAAGGGATCAGAAGGTCTGATTTTGGTCAAAAACAGAATCTGGAATTTTTCGAAAAATTCAACAAAACCAGTAACAGAACCAGTCCAGACTTGCTGATCTGGAATGGGTTTTGGGTAGTTGGTTTGTGTGTGGATTTTGGGGTTTGATTTTCCTATTTGTTTTAGTCTTGTGATTCTAAGATTGGTTCAAGGTTTGGATGGCTAATCTGCGTTCATCGAGATTGTGTTTCCCAAACTTGATCGCAATCAAAGTTTCAAAGATAAAACGAAGTTAGAATTATGAAGAGTTCATAATTGCTAAAATTGAGAAACAAAGTTCTTGATTCAATGATTGGAGATCCATGTGGAATTGTGAATGCAATTGGCCTACGTTCATCGAGACCATCTATTGCTTAGTTTCGGCCACATGGACTACTTTCTTGGTTTCTTGAATTAGTACGGGATTGTGGTTGCCTAATGGCTTAGTTCGACCGCACTTCTTGTTGTCTTGATTTGGAAATAATAACTAAAGTTGAAATAGTCTCATCCTCATAATTATAGAGATACTAATGACACATAAATATCATGCTTAAATTAATGGAGATTAATTTAGTGGCTAAACTTGATGTGTAACATGTTTATATTATGTGCTCATAAATGTGTTATATGCTATATGTGATGAACCTTCAAATAAAGTTTTAAGTCCTTCTTTGCCATGCCATGATTAAAACACTTGTTTATGCATGGGTAATCTTGATGTGGGTTCGCCTCCGCGAGGCGCATTAATCTTATTCATGTATGAGCAAGATGAGGTTCATTAATTTAATGTGGGCTTGCCTCCGCAAGGTGCATTAAATTGAATGGTTCCTATGCGTTTAAAATGGTTGGACTTAATTAGGCGTCAAAACAGGATCTAAGAATCATAAAAGGATCTAAGAATCATATGGGATATGATTGACATGATTGTCTACCTAATTAATTTATTTTTTGAGCGGTCCGCCTCCGTGGACTCAAAAGTTAAATTAAAGTTGGATCTTAGCCCAATTAAATTATATTATACATTGGATGTATATGAAGGTTATATAATTTAGTGGGAGTATTTTGTTTGAAAATACATTATTTATCTCTTTAATGAAAATCGGTACTTATTAAATTTTGGAAATTTTTGCATATTTGTAGATAATGACTAATAACACTCAATCAATGTCGTTGCGATCGATCCTTGAGAAGGATAAGCTCGAAGAGAATGGTACCAACTTTATGGATTGGATCCGTAGCATAAGAATCGTTCTTAGGCAAGAAGATAAGTTGTACATTCTCGATGGGCCTCTCCCCGCTGAACCACCGCCTACTGCCCCTAGGGTAGAAAGAGACAATTACAAGAAACATCGTAATGATTCTAGAGATGTAAGTTGTCTCATGCTTGCTGCTATGTGTTCAAAACTCCAACAAAGTTTGGAACATTTGGAAGCCTATGAGATAGGCGTGGAGTTGAGAACCATGTTTCAAGAGCAAGCTAGGCAAGAGAGGTACAAGACCATTGCTGCATTCACTACATGTAAAATGAATGAAGGGCAACAAGTGAGTCCTCACTTTCTTAAAATGAAATGTTATGTATAACACCTTGAGAAACTTGGCTATCCAATCCCATTGGTGCTAGCCACGGATCTCATTCTTAATTCATTGCCTAAAAGTTATAATCAGTTTGTAATGAATTATAACATGCATGGAATGAATAAGAATCTCTCTGAGTTGCATGGGATGCTCAAAACTACAGAGATGAAAATTGTGGAGAAAGGTTCTCCCGTGCTCTTGGTTCATGATGCGAAGAAGGCTAATGCCAAAGGAAAGGGTAAGAAAGTTATCAAACCCAAAATAAGCAAGGCAAAGGTTGCCAAGGCTTCTGAGGCAAAACCCGATTCACAAAAGGATGCAATCTGTTTCCATTGTCAAGAATTTGGTCATTGGAAACGTAATTGCAAGGCTTTCTTGGAAGAGCAAAAGAAGAAGAAGAGCAGCAAGGCTGCGTCGACTTCAGGTATCTATATGATAGATATTCTCCTTTCTACCACTGATTCTTGGGTATTGGATACCGGATGTGGTTCTCACATTTGTCTAAATGTGCAGGGACTAAAGAATAGGAGACTGCTTAAAGAAGGTGAAGTAGATCTACGTGTGGGGAATGGAGCAAGAGTTGCTGCATTAGCCGTAGGGACTTATGAAGTCACTTTACCTTTCGGATTAATTCTTGTTTTGAACAATTGTTATGTTTCGGATTTAAGCAGAAATATTATTTCAATTTCTTGTTTGGATAATGAAGGTTTTAAGTTTCTTATTGAGAATAAGAAATTTTATGTTTATTTAAACTATGTGCTTTATGGTATTGCTAATTCATTTAATGGCCTTTATATCTTGGATGTCAAGAATGAAAATAATGACAATGTCTATCATGTAAATAAGAAATCTAAACCTAATGATGTAAATCATACCTATTTATGGCATTGCCGTCTTGGTCATATTAATGAGAAGCGTATCTCAAAACTCCATGGGGACGGACTTTTAGGTTCATGTGACCTCGAGTTATATGATACTTGTGAGTCGTGTCTTCTTGGAAAAATGACTAAGACACCTTTTACCAAGTTGGGTGAAAGGGCAAGCGACTTATTGGGGTTGATTCATTCCGATGTATGCGGACCATTAAGTAGCAATGCTAGGGGAGGATTTCAATACTTCATAACCTTCACTGATGATTATAGTAGATTTGGGTATGTTTACCTAATGAAACATAAAAGTGAAGCATTTGAGATATTTAGAATATTTCAAAATGAAGTAGAAAAACAACTTGGCAAAAGTATAAAAGCACTTCGATCAGATCGAGGTGGAGAATACTTAAGTCAAGAATTTGATGATCATCTAAAGAATTGTGGAATAGTTTCACAATTGACTCCACCTGGAACACCACAATGGAATGGTGTATCCGAGAGGAGGAATCGGACTTTTTTTTTTTTTTTTTTTTTGGCGAAAAGAGGACGGTACCTCCCTAGATTTTATTAATCAAAAAGTAAAGTACAAAAGCCGTGGTGGGGGACATGAACCTTAACCACCATAAAGAAAACAAAGGGGGAGGCCTTACACATTTCGTAAGGGCCTCTACAAAAAAGGAAGGGGAAACTAGAATGTAAAGCAAAAAGATTATATAAAAACCTAGCCATACAACTAACTCCGGATAGAAGGCAGACCTGCTTTGTCTAAAGCATATGCCCCATGACAGGAAGGAGGAAGAGCCGAATGATGGTACCAAGTAAAGTTTGTCTTGCAATCCGCCGTAGTATTTGCAAGACCATCCGCAACTCTATTACCTTGCCTTAAAATATGAGTGACCTCAACCTGAATCAACCGCATTATATGGTGAATCCGCTGGATGGAATAGTGAATTTCCCATGGTATATGGTATACCTTGGTAATAATCTTCATTAAAACCTCCGAGTCCACTTCTAGCCAAACCTTATCAATCCCAAACTCGTGAGCATAGACAAGACCATCAAGTGCTGCCCTAGCTTCCGACCACATGTTAGACCTCACCCCATAGAAATTTCCATAGGCAAAGATTAACTCCCCATTGGAATTTCGAAAGATACCCCCACCAGAGGCAAGCCCTGGATTTCCCCTTGAGACTCCATCCGTATTCAGCTTGTAAAAACCATGAGTAGGCTTCCGCCAATAGACAATACGAGGCATAGGGCAACTTCGAGCGTAAGTCCGAAGCATAAAGAAATTCTGAAGGTACAAATCAGCCCTACTAGCAACTAACTGCAGATTAAATGCTTTGGAAATATCCGCCACATGATTAAGAACAGATGAGATAAGAGACCGAGAAGAGGGCTTCATACCTTCAAAAACACATTTATTCCTTTGACACCATAAATACCAGCAAATCACACCCGGAAGAATAGCAAGAAGCCACTTATTTAGGAGGGAAGCATTTCGAGGGATTTCATACCACCATGAGCACAGGAGCTGCCTCAAGCTACCCATTCGAAGAGTGGCACCAAGGAGATGTCCAAAATGACACCAAACCTTGTTAGCCAAATCACCGAAGACAAAAAGATGATCTATGGTCTCACTATCGGAGGAAATGCAGCAACAACATTTAGAAGCAACTGGAATACCACGCCTCTGAAGGCCATCATCCGTAGGCAAACCTCTATGAAGAGCACGCCAAAGAAGAATAGACATTTTGGAAGGCAAGTGTTTATTCCAAATACGGTTAAAAACTGAATCGGTAGGATGGCCATGGCGACATTCACGCCACGCAGATTTTGTGGAGAAATGACCCGAAGCTGCTGGCTTCCAAATTAGCTTATCATGATCCTCACTAAGAGTAATTTGTTGGTCCATAATGATAGAGGCAAGCTGATTTCCATAGTGCTCCTGAATGAACTCAATCCGAGGGAGAGAATTCTCAAAAAGAGTAAAAATCTGTACATGTTCATGAGGCAAAGAAGGGAGAATACCATCTAACCATTTTTCATGGATAGAAATATCCCCTTGACCAACTCTCCATGCAATTCTATCCTCCATGAAATTTTTAACACCCATCATACGTCTCCACACATGAGAGGCAAAACTAGTAATCACTGCATCCATCGGGTGGATCTCAAAACAATACTTACTAAGCATAAAAGAAGACCATAGAGAGTTCGACTTACGAAGATTCCACCAAAGTTTCATGGCAAAAGAGGTGCTAATATCCTCAAATTTTCGAATGCCCAGGCCCCCTTCATTTTGGGGCTGACTAATCCGAGACCATCCAAGCCAGTGACATTTATGTTGTCCATCAATACCACTCCAGAAAAAATTCATAATCATTCGTTGCATAGCAGTTATAATACTTTTTGGAGGCTCTAAGACAGACATATAGTAAAGTGGAATTGTTTGAAGGCAAGATTTGATGAGAGTTACCTTTGCACCATAGGACAGAAGCTTTCCGTGCCAAGATTCTAACCGAGATTCCATTTTTCGAAGCAAAGGAGCAAAAAGGTTTTGGTTTTTGCGCCCCACATATAAAGGACACCCCAAATAAGTTAGCGGCAGATCTTTCTTTTGAAACCCCGTTGCTTCAATAATAGCTGCATCTTTTCTATCCTCGTGCTTCCCAGTGACGAAACAAGATTTACCAATACTAACCAATTGACCCGAGAATTCTTGGTATTTTTCTAAACAGCTCATATGTTGATGAAGAGAATCTTGGGCTCCGTTGCAAAAAATAATCACATCATCCGCGTAGGAAAGGTGAGAGACAATGGGAGTATGAGGGTGTGTCCGATACCTGAGCCAAGGCTGGCTTTCATGAAGATAATTTAACCCTCGACTAAGAATCTCAGCCGCAATAATGAAAAGACTAGGAGATAAAGGGTCCCCTTGACGAAGGCCTCTAGTCGAATGAAAAAAACCACAACTTTCCCCATTAAGGAGAATGGAAAACCAGCAACCCGAAATGCAGCGATACACCATGTCCACCCATTCAATAGAGAAGCCAAAACTTTTGAGAACTTTAATAAGAGAAACCCAAGAAATTCTGTCATAAGCCTTTGCCATGTCCAATTTGATGGCTATATTGGAACCACGCACCTTCTTCTTGATGGAATGCATCATCTCTTGGGCCAAGAGAATGTTCTCATGAATGACTCTTCCTTTGACAAACCCACTTTGATTCTGGGAGATAATACGAGGAAGAATTGGTCCCAACCGACACGTGAAAAGTTTAGTAATAATCTTATTCGAGAAATTACATAAACTTATAGGTCGAAGATCTGAAAAAGAAGTAGGGGACTCTACTTTAGGAATAGTGACAATGAAAGTGCTGGTCCATGAACGGGGCATCTCAAAACCAGCAAAGAACTCCCTTATAGCTCGGTGAAGATCCTCTTTGATAATATCCCAGCAAAAAGTGTAAAAAAACCCCGTAAAGCCATCCGGACCAGCAGCACTCTGACCATTCATACCTTTAACTACCTCCAAAACCTCATCTAAGGAAGGGGTAGCAATGAGAGAATCATTCTCTTCAGGGGTAACCAATGACGGGATAAGATGTAAAAGATCATCATGGCCATTAGGGTTCCCATCATCTACTTCAGCCCTAAGTTGATCATGATAGAAATCCACAGCTTCACGCTGAATATCTTCTTTTGACGTGAGAGATGTGCCTCCCCTATCCCGGATACGATGAATAAACAACCGTTGCCTTTTCTTTTTGACATAGGCATGAAAAAATTTTGTATTTCTATCCCCTTCTTTAATCCAACGGATATTAGCTTTTTGCCTCCAAAAAGATTCCTCAATATTAAGGGTGTGCTGTAGGTGAGCTTGAGCTAGACTAAGAGCAGCCCTATTATCTTCCGAGGGATCAAGCTCAACCAAGTGTTCTTTAACCATAACCTCATCTTCTGCATTGGCAACTTGATGTTCGATCCTCCCAAACACATTTTTATTCCATTGAGATAAAACTTTACGCAGGCGAGCAAGCTTCTTCCCAAAGCAAACCATAGGTCTCACATCCATCCATTCTATCCAAGACTTTTTTACAATATCTAGGAAGGAAGGATGACGGGTCCAAGCATTAATAAAACGAAAAGAGCCTTTACAATTCTCTGCTGCCACCCGAATAGACACAACCAGAGGAGCGTGATCAGAGCATGTTCTATTTAAATGAGTAATTAAAGTACTATGGAACGATTGTAACCAGATCTCATTATAGAAGGCTCTGTCAATACGTTGAAGAATCGACCTCCTACCCAGCCTTTTGTTCCACCAAGTATATTTTGACCCCATAAAACCAGCATCAATAAGAGACGATACCTGAATAGTATCTGAGAATTCCCTCACCTTGTTTGGAGTTACCGGGGCACCACCCAACTTATCCTCTTGATCAAGAACAGCATTAAAATCACCAATAACCATCCACGCTAACGTAGTAGAGCTCATATTAATAAGGTCATCCCATAACACCCGTCGCTCATACTTGTTACAAAGAGCATGAACACAGGTGACAAGAACAGGAGAAGGCCATAGAACATGAGAAATCTGAACAGTAAGAGCTTGGACACTATCATGAATAATTTGACAAGTAAAGCCATGTTTCCATACAAACCATATTCGGCCACAAGCATTAGAAACACCCCCACTACAATGCAGTTTCCGAACTACAGAAGGGAGAGCAGAAATGTGTTGCTTTGGCTCAAAAATAGCCATAGCCGATACCCCATGCAAACGGAACAACTTATTTATCCTTCTAACCGTGGCTTTGTTAGCAAGGCCACGAAGATTCCAACATAAAACAGCTACCATTGGGAAACAAATTATCCAGAAAAAAAAGAGGGCTTACAGAGCATTAAGAGGGAGGAGAAGCAGATTTGCTACGATGCTTCCTTGCCTTTACAGGAATGAAGCCATCCGAGTCAGCAGAAGGGTTATTTGATATGTTAAAAGGGAGGAATCGGACTTTGTTAGACATGGTTCGATCAATGATGAGTCAAGTTGATCTTCCAATGTCCTTTTGGGGTTACGCCCTAGAAACCGCTGCTTTCACACTAAATCGTGTTCCAACTAAATCGGTTCAAAAGACTCCATATGAGATGTGGAGCGGAAAGAAGCCTTGTCTATCTTTCATGAAGATTTGGGGTTGTGAAGCTTTTGTCAAAAGACTTGTCTCAGACAAACTTGCACACAAATCTGATAAATGTATTTTCGTGGGATATCCTAAGGAAACTAGAGGATATTACTTTTACAACCGTGAGGACAACAAAGTGTTTGTTGCCCGAACTGGTGTCTTTCTAGAGAAAGAGTTTCTCTCCAAAGAAATCAGTGGGAGTAAAATAAATCTTGAAGAAATTCGAGACCCAGAAAATAACATTAAACCAATAGTGGAACAAGAACAAGAACCACAAGGAGTTGTGGAACATGTTCAAAATACACAAGCAACTCGCAGATCTAGTAGGTTACGATCCAAGCCCGAGAGATATGGATTTCTCGTAACGGATAGTAATGAGGTAGAAATCATTAAGAATGATGAACCGTCAACCTACCAAGAGGCGATGTCTTCTCCTGATTCGGACAAGTGGCTTGGAGCCATGGAATCCGAATTGCAATCCATGCAAGACAATCAAGTTTGGAATTTGATTGAAGCACCCGAAGGTGTAAAAACCATAGGATGCAAATGGGTCTTCAAGAAGAAGACTGACATGGATGGGAAGGTGCGTACTTACAAAGCTAGACTTGTAGCAAAAGGTTATAGGCAAGTTCATGGTATTGACTATGATGAGATCTTTTCACCCGTAGCAATGATCAAGTCTATAAGAATTTTGCTTGCCATTGCCGCATATCATGACTATGAAATATGGCAAATGGACGTCAAAACCGCTTTCCTGAATGGAAAACTCCAAGAGGATGTGTATATGACACAACCAGAAGCTTTTGAACAAGATTCTAAGGTATGCAAATTGCAAAGATCCATCTATGGATTGAAGCAAGCTTCTAGGAGTTGGAATCTCCGTTTTGATGAATCGGTCAAAGAGTTTGGTTTCATCAAGAACGAAGATGAGCCTTGTGTATACAAGAAGATTAGTGGGAGCATAGTGCTATTCCTTATTTTATATGTGGATGACATATTGCTCATTGGAAACGACATTCCTACACTTCAGTCTGTGAAGACTTGGTTAGGAAAGTGCTTCGCAATGAAAGATATGGGTGAAGCCGCATATATTCTTGGCATTAAGATCTATAGAGATAGATCAAGGAGGCTACTTGGTTTAAGCCAAAGTACATACATTGACAAGGTCATTAGAAGATTCCGTATGGAAAATTCTAAGAGAGGCACATTGCCCGTGTTACATGGAGTTTCTCTAAGCAAGACTCAATGTCCTAAGACAAACGATGAGCGTGAGAAAATGAATGATGTTCCATATGCTTCGGCAATTGGGTCCATCATGTATGCCATGATTTGTACTAGGCCGGATGTATCTTATGCTTTGAGCATGACAAGTAGATACCAATCCGACCCTGGCGAAAATCACTGGATAGCTGTAAAAGCGATTCTTAAGTACTTGAGAAGAACTAAAGACTCGTTTTTTGTCTATGGAGGAATGGAAGATGATCTCGTTGTAAATGCTTACACGGATGCAAGCTTCCAAACCGACAAAGATGATAGCCGATCGCAATCGGGTTTTGTGTTTATGTTAAATGGTGGAGCTGTAAGCTGGAAGAGTTCCAAGCAAAGTACAACCGCTGATTCTACAACAGAAGCAGAGTATATTGCTGCATCGGATGCTGCAAAAGAAGCTGTTTGGATTAAGAAGTTCATAACTGAACTTGAAGTGGTTCCTAGCATTGCTAATCCAATAGACCTTTATTGCGATAATAATGGTGCTATTGCTTAAGCAAAGGAACCAAGAGCACATCAGAAATCCAAACACATACTTAGGCGTTTTCATATCATTCGAGAGATCGTTGATAGGGGAGACGTAAATATATGCAGAGTACCTACTGATGACAATGTTGCGGACCCGCTGACAAAGGGACTTCCACAAGCTAAACATGATGGTCATGTTAGGTCCATGGGTATTAGATACATGGGAGATTGGGCCTAGGGCAAGTGGGAGATTGTTGGTAGTGGTGCCCTAGGCACGTTTAATAAACGTTGTAATTGTTATCATTTATTTCATATCAATAAAGAGATGTTTTTGATTATTATTATTGTTCATGTTTACTTGTAATTGTTATCATTTATGTGGATAACTTTCTTTGCTTGCATGTTGCCATTCATGTGGGTTCCACAGACTCCTTGATGGACTTGGTCCATGATTTCTATGGCTTCATGCTCATCAGCACAGAGTAGACACTTCTCGTGATGTTTCTTATAGAGGCGATCACCTATAATCACGAATTGGGCGGCGAATCTTTTGAGAGCTATTTTTGCTTTAGGTGATGTGTCTAGTGGGAATGTTATATCTAGGAGGAAACGCTATACGTCGTAATACCATGGTTTATTGTCCAAGGTATTAACGCAAACAGAGTCACACGCCTCTTTGTAGTCATGCAAGTTTATGATCGAATGATAAGCAGGAGTCGTTCATCTCGCGATTTTGAAGGTTTTGACTTCAGTCCAATCGGGAATCTCCACAAGTGATACTAGCATGGCTAGTGAATCTTCCAAGCGGTTCTTATCTCTAGGAAGATAGTAGAAAGTGACTTCTTTGAATTTTCTGACCAAGTCTTGGAGATGGTCATTGTATTTCTGAAGTGTAGGATCTTGTACCTTCCACTTTTTGAGTGACTAATAAATTATGAGTTGTGAATCTCCGTACACCTCTAGTTCGGTCATATTTCTTTCTAAGGCTGCTTCAAGCCCCGCTATGTAAGCTTCATACTCGGAAATGTTGTTAGTGGCCTCGAAGTCAAGGCGGATTGCGAGTGGAGTATATAAACTTGAGGGATCTACTAGTAACATGCCGATACCATAATCTCATTTATTGGCTGCGCCATCGAAAAATAACTGCCACTTATTTTCTGCTATTGCCATGATGTCCTCATCAGGGAATCGCGGGTCTTCCCCCTCGCTTCATCGTATGGAAATTTAGCCAAATGATCAGCAAAGACTCTTCCTCTTACGGATTTTTTTGTGATGTAAGTGATATCATACCCTGCGAGCATAAAGTACCACTTAGCTATTCTAGAGGAGACATGTGATTTCTCGAAGATGTACTTCATCAGATCCATTCGGGCAATCAGTTGCACGGGAAATGCTTCCATGTACGGCTTGAGCCTCTCAGCCACCCATACCAGTGCAGCACACGACTTTTCTAATGAGAAGTAGTTCAATTCAGCCCCTTGAAAGCGACGGCTGACAAAGTAGATGGCATTCTCTTTCTTTGAGCTGGGTTGCTCTTGTGCTAGGATAGCCCCTAGTACAGTGTCATTGATTGTAAGGTACATGATCAACGGTTTTTCTTTATGCAGTGGACCAATACAGGAGGATTAATCAAGTATTCTTTGACCTTTTCGAAGGCTCCTTGACACTCTTCGTCCATTCTAAGGATGCATTCTTCTTGAGGAGTTTGAAAATGGGTTCGCACATTGTCGTGAGCTGATTGATGAAACGACTAATGTATTGAAGGCGACCCATGAATCCCTTTACTTCTTTCTGCGTCTTAGGTGGAGGCATGTCAACGATGGCTTTTATCTTAGTGGGGTCAGCTTCTATACCATGCTCGGTTACCATGTACCCAAGGACTTTTCCTTTCACTACCCCAAATGTGCACTTGGTTGGATTAAGCCTCATCTTGTGGTGTCTCAACCTTTCGAAGAATTTTCTAAGGTTAACAAAGTGTTGTCCATCGGAGCCTTTAGAGTGTATGATCATGTCACCAACGTACACCTCTATCTCCTTATGTATCATGTCATGGAATAGCGCAGTTACAGCTCTCTGGTAAGTGGCTCCGGCATTCTTGAGTCCGAATGGCATGACTGTATAACAGAACGTCCCCCATGGTGTGGTAAACGCCGTCTTATATTGATCCTCTTCAGCCATAAGGATTTGATAGTACCCAGCGAATCTGTCTACGAATGAACAGACTTCGTACTTCACAGTATTGTCGACCAGCATGTCTATATTGGGGAGAGGAAAGTCATCCTTTGGAGATGCTCTGTTGAGGTCAAGGAAGTCTATGCAGACATGAACCTTTCCATTTGCTTTGGAAACTTTCACAGTGTAAGCCAACCAGGTTGGATACTCTATCACTTTAATGAACCCTACACTCAAGAGTTTCTCTATCTCTTGCTTGACTTGTACCGACCACTCGGGTTTAATTCTGCGGAGTTTCTGTTTGACTGGCTTCGAATCAGGAAGCAGCGGTATCTTATGTTCAACAATCGAATTGGATAGCCCTGGCATATCTTTGGAGGACCATGCGAACACATCTACGAATTCTTGGAGAAGGGCTATGAGGGATTGTCGGTCTTCCCCCTTGAAGAAACTTCCAATCTTGGTCTCTTTCGGATCATCGTCCGTCCCCAAATTAACTGTTTGCATTTCTTCGGCATCAATAGGAGCATTTCCGCCATGATTACCTACTTGCTTATTAATTTCTTTTAAGATTTGTTCGTTTTCTTGATCTATCTCATCATATGACTCATTATTATCTAATTCGTTAGAGTTATTAGTTAATTCATCATTCATGACGCTTGTAATCTCAGGATACTCAGAAAGATCTAAGTTTTCATTAAGAAAGTAGAGGAATATACGTTCCACGATGGCATCCAAGTCCTCTTGGGTGAGATCATCGGTAGTGGTATCTGATTCTAAGGTAAGAGTTACAAATTTTCTCTCCCTATAGGGATAGGGGGTGCATCCTAGCTCTTTGATCAGGAAGTCTTCACTTGCTATGGGTCCCCCAGTTGTGTACCACGTCTTGATGGGCTCGTCACACTTCTTGATGAGCTTGATGTAGTCTTGCTTTGGAGCGTCCCCCTTGTCTATTGCATTGATCTGAGTGTCCTCTAGCTTGCAAAGGTTGAGAAATTGGCGCAGTAGGTCTTTTCCCAAGATAAAGTCCCATTCGCTGAATGCTTTGGCCTTGGTACCCCCTAATGCTCGAGGTAGCCACAAGAATTGTATCGGTTCTTTTTCAAGTGAGTACAGATCATAGTCATTGAAGATCTCAAAGCCCGGTTGTTTCTTCCCCTATGGTCGATCCATGGTTCAGGAAACATGAAGTATGGCAGGTTTTCCCCCTCGCGTACAAAGAACCCATTTAGCATCTTTCGATAGGGTGATGCTATTGGCACTATGTATGAAGTCCAATCCCTTTCTTCATTAGGGATGTTCTTGAGTAGTGACTCGTACCCTAGACCATACTCAGGGGGATATAGAATGACGGGTGGTGGTTCTTTTATCCCTTGTAAGTCTTTGCCAAGTCCGAGACTGGGGAAGTATCCTTCTTTTAGCATCATGTTAAGCACGGGGCGTGTTCCAGAGAATGGAATTGCCTTCGAGTAGTCATTCTCATTGCGCACTTCTATCATCTCTACATTACTTTTCTTTTGTAAAAGACAACAATGTAGAAAACTTGAAAGAAATTGACTATTACTAAAAAAAGTTGAAACAGATAGGAGGGCATGCTCTCACCCACAATGTTTCTCGGGTGAGTAGGATCCCTTTTTATTCTAGAAAGAAAGAAAATAAACAACTAGTCTATTGAAAGGAAAGAAAAGAAACAACTAGTCTATTAAATTTCTAACTAATAAAGCGGAAAAGAAGCGGGAGACTTGGACTTTTCATTCTTCAAAACAAGGCCGATTCCAGCGCCTATCAATTGGAGAGTTCCTTGGTCTATAAGATCTTGGATCTTGTCCCTTAGATTGTTGCACTTGTCAGTGTGATGACCACTGCATTGGTGATAGTAGTAGCAGTATAAGTGTAAGGCTTTTCCTGCTCCTTTGTATTTAGGCTTGTATCCCTTCATTGGCGTGAGTTTACCCTCCCTTTTGAGTTCGCGGAATACTCTTCCAAGCCGGATGCGACTCAAATAAGCCCTTTGGGGCTTGGGTTGGAGGCGTTGGATGATGCCTTGGTAGTGATCCCTCATGACATCGAGGTGGTGGCGCTTTTCTTCCTCCATTTGTTCCTTGAGGTCATTATAGAGTAGGTTAATGCAATGACCCACTTCTTCATTGATGGCCTCTTCTTTGCTGTCTTCTAAGTCGTGGGCTCTTTTGACAACAGCGTCGTACCATGTACTCATTTGATTATACTCGGCTTGCAACATCTCGAGCTTGCCATCATCGATCATTTTCTCAATTCCATTCCTTTTCATTTTTTTCGTTGCGTTGTTTGACTTGGTCATCAACGCCTCGGCTGTGGGCATAATAAGAGGCATAATCGAGCCCTCTGAAGCGGAACTCTTGTACAATGTTGATTTCCAGGACTTCGCCATTGGGCAAACCTTCCTTCCATCCTCCAGTAGCTTCCATTTTGAAGCAAAGGTTTTGGGAGATCTCTCGGAGAGACATTTCTTTGCGAGCAGGCATTGTGTTGGGAGTATGGAGCTACTTTGCTGATTCGGATGGACCTAGAGTTCAGAGATCGTGTCAAATCCAGGCTGGGGTCCCAACAAGTCAGTTTTTTACGGGATTCAAGGTGACCAAATGGCAGAAACACATATAGAGGGAGGATGTCTCGTACGAGGCATCCAGCCTGACAGTCAGATTACAGTTTTTAATCCTATTTGGTCGGACGGAAATTAATCCATTTTGATGGTTACTATCTAGTTCATCCTGGAACAGTGGATTCTGTCACCCTAGAATATGAGCCCCTTGTTTTTCACCTGTATTGCACTCTCCCAAACGGACAATTCGGGCAAAGGTCTCATATTCTCATCGGAATCCACCATTCGATTAGCCAAACCTAAGTGATTCCGTAATTGTTTTGTACTTTGTTAAACAACACATTTAATGCAATCAAACCTTATGAATTCTTGTAAGGGACAACCGAAAGGACTTTGTCAAACACAGGATTTTGACGGCAAAAGAGACTAGACCCGAATCCTCATAGAAAAATTCTCAATTTTGCCATCGCGATCCTTTGTCCAACAATTTTCCGAAGGGACACTCATCAAGAATTCATGAAGGGAGTATTATAGATTGTAGAAGAAGCGTTATCTTGGGTAAAGATTAAAACAACCCTAAGAATCGAACCGACCGGTCTCAAGGAGTGTCCTATTGACTATTATGTATGCATGAGGTTGATGCAGGGCTTACGGATAAGACTTCCCATGAACACAGTCAAAGAGCGTGTCACGGAGTGGGTACACCATCTTTGGAGAGACCGGCAAGGAAATGCTGACCGACATCCGTCCTCTGATTGGGACCCGGGTTATAGGGTATGTAGTGAAATTATTCTACATGTGTGCACGTGTGTGAGAGTCATGTTCTAGGTGTCAAGAGGAAAATAGAAAGTTTTTTTTTTTTTGAAAACAAAACAAAAAACATGCAATGGCCGGGCCAAGTGGCTACCTACGTTTCCCTCTTGTGGAGGAACTCAGACCTTTGTAGTTCATACATAAAGCATAACATAAGTAAAGCAGAGAAATTCAAGATTGCAAATACTCCTGCAAAACAGAGGTTAGCTTTGTAGGGTTTCCTAGTAACATGTGCAGCGGAATTAAGCATTTAAAATTTCATGAAACCCAAAGCCCGTAGATTCATTCATATGATTATATCAAATACATGCATAATGAATACTAGAATACTAACCCTTGATGCCTTTGATTTTATTGCAACCTTGAATCTTGGTGAAGACTAGAAAGCTTGATCACGAACAAAATCAGGAACACGAACTTTGAAGATGATAAGCTTTACCCTCTATCGGTATCCACATCACGAATGAATATCAAGAACACTTGATCTTGGTTGCTAGACTGAATTGTGAAATACGCTTTCACAATTATAAGAACTATATGGAATTTATGTGATGATGTTCTTGTTCTTCAATCTAGGGATCTCTTAAAACAAGAAAATAATCATCTCAAACTCTTTGGAGGCACTCACAATGTTATGGACTGATTAGGGCAACTAGAGGGTGTTTAAATACTTGTTTAGCCTATTCCAAATAGGTAACAAGTGACTAAACCCGCAAGAAAATAGAACAGGAAAAACCCAAGTCAAAACAGGACTAGGTCCGCCCGGGTATGCAAGTGGGTCCGGCCAGATCCAGGCTTGGTCTGACCGGGTACTTAACTTGGTCCGCCCGGGGCAATAGGTGGTCCGGCCGGGTCCTTAACAAGGTCTGCCCGGACCTACCCCTTTTTCCAGATTTCCACTTTTCTCCTCTAAAGTCCTAAAATCCCTCAAAGGCCCTTCGACCCAAATTCCAATTAAGTCCTTTATGATTCGTTCTATTTGTGTGTGACCCTATAGGATTACACTAAGTTGGCAATGGGTTCAATCATAAACCCATAAGATATGATTATGTTCTAGGAAACTGTCATACCTACCCAAATAGTGTAACTATATACAAGCTTGCATTCCTTTATAGAACATGTCACAATCCCTTTGTCCCCGATGTCATTGAACACAAGTCATGGTCAACAAGTCAACTTGTATTGTTCAATACTTTCTCGATACCGAATATGTTGATAATCCAAATGACATTTGTTGGTCCCAAAGGGCAACAAGGGTATGAAAAATAGCTAGAGGGGGGGTGAATAGCTGTTTTAAAATTCTTTTCGTACCCTTGATAAACTCAATTGCAAATGCGCACTTTATCAAGTAAGCGTTATGATATGCGCCTAAGTGAGTTAGTGAAATGCACAGCGGAATTTAGTAATGTAAATAGGCGCAAAGTATGATAAAGGGGGCGCACACACACTCTAAGTATTTTGGCTCAAAGTGGGTGAAATAAGAAACTAAGGCAAATGAGTTAACAACACAACACAATTCAGTTCAATCAATCTACAATGAGTAAACAAGCAAATAGTGAGTGAAGATAATAACTTGAAAGTAAATGACAAGATAATAACACAAGCTATTTGGAGAGGTTTGATCAATGAAAGATCTACGTCCTCTACCAAGATGGTTAGTCTTGGATTTCTAATGGAGATCTTATATAATGAGTAAGTGTTACAAATTACAACTTTTGAGCTTCTACACTAACTCAAGATCTAATATTCTATGAATGAACAAATCCAAAACAATAACCGGTGTATCTCTAAAAGAAGGATCTAAGTGATCAAACTTAAAGAGGTGCGTGTGTGATTTTAGTATCAAGGCTCTTTAGATCTTTATGATTTAGAGCACAATGAAACTAAAGTGTTATAGCTTGAAGATCTGGGCTAAGGATGAAGGTATGAAGATGTTCTTGAGGAATTCTGGAAAAACAAAGGCAATCTTCAAATCTTCAACAAATGCTTTGAGAGAGAAATTCTTGAAATTCTTAGCAAAACTCAGCAACTTGAAAATGTTGAAGTTATGGGGTATTTATAGTGAACTTCCAAAAACTAGCCGTTGGAGATCCTTGTGGATAAGATGAGCTGTCGCTCGTTGATTGTGGAGCATGCATATATTATGGCCATTTTGACACTCAACATAAATGTGACCGTTGTGGACACGTGTCAACAGATTAGGCGCATATGCATCTTTTAACCACCGTTGGATCATTGGCGTAATTTGAATTCTCTTCAAGTCTTTGAATCTTCAATAAATCACTGAGTGTTGAATAAACACTTTGAGGCGCGTTGAGCCAAGAGGCGCATAGAGAATGCGCGCGCTAAGGCATATGAGGCGCATGGCGCGTATGATCAAAATGAGGCGCATAGCATTTCTTAGAAGAATGCTTATATGCGCGCGCTAGAAGGCACATGGCGCATAGGCGCATAGGCGCATGGCTCAACTTAAAATGTGATTTTCTTGAATCTAGATCTTCTTGCCTTATTTCTAAGCCTATTCTATAACAATGGACAGCCTAAAAAATGAAGTATAAATACTTCTTACATGTGGGTTTAAAGTCCATGAAATAAAACTTAGGTGATGGATCAATCAAATCTAATAAATCCTATTACATTAAAACTGAGATATATGTGGGCATACCCAACAATCTCCCCCTATTTGATTGATGCCATTACCTACTATATCAAGAACAAACATTATACTTGATAAAAACATGTTCAAATAAATAACTTTGATAAATCATGTCTCAAGCACACACTAGTCCAATATATAGATTTCTAATCTATTCCAATAAGGATAAAGCATTACATATGGAAAGATAGAAACAACAGTTTAACACATTCAAAATGATGTATGAATTTTAGTTTTGAAATGTGTTTAAACCAAGTTTAAACTCAATGCATGAAAGTATGAAACAATTCAATATGATGCATATGAATTTAAACAATATTCATTGTTCTACAAACAAGGAGTTTGAGTGAACAAGGTTTGATAATAAGTGATGCATTGTTCTCATTAAAACTTGGGGTGTAGGAGTTACAGATTACAAGTTTTGAATAGAACAAAAACAAAAGGTGCTAAAACAAGTAAGCACTAAAACACTAACACAAAAAAATAGTTTCTATCACAAAAGATCCTAAAAACTTACAATCAAAAATAGAAACTAAGGGTTGGGAGGCGCGTCATCGTCCTTCAATCCTTCAACGATCTCTGAAACGGAGCGCTGAATTTGCTTTGCAAGCTGATGACTACGGTTCACTAAACCATGAGTGTCCGTGACGCCGTCTCTGATGTAGCGCAAATGACCAACATTGATGTTTTGATATTCATCAATGGTGCGTTGAGTAATGGCTTGCTGTTGAGCGACATTTTCTGCAACGTTCTGAAAGTTTTCTTCAATGGCAGCCTGCGCTGAAACAATGTCAGAGGAAATCCTATCTGAGCGCCTGTCTGCAATAGAATGCGCGGCGTTGAAGTGGGTGACAACTAATTCCTTCAAAACTTCAATCTTTGAAAGTAGGGAATTAATGTCAACATGCGCGCTAGGAGCAGGAGCAGAGCTGGAAGAGGGCGCATGAGATCCATTCGCATGTGAATCGGGCGCAATTGGAGCAGCGCTTGGTTCATCAATTGGTTCTGCGCCATAGACAGATAGTCCCAGGATTTGTAGCTCATCCTTAACTTCTTTGAGTTTATCAACAACACTCAATAACTTATGGCTATCTCCAGCCACCATTTCAAACAGTTTCCTTATATCACCCGCTATGTTCAACTCTACTTCCTTTATAGCGTTTATAAAATCTTGGCCATCGGTGAGTTGGATGCCAGCGCTAATTCGCTCATGAAGGGAAGCAAGAGTACCTTTGAATAAATCGTTCATCTGATCAATAGCATCATTCCACTGTTGAGGGGTCAGGAAATGTTTGTCCTTGATGTTGGCATCTATGCGCTTTATCTCCCCCTTAATGGCAGCAATCTCATCAGCCTGCTGGGTAAGCATTGAAGTATGAAGCTCTAATTGTGAGTTCATTTGAGATTGGCCTTGCTGTAGTTGCTGCAGAAGAGAAATAACCACACTCATATCAGGAGTGGGAGGAGGAGGCGCATGAGTAGAGGGGCGCATCGGAGGAGTAGGAGCGTGGGGAGGAGATGGAAGATACTCTGCACTTGAAGAAATTTCTTCAGGTTGAGGCGCAGGAGCCTTTGGGCGCACTGAAGATTGTTTGCGCCTTAAAGGTTCTGGCTCCCCCCGAGGTTGATCCTCATTATCTTCCTCACCAAATAAATCTGCAGAGATTTTATCTTTGAGTTGTTGACGATCAGAAGATGGTGTTGGTGGAGGCGCATGAACGGTTGGAGGCGCATCGGGAGCAGGCGCGCGTGCATCAGCGCTAGACCCTGCGCCTTTGCGCCTTTCAGATTTAGATAAATCAGCAGCCTGTTTCAATCTATATTCTTCATCTCTTTTCTTCTGCGCTTCCAGTCTACTGGCTTCTTTAACGCGTTTCAGCTCTTTTTCTTCTTCAGTGTTGGTTCTGGGGCGCTTAGCAGGTCTGCTTGGTTCTTCAGCAATCCCTTTGCCTTTAACTGCGTCAGGAGCAGGTCTAGATTCGGCGCGTGGCGCTACTGTAGGTTCTTCTTCACCATCTGCGCCAGCTGCTTCTTCATCAGAATCAGTGGCTTCATCAACCAACTGAGCGCCTTTCACCCTTGGCTCGCGCTTGGCCATGCACTTTCTGCGCCTTTTCATCACTAAACTGTCCTTACCAAAAATAGGGACATCAGTGGTTTGGTAGGATGGGTTCTGAGCAAGGAAATTTGCAAGAGCAGGATAGGAGAGAAAGATCTTGGTTAGAATACGGCAGTGAGTCTTGAACTTCGTCTTTCCCTCAGCCTTGTTTTTATTGTACTTGTCAATCTGGTCCTGAAGATTTGTGAATAAGATACGAGGCCAGTTGAGGATGGTCTTTGCCATAATAGTAGCTGTATATTCCCACTGCTCCATAGTAAATCTGTTGACATTTCCAGTTTTGAAGATAATGGAAGTGCTAACTAGATGCGCAATATGCGCCAATAAATCACCACCATCTCTAATTTCCACAGTTTTGATATTGTTTTGAAGAGTAGGGATCTTGAGAAGAGAGCGCGCCATAATATTTTGAGCAGCGTCTAAATAAGAACTGATTTTGCCAGCAACACTCAAAGGGCCAGTTGAGTTGAAGTTGACAATCTTTTTGATAGTGCCAGCAGACATAGTGATTTCAACATCTTGAACCACTGCGCGTATTCGATAGCGCACCATCCCTTCTACATCAGTTGGAATTTCCACAAATTTTGCTGTGGAGAAGAATTCATCAACTAGGAGCGGTGAGTAGAAAGGTTGCTCCAGAGTGAATAAGGGAAGGAGTCTAGCAAGTCTGATATATTCCATAACATCTACACCCATGGGATCAGCAGCTAGCTCATTTAAATCAAAGGTTTCACCAGGTCTGAAATTATTGAGATCTTGAAAAAGATAAACATTGAAAGGAATTAGTGTGAATCAGGCGCATAGAATCATAAATAAGCAAAGTGAGGACTAGGCGCATACAAAATTTTAGGCGCATAAAATAATTAGGTGCAGAGAGTCATGGGCGCATAAGAGAGCACAGTGAGTCAAGGCGCATGATTATAGTAGGCGCATGAAATTATGAGGCGCATAGAAATACAGGGCGCATATTTATGGTTCTATGAAATATACTAAGAAAATTTGAACATAAAAATTGACTAAGTATGAATTTGGGGCGCATAGAAAGTGTAGGCGCATAATGATATTAGGCGCATAAAGGATTGAGGCGCAAACACAAGTAGGCGCAAGAATTACTTTGAGGCGCATAATATCAATGTGCGCATAATCATACTAGGCGCATGAATTCATATATAGGCGCATTACTATGTAGAAATTTAAACTCAGTATAAAAAAAATTCACAAACACATGCAAACATACATATGCAAGTTTTCAGAATCAAAACGTGAAAATTTTGAAAAAAAAGTTTTGAAAATTATGAAACCCAAGTCAAGCAAAAATAATGAAGAACACGAAGAACATGCCTTGAGTGCTCGAAGAATACCAAGAACACCAAGAACACATAATTCGTGAAACTTCACCAAATCAAGCATACAATATATCAAAATGACCGCACGAAGACAAGGATAACAAAAATGTAAAACAAAACAAGTAAAAATCAACAACGAATCCAGTAAATGGATTCAAAGAACCGAAAAACCGAAAAGTCAAAAATGGAAAATCTTCAGATTTGCGAAATATAATGACTTGATCGTTGAAAAGTTTAGCTATAAAGACTCGAAATCATGAAACGAACATAACCTAACAAACGATTTTGAAAACGGATCACCGAAGCAAGATTAAACAAAAGAAATGCAATTTCGGGTTTTTGAAAAAGACCGAAAAACAGAAAATGACGAAACAGAAAAAATTGCAGAAATTTAAAGAGTTTTAGAGTGTAAGAATCCATACCATTTCGTCTTGTGTAGATTTCGAAGCTTTCTTAGGACCCATAAATGATATATATAAAGAAAAATAGAGAAGGAGAAGATGAATATTTGGAGATAGAGAAACGAGAGAGAGAGAGAGAGCAGAGAGAGACGGAGATATAGACTGGAAGAGAGAGAGAGAGTTGGTAGGGGGTGTAGGGAAAAGATGGAGTTGGTGAGAGAGAGAGAGAGAGAGAAGGGAAGTATATATATAGGTTATGATTAAAAAATTTGCACTGATATGGAAATAATAGGGTTAAAATTTAAAAAGATAGGAAGTTGAAAGGATGTGCATTTATGAGGGGTTTTATGATTTCGGCTCATCATGACAGGAAGGTACGGCGCATTTATGAGGGTTTTTGTGATTTGAAGAACATTAAATGCAGAATGACATAAAGTGTCATGATGTGACATATTGGGTAAAAGAAAAACTGCTCCACTTTCCCTTTAAGTGTATGAGTAATTTTGACTAATTTTTGCACAAACACCAAAAACATCTATTTTGGTGTAAGTTTGGGGTGCAAGAAATATATCCCCAGAAAAATAAAATTTTGAAAAACGTAAAACGAGGGAAAAATTAATTGCACAAGTACCCTTGAACAATTAATGGAATGTCAAAAGACAAAAATTCCTATAATAAATGATGGGAATTTACGTACCTGGTACTTGTGAAAATTTAATACCTTCAATTATTGAAATAATAAGTATGGTAGCATTGATTGAGCTGCAGAAGTAAATGCGCGCATGAAGGGGCGCATTACTCATCAAGGTTTGTAGCTCTCCTTGTACGAACACCAACTTGTAGATCACCGATGATATTAGCAATTGGGTGACCTCTAACTTCACGAATTTCAGGAGGTAAGTTAGGTTGAGTCGTAGTAACTTGAAGGTCTTCAATTGGTACATCTTCACCAGATTCAAAGTCATTAAAATTTGGGGGTTGAACTGGCTCAGAATCGAAATTTGGGTTAACACCAGATGCAGCAGTAGAAATAGGCGCGTGAGTGGAATCATGAGGCGCATCATTGGAATGAGGCGCAATAGAGGATTCACCAGGCGCATTATAAATTGGATTAGGCACATTTGATGTAGATGGATTTCCTTGTGTTGATAGATTCTGATCTTGAGTGGGCGCAACATGAATAGGAGCACCTGTATCATTTAACTCAACAGAATCATCAGCAACATTTGGAGCCAAATGTGGCTCAAGGAGAGAATGTTCATCAAACGTAACATGTACATATTCAACTATCACTAAAGTAGATCTATTAAAAACACGAAAAGCTTTAGAGTGTTTGGCATACCCAACAAAAATACCTTCGTCGGCTTTGGCATCGAATTTACCTCTATGTTCGTTTCCGTTGTAGAGGATATAACATTTGCAACCAAAGATCTTGAAGAATGCAATGTTGGGAGTTCTACCACGCCAAAGTTCATACGGAGTCTTGTTGTGAAGTTTGTTGATGAGGGAACGATTTTGAGTAAAACACGCAGTGTTGATAGCTTCTTCCCAAAAGTATTTAGGCAATTTTGCTCCAGCTATCATCGTCTTTCCCGCTTCAATCAACGTCCTATTCTTTCTTTCAACAACGCCATTTTGTTGAGGGACTCCGGCGGTTGAAAAGTTGTCATCTATCCCATGATCTTCACAATATCGAGCAACACCATTGTTTTTGAATTCTGTTCCATTGTCGGATCGAACACTAACGATGTCATCTTCTTTTTGGGTTTGGAGCAGTCGAAATAAGGTAGTGAGAATATCATAACAATCATCTTTTGTAATCATCATCTCCACCCATGTATATCTTGAATAATCATCCACCACAACTAGAGTATACTTGTTTCTTTTAATACTTGCTGTGGTAACTGGTCCAAATAGATCAATGTGAAGCAGTTGCAAACATCTAGAAGTTGAAGGATTTGACTTGCTTGAAAATGACTGCTTCGGTTGTTTGCCAAGTTGACACGCGGCGCACTTTTTGTCATGATGATCAGCAACCTTGGGAAGTCCTTTGACAAGATTATTCCTGCTGAGTTTAGATAGATATTTGAAGTTCAAGTGACTTAAGCGCTTGTGCCACAGCCAACTATTTTCGTTCACACTTTTTGCTACAAAACAAAGATTAGTACTAGAGTTCATACTATGGAAATCAATAATATAAATATTTGTCTTATGATATCCTGTGAGTAAGATAGCTCCAGTTTTGCCATTCTTGATAAGACATTGCGTTGAAGTAAAATGACATTCTAATCCTTTGTCGCAGAATTGAGATATGGATAATAAGTTGTGCTTGAGCCCTTCGACGAGTGAGACTCTTTCAATGCACACTTTGTCTTTCTTGAGCTTTCCATATGCTACAACTTGACCTTTGTTATTATCACCAAATGTTACTGAGGGACCTCTTTCTTCATGGACATCTTCTAATAAGGATTCAGCCATGAAACAAAGAACCTGAAATATAGACATTTAAGCAGGTCCCCTTTATTCCTTTTGGGTCCTAGGGTTAGCAACTTTTGACAACCCACTCTTGCTTGACCTTAGGATTTTTACGTCCTTTGGCATTGGGAGTGAATCGCAAAAGGCATTCCACGGCCTTGTGTCCTGAACAATCACAAATGGAACAATGATGAAAGCCACCAATCACGTGAGTTTTCACAAACTCTTTACTTTTCTTGGGGATGGCATTCTTCTTTGGGTCAGATGAACTAGCCTTAACAAAATCTTTCTTTTGAAATTTTGGAGCGCTTTTTCTTGGAGGGCGCATAAGGCTAGGAGGCGCACGGCGATGAGGCGCGTGGCTCTTAGGCGCATAATGAGCACTCGGAGAAGGAGCGCGCCTATTTTCAGGAATGATTTTGCTAGGAGATGGTTCATCTGTAGCTATATCTTTCCCTTTAGCATTCCCAAATTGCTTCGTTGGGTAGACATAATGGAATGTTTATCTCTTGACTTTTTCATGTCCTTTACCCATTGAATTAGAATGTTTTTCCTTGGGAATTTCAAAAGTTTGCTGGTTAGTAAATTCACGAGTTAAGCACCTATTTGGTCCTTAACCTATTGAGTTGTTTTCCTTTTGGTCCTTAACCTATTTTGGTTTTCCTTTTGGTCCTTGATGTACCTAGTTGCAGGATAAAGTGGTCCTTAACCTATTTTAGTTTTTCTTTTGGTCCTTGATGTACCTATTTGCAGGACAAAGTGGTCCTTGACCTATTTTGGTTTTCCATTCGGTCAACAAGCCATGTCGACGATTTTAAGGACCACTTTGTCCGGCAAACATCAAGGACCAAAAGGAAAACTAAAATAGATTAAGGACCACTTTATCCTGCAACTAGGTATATCAAGGACCAAAAGGAAAACCAAAATAGGTTAAGGACCAAAAGGAAAACAACTCAATAGGTTAAGGACCAAATAAGTGCTTAACTCAGTAAATTCACTATCTCTTTCAGCACAGACATCACATTTAAAGTTGTCACTAGTTGATGAGAATCCCAAGCCACTTTTATCACCACTGACTTTTTGGGACTCAAATATATTCTCCATAGTGACACGAGAATTGGACCACTCATTTGTAATCTTTTTAAGATCAGTAATTTGAGCAACCAATTCATCGTTTTGAACTTTAAGAAGTGAGTTCTGTTCTGTTAGAAAAGTGTTTTTAACAGTAAGAGGAGTCATGCTCTTTATCTTCTCCTTATGGAGGGTGAGTTCAGATTTAAGTAGAGATTTCTCGGTCTTAAGCTGGGAAATTTCATCACATGATAGTGCTAAAGCTTCCTTCATACTATCAAATCTAGTGATTACCTTTTCAGCCTTCTTGAACAATTTTTCTTGTTCAGCAATCACTTCATCATCATTGATTTTGGAGATTGGAGAAGTTGGTTCAACTTGAGGTCTAATGTATGCTCCGTTTCTCAATTTGTTCCTTGCACCAAGATCACATCGTGAGAATAACAATCCACCATCGCTTTGAGCCGGAGTGAGAAATCCTTGTTCAACGAGCTCGCTGATGGTTGGTCCTTTCTTCCTTTTCACTTCTTGAAAACCTGCAGATTTCTTGATAGGTTTATTCAAGGAATTCATATCAGGAACATCCTTGGAGAAGTCATCATCAGAATCATAAGTATCAACTTCATCATCATTTGCCATCAAACAAACGAGTCCATCATCGGAATCTTCATCGCTCTCATCTGAGTCTGTTTCAATCCAAGTGTTCTGCTCATTTGCTGGTGCTTCTTCTTCAGCAATCATTCCCTTGTGACGAGTGAACTTGGGAGTGAATTTGGGAGTATGGCTGCTCTTCTTCTGCATATATTCAAATTTGGGGATCGGGCAGCTTGATGCAAAATGTCCGGGTTTCCTGCAATTAAAACAAACAAGATCTTCTTTTCTTTTTGAATCACTGCTCCTTGTAAACTTTTGAGGAGCTTTGCTAGTAGATCCTTGAAATTTGTTGGTTGAGCCGGGTCTTGAGAATTTTCTAAACTTTTGAAATTTCTTCACAAATAAAGCGAAGTCTTCATCATCCATGTCTAATAGCTCAGAAGTGGAAATTTTGGGATCGGAACTTTTCTTTATTTGCACAGGCGCAGGCGCAGGAGTATGCGCCTCTTCTCTTTGCGCCACCATTGCTATGGATTTTGATTTTCCTTCAGTTTCGCTAATTCGCTGAAGTTTGAGTTCGTAAACTTTGAGATTTGCATAAAGGTTCCTTAATGTCCATACATCTAAAGTTCCAGCGTCTTCAAGAGCGCTAGATTTATGTAGGTATCTTGATCCAAAAGCTTGTAGAAAATTTACATTCAAATCTTTGTTGGAAAACTTCATGCCAAGTGAAATACATAGATTGATAATTTCACAGTAGCGTTCATAAGTTTGCCTCAAGGTTTCACCGGGGAGTTGAGAGAAATTGTTGAATCTCTTTTGTACTTCGTATTTCTTGTTCTCCTTGCAAACCGTGTCTCCTTCTATATGCTTTTCAATAGCATCCCATAGCTCATTAGCAGTAGCACAATGCATGACTTGTTTCATAGCCGTGCTTAGAGTGCTTAGAAGAATGTTTCTTGCTTTGCCATCATTTGCAACTCTTCTAATTTCTTCCTCGGTCCATTCTTCCCTTGGTTTTAGAACTGTAGGTTGAGCAACGTTGGTGCGTGGATTTGGATTCGCCTTCATCGGAATATAAGGTCCATAAACGACGGTGTCATGGAGCCTTTCATCGATTGAGTTGAGATGAGTCAATATGCTGAATTTCCACACGTCAAAATGATCTTCATCAAAGACTGGAACGTGAGTGTAGTTTGCAGTTGCCATAGGTTTTGAGTTTGCCATTTAGAATCGGCACCCAAGCTGTTAAGCTTGAAAAATGAAAATGTTTTATAAAGGTGTTTGCTCTGATACCACTTGTTGGTCCCAAAGGGCAACAAGGGTATGAAAAATAGCTAGAGGGGGGGTGAATAGCTGTTTTAAAATTCTTTTCGTACCCTTGATAAACTCAATTGCAAATGCGCACTTTATCAAGTAAGCGTTATGATATGCGCCTAAGTGAGTGAAATGCACAACGGAATTTAGTAATGTAAATAGGCGCAAAGTATGATAAAGGAGGCGCACACACACTCTAAGTATTTTGGCTCAAAGTGGGTGAAATAAGAAACTAAGGCAAATGAGTTAACAACACAACACAATTCAGTTCAATCAATCTACAATGAGTAAACAAGCAAATAGTGAGTGAAGATAATAACTTGAAAGTAAATGACAAGATAATAACACAAGCTATTTGGAGAGGTTCGATCAATGAAAGATCTACGTCCTCTACCAAGATGGTTAGTCTTGGATTTCTAATGGAGATCTTATATAATGAGTAAGTGTTACAAATTACAACTTTTGAGCTTCTACACTAACTCAAGATCTAATATTCTATGAATGAACAAATCCAAAACAATAACCGGTGTATCTCTAAAAGAAGGATCTAAGTGATCAAACTTAAAGAGGTGCGTGTGTGATTTTAGTATCAAGGCTCTTTAGATCTTTATGATTTAGAGCACAATGAAACTAAAGTGTTATAGCTTGAAGATCTGGGCTAAGGATGAAGGTATGAAGATGTTCTTGAGGAATTCTGGAAAAACAAAGGCAATCTTCAAATCTTTCAACAAATGCTTTGAGAGAGAAATTCTTGAAATTCTTAGCAAAACTCAGCAACTTCAAAATGTTGAAGTTATGGGGTATTTATAGTGAACTTCCAAAAACTAGCCGTTGGAGATCCTTGTGGATAAGATGAGCTGTCGCTCGTTGATTGGAGCATGCATATATTATGGCCATTTTGACACTCAACATAAATGTGACCGTTGTGGACACGTGTCAACAGATTAGGCGCATATGCATCTTTTAACCACCGTTGGATCATTGGCGTAATTTGAATTCTCTTCAAGTCTTTGAATCTTCAATAAATCACTGAGTGTTGAATAAACACTTTGAGGCGCGTTGAGCCAACAGGCGCATAGAGAATGTGCGTGCTAAGGCATATGAGGCGCATGGCTCGTATGATCAAAATGAGGCGCATAGCATTTCTTAGAAGAATGCTTATATGCGCGCGCTAGAAGGTGCATGGCGCATAGGCGCATGGCTCAACTTAAAATGTGATTTTCTTGAATCTTGATCTTCTTGCCCTATTTCTAAGCCTGTTCTATAACAATGGACAACCTAAAAAATGAAGTATAAATACTTCTTACATGTGGGTCTAAAGTCCATGAAATAAAACTTAGGTGATGGATCAATCAAATCTAATAAATCCTATTACATTAAAACTGAGATATATGTGGGCATACCCAACAACATTGATCCAATCAATCCACTTGAGTTTGGCCAAATATTTCATCAACATCATTCTATGAGGGGCCCAAGCTTGACATCTCTCCGAAGAGGGACAAATCCAACTTAGCTTATTATTCTTCCCTACGTGAATCCGATTATGCCAATCATACCCTTTATAACTTCCTGGTTAAAGGTAGCGTTTGAATATATCAAACATAATGTTCATCAAGTGGAAGACTATAATAACTTCATGTCTAAGGATTCAAATGACATAACTAATATGATATCTATATATGACATTGACCATGACATAAATCTCATACAGCGGGTCATGTCCAGTACCTTGTTCCAAACAAGTACCCATAAATCTAACATGATCATCCCATGATCATTTAGCCTTTATACTAGTGCTTCACAAGTACTAGGGATGGAGATTATTATAAGTAAACATGAATAACAATAATAATCAAAACATCTCTTTATTAATATGAATAAGATGATTACAAACAACGTTTAAATAAACGTGCCTAGGGTACCAACACTAACAAGCTTCATGATATACGGGAAGTTTCTTCGTCGTTAGGAAGCTCCTAAGACTCAGAAATAGAGGGGAGGACAGATTCTGGAATTCTGCTTACGTGCTTGAACCAGACGGAATCCCTTTTTCAAACCAAAAGACCAGTCTGTTGGGCAGAACAGAGATGTCTCGTATGAGACAAAGATACCTCGTACGGGCATCCCAGTCTGGGATCAGAAACAGTACAGAATCTGCAGAATTTTAGAACGATGATGATTTTTTCAACGCAGTTTTAAGCATACCATGCAACTCGGTGAGATTCTTATCCATTCCATGCATGTTATAATTCATCACAAATTGATTATAACACTTA
The DNA here is from genome assembly GCA_026119855.1 of Campanula takesimana. Taxonomy (NCBI): domain Eukaryota; kingdom Viridiplantae; phylum Streptophyta; class Magnoliopsida; order Asterales; family Campanulaceae; genus Campanula; species Campanula takesimana. The sequence continues at coordinate 2,409,799 of JAOWBW010000010.1, forward strand.
GGCAATGAATTAAGAATGAGATCCGTGGCTAGCTCCAATGGGATTTGATAGCCAAGTTTCTCAAGATGCTCTACATAGCCTTTCATTTTAAGTATGTGAGGACCAACCCGGGGATCATTTCGGGTGGAGGAATTTTGCGAAATAAGAAAGGTGAGATTATTTTTTCTTATTCCAAATTCTATGGCGTTGGGACAAATATGATTGCTGAAACAAAAGCGGTTTTGGATGGTTTAATATTTGCCTCTAAGTTCGGAATTCAATCCGTTTGGCTAGAGGTAGATTCGGAAACTCTTCTAAAAATTCTAATTCATGATTATCACATCCCTTGGAGCATTTGGTATGAGATTCAGAACATCAAACGCTTAATGACATCTATTGAGGTGCGTATTACTCACATCTTTAGAGAGGGGAATAAAGTGGCTGATTCTTTAGCAAATGTTGCTGCTCGAAAAAAATTAGATGTCTTTTATTACTCTTTTGTGGATCTTCATCGTGATTGTAAGGGTGCTTATCGTGTCCATAAGGAGTGGCTCAGTGGTAGAGCCAAACTTCACAATGTGTGAGGTCCCGGGTTCGATCCCTTCCCATGCCTCCTAGGACATTATTATTATAAGGGGGTAAGTGGGGAACCACTATCGATCCTCTTAAAAAAAAAAGGGTGCCTATCGTCTCGATCAAGCCTCTATCCCATATACCCGAATCTGATGTTTCTAGATGGCTAGGTTTTTATATTATCTTTTTTCTATGTATGGTTATATCCCCTCCCTTTATTGTAGAGGACCTTACAACTTGTGTAAGGCCTCCCTCCGTTATTTCTTTTCCCGGTGGTTGAGGTTGTCATGTCCCCCACCTTGATTGTACTATTTTTCTTTAATTAATAAAATCTAGGGAGGTACCGTCCTTTTTTCGCCAAAAATAAAATAAATAAGTATGTGAGGACTCACTTGTTGTCCTTCACTCATTTTGCAAGAAGTGAATGCAACAATGGTCTTGTACCTCTCTTGCCTAGCTTTCTCTTGTAACATGGCTCTTAACTCCACGCCTATCTCATAGGCTTCCAAATGTTCCAAACTTTGTTGGAGTTTTGAGCACATAGTAGCAAGCATGAGATAACTTACATCTCTAGAATCATTACGATATTTCTTGTAGCTGTCTCTTTCTGCCCTAGGGACAGTGGCTTCTGGTTCAACAGGAAGAGGCCCATCGAGAATCTACAACTTATCTTCTTGCCTAAGAACAATTCTTAGGCTACGGATCGAATCCATAAAGTTCATACCATTCTCTTGGAGCTTATCCTTTTCAAGGATCGATCGCAATGAAATTGATTGAGTGTTGGTAGTCATTATCTACAATTATGCAAAATTTCCAAAATTTAATAAGTACCAATTTCATTAAAAGAAATAAACAATGTATTTTTCCAAAAAAATACTCCCACTAAATTATACAACCTTCTTATACATCCAATATATAATATAATTTAAATGGGCTAAGATCCAACTTTAATTTAATTTCAAGTACGCTTTGGCGCACCGCTCAAAATCAAATTAATTAGGTAGACAAACATGTCAATCATATCCCATATGACTCTTAGATCCTTTTTCTGAGATTCTTTAAGAAATCCAATTTCAAAAGCATGTTAAATCTCATCTTTGCCTAAGCCCAAAACTGTTTTGACGCTTAATTAAGTCCAACCATTTTAAACGCATAGGAAACTCTTATTCACTCATCTTGCTCATACATGAATAAAATTAACACACTTCGCTTTGGCGAACCCATATTAAAGTTACCCATCAACAAGTGTTTTAATCATGGCATGGCAAGAGGACTTAAAACTTTCTTTGAAGGTTTATCACATATAGCATATAACACATTTATGAGCACATAATATAAACATGTTACACATCAAGTTTAGCCACTAAATTAATAGTCATTAATTTAAGCATAATATTTATGTGTCATTAGTTTCTCTATAATTATGAGGATGAGACTATTTTAACTTTGGTCATTATCTCCAAATCAAGACAACAAGAAGTGCGGCTGAAACTAAGCCATAAGGCAACCACAATTCCGCACTAATTCAAGAAACCAAGAAAGTAGTCCATGTGGCCGAAACTAAGCAGTAGATGGTCTCGATTAACGTAGGCCAATTGCATCCACAATTCCACATGGATCTCCAATCTTTGAATCAAGAACTTTGTTTCTCAATTTTAGCAATTATGAACTCTTCATAATTCTAACTTCGTTTTATCTTTGAAACTTTGATTGCGATCAAGTTTGGGAAACACAATCTCGATGAACGTAGATTAGCCATCCAACCTCTGATCCAATCTCAGAATCACAAGATCAAAACAAATAGGAAAAATAAAAACCCTGAAATCCGTACCCAAGACCAACTGCCCAATCCCCGCTCCAGACCAGATGATCCGGCCGGGTCTTGTCACTGGTCCGGTCGGACCTCCTCTGAAAAAACCCAGAATTTTTGAATCTGACCAAAACTAAACGCCAGAACCACGCTCCAGACCCAAGGGTCCGGCCGGGTCCTTGCTCTGGTCCGGTCGAACCTACGCCAAAAATTCCAGAAATTTTAAAGTTCGCAAATTTGTCTCAAAATTGTTTCTCCCCGATTATCAAAACTTTGATCCAATCAGAAATTCATAACCCAAACAATTTTAAATCCAACATAATTTTATTGCGATTGAATAGTGCGATTAAAGTTTATAAAACAATAAACCATATAAAATCAAATAACACATAAACATCATAATCCAATATTCATATCATGCTATGGACATAAACAAGCAATTTATATACACACAACATGATCTAGTATTGAAGTAATCAACATGAACGGGGCTCTGATACCACTGTTGGGTTTTGGAGTAACATGCGCAGCGGAAAATAGCATTTAAAATTTTAATAGAAACCCAAAGCCATAGATCCGTTCGTATGATTATATAAAATACATACAATATGAATACTAGAATACTAACCCTTGATGCCTTTGAATTTCAACCTTTGATCTTAGTGGAGATTTAGAAACTTGATCACGAACACAAAGCTTGAACACGAACTTTGAAGATGATGAGTTTCACCCTCTAGCGGTATCCACACCTCGAACGAATATCAAGAGCACTTAATCTTGGTTGCTACACCAAGATTAAGGGACGAATCCTTTATATACGGGAAGAAAGAAGCTTAGCATCTTCCATTTTATTATTCAGAAAATGGAAAATCGTCTTGCTTCTTGGAAAGGTAAGCTTCTCTCTTTTGGAGCTAAACTTACGCTTATCCAATCTTGTCTTGCTGCAATCCCCCTTTATTATATTTCTATTCTGGATCTTCCAGAAGGAGCTTTTCGTGCTATGGAGAAGATTATTGTGCGTTTTTTTTGGAGTTCCAATGATGGAAACCAAAAATTTCATTGGCTTTCTTGGAAAAAAATGTGCTGGCCTTTTGAAGAGGGCGGTTTGGGTTTACGCAGATTTGAGGATATTTCTATGGCTTGTGCTATGAAATTATGGTGGCGTTTTCGGTGTAATGTTTCTTTATGGAGCAATATTATGTTAGCAAAATATTGTAGAAATATTCATCCTATGGATGCAATTCTTACATCTTTTGCTTCCCCATACTTGGAAAAGAATGATTAAGGCTAAAAATATGGTGGAAGACCGTTTAGCTTGGAGAATCGGTAGGGGAGATCTCTCAATTCATGAGCATTGGTTAGACGGAGATATGGGGCAGCTTCCTTTTGAGCATGTTCAGATTCACACCTTATTTGAGAATGGGCAACCTCGTATTCATCATATTCGGGCTGCCTATGGGGATCAGTTACTAAATCTGCTCCAACGCAATTCCATTTCCCTCTCTACTCATCCGGATAGTCCTATATGGATGCCTTCCATTTCGGGTAAATTCTCCGTGAACTCCACATGGCAAGAATGCAGATCTAGTAGGATCCGTTCAGTTATCTATGGGTTCTGCTGGAATAATTTTATTCCAAAAAAAATCTCGGTTTTCTTATGGCGTGCTTTACATGGGGGACTGCCTTTGGATAATAAGATTAGAAATAAGGGAGTTTCTTTGGCTTCTAAATGTGAATGCTGCCCAGCTGCTAGTGAGGACTCTATTGATCATATCCTTATTCAGAGCTCGTGTGCAACTTGTGTTTGGGATTACTTCAGTGACCTTTGTGGTATTCGAACTCCTTTGGGCAGCCTTAATCAGGCCCTTTGTTGTTGGTGGCAAGGCCCCTCTCATCCCCATTCTCCCGTCTCTAAATGGCTTTCTAATCTCCTTCCTGCTCTTATTGTGTGGAAGATTTGGTTTGCTCGCAATAAAAGCAGATTTGAGGGGATAAAGATGCATCCCAATAGCATTATTCAAAAGGTTTGTATGCATGCTTCTAATATTGCTGCATCTTTTAATCTTTCATTCCCAAGGTCCTTTGGCGATTCTCAATTTTTTGATGTCTTAAAATTGACCCCCTCCCCCCCTTATCAACGCAAGATCAGATTGGTTAAATGGGATCCACCTTGTTTTGGTTGGGTTAAAATTAACACTGATGGTGTCTCTCGAGGCAATCCGGGGGTTGCTTCAGGAGGTGGTATTTTTCGCGATCATAATGGGGATTTCTTATATGGATTTTCAAATTTTTATGGAGTTCACTCCAATATGATGGCTGAGGCTCTTGCTGCTAGAGATGGGCTTATTATTGCTCAAAACCGTGGCTACCATCGTGTTTGGCTGGAATTAGATTCCCAAGTTTTGGCTCGTATCATCATTAAGGATTACCATATTCCTTGGGCTGTTTGGTACATCATTGCTCATATTTACCGTCTTGTGGATCAAATGGAAGTTCTGGTCACGCATATCTTGAGAGAAGGTAATGGAGTTGCAGATGCGTTAGCTAATGTGGCTGCAAATGATGAAATAAATTCAGATTTCACCTCCTTTCATGCTATCCCTCGTACTTGCAAAGGTTTTTTGGCTCTTGATAAAGCTCAGATCCCTTATACTCGGTTGGGTTAGCTTCTTTTGTTTTATTTGGTTGCCTATGGCTAGATACTTGTATAGGTTGCTATCTTTATTTTGTAGTCACCCCTCCCTCTATTGTAGAGGACCTTACAACTTGAGTAAGGCCTCCTCCCCTTATAATTTGCTTCAGGTGGTTAAGGCCGTCAAGTCCCCCACCTCGCCTGTAATGTTTTTATTTCATTTTAATAAAACCTAGGGAGTACCGTCTCCTTTCGCAAAAAAAAAAAAAAAAAAAAAAGATTAAGGGACGAATTAGGGCTGATTAGGGACGAATTAGGGCAGTTTATATACAAGTTAGACCTATTCCAAATAGGTAACTTATGTCTAAACCTGCAAGAAAACGGATTAGGAAAGTTTCTGCCGAAACCGACTGGTCCGACCGGGTATGGCAAGTGGTCCGTCCGGACCATGCCAGGTCCGCCTGGGTCCTTCCACTGGTCCGCCCGGATCTCCTCTGTTTCCAGTTTTCTTCTCCTAATTATTTAAATCCCTTAATGGTCCTTCAAACCAATATTCCAATGTAGTCCTTTTAGGATTCGTTCTATTGTGTGTGACCCTCTAGGATTATACTAAATTGGCAATGGTTCAAACATGAATCCATAAGATATGATTAGGTTCTAGCAAACCGTCATACCTACCCAAATAGTATAACTAGATACAAGTTCGCATTCCTTTAGAATATGTCATAATCCTTTTGTCCACGATGTCATTGAACACAAGTCATGGTCAACAAGTCAACTTGTCTTTGTTCAATACTTTCTCGATTCCGAATATGTTGATAATCCAAATGACATTGATCCAATCAATTCATTTGAGTCCGGCCGAACATTTCCATCAACATCATTCCTATGAGAGGCCCAAGCTTGACATCTCTCCGAAGAGGGACAAATCCATTTAGCTTATTATTCTTCCCTACATGAATCCGATTATACCAATCATACCCTTTATAACTACCCGGTTAAAGGTAGCGTTTGAATATGTCAAACATAATGTTCATCAAGTGGAAGACCATAATAACTTCATGTCTAAGGATTCAAATGACACAAATAATATGAGATATATGTATGACTTTGACCATGACATAAATCTCATAGAGAGGGTCATGTCCAGTACCAAACAAGTACCTATAAATCCAACATGATCATCCCATGCTCATTTATCCTTTATACTAATACTTAACAAGTAATAGGGACGGAGATTATTATATGTAAACATGAACAACAATAATAATCAAAACATTTCTTTATTAATATGAAATAAGTGATAACAATTACAACGTTTATTAAACGTGCCTAGGGCACCAAAACCAACAATCTCCCACTTGCCCTAGGCCCAATCTACCATGTATCTAATACCCATGGACCTAACATGACCATCATGTTTAGCTTGTGGAAGTCCCTTTGTTAGCGGGTCCGCGACATTGTCATCAGTTGGTACTCTGCATATATTTACGTCTCCCCTATCAACGATCTCTCGAATGATATGAAAACGCCTAAGTATGTGTTTGGATTTCTGATGTGCTTGGTTCCTTTGCTTGAGCAATAACACCATTATTATCGCAATAAAGGTCTATTGGATTAGCAATACTAGGAACCACTTCAAGTTCAGTGATGAACTTCTTAAAGATTGTGAAAATTTCGGATCATTACAGTTCTACGATAATGGTAATCCTTAGAGATATAGTCACCTCGGTGAGCATTTGGATAATGGGAAATTTCTTTAGCTTTTCATAGTTTAAGAAGTTGTGTAAGCTCGAAATTGTTTAATGTTTTGAATTTCTGGGAAGTAATATTAAGTATGCGATTTTCTAATGGAAGTATCTTTGCGGTATAATTAAGGTTGTGAATAAGACAAGTTTGTAGTATCTCGAGAATTATGTTTAAGAGAAGTTCGGATTCTTCGATTTTAGACTTGAGTATGGATTTTTGTTAGTAGTGAAGATAGTGATTGAAGAAGGTTCTGTACGAGAGATTATTATGTTGTAAGCCTTATTTACGTTTTCTATATGATGGTTTAGAATGGATAATGGGAAATTCGGGAAGGGACGGAACTAAAGTATCCGTGGCTACTTGATCATTCGGGAGAGTGCTTCTAAAATTCGGGTTAATGAATAGAGCTATCTGTGACTAGGGAATGGTTGTGATTTTAGTGATATTGCCTTAGCAAATTATAGTTTGTTTTTGTGGGACCAAGTTTAGAAATGATGTTAATGAGTTATCAATGTTGAATGGTTATGTGTTCTTCGAAAGGATAAATATTGGTTAATACAAGTGGGTTGAGAAATACAAAGGTTATAATTGTAATATGTTTTATCACATGAGGAAGATGATTTTAATAGTGGAACCATATTGATCTTAATAGACTTCTCAGAGTGTTATGGAAAATTATTGGGTCTTGTTATAATATTAAGAAACCTTTGGAACCGATGTTTATATTTTAAAGAATATTCTACGTGTGTGTGGAATTGATTCCGAATACTATTGGGATAATGAAAAATGAAACTTATGGGTATTGGTGATTTAAGGGTTGATTGGGAGCGTAACGCTAATCAGGATCAAATTAGTTATGTTTCATAATTGGTGATCAAGTGATAGTCGTGGGAATTTGAAATCCCGGATGAAAGAAGAAGTTGACTTTAGAATGTTTAATATGAGTATACCTGAGATATGTATGTGATTAATATATGTTGGTTTATTTGAGTCATGGAGACTATGTCTGAAATTTTTGATGGGTACTTGATTGAGGTTGTGAGTGCTATATGAGAGTCTATATTTTGTCGCCTCATTATGACCGCGTGTTGTGAATTTTGATAAGTGAATTCGCGGGAGAATTCTTTTTAAGGAGGGTAGATTGTAACGACCCGAAAACCCGCCTCTATTTCTCAGTAGTAAATATTTATTTATTTGTTTATTTGCTCATTTATTATTTATTTAAATATTTATGTGTGCATTTTTATATCTCGTAATATTTTTATGACTAGCATTTTACTTGACCATTTTTATGCTAAAATGTTCTAAGTGAAACCTTTTCTTTTATCATCTTACTCCCTCCCTCCCCCTCCCCCTCACCTTCTCCCTCACTCTCTTCTGCACACACACACACTCTTTTTCTCTCTCTCTCCTCCATGGGAAAAGGTAAGAAAGCTCTCTCCTTCTCTCTTCATTTTAACCATCTTCCTCCCATTATTTCTCATTTCTCATTTTATGAAAAATGTTTAGATCGTCGATAGGATCGTGTAGAGTAAAGAAATTTTGAATTCTGTCAACTTTGATAAAATCCAAGTAAGTTACTTTTCCCCCATTTTTATGCTAAAATGTTCATCACGTGTTTGAATGATGCTTTAGTGATATATATGATGTTTTGGTTTAGTTTAGAATTTATTTGGATTTTTGGTTAAATTTGTGATAATATGAATGTTGGGGTTAAATCTTAGTTTGGGTTGGTAGATGTTGTTATTTAGGTCCCTTATAAGTTTGTAAGTTGTTTGGGTTCATTGTTAGGCTTGTTGGAAGGATTGATTTTGAGAAGTTTGTGAATTGGTAAGATGAGGTGAAGAACCCAGTTGTTGTTTGCCCAGATCGCCAGAGCGAGCGCCCGCCTGGTGTGAGCCAGGCGCCCGCCTACCCGCCCAATTTTATCTCGACCAAACCTTCTGCCTTAATGAGCGCCCGCCCGATCCTTAGTGAGCGCCCGTCCGCCCCCTGTTTCTGGAAATCTTCTTTTTGTTTGTTTAAGACTAGGTTGCATTCTTAGTCTAGGTTTTGAGTATTATTCTATCTAACTTGTATGAGCCTAGTGGAACACTCTAGGGTTGTAAAGTGGTTCCGTTGTGAGCAATTGTGTTATGGAATTAGTCTAAGTATTGTTGAGACTGTTTGGACATCTTGTGATGTGTTCATGATTGTTCCAAACGAATTGATTTTCGAGTAAGACTTGCTCTAGGTTTTAGGCGATGTCCTATAGTACCTAGAGGGTTGTTATTGAACACCAAAGTGTAGGGTTTAGTCCGGTTGTGATCATGTTCTAATAAGTGTAACCTTTTGGATTCGTTTGGGGTGTTTAGAATTGTTTCGTTATGAACGGATGTAAAGCGTGGATTGGCAATTGGGTACCTACGGTTTGATTTACCTTAAAGTGTATTCATTCGGATTTCCTATTTGGAATTCCAGGTATGATGAGATGGTTGAGTTCATAGTCCTAGTACTCCTTATGAGTAGACGTTAGGGTCATTTTGGTAATAATTATTGTACCAATTGTGAGCGACCATTTGAGTTGTGCTCCTTATGAGTAACTTGTGAGTATCATCTTTAGGATGTGTTTGGTATGTGCCTTATCGTGGAATCATCATGCTTTATGGTCAATGTTGTTGGGCTCTCTGTGAGCAATCTCGTTTATCGTTGTTGGACTCTTTTATGAGAAACCTCTTGTATTCTTTATTGTTGATCTCTTCATGAGTAACTGTTTGCATCTTTTGTGATGAGCTTGGCTTGGTTCTCTACTTTGGAATCATTGCCCCCGTTGTTGTTTCAAGCGAGTATTTGTTACTATGTGCTTGTTTAAAGTCCAGCTGGTATTTGTGGTTGTGTCGGGCGATGGGGAAGATTATAATGGCATCGAGCCGAGTCCATTATAATGTGATCCATTGTTTTGCCCTTATTTTCCTCTTCCAGATTGGCCTTGGTTGAGATGAGCTAGCTCCCTTTGGTGAGTATCTAGCTAGTTGGTTTCAGGTATGACTTTGTGTCATTTCCCCTGTCCTTTGTGACATGTTACATTGTTATGGTTCCGGTACCGGGGGTTTTCTCTTCAGCTATTATGCTACTACGAAGATGGTTCGATTGGTTGATGGGTCGGTTCTGACCGGGGTTATCTTCAGCTGTTATGCTGCTATTGTTGATTCGTTTATCGGTTGAAGCCGCGCAGCGATTGTTCTACCGTTTGGTGAAACCTTGGCTCGGTATCCTTTGTAACGTGTTTATTTCAGTCTTATGTGTTGCATGATGAGTTAGTCGTTATTTCCAACTAGTATGGGACAGTTGGCGATAGGGAGCTTTCTCATTTGTTGTTATGTGATTTACTTGTTCAGTTATATCATTGATTTGCATGATATTATGCCATGTAGCCGCATTAGTAACTTACTGAGATTTTATCTCACCCCGTTTCTTTTATCCTTGTTTTTCCTTAACCCCCCCCCCCCAGGGAAGCAAGTGGTAGCGTTATGAGGTCCGTGGTAGCGGGAAATCTTTTGAGCAGGTTGACCTTCTTTGGGGTAGTTGTTATTCGGAGTTCTTATGTATCATTGTAGTGGGATTTGTGGTCGTTTAGTGTTATGTAGCTACTATTATCTATTCGGTGTTATATCATTGTAAGTGTTCTTGCTTCCGCGTTGTATTAGTCTCCGAGTTATAATCTCGTTGAGGTGTTGTGTGATGGTTTTGGTTATATATTTGAATTCACGCGCCCGGTTTGATATTTTGCATTTTGGAGATGTATATTATGTAAATTTTATGTTTATGGATTTTAGTATTTTCGGGGCGTGACAGCGATCGACTGTCATCTCTGTCAGTTTGGAAGCTTGCATCCGAGTAAGCATTTACCACGAGATCATCTTCCAATCCTCCATAGACCAAAAACGAATCCTTAGTTCTTCTCAAGTACTTAAGAATCGCTTTTACAGCCATCCAGTGATTTTCACCGGGGTCGGATTGATATCTACTTGTCATGCTCAAAGCATAAGATACACCCGGCCTAGTACAAATCATGGCATACATGATGGACCCAATTGCCGAAGCATATGGAACATCATTCATTTTCTCACGCTCATCTTTTGTCTTAGGACATTGAGTCTTGCTTAGAGAAACTCCATGTAACACTGGCAAGGTTCCTTTCTTAGAATTTTCCATGCAGAATCTTCTAATGACCTTGTCAATGTATGTACTTTGGCTTCAACCAATTTGCTTCCTTGATCTATCTCTGTAGATCTTAATGCCAAGTATGCATGCGGCTTCACCCATATCTTTCATTGCGAAGCACTTTCCTAACCAAGTCTTTACAGACTGAAGTGTAGGAATGTCATTTCCAATGAGTAATATGTCATCCACTATAAAATAAGGAATAGCACTATGCTCCCACTAATCTTCTTGTACACACAAGGTTCATCTTCGTTTTTGATGAAGCCAAAGTCGTTGACGGGTTCATCAAAACGGAGATTCCAACTCCTAGAAGCTTGCTTCAATCCATAGATGGATCTTTGCAATTTGCATAACTTAGAATCTTGTTCAAAACTTTCTGGTTGTGTCATATACACATCCTCTTATAGTTTTCCATTGAGGAAAGCGGTTTTGACATCCATTTGCCATATTTCATAGTCAAATGGCAAGCAAAATTCTTATATACTTGATCATTGCTACAGGTGAAAAGGTTTCATCATAGTCAATACCATGAACTTTCCCCTATAACCTTTCGCTACAAGTCTAGCTTTGTAAGTATGCACCTTCCCATCCATGTCAGTCTTCTTCTTGAAGACCCATTTGCATCCTATGGTTTTTACACCTTCGGGTGCATTAATCAAGTTCCAAACTTGATTATCTTGCATGGATTGTAATTCGGACTCCATGGATCCAAGCCACTTCTTCGAATCAGGAGAAGACATCGCCTCTTGGTAGGTGGTTGGTTCATCATTATCAATGATCTCCATATTCATAGATTAATGGCTCAAATGGAGATTCGGATCACTCATATTCTTCGGGAAGGTAATGGTGTAGCAGATGGTCTTGCCAACATTGCTGCAAATGAAGCAAGAAATTTCACATTTACTTCTCTTAGTGACATTCCTAGGCCTTGTAAAGGCTGTCTTGCCTTGGATAAGGCTAGGACTCCCTATGCTCGGTTTAGTTAGTTTTATGGCCAGGTTTTTATATATATTGTTTTCTATTTATTGTAATCACCCCTCCCTCTATTGTAGAGGACCATACGACGTGTGTATGGCCTTTCCCCTAGTTTTCCTCTTTTGGTGGTTGGGGTTGTCATGTCCCCCACCATGTTTGTATTTTTTTCCATTATCTAATAAATCTAGGGAGGTGCCACCCTCCTTTCGCCAAAAAAAAAAAAAAAAAAACAATGATCTCCACCTCATTACTATCCGTTACGAGAAAACCATATCTCTCGGGCTCGGACCGTAACCTACCAGATCTATGAGTTACTTGTGTATTTTGAACGGGTTCCGCAATTTCTTGTGGGACTTGTTCTTGTTCCACTATCGGTTCAATGTCATTTTCTGGGTCTCGAACCTCGTCGAGATTTATTTTACTCCCACTGATTTCTTTGAAGTGTCTTCTCTATTCGTTAATGGGATGCCTAGAGAAGACTATATTAGAGATGGTTTCGGTCATCAAACTCTCTCCTACATTCAGAATCAAAACATTGTTCTTTCAAACGCTCCTGATAAAGTTTATTGGCTCCCGTCTAAAAAAGGTCAGTTTACTATTTCTTCTGCATGGAATATATGTTGGACTAGTAGTAACTATAGCTGGATTCATGATTTCTGTTGGCATAAACACCTCCCGCTTAAAGTTTCTATATTCTTGTGGTGGTTATTACATAATGGTTTACCAACTGATAATGCGATTCAGAGAAAAGGTATTCACCTTGTTTCATGCTGTGTCTGTTGTTCGGCTGGAGCGGTAGAGGATGTGGATCATCTTTTTGTTTTTAGCAATGTGGCAACCCTGGTTTGGTCATTCTTTGCGCCTTTGATGGGAGTTAAAAATTCTTTTCAGAATATCAGATCTCTCCTTTCTAGTTGGTGGTTATCTAAATCTAAAGAAGAAGGTATGGGTATGATTTGGCTTTGCCGTCTCCTCCCAGGAATTATTCTTTGGGAAATTTGGAAAAATCGTAATAAAGCGAGGTTTGATTCTGTTGCTATGGATGCTCGTTCTATAATTGGTGCTGTTTTGGATCAAGTGCGTGGTATTGTAAAAGCTTTTCAAATTAGTTTCCACGGTCCCTCTTTTGATGCCCAGATTTATCGGCTCTTTTCTTTGAGAATGGCTGGACATATCAACCGAAAGGTGCGGCTAGTTAGCTGGAAGTCTCCATATATCGAGCCTTTTAAGCTAAACACCGACGGCGCAGCCAAAGGCAATCCGGGTGTTATCTCGGGTGGCGGTATTTTCAGAAACATGCAAGGTAAAATTTTGTTTGCCTATTCGAAATATTATGGCATTGCTACTAATATGGTAGCTGAAGCAAGGGCTATTTTGGATGGTCTTTTGTTTGCAATTCGTTTTGGTATCCCATCTCTTTGGCTCGAAATTGATTCTGAGATACTTCTTAAGATTTTAATCTTAGATTATCATATTCCTTGGTCCATTTGGTATGAAGTGCATCATATCAAAAGATTAATGAGCCACATTCATGTTCGTGTTACTCATATTCTTCGAGAGGGCAATGGTGTTGCTGATCGACTTGCGAATGAAGCAGCCTCTACTAGATCTAACTCGGTCTATTTTTCACTTGAAGATCTTCCCCACAGTTGTAAAGGTGCCTATAAGTTAGATAGGGCCTCTATCCCTTACCTTCGTCTTTAAGTTCTTATGGCTAGATTCTTGTATAGCTTTATTATGTTTTGCAGTTATCCCTCCCTCGTTTGTAGAGGACCTTACAACTTGTGTAAGGCCTCCCCCCTAGTTTTTTATTTCTCGGTGGTTGAGGTTGTCATGTCCCCCACCTTGCTTGTACTTTATTTTCTTCATTAATAAAATCTAGGGACGTACCGTCCTCTTTTCACCCAAAAAAAAAAACATTTGGTTGTAAAAGTAGTATCCTTTAGTTTCCTTAGGATATCCCACAAAAATACATTTATCAGATTTGTGCGCTAGTTTGTCTGAGATAAGTCTTTTGACAAAAGCTTCGCAACCCCAAATCTTCATGGAAGACAAACAAGGTTTCTTTCCGCTCCACATTTCATATGGAGTCTTTTGAACCGATTTTGTTGGAACACGATTTAGTGTGAAAGCAGCGCTTTCTAGAGCATAACCCCAAAAGGATAAAGGAAGATCAACTTGACTCATCATTGATCGAACCATGTCCAACAAGGTTCGATTCCTCCTTTCGGACACACCATTCTATTGTGGTGTTCCGGGTGGAGTCAATTGTGAAATTATCCCACAATTCTTTAGATGATCATCGAATTCATGACTCAAGTATTCTCCACCTCGATCCGATCAAAGTGCCTTAGGGGCATTGGCAGCAGGTTCCTCTTCAGGAACGGGTTCATCAAGAAGGTACAGCTTATCTTCATGTTTTAGAACAATTCTAAGGCATCGGATCCATTCCATAAAGTTAGCACCATTCTCTTGAAGTTTTTTCTTCTCAATGATAGATCGTAATGATAGGTTGGGAGTGTTTTGAGCCATTATCTACATTTTAATGCAAACATAAATTAATATGTATTAGTACCAATTTCATAAAGAGATTAATTATTGTATTTCATAAATACTCCCACTAAATTATATAATCTTTAAATACAAATAATATATAATATAATTTTAATTGGCTAAGATCCAACTTTAATTTAATTCTAAGTCCGCTTTGGCAATACTGCTCAAAATTAAATTAATTAGGTAGATAACATTTATCAATCATATCATATATGACTCTTAGATCATTTTATGAGATTCTTTAGACATCATATGTCACAAGCATGTTTTAATCTCATCTCGTACCTTAAGCCCAAAACCCTTTTGATAGCTTAATTAAGTCAAACCATGATAAACGCATAGGAACCACTCTTTCACTCATCTTGTTCATATAAGGGTAGAATTAAATCACATAAACATCATGAATCTAAATTTGTTGGTCCCAAAGGGGCAACAAGGGTATAAAAATAGCTAGAGAGGGGGGGATGAATAGCTATTTTGAAATTCTTTTCGTACCCTTGATAAACTCAATTGCAAATGCGCACTTTATCAAATAAGCATTATGAAATGCACCTAAGTGAGTGAGTGAAATGTACAGCATAATTTAGTAAAGTAAATAGGCGCAAAGTATGATAAAGGGGGCGCACACACACTCTAAGTATTTTGGCTCAAAGTGAGTGAAAGATGAAACTAAGGCAAATGATCAACAAACACAACACAATACAATCCAATCAATCTACAATGAATAAACAAGCAAATAGTAAGATAAGATAATAACTTGAAAGTAAATGACAAGAAATGAATACGCGCTATTTGGAGAGGTTCGATCGGGAAATGATCTACGTCCTCTACCAAGATGGTTAGTATTGGATTTCTAATGGAGATCTTATAATATGAGTGAGTGTTACAAATTACAATGTTTGAGCTTTACACTAACTCAAGGTCTATTATCTATGAAAGAACAAATCCTAGACAAAACCAGTGTATCTTTTAAAGAAAGATCTAAGTGATCAAACTTAAAGAGGTGCGTGTGTGTTTTTAGTATCAAGGCTCTTTAGATCTATGAGATTGAGAGCACAAGAAAACTAAAGTGTTTTTGCTTGAGGATCTGGGCTAAGTATGAAGGTTTGATGGTGTTCTTGAGAATTCTGAGAAATTTATGATCAATCTTCAAATCTTCAACAAATGCTTGAGAGAGAAATTTATAATAGCTTAGCAACTTAAAATGGTTGAAGTGATGGGGTATTTATAGTAGAGCCCCAAAAACTAGCCGTTGGAAATCCCTTGTTGATAAGATCAAGGACAGATGTGCTGGAGCTCGTTGAGTGGAGCACGTGTCCTTTTATAGCCGTTAGACACATAACATAAATATGACTGTTATGGACAGGTGTCCTCAAATCTGAGTGCACACGTGTTATTTATCCACCGTTGGATCTTTAATGTAGTTTGAATCTCTTCAAGTCTTCATGTCTTCAATAAATCACCAAATGTTGAAACATCATTTAGGAGCTTTGAGCCATGGAGGCGCATATCTTATGCGCGCACATGATGTGGCGCATAGGCGCAATAGCCAGGCGCATGGCGCGTGGCTTGATTTTAAACTTGTGATTTTCTTGATTCTTGATATCCTTGCCCTATTACTAAGCCTATTCTATCCAAATGGACTACCTAAAAAATGAAGTATAAATACTTCTTACATATGGGTCTAAAGTCCATGAAATAAAACTTAAGTGATGGATCAATCAAATCTAATCAATCCTATACATTGAAAACTGAGATATAAGTGGGCATACCCAACAATCTCCCCCTATTTGATTGATGTCATTACCTACTATATCAGGGACAAACATTATACTTGATAATAACATGTCCAAATAAATGAAATTGGTAAATCATGTCTCAAGTTAATGCACACACTAGTCCAAGATATAGATTTCTAATCTATTCCAATAAGGATAACACATTACAAATGGAAAGATAGAAATAACAGTTTAACACATTCAAAATGTACGAGTTTTAGTTTTGAAATGTGTTTAAACAAAGTTTAGCATGAAAATATAAAATAGTTCAAATATAATGCATATCATTTTAAACAAAACATTTATGCTCTACAAACAAGAAGTTTGAATGAACAAGGTTTGAGATAAACGTGATGCTTTGTTCTCATTAATACTTGAAATATAAGAGTTGACGATTGCAAGTATTCAACAGAACAAAATCAAAAGAGGTGCTAAAACATTTAAGCACTAAAAATACTAACATCAAAAAGGTTTCCTAACAACTTACAATCAATGAAATCTAAGGATTAGGAGGCGCGTCATTTTCCTTCAATCCTTCTTCAATGTTACTCACAGACGCTGAATTTGCTTTGAAAGTTTATAGGATCTATTAACATTTGAGAATGTATCAGAAACACCATCTCTGATATAGCGCAAGTTCCCATCATTGATAGTCTGATACTCATCAATGGAGCGCTGAGTGATGGCTTGCTGTTGAGAGAAGTTTTCAGCTAACACTTGAAGGTTTGCTTCAACAGCAGCTTGCGCGGAGAGAATATCAGCCGAGGTTCGATCAGTGCGCCTGTCTGCACTGGAATCGGCAGCATTGAAATGAGTTACGATCAACTCCTTTAAAACATCTAACTTAGAAATTAAGGAGTGGACGTTAATTGGCGCGCCAGATTCTGTGCTAGTAGTAGGCGCAGGAGTCATATGCGCCTTTGATGTTGTTGCGCCAAAAGTTGTAGTTCCCAAGGACTCTATATCATCCTTAACTTCCTTGAGTTTCTTCATAACACTCATCAATTTATCACCATCACCAGTTACTAAGTCAAGCAATTTCTTTATATCAGAAGCAACACTAGCCTCTACTTGCTTTATAGCATCAATGAAATCTTGACCATCTGTCAATTTTATGCCTCCTTCAATTCTTTCATGCAGAGAAGCGAGGGTGGCTTTGAAAAGCTCATTCATTTGATCTATCGCATCGTTCCATTGCTAAGGAGTCAGAAAGTGTTTATCCCTGATGTCGCGTCCAATGCGCGTTATCTCCCCCTTAATGGCAGCAATCTCATCTGCCTAACTCGCGAGTATAGAAGTATGAAGCTCAAACTGTGATCAATGCGCGTTTGGCTCTGCTGGAGTTGTTGAAGCAGGGAGATAACCATAGTCATATCAGGATTGGGAGGAGTAGACGCATGACTAGATTGAGGCGCAGAAGGATCAAGGCGCCTGACTGGTGAAGGAACAGAAGTGCGTCTGGGAGATGGAAGATAATCATCACAAGAAGTAGGGTCTTCTGCAGTGAGAGGAGGCGGAGGAACCGGGGGCGCAGGAGTAGACTTGCGCCACTTGAATGGTTCTGGCTCCCCCTAAACTTGTTCCTCACTGAGATCTCTAAAAAGTTCAGCAGAGAGTCTATCTCTAATTTGCTGTTGGTGAGTGGTGAGTGTAACTGGTGTTGGAGTAGGAGTTGGTTTGGGAAGTGGTGCAGGCGCGTGAGTAGATGTCTTTGTAGGCGCAGTTGTTTTTGTAGTCTTTGTTGGAGGCGCGCGAGGAGGAGGCGCAGAAGTGACTGGTGAGCGTACATCAGCGCTTGAGCCGGTGCCTTTTTTCCGCTCTTTCTAAGCCAAGGAAGCAGCCTGCTTCAACTGGTAATCTTCATCTCTCTTCTTCTGTGCTTCAGCTAAGCTGGCTTCCTGTGCACGCATTAAATCTTTGTCCGTTTTTGGGCACTTCGGTGGTCTGCCACCACGCTCAATAAATGCAACTGTTCCACCAGAGAGATCACGGGGCGCATGACCACGCTCAACTCTTCGTCGTTCAGCCTTTCCTACTTTACTTAAACCTGCCTCATCAGCAATTCCCTTACCTCGATCTTGACCTGCGCCATCTGCTGCGCCTTTAGCCTCTGCCTCATCAGACTCAGTGGCTTCATCAACCAACTGATTTCATTTAACCCGAGGCGAGCGCTTTGCAATGCGCTTTCTGCGCCTTTTCAATACTAAGTTGTCCTTACCAAACACTGTTACTTCATCTAACTTGTGATCCGTGTTCTCTTCAAGGAAGCGCGCAAGAAATGGATATGTGAGGAAGATCTTCATGAGAATATGGCAATGAGTTTTGAAATTCGTCTTTCCTTTACTCTTGCTCTTGTTGTATTTTTCGATTTGCTCCATTAAGGTCTTCAGCAAGACTTGAGGCCAATTTAACCTAGCCTTACCCATAATTGTAACAGTGTACTCCCATTGCTCAACCGTGAATCTATTCACGTTTCCCATCTTGAACACAATAGACGTATCAACGAGATACGCTATGTGTGTCAACAAGTCACCACCATCCCTAATCTCAATAGACTTAATGTTGTTCTGAAGAGTGGGAATATTCAAGTAGGCGCGTGCCACAAGGTTCTACGCGGCGATGGAATAAGTGTTAGCTTGATCAGCTATAGTTTGAGGGCCAGTTGTGCTAAAACTTAGCACATTCTTGATAGTGCCAGAGGATAGTGATGTCAACATTATGCACACGCGCGAACCCTGTACCGTACGTGCCCTTCAACTTCAGTCGGAATCTCAATAATTTCGGCCGACGAAAAGAACTCATCAACCAGAAGAGGTGAGTAGAAGGGCTGATCCATAGTATATAATGGGGTGAGTCCAGCTGTATTGATGGTGTCGATGATGTCTAAACCCATCTGAACTGAAGAAAGCTCAGCGAGATCAAGTGTCTCACCAGGCTTAAAATTTGCAGTATCCTACAATGATAAATGATTGAAATTAGCATAGTTAAGGCGCATAGAAACATAAAAATGAGCAAAGTATAGAATTAGGCGCATAGAAAATTTTGATGCGCAAAACATGTGACAGGACGCAGGGCGCAGAGCACAAGGAGGCGCATAAAATTTTGAGGGCGCATAAGTATACGAGGCGCATATATATGGTTCTATGTGAATACTAAGGAAAAAGTAAACATAGAGAAAAAATGACTAAGTATGAATTTAGGCGCATAAGATATTAGGTGCATAATGGCATGAGGCGCATGAAGGATAGAGGCGCATAACACTTGTAATTGCAAGAGGCGCATACAAATGTTAGGCGCATGAATCACTTAAGGTGCAAAAATGACATTAGGCGCATAATTATACTAGGTGCATAGATTTATACTTAGGCGCATTTCTGAATATTTAAAGTTTAACCTTAGCATAAAAGGACAAAATATCACAAACACATGCAAATCATAATCATATGAGAAATAAGGATCAAACATGCAAATTTTCGAAAACAAGTTTTGAAAATCAAGAAACCCAAGTCATGCTAGAAAAACGAAGAACACGAAGAACATGCCCTTGAGTGCTCGAAGAACACCAAGAACACATAAAACATGAAATTTCACCAAATCAAACAAATAATATACCAAAATGACCGCATGAACAAAAGGATTCTAAACATGTAAACCAAAACAAGAACAAATCAACAACGAACCCAAAAAATTGATTCAAAGATCCAAAAATTTTAAAAGTCTAAAGACTAAGATTCTTAGATTCGCAACATATAATGCATTGATCGTTGAAAAGTTAGGTTGTAAAGATTCAAAATCACAATACGAACACAACCCAACAAACGATTTCTCAAATGGATAACCGAAACATGAAAAATCAAAAAGGGAGGTATCGGTTTTGAAAAAGGCGAGAACTCAGAAAAACGAAAATTCGAAAATGAAAGAGTTAAGTTTAGAAATCATACCATTTCGTCTTGTGAAGCCTTAGATTTTGAAGTTGTTGTTCTCTTTGGACCCATTTATATATAAGAATGCAGATATATGGAGAAGAAAAGAAAAAAAAATTGTGTAGAGAGAGAGAGACGGTGAGTGTCTGGGAAATAGAGAGACTGGAGGGAGAGAGTAGATATTTTGAGGAAGAAAGAGAGAATGCAGAGAGTGGAGTAGAGAGAGAGAAATAGATATTTAAGCAAGGAAGGGGAAATGAAAGGGGGAAGTCAACTTTTATAGGTTTAGGTTTCTAGAAAGATGGGAAGTTGAAAGGATAGGTATTAATGAGGATGTCATAGAAAGGATGGGTAATTAATTGTGAATGACACAAAGTTACAATGATGTGACACCTAGAGTGCAGAAAAACTGTCCCACTTCCCTTATAAATGTATGAACAATTTTGACCAATTTTTGCACAAACACCAAAAAACATCTGTTTTAGTGTAAGTTTGAGGTGCAAGAAATATATCCCCAGAAAATAAAAATTTTGAAAAACGGAAAATGAAGGAAAATTAATTGCACAAGTACCCTTGAACAATCATGAAATGTCGTGAAACGACATAGATTCTATATGCAATAAATAATAACAAACATACCTGGTACTTGTGAAAATTGAATACGTTCAATCATTTAGATATTAAATGAGGAATTGATTGAGCCGCATTATTAATTGGGTGCTAGGGAAGGCGCATAACTCATAGGCGCGCAAAAGGTTTAGGCGCATAAGGTACTTAGGCGGGCTATGAGTGAGTGGGGCTCGTAGTGATTTAGGCGCATACCACAGTTTCTTTAAAACTTTGAAATTGATTTTAACTTTGTTGAACCTAGGATATTCATAACTCAAAAAGATATAAAATCATTAGTAATGACAAAACTGTAGGGACTAGTTAAGTTCAAGCATACCCATTTCACCTCTAAAAAAGATGAACCTTTTAGCATCTAGTGCTTTTGTAAGAATGTCAGTTCCCACGTGTTCCTAATGAATGTTGCCTTTCTCCACGTGGTCTTTGAGGAAGTGATACTTGATGTCGGTGTACTTTGTCTTGGAGTGCATGACAGGATTTTCAGAAACGGCAATTGTTGATGTATTGTCGCATTAGATGGGACAATTTTCTTCAATGATGTCATAGTCCACCAATTGCTGCTTCATCCATAATATCTGACAGCAACAACTTCCAGTAGCAATATATTCTGCTTCGGTAGTTGAGACAGATACTGAAGCTTGTTTCTTACTTGCCCATGACACAAGTCGATATACGAGGAAATGACAAGTGCCACTTGTACTTTTCCTATCAATCGTGCACGATGCATAATCCGCATCTGAATAACCTACAAGTTTAAAATTTGAATCTTTGGTGTACCAAAGTCCAAGGTTAACAGTGTTGGAGAGATATCGTATAATACGTTTCACAGCAATCAAGTGTGCTTCTCTAGGATCAGATTGATAACGAGCGCAAACACAAACACTAAATATTATATGAGGCCTACTAGCAGTAAGATAAAGGAGTGAGCCAATCATACCTCGGTAAAAAGTTTGATCAACCTTTTTACCTTTTAAATTTTTGTCAAGTTTGTTGCCGGTAGCCATTGGAGTGTCGTATGCTTTAGCATTCTCAAGTCCAAACTTTTTTATTAGATCCCTTGTATACTTGGCTTGGTTGATAAATATGCCTTCATTCATTTGCTTGATTTGAAGCCCGAAGAAGAATGTGAGTTCTCCCATCATGCTCATTTTAAACTTGCTCTTCATTAGTTTCTCAAAGCGCTTGCACAACAATTCATTAGTAGAACAAAAAATAATATCATCGACATAAATTTGAACAAGTAATTTATGACCATTATGTTTGGAAATAAAAAGGGTTGTATCGATTTTACCACGAGTGAAGCCTTTCTCAATGAGAAACTTGGATAGCGTATCATACCATGCTCTTGGCGCTTGTTTGAGCCCATACAAAGCTTTCTGGAGTTTGTAGACATGATTTGGAAATTGTGAATCTTCAAACCCAGGTGGTTGAGCTACGTAGACTTGTTCTTGGAGTTCCCCATTTAGAAACGCGCTCTTCACGTCCATTTGATATAACTTGAAGTTCTTGTGAGCATCGTAAGCTAGGAAGATCCTTATAGCTTCAAGTCTTGCTACGGGCGTGAA
The DNA here is from genome assembly GCA_026119855.1 of Campanula takesimana. Classification (NCBI taxonomy): domain Eukaryota; kingdom Viridiplantae; phylum Streptophyta; class Magnoliopsida; order Asterales; family Campanulaceae; genus Campanula; species Campanula takesimana. The sequence goes on from JAOWBW010000010.1 coordinate 2,432,169, forward strand.
AGTTTCATCGTAATCAATTCTTTCTTCTTGCCTATAGCCTTGCGCAACCAATCTTGCTTTGTTTCTTGTGATGGCTCCATTCTCGTCCATCTTGTTTCTGAACACCCATTTCGTACCAATCACTCCTTGATCATGAGGTCTTGGAACAAGAGTCCAAACCTTACATCGTTCAAATTGATTGAGTTCTTCTTGCATTGCAACAACCCAATTCGGATCTTGGAGCGCTTCATCAGCCTTTTTCGGTACAATTTTAGAGATAAATGCAGTGTAAGCATCAAAGTTTGTAGCTCTCCTTGTACGAACAACAACATGTAGATCACCAATGACGTTATTGATTGGGTGACTGTAGTACCCCAATCTGAAAACTGATCAACTTAGAGGAACTCTTAGCACCATTCAGGGATAAACTGATGAGCTGAGACCTCACTAGGATAAACCTAAAATTCCAGGACTACTCTGGAATTAAATTTGGAAAAATCCAGAAGCTCGCCAGGCTGAGCCGTACGGATGGTTTGGGTACTAGAGGGGCCTAGCCGTACGGCTGGTTTAGGCACCTCAGTCCCTATAAATTGAGACCCTTGCTGATCATTCCAGGGGGGAGAAAATCATTTTAGGCAGTGGAAACTCTGTTGAATTCGAACCAGAGAGAAAACCACCATTAAAATTGAGTGAAAGAGAGGAAGATAGGCATAGAACCACAATAGGTGAGGCCTCACTTCCCCCCATCTTCTCTCCATATCAAGTCTCTTTTCTTTCTTGTTCTTGATCATATTACTTGTGTTTATATATTGCATCTTCTTTATATTGTAAGACTTGTCCATTCAAGCACCTTATATTATTGCAAGACTAGTCCATTCAAGCACCTATATTAGATATACATATATTGTGATCCAAATCATGAGGTGATTCAAGGTGCCCTCACACCTAATTGTGTGAAAGAGGTTAAAACCTAGATGATCATGATTTGTTAAGTTTCTTGCTCTAAATGGCTTAGTGACCTCTTATTAGGGTGAAAGCCTATATATTTATGTTAATTTTGTGTAACTTTGGCCATGATGATCATGTTAGGGGATAAAGACTCCATTTTTATCATCCCAACTTTGATTTAGCCTAAAATCCCCAAGCTTGGGTTGTAAAGATTCCATCTTTATGTATTTTTATTGTCCCTCAAGGTTTAATCTTGCATAAAAGGTCCATCTTGATGGTAAAGTTTGGGTGTGGAAACTGTTCTGAAAATGCAATAAACTGGGACTTGATGATTAGAAGCTGAGATTTTGCAAAAAAGAATGGGGCTACTGCTCTAGCCGTACGGTTAGTTTGGCCGGGCCCACAGAATGTTTCAAATTAACAATTTTGTGCAGGGCAGAAACATTCTGATGGTCCCCTTGCTTCTTGTCCAGGTTCCAATTTACAGCCTTGCTTGTGCACATCTACCTTCTTTTTCTTAGTCAAAAATGGATTTTCAAAATTTGGTTATGCACAAATTTTTAGACATAAAATTGGGTTTTAAAAGCCTCATTGTGCATAACCCTTTTCAAAAAAAATTGGTCTTCAAATTCTTCTTGATTGTGCACAATCTTTTTCTACAAATGACTTTCAAAAGGTTTTTCTTCTTGCAAAATTTTGGTTTCCAAAAACCTTTGGTTGTGCACAACCTTTTCATGTACAAATTTTGATTCTTGCTTGTTAATATGTTTGTTTACTTGCTTGTGAAAAATACTTGTCCATCTTACTTGTTCATCATGCTTGTTCATACAATTGTTCATACAATTGTTCATACAATGCTCATGGTATTAAAACGGACCGAAAATTCCTATTTTGACTCAAAAGGGAACATAGAAGGCTTCACGCAACGCGCACTTGACCTTGTGCACATTCCAAAAACCCTTTAAACCTGGGATGGATGCCACGATGCAGCTTGATTGGTGCTCTTGTGCCCTTCTCGCGCGTACGGGTCAATTCCACCTCCCCTTCTGAGCCGAGTCAACCACACAGGTCCGTGACACACGAATACCGTGACCTTGGTTGGTTTTTGGTCTAGCTCACGTCATCACGTCCCAAATACGTGCCCAAAGTTAATTATGGCCAAGTTAATGCCTAAGTTACGACTCCTTGTGAAAACAAGCGTGACCAAGGTCATCTTTGACCCAGTCTTTGACTTGTGCGTTAATGTTAACCATAATTAACCTAAGCCATGTATTAAGGATAGGATGACACCGTGTCATTAAGCCCTCATGCTTGGCCCATCCTAATCATCCTTGAGCCCAAGGTTAAGGTCCGATATCCCTCATTAAAATGAGGTCATGCCGGAATTTCGTTGAAGCGTTAAGTCAATCTTAACCTTGACTGGGGCTTAATTATGATATGAATGGCCCACGCATTGGAACTTTGTGACGCACTAGACCTTACGATTGAGTCTTTTGGTCGGTGGAAGCCACGTGCCCTATAGGACCCTCGCCTGGGATAGTCCGTCCTTGGGAGTGTGCAATACAGGTGAAAAACGAGGGGTCTATAGGCGTAGTGATGGCCTCCACTGATCCAGGAATTAGAGCAGTTGCGAAAAAGAAGAGAAATCTTTTCCAAACCATTTAGGAATAAAGATGCGTTTTAAGTAACCTTGAATGAATAAATAATTGCGCCTTGCATAAATTTGCTCCGTTTTTGCTTCTTATTGCTTTCTTGCGTTAACAAGCGTCATTTTGTTTAAGTATTTGGATGGATCCTCGTTATCCTCCAAAACCTCCGTTAAATCCCTAGGAATAGTCCCTTAGGAAGTCAGTTAAGTCTTTGGACGGATCCGCGTTATCCTCCGAGAAGTCAGTCAAGTCTTTGGATGGATCCCCGTTATCCTCCAAACCTCCGTTAAATCCCTAGGAATAGTCCCCTAGGAAGTCAGTTAAGTCTTTGGACGGATCCCCGTTATCCTCCGAGAAGTCAGTCAAGTCCTTGGATGGATCCCCGTTATCCTCCAAGACTCCTATTAAATCCCTAGGCATTGTCCCCTAGAGACCCGTTAAGTCCTTGGAAGATCTCCAATGCACCCGCCAGTCTTTGGATGGATCCCCGTTATCCTCCAAGACCCCTACATAGTCTCTTAGGAACCCGTTAAGTCCTTGGAAGATCTTCGAGGCACCCGTTAATCTTTGGATGGATCCCCGTTATCCTCCAAGACTTCCGTCAAATCCCTAGGAATAGTCCCCTAGGAAGTCAGTTAAGTTTTTGGATGGATCCCCGTTATCCGCCAAGACTTTTGTTAAACCCCTAGGCGTTGTCCCTGAGGTCCCCATTAAGATTCCCGTTGGAACCCTAGGCGTTGTCCCCTAGGTCCCCGTTAAGATTCTCGTCGAAACCCTAGGAGTTCTCCCCTAGGTCCCCGTGAAGATCTCCGTTAAATCCCTAGGAATAGTCCCCTAGGAAGTCAGTCAAGTCCTTGGATGGATCCCCGTTATCATCCAAGAAGTCAGTCATGTTCATCTTTTCCTCTTAAGAATTCCAAACCCGTTCGAACTACGGTGACCTGAGCCTCTCATCGCGTGGGACCCCCTCCCTCGTGGTGAGGGGAACGTAGGCAACTTCAGCCCGGTCAAATATCCCAAATAGAGACACGTGTGTCTTTGGCCCAAGCACTCATCCAATTTTTACCCGAGTCTAAACTACCCTTTTTCCGCCGCAGCAGGAATGAAGTGGAAAAGAGCACCGTGTCACCGCCTGTTCAGCATGGAGTCTGATAGTTCCTCAGTCGCTACAACTTCTCCACTCCAGTACCTTAGAATGACCAGCTCAGAGTAAAGTAGTTGGGAAAGTGATACCGCAGATGATCAGGACAGTCCAACCAAAGAAGAGTTACTCCAAGCTTTAGAAGCCTCCAGGGCTCGGGAAGAGATTGCTAGGAAATACCACGAGAAAGCACGGGATCAGTTTGTTGAGTCGATGAAACAGAAAGGTGTTAAGATTTTGTTTCAAACTGATGGGTCCTTCATTGAGATTGTCGACCATGAGGAAGAGGTAGAAATCACCCAACCTCTAAATCGCAACCAATCCCCGCCCCCTCAACCTTACGAAAACACCAAATCCCCCCCATTCTCTATCTCAACATACCATCACTCAAAGCTTACCTCCTACTCAAGCTCCCCGCACTCCGCCTCACCCCGGATCCAACATTCCTTATTGGTTACCTCCCATAAACCCCCGAATATAATACACTCAAAACACCCATGTCTCACCATTCACATCGATCATGCCTCAACCATCACTCCCACGATATCTTCCTAATTATACTCCTTTTCAGTTCGAAATCGCCAATCAAATCCCAAGGACTCAGCCACCATATGTGGATACTCGATCAACCATTGGATTCCATGGAGACCCATATCATTGCTACAGTCCGAGACCTTTTAGACCACAAGCTCATTGCATGCCTCCGATGTACATTCCTGTGAGCAACTGAGATTATGAGTATGCCTACAACCACGCACTTCCCCGAAATCTTCATGTTGCATCACAGCCAGGTAAGTTATTGGGAAAGAGAAATCAAATGGAACCCCTTGTCTCGAGCGGCGGTAATTCTCATCACCACCACGTTTCAGTCAAAGATAAAAGAAACTCCAAACGCCAACCCAAGCTCCATTTCGTAAGGTTCGAGGATTTCGAAATGCCCATAAGCAAGGTATTTGAGGGATTGGTTAAGCAAGGCCTCGTAAAGCCTCTTGTTAACTACCAACCCAGGAACCCCGAGAAACACCTTGACAAGAGTAAGAGATGTGCCTTTCACAATTATCACGGACACAACACCGATGAGTGCTCTGTTGTAAAACGCGTCATTCTGGATTTGATTAAGGAGGGAAAGCTTGAACGCCCCCACGCCCCCGATACAACCAATGACACAAGAATCAACATGCTTGAGTTTGCAAAATCTAATCCCATGGCCTCCCCGATGGTCGATAAATGGAGTGATATCTGCCCCAAGGAAAAGGAGCCCGCGGTTGACAAAGTTGTCAATCCCAAAGTGGGAGAGCCTGTTTTGGAAAAGTTGTTGACAAAATCTGTGTCCCAAATGGTGGTTCCTAAACTCAGCAAAGCCGAAATGACGAAAGGCGTTTGGAAAGGATCAGCGGCACAGAAAATGTCTGAAGGGATAAATGCCCCGGGTTGGGAAATGAATGGTGCTGTGGTTGCCATAGCAGAGAACGAAGCTTTAAAATCCCTCTTATCAACCTCTCCTTAGAAAGAGTTTGTTTTCGGAGTCCATTGTTAGGATGTGTGATAAGCCTTTAAGAAAGGTCAGTTAAGATGTCTGTTAGGTTTAGTTAGAGTCTTGACTCCTCGTTTGATGCCATGTGGAGACCATTCTAAATCCATTGTCTGTAAGATTATTATTATTGCCTTGTCAAAAGTTTGCGTAAAATGTGTATGAATCTTTTACTCAGATAAAAAATATATACTTTCCCAAAAAAAAAATGGAGATCAAGTTTTCTCAAAATAAAAGATCATGTTTTCCTAAAAGGTTAATCCGCTAATGAAGCATTCTTCTTAAATCATGGTTATAATTTCACTTTGAGGTTTAATATGCTAAAGTCCTTTGCGGCCTTGTCCATTGGAAACATCGACCAAGGAGCCCACATCTGAATTGGCGTCCGAGACAACCATCCACGTGAACAACAAGGAGAAGCCCGTGCTTCGGAAGCCCAAAGGCGGCTATATCGAATGGAGGTCTGTACCCTCGTCGAGTGTCATGCACAAAGGTTGCGCGCCTTGAAAGGAAATCACCAAAAGGAGATGGACAGAGCAAACTCCAAACTCATGAGTAGTAGATGAATCCGGCAATTGCAACGCCAAGCCAAATGGAGACCTCGCGACATCTTTCCCGACGACATGGAACCCGAGTTCCCCGTGGAAGACATGGAATATGCCGCCGACAACCCCTCCAACAATTGAGGAAGAAAATGGATCATCGTGCTTCATGGGAGCCCATCCCTAAAAAAAATGAGTCTTCCAGCCTCGTAGGATCTAGACTTTCACCGAAGTACGTCCCGGACTATGTCTTTTTATTTTTACAAAGGTCCATACTTGGACATGTATGTATAAAGTTATCTAAATAAAAGAGTCATTTTCATTCTCTTCTCTCTAGACTTGAGACATTATTTGCAATATACATTTACTATTGAAATTGCCTTGCTTGTTATTATCAATTGATTTCTACGTCTCTAAAATGATGAATTGACTTCTAAGCATACTAGTCAATGACGACTCATTAAGGACGAATGGACCTAACACAAATGAAAAATTCTAAATGCAAACAATTAATCTTGATATGAATAAATGTTGTGATCAATTGGCATGAAGAAACCGTTAATAGCAAGCCTTCCCTGATACACATTCCCCGATACACAACCCGATACACCTTTCCGATACAAATTCTGGATGCACATCAAAGGCATCCCAAGACAATAAAAAGGCAAGGATGTTGCTGCTCAACCACCAAGATTCGACCGTGATCGCACGTGCGCAACCAAGCAAAGGACTTCCCGGAGCTTCAAAGTCAAAACGAGAAGTGACAGGCATTCCACCAAGGGGATACATATGAGCCAATGTCCAAGTTGGGGCTAATGTTTCCCCTCTCTCTAAAAAAAAAAAGAAAAAGAAAATGAAAGGAGAGAAAAGAAATGAATGTATGGAAAGGAGGAAAGGAAATGAATATACGCGAAGAGGAAGTTTGCCTCAAAAGCTCACCAAAGAGGGTTCATCCCAAGAGGTCCATCCCAAGGAGTTCACCACAAGGCAAAGCGATCTACATCAGCAAAGTAACAACATCCTTTAAAAGGACAGAACATGGCCGAACTACGGCGACCTGAGCTCCTAAAACTGAGGGGAACGTAGGCAACCTTCGGGTCCGGTCACAACATGAAACAAAACCATCAAACCATGATCCTCTCAAAATGACCAAGTTTTCTCCCCTCGGTCCCATCAATGACCGATGTCCCAGACACACCTTCTTCTCCCGATGTTGCCATTGATCGAATCTTAATCTCAATTGATCACAACATTTATACATGTTAAGGCTAATTGCTTGTTATAATCTTGACTTAATAATAAACATGGTCCATTCAATCAATCATTTGATGATATTAACTAGGGCAAATTTCAAATGTTTCAACAAGTCTTCTTCTCTACATCTTAGGAAAGAGCTAAACACTTGTATTCTGTCAAGCAAGGGCTTCCTCCCATTTCATGATACATTGCTCAAAGAGCTCACCAACATAAAGGGACTCTCTCCCAAATAAAATGCCCTTGCATGTTTCCTCCATGAAAAAATACTTTAAAGTCCCCGTTCTATCGAGTCGGCTGGATCACTCATAAAAAAAGAAAAAAAGAGAAAGGCACCAAAAAAAGTAGCCCGCTAGGTTGAAAACCCGTAAGGGCGGCCTAGGCAAAAAAATAGGGTGTGCCATAAAAGACGCAAAGGAGATGCCCGCTAGGTTGAAAAGCCGAAAGGGCGGCCTAGGCAAAAGAAATGGTGCGTCATGAAAAGGGATGGGCTCCTAACCTCACGTCAAAGGCCGGAAGATGACAACGGGTCCACGCCAACATCAAAAGCCGAAGGACGACATTGGGGCTACCCCGACAACGACAAAGGCATGGGGCTACCCCGACACCGACAACGACAAAGACACGGGGCTATCCCGACATCAACGACGACAAAGGCATGGGGCTACCCCGACATCAACGACGACAAAGACATGGGGCTACCCTGACATCAACGACAATAAGGGCATGGGGCTACCCCAACATCAATGACAAAAGGGTTCTCTACCTCCGATTACTCCTAAGAAATGGACAAAGCTCAAAAGGACTTTATGCATACAAACCTCGCGGTTAAGTTAAAATCAAAATTTGACTAACATGCTTCGTTAAAAGATTTGCCTTTAGGAAAAACATTTTCCAAATTCGCCCATTTGGCATCATTTATCAAAGACAATGTTTCAGGCAAAATGCTTTTGGTCCCCCCTCAAAGAATGATTTTCTAAAATCTTGGACTTTTTCACCCACAACGGTTGCCCCTAGGCTCTTCCCCGGTGTCAAGAAAATGTGTCAACCGTCCCGTAGAGTAGTGTTGATCCAACCCAAACCTTGACTCAGAATAGTCATTATAGGTTAAGGTCCTTGTCATTATAGGTTAAGGTCCTTGTCCCCGGCCGTCCTTAGTCGGACATAAGACCAGTTTTCCCGTCAAACTCCCCAAAGATGGAGTTGACCAAGCCTTGACTTAGAATAGTCATTATAGGTTGAGGTCCTTGTCCCCGGCCGTTCTTAGTCGGACGTAAGACCAGTTTTCCCGTCAAACTCCCCAAAGATGGAGTTGACCAAGCCTTGACTTAGAATAGTAATTATAGGTTGAGGTCCTTGTCCCCGGCCGTCCTTAGTCAGACGTAAGACCAGTTTTCCCGTCAAACTCCCCAAAGATGGAGTTGACCAAGCCTTGACTTAGAATAGTCATTATAGGTTGAGGTCCTTGTCCCCGGCCATCCTTAGTCAGACGTAAGACCAGTTTTCCCGTCAAACTCCCCAAAGTTGGAGTTGACCCAAGTCAAACCTTGACTCAGAATAGTCATTATAGGTTGAGACCCATATCCTTGTGTAAGTCAACCCTCTCCATAGAGCCAAGTTGACCATGTCCCTATAAGTCAACCCTCTCCATAGAGCCAAGTTGACCATGTCCTTGTAAGTCAACCCTCTCCGTCGAGCCAAGTTGACCATGAGTCACGCTTCCTTGTGTAAGTCAACCCTCTCCATAGAGCCAAGTTGACCATGTCCCCTGTAAGTCAACCCTCTCCATAGAGCCAAGTTGACCATGTCCCGCCTCTGACCCCCAGAGTCACGCTTCCTTGTGTAAGTCAACCCTTTCCAATAGAGCCAAGTTGACCATATCCCGCCTCCGACCCCGAGTGTCACACTTCCTTGTGTAAGTCAACCCTCACCAATAGAGCCAAGTTGACCATGTCCTGCCTCTGCCTCGCCAAGAGTCACGCTTCCTTGTGTAAGTCAACCGTCTCCATAGATCCAAGTTGACCATGTCCCGGTAATTCAACCCTCTTCATTGAGCCAAGTTGACCACATCCCGCCCCTGAACTCGCCAAGAGTCATGCCCATTCCTTGTACGTCAACCCTCTCCATAGAGCCAAGTTGACCATGTCCCGCCTCTGCCTCCCCAAGAGTCAGACTTCCTTGTGTAAGTCAACCCTCTCCATAGAGCCAAGTTGACCATGTCCCGGTAAGTCAACCCTCTCCATAGAGCCAAGTTGACCACATCCTGCCCCTGAACTCGCCAAGAGTCATGCCCATTCCTTATACATCAACCCTCTCTATAGAGCCAAGTTGACCATGTCCCGCCTCTGCCTTGCCAAGAGTCACACTTCCTTGTGTAAGTCAACCCTCTCCAATAGAGCCAAGTTGACCATGTCCCGCCTCCGACCCCGAGAGTCACGCTTCCTTGTGTAAGTCAACCCTCTCCAATAGAGCCAAGTTGACCATGTCCCGCCTCTGCCTCGCCAAGAGTCACGCTTCCTTGTGTAAGTCAACCCTCTCCATAGAGCCAAGTTGACCATGTCCCGGTAAGTCAACCCTCTCCATAGAGCCATGTTGACCACGTCCCGCCCCTAAACTCGCCGAGAGTCATGCCCATTCCTTGTACGTCAACCCTTTCCATAGAGCCAAGTTGACCATGTCCCGCCTCTGCCTTACCAAGAGTCACACTTCCTTGTGTAAGTCAACCCTCTCCATAGAGCCAAGTTGACCATGTCCCGGTAAGTCAACCCTCTCCATAGAGCCAAGTTGACCACGTCCCGCCCCTGACTCGCCAAGAGTCATGCCCATTCCTTGTACGTCAACCATCTCTATAGAGCCAAGTTGACCATGTCCTGCCTCTGCCTCGCCAAGAGTCACACTTCCTTGTGTAAGTCAACCCTCTCCAATAGAGCCAAGTTGACCATGTCCCGCCTCCGACCCCGAGAGTCACGCTTCCTTATGTAAGTCAACCCTCTCCAATAGAGCCAAGTTGACCATGTCCCGCCTCTGCCTCGTCAAGAGTCACGCTTCCTTGTGTAAGTCAACCCTCTCCATAGAGCCAAGTTGACCATGTCCTGGTAAGTCAACCCTCTCCATAGAGCCAAGTTGACCACGTCCCGCCCTTGAACTCGCCAAGAGTCATGCCCATTCCTTGTACGTCAACCCTCTCCATAGAGCCAAGTTGACCATGTCTCGCCTCTGCCTCGCCAAGAGTCACACTTCCTTGAGTAAGTCAACCCTCTCCCTAGAGCCAAGTTGACCATGTCCCACCTCTGTCTCGCCAAGAGTCACGCTTCCTTGTGTAAGTCAACCCTCTCCATAGAGCCAAGTTGACCATGTCTGCCTCTGCCTCACCAAGAGTCATGCTTCCTTGTGAGTCAACCCTCTCCATAGAGCCAAGTTAACCATGTCCCGCCTCTGAGTCATGCCTATTCCTCTAGGAGAGAATGATAGATATTCCCCTACTTTTTTTTTTATTAATTTTTTTTTTGAAAGAAATATAAACTACTAGCAAGACATTAAAATCAAAGCCTAACATTAGGAGAAAGAGACTTATCAAGAATACTGGCTCCTTTACACTTCCGGGGAAGACTATTAAACTGCTGGAAAACACAATTAGCCCTTAACCTTAGGAGAGGATGACAAATATCCACCTAGGTCTTAGGTTTGAGACGCCAAGTTCCTCGCCCGACCCTGAGCAGTCACCCTTAGGTTTGAGTTGCCTTAAAATCTCTTGCCCCAGAACTACGACGGGCTTGATTCCCCCAGATAGGGATACGTAGGAATCCTTTAAAGATAAGGGTCCATCCACTTGATCACCTCGGTCACTTTCTCTCCCATCTCGGTAGTTCACTGGATCGGGACTCCTTCTTTTATCGACAACCCCGCTTCCTTCGAAAGCGCCATTACCGAGGGGCTCTGTAAGTACCCCGATCCGGATTACTATCCTTAAATAATCAAATTGTGGAATTAAGGGGTAATTTGGGACTTAATTGGGTCATTATAATGTTCAAAGGGTGTTTTAGGCATTAATTAAATTATTTTAGAAAAGGAGGGACCTTCTGGTAATTTCCAAAAAGCCAGGACCATGTGTAAATTTCCCACAAAGCCCAAAAGGACTTTGTGGGAATTTCTAGAAATTCGCAAGAGAAGGAAGCGGTCGCACCTACCAGGCGCACTTCTTGAAGGCGTGTACGAGCTTCTGGAAACGTACCTGGTAGGCGCGCTTTCATCCATCCGCCAACAACCAGCTGACAGCCCGCCACGTGCCGCCACACGTCAGCCTTCTGCGCCCGTCATTCGCCGTGTCCCCGCGTGGCCTCCACGCGCCCGACATGAGCCTTGGTGAGGGCTCACCACGTGTCAAGCCGGTCCCCTCAGCCTTCTAGAAGGCACCCTAATGGCCGTTGGATCTTCCTAGAAACTACCCAGATTCGATCTGAACCATCGAATTCCTTTCAGCCTTTATTTTACAAGCCTTTATTTTACAAGTCTTTACTAATCCATGTAATCTTATATAACTTGGATCCAAATGCCCACATGATCCTAAAAAGCTTCATCTTTCACTTCAATGGTGCATTAAAATGATGAACTAAATGGAGATGAGATTTGTTACATTTAAAGTCTTAATCTTTAATGTTTATTTCCATTTAAAAAGTCTTTATTTCAAATCTTTTCTTGTTTATCTTACTTGGATGATAAAGCCACAATCTTTATTCATCCAAGTAATGATTTGCCCAAGAAAAGCTTTTATTTGTTTTAATCTTGTAATGATTACCTCACTTGGATGATAAAGTTGACCATCTTTATTCATCCAAGTTAGGGTTCTGTCCAAGTAAAGGTATTATTGTTGTTATTCTCCAATGATTGATTAAACCATGGCCTTGACCTTGGTCTTGGTTATGCTTACATGGGTTTGATGCATAGGATGACCAAAATTATCCCTCTTGACTTTTATTAATCCTTTCCATGATTAATTAAAGTCTGTGCCTATGAATACCATATTTTACTTGGATGAACATCATGTTTTGGCTTTCTAAAGTATCAAAGAACAAAAGGGAATTAACATGCCTACATTTCATTTTTCAAAATCACTCTTTAAAACAAATCGGTTTCTCCCATTTCCAAAATACACACACACACACTTGCACGTTTTGGTCAACAAACTTTAGGGAGACTCGGTTTTATCCGAGGCGACTTGGGTGACATAAAACTCTTCCCAAGTCGTAACCTGACCTCCGAACTCATAAATCTCTAACCATTTTCATTTGAGGTAGCCGCCTTTGGGCTTCCGAAGTACGGGCTTCTCCTTGTCGTTCACGTGGATGGTTGTCTCAGACGCCAATTCAGATGTGGGCTCCTTGGTCAATGTTTCCAATGTAAAAGTCCGCGAAGGACTTTAGCATATTAAACCTCAAGGTGAAATTATAACCATGATTTGAGAAGAACGCTTCATTAGCGGATTAGCCTTTTTAGGAAAAACTTGACCTTTTATTTTAAGAAAACTTGATCTCCATTATTTTTTCATTTGAGTAAAAGATTCACACACATTTTTTTGTTTTCTCTTTTTTTTTTAAATAAGGATAGACTGGGCCGAAGTTGCCTACGTTCCCCTCACTACGAGGGAGGGGGTCCCACGCGATGAGAGGCTCAGGTCACCGTAGTTCGAATGGGTTTAGAATTCTAAGACAAACATGACCTCAGTCGACTCACTTCAAACGGACCTTTTAGTCGGGATGACATGGGACAAAACATTACTAGTTTGAGACTAAATGGTACTCACACTAGTCCGAGTCATAAGGGCGATCGGGTTAATTGAAATGGTCACCACATGGCGGTGCAAATCGAGGAGGTCGATGCTTGACCAAGGTATATTACCATGTGGCGCCATGACGCCTAGACCCGAATGGGGAATGGTCACGTGACGATACTAACGGGAATGAGATGCCTCGAGGGGCGCAAAATTGGTCACCACATGACGGCTCAAGGGGGGAGCAAAAGAGTCACCCTGAGCACTTTTATTTCCTTTCTTACATATATGTTTTGGAACTTAATTTTAACGGACACTTTGGAGGATAACGGGGATCCATCCAAGGGCTCGACTGACTTCTTGGAGGATAACGGGGATCCATCCAAGGACTTTTACTTCCTTTCTTACATATATGTTTTTGGAACGTGCACAAGGTCAAGTGCGCGTTGTGTGAAGCCTTCTATGTTCCTTTTTGAGTCAAAATAGTGATTTTCGGTCCGCTTTAATATCACGAGCATGAACAAAAGTATATATAAGACATGAACAAACAATTTAAGCAAGCAAATCGCACAAGTAATCAAACAAAGTATGAACAAGCGAGAGTCAAAATTAGTACATGGAAAAGGTTGTGCACAACCAAAAGGTTTTTGAAACCAAAATTTTACAACAAGAGCAACAACCTTTTGAAAATCATTTGTACAAAAAGGTTATGCACAACAAAAGAATTTGAAGAAACAAAACTTTTATGAAAAGGGATCATGCACAATAAGGCTTTGAAAACCCAATTTTATGTCCAAAAAAGTTGTGCATGACCAAGACTTTAAAAATCCAATTTTGGCCAAGGAAAAGAAGGTAAAAGTGCATAAGTAGAGGCTGTAAATTGGAACCTGGGCCAGAAGAAGCAAGGGGACCATCAGAATGTTTCTGCCCTAGACAAAATTGTTAATTTGAAACATTCTTTGGGCCCAAACAAATTAGCCGTACGGCTAGAGCAGGAGATCCATTATTTTTGCAAACTTTCAGCTTCTGATCATCAAGCCCCAGTTTATTTGAATTTCCAGAACAGTCTTACTCACAGAAATCAAAACAGAAACATAAAACACACACAAAAATATGCACAAAGTCAACAAACGGGGACGGGAGTTTGACCCACACAAAAGCATTCCCAAAGATTCTAAAGAGAAGTTTGGAAACACTTCATTCCCCAGCAGAGTCGCCACTGTAAGGATCCTCCCCCTCGGGGCGAAACGCGGGTTCGCTCAAGGAAGAAAAGCCGAACACGTGAACTAAACACATTTAACAGAGTCGCCACATTTTGTTAATTTTAAACCCAACAAAATGAAAAAGGTTTGAGTTCAAAGGTTTGGAGGTCAGGTTACTGCTTGGGAAGAGTTTTACGTCACCCAAGCCTCCTCGGCCGAAATCGAGTCTCCCTTGTTAACTAACGAAAAGTGCATGTGTGTGTGTGTGTGATTTTAACGGAAAGCTCATGATTCTGGGCAAGAACTAACTCTTCAGGTCACTCATTCCTTATGGAATTCTCCTGTTTATTTAACCGTGGTTTATGCTAGCTGCGATCGTTATGAAAGGAGGCTTTTATGGGATACTCTTTTGAATATGGATGTGGGGGACAATCCGTGGCTTATTGTTGGGGACTTTAATTGTGTTCTTGAGCAGTCAGAGAAGATGGGTGGTAGGCCTATTAAAGAAAAAGTTGTCGAAGAATTTTCAGACACGGTTCAGGTTCTTGGTCTTATTGATGCGGGTTATCGTGGTAATGGCTTCACTTGGGTGGATAAACCTCGTGGTCGCCCTACCATTTTTCAAAGGCTGGATAGGGCTTTTTATAATACTCATTGGTTGGCAAAGTTCCATACCACTAGTGTCACTCATTTAAATAGAACTTGCTCGGACCATTCGCCCCTTGTGATTCAAATTCATACTGAGGCTGATATCATTCGAGGAATCTTTCGTTTTTTGAATGTGTGGCTGAAGCATCCTAAATTTCATTCTCTTGTAGCTGACTCATGGAAAGAATATATGGATGGTAGACCGATGGTTTGTTTTGCAAAAAAACTTTCTCGTTTAAAGAAGGTTATTTCGGGCTGGAATAAAGAAAGCTTTGGGCGGATTGATCAACAAATAAAAATGGCTGAAGACAATGTTACTCGATGTGAGTTGGTGAGTCAAGATGACCCATCGGATGAGCACACTATTGCGTTGAACTTGGCTAAGGCTGATTTGCTAGGGAAATTAAAAATGGAGGAAGCTTTTTGATGTCAAAAAGCCAATATTTCTTGGATCAAAGATGGTGATAAGAATACTAAGTTTTTTCATTCTTATGTTAGGAAAAAGAGGAAAAGGCTTTTCATTCATCGAATTAGGGATTCCAATGGGAGGTGGATTCATTCAAAGGAGGATATTAAGAAGGAAGCGGTGGATTTTTATTCGGACCAGTTGCAAAAGTCTCATGATAATCCTAGTGATAATATTCTTGATGTCATCCCTACTTTGATCACGGAGGAGGATAATTTGATGCTCACGGCTCTACCTTCTTTGGAGGAGATTAAACAGGTGGTGTGGTCTATGAATGGTCAAATTGCTGCTGGCCCTGATGGTTTTACAGGTGCTTTCTATCAATCTTGTTGGGATATTATAAAAGATGACTTTGTCTGTGCCAATAAGGAATTCTTTGCAGGGCATGCGATGCCAAGGAGCTGGACTAGTACTCTCATTGTTACTATCCCCAAGGTTATTTCTCCTACGACCTTCTCCGAGTTGAGACCCATTAGTCTTTTTAATTTCTCGAATAAAGTTATTACAAAACTGTTGAACTCTCGGCTTGCTCCTATTCTCCCAAGAATTATCTCTCTGCAGCAAAGTGGATTTGTTCAAGGTAGATTAATCCATGAAAATGTCCTCCTTGCTCAAGAGTTGATGCAATCTCTTAAGAAGAAGGTTTGGGGTTCTAATGTTATTTTAAAGCTGGATATGGCGAAGGCCTATGACCGTCTATCTTGGTTTTCTCTTATTAAAGTTTTGAGAAAGTTTGGATTTAATGAGGTGTGGAATGATATGATCTTTCGATGCATTTCTTCCTGTTGGTTTTCGGTCCTTGTTAATGGTGAAAGTAGTGGTTTCTTTCATTCTTCTCGTGGGCTTAGACAAGGTGACCCTATTTCTCCTACTCTATTCATTATTGCTGCTGAGGTTTTAAGTCGGGGCTTAAATCTTCTTCATGAGGAATCTCCTCATTTCAGATATCGGGCCCATATTCACACCCCCATGATATCCCACTTAGCTTATGCAGATGATGTAGTTATTTTCTGCAATGGTTCTAAAGACTCTCTTGATGCTCATATTAGGTGCTTGAATCGGTATCAATCTTTTTCTGGCTAGCTGGTTAGTGTGGCAAAGTCCCGCTTCATTACTGGTGTTCAAAATGAGGATAGGGATGCTATTATCACTGAATCTATGTGATTTCAAAAGAAGGATCTTCCCATTATTTATTTGGGTTGCCCTCTATACGTTAGTCGGAAAAGGATCTCCTTGTTTGATCCAGTTTTGCGAAAGATGGAAGCTCGTTTAGCTACATGGCAAGGTAAACTTCTCTCGTTCGGTTCTAAGTTAACGCTCATTAAAACGTGTCTACAGGCTATCCCGATGTATTACATTGCTCTTCTTGACCCTGTGATGAACTCAATGTATCGCCTCATTTCTAATTTCTTTTGGTGTAATGAGGATAACACCCATAAATGTCATTGGGTTCAGAGATCCAATATGTTTCTCCCTTATTCTGAAGGAGGTCTTGGGCTTCGAAAGTTTGAGGATATGGCTATGGCTCTTTCTATGAAGCTGTGGTGGCGTTTTAGGAGTACTAATTCTCTATGGACTGACTTTATGACATCAAAGTATTGTCATGGATCTCACCCTATGGATGCTTCAATCACTTCTTTTGCTTCTCAGATTTGGCGCAGAATGCTTAATGCTAAACCGTTGGTTGAAAGCAACATTTGTTGGCGGATTGGGAGAGGTGATATCTCTGTTCATGACCACTGGATGGCTGATCCTACTCCTTTGACTGGAAACCATGTTGAAATATCATCTCTTTTCTTGAATGGGCATCCTCGAATGGACTATATTCAGAATGCTTATGGATCCCAGCTGCTATGCTATATTCGGGATAACAATATTCAGCTCATGGATAGGCCGGATACCTTGTTTTGGCTCCCTGATGTCTCGGGCAAATTCTCAGTTTCTTCGGCATGGACTGTTTGTAGAGATAAAGGTATCTCTAAACCTATTTTTGAGCATTTTTGGCACAAGCATATTCCTCTTAAAATCTCAGTCTTTATGTGGCGCATTCTCCACCGTGGCCTTCCTATTGATTGTGCCATTCAGAAAAGGGGTATTCTTCTAGCTTCTTCTTATAGTTGCTATTCTAGGCCTGCTATTGAAGACTTGGATCACTTGTTCATGCATGGAGACATTGCAAATGAAGTTTGGAGCTATTTTGCGAATATGATGGGCCTTAGGTTTTATTCGTTTAACATACAATCCATTTTGGCTAGTTGGTGGTTTAATAATTCTGATCGAAAGGCTCATGGGATTTCTTGGTTAAGACGGCTGCTTCCTTGCTTTATCTTATGGGAGATTTGGAAAAGTAGAAATAAAGCTAGATTTGATAGCGTCAAAATGTCCCCATCTAGCATTATTTCTTAGGTTAATAGTTCTATCAAAGATGTTGTCAAAGCTTTTGATATCCAATTTTCGGGTTCTTGGAGTGCAGTTCAGATTTTTGGGTTCTTTGGTATTTCGACTCCTCCTTTGGTTAACAAAAACTTGAGGTTGGTTTCGTGGATTCCTCCATCCATTGAACCTTTTAAGCTTAACTCTGATGGTGCTTCGAAAGGTAATCCGGGTACTATCTCTGGGGGTGGTGTTATCCGAAATGCTAAAGGGGATTTCATTTTTGCTTTCTCTCATTTCTATGGGCATGGTTCCAATATGATTGCTGAGGCTATGGCTATTCGGGATGGCTTGATTTTTGCTAGGAATTTCGGCATTTCTTCATTGTGGCTTGAGATTGATTCTGAAGTCCTTTTAAAAATCTTAATTGAAGATTATCATATCCCTTGATCCATTTGGTATGTTGTTTTGGAGATTAAACGCCTATTGATTCTAATGTCAGTTCGGATCACTCATATTCTTCGCGAAGGTAATAAGGTCGCTGATGGGCTTGCTAATATTGCAGCAATATCTCACTCTAACTCGTGTTACTATTCTTTTGATACTCTCCGTAATGTTTGCAAGGGTCCTTTTGTGTTGGATCGCTCCTCCACTGCGTATATCCGGATTAGATAGTTCTTGGTTGATTGTTTCTGGGCTAGGTTTTTGTTTAGGATTTTAATGTTATTTTCCCTTATTGTAGAGGACCTTACAGCCTGTGTAAGGCCTCCCCCCCTGTTATTTCCTTTCCCGGTGGTTGAGGTTGTCATGTCCCCCACCTTGCTTGTACTATTTTTCTTTAATTAATAAAATCTAGGGAGGTACCTGTTGGCAGTGGTGCCCCTAGGCACGTTTAATAAACGTTGTAATTGTTATCATTTATTTCATATCAATAAAGAGATGTTTTGATTATTATTGTTGTTCATGTTTACTTATAATAATCTCCATCCCTAGTACTTATTAAGCACTAGTATAAAGGCTAAATGATCATGGGATGATCATGTTAGATTTATGGGTACTTGTTTGGAACAAGGTACTGGACATGACCCGCTGTATGAGATTTATGTCATGGTCTATGTCGAACATATATCTCATATTAGTTATATCATTTGAATCCTTAGACATGAAGTTATTATAGTCTTCCACTTGATGAACATTGTGTTTGACATATTCAAACGCTACCTTAACACGGTAGTTATAAAGGGTATGATTGGCATAACCGGATTCCCGTTGGGAAGAATAATAAGCTAAATGGATTTGTCCCTCCACGGAGAGATGTCAAGCTTGGGCCCCTCAAAGGAATGATGTTGATGAAATGTTCGGCCGGACTCAAATGGATTGATTGGATCAATAGCATTTGAATTATCAACATATTCGGAATCGAAAAAGTATTGAACAAAACAAGTTGACTGTTTGACCATGACTTGTGTTCAATGACATCGTGGACAAAGGGATTGTGACATATTCTAAAGGAATGCGAACTTGTATCTAGTTATACTATTTGGGTAGGTATGACGGTTTGCTAGAACCTAATCATATCTTGTGGTTTCATGTTTGAAACCATTGCTAACTTAGTATAATCCTAGAGGGTCACACACAATAGAAACGAATCTTTAAAAGGACTAAATTGGAATTTTGGAAATTCTGGACATTCTGGGGAAGTGGGCGACCGCACAGTGTGGACTGGGCGGCCGCACACTTAGCCCAATTTTGTACCAGTTTGTTTCAGATAAATGTGCGACCGCACAGTGTATTCTGGGCGGCCGCACAGTACTGTCGGCTGGCACTTTCCTAATTCGATTTGGAATGTCTTTTGACACAAGGTTCCTATTTGGAATAGGTCTTGCTTGTGTATAAAAGGATGATTTCGGCCAGAACCTCAGTAATAGCTTTTTGTGAGTCTCCAAAGTGTTTGAGAGAGAATTTATTTTGTTCTAAGATATCCTTGATTGAGGAATAAAATAATTCACAAATAAATTCCATATAGTTCTTGATTAAATTGTGAAAGTGTGTTTCATAATATTGGTCTAGCAACCAAGATCAAAGAAGTTCCTTTGATATTCGTTCGAAGTGTGGATACCGCTAGAGGGTGCAAATCATCATCTTCAAAGTTCGTGTTCAAGCTTTGTGATCGTGATCAAGTCTTCAAATCTCCACCAAAGACCAAGAGAAATTTGATAGCCATCAAGGGTTAGTTTTTCCTTTATTCATTATGTTGTATTTGATTTAATCATATGAACGGATCCATGGCTTTGGGTTCCTTAAAATTTTAATTGCTATATTCCGCTGCGCATGTTACTTGGAAACCCAACAGTACCGTCCTCTTTTCGCCAAAAAAAAAAAAGATTTTTACGGAAAGCCTCTGTTTTAACCTTTTATTTAATTTTAACTAAAAAGGAGGGTCTGTTTAACAAGAAAACCAAGAACAGAGGGTAAAATGGTCATTTTCTTCTTGGACCCAAACCATCCGTACGAATGGTGATGGTGTTCCTGGAGATTTTACAGTTTGTTAAGAAACAGTCCAGTTCTACACAGAAACAGAGCATTCTGCTAGAACTGGACTAAACTGTTCTGATTTCAGTTTGTATTCCAACATGTAATAACTCAAATAGGATCATTCCTATGCTAAATGATCATCAAATGAACCCCCAAAACGAGTGTTTAGGTGTGATCAAAAGTAATCATTAGAGAAATTTCAAGAAAGGTGATAAACATGTCCTTTGGACCAAAATTGCCATTTGATGAGTAAAGATTGGAACTTTACCATCAAAATGGACTTTTTATGAAATATTAACCTTGAGGGACAACAAAAACAACATAAAGATCCAATCTTTATGACCCAATCTTAGGGATTTTTGGCTAGATCAAGGTTGGGATGATAAAGATTGAGCCTTTATCCCCCAACATGATCATCATGGCCTAATTTGTGTAATACCAACATAAAGACATGAGGTTTTACCTTGATAAAGAGATCTTTAAGCTATTTAGAACAAGAAATCATCCTTAGGTTTGAACCTCTTTCACACAAAAGTATGAAGGGCACCTTGAATCATGCTCATGGTTTAGTTCACATTATATGTATATATATATATATATATATATATATATATATATATAAGATATATATGCTTGAAATGGACAAGTCTTGCAAGAATGTAAATTTGCTTAAGAGGACAAGTCTTACAAGAATGTAAACAAGAACAAGTAATGTGATTAACAAAGAAAAATAGAGTTGAGATGAAGAGAAGATGGGGGAAGGGGACCTCACCTATGATGATTCTAGTCTATCTTCCTTTCCTTCACTCAATTATAAGGGTGATTTCTCTCTCAGACACGATTTCTGCAGAGTTTCCCCTATCTAAACAATATTCTTCCCCCTGGAATGATCAGCAAGGGGTTCAATTTATAGGGACTGAGGGTGCCTAAACCAGCCGTACGGTTAGGCCCCTCCTGCGTCCAAACCATCCGTACGGCTCAGCCTGGCGAGCTTCTTGATTTTTCCAATTTTAATTCCAGAGCAGTCCTGGAATTTTCAGTTTATCCTAGTGAGGTCCTAGCCTATCAGTTTATCCCTGAATTGGTTCTAAGAGTTCCTCTAAGTTGGTCGATTTCAGATTGGGGTACTTACAAAGCCCCTCGGCAACGTCGCTTTAGGAAAGCGGGGTTGTCGATTAAATAAGCATCTCAATCTGATGGGAAGACGGCTTAACCGATTTTGGTTTTGCATGGCTGGACCTAGGGGTATAGGATTCCTACGTATCCCGTTCCGAGGGAATCAAGCCTGGCGTAGTTCAGAAAGAGAATGGGAAGTTTTTCAAAGCTACGCGCACCTAGGGGCGAGGTGGATATCAATCATCCTTTCTCGGGGGAAACATGACTCTCGGCGAGTCAGAGGTGGGATACAGACAAGGAAGCATGACTTTATGCGAGGCAGAGGCGGGATACGGTCAACTTGGCTCTATGGGAGAGGGATGACTTATAAGGAAGCATGACTCTCGGGGGGTCAGAGGCGGGATATGGTCAACTTGGCTCTATGGGAGAGGGTTGACTTACAAGGAAGCATGACTCTCGGGGTCAGAGGCGGGATATGGTCAACTTGGCTCTATGGGAGAGGGTTAACTTATGAGGAAGCATGACTCTCGGGGTCAGAGGCGGGATACGGTCAACTTGGCTCTATGGGAGAGGGTTGACTTACGAGGAAGCATGACTCTCGGGGTCAGAGGCGGGACACGGTCAACTTGGCTTTATAGGAAAGGGTTGACATACAAGGAAGCATGACTCTCAGGGTCAGAGGCGGGACATGGTCAACTTGGCTCTATGGGAGAGGGTTGACTAAAGGGGAAGCATGACTCTCGGGGTCAGAGGCGGGATATGGTCAACTTGGCTCTATGGGAGAGGGTTGACTTACAGGGGTGGTCTTACGTCATTTTGGACTGCCGGCGACAAGGTTTTCAACCTATGACGGCTATTCTGAGTCAAGGTTTGGTCAACTCCATCTTTGGGGAGTTTGACGGGAAAACTGGTCTTATGTCCCACTAAGGACGGCCGGGGGACAAAGGCTCGAACCTAAAATGACTATTCTAAGTCAAGGTTTGGTCAACTCCATCTTTGGCGAGTTTGACGGGAAAACTGATCTTATGTCCCACTAAGGACGGCCGGGGGACAAAGGCTCGAACCTAAAATGACTATTCTAAGTCAAGGTTTGGTCAACTCCATCTTTGGGGAGTTTGACGGGAAAACTGGTCTTATGTCCCACTAAGGACGGCCGGGGGACAAAGGCTCGAACCTAAAATGACTATTCTAAGTCAAGGTTTGGTCAACTCCATCTTTGGGGAGTTTGACGGAAAAAACTGGTCTTATGTCCCACTAAGGACGGCCGGGGGACAAATAAATTTTCACAATGGGACCACCTAAATATGCTCATTTAGGGGAAGGATTTTACTGGGCTTAAGTCATGGATGGCCGGGGTCAATCATGCTGGGATAGCAAATAAACAAGCAAGTGGGCTTACGTCACGTGGGGACCGCCTCCCTCGTAGTAAGGGGAACGTAGGCAACTTCAGCCCGGTCAATCCTTATTTAAAAAAAAAAATAGAAAACAAAAAATGTGTGTGAGTCTTTTACTCAAATGAAAAAATAATGGAGATCAAGTTTTCTTAAAATAAAAGGTCAAGTTTTTCCTAAAAAGGCTAATCCACTAATGAAGCGTTCTTCTCAAATCATGGTTATAATTTCACCTTGAGGTTTAATATGCTAAAGTCCTTCGCGGCCTTGTCCATTGGAAACATTGACCAAGGAGCCCACATCTGAATTGGCGTCCGAGACAACCATCCACGTGAACGACAAGGAGAAGCCCGTACTTCGGAAGCCCAAAGGCGGCTACATCAAATGAAGATCCGTACCTTCATCGAGTGCCACGCGCGAAGGCTACGCACCTTGAAAGGAAATCACCAAAAGGAGATGGCCAAAGCAAACTCCCAACTCATGAGTAGTAGATGAATCTGGCAATTGCAACGCCAAGCCAAATGGAGACCTCGCGACATCTTTCCCGATGACATGGAACCTGAGTTCCCCGTGGAAGACATGGAATATGCCGCCGACAACCCCTCCAACAATTGAGGAAGAAAATGGATCATCGTGCTTCATAGGAGCTCATCCCAAAAAAAAAAAAAAAAATGTCTTCCAGCCTCATAGGATCTAGACTTTCACCAAAGTCCGTCCCGGACTACGTCCTTTTATTTTTACCAAGGTCCAAACTTGGACATGTATATACAAAGATATCTAAATAAAAGAGTCATTGTCCTTCTATTCTCTCTAGACTTGAGACATTATTTGCAATATATATTTACTCTTGAAATTGTCTTGCTTGTTATTATCAATTGATTGTTACGTCCCTAAAATGATGAATTGACTTCTAAGCATACTAGTCAATGACGACTCATTAAGGATGAATGGACCTAACACAAATGAAAAATGCTAAATGCAAACAATTAATCTTGATGTGAATAAATGTTGTGATCAATTGGCATGAAAAAACCATTAATGGCAAGCCTTCCTTTTTTTTTTTTTTGGCGAAAAGAGGACGGTACCTCCCTAGATTTTATTAGCAGAAATGAAAATTACAAAAATGGTGGGGGACATGACAACCTCAACCACCAGAAAGGAGCCTAAGGGGAAGGTCTTACACAGGTTGTAAGAACCTTTACAATAAAGGGAGGGGTGGCTACAAAATAAAGAGAATAATAAATATAAGTATCTAGCCATCTAAAAAAGATCATCAAAGTCTAAGAGAAGGCACTTGAGCTTTATCAAGCTTAAAAGCCCCCTTACAATTATTAGGAAGGTCATCAAAAGAGAGAAAATCTGCATTATGAAGAAGAGAGTAACCAAGATTAGCTAGCCCATCCGCCACTTTGTTGCCTTCTCTGTACACATGAGTGATCCGAGTCTGCATAGTAGAGATAAGCCCCATAATTCTGCGAATAAGGTAAAGAATTCGCCAAGGAATATGATATTCTCTTAGCAAAATCTTAACCAACACTTCTGAATCAAGCTCTATCCATAGAGAAGTAATGCCAAACGCAGAAGCTAACAGTAAGCCATCAAGGAGTGCGTGAGTTTCAGCCCACATATTAGTGTTATCACCATAGAACCGAGAGAAAGCAAAGAAAAAGTCCCCATTCTGATTTCTAAAAATCCCCCCACCCGAAGCTGGGCCCGGATTACCCTTAGAAGCACCGTCCATATTAAGCTTAAACTCCTCATTAGTAGGGGATTTCCAAACAACAATCTTAGGAATCTTCGCAGGAGGGGAAGATAAATTGACTCTAAATAAAGAAGACATCCGCATATCTAAATGGGATCCTCGAAACTCCAATTTGAAAGCTTTAATGATAGAAGCAATCTCATAAGTTATAGAATTAATTACCTCCAGCGGGGTCACTTTGTGCCCTTCAAACCGAGATTTGTTTCTAGCCTTCCATAATTCCCAGCAAATAAAAGAAGGCAAGAGCGAACGAAGCCAAGAACTTAGATCCGAATCTGCCTTAGCAGAGCAATACCACCACGCACAAAGAGTATGCCTAACATCCGTCCCTATTCCAGCAACACCCATAGAATTCCCAAAGAACTTCCATATATGACGGGCCAAATCTCCTTGAATGAGAATATGATTAATGTCATCCCCCTTAGGATTAGCGCAGCAGTGACACATTGAAACCAAGGGAATACCTCTACGCATGCAAGCATGATCAGTGGGAAGGCCATTGTGAAGAGCTCGCCAAAGAAAAACAGAGATCTTAATGGGAATATGTTTATGCCAACATGAAGCGGAAACCATACTTTTAGGGCGGGAGGATCTGATTTCTTTCCAAGCCGAAGAGATCGAAAATTTACCTGTCGAAGATGGGGACCAACAAATCTGATCCTTGTCATTCGAAAGGTGAATATGATTATCTTCAATGGCTCTAAGAAGAGGAATACCAAAATTATCCACAATATAATTCTATCTCGGCCGCCCATTTAAGAAAAGAGACGATACCTCAACGTGTTCTTGAGGTAAACCAGCCACAATAAAACCAAGCCAATTTTCATGGATAGAAATGGATCCTTCACGAACCCCCCAATTAATTCTAGGTTCCACTAAGTCTTTAGCACCAAGCATACGCCTCCAAACGTGAGAATCAATGGATCTAGGGGCAGCATCCATAGGATGTGTTCCATCACAATATTTGGCTAGGAGAAACTCAGTCCATAAAGAAGAAGATCCCCGAAGCCTCCACCATAATTTCATAGCGAAAGAAAGAGAAATGTCCTCAAACCGCCTTAAGCAAGACTTCCTCTATACACAACCCGATACACCTTTCCGATACAAAAGCATCCCGAGACAGTGAAAAGGAAAGGATGTTGTTGCTCAACCACCAAGATTCAATCATGATCGCGCGTGCGCGACCAACAAAGGACTTCCCGGATTTTCAAAGTCAAAGTGAGAAGTGACAGACATTCCACCAAGGGGCTACAAATGAGCCAATGTCCAAGATAGAAAGTTGGGGCTAATGTTTCCCCTCTCTCTCAAAAAAAGAAAAAAAAGAAAAAAAAAGTGATAAGAGAGAAAGGAAATGAATATTGGCGAAGAGGAAGTTTACCTCAAAAGCTCACCAAGTTCACTACAAAAGTCCACCTCAAAGAACATCCCGAGGAGTTCACCGCAAAGCGAAGCGATCTACATCAGCAAAGCAACAATATCCTTCAAAAGGAAACCGACTTCAACAAAAGACGATCCATGGCCGAACTACGGCGACCTGAGCTCCTCAAACTGAGGGGAACGTAGGAAACCTTCGGGTCCGGTCACAACATGAAACAAAGCCATCAAACCCTGGTCCCATCAATGACCAACTCCCTCTGAACACATTCTCTTTCTGATCTTGCCATTGATCGAATCTTAATCTTAATTGATCACAACATTTATGCATGTTAAGGCTAATTGATTGTTTCTGTAGGAAGGCAAAGGCTTGTACCAGTGTGAGCTAGTGCTCATTATGCTTAAAAGAAGAATGTAGCAGGAAGGGTTTGATCCTTTGTCTTTCATGTGGAATTTTTAACATACTACCATCTGCTCTACGAGGACAATATTAAATGTTTTTGCTAGGATTTGAACACTCGTTTTCTAGTAGAAGAAGCTTAGACTCTATCCATCCATACTACAAAGCAATTTTAAAAGGATTAAGGCACCAAGAATTGAACTTTGGTGGGCTACTTGGCTTACTAGAGTGTAGTCTTCCTTTATATTAATAAAATCTAGGGAGGTACCGTCCTCCTTTCGCCAAAAAAAAAATAAATAAGGCTAATTGATTGTTATAATCTTGACATAATAACAAACAAGGTCCATTCAAGCAATCATTTGATAATCTTAACTAAGGCAAATTTCAAATGTCTCGACAAGTCTTCTTCTCTACATCTTAGGAAAGAGCTAAACACTTGTATTCTGTCAAGCAAGGGCTTCCTTCCATTTCATGATAAATTTCTCAAAGATCTCACCAATATAAAGGGACTCTCTCCCAAATAAAACGCCCTTGCATGTTTCCTCCAAAGATACCTTAAGTCCCCGTCCTGTCGAGTCGGCTGGATCACTCATAAAAAGAAAGAAAAAAGAAAAAGGCACCAAAAAAAGTAGCCCGCTAGATTGAAAACCCATAAGGGCGGCCTAGGCGAAAAAACAAGGTGTGCCATAAAAGACACAAAAAGAGATGCCCGCTAGGTTGGAAACCTGAAAGGGCGGCCTAGGCAAAAGAAAGGGTGCGTCATGAAAAAGAGATGGGTTCCTAACCTCACTTCAAAGGTCAACGACAACGAGGACATGGGGCTACCTCCACGCATTGACGACAACGAAGGCATGGGGCTACCCGACATCAATGACGACAAGGACATGGGGCTACCCCAACATCAACAACAAAAGGGTTCTCTATTCCCGATCACTCCTAAGAAATGGACAAAGCTCCAAAGGACTTTATGCATGACAAACCTCGTGGTTAAGTTAAAATAAAAAATTTGACTAACATGCTTTCGTTAAAAGATTTGCCTTTAGAAATAAGCATTTCCAAATTTGCCCATTTGGCGTCATTTGTCAAAAACGATGTTTCAAGCAAAATGCTTTTGATCAAAGAATGATTTTCCAAAATCTTGAACTTTTTCGTCCACAATGAGTCTTGAAAGTCGCCCCTAGGCTCTCCCCCGGTGCCAAGAAAAAGTGTCACCAATCCCGTAGAGTTGAGTTGACCAAAGTCCAAAATTTGACCAAAAGGGGTCAAGTTAAAATGACCTAGAATGGTCCCTTTAGGTTCAAGCCTTTGTCCCGGCCGTCCTTAGTCGGACGTAAGACCAGTTTTCCCGTCAAACTCCCCAAAGATGGAGTTGACCAAGCCTTGACTTAGAATAGTTGAGGTACTTGTTCCCGGCCGTCCCTAGAGGGACGTAAGACCAGTTTTCCCGTCAAACTCCCCAAAGATAGAGTTGACCAAACCTTGACTCAGAATAGTCATCATAGGTTGAAGTCTTTGTCCCCGGCCGTCCTTAGTAGGACGTAAGACCAGTTTCCCATCAAACTCCCAAAACATGGAGTTGACCCAAGTTAAACCTTGAGTCAGAATAGTCATTATAAGTTGACCATGTCCCGCCTCTGACCCTAAGAGTCACGCTTCCTTGTGTAAGTCAACCCTCTCCATAGAGCCAAGTTGACCATGTCCCGCCTCTGACCCTGAGAGTCACGCTTCCTTGTGTAAGTCAACCCTCTCCATAGAGCCATGTTGACCATGTCCCGCCTCTGACCCTGAGAGTCACGCTTCCTTGTGTAAGTCAACCCTCTCCATAGAACCAAGTTGACCATGTCCCGCCTTTTTTTTGTTTTTTTTTTTGGCGAAAGGAGACGGTACTCCCTAGATTTTATAGATAAAAGAAAAAGGTACAAAAACAAAGGTGGGGGACATGACGACCTTCACCACCTAAAGAAAAATAAAGCTAGGGGAGGTCTTATACAATCCATAAGATCCTCTACAATAAAAGGGGGAGCCTATCCAAAACATAAAAGATACAATACTAGAAAAATCTAAAAATACTAAAGTCTAATGTTAGGATATGAAATCGTATCAAAGTAAAGCAAACTCTTGCAAAGTCTTGGGCATGAATCCATAGATGGAAAATCAAAATCAGCTTGCGCATTTGCAGAATGATTAGCAAGGAAATCCGCCACCTTGTTACCTTCTCTATAAATGTGTGAAATTCTGATATCAATGCCCTCCATTATTCTGAAAATAGCTTGAATATAGTACCATATCCCATGGAATCAAGTATTTCCGAAGAAGAATATTTGCCAAAACTTCTGAATCTACCTCAAGCCAAATAGAATTAAAACCCATAAGCCGAGCTTGGAGCAAGCCATCAAGGGCAGGGTTTCCTCTAGATGCGCCACCAGAATTGATCTTAACTTGACCTAGGGCTGGAGGTTTCCAAGAAACAAGCTTAAACCGAGTAACTTTAGGAGCAGCCAACACCATCTCAAAAAATTGGGAAACAAAATCATCTTGAGGACCAAAGGCAAAATTGAGTTTATATGCACGTATAGAGTCAATAATCTGTCCACGAATATTATGAATTATGCTAGCAGAATTTGGAACCACACCATCAAAGCGAAACTTGTTACGATGTTTCCAAATCTCCCAACACATATATCCGGGCAGAATAGAACTCAACCAACAAGAAACACGGCTATTAGACTTATAAGAGTGCCAAGCAATCAATCTGTGAGTAAGAGAGGAACCCAAAGTTGGGAAACCGATCATTGCTCCAAAAAACAGCCATACTTTTTGAGCAATATCTCCATGAATGAAGAGGTGAACAATGGATTCAGAAGAAGGATTAACACAACAATGGCATTTAGAAGCAAGATGAATACCTTTGCGAGAAACATTCTCATCCGTAGGAATGGCTGACTTGAGGGCTTTCCAAAGAAAAACCGAGATTTTAAGAGGAAGATGTTTGTGCCAACACCAAGCAAAAACATTGTTCCTAGGCCTAGCAATCCTACATTCCCTCCATGCTGAAGAAACAGAAAATTTGCCTGAGGATGAGGGAGTCCAAAACGCATGGTCCGGCCCCTCCCCCAACCGAATGTTATTTGATTGAATTTCCAACAAAGCTTGCTGCCCATACATCGCAAGAACATAGTCTGCACGTAAGACCCCATTATCATAAAGAGAGAAAATCTGATCATGGCGAGCATCCAAGAGGTTAATATCACGAGGCAACCACTTTTCTTGGATGGAAATCAGCCCATTACCTACACCCCATCTTAATCGATATTCCACCAGATCTTTAGCACTAATCATACGCTTCCATATGTGAGAGCAGCCATTCCTTAAGGTGGCATCCATAGGGTGAGAATCTCGACAGTATTTGGCAGCAAGGAATTCAGACCAAAGAGATTTAGAAGTACGGAATCTCCACCAAAGCTTCATGGAAAAAGCCATAGATATTTCCTCAAATTTACGCAGACCTAAACCTCCTTCTTCAACAGGCCAAAAAAAATTGTTTTTTGACACCCAATGGCACTTTTTACCTCCATCCGGGCTGCTCCAAAAAAATTAGAAATAAGACGGTTCATGGCATTAACCACACCCTTCAGAGGTTCTAGCAAAGAGATGTAATAAATGGGGATAGCTTGCAAACAAGCCTTGATGAGGACCAATTTAGCACCAGCCGAAAGCAACTTACCTTGCCAAGAATCCAAACGGGCACCAAGTTTTTGCATAACCGGATCAAATAAAGATTGTACCTTTCGCCCAATATAAAGAGGACAGCCAAGATAAACAATAGGGAGATTCTTCTTTTGAAATCCAGAAATATCAGCAATAGCATTGCCACGATCCGCATTATCCCTTCCAGTTATAAAACAAGATTTGGACACACTGACCAGTTGACCCGAGAATTGTTGGTAATCTTCCAAAAACTTCATGTGCAGCTCCAAAGAAGAAACACTACCATTACAAAAGATGATAATGTCATCGGCATAGGATAAGTGAGAAATGACAGGAACATTAAGATTACCCGTGTGATAGGATACATGAGGGTGCTGTAAATGAAGATTGTTCAACCCTCGACTCAAGATCTTAGCAGCAATAATGAAGAGGCTCGGAGATATGGGATCCCCTTGTCGAAGGCCACGAGATGAGGCGAAATACCCACTTGCATTGCCATTAATGAGAAGTGAAAACCAGCAAGAATTAATGCATCTAAAAATCATATCCAGCCAAACTTCAGAAAAACCAAATCTCCGCATAACTTTAATAAAAGCAAACCATGAGAGCCTATCATAAGCTTTGGCCATATCAAGATTTAAGGCAACATTTGACCCAAACACCTTCCGTTTAAGGGAGAGAAAGAGCTCTTGAGCGAGTAGCACATTTTCATGAATCAAACGCCCCTTTACAAAGCCACTTTGTTGAGGGGAAATAATACGAGGGAGAACATGCTGAAGACGAAGGCATAGAAGTTTTGTAATAACCTTATTAGAAAAGTTACACAAGCTTATAGGCCGTAACTCAAGGAACTTAGTAGGGGCAGCCACTTTTGGAATAGTAACAATAAGGGTACTAGTCCAGCTGCGAGGGAGGTGAAAACCACAAAAGAATTCCACAATTGCTCTATGAAAGTCAATTTTAATAGTGTCCCAGCATTTATGATAGAACTCACCTGTGAAGCCATCCGGTCCAGCATCACTAGAACCACTCATGCTAAAAACCACGTCTCGAAGTTCTTCTATGGTTGGAGAAGCAATAAGCATCTGATTTTCAGCATTAGTAATAAGATGAGGAATTAAATCCAGCAAATGATCCGGAGGGTTGTCATTAACTCCATTAAGCTTATCATAATAAAACCTAACCGCTTCCTCTTGAATCTGACTTTGATCCACAAGCCAATTACCATTCCCATCCTGAATTTTATGAATATATAATTGCTGCCTTCTTTTCTTGACATAAGCATGGAAAAACCGGGTATTATGATCACCATCCTTTAACCACACTAAATTGGCTTTTTGCATCCAAAACTCTTCCTCAATTTTCAACCGATATGAGAGGTTATCCCGAGCAAGATGAAGAGCAGCCCAATTTTCCTCACTAGGATCTTGCTCAAAAGCTAATTCCTTTCCACAAACCTCATCTTCATCATTCTTGACTAGTTGATCAACCTTCCCAAAAGTATCCATATTCTAGCTTTGAAGAGCATGCTTGAGCCTTGTAAGCTTCTTGGCAAACTTAACCATTGGTCTGCCATATAGCCGAGCAGCCCAAGAAGATTGAACCACAGAAGTAAAAGAGTTATGCCTTGTCCAGACATTCAAGAAATGAAAAACCCCCTTCCTTACTTCATCAACCAATATGATATTAATATATAGAGGAGCATGGTCAGAACAAGTACGACTTAAATGATCAATCGAAGTTTGAGCAAAACGCTGCAGCCACTTTTCATTATTCAAAGCCCTATCAAGGCGTTGGAGAATTGTGGCCCTATCTTTACGCTTATTCCACCAAGTATAAATGTGCCCTCTATATCCTCCATCGATAAGGTTGGAAACTTGAATCATGTCCACAAATTCAGAAACTTTGCTATCCACCACCGGTTCGGCCCCAAGCTTCTCAGATTGGTCTATAATAGCATTAAAATCTCCAACGATCATCCACTCATCATACGTAGTGCTCATATCTATAATATAATCCCATAGACCCCTTCGAGTATACTTATTGCAGCTAGCATGAACAAACGATAAGATAACAGAATTTGGCCAAAGAGCATGAGATGCACGAACCGTCACAACTTGATCATCATGATGAACCAAAGTGCAATTAATACCATGTCGCCAAATAACCCAAATATTACCCTTAGTATTAGAAAAGCCACCAATACACCTGAATTTACGAATATAAGAATTAAGAACAGAAGGGTCCAACTTAGGCTCGTAGATACCACAAATAGAGATTTCATGCATCCTTAGGAGTCTTTTAACCCTCCTAACTGAAGCTGAATTTCCAACACCACGAATATTCCAACTTAAAACTCCTACCATTAAAACAAATTTCAGGAGAGGAAATAAAAAAAAGGCTTTTAAGCCAAAGACGAGCTATTGCTCCTACCATCAGGAGCCTTACCATCAGAACTTTCATTACGAGCACATGAAGATAGGTTTTGAATATCAAATTCAGAAGTCATACGTGGGCCTCTAGGAGATAGCTGCAAATTATCAATAATAACATCACTGGAGTGAGTTCTAATTGAAGAGTCCTCAACCATAATTTCCGAATCAGAATCACCTTTCTCATCTTCTACAAAAACTTTGTCTTCATCAATAATAACATTACTTTTAGAGAAAACCCTTTCCTCTTCAAGCTCGATAGAACCATCCTCAACAATAACATTATTACACAAATTATTTTCATTTGAACCCCCATTATGCAGGCTGCTTGTAACTTTAAGAGAGTTAGGGGAAACAAAGGGATCACCTCTCTTAGGGAGGAAACTAAATCCACTTGTAACCAGATTTGAAAACATATTTTTAGAACCAATAGGGGAGGAGGGCTTAATAGCCTTAGAAGATCCAGCAACATGCATATCACCACCAACAAAAGAGGACATACCAGATTTTAAAGGGGTAACCTTAGAAGTATGAATCAGGGTTTCTTGAGGAAATTTCTTAGCATCATTAGAGTTTGCATGAGAGGGAATGGGAGCGGGGGATGGCTTAAAACCAGCAAAAACATTCTTACCGTTATGCAAACCTTGACTTGCAGCACTAACAATAACATCTTGATCAATTTTCTATTTAACCTGTCCTTCTAGACCATTTAAAGAAGCTTCAACACCCTCATTCTGTGTTTTATTCTTTGCTACATAAATCTGAATCTGCTTGTCCTTTCCACCCTTAGCCATCGTAGGATTTGAGGTTGGAGCATCATCTTTGGGTACATGTTGTTGTTTTAGGTTGTAAAAAGTAGCAAGTATTCATATCATGGCCCAACTTATAACAATGCTTGCAGTATAAGGGAAGGTTATCATACTCAATGGGCTGCCAAAAGCTATCAAAATCATCCTCACAATCAATATAAACCCTAGAGGGCAGCTTCTTCAATAAATCAACCTGTACCAACATTTTAGCAACACTCGGCTTGGACAAATTTGTTGTAGGTTGATCAATGGATAAAGATTCACCAAAAATACGAGCTATAGAAAACAAACAAACCTTATTGAACATGTGAATTGGCAAACCGGGCAGCCCTACCCAAACTGGAAACAAAGAGGATTCCCTACCTGGATGCCAGGATGGAGACCATCTAAAAACCCTCATCGGGAATCTCCCAAGATGCCATTGCTCCTTCGACCAAAGTCTATTAAAATCCCCCTCATGAACCAACTGAATCAGAATGTGTTTAGCATCAACATGTCCCAATTTAAAATCAGCTTTCAACCCAAACTTAATAAAGTGTTGACGAGTAATCTCCATAGAGGGACGACCATGCGAAAACTTACCAACACATATTTGAATGGCTGCGCTAGGTTTTGTATCATCTCCTTGGAAAGTTTGATAGCCGGCTCACCTTTGTGGGTCACGCTTCCTTGTGAAAGTCAACCCTCTCCATAGAGCCAAGTTGACCATGTCATGCCTCTGACCCTGAGAGTCATGCTTCCTTGTGTAAGTCAACCCTCTCCATAGAACCAAGTTGACCATGTCCCGCCTCTGACCCCGAGAGTCATGCTTCTTTGACCCGGTAAGTCAACCCTCTCCATAGAGCTAAGTTGACCATGTCCCGCCTCTAACCCCGAGAGTCACGCTTCCTTGTGTAAGTCAACCCTCTCCATAGAGCCACGTTGACCATGTCCCGCCTCTGACCCCGAGAGTCACGCTTCCTTGTCCCGGTAAGTCAACCCTCTCCATAGATCCAAGTTGACCATATCCCGCCTCTGACCCCGAGAGTCACGCTTCCTTGTGTAAGTCAACCCTCTCCATAGAGCCATGTTGACCATGTCCCGCCTCTGACCCCGAGAGTCACGCTTCCTTATCCCGGTAAGTCAACCCTCTCCATAGAGCCAAGTTGACCATATCCCGCCTCTGACCCCGAGAGTCACGCTTCCTTGTACTAGTCAACCCTCTCCATAGATCCAAGTTGACCGTGTCCCGCCTCTGAACTCGCCAAGAGTCATGATCACCCCCTAGGAAATGATGACAGATATCCGCCTAGCCCTTAGGATTGGATAGCCATAAAAACTTCCCTCCTTCTCTGAACTACGTTATGATTCCCCGCAAACGGGATACATAGGAATCCTATACCCCTAGGTCCAGCCATGCAAAACCAAAATCGGGTTAAGCCGTCTTCCCATCGGATTAGGATGCTTATTTAATCGACAACCCCGCTTTCCTAAAGCGACGTTGCCGAGGGGCTCTGTAAGTACCCCAATCTGAAATCGACCAACTTAGAGGAACTCTTAGCACCAATTCAGGGATAAACTGATAGGCTAGGACCTCACTAGGATAAACTTAAAATTCCAGGACTGCTCTGGAATTAAAATTGGAAAAATCCAGAAGCTCGCCAGGCTGAGCCGTACGGATGGTTTGGATGCGGGAGGGGCCTAGCCGTACGGCTGGTTTAGGCACCCTCAGTCCTTATAAATTGAACCCCTTGCTGATGATTCCAGGGGGGAAAAATATTGTTTAGATAGGGGAAACTCTGCAGAAATCGTGTCTGAGAGAGAAATCACCCTTATAATTGATTAAAGGAAAGGAAGATAGACTAGAACCATCATAGGTGAGGTACCCTTCCCCCATATTCTCTTCATCTCAACTCTATTTTGCTTTGTTAATCACATTACTTGTTCTTGTTTACATTCTTGTAAGACTTGTCCTCTCAAGCAAATTTACATTCTTGCAAGACTTGTCCATTTCAAGCATATATATCTTTTACATATATACATATAATGTGAACTAAACCATGAGCATGATTCAAGGTGCCCTTATACTTTTGTGTGAAAGAGGTTCAAACCTAAGGATGATCATGGTTTGATTTCTTGTTCTAAATAGCTTAAAGATCTCTTTTTCAAGGTAAAAGCCCATGTCTTTATGTTGGTATTACACAAATTAGGCCATGATGATCATGTTGGGGGATAAAGGCTCAATCTTTATCATCCCAACCTTGATCTAGCTAAAAATCCCTAAGATTGGGTCATAAAGATTGGATCTTTATGTTGTTTTTGTTGTCCCTCAAGGTTAATCTTTCATAAAAAGTCCATTTTGTTGGTAAAGTTCCAATCTTTACTCATCTAATGGCAATTTTGGTCCAAAGGGCATGTTCATCACCTTTCTTGAAATTTTTCCAATGGTTGCTTTTGATCACACCTAGACACTCGTTTTGGGGTTCATTTGATGATCATTTAGCATAGGAATGATCCTATTTGAGTTATTACATGTTGGAATACAAACTGAAATCAGAACAGTTTAGTCCAGTTCTAGCAGAATGCCCTGTTTCTGTGTAGAACTGGACTGTTTCTTAGCAAACTGTAAAATCTCCAGGAACACCATCACCATCCGTACGGATGGTTCGGGTCCAAGGAGAAAATGACCATTTTACCCTCTGTTCTTGGTTTTCTTGTCAAACAGACCCTCCTTTTCAGTTAAAATTAAATAAAAGGTTAAAACAGAGGTTTTCCGTTAAAATCACACACACACACACACACATGCACTTTTTGTTAATTAAGAAGGGAGACTCGGTTTCGGCCGAGGCGACTTGGGTGACGTAAAACTCTTCCCAAGCCGTAACCTGACCTCCAAACATTTGAACTCAAACCTTTTTCATTTTGTTGGGTTTAAAATTAACAAGATGTGGCGACTCCGTTAAATGTGTTTAGTTCACGTGTTCGGCTTTTCTTCCTTGAGCGAACCCGCGTTTCGCCCCGAGGGGGAGGATCCTTACAGTGGCGACTCCGCTGGGGAATGAAGTGTTTCCAAACTTCTCTTTAGAATCTTTGGGAATGCTTTTATGTGGGTCAAACTCCCGTCCCCGTTTGTTGACTTTGTGCATATTTTTGTGTGTGTTTTATGTTTTTGTTTTGATTTCAGTGAGTAAGACTGTTCTAGAAATTCAAATAAACTGGGGCTTGATGATCAGAAGCTGAAAGTTTGCAAAAATAATGGATCTCCTGCTCTAGCCATACGGCTAGTTTGTCTGGGCCCACAGAATCTTTCAAATTAACAATTTTGTGCAGGGCAGGAATATTTTGATGGTCCCCTTGCTTCTTTTGGTCCAGGATCCAATTTACAGCCTCTACTTGTGCACTTTTACCTTCTTTTCCTTGGCCAAAATTGGATTTTTAAAGTCTTGGTCATGCACAACTTTTTTGGACATAAAATTGGGTTTTCAAAGCCTTATTGTGCATGATCCCTTTTCATAAAATTTATGTTTCTTCAAACTCTTTTGTTGTGCATAACCTTTTTTTACAAATGATTTTCAAAAGGTTGTTGCTCTTGTTGTAAACTTTTGGTTTCAAAAACCTTTTGGTTGTGCACAACCTTTTCCATGTACAAATTTTGACTCTCGCTTGTTCATACTTTGTTTGATTACTTGTGCAATTTGCTTGCTTAAATTGTTTGTTCATGTCTTATATATATACTTTTGTTCATGCTCGTGATATTAAAGCGGACCGAAAATCTCTATTTTGACTCAAAAGGGAACATAGAAGGCTTCACACAACGCGCACTTGACCTTGTGCACGTTCCAAAAACCCTTTAAACGCGGGATGGATGCCACGATGCAGCTTTATTGGTGCTCTTGTGCCCTTCTCGCGCGCACGGGTCCATTCCACCTCCCCTTCCGAGCCGAGTCAACCACACATGTCCGTGACACACAAATACCGTGAGCATGGTTGGTTTTTAGTCTAGCTCACGTCATCACATCCCTAATACGTGTCCGAAGTTAATTATGGCCAAGTTAGCGACCGAATCACGACTCCTTGTGAAAGCAAGTGTGACCAAGGTCATCTTTGACCCGGTCCTTGACTTATGCGTTAATGTTAACCATAATTAACCAAAGTCATGTATTAAGGATAGGGTGACACCATGTTGTTAAGCCCTAATGTTTGGCCCGTCCTAATCATCCTTAAGCCCAAGGTTAAGGTCCGAGATTCCTCATTAAAATGGGATCATGTCGGAATTTCGTTGAAGCGTTAAGTCAATCTTAACCTTAACCGGGGATTAACCATGATAAGAATGGCACATGCATTGGAGCTTTTGCGATGCACTAGACCTTAGGAATGGTTCTTTTGGTCGGTGGAAGTTGCGTGCCCTATAGGACCCTCGCCCGGGATAGTCCGTCCTTGGGAGCGTGCAATACAGGTGAAAATCGAGGGGCTTATAGATGTAGTGATGGCCTCCACTGATCCAGGATTTAGAGTAGTTGCGAAAAAGAAGAGAAATCTTTTCCAACCATTTAGGAATAAAAATGTGTTTTAAGTAAACTTGAACGGATAATTAATTGCACATTGCTTAAATTTGCTCCGTTTTTGCTCCTTGTCTTTGACACTTTGTTTTCTTGCGTTTACAA
Source organism: Campanula takesimana (assembly GCA_026119855.1). NCBI lineage: Eukaryota > Viridiplantae > Streptophyta > Magnoliopsida > Asterales > Campanulaceae > Campanula > Campanula takesimana. The sequence goes on from JAOWBW010000010.1 coordinate 2,469,839, forward strand.
GCGTCATTTTGTTAAGTCCTTGGATGGATCCCCGTTATCCTCCTAGGTCCCCGTTGAGATTACCGTTAAGTCCCTAGGAATAGTCCCCTAGGAAGGCCAATCAAGTCCTTGGATGGATCCCCGTTATCCTCCAAGATCTCCGTTAAAGCCCCTAGGATTAGTCCCCTAGGAAGTCAATCAAACCCTTGGATGGATCCCCGTTATCCTCCAAAAAGTCAGCCAAGCCTCTGGACGGATCCCTGTTATCCTCTGAGAAGTTAGTCAAACCCTTGGATGGATCCTTGTTATCCTCCAAAAAGTCAGCCAAGCCTTTGGACGGATCCCCGTTATCCTCCAAAGAAGTCAGTCAAGTCCTTGGATGGATCCCCGTTATCCTCCAAGAAGTCAGTCGAGCCCTTGGATGGATCCCCGTTATCCTCCAAATTGTCCATTAAAATTAAGTTCCAAAACATATATGTAAGAAAGGAAATAAAAGTGCTCAGGGTGACTCTTTTCCTCCCCCTTGAGCCGTCATGTGGTGACCAATTTTGCACCCCTCGAGGCATCTCGTTCCCGTTAGTATCGTCACGTGACCATTCCCCCTTCGGGTCTAGGCGTCATGGCGCCACATGGTAATATACCTTGGTCAAGCATCGACCTCCTCGATTTGCACCGCCATATGGTGACCATTTCAATTGACCCGATCTCCCTTGTGACTCGAACTAGTGTGAGTATCATTTAGTCTCAAACTAGTAATGTTTTGTCCCATGTCATCCCGACTAAAAGGTCCGTTTGAAGTGAGTCGAATGAGGTCATGTTTGTCTTAGAATTCTAAACCCATTCGAACTACGGTGACCTGAGGTCATGTTTGGATCATAAATATTTCTATAAAGTGTTGGTCAAACCGACCTTAAGTTGACCAGTTTTGGTCAATCTTTGTTGTCCCTCAAGGTTAATCTTTCATAAAAAGTCCATTTTGATGGTAAAGTTCCAATCTTTACTCATTAAATGACAATTTTGGTCCAAAGGGCATGTTCATCACCTTTCTTGAAATTTCTCCAATGATTGCTTTTGATCACACCTAAACACTCGTTTTGGGGTTCATTTGATGATCATTTAGCATAGGAATGATCCTATTTGAGTTATTACATCTTGGAATACAATCTGAAATCAGAACAGTTTAGTCCAGTTCTAGCTGAATGCTCTGTTTCTCTGTAGAACTGGACTGTTTCTTAGCAAACTGTAAAATCTCCAGGAACACCATCACCACCATACGGATGGTTTGGGTCCAAGGAGAATATGACCATTTTACCCTCTGTTCTTGGTTTTCTTGTCAAACAGACCCTCCTTTTCAGTTAAAATTAAATAAAAGGTTAAAATAGAGGTTTTCCGTTAAAATCACACACACACACACACACACATGCACTTTTCGTTAATTAACAAGCGAGACTCGGTTTCGGCCGAGGCGGCTTGGGTGACGTAAAACTCTTCTCAAGCCGTAACCTGACCTCCGAACCTTTGAACTCAAACCTTTTTCATTTTGTTGGGTTTAAAATTAACAATATGTGGCGACTCCATTAAATGTGTTTAGTTCACGTGTTCGGCTTTTCTTCCTTGAGTGAACCCGCATTTCGCCCCGAGGGGGAGGATCCTTACAGTGGCGACTCCGCTGGGGAATAGAGTGCTTTCGAACTTCTTTCTAGAAGATTTGGGGGCATTCTTGTGTGGGTCAAACTCCCATCCCCATTTGTTGACTTTTTGCATATTTGTGTGTATTTTATGTTTTTGTTTTGATTCCTGGGTGTGGAAACTGTTCTGGAAATGCAATAAAATGGGACTTGATGATTAGAAGCTGAGATTTTGCAAAAAAAGAATGGGGCTACTGCTCTAGCCGTACGGCTAGTTTGGCCGGGCCCACAGAATGTTTCAAATTAACAATTTTGTGCAGGGCAGAAACATTCTGATGGTCCCCTTGCTTCTTCTTGTCCAGGTTCCAATTTACAGCCTTGCTTGTGCACATCTACCTTCTTTTTCTTAGTCAAAAATGGATTTTCAAAACTTGGTTATGCACAAATTTTTGGACATAAAATTGGATTTTCGAAGCCTCATTGTGCATAACCCTTTTCATAAAAAATTTGGTCTTCAAATTCTTCTTGATTGTGCACAATCTTTTTATATAGATTGATTTCCTTGTTTGGTAGGAACCCCTCCCTATTTTGTAGAGGACCTTACAAGTTGTGTAAGGCCTCCCCCCTTGATTCTTTTTCCCGGTGGTTGAGGTTGTCATGTCCCCCACTGTGCTTGTAGCTTAATTATTTAATTAATAAAATCTAGGGAGGTACCGTCCTATTTTCGCCAAAAAAAAATGTATTAAGGATAGGATGACACTGTGTCATTAAGCCCTCATGCTTGGCCCATCCTAATCATCCTTGAGCCCAAGGTTAAGGTCCGAGATCCCTCATTAAAATGAGGTCATGCCGGAATTTTGTTGAAGCGTTAAGTCAATCTTAACCTTGACCGGGGCTTAATAATGATAAGAATGGCCCACGCATTGGAACTTTGTGATGCACTAGACCTTAGGATTGACTCTTTTGGTCGATGGAAGCCACGTACCCTATAGGACCCTCGCCCGGGGTAGTCCGTCCTTGGGAGTGTGCAATACAGGTGAAAAACGAGGGGTCTATAGGCGTAGTGATGGCCTCCACTGATAGAGGAATTAGAGTAGTTGCGAAAAAGAAGATAAATATTTTCCAAACCATTTAGGAATAAAGATGCATTTTAAGTAAACTTGAATGAATAAATAATTGCGCCTTGCATAAATTTGCTCCGTTTTGCTTCTCATTGCTTTCTTGCATTAACAAGCGTCATTTCGTTAAGTAATTGGATGGATCCTCGTTATCCTCCAAAACCTCCGTTAAATCCCTAGGAATAGTCCCCTAGGAAGTCAGTTAAGTCTTTGGACGGATCCCTGTTATCCTCCGAGAAGTCAGTCAAGTCTTTGGATGGATCCTCGTTATCCTCCAAAACCTCTGTTAAATCCCTAGGAATAGTCCCCTAGGAAGTCAGTTAAGTCTTTGGACGGATCCCCGTTATCCTCCGAGAAGTCAGTCAAGCCTTTGGATGGATCCCCGTTATCCTCCAAAACCTCCGTTAAATCCCAAGGAATAGTCCCCTAGGAAGTCAGTTAAGTCTTCGGACGGATCCCCGTTATCCTCCGAGAAGTCAGTCAAGTCCTTGGACGGATCCCCGTTATCCTCCAAGACTCCCGTTAAATCCCTAGGCATTGTCCCCTAGAGACCCGTTAAGTCCTTGGAAGATCTCCAATGCACCCGTCAATCTTTGGATGGATCCCCGTTATCCTCCAAGACCCCGACATAGTCTCTTAGGAACCCGTTAAGTCCTTAGAAGATCTCCGAGGCACCCGTTAATCTTTGGATGGATCCCCGTTAACCTCCAAGACTTCCGTCAAATCCCTAGGAATAGTCCCCTATAAAGTCAGTTAAGTTTTTGGATGGATCCCCGTTATCCGCCAAGACTTCTGTTAAACCCCTAGGCGTTGTCCCCGAGGTCCCCGTTAAGATTCCCGTTGGAACCCTAGGCGTTGTCCCCTAGGTCCCCATTAAGATTCTCGTCGAAACCCTAGGCGTTCTCCCCTAGGTCCCCATGATGATCCCCGTTAAATCCCTAGGAATAGTTCCCTAGGAAGTCAGTCAAGTCCTTGGATGGATCCCCGTTATCCTCCAAGAAGTCAGTCATGTTCATCTTTTCCTCTTAAGAATTCCAAACTCGTTTGAACTACGGTGACCTGAGCCTCTCATCGCGTGGGACCCCCTCCCTCGTGGTGAGGGGAACATAGGAAACTTCGGCCCGGTCAAATATCCCAAATAGAGACACGTGTGTCTTTGGCCCAAGCACTCATCCAATTTTTACCTGAGTCTAAACTACCCTTTTTCCGCCGCAGCAAGAATGAAGTGGAAAAGAGCACCGTGTCACCGCCTGTTCAGCATGGAGTCTGATAGTTCCTCAGTCGCTACAACTTCTCCACTCCAGTACCTCGGAATGACCAGCTCAGAGGAAAGCAGTTGGGAAAGTGATACCACAGATGATCAGGACAGTCCAACCAAAGAAGAGTTGCTCCAAGCTTTAAGCCTTCAGGACTCGGGAAGAGATTGCCAGGAAACACCACGAGAAAGCACGGGATCAGTTTGTTGAGTCGATGAAACAGAAAGGTGTTAAGATTTTGTTTCAAACTGATGGGTCCTTCATTGAGATTGTCGACCATGAGGAAGAGGTAGAAATCACCCAACCTCTAAATCGCAACCAAACCCCGCCCCCTCAACCTTGCGAAAACACCAAATCCCCCCATTCTCTATCTCAACATACCATCACTCAAAGCTTACCTCCTACTCAAGCTCCCCGCACTCTGCCTCACCCCGGATCTAACATTCCCTATTGGTTACCTCCCATAAACCCCCGAATACAATACACTCAAAGCACCCATGTCTCACCATTCACATCGATCATGCCTCAACCATCACTCCCACGATATCTTCCTAATTATACTCCTTTTCAGTTTGAAATTGCCAATCAAATCCCAAGGACTCAGTCACCATATGTGGATACTCGATCAACCATTGGATTCCATGGAGACCCGTATCATTGCTACAGTCCGAGACCTTTTGGACAACAAGCTCATTGCATGCCTCCGATGTACATTCATGTGAGTAACCGAGATTATGAGTATGCCTACAACCACGAACTTCCCCGAAATCTTCATGTTGCATCATAGCCAAGTAAGTTATTGGGAAAAAGAAAGCAAATGGAACCCCTTGTCTCGAGCGGCGGTAATTCTCATCACCACCACATTTCAGTCAAAGATAAAAGAAACTCCAAATGCCAACCCAAGCTCCATTTCATAAGGTTCGAGGATTTCAGAATGCCCATAAGCAAGGTATTTGAGGGATTGGTTAAGCAAGGCCTCGCAAAGCCTCTTGTTAACTACCAACCCAGGAACCCCGAGAAACACCTTGACAAGAGTAAGAGATGTGCCTTTCACAATTATCACGGACACAACACCGATGAGTGCTCTATTGTAAAACGCGTCATTCTGGATTTGATTAAGGAGGGAAAGCTTGAACGTCCACACGCCCCCGATACAACCAATGACACGAGTATCAACATGCTTAAGTTCGCAAAATCTAATCACATGGCCTCCCCGATGGTTGATAAATGGAGTGATATCTGCCCCAAGGAAAAGGAGCCCGCGGTTGACAAAGTTGTCAATCCCAAAGTGGGAGAGCCTGTTTTGGAAAAGTTGACAAAATCAGTGTCCCAAATGGTGGTTCCTAAACTCAGCAAAGCCGAAATGACGGAAGGCATTTGGAAAGGATCAGCGGCACATAAAATGTCTGAAGGGTAAATGCCCCGGGTTGGGAAATGAATGGTGCTGTGGTTGCCATAGCATTGGACGAAGCTTCAAAATACCTCTTATCAACCTCTCCTTAGAAAGAGTCTGTTTTCGGAGTCCATTGTTAGGATGTGTGATAAGCCTTTAAGAAAGGTCAGTTAAGATGTCTGTTAGGTTTAGTTAGAGTCTTGACTCCCCGGTTGATGCCATGTAGTGACCATTCTGAATCCATTGTCTGTAAGATTATTATTATTGCCTTGTCAAAAGTTTGTGTAAAATGTGTGTGAGTCTTTTACTCAGATAAAAATATATACTTTCCCAAAAAAAAATGGAGATCAAGTTTTCTCAAAATAAAAGATCATGGTTTCCTAAAAGGTTAATCCGCTAATGAAGCGTTCTTCTTAAATCATGGTTATAATTTCACTTTGAGGTTTAATATGCTAAAGTCCTTTGCGGCCTTGTCCATTGGAAACATCGACCAAGGAGCCCACATCTGAATTGGCGTCCGAGACAACCATCCACGTGAACAACAAGGAGAAGCCCGTGCTTCGGAAGCCCAAAGGCGGCCACATCGAATGGAGGTCTGTACCCTCGTCGAGTGTCATGCACAAAGGTTGCGCGCCTTGAAAGGAAATCACCAAGAGGAGGAATTCTAGAGCAAAGTTACTCCCTAAAATTGTTCTCTCTACAAAATTGAGTGATTGTCTTTGTAAGAGTGTGATAAGTCTTTGTTAAGTGAAAATCTTAGAGTCCATGATCTCTAAGTGAGGTGAAAAAGAATCAAACTTGGGTCAATCCATTAATGATCTACCCCAATCTTGCTTAAAGGTTGAATGTTTTTATCCTATTGTCATCTTCATCTTCATCTACGTCTTTTTTACTTTTGTTGGAATATGATCTTTGTTCATCTTTTACTTATAAAAATATTGTCTTTATATATATATGATTGGATCCAGATACTCTTATGATCCCAATGGTTTCATCTTACACCTTTATAGTGTATTAAAATGATGAACTAAGTGGAGAGGAGTATTTGTTACATTTATGTCATTTACTTTATGTCTTTAAATTTATGTCATTATAATAAATGGAACCAAGCCTTGATCCATGGTGCCCTTCATGTTTTATGCATGATTATGGGTTATAAACCAAGGATAATCTAAGGCTTGTTATGATTTATGTCATTTATATCAATGTCATTTACATTTACAAGTCATTTACATTTACAAGCCTTTATTTTACAAGTCTTTACTATAATACATGTAATCTTATATAACTTGGATCCAAATTCCCACATGATCCTAAAAAGCTTCATCTTGCACTTCAATGGTGCATTAAAATGATGAACTAAATGGAGATGGGATTTGTTACATTTAAAGTCTTAATCTTTAATGTTTATTTCCATTTAAAAAGTCTTTATTTCATTTGGATCCTAAACCCTATGTGATGCCTAAAATCCGAATGGTGTATTGGGATTTCCCATATGTTGATGAGATTAAGCTTAACACGGATGGAGCCTCTAGGGGTAACCCCGGAATTGCTTCAGGGGGTGGTATTTTTAGGGATCATAAAGGGGATTTTGTTCTTGGATTTTCTCATTATTATGGCTGCCAATCCAACATGATGGCGGAGGCTTTGGCTGCTAGGGATGGGCTTATTTTAGCTTCAACGCATGGGTACCATCGTGTTTGGTTAGAGGTTGACTCTCAGGTTTTGATGCGTATCATAATTCGGGAGTACCATATCCCATGGTCCATTTGGTATGTTATCTCCCATATTCATAGATTAATGGCTCAAATGGATGTTCGGATCACTCATATTCTTCGGGAAGGCAATGGAGTAGCTGATGGATTAGCTAACATTGCGGCAAATGAGGAAAGAAATTTCACATTCACCGCTCTTAGTCAAATTCCTAGGTCTTGTAAAGGTTCTTTTGCCTTGGACAAGGCTAGGATTCCCCATGCTCGGTTTAATTAGTTTTATGGCCAGGTTTTTATACTTGTTGTTCTCTATTTATTGTAGTCACCCCCCTTCTATTGTAGAGGACCATACGACGTGTGTATGGCCTTCCCCTAGGTTTTTTTTCTGGTGGTTGAGGTTGTCATGTCCCCCACCATGTTTGTATTTTCTTTATTTATTTAATAAAATCTAGGGAGGTGCCGCCCTCCTTTCGCCAAAAAAAAAAAAAAATTCAAATATTTTCTTGTTTATCTTACTTGGATGATAAAGCCACAATCTTTATTCATCCAAGTAATGATTTGCCTAAGAAAAGCTTTTATTTGTTTTAATCTTGTAATGATTACCTCACTTGGATGATAAAGTTGACCATCTTTATTAATCCAAGTTAGGGTTCTATCCAAGTAAAGGTATTATTGTTGTTATTCTCCAATGATTGCTTAAACCATGGCCTTGACCTTGGTCTTGGTTATTCATACATGGGTTTGATGCATAGGATGACCAAAATTGTCCCTCTTGACTTTTATTAATCCTTTCCATGATTAATTAAAGTCCGTCCCTATGAATACCATATTTTACTTGGATGAACATCATGTTTTGGCTTTCTAAAGTATCAAAGAACAAAAGGGCATTAACATGCCTACATTTCATTTTTCAAAATCACTCTTTAAAACAAGTCGGTTTCTCCCATTTCCAAAATACACACACACACACTTGCACATTTTGGTCAATAAACTTTAGGGAGACTCGGTTTCGGTCGAGGCGGTTTGGGTGACGTAAAACTCTTCCCAAGCCGTAACCTGACCTCCAAACCTTTGAACTCAAACCTTTTTCATTTTGTTGGGTTTAAAATTAACAAGATGTGGTGACTCCGTTAAATGTGTTTAGTTCACGTGTTCGGCTTTTCTTCCTTGAGCGAACCCGCGTTTCGCCCCGAGGGGGAGGATCCTTACAGTGGCGACTCCGCTGGGGAATAGAGTGATTTTGTTCATGCTCGTGATATTAAAGCGGACCGAAAATCTCTATTTTGACTCAAAAGGAAACATAGAAGGCTTCACACAACGCGCACTTGACCTTGTGCATGTTCCAAAAACCCTTTAAACCCGGGATGGATGCCACGATGCAGCTTGATTGGTGCTCTTGTGCCCTTCTCGCACGCACGGGTCCAATCCACCTCCCCTTCCGAGCCGAGTCAACCACACATGTCCGTGACACACAAATACCGTGACCATGGTTGGTTTTTAGTCTAGTTCACATCATCACGTCCCTAATACGTGTCCGAAGTTAATTATGGCCAAGTTAACGCCCGAATCACGAATCCTTGTGAAAGCAAGTGTGACCATGGTCATCTTTGACCCGGTCCTTGACTTATGCGTTAATGTTAAACATAATTAACCAAAGTCATGTATTAAGGATAGGGTGACACCATGTTGTTAAGCCCTAATGTTTGGCCCGTCCTAATCATCCTTAAGCCCAAGGTTAAGGTCCGAGATTCCTCATTAAAATGGGATCATGCCGGAATTTCGTTGAAGCGTTAAGTCAATCTTAACCTTAACCGGGGCTTTAACATGATAAGAATGGCACACGCATTGGAGCTTTGCGACGCACTAGACCTTAGGAATGGTTCTTTTGGTCGGTGGAAGTCGCGTGCCCTATAGGACCCTCGCCCGGGATAGTCCGTCCTTAGGAGCGTGCAATACAGGTGAAAAACGAGGGGCTTATAGACGTAGTGATGGCCTCCACTGATCCAGGATTTAGAGTAGTTGCGAAAAAGAAGAGAAATCTTTTCCAACCATTTAGGAATAAAAATGTGTTTTAAGTAAACTTGAACGGATAATTAATTGCACATTGCTTGAATTTGCTCCGTTTTTGCTCCTTGTCTTTGACACTTTGTTCTATTGCGTTAACAAGCGTCATTTTGTTAAGTCCTTGGATGGATCCCCGTTATCCTCCTAGGTCCCCGTTGAGATTACCGTTAAGTCCCTAGGAATAGTCCCCTAGGAGGCCAATCAAGTCCTTGGATGGATCCCCGTTATCCTCCAAGATCTCCGTTAAAGCCCCTAGGATTAGTCCCCTAGGAAGTCAATCAAACCCTTGGATGGATCCCCGTTATCCTCCAAAAAGTCAGCCAAGCCTCTGGACGAATCCCTGTTATCCTCCAAGAAGTTAGTCAAACCCTTGGATGGATCCTCGTTATCCTCAAAAAGTCAGCCAAGCCTTTGGACGGATCCCTGTTATCCTCCAAAAAAGTCAGTCAAGTCTTTGGATGGATCCCCGTTATCCTCCAAGAAGTCAGTCAAGTCCTTGGATGGATCCCCGTTATCCTCCTAGGTCCCCATTGAGATTACCGTTAAGTCCCTAGGAATAGTCCCCTAGGAAGGCCAATCAAGTCCTTGGATGGATCCCCGTTATCCTCCAAGATCTCCGTTAAAGCCCCTAGGATTAGTCCCCTAGGAAGTCAATAAAACCTTTGGATGGATCCACGTTATCCTCCAAAAAGTCAGCCAAGCCTCTGGACGGATCCCTGTTATCCTCCGAGAAGTTAGTCAAACCCTTGGATGGATCCTCGTTATCATCCAAAAAGTCAGCCAAGCCTTTGGACGGATCCCCGTTATCCTCCAAAGAAGTCAGTCAAGTCCTTGGATGGATCCCCGTTATCCTCCAAGAAGTCAGTCGAGCCCTTGGATGGATCCCCGTTATCTTCCAAAGTGTCCGTTAAAATTAAGTTCCAAAACATATATGTAAGAAAAGAAATAAAAGTGCTCAGGGTGACTCTTTTCCTCCCCCCTTGAGCCGTCATGTGGTGACCAATTTTGCGCCCCTCGAGGCATCTCGTTCCCGTTAGTATCGTCACGTGACCATTCCCCCTTCAGGTCTAGGCGTCATGGCGCCACATGGAAATATACCTTGGTCAAGCATCGACCTCCTCGATTTGCACTGCCATGTAGTGACCATTTCAATTGACCCGATCGCCCTTGTGACTCGGACTAGTGTGAGTACCATTTAGTCTCAAACTAGTAATGTTTTGTCCCATGTCATCCCGACTAAAAGGTCCGTTTGAAGTGAGTCGACTGAGGTCATGTTTGTCTTAGAATTCTAAACCCATTCGAACTATGGTGACCTGAGCCTCTCATCGCGTGGGACCCCCTCCCTCGTAGTGAGGGGAACGTAGGCAACTTCGGCCCGGTCAATCCTTATTTAAAAAATAAAGAGAGAAAACAAAAAAATATGTGTGAGTCTTTTACTCAAATGAAAAAATAATGGAGATCAAGTTTTCTTAAAATAAAAGGTCAAGTTTTTCCTAAAAAGGCTAATCCTCGAATGAAGCGTTCTTCTCAAATCATGGTTATAATTTCACCTTGAGGTTTAATTTGCTAAAGTCCTTCGCGGCCTTGTCCATTGGAAACATTGACCAAGGATCCCACATCTGAATTGGCGTCCGAGACAACCATCCACGTGAACGACAAGGAGAAGCCCGTACTTCGGAAGTCCAAAGGCGGCTACATCAAATGAAGATCCGTACCTTCGTCGAGTGCCACGCGCGAAGGCTACGCACCTTGAAAGGAAATCACCAAAAGGAGATGGCCAAAGCAAACTCCCAACTCATGAGTAGTAGATGAATCTGGCAATTGCAACGCCAAGTCAAATGGAGACCTCGCGACATCTTTCCTGACGACATGGAACCTGAGTTCCCCGTGGAAGACATGGAATATGCCGCCGACAACCCCTCAAACAATTGTGGAAGAAAATGGATCATCGTGCTTCATAGGAGCTCATCCCTAAAAAAAAAAAATGTCTTCCAGCCTCGTAGGATCTAGACTTTCACCAAAGTCCGTCCCGGACTGCGTCTTTTTATTTTTACAAAGGTCCATACTTGGTCAATGTTTCCTCTACTAGATGGGATTGCGCGTGCGCGACCAAGCAAAGGACTTCCCGAATCTTCAAAGTCAAAGTGAGAAGTGACAGACATTCCACCAAGGGGCTACAAATGGGCCAATGTCCAAGATAGCAAGTTGGGGCTAATGTTTCCCTTCTCTCTCAAAAAAAAAAAAGAAAGAAAAAAAATTGATAAGAGAGAAAGGAAATGAATATTGGCGAAGAGGAAGTTTACCTCAAAAGCTCACCAAGTTAACTACAAAAGTCCACCTCAAAGAACATCCCGAGGAGTTAACCGCAAAGCGAAGCGATCTACATCAGCAAAGCAACAACATCCTTCAAAAGGAAACCGACTTCAACAAAAGATGATCTATGGCTGAACTACGGAGACCTGAGCTCCTCAAACTGAGGGGAACGTAGGCAACCTTCGGGTCCGATCACAACATGAAACAAAGCCATCAAACCCTGGTCCCATCAGTGACCAACTCCCTCTAAACACATTCTCTTTCTGATCTTGCCATTGATCGAATCTTAATCTTAATTGATCACAACATTTATGCATGTTAAGGCTAATTGATTGTTATAATCTTGACTTAATAACAAACAAGGTCCATTCAAGCAATCATTTGATAATCTTAACTAAGGAAAATTTCAAATGTCTCGACAAGTCTTCTTCTCTACATCTTAGGAAAGAGCTAAGCACTTGTATTCTGTCAAGCAAGGGCTTCCTTTCATTTCATGATAAATTGCTCAAAGAGCTCACCAATATAAAGGGACTCTCTCCCAAATAAAATGCCCTTGCATGTTTCCTCCAAAAGATACCTTAAGTCCATGTCCCGTCGAGTCGGCTGGATCACTCATAAAAAGAAAGAATAAAGAAAAAGGCACAAAAAAAGTAGCCCGCTAGGTTGAAAACCCATAAGGGCGGCCTAGGTAAAAAAACAGGGTGTGCCATAAAAGACGCAAAAAGAGATGCCCGCTAGGTTGGAAACCCGAAAGGGCGGCCTAGGCAAAAGAAAGGGTGCATCATGAAAAAGGGATGGGTTCCTAACCTCACTTCAAAGGTTAACGACAACGAGGACATGGGTCTACCTCCACGCATCGACGACAACGAAGGCGTGGGGCTACCCCGACATCAATGACGACAAGGATATGGGGCTACCTCAACATCAACAACAAAAGGGTTCTCTATTCCCGATCACTCCTAAGAAATGGACAAAGCTCCAAAGGACTTTATGCATGACAAACCTCGTGGTTAAGTTAAAATCAAAAATTTGACTAACATGCTTTCGTTAAAAGATTTGCCTTTAGAAATAAGCATTTCCAAATTTGCCCATTTGGCATCATTTGTCAAAAACGATTTTTTTTTTTTTTTTGGCGAAAGGAGGGCGGCACCTCCCTAGATTTTATTAAATAAATAAAGAAAATACAAACATGGTGGGGGACATGACAACCTCAACCACCAGAAAAAAACCTAGGGGAAGGCCATACACACGTCGTATGGTCCTCTACAATAGAAGGGGGGTGACTACAATAAATAGAGAACAACAAGTATAAAAACCTGGCCATAAAACTAATTAAACCGAGCATGGGGAATCCTAGCCTTGTCCAAGGCAAAAGAACCTTTACAAGACCTAGGAATTTGACTAAGAGCGGTGAATGTGAAATTTCTTTCCTCATTTGCCGCAATGTTAGCTAATCCATCAGCTACTCCATTGCCTTCCCGAAGAATATGAGTGATCCGAACATCCATTTGAGCCATTAATCTATGAATATGGGAGATAACATACCAAATGGACCATGGGATATGGTACTCCCGAATTATGATACGCATCAAAACCTGAGAGTCAACCTCTAACCAAACACGATGGTACCCATGCGTTGAAGCTAAAATAAGCCCATCCCTAGCAGCCAAAGCCTCCGCCATCATGTTGGATTGGCAGCCATAATAATGAGAAAATCCAAGAACAAAATCCCCTTTATGATCCCTAAAAATACCACCCCCTGAAGCAATTCCGGGGTTACCCCTAGAGGCTCCATCCGTGTTAAGCTTAATCTCATCAACATATGGGAAATCCCAATACACCATTCGGATTTTAGGCATCACATAGGGTTTAGGATCCAAATGAAACAAGTCCATAATATAGTCATTATCTTGACTTCTCGGAAAGGAGATGGAGAAGGAAGATGCGATATTTGAAGTTTGAGTACGAACCTTGTGAATAATAGCAGTTGAGGTCATATGTACATCTTCAAATCGGCTCTTGTTTCTAGCACACCAAATTTCCCATAATATAAGGGCCGGGAGAAGGCGAGAAAGCCAAGGAAAGTTATTAGGATCAGCATTAGAATGCCCTTGCCACCAACAAATGAGAACCTGATTCAAGCTACCCATGGAACAACGAATGCCACACAAGCCACTAAAGAAATCCCAAACTGTCCTGGCGATATCCCCCTGAACCAGAATATGCACAATGGATTCTTCCCTTGCAGCCATACAACAATTACATTTAGAGGCAAGGAAAATACCTTTAGACCGTATTCTCTCATCCGTAGGAAGGCCGTTATGTAAAGCACGCCAAAGAAAAACCGAAATCTTTTTAGGGATAAACTTGCTCCAGCAAGAGGAATAAATAATAGAGTGAGTTCGACTAGAACGACATTCTCTCCAAGCAGAAGTAACTGTGAATTTCCCATTAGAAGAAGGCTTCCAAATAGGGACATCGTCCTTGTCTGAAAGCGAAATGGCCTGAGAATTTATAAGAGACAGAAGTTGCTGGCCATAAGTCTCTCGAATATGATCATTGCGAGGAATCCCATTGAGGAAAAGGGAAGAGACTTCCGCGTGAGCAAAAGGAAGAGGACCCATATCTCCATCCAACCATTTTTCATGAATGGTAATGTCCCCTCTCCTAACCCTCCATGCTAATCTATCCTCCACCAACGGCTTCGCAGCAATTAATCTCTTCCAAATATGAGAAGAATACGAGGTGAGAGCAGCGTCCATAGGGTGTATTTCCCAGCAATATTTAGCCAACATAAGATCACTCCATAAGGATTTCGAGCTACGCAAACGCCACCAAAGTTTCATGGAGAAAGCCATAGCCATGTCTTCAAATTTCCGGATCCCCAAACCTCCCTCTTCAATCGGCCAGCTCATTTTATCCCATGAAAGCCAATAACATTTCTTCTCCCCATCATTAGAATTCCAAAAAAATCTCATAATAATTCGTTCCAAAGCATGATAGACCCCTTTAGGAGGATCAATGAGAGATAAATAATAGAGAGGCATTGCGGAAAGGCAAGATTGAATAAGGGTGAGTTTGGCTCCAAAAGAGAGTAATTTACCTTTCCAAGACGCAAGTCTAGATTCCATTTTCCTAATGAGAGGAGCAAAGAGGCTGATCTTCTTTTTGCCAGTATATAACGGACATCCCAAGTACAACAAAGGGAGATCTTGTTTTACAAAACCCGTAATGGCTGCCACAATCTCATCCCTATCAACATTTTTACCCGTAATGAAGCAAGATTTGTGGATATTAACTAGCTGCCCCGAGAAATTCTGGTACCAGTCCAAATATTTCATGTGCGCCTCTAAGGAAGATTTCGACCCATTGCGAAAAATAATCACATCGTCCGCATAAGCAAGGTGAGAGATTAAAGGAGAATTGATGTGAATACGATACCGGTATTGAGGAAACATAGAATGGAGATGATTAAGGCCCCTACTCATCATTTCAGCCGCAATAATGAAGAGATAAGGAGATAAGGGGTCGCCTTGTCTAAGTCCCCTTGTAGAATGAAAGAAGCCACAACTCTCACCATTGACAAGGACCGAAAACCAGCTATTGGAGATACATCGGAAGATCAGGTCAATCCAAGCCTCATTAAAACCAAATTGGCGCATAACCTTAATAAGCCCAAACCATGATAACCGGTCGTATGCTTTAGCCATATCAAGCTTGAGAGCCACATTAGAGCCTCGAATCTTTTTGTTAATAGATTGCATAATTTCCTGAGCCAATAAAACGTTCTCATGAATGACTCTCCCTTGAACAAACCCACTTTGCTCTGGGGAAATAATGCGAGGAAGAATAGGGCTAGACGGCAAGTTAACAACTTTGTAACCACCTTATTACAAAAGTTACAGAGACTAATCGGTCTCAAGTCCGAGAAGGATGAAGGAGACTCTACCTTTGGGATTGTAACAATTAAAGTGCTTGTCCAGCTTCTTGGCATTTGAAACCCAGAAAAGAAATCTCCAATAGCACGAACCAGATCAGCCTTTATAATATCCCAACAGCCCTTATAAAATTCACCCGAGAAACCATCCGGACCAGCAGCACTTTTACCATTCATGGAAAATATCACCTGTCGAACTTCCTCCTCATTAGGGACAGCCGTGAGCGAAGTGTTATCCTCTTCTGTGATCAATCTAGGAATAAGAAACAAGAAATCATCGGAAGGAACCTCACAGTGACCTTGAAGCTGATCCGAATAAAATCTTATAGCCTCCTCTTTAATCTCCCTTTTCTCTTTAAGCCACACTCCATCGCTATTCTTGATTTTGTGAATACATAATTTCTGCCTCTTTTTCTTTACAACAGAATGAAAAAACTTCGTATTTCTATCCCCCTCCTTTAACCACTTTAAGTTAGCTTTTTGATCCCATAGGTCTTCATCTAATTTCAACTTCGAAAGTAATTGAGCTTGGGCTATATTAAGAGCAGCCCTAGATTCCTCATCACCAAGGGTTTGATATTGAACTTCTTTAGCCAAAACTTCATCTTCTGCGTTTTTAATTTGCTGATCAATTCTCCCAAAGACTCGCTTGTTCCAATCCGAAATTGTTTTCCGAAGACGCCCTAGTTTCTTAGCAAAGCAAACCATAGGTTTTCCATCCATAGGGATATCCCAAGAAGTTTTAACCAGCTCGAAAAATGAGTGATGTTTCAGCCACACATTAAGAAACCTAAAAGAGCCATGTTTCACTTCAGCTTCAAGATTCAAAGTAATAAGAATAGGAGCATGATCAGAACATATTCTCGCTAAATGAGTAGCACGGGTAGAATGAAACAAATTCAACCATTGATCATTATACAAAGCTCTGTCTAACCTTTGATAGATAGCCCTTCTCCCCATTCGATTATTAGACCATGTCATAATATTACCTTCATATCCAGCATCCATAAGGTTAGAAGCTTGGATCATATCTGAAAATTCCGTGACAGCCATCCCATTAATAGGTTTCCCCCCAACCTTCTCACTTTGATCAAGAACACAGTTAAAATCACCCACAACCAACCAAGGGAAATTAACCTCACTAATTGTCATTAACTCTTCCCATAAAGAAATCCGAGAGATTCTGTTGCAACTAGCATGAACAAAAGAGACCCAAACGGCCGCTTCCCAAAGCGGATGAGAAATTTGCAAAGTCAAGGCTTGATCTGAGTCATGAATAACCTCACAATTCATCCCATGCTTCCATAATACCCAAATACGATTATTTCTATTAACCACCCCATCATCACAACCCAACTTACGAACTATAGAGACCATAGAGGAAATTTCAGATTTTGGCTCATAAATAGCCATAAGAGAGACATTGTGAGAACGAAACAAACGTTTAATTCTACGGATTGAGGCCATATTAGCTATGCCACGAGCATTCCAACTTATGAAGCACACCATTAAAAACAGAAGAAAAGAGAGTAAACGGGAGAGAAATAAGAGCAGCCACTTACAAGGAGGGGGATTTCTCCCTACTTTTCTTTTTCTTATAGGAAACTGTTGTAAAGCCATCATTATCATCCTCATCCTTATAAGCAGCCATAGCCATTCTTTCTTTGTAGTCCAGCTGAAAATCAATCACCTGATTAAGAGATGTTACTTTTGGAGCTCTTGGAGAGAGGTTTAAAGAGCTAAAAGCATTCCGTGTTACTTGAGACGAAAGTTTAGCTCGCATTGCTGAATCATCTCTCAAAGGCGTGCATAATTTTTTAGGGTCTTGTAACTCCGGAATTGGGACTTTGACATCACCATCATGGGGAGGATTGAAACCACTTTTAGTCTTAATGGCTGCAAGTTTCTTTGACAATGCATCATTAACCGCCTTAGGGAGAAAAACTCCTCTTTTGGCAATAAGAGGAACCTTAGGAGCAGCAGCATCCTTTTTGGTCAAATCAACCATATTATTCTCATCCCTCTTGCTGGTACCTTCTTGTCGATCCTTGTCTTTTGTCTTGTCTTTCTTAATCCACACTTCAACTTTGGTATCCCCCTTCTTTTGATCCTCCTTATGCATATCAGAATCCCTTTGATCATCATTTTTCTTCCCTTGATCAACCTTCTTATGGCCATCCCCATCACTATTTTTCTTATACTCAGAATTGAGAATGCGGCAATTAAAGTTATCATGGCCTAACAGGGAGCAATGACTGCAATACATGGGCATATTATCATACTCAACAGGTTGGACAAAGCTAGGCATACAATCTCCACAATCTATGTGTATTTTCTCAGGAAGTCGTTTGAGCAAATCCACTTGCACCAGAATTTTAGCCACGCTTGGCCTAGACAATTCAGCGGTAGCTTTATCAAGAGACATAGGTTTTCCAAAGATGCGAGCCAATGAGAATAAAAATATTTTATTAAATAAGTGTACCGGCAACCCAGGTAAACTCACCCACACAGGAACAACTGAAGAGTCCGTTTGTGGCTTCCATGATGGGGTCCAAACTGAAGTACGCATTGGAAAGCGATTAACATACCATACCTCTCTTGTCCAAAGGCGTTGGAAATCTTCTTCGTTGGTTAATTGAATCAGCATATGACGGCTATCAAGATGACCCAATTTATATGCCCCCTTCAAATGAAACGTAGCAAAAGCAATTCTCGCAGCCTCCATTGTAGGACGCCCATTAGTGAATTTGCCCACCAATGTCCAAGCAAAAGGTCTCGCAAAGACCTCAATAGCCTCCTTCGATAGCTTCAGCGATGGGAGACCTTTATGGGTAGCGGCTGGAAGTAAAGGTATGTCAAGGATCGGGGTAGATTGATTCGGGTTGAGAAGCGATGCAAAGGATTTGCTAGGGTTAGGAGCAGGCGGCGCAATAGAGGGATTAGGGTTTGCATGGGAATTAGGGTTTTGGATAGGCAATGGCGGCGGCAAGGAAGATGAACTAGGGTTTCCTTGAGGTAATTGATGAGTGGATGCGGAAGGTTGTAGAGGAGGAAAATTCACCGGATCAGCCATGATAAGGCTGCCGGCGGCAAGAGCCTTGGTATCCCTAGGAAGAAGACGGGCTAGAGAGAATTCGCTAGAGAGCTTTTTTCGTCACTAGGATCTTGTTCGTGTTGTCAAAAACGATGTTTCAAGCAAAATGCTTTTGATCAAAGAATGATTTTCCAAAATCTTGAACTTTTTCGTCCACAATGAGTCTTGAAAGTCGCCCCTAGCCTCTCCCCCGGTGTTAAGAAAAAGTGTCAGCCATCCCGTAGAGTTGAGTTGACCAAAGTCCAAACTTTGACAAAAAGGGGTCAAGTTAAAATGACCTAGAATGGTCCCTTTAGGTTCAAGCCTTTGTCCCGGCCGTCCTTAGTCAGAAGTAAGACCATTTTTCACGTCAAACTCCCCAAAGATGGAGTTGACCAAGCCTTGACTTGGAATAGTTGAGGTACTTGTTCCCGGCCGTCCCTAGAGGGACGTAAGACCAGTTTTTTCAGCAAAGGTCTCTAGCGAATTCTCTCTAGCCCGTCTTCTTCCTAGGGTTACCAAGGCTCTTGCCGCCGGCAGCCTTATCATGGCTGATCCGGTGAATTTTCCTCCTCTACAACCTTCCGCATCCACTCATCAATTACCTCAAGGAAACCCTAGTTCATCTTCCTTGCCGCCGCCATTGCCTATCCAAAACCCTAATTCCCATGCAAACCCTAATCCCTCTATTGCGCCGCCTGCTCCTAACCCTAGCAAATCCTTTGCATCGCTTCTCAACCCGAATCAATCTACCCCGATCCTTGACATACCTTTACTTCCAGCCGCTACCCATAAAGGTCTCCCATCGCTGAAGCTATCGAAGGAGGCTATTGAGGTCTTTGCGAGACCTTTTGCTTGGACATTGGTGGGCAAATTCACTAATGGACGTCCTACAATGGAGGCTGCGAGAATTGCTTTTGCTACGTTTCATTTGAAGGGGGCATATAAATTGGGTCATCTTGATAGCCGTCATATGCTGATTCAATTAACCAACGAAGAAGATTTCCAACGCCTTTGGACAAGAGAGGTATGGTATGTTAATCGCTTTCCAATGCGTACTTCAGTTTGGACCCCATCATGGAAGCCACAAACGGACTCTTCAGTTGTTCCTGTGTGGGTGAGTTTACCTGGGTTGCCGGTACACTTATTTAATAAAATATTTTTATTCTCATTGGCTCGCATCTTTGGAAAACCTATGTCTCTTGATAAAGCTACCGCTGAATTGTCTAGGCCAAGCGTGGCTAAAATTCTGGTGCAAGTGGATTTGCTCAAACGACTTCCTGAGAAAATACACATAGATTGTGGAGATTGTATGCCTAGCTTTGTCCAACCTGTTGAGTATGATAATATGCCCATGTATTGCAGTCATTGCTCCCTGTTAGGCCATGATAACTTTAATTTCCGCATTCTCAATTCTGAGTATAAGAAAAATAGTGATGGGGATGGCCATAAGAAGGTTGATCAAGGGAAGAAAAATGATGATCAAAGGGATTCTGATATGCATAAGGAGGATCAAAAGAAGGGGGATACCAAAGTTGAAGTGTGGATTAAGAAAGACAAGACAAAAGACAAGGATCGACAAGAAGGTACCAGCAAGAGGGATGAGAATAATATGGTTGATTTGACCAAAAAGGATGCTGCTGCTCCTAAGGTTCCTCTTATTGCCAAAAGAGGAGTTTTTCTCCCTAAGGCGGTTAATGATGCATTGTCAAAGAAACTTGCAGCCATTAAGACTAAAAGTGGTTTCAATCCTCCCCATGATGGTGATGTCAAAGTCCCAATTCCGGAGTTACAAGACCCTAAAAAATTATGTACGCCTTTGAGAGATGATTCAGCAATGCGAGCTAAACTTTCGTCTCAAGTAACACGGAATGCTTTTAGCTCTTTAAACCTCTCTCCAAGAGCTCCAAAAGTAACATCTCTTAATCAGGTGATTGATTTTCAGCTGGACTACAAAGAAAGAATGGCTATGGCTGCTTATAAGGATGAGGATGATAATGATGGCTTTACAACAGTTTCCTATAAGAAAAAGAAAAGTAGGGAGAAATCCCCCTCCTTGTAAGTGGCTGCTCTTATTTCTCTCCCGTTTACTCTCTTTTCTTCTGTTTTTAATGGTGTGCTTCATAAGTTGGAATGCTCGTGGCATAGCTAATATGGCCTCAATCCGTAGAATTAAACGTTTGTTTCGTTCTCACAATGTCTCTCTTATGGCTATTTATGAGCCAAAATCTGAAATTTCCTCTATGGTCTCTATAGTTCGTAAGTTGGGTTGTGATGATGGGGTGGTTAATAGAAATAATCGTGTTTGGGTATTATGGAAGCATGGGATGAATTGTGAGGTTATTCATGACTCAGATCAAGCCTTGACTTTGCAAATTTCTCATCCGCTTTGGGAAGCGGCCGTTTGGGTCTCTTTTGTTCATGCTAGTTGCAACAGAATCTCTCGGATTTCTTTATGGGAAGAGTTAATGACAATTAGTGAGGTTAATTTCCCTTGGTTGGTTGTGGGTGATTTTAACTGTGTTCTTGATCAAAGTGAGAAGGTTGGGGGGAAACCTATTAATGGGATGGCTGTCACGGAATTTTCAGATATGATCCAAGCTTCTAACCTTATGGATGCTGGATATGAAGGTAATATTATGACATGGTCTAATAATCGAATGGGGAGAAGGGCTATCTATCAAAGGTTAGACAGAGCTTTGTATAATGATCAATGGTTGAATTTGTTTCATTCTACCCGTGCTACTCATTTAGCGAGAATATGTTCTGATCATGCTCCTATTCTTATTACTTTGAATCTTGAAGCTGAAGTGAAACATGGCTCTTTTAGGTTTCTTAATGTGTGGCTGAAACATCACTCATTTTTCGAGCTGGTTAAAACTTCTTGGGATATCCCTATGGATGGAAAACCTATGGTTTGCTTTGCTAAGAAACTAGGGCGTCTTCGGAAAACAATTTCGGATTGGAACAAGCGAGTCTTTGGGAGAATTGATCAGCAAATTAAAAACGCAGAAGATGAAGTTTTGGCTAAAGAAGTTCAATATCAAACCCTTGGTGATGAGGAATCTAGGGCTGCTCTTAATATAGCCCAAGCTCAATTACTTTCGAAGTTGAAATTAGATGAAGACCTATGGGCTCAAAAAGCTAACTTAAAGTGGTTAAAGGAGGGGGATAGAAATACGAAGTTTTTTCATTCTGTTGTAAAGAAAAAGAGGCAGAAATTATGTATTCACAAAATCAAGAATAGCGATGGAGTGTGGCTTAAAGAGAAAAGGGAGATTAAAGAGGAGGCTATAAGATTTTATTCGGATCAGCTTCAAGGCCACTGTGAGGTTCCTTCCGATGATTTCTTGTTTCTTATTCCTAGATTGATCACAGAAGAGGATAACACTTCGCTCACGGCTGTCCCTAATGAGGAGGAAGTTCGACAGGTGATATTTTCCATGAATGGTAAAAGTGCTGCTGGTCCGGATGGTTTCTCGGGTGAATTTTATAAGGGCTGTTGGGATATTATAAAGGCTGATCTGGTTCGTGCTATTGGAGATTTCTTTTCTGGGTTTCAAATGCCAAGAAGCTGGACAAGCACTTTAATTGTTACAATCCCAAAGGTAGAGTCTCCTTCATCCTTCTCGGACTTGAGACCGATTAGTCTCTGTAACTTTTGTAATAAGGTGGTTACAAAGTTGTTAACTTGCCGTCTAGCCCCTATTCTTCCTCGCATTATTTCCCCAGAGCAAAGTGGGTTTGTTCAAGGGAGAGTCATTCATGAGAACGTTTTATTGGCTCAGGAAATTATGCAATCTATTAACAAAAAGATTCGAGGCTCTAATGTGGCTCTCAAGCTTGATATGGCTAAAGCATACGACCGGTTATCATGGTTTGGGCTTATTAAGGTTATGCGCCAATTTGGTTTTAATGAGGCTTGGATTGACCTGATCTTCCGATGTATCTCCAATAGCTGGTTTTCGGTCCTTGTCAATGGTGAGAGTTGTGGCTTCTTTCATTCTACAAGGGGACTTAGACAAGGCGACCCCTTATCTCCTTATCTCTTCATTATTGCGGCTGAAATGATGAGTAGGGGCCTTAATCAGCTCCATTCTATGTTTCCTCAATACCGGTATCGTATTCACATCAATTCTCCTTTAATCTCTCACCTTGCTTATGCGGACGATGTGATTATTTTTTGCAATGGGTCGAAATCTTCCTTAGAGGCGCACATGAAATATTTGGACTGGTACCAGAATTTCTCGGGGCAGCTAGTTAATATCCACAAATCTTGCTTCATTACGGGTAAAAATGTTGATAGGGATGAGATTGTGGCAGCCATTACGGGTTTTGTAAAACAAGATCTCCCTTTGTTGTACTTGGGATGTCCGTTATATACTGGCAAAAAGAAGATCAGCCTCTTTGCTCCTCTCATTAGGAAAATGGAATCTAGACTTGCGTCTTGGAAAGGTAAATTACTCTCTTTTGGAGCCAAACTCACCCTTATTCAATCTTGCCTTTCCGCAATGCCTCTCTATTATTTATCTCTCATTGATCCTCCTAAAGGGGTCTATCATGCTTTGGAACGAATTATTATGAGATTTTTTTGGAATTCTAATGATGGGGAGAAGAAATGTTATTGGCTTTCATGGGATAAAATGAGCTGGCCGATTGAAGAGGGAGGTTTGGGGATCCGGAAATTTGAAGACATGGCTATGGCCTTCTCCATGAAACTTTGGTGGCGTTTGCGTAGCTCGAAATCCTTATGGAGTGATCTTATGTTGGCTAAATATTGCTGGGAAATACACCCTATGGACGCTGCTCTCACCTCGTATTCTTCTCATATTTGGAAGAGATTAATTGCTGCGAAGCCGTTGGTGGAGGATAGATTAGCTTGGAGGGTTAGGAGAGGGGACATTACCATTCATGAAAAATGGTTGGATGGAGATATGGGTCCTCTTCCTTTTGCTCACGCGGAAGTCTCTTCCCTTTTCCTCAATGGGATTCCTCGCAATGATCATATTCGAGAGACTTATGGCCAGCAACTTCTGTCTCTTATAAATTCTCAGGCCATTTCGCTTTCAGACAAGGACGATGTCCCTATTTGGAAGCCTTCTTCTAATGGGAAATTCACAGTTACTTCTGCTTGGAGAGAATGTCGTTCTAGTCGAACTCACTCTATTATTTATTCCTCTTGCTGGAGCAAGTTTATCCCTAAAAAGATTTCGGTTTTTCTTTGGCGTGCTTTACATAACGGCCTTCCTACGGATGAGAGAATACGGTCCAAAGGTATTTTCCTTGCCTCTAAATGTAATTGTTGTATGGCTGCAAGGGAAGAATCCATTGTGCATATTCTGGTTCAGGGGGATATCGCCAGGACAGTTTGGGATTTCTTTAGTGGCTTGTGTGGCATTCGTTGTTCCATGGGTAGCTTGAATCAGGTTCTCATTTGTTGGTGGCAAGGGCATTCTAATGCTGATCCTAATAACTTTCCTTGGCTTTCTCGCCTTCTCCCGGCCCTTATATTATGGGAAATTTGGTGTGCTAGAAACAAGAGCCGATTTGAAGATGTACATATGACCTCAACTGCTATTATTCACAAGGTTCGTACTCAAACTTCAAATATCGCATCTTCCTTCTCCATCTCCTTTCCGAGAAGTCAAGATAATGACTATATTATGGACTTGTTTCATTTGGATCCTAAACCCTATGCGATGCCTAAAATCCGAATGGTGTATTGGGATTTCCCATATGTTGATGAGATTAAGCTTAACACGGATGGAGCCTCTAGGGGTAACCCCGGAATTGCTTCAGGGGGTGGTATTTTTAGGGATCATAAAGGGGATTTTGTTCTTGGATTTTCTCATTATTATGGCTGCCAATCCAACATGATGGCGGAGGCTTTGGCTGCTAGGGATGGGCTTATTTTAGCTTCAACGCATGGGTACCATCGTGTTTGGTTAGAGGTTGACTCTCAGGTTTTGATGCGTATCATAATTCGGGAGTACCATATCCCATGGTCCATTTGGTATGTTATCTCCCATATTCATAGATTAATGGCTCAAATGGATGTTCGGATCACTCATATTCTTCGGGAAGGCAATGGAGTAGCTGATGGATTAGCTAACATTGCGGCAAATGAGGAAAGAAATTTCACATTCACCGCTTTTAGTCAAATTCCTAGGTCTTGTAAAGGTTCTTTTGCCTTGGACAAGGCTAGGATTCCCCATGCTCGGTTTAATTAGTTTTATGGCCAGGTTTTTATACTTGTTGTTCTCTATTTATTGTAGTCACCCCCCTTCTATTGTAGAGGACCATACGACGTGTGTATGGCCTTCCCCTAGGTTTTTTTTCTGGTGGTTGAGGTTGTCATGTCCCCCACCATGTTTGTATTTTCTTTATTTATTTAATAAAATCTAGGGAGGTGCCGCCCTCCTTTCGCCAAAAAAAAAAAAAAAAAAAAAAAAAAAAAAGACGTAAGACCAGTTTTCCCGTCAAACTCCCCAAAGATGGAGTTGACCAAACCTTGACTCAGAATAGTCATTATAGGTTGAAACCTTGTCCCGGCCATCCCTAAAGGGACGTAAGACCAGTTTTCCCGTCAAACTCCCCAAAGATGGAGTTGACTAAACTTGACTCAGAATAGTCATCATAGGTTGAAGTCTTTGTCCTCGGCCGTCCTTAGTAGGACGTAAGACCAGTTTTCCCATCAAACTCCCCAAACGTGGAGTTGACCCAAGTTAAACCTTGACTCAAAATAGTCATTATAAGTTGACCATGTCCCGCCTCTGACCCTGAGAGTCACTCTTCCTTGTGTAAGTCAACCCTCTCCATAGAGCCAAGTTGACCATGTCCCGCCTCTGACCCTGAGAGTCACGCTTCCTTGTGTAAGTCAACCCTCTCCATTGAGCCAAGATGACCATGTCCCGCCTCTGACCTTGAGAGTCACGCTTCCTTGTGTAAGTCAACCCTCTCCATAGAGCCAAGTTGACCATGTCCCGCCTCTGACCCTGAGAGTCACGCTTCCTTATATAACTCAACCCTCTCCATAGAGCCAAGTTGACCATGTCCCGCCTATGACCCTGAGAGTCATGCTTCCTTGTGTAAGTCAACCCTCTCCATAGAGCCAAGTTGACCATGTCCCGCCTATGACCTTGAGAGTCACGCTTCCTTGTGTAAGTCAACCCTCTCCATAGAACCAAGTTGACCATGTCCCGCCTCTGACCCCGAGAGTCACGCTTCCTTGACCCGGTAAGTCAACCCTCTCCATAGAGCCAAGTTGACCATGTCCCGCATCTGACCCCGAGAGTCACACTTCCTTGTGTAAGTCAACCCTCTCCATAGAGCCAAGTTGACCATGTCCCGCCTCTGACCCCGAGAGTCATGCTTCCTTATCCCGGTAAGTCAACCATCTTCATAGAGCCAAGTTGACCATATCCCGCCTCTGACCCCGAGAGTCACGCTTCCTTGTACTAGTCAACCCTCTCCATAGAGCCAAGTTGACCGTGTCCTGCCTCTGAACTCGCCAAGAGTCATGCTCACCCCCTAGGAAATGATGACAGATATCCGCCTAGCCCTTAGGATTGGATAGCCTTAAAAACTTCCCTCCTTCTCTGAACTACGTTAGTCTTGATTCCCCGCAAACAGGATACGTAGGAATCCTATACCCCTAGGTCCAGCCATGCAAAACCAAAATCAGTTAAGCCGTCTTCCCATAAGATTGGGATGCTTATTTAATCGACAACCCCGTTTTCCTAAAGCGACGTTACCGAGGGGCTCTGTAAGTACCCCAATCTGAAATCGACCAACTTAGAGGAACTCTTAGCACCAATTCAGGGATAAACTGATAGGCTAGGACCTCACTAGGATAAACTGAAAATTCCAGGACTGCTCTGGAATTAAAATTGGAAAAATCCAGAAGCTCGCCAGGCTGAGCCGTACGGATGGTTTGGACGCGGGAGGGGCCTAGCCGTACGGCTGGTTTAGGCACCCTCAGTCCCTATAAATTGAATCCCTCGCTGATCATTCCAGGGGGGGAAGAATATTGTTTAGAGAGGGGAAACTCTGCAGAAATCGTGTCTGAGAGAGAAATCACCCTTATAATTGAGTGAAGGAAAGGAAGATAGACTAGAACTATCATAGGTGAGGTCCCCTTCCCCCATCTTCTCTTCATCTCAACTCTATTTTGCTTTGTTAATCACATTACTTGTTCTTGTTTACATTCTTGTAAGACTTGTCCTCTCAAGCAAATTTACATTCATGCAATACTTGTCCATTTCAAGCATATATATCTTATATATATATACATATAATGTGAACTAAACCATGAGCATGATTCAAGGTGCCCTTCATACTTTTGTGTGAAAGAGGTTCAAACCTAAGGATGATTATGGTTTGATTTCTTGTTCTAAATAGCTTAAAGATCTCTTTATCAAGGTAAAAGCTCATGTCTTTATGTTGGTATTACACAAATTAGGCCATGATGATCATGTTGGGGGATAAAGGCTCAATCTTTATCATCCCCTCGGCAAACTGAAATTGACTATAGAGGTCTTACTTTTGAAAGTGAGGACACTACTAAATTTGAAAAACTATCCTCTGATAACATAAATCTTAAAGCTGAGAATATGCGGTTGTCTAAGGAAAGTGACTCTCAAAAGGACTCCATAGCGATGTTGGAAGGTTTACTCATAAATAAATATATTGAGTGTGAGAAGTTGAAAATTTGTCTTGAAAAGGAAACTGAAACTCCAACTAAATTTCAGAATGGAAAAGTTAAGTTAGGAGAAGTTTTAAAAATAGGTAGAGAGGGAAAATAAAGAGTTAGCTATGGATGTTCTATTTTTGTCAAAGAGGGGGATTGTCCTTCTAATGTTGAACATGTCAAGGATTAGAGAAAGAGATAGTCGGAGCCAATCATACATGGAGAGAGATAATTGATATGAGGGTAAAATAGAGGTTTGCCGAGGGTAAAATGGTCATTTTTTCTTTATTTTCAAATTTAGCAAACTGTAAAATCTCCAGGAACACCATCACCACCATACGGATGGTTTGGGTCCAAGGAGAATATGACCATTTTACCCTCTGTTCTTGGTTTTCTTGTCAAACAGACCCTCCTTTTCAGTTAAAATTAAATAAAAGGTTAAAATAGAGGTTTTCCGTTAAAATCACACACACACACACACATGCACTTTTCGTTAATTAACAAGCGAGACTCGGTTTCGGCCGAGGCGGCTTGGGTGACGTAAAACTCTTCCCAAGCCATAACCTGACCTCAGAACCTTTGAACTCAAACCTTTTTCATTTTGTTGGGTTAACAAGATGTGGCGACTCCGTTAAATGTGTTTAGTTCACGTGTTCGGCTTTTCTTCCTTGAGAGAACCCGCGTTTTGCCCCGAGGAGGAGGATCCTTACAGTGGCGACTCAGCTGGGGAATAAAGTATTTCTAAACTTCTTTTTAGAATCTTTGGGAATAATTTTGTGTGGGTCAAACTCCCATCCCCGTTTGTTAACTTTGTGCTTATTTTGTGTGTATTTTATGTTTCTGTTTTGATTTCTGTGAGTAAGACTGTTCTGGAAATTCAATAAACTGGGGCTTGATGATCAGAAGCTGAAAGTTTGCAAGAAAGAATGGATCTTCTTCTCTAGCCGTACGGCTAGTTTGTCTAGTCCCACAGAATGTTTCAAAGTAACAGTTTTGTGCAGGGCAGAAACATCCTGATGGTCCCCTTTTGCTTCTTCTGGTCCAGGTTCCAATTTACAGCCTCTACTTGTGCACTTTCACCTTCTTTTCCTTAGCCAAAATTGGATTATTAAAGTCTTGGTCATGCACAACTTTTTTTTTGACATAAAATGGGGTTTTAAAAGCCTTATTGTGCATGATCCCTTTTCATAAAGTTTTGATCTTCAAAGTCTTTTGTTATGCACAACCTTATCTCATAAATGATTTTCAAAAGGTTGTTCTTTTTGCAAAATTTTGGTTTCAATACCTTTGGTTGTGCACAACCTTTTCATGTACAAATTTTGGGTTCTTGCTTGTTAATATGTTTGTTTACTTGCTTGTGCAAAATACTTGTTCATCATGCTTGTTCATACAATTGTTCATACATTGCTCATGACATTAAAACGGACCGAAAATTTCTATTTTGACTCAAAAGGGAACATAGAAGGCTTCACACAACGCGCACTTGACCTTGTGCACGTTCCAAAAACGCTTTAAACCCGGGATGGATGCCACGATGCAGCTTGATTGGTGCTCTTGTGCCCTTCTCGCGCGCACGGGTCCATTCCACCTCCCCTTCCGAGCCGAGTCAACCACACATGTCCGTGACACACAAATACCATGACCTTGATTGGTTTTTGGTCTAGCTCATGTCATCACATCCTTAATACGTGTCCAAACACTAATTATGGCCAAGTTAACGCCCAAGTCACGATTCCTCGTGAGTGCATGTGTGACTAAAGTCATCCTTGACCCGGTCTTTGACTTAAGCGTTAATTCCAACCATAATTAGCCAAAGTCATGTATTAAGGATAGGTTAACACTGCATCATTAATCTCTAATACTTGACCCGTCCTAATCATCTTTAAGCCCAAGGCTAAGGTCCGAGATCCCTCAAAAAAATGAGGTCATACTGGAATTTCGTTAAGGCGTTAAGTCAATCTTAACCTTAACCGGGGCCTAATTATGATAAGAATGGCCCAATCTTTGGCTTTTTGTGATGCACTAGACCCTAGGTTTGGTTCTTTTGGTCGGTGGAAGCCACGTTCCCTATAGGACCCTCGCCCGGGATTGTCCGTCCTCGGGAGTGTGCAATGCAGGTGAAATACGAGGGGTCTATAGACGTAGTGATGGCCTCCACTGATCCAGGATTTAGATTAGTTGCGAAAAAGAAGAGAAATCTTTTCCAACCAATTAGGAATAAAATGTGTTTTAAGTAAACAGTAACAAAAAAATATATGCGATAAATAAAGGCATTAATTTTTCATGTTGCATGAGCCTAAGCCTCTTCCCAAACACTAGCCCTAAATGGTACCCGGGTCTGAAATGGACCTCCTTCTCCTCCGCAGCTCATAGGAAGTGGGTCAGGGTTCCCGGTCATCGTCTGGTTAGTGCCGAGTCTGACAGTTCATCAACAGCTTCACTCAGACTTCTTCGAATGACTAGTCCGGCAGGAAGTAGTAGTGGGGGTGACAACGCAGTAGATCCCAATGGGCTCACCAGGGAAGAGCTGGTACAAGCTCTAGAGGCTGCCAGGGAAGAAAGTGTGAGAAAACATCAGGAAGATATGCAGAATAGGGTTGTGGAAGCCATGAGACAGAGAGGGATAGCCGTCGTATTTGAGAATGATGGAGGTTTTATGGAAATCACGGAGGAAGAAGAGGTTGAAAATGTACGACCTCAGGGTTATAACCGAGTTCCCCCTCCCCAAACATACCCGAATGCGGCGACCTCACGTCCCGCATTCCAAAACACCATCCACCAAAGTATGCCTACCACCCAGCTTCCTTGGTCCCGCCGGAAGGATTTCCCATGTGTCCACCCGGATTCAACCCATATGGTTCGATCCCGACAAGCCAAACACCTCTAGCACCGACCACCGCCGGGTTACCACCTCCAGATTTGCCGGTTGTCCCCTGAGGGGTACCATACCCAATTTAATACCCAGTGGCACAAGTTTCCGAAGCCACTCCACCATGCTTCCCAACCAGTAATCTGGGATATGGGTTTGTTTACACCCATGCACCGCCTCAAAATCTCCTTCCGGTAATACCATC
Source organism: Campanula takesimana (assembly GCA_026119855.1). Classification (NCBI taxonomy): domain Eukaryota; kingdom Viridiplantae; phylum Streptophyta; class Magnoliopsida; order Asterales; family Campanulaceae; genus Campanula; species Campanula takesimana. Next base: position 2,500,075 of record JAOWBW010000010.1, read on the forward strand.
CACCACCGTGCCTCCGACAGTGATGCTAGTGACAACCCAAACCATGGGGTCTATCAATTCTAGCCCGCACATGGACCTTCAAATGGGGTGGTTGGTGGAGAAGTGGAAACAAATGGAAGAAAAGTTTGAGGGGATGAACGAGAAGAAATCCACCTCAGGAGTCACCGACCCCGACAAAATTGCTCCCCTCCCTCATAGATTCAAAATGCCGGAGATTGATAAGTTCGATGGAACCGCTTGCCCCCAAACACATCTCAATGCCTACACCGTAGCAATGAGGGCAATGGGTTGTACCGTACAACAAATGGCCGATCACTTCTAACTCTCTCTGAGAGGAAATGTACTCAAATGGTTCTTTAACCTAAAGGACGAATCTCGGGTCACATGGGACCGGATCAAGGAAGCATTCCTCACCAAATACTGGTCTAACTTGGAGTGGGAAACCAATCGTACTGATTTGCAAGGCACTCTATAAAAGAATGATGAACCGATTGGGGAATTTTATAGGAGATGGAATTACAAGCTTGGGGAAATTTCAAATCCGCCTACTGATGATGAGCAGCTTGATATTTTTCAGTCATGCCTGAAACCTCAACTGCGGGCTTTGATCAGTCACCACTTCTACCCTAATCTTCGGGCCATGGTAACCGCGGGGTCCAAGTTTGAAAAGGCCCTCAGTGAGCAATCCTCCGCCCAAGATAGTGGCAACTCCTACAGATACCGACCTCCGACGACCGGTAAAGGGAAAGAAACCTCAGGGACAGTCAACAACATCCAAGGGGAAAACCCGGGGCAAGTCCCGCAAGGGCCGGGAACTCAGAGAGACATCCATATGTGAGGTTTGAAGACTTCGGAATGCCTATAAGCAAGGTGTTCAAAGGGTTAGTCAAATAGGGCCTCGTGAAACCTTTGGTTAACTATCAACCCAGAAATCCCGAGAAAAACCTCAACATAAACAAAAGATGTGCCTTTCACAACTATCATGACCAAAACACTGATGACTGCTCTGTGATAAAACGCATCATCCTTGACCTAATTGACAAGGGGAAGCTTGAACATCCTCATGGTCCAAATGTGGTCAACAACCCCTTCCCCGATAACAACGCTGTCAACATGATTGAGTTCGGGCAAAACAGCGTGAACATGATTGAACTTGGAGAACCAGCACCGGTAACCTTTTTGGAATTCAACACCCCACTGCTGGAAATCAGGGAGAAATGGAAGGACATCCTGTGGGCATGTGTGCAAGAAGGAAAGATGAAATGCCCCCCAGATTGTATGATAGCCAACGTGCTAAGTGCAAGGATCCCACACCGGAATGCCAGCAATTTGGTCATTATTAAGCTCACTGAGCGCAATCTAACATATGAGGAATGCATGGCAGAATTGGAAAAGGTCGTTAAGGATGAGGTGGAAGGTCAAAGTCACGGTCCAAACGGGTGTTGTCCCCCTCGTCACGATCATTTCCATGTCACGGAACCTGGTAGCTCGTCGACCGGCAAAAGATTGGTTAGAAGGGTTTGCAACCACGACAAAGAACATATGCCCGAGACAATGGGAAGTCTGGAGATGACTAATTATAAAGGGCACCTCACCCAAACGAGAGGGGAAATCCGCTCCATGTCTCGTGAAGAACTCCGGTCTCTATGCGAAAGTGATGATGACGAGGTGACCTCCTCCTATGTGCCTCCCCGTGTCCCATCCCCAGGAACGGTGGAAGACTTCCCACCATTGGACGACTTCTTATCCTTGCCACAATTATCACCACCACCTCAGTTTGGCGATGATGGGTCGATGTTTCCGGAATACTTTTGTTGTATGCTGACTTTGGAAAAACTCCGAGAAACCGTGGGAATTTGGGAAGAACGAGGCACCCACCCTGTTTCCCTCAAAGAAATCCGTGAGTCAGCCTACTCCTCAAAAGGAATGACTACAGTGAACGAATTGAGGAAAGTGGTGTGGCCTTACTCTACCAAGGATCTACCCACGCCCGTGGAAGAATTGGGGGAAGTTTATGACCCCGCAGAAATAAGTGTGTTGACCCGTTCTGGGCAAGTGCATACGGAAAATCCAAAAAAGCCTCCACCACCAAAACACCGCTTACCTCCCCCTCCGGCCAAAGAAGTAGAGGATACGGATCTCGAAAAGGAAGACCCCGTTCTTACCCAACTGAAGAGGACCCAAGCCAACATATCTCTTTGGTCCCTCCTTACATCATCTTACCCACACAAGCTCAAATTAGAGGAGTGCTTGGCCCAGACCATGGTACCTACCACGGCTACCCCCGAAGAGGCCGTACAAATGATCGGAAGCATTCAGTATGGGAACATCATCACCTTCACCGATCTGGATTTGCCAAAATCTGGGGCTAATCATAATGAAGCCCTCTACATTACGGTGCAGTTGGATGAACGTCGCCTCCCTCGGGTCTTGGTTGACAACGGTTCCGCCATGAATGTTCTATCCGCCAAGATGATGGACCTCCTCGGCCTCACAGCCGCCGACCTAAGGCCTTCCATGGTCACCATCAAAGCTTATAAGTCCACAGCCCGATCAGTCCTAGGGATGGTCACTTTGAACCTCTGGTTTGGGAAGCAAAGGATGCCAACTGATTTCCAAGTACTCGACATCCCCATCTCCTTCACAGCTTTGCTAGGACGCCCGTGGCTCCATAAGGTCAATGGAGTTGCTTCCACCCTCCACCAATGCGTGAAATATGTGCAAGATGGCAACGTAACGGTCATTTACAGCGTCACCATGGGAGGACTAGCACCAAAGGAATTCCCGTGTTGGAAATTAAGCACGAGGGGAATGATGTGGTTCTGACCGGCTTCACGGGAATACCTTCCGAGACCCACGTCTGCTGTATGGACCTCACACTCCCCAAGGATAAGATTCCCCCCGTAATGAAGATGATGCGCTTGATGCACTATCTCCCAGGACTTGGCCTTGGAAAGAAGCTCCAAGGAACTCACAAAGTTGTTAAAATTAGGGAGCAAAAAACACTCCATGGTTTGGGGTATAAGCCTACTCCCGAAGATCTCAAAATGGATAAGGAAATGGCCCGGAAGAAGAGCCAAGCTCGAGCTCAAGGAGTCCCTTACAAAACTCTCAACCTTCGCCCATATACCTTTGATATGATCCGCTACTTTGTAAAAGGGGGAATCCGGACTGAAGCCCCGATAAAAGGAGAGTCAATGATGACCAATTGGGACAAGCTCCAAGAAGACCTTGTGAAATTCCGAGGCATGACCGCCAATCCCGCAATGATTGATCCTAACAAAGCCACGGGAACGTGTGGATACTCTTTCAAAGGGGTGTCCGAAATGGTGAAGCAATTTGAGGATTGGTCCATGAAAGGGAACGGTAAGAAAGCAGAACCCGTCTGGGGTCGGGATGGTAAAGATGGGTTTGAAGCATGGGCTCCCAAGGAAGCCAAGGAAGAAGTCATGGACGACGAGTGGGATGGCGTGGTGATGAAAGGGCTATTTGGGGAAGAGTTAGTTGTGCCAGACTTGATCGATTCAGGGGAAGAAATGGTTGCTGCAATAGACAATGGGTTCCCCGAAGTCTTCACCCCCCACACCTTGGTTGATCAAAGTGATGTGCCTCTGAAGAATTGGGAGACTTTCTCTAGGCCTGTGGCTAGAAAGGAAAAGATGATCATAGAACTTGGATTGGTACCCCGTCCCCCAGAGTCACCTGTCGTAGGGTCTAGTGTAACCGAGTCCCCTCAGTCTCTTGTCTTTGAGTTTGAGTCTGTTTCCTCCAAGGGCCTCACGCCCGAGGATTATGATCTTGTAGCCAACATTGTAATCCCTTTTGCATTGAATGAAATGATGGACCTTTCCGAGTATCCCCTCATTGCCAACTTATTAGATGATAAATTAACTAATAATCTGAAAACAGTTAATAATGAATCACCTAATAATGCAGACGCACTAAACGAACAATACATTAAAAAAACACTCAAAACAGGTTATTGACCGAGAGGAAAACCGTGCCCAAGCTGTCGAAGAGGTTTTGACCAAAGTGAATTTGGAGACTGCAAATGAGCCAAAGGAGACACAGATTGGTAGCTACTTTAATGGAGCCTAAAGGAAAAACATGGTTAAGCTGGTCAAGGAATATGTGGATGTTTTCGCTTGGTCTTACAAGGACATGCCCGGGTTGGATGCCTCGATTGTGGAACACAAGATCCCCGTGGATCCCGAAGTGAAACCGGTTAAGCAGAAGCTTCAACGAATCAAACCGGAATGGTCTTTACAAGTCAAAGAAGAGATTGAGAAACTGCTCCGGGTCAGCTTCATAAGGGTAATAGAATATCCCTCATGGCTCTCCAACATAGTGACAGTAACGAAGGCCAATGGAAAGGTCCGATGCTGTGTTGACTTTCGGGACCTCAACAAAGTGAGCCCAAAGGACTTCCCGCTCCCAAACATTGACATGCTTGTGGATACGACCTCCAGTTTCGAGGTCAAGTCCTTTGTGGATGGCTTCGCCGGGTACAACCAAATCAAAATGGCCGAAGAAGACCAATAAAAGACTGCCTTCACCACCCCATGGGGAACCTTCTGTTACACTGTAATGCCTTTTGGGCTAAGAAACGCCGGGGCTACTTACCAAAGGGCCGCAACCGCCCTATTCCACGACATGATCCATAAGGAAATATAGGTGTATGTGGACGACATGATTATCCACTCCCCTAACCGATGGACAGCATATGATTGACTTGAGAAAATTCTTTGACAGGTTGAGAAAGCACTCCATGAGGCTCAACCCGGCTAAGTGCACTTTTGGAGTCTCCCGTGGCAAGGTTTTAAGGTACATGGTCACCGAGCATGGCATTGAAATCGATCCTCAAAAGGTGAAGGCGATTTTGGAAATGAGACCCCCCCCCCCCCCGCACTCAAACAGAAGTGAAGGCCTTCATGGGATGACTGCAATACATCATCCGTTTCATAAACCAACTCATACCCACATGTGAGCCCATCTTCAAACTAATGAGAAAGAATGCGGAGGTAGAGTGGAACGAGGAATGTCAAAGGGCCTTCGAGAAAATCAAAGCATACCTTATTCATCCGCCGATCCTTTGCCCTCCACACAAGGATAAGCCTCTCTTGTTATACTTGACAGTAACAGATGCCTCGATAGGAGCTATGTTGGCCCAAGAGAAAAGAGATTCAAAAGTAGAGAATGCCATCTACTTTGTGAGCCGGAAACTGCAAGGGAGTGAACTTAACTACTCCGCCATTTAAAAGACGTGTGCTGGACTGGTATGGGTAGTGAGGAAACTGAAGCACTACATGCATTCCCACCCGATACAACTCATCTCCAAAATAGATCCCATCAAATGTTTGTTGGAAAAGCCTTCTCTGTCCATGAGACTCGCCAAATGGTCTTTCTTCCGAGCAGAGTATGATATCAGTCATGTGATGCAAAAAGCAGTCAAAGGGAGAGTTATGGCAAAACACTTGGCAGATTTCCCTAGCAATGAAGAAAAGGAAACTGACCCCCAATTCCCCGATGAAGGTATATTTGCTCTTGAGGGTGAAAACAAATGGCAACTGTTCTTTGATGGCGCCGCAAACAAGAGGGGAAATGGCATTGGAATGCTCTTAGTGGACCCGAAGGACGAGCACACCCCTATTGCCATTAAATTAAACTTTGAAGTAACCAACAATGCTGCCGAATATGAGGCATGCACAGCCGGCTTAGAGGACGCCCTTGAAAGGAATGTGAAAGAATTGGAAGTTTACGGGGATTCAGCCTTGATCATCAACCAAGTGTCTAACAAATGGAAGACGTTGGACCCGGGGCTGCAAAAATACCACGCGCATATGGAGGAGCTCATGGCCCAATTCAAAGAGGTCAGCTTTCATTACCTACCAAGGGATCGGAATCGCTTCAAGGATGCTTTGGCTACCTTGGATTCTTTAGTGGAAATCCCCGAGGGAAAATCAATAAAACCCTTCAGGGTTGGTAGAAAAGAAATTCCGGCCTATTGTTGTGAAATCAAAGGAGCCCCGGAGAAAGTAGAGGAGCCATGGTACAATCAAATTTACCAATTCCTCAAAGAAGGAGAATTTTCCTTCACAAATGAGAAAGGAGAATACAAGGATGGGATCAAAGCCAAAGGTGTGGCAGCCCTCAAACAGTTCTCACTACGTGATTTTGGGAGAGATCTTGTACAAGAAATGCCATCAGGGCCTTCTCCTAATATACATAAGCACAAAGGAAGCGCAGGAACTCATGAAAGAGGTCTATGGTGGAATGTGTGGCCCTCACATGAATGCTCGGGCCTTAATGCAAGTCGTCCTACGAATGGAGTATTTTTGGATCTCGATGGAGACCGACTGCATACAGTTTGTGAAGAAGTGTGATAAGTGTCAACGGTTCTCCAACCTTAATCACATGCCGCCTCACCATTTGTACTGCATGACAACCCCATGGCCTTTCTCAACTTGGGGCATTGACATCATAGGAAAGATTTACCCACCCGGAAGCAATGGTCATGAACTTGTCTTGGTAGCCGTGGACTATTTCACGAAATGGGTCGAAGCCAAATCCTACAAGGTCTTGACCTCAAAGAAGGTCGCGGAATTTATGAAGGAAAACATCATGTGCCGTTATGGAATCCCGAATGAGGTCATTACTGATAATGGCTCACACTTTGAGGGCGAATGTGATCGATTTCTAGAAGAGTTTTGAGTCACACGTCACAAGTCCTCCCCTTATAGGCCTGAAACCAATGGTGCAGTAGAAGCCGCTAACAAAACACTTGAAAGGATCATCAAGAAAATGGCAACATGGGGTAGGGATTGGCCCGAAAAGATACACCTAGCATTGTGGGGCTACCGGACTTCAGTCAGGATCGCCACCGGAGAAACTCCTTTTGCTCTCACCTACGGGATGGAGGCCATGCTTCCGGCAGAATTGGAGGTCCCATATCTAAGAATTTTACTGGAAAATCAAATTCATGAGGTAGATTGGCTCCGAAGCCGGCACGATGAATTGGCCCTGCTAGATGAACGCTGTTTGAAAGCCATGGAACACATCCGTGCCTACCAAGGAAGAATGGCACGAGCCTTTGACAAAAGGTGAAGCCCCGACAAATTCGGGTAGCAGGCCTGGTTCTCAAAGAAAAACCCCCGGGAAGGTCTAATCCCGACGGAAAATGCGAACCCGTATGGATCGGTCCCTTTGTGGTGCAAGTGGTTTTTTTGGGAGGAGCAATGTGACTCACAGATTTGGATGGCAACCCCTTCATGCACCCGGTCAACGGAGACAAGCTCCACAGATACTTTGTTTAAAAAAAATGATGAGTGCTAAAAGAATATACCCACCTAGATTGAAAACCCGATTGGGCAGTCTAGAGCAAAAACAGGGTCGCACTGGCAAATTCATGGAAATGAACTACGATGACCTGAGCCCCTTAGTCCTATTTGTAAAAGGGGAACGTAGGCAGCCAATCATTGGTCCGGTCTCAAAAATAAATAAAATTCAAATTTGGTTCTTAAAGGAAACTTCATAACAAGTAACCACTGCCACCACGGCTCAAACACTTCTTTGATGAGTTCAAGCACAGTCTACTCTCGTCTTAATGACATGTTTAAAAAATATATATATAAATAAAACACCTAATCAAACTAATGTGTCAGCAATGGCAATGGGTGGATACTTAGGACAGTGGGAATCATCGCTGCTCCTCGTCTTTCTGCTTCTTCTTTTGACCCCTCCGAGTTTTCTTCTTCTTCACATCAAAGATCTCGATCTCTTGTCTCCCAAGCTTGGTTACTCTCCCGGTCTCCTCTGCGAGCCCAGTTGCCCTCAAAGCCATGTCAAATGTTGCCTTAGCCCAGAGATCCTCCATCCGTGCCTCGATTTTAGGCGCCATGGCCATCCTCCTCTCAGCCATGATTCGATAGTCGTCAACGACATCCCCAGTACGATTGTGGCCACTCGACACGGCCTCAGCCTCCCTCAAAACCCTACTAGCATCACAATCACCCTCAAGAATGGCCTCACGCCTCTCCTTAATGAGTCTCTGATTCTTCTCCATGGTCTGTTCATACCAATCCAGGTAAACTGTGGTCAAAACCACGCTAGCCACACCCCTGAGAAGTACCCGAGCTGGAAAGAGGGACATGTCCATGACCGGGAAAGGAGTGAAATGGTGGACGGATCCCACATAGATAATGACGGAGGTCTCAAACGCTCCGGATTAATACCCGACCACGCCAACAAAGGAGTCTGTGGTAACCCAAACTGTCTGCGGACCAATGCAGGGATGTAGAAGGACGACCCCAAAAGTCCCGGCACCTGAACAATAGGAGAGTCATCTTGATACTCCCTCATGGAGCCAATGCACCAATGCGGGACCCTCCAGCGGATCTGTGAAGTCCGGAGTTGAGCCATATAAGCCTCCCAGTCACCCTGAGAAAAGTCCAAAAGTATGCCCCTCAAAGAATAAGACCATGGTTTGTGAGAAAGAGGAGCCTCGGGAACGGCCATCAGTCTCTCCCGCAGCCACATGGTAAGAAGGGTGGGGCTACCACTTGTAAGGATCCCGTCCCTCGGGGGCAAAAACAGGCGAGTTTCGCACGAGGAAGAAATGCCAAACATGGGTAACTTTCCTAACGAAAAAGAAACGGAGTCGCCACATTTGTTAATTTTAAACCAAACAAATGAAAATGGTTAGAGAATGTGAGTTCGGAGGTCATGTTACACTTTAGGAAGAACATATTTATGGTTCACCCAAAATGCCTCGGAAAGAACTGAGTCTCCCTTGTTAGTTTGAAAATGTGCATGTGTGTATGTGTATTTAACGGAAAAGTTTCTGTTCTTGGTTTTGTTTGGGAAAACTTAACTGAAAGGGTCTGTTTATTAAGAAAATAGGGATCAGAGGGCAAAACAGACATTTTTCCCCTAGTTCCCAACATAGCCATACGGATGTACAGGCCGTTTCCTGGGATTTTACAGTTCAGTCAAGAACAGTCCAGTTTCAGAGCAGAAACAGAACATTCTGTTAAAACTGGACAGAACTGTTTTTTATTCCAGTTTGTTTAAAACACTTTATAAGTTTTTTTTTATACAACATTCCTATGCCAAATGATCATCACTTTGTCCCCAAAACAAGTATTTGGGTGTGATCATGAGCAATCCTTGGAGAAATTTGAGAAAAGTTGATGAACATGCCCTTTGGGCCAAAATTGACCATTTGGTGATTAAAGATTGAAGCTTTATCCCCAAGATGACATTTTTATGACTTATTAACCTTTAAAGAATCAAAATAACATATAAAGATTGAATCTTTATAACCCCAAAGGGGACTTTAGAGCTAGATCAATGTTGGATGATAAAGATGGAAGCTTTATCATCCAAATGATCATTATTGCCAACAAAAGCATCATTCCAACTAGACAAGAATGTAAATAACAATCAACAAGCCATGATCATCTAGGTTTGAACCTCTTCCACACAAGGCATGGAGGGCACCTTGGATCATCTCATGGCTTGGACAAGAGAAATATATAGAGTAATATATGTATATTTGCTTGAATGGACAAGTCTTGCATAAATGTAAAGTTGCTTGAATGGACAAGTCTTGCAAGTAATGTAAAAGTGCTTGAATGGACAAGTCTTGCAAGTAATATAAATATTAACATAACTTAAACAAAGATTAAAGATAAAATAGAGTTATAGATAAAGAGAAGGGAGGGGGAGAAGGTGGCTTTACCTATTTTGGTTTAGCCAATCTTCCTTTCTCTCTTTCACTCTTTGTTTCACTCCTCTCACACTACTGCAGTGATTTTGACAGAGTAATCTCTCTTATGTTGTTTCTCCCCCCCCCCCCTCTGAAATGATCAGCATGGGGTTCAATTTATAGAGGCTGAGGGTGCCCAAAGTATCCGTACGGCTAGGGACCTCATGTGCCCAAACCATCCATACGACTCGACTTGGCGAGCTTCTGGATTTTTCTAAGTTTTAATTCCAGTTCAGTCCTGGAATATCAGGTTTATCTTAGTGAGGTCCTGGCCCATTGGTTTATCCCAAGAATTCCTCTAAAGTAGGTCGATTTCAGATTGGGGTACTTACAGAGCCCCTCGGCAACGTCGCTTTTGAAGAAAGCGGGGTTGTCGATAAATGCATCCCAATCTGATGGGAGGACGGCATGGCCGATTTGTTCTATGGCTGGTCCTAGAGGTATAGGATTCCTACGTATCCCTATTTGAGGGAATCAAGCCTATCGTAGTTCGAAAAGGGTGAGAGATTTTAAGGCTGTTCAAACCTATAGGCGACCGTCAAGGTCGAATGGAGAACTTGCGTCTCAAACCTTTGGGACCTAGGTGGATATTTTTCATCCTTTCCTAAGGAACGGGCGTGACTCTCCTTTGGTCAGAGGCGGGAACTCGGGCATGACACTCACTCGGTCAGAGGCAAAGACTCGGGCGTGACACTCATTAGGTCAGAGGCAAGGTTCGGGCGTGACACTCATTCGGTCAGAGGCAAGGTTCGGGCGTGACACTCACTTGGTCAGAGGCAAGGTTCGGGAGTGACACTCACTTGGTCAGAGGCAAGTTTCGGGTGTGACACTCATATTTGGTCAGAGGCAAGGTTAATCATGGGCTTACGTCAAGGACTGCTCTTCTCATTCTAAGTTTTTATCTCACAGTGGTCGCTCGGGGGACCTAACTTTTATCTCACAACGGTCGCTCGGGGGACCTAATTTTGTCTCACCACGGTCGCTCGGGGGACCTAATTTTGTCTCACCACGGTCGCTCGGGGGACCTAATTTTGTTTCACAACGGTCGCTCGGGGGACCTAATTTTGTTTCACAACGGTCGCTCGGGGGACCTAATTTTGTTTCACAACGGTCGCTCGGGGGACCTAATTTTTATCTCACAATGGTCGCTCGGGGGACCTAATTTTGTTTCACAACGGTCGCTCGGGGGACCTAATTTTTATCTCACAATGGTCGCTCGGGGGACCTAATTTTGTTTCACAATGGTCGCTCGGGGGACCTAATTTTTATCTTACAATGGTCGCTCGGGGGACCTAATTTTCCATGGTCGCTCGGGGGACCTAATTTTATTTCGCAACGGTCGCTCGGGGGACCTAATTTTATCTCACAACGGTCGCTCGGGGGACCTAATCTTCCATGGTCGCTCGGGGGACCTAATTTTATTTCGCAACGGTCGCTCGGGAGACCTAATCTTCCATGGTCGCTCGGGGGACCTAATTTTCCATGGTCGCTCGGGGGACCTAATTTTATTTCGCAACGGTCGCTCGGGGGACCTAATTTTTATCTCTGCTGGGCTTACGTCAGGGACGGCCAATTTTCTTGGACATTAAATTTGACTCTCAATGAGTCAAAGTAGGGGCTTGACTTTCTTTTGGTCAACCGAAGGGATTTTCTCGACACTCATTTGGTCGAAGTCGGGATTTGACTCTCTTTTGGTCAATCAAATAATTTTTAATTGGGCTTACGTTAGGGACGGCCAAAAGGGACTTTCTCGACACTCATTTGGTCGAAGTCGGGATTTAACTCTCTTTTGGTCAATAATAATTTTTAACTGGGCTTACGTTAGGGACGGCCAATTTTCTTGGACATTCAATTTGACTCTCAATGAGTCAAAGTCGGGGCTTGACTCTCTTTTGGTCAATCAAATAATTTTTAACTGGGCTTACGTCAGGGACGGCCAATTCTCTTAGACATTCAATTTTACTCTCCTTTGGTCAAACGAAAGGGACTTTCTCGACACTCATTTGGTCGAAGTCGGGATTTGACTCTCTTTTGGTCAATAATAATTTTTAACTGGGCTTACGTCAGGGACGGCCAAAAGGGACTTTCTCGACACTCATTTGGTCGAAGTCGGGATTTGACTCTCTTTTGGTCAATAATAATTTTTAACTGGGCTTACGTCAGGGACAGCCAAAAGGGACTTTCTCGACACTCATTTGGTCGAAGTCGGGATTTGACTCTCTCTTGGTCAATAATAATTTTTAACTGGGCTTACGTCAGGGACGGCTAATTCTCTTTTCATATTTTTAACCTGTTAACCTGGACTTACGAAGTACGGCCGGGCTAAATCACACTCTTAACCTGGGCTTACAAAGTATGGCCGGGTTAATTTCAACAAAGTTGGTCTTACGTCCATCTATGGACTGCTCGGACACATTTTCATTGGGAACCTAATTAATTTTCTAGGTTCAAAGCAAATTTCATGAGCCCTAAAAAGGGGGGGAAATTCTGGTGCATTTCTGGGATAGATTTAAATGGAGTTTTAAATGGGTGATGTCACAAAGCCATTCAATCAAGAAACCATTAATTTTTGTCAGGGACAAAGTAGCCGTACGGCTAGAGGAGTGATGTTGCCTTTCCAATAAATTTTGTTCCAGGCCTGGTCATCTTCTTCATCATCACAGTTTGGAGTCCAACAGCAGTCTTTCACCCTCCATTTTCGACATTTTCCTTCCATGGATCCTTTTCTCATGGAAAAGCCACCAAAATTGTCCAAAGCTGATCAAGAATGTTTCGAGGGTAACCTTAGGCTTTGGATGAGGCATTAAATGGGGAGTCACAAGGACATATTCAAGTCCAAATTTGGTCTCCGGTCTCTTTGGTCTCTCAAAGAGTTCATCCCAGATCTCGAGCTTCTGAGGGCCGCCGCATCTTTCTGGGATGTGAAGAGGCACGTATACTATTTTTCTTACAACGAGATCACTCCGACTTACGAAGATTTCAAAGTTCTACTGGGTGGCATAGACACGGAGGTCGTCGCTCTTCCCTCAGTTGATGATACCACTTGTGTTGAGAGATTGGTCTCTCTCCTCGACATTCCTTTGGAAGAGGCTCAATGTATGGTCATTAATCCGACTTTCATTGATATTTCCGACCTTCCTGAGAAGTTCATGGAGCGTTCCGATGAGGCTTCTTGGAATGCCTTCGGGCTATACGTCCTTGCTTTCTTCTACATGGTGGGTTCCAAGGGTACTTGCCACCGGGTTTTGTTGAGTGTGCTCGAGGAGTGTCTGGCGGGCAAAGACATCGTTCCTTTGGTCTTAGGCGAGACTCTCCATGGTATGGACCATTTGGCTTTGGGAGACGGTTTTATGCGCAGCGGTAGCCCTGTTTTGCTTACCTTATGGCTGAGGGAGAGGTTAGTGGCCGTCCCTGAGACTCCTCTTTCTCACAAACCATGGTCGTATTCTTTGAGAGGGATCATTCTGGATTTAGCTCAGAGCGATTGGGAGGCTCATATGGCTCGTCTCAAGACTGAAGAAATCCATTGGTGGGTGCCACATTGGCACATCAACTCAGTGCGGGAGTGTTAGGATGGTTCCCCCTTTGTTCGGGTGTCGGGTCTTTTGGGATCGTCCTTTTACGTCCCTTCCTTGGTCTGTCGGCAGTTTGGCTTGCTACAGACTCCTGTGTTGGAGTGGTCAGATGTTAATCCAGAGCATTTGAGGCTTTCGCCTTTATCCATGTGGAACCCTTCCACCACTTTCCTCTTTTCCCAGTTGTGGACCCATTCCCTTTTTCCAGTTTCGGGCACTCCTCAAGGGTGCAGCTAGCACGATTCTGACCACTGTTTACTTGGATTGGTATGAACAAACCATGGGACAGACTCAAAGGCTCATTAGGGAGAGGCGTGGTGACATCCTTGGAGGAGATTATGTCCCTAGTAGGGTTTTGAGGGAGGCCGAGGCCGTGATGAGCGGTCATAATTTTACTGGAGACGACGCTATTGAAGATTATCAAGCTCTCACTGAGAGGAGGAGGGCGGTGATACCTAGAATTGAGGCACGACTCGAGGATTTTCGGGACCGCGTGGAGGTTGACACAGCTCTAAAAGCGGCCGGCCTAATTGAAGATGCCGGGCGGGCTCCTAACTTCGGGAGGAACGAGATTGAGCTTTTTGACGTGAAGAGGAAAAATACTCGGAGGAGTCAGAAGAAGAAATGGAGGGGTGAAGGTCATTGATGGCCTTACAGTCCTAAGCATCCACTCATTGTCATTGCAGACACATTAGTTTTCTTAAGTGTTTTATTAGTCTTTTAGCCCGTTGCCCGAGGTCAAGAGTAGACCATGCTTGAACTCATCAAAGAAGTGTTTTCACTGTAATGAAAGTGGTTATCGAGTGAATCCCTTTGAAAAACAAAATTTGAATTTTATTTATTTTTTAGACCGGACTAATAGTTGGCTGCCTACGTTCCCCTTTTACAAGTAAGACTAAGGGGCTCAGGTCATCGTAGTTCTTTTCCAACAATTTTCGACGTAAACCTTGCTTTTTCTCTAGACCGCCCCAATGGGTTTTCAATCTAGGTAGGTTTTTTTTTTTTTTTAAACATAATATCGGCGAAGCTTATCACCATTGACCAGGTGCACGAAGGGATTCCCATCCAAATCTGTCAGTCTCATCGCACCTCCTGAGAATATCTCTTGTACCACAAAAGGGCCAATCCATACAGGTTCCCATTTTCCATCAGGGTTAGACCTCCCTGTGGGTTTTTCTTTGAGCACCAAATCCCCGACCCGAATCTCTCGAGGCTTCACTCTTTTGTTGAAGGCTCGTGCCATCCTCCCTTGGTAGGCACGGGTGTGCTCCATTGCTTTTAATCGGCGTTCGTCCAAAAGGGCTAACTCATCATGTCGGCTCCGAAGCCAGTCCACTTCGTGGATTTGATTTTCCAACAGAATCCTTAATGATGGAACTTCTAGTTCAGCCGGGAGCATGGCTTCCATCCCATAAGTTAGAGCGAATGGGGTTTCCCCTGTGGCGGTTCTGACCGAGGTTCGGTATCCCCACAACGCTAGGTGTAGCTTATCGGGCCAATCCCTTCCTCGTGTTGCCATCTTCTTAATGATCCTTTCGAGTGTTTTGTTGGCGGCTTCTACCACTCCATTGGTTTGAGGCCCATATGGGGAAGACTTGTGGCGAGTGACCCGGAATTCTTGCAACAGTTGGTCGCACTCTCCTTCGAAGTGTGAGCCATTTTCTGTGATGATTTCATTCGGGACCCCATATCGGCACATGATGTTCTCTTTGATGAATAGTGCCACCTTCTTGGAGGTAAGGACTTTGTATGACTTGGCTTCAACCCACTTTGTGAAGTAATCCACGGCCACTAAGACGAATTCATGGCCGTTGCTTCCTGGGGGAGTGATTTTTCCGATGATGTCAATGCCCCAAGTGGAGAAAGGCCAAGGGGTCGTCATGCAATACAAATGGTGGGGCGGCAGGTGATTAAGGTTGGAGAACCGCTGGCACTTGTCACACTTCTTCACGAATTGTATACAATCGGTTTCCATCGAGATCCAAAAGTATCCCATCCGCAGGATGACTTGCATTAATGCCCTGGCATTCATATGCGGGCCACATACCCCATTGTGGACCTCCCGCATGAGCTCTTTTGCTCTTTCTGTGCTTATGCATCTCAAGAGAAGCCCCTGGTGGCGCTTCTTATACAGAATATATCCCAGAATGACGTAGTGAGAAGCGAGTCGTTTGAGGGCCGCCGCGCTCTTGGCTTTGATCCCATCTCTGTATTCCCCTTTCTCATTTAGGAGGGAGGCCTCCCCTTCTTTTAGGAACCGGTAGATCTGGGTATACCACGGCTCGTTTACTTCCTCCGGGCCCTTTTCAATTTCACAGCAATACGCCGGGTTCTCCTTTCTCCCGACTCTGAAAGGCTTTATCGACTTCCCTTCCGGAATTTCTACCAACGAGGCCAAAGTGGCTAAGGCATCGGCGAAGCGATTCTGGTCCCTTGGCAAGTAATGGAAGCTAACCCTTTTGAACTGTGTCATGAGTTCTTCCATGTGGGCGTGGTACTTTTGCAGCCCCGGATCCAACGTTTTCCATTTGTTCGAAACTTGGTTGATGATCAAGGCTGAGTCCCCATACACCTCCAATTCTTTCACATTTCTATCCAAAGCAGCTTCCAGGCCCGCCGTGCATGCCTCATACTCGGCTGCATCGTTGGTTACTTCAAAATTCAATTTGATGGCGATGGGCGTATGCTCGTCCTTGGGGTCAACCAGAAGCATACCGATGCCGTTTCCTCTTTTGTTTGCAGCTCCATCAAAAAACAGTTTCCATTTGTTTTCCTCCTCAAGGGTAAAAATCCCTTCATCTGGGAACTGTGGTTCAGGTTCTCCCTCTTCGTTACTGGAGAAATCCGCTAGGTGTTCGGCCATAACCCTTCCCTTAATTGCCTTCCTCGACACGTAACTGATGTCATATTCGGCCAGAAAGAAAGACCATTTGGCAAGCCTCATTGATAAGGACGGTTTTTCCAGCAAGCATTTGATGGGGTCAATCTTTGAGATCAACTGTATCGGGTGGGCGTGCATGTAGTGTTTCGATTTTCTCACAACCCATACCAGTCCGGCGCAAGTCTTTTCTATTGCGGAGTAGTTGAGCTCACTTCCCTGTAGCTTCCGACTCACAAAGTAAATGGCATTTTCCACCTTGGATTCTTTCTTCTCTTGGGCCAACATAGCTCCTATCGAAGTATCTGTTACCGTCAAGTAAAGCAAGAGTGGCTTTTCCCTGTGCGGTGGGCGGAGAATCGGTGGATGGATAAAGTAGGCCTTGATCTTGTCGAAGGCCTTTTAACATTCCTCATTCCATTCAACCTCGGCATTTTTCTTCAGTAATTTGAAGATGGGTTCACAGGTGGGGGTGAGCTGATTGATGAAGCGGCTGATGTATTGCAGTCGCCCCATGAATGCCTTCACTTCTGTCTGGGTGCGGGGAGGTCTCATTTCTACGATTGCTTTGACCTTTTGCGGATCGATCTCAATACCCCGTTCGGTAACTACGTACCCTAAAACCTTTCCTCGGGAGACTCCGAAGGTGCATTTTTCCAGATTAAGCCTCATAGAGTGTTGACCCAATCGGTCGAAGAACTTCCTCAAGTCAATCAAGTGCTGGC
The DNA here is from genome assembly GCA_026119855.1 of Campanula takesimana. Classification (NCBI taxonomy): domain Eukaryota; kingdom Viridiplantae; phylum Streptophyta; class Magnoliopsida; order Asterales; family Campanulaceae; genus Campanula; species Campanula takesimana. Next base: position 2,517,019 of record JAOWBW010000010.1, read on the forward strand.
CGTCAGTTCCTTTAGAGTGTATGATCATGTCGTCAACGTACACCTCTATTTCTTTGTGAATCATGTCATGGAATAGTGCTGTTACCGCTCTTTGGTAAGTAGCCCAGGCATTCCTTAGTTCAAAAGGCATCACCGTGTAACAGAAAGTTCCCCATGGGGTGGTGAAGGCGGTCTTTTCTTGATCTTCCTTGGCCATTTTAATCTGATTGTATCCGGCGAAACCGTCCACAAAGGATTTTACCTCGAAACAAGAGGTCGTATCCACCAACATATCAATGTTTGGGAGGGGAAAATCGTCCTTGGGACTCGCCTTGTTGAGGTCTCTAAAATCGACACAGCATCGGACCTTCTCGTTGGCTTTTGTGACAGTGACTATGTTAGAGAGCCATGAGGGGTATTCTATAACCCGTATAAAGCCAACTCTAAGTAACTTTTCTATCTCCTCTTTTACTTGCAGGGACCACTCGGGTTTGATTCATCGGAGCTTTTGCTTGACTGGTTTTACTTCCGGATCTAAGGGGATCTTATGCTCCACGATCGAGGCATCCAACCCCAGCATGTCTTTGTAAGACCAGGCGAACACATCTACATACTCTCTGAGCAATTCAATCAAGGCCTCCCTCTCATCCCCTTTGAAGTAGCCACCCACTTGTGTCTCTCTTAGTTCTTCCTCGGTACCCAAATTCACTTTGGTCAAAACCTCTTCGGCAGCTTGGGCACGGTTTTCCTCTTGATCGGCGACCTGCTTTGTGAATTTTTTAATGTATTGTTCGTTTAGTGTCTGCTTTATTAGCTGATTCATTATTAACCGTTTTCAAGTTATTAGTTAATTTATCATCTAATAAGTTGGCAATGAGGGGATACTCGGAAAGGTCCATCATTTCATTCAATGCAAACGGAAATACAATATTGGCTACGAGTTCGTAGTCTTCGGGCGTGAGGCCCTCGGACGAGAATGACTCAAATTCAAAGAGGAGGGACTGGGGAGACTCGATTACATTGGACCCTATAACACTAGACTCAAAGGGTCGAGGAACCAATCCAAGCATTGCGGCCATTTCCTCCCTGCTAGTCACTGGCCCGGAAAGAGTAGCCCAATTCTTTAGCGGCATGTTAGTGGGTACAACCAAGGTGCGAGGGTCGAAGATTCCCATTGACCCGTCTCCTATTGCAGCGACCATTCCTTTCCCGTGATCAACTAGGCTGGGTAGAACCGGGTCTTCCTCAAACAGTTCTTGCATCACTGTCCCATCCCACTCGTTTTCTTTAACCTTTTCCTTTGCCTTCCCAGTAGGCGTCTTTTTGATCTCATATTTGTCATACTGGCCCCAAGTGGGTTTTGCCTCCTGCTGCAGACAAAACCTCAAACTGTTTTATCACCTCGGGCACTCCTTTGGAAATATGCTCGTGCCCTGTGGTTGCCCCGGGCGTATCAAGGAATGCTCTCCTGATAGGGTTGGCGGTCTTTCCTCGGAACCTTTTGAGGTCTTCTTGCAGTCGGTCCCAGTTGGTCACCATTGCCTCCTCTTCCTCCGAGGTCCCGATTTGCTTTCCCCCCTTAACGAAGTAGCGGCTTATGTCAAAAGCGTAGGGACGGAGGTTGGGAGCTTTGTAAGGAATCCCTTGGGCCCTGGCTCAGCTTTTCTCTCTGGCCATCTTCTTATCCATCACAAGATCCTCGGGTCTCGGCTTGTACCCCAAACCGTGGAGCGTCTTTTTCTCCTTGATTTCAATAACCCTGTGGGTCCCTTGGAGCCTCCTTCCTAGACCAAGCCCCGGGAGATAGTGCATCAGGCGCATCATTTTCATGGCGGGGGGAATCTTGTCCTTGGTAAGTGTGAGGTCCATGCAATGGACGTGGGTCTCAGATGGTATCCCTGTGAAGCCGGTCAAGACTATAACAGTCCCTTTATGTTGGATTTCCAATACGGGGATCCCATTAGGGTTTGTCCCCTCTGTAGTGACATTATCCCCGTAGATTACAGTCAAATTCCCTCCCTGTACAAATTTTACACATTGATGTAGGGTGGAGGCGTCCCCATTGACTTTGTGTAGCCAAGGGCGCCCCAGGAAGGCGGTGAAGGAGATCGGGATGTCAAGCACTTGGAAGTCGGTCGGCATTTTCTGTTCCCCAAACCATAAATTCAAAGTCGCCACCCCAAGAACCGACCGGGCTGTGGAGTCGTATGCTTTGACAGTTACCAAAGAGGGTCTCAGATCTGTCGTCTTGAGGCCGAGTAAATCCATCATTTTAGCTGGAAGGACGTTTATAGACGAGCCATTATCAACCAATACTCGTGGGAGACGGCGCCCATCCAACTGCACTGTGATGTATAAGGCTTCATTGTGGTTAGCCCCAGACTTGGGCAAGTCCAAGTCGGTGAACGTGACTATATTCCCATATTGGATGCTTCCAATCATTTGTACGGCCTCTTCGGGGGTAGCTGTGGTGGGGACCATGGTTCAGGCCAAATGTTCCTCCAACTTGAGCTTGTGAGGGTATGACGAAGTGAGAAGGGACCACAGAGAGATGTTGGCCTGCGTATTTTTAAGTTGGGTGAGAATAGGATCCTCTTTTTCGAGATCCGGGGTGCTTGTTTTCTTAGCACACGGTGGTGGCGAGCGGTGTTCCGATGGCGGTGGTTTTTTAGGATTCTCGGTGTGTACCTGTCCGGAACGAGTTAGGACGTTTACTTCCGGGGGGTCACAATCCTTGGCTGGCTCTTCCACAGGCATGGGTGGGTTCTTGGTTGAGTAGGGCCATGCCTCTTTCCTCAGCTCATTTACAGTAACCATTCCTTGCGTGGTGTAGACAGACTCACGGAGTTTTTCAAATGAAACCGGGTAGTTGCCTTGTTTCTTCCCCATCCCTACAGTTTCGCGGAGTTTTTCCAGTGTCAACATACAGCAATAGTGATCCGGGAGCATCAACCCGTCCTCAAACGGAGGTGAGGGCGAGAGCGGCGGTAGTGACAGGAAGTCATCTAAGGTAGGGAAATTTACTTCTTCTCCTGCAGGCGGGTTTAAAGAGAGTACGGGGGAAGACACCTCATCCTCACTTTCACACAAAGCTCGAAGATCTTCACGGGGTAGGGAATGGGCCGCTTCTCTCATCTGTGCAAGGTGCCTCCCATAGTCATATTCCCCCGGGGTTCTTGCAGCCTCCATACCTTCGGTTCCGTGATGACAACACACCCTTCTTATTACTCTTTCGCCGCTTGACGAGCCGCCAACTTCCATAACATGATAGTGCTCATCGTGGGGAATGCAACATCTGTTCGGGTCATGGTCAACGCTTCCCAAAGCTCGCTTGATGGCCATTTCCATTTCTTCCACGCAGTCTTCGTAGGTCAATTTGTGTTTAGTGAGCTTAATCACTTTTAATTCGCCCTCTTGGCCAGGAACCTTTGCGCTCATCACGGTAGTCATCATGTTGTCAGGAGGACATTCCATCTTTCCCTTTTGCACGCAGTCCCACAAAATGTCTTTCCATCTTTCCCCAACTTCAATCAAAAGGGTGTTGAATTCCCAAAGAGTTATCGTTGTTGGCTCCCCGAATTCGATCATGTTCACTCTGCTTTGGCCAAATTCGATCATGTTGACCCTCCCGTTGTTCGGGAACGGGTTATTGACCACGTTCGGTCCCCTGGGGTGTTCGAGTTTCCCTTTAGCAATCAAATCCAAGATAATGCGTTTCACTATGGAGCAATCATCGGTGTTATGCCCATGGTAGTTGTGGAAAGCACACCACTTGTTCTCATCTGTGAACCTTTCCGGATTTTTGGGCTGAAAGTTGATCAAAAGTCTCGTGAGGCCTTGCTTCACTAATCCCTCAAAGACTTTGCTAATGGGCATTCCAAAATCCTCAAACCTCATATAGGGGCGTTTTTCAGAGTTACCCGGCTTTGGTGAGACCTGCTTTGGACCTTCCCCTTGGATGTTGTTGATGACCCCCGAGACTTATTTCCCTTTGCTCGTGGTGGGAGGTCGGTATCGGTAAGAATTGCTATTGCCTTGAGAGGTGGATTGCTCACTGAGAGCCTTCTCAAACTTCGACCCTGCGGTTACCATGGCCCGGAGATTGGGGTAAAAGTGATGGCTGATTAGAGCATGCAGCTGTGGTTTTAAGCATGATTGGAAGATGTCCATTGTTCATCCTCGGTGGGCGGGTTAGAGATTTCCCCAAGTTTACAGTTCCAACGTTTGTAGAACTCACCGATCGGCTCGTCGCCTTTTTGCAAAGTGCTTTGCAAGTCGGTGCGGTTGGTTTCCCACTCTAGGTTGGATCGGTACTTGGTGAGGAATGCTTCCTGAATGCGACCCCAACTTAACCGTGATTCGTCCTTGAGGTTGAAAAACCACTTAAGAGCGTTTCCTCTTAGGGATAATTGGAAGTGATCACCCATTTGATGTACAGTGCAACCCTTTGCCCTCATTGCTAAAGTGTAGGCGTTGAGGTAGGTTTGTGGGCAAGCAGTCCCATCAAACTTGTCTATTTCTGGCATTTTGAACTTATGCGGAAGAGGCACAATCTTGTCGGGATCAGTAACTCCCGATGAGGTTTTCTTTTCATTCAAAGTCTCAAACTTTTCCTCCATCTGTTTCAACTTCTCGATCAGCCACCCCATTTGAGGATTCATTTGTGGGCTAGAATTGATGGATCCCATGGTCCGGGTTATTACCGGCATCACCGTTGGAGGCACAGTGGTGGATGGTATATTCTGAGGAAGGCTTTGAGGTAGCGCATGGGTGTAGACGTACCCATACCCTTGGTCATTCGCCGGGGTATACGGCGGGGGTGCCTCGGAGGTTCGGGTCGCCGGGTAGTGGAATGGGAATGCCGCCCCTTGTGATGCAATTGGCAGGGTCGGTGGTGGTAATCCGGCAGTGGCCGGAGCTGAAAAAGCTTGACCCATCGGGACCGGGCCATATGGGTTGAATCCGGGGGGATATAAGGATGGACCTCCCGGAAAAATGAAGGGAGCTTGTGTGGCTGGCACATTTGATTGAGTTGCGGTTTGATATGAGGGACGTGAGGTCGCCACATTGGGGTAGGTTTGAGGTGGGGGAACCCTATTGTAATCGCGAGGCGGCATGTTCTCAATTTCATCTTCGTCTGTGATTTCAACGAATCCCCCATCATTTTCAAATATCACGGCCACTCCTCTCTGTCTCATGGCCTCTACAACCCGTCTTTGTGTGTCCTCTTGCTGTTTCCTAGTGATTTCTTCCCGGGCCCTGGCGGCCTCCAAAGCTTGTATCAACTCTTCCTTAGTAAGCCCATTCGGATCAACCGCATTGTCACCCCCACTACTACTTCCTGCCGGACTAGTCATTCGGAGTAACCTGAGTGAAACTGCTGATGAATTGTCAGACTCGGCACTGAATAGACGCTGACCCAGAACTCTGACCCACTTCTTACGAGCTGCGAGGGAGAGGAGGGTTCGGTTTAGGCTCGGGTTTCATTTTGGGCAAAGGTTTAGGGCTCATGCAACATGCCTACCTAATTATTGATCATTTCATTCATGTTTACTTAAAACACGCTTTATTCCTAATTGGTTGGAAAAGATTTCTCTTCTTTTTCGCAACTATTCTAAATCCTGGATCAGTGGAGGCCATCACTACGCCTATAGACCCCTCGTTTTTCACCTGTACTGCACACTCCCAAGGACGGACTATCCCGGGCGAGGGTCCGATAGGGCAAGCGGCTTCCACCGACCGAAAGAAATGATCCTAAGGTCTAGTGCGTCGCAAGGCTCCTGATGTGCGGGTCATCCTAATCATGATTAAGCCCCAGTCGGGATCGAGACTGTTCCGAAGGCTGCACCGACATTCTGTCATGACCCCATTTTGGATGGGGTGTCTCAATCCTCGACCATGAGCTTAAGGATGATTAACATGACCCGTTCATTAGGGCTTAACGACACGGTGTTACCCTATCTTTAGCAAATGACCTTTGTTAATTGTGGTCGTCATTAACACACGAGTTAGAAGCGGGTTAGGCCACGCTTGCATTACATCAAGGAGTCGTAACCCGGGCATTAACTTGGCCACAATTGACTTTGGACACATGCTTAAAGATAATGGCAACGTGAACTAGACCAAAAACCAACCAAAGTCACAGTATTTGTGTGTCACGGACATGTGTGGTTGACTCGGCTCGGAAGGGGAGGTGGAATGGACCCGTGCGCGCTCGAAGGGAACAAGAGCGCCAATCGAGCTACATCTGGCATCCATCCCGGGTTTAAAGGGTATTTGGAACGTGCAAGGCCAAGTGCGCGTTGTGTGAAGTCAATTCTATATTCCTTTTTTGAGTCAAAATAGAGATTTTTGTTTTGTTTTTTTTCCAACATGATGGGCATGGCATAAGCAAGATATGAACAAGTATGAACAAGCATGGAGCGAGCAATTTATACACAATAAGTCCAAGAATACAAACAAAGACCAAAACTTGTATATGTACCAAGTTGTGCACAACCAAAAAATTTTCGAATCAAACATTTTGCCAAAAGAACAATCTTTACATTGAAACCATTTTTACAAACCAAGTTGTGCACAACGCAAAGAGTCAAGAAATTTTTACAAAAATGGGGTTATGCACAATGAGATTTTGGAAATCATTTTTATTGACAATAGATCATGCATAACCAAGTTTTTAAAAACCAAGTTTTGGCCAAAAGAATAAAGGTAATGTGCACAAAGTAAGGCTGTAAATTTGGAACCTGGACAAGCAGAAGCAGAAGGCAATTCAGAATGTTGCTGCCCTGCAAAAAATTGTTAATTTGCAACATTCTGGCCCTTTACCAAAGTAGCCGTACGGCTAGACCAAGAGGGTTGAGATTTTTTCTCAGTTTCTCCAACTTCTGATCATCATGCTCCAATTTATTACATTTCCAGAACGTATGCACTCAAAACAGTTCAAACAGAAACAACAAACACACACAATCATGTACAAAGTTAACTAATGGAAACGGGAGTTTGACCCACACAAAAGCGCTTCCAAAACTTCTAAAGAGAAGTTCGTAAGCACTTTATATCCCCAGCAGAGTCACCACTGTAAGGATCCCGTCCCTCGAGGGCGAAAACAGGCGAGTTTCGCACGAGGAAGAAATGCCAAACACGGGTAACTTTCCTAACGAAAAAGAAACGGAGTTGCCACATTTGTTAATTTTAAACCAAACAAATGAAAATGGTTAGAGAATGTGACTTCGGAGGTCAGGTTACACTTTGGGAAGAACATATTTGCGGTTCACCCAAAATGCCTCGGAAAGAACCGAGTCTCCCTTGTTAGTTTGAAAATGTGCATGTGTGTATGTGTATTTAACGGAAAAGTTTCTGTTCTTGGTTTTGTTTGGGAAAACTTAACTGAAAGGGTCTGTTTATTAAGAAAATAGGGATCAGAGGGAAAAACAGACATTTTGCCCCTAGTTCCCAACATAGCCGTACGGATGTACAGGCCGTTTCCTGGGATTTTACAGTTCAGTCAAGAACAGTCCAGTTTCAGAGGAAGGCAAGTACCCTTGGAGCCAACCATGTAGAGGAAGGCAAGAATGCACAACTCAAAGGCGTTCTAAGAGGTAATACGTAAACTTGTGTATTTTCAGAATAAAAAGAAAAGGATATAGACTAACTCAAGAACCTCGCAAGGAACAAGAGCTAGAACTAGAAAAACCTAATCTCGCAAGACTAGGGCCTGTCCTCGCAAGGTTTAAGAAAGGTTTAAACCTCGCAAGGTTTAAGAACAATTCTCGCAAGAATTGAAGTAAGTTCGCAAACTCACAAAGGAAATTTTATTCAATCACTCAATGCCTTACAACTACATCTTGTAGGGTATTTATACTACTCTTGAAACATCCTTCCAAGTTAGGATAAACTAGACATTAATTATTAAGAGATAATTAAAATAAAGATAAGAACTAGGTGAAGAAAACAATGTAAATTCGGCCAATCTGAACAGTCTGATTTGAACAGCCATAACTCTTCATGTACTTGTCCAAAAACATGCCATAAGTAGTCATATGAAAGATCACAACCTTATCTTCATCCCATCGTGAAAATAATCACCATCTGGACTGTCATTGCGTAGATAATAGCCGAACAAAATTATTCCAGAAACTGCTCAAACATGTGGCCCACTTATTTAAGCCCAACTAATCATGTTAACAAAGATTGGGATCCAATTGACCCTTAAAGTCTGATCCACACCCTTGGAGCTCAACATTAGCTCCTTTCCATTAGCCTCTATGCTTGCTTCCTCATCATTCTCCTCTCCTTTGAAAGAATTTGCCCTCAAATTTTTGTCATCCAAATAAAGAGAAAGATCACCCACATTGAAAGTAGCACTCACATTACCAAACTCATCCGGTAGCTCAAGTTTATATGCACTATCACCATACCTTTCCAACACTCGGAATGGGTCATCAGCTCTCGGCATAAGCTTGTTCTTCCTTTTTGAAGGAAATCTCTCCTTGCGAAAATGCAGCCATACAAGATCACCAACCTTAAAAACATGTTGAGTACGCCCTTTGTTGGATCTTTCTTTATACGTAGCATTTGCCTTCTCAATCTGAGCCTTAACTTTCTCACAAATCCTCATAAATGCAGCTTGCCTCTCCTTTGCTTCAAAGCTCACTATTTCCTTCTTTGGTACAGGAATCAAGTTAATAAGCATATACGGATTAACACCATAACCAATCTCAAATGGAGAACGACCAGTAGTAGATGAAAGAGTTCTATTGTATGCAAATTCAGCATGAGCAAGCTTAACATCCCAATCTTTGGTAGTCTTACTCACCAAACCACGTAATAAACTTCCAAGAGTCCGATTTGTCACTTCTGCTTGTCCATCGGTCTGTGGATGATGGGAAGTACTAAACAGCAACTTAGCACCAACCAAACACCATAGGGTCTTCCAAAAGTAGCTAAGGAACTTAGTGTCCCGATAAAAAACAATAGACTTTGGAATCCCATGCAAACGAACAATCTCCTTATAGTATAAATCTGCAATATGAGATGCATCATCCGTCTTATGACATGGAACAAAATGACTCATCTTCGAAAAACGATCAACCACCACCATAATAGCATCCTTCCCCCTTTGAGTTCTAGGTAACCCAACAATGAAATCCATGCTAACATCATCCCAAGGTTGATCCGGCACATGTAAAGGTGTATAGAGCCCTTTATGAAAGAAACTCTTTGATTTTTGACAAGTAGCACACCTCGCCACTACCTCCTGCACATTCTTAAGCATGTTAGGCCAATAAAAATGCTCACCAAGAATCTCGTAAGTCTTTTTCACACCAAAATGACCAGCAAGTCCTCCTCCATGTGCTTCTCTCACAAGCAATTCCCTAATGGAGCATTTAGGAATACAAAGCCGATTCCCCTTTAAAAGAAAACCATCTTGTACAACGAACAAGCCAGAAGGACTCTCTATCTCTTGAGAAAAAGTTGGATCAGATTTGTAATACTCTTTAATTTGCTCAAAGCCAAGCAACCTTGCATCAAGAGTTACAAGCAAACAATGTCTCCTAGACAATGCATCCGCAACCACATTAGAAACACCAGATTTATACTTAGAAGAAAAAGTAAAAGATTGAAAGAATTCTACCCATTTGGCATGTCTTGCATTCAACTTTTGCTGCCCATGTATGAACTTCAAAGCTTCATGGTCAGAATGAAGAACAAATGACTTGGGACGGAGATAATGAGCCCAATGATCCAATGCTCGAACAATAGCATAAAACTCTTTGTTATAAGCAGAATAATTTAGCCTTGCTTAACTTAATTTCTCACTAAAGTAGGCAATTGGTCTCTTCTCTTGTACCAAAACAGCTCCAATGCCAACTCCACTTGCATCGCACTCCACTTCAAACAACTTCTCAAAATCTGGTAGCGCCAAAATAGGAGCTGAACATAGCTTACTTTTGATTTCATCAAACGCCTTTTGAGCACTTGAAGTCCACACAAATCCTCCCTTCTTTGTAAGCTTAGTGATTGGGGCAACAATAGAACTAAAATTCTGAATGAAACGCCGATAAAAAGATGCCAATCCATGGAAAATTCTAACCTCCGTTGTTGATCTGGGAATAGGCCACGACTCAATAGCCTCAACTTTGGAAGGATCCACACGAACACCATCTCCAGAAACTATGTAACCAAGGAAGGTCACACTTGGCACCATAAACATGCATTTTTCAAGTTTCCCATACAACTTCTGCTCTCTCAACTTATCAAACACCTTTCTCAAATGCACAAGATGTTCCTCCATGTTCTTGCTGTATACAAGAATGTCATCCAAATAAACAACAACAAATAAATTAAGAAAAGGTCGGAGTACCTCATTCATAAGTCGCATGAATGAACTAGGAGCATTACACAACCCAAATGGCATAACAAGCCATTCATAAAGGCCTTGCTTCGTTTTGAACGTCGTCTTCCATTCATCCCCATCACGAATCCTCATTTGGTGATAACCAGATCTCAGATCAATCTTTGAGAAAACATGAGCTCCATGCAACTCCTCCAACATGTCATCCAACCTCGGCATAGGAAAGCGATACTTAATTGTAATATTATTGACAGCTCGGCTATCAACACACATGCGCCATGTTCCATCCTTCTTTTTCACCAAAAGAACTGGTACAGCACACGGACTTAGGCTCTCTCGAACATAACCACGATCAATCAGCTCTTGCACTTGCCTCTGCAAATCCTTACTTTCTTCGGGGTTACAATGATAGGCTGGTTTGTTGGGAAGTGTAGCACTAGGGATAAGATCAATTTGATGCTCAATTCCACGCTTTGGAGGTAAACCATGTGGTAACTCATCCGGGAACACATCACCATACTCCTCAAGCAACCTTTGTACCTGCAAGTCATCACTAGAGTCCATCCGAGCATTGGAGCTATCACGAACAAACAAGATATACAACTTATCTTCTGGTTCAACTTCTCCTTAAATTCCTTAGCGCTAAAGAATATCTTCTCTTGCTTTGGAATGTCCTTTCTTGGAGTTAAAGGCTTCAAGTTGTACTTCTCTTTACCCTTTAGAACAGAATAAATATTACTCTTCCCTTGATGCGACACATCTCGGTCAAATTGCCATGGCCTCCCAAGCAACAAATGACAAGCTTTCATGGGAACCACATCACATAACACCTCATCTTCATACGGGCCAACAGCAAAAGAAATGAGTGCTTGTTTTTTTAACCTTAATGCCACCATCATCATTCAACCAATTCAGCGTATACGGATTAGGATGAGTAGTAGTAGGAAGCTTAAGTTTCTCCACCATTTCACTAGATGCAGCATTTGTAAATGAACCACTATCAATAATAAAATTGCAAGTCTTACCACCGACCTTGCATCGAGAGTGAAAAATCTGGTTGCGTTGATTTTGCTCCTCCGGACCATATTTGATGTGAAGGTTTCGCACCACAAGCACCTCCTTCTCACTTGGTGGACTCACATCATAATTAGCAACCTTGTCCTCCTCTTCATCGGCAACAAAACTTGGCTCCAACAGATCAAGATCTTGCAAAGTGAGTGTGCGCTTTTGAGGGCACTCATTTGCAAAGTGACCATAACCTTGACACTTATAACACCTCTTGAACTTAGGCTCCAAAACAACCTTACCCTTCTCCTTTGGCTCTTCCTTCTTGACCTCCTTCGAAGTAGATGTGGCATTAGGCTTCAAAGGGCTGTTATAGACTTTACTATATTCACGTACCATAGTGGACTTCTTGCTCTATTCTTGTCTCTCAAATTTGATAGCCAACTTGCAAACATCATCAAAAGTTGAATAAGGATGAACTTCCACCTTTTGCTGCAATTGGGGAGATAAACCCTTGATAAACCTTGCTATCTTCATCTCTTCCCTTTCTCCAAGATCACGAACAATAATTAATTTCTCAAACTCATGAACATATTCACTCACGGTAAGGTTCGCTTGCTGCAAAGAAGTGAGTTTTAAGTATTGCTCTTGCTCAAAATCCCTTGGTAAGAACCGCTTCTTGAGATATTTCTTTAACTTTTCCCAAGTATCGATTCTGGTCTTACCCTCACGCCTCCTCTGATTCTTCAAATTCTCGTACCACAAAGAAGCATGCTTCGTCAACTTGACGGTTGTCACTTTAAACTTCTTGTGTTCATCGAAATCCTTATAGTCAAAGACACGTTCAATTTGCCTTAGCCAATCAAGAAACATCTCGGGATCCAAATCACCTTAAAATTCTAGAGCATCTAACTTCAGCCCACGATCATCATCATATGTAGCATGACGCCTTGGTGGACTTCTTGAATCATCTGAATTAGAATCATGTCGACTTCTCCCTCTTGCATTACGGAGATTAAGATCAATTAACTAACGCATCATTACATCCATGCTCTCCACCGATGTTGTTAATGCCTCCAAACGACTCCACATCTCTTCATCATCACGGAAAATGCCTCTACTTGCCATCTCAACTCCCACGGACTAAACAACACTAAGAAGGCTGTTTATAACCGGGCTCTAGATACCAATTTGATACGTAAACTTGTGTATTTTCAGAATAAAAAAAAAGGATATGGACTAACTCAAGAACCTCGCAAGGAACAAGAGCTAGAACTAGAAAAACCTAATCTCGCAAGACTAGGGCCTATCCTCGCAAGGGAAGAAAGGGTCTAAACCTCGCAAGGCTTAAGAACAATTCTCGCAAGAATTGAAGTAAGTTCGCAAACTCACAAAGGAAATTTTATTCAATCACTTAATGCCTTACAACTACATCTTGTATGGTATTTACACTACTCTTGGAACATCCTTCCAAGTTAGGATAAACTAGACATTAATTATTAAGAGATAATTAAAATAAAGATAAAAACTAGGTGAAGAAAACAATGTAAATTCGGCCAATCTGAACCGTCTGATTTGAACAGCCATAACTCTTCATGTACTTGTCCAAAAACATGCCATAAGTAGTCATATGAAAGATCACAACCTTATCTTCATCCCAACGTGAAAATAATCACCATCTGGACTGTCATTGCGTAGATAATAGCTGAACAAAATTATTCCAGAAACTGCTCAAATATTTGGCCCACTTATTTAAGCCCAACTAATCATGTTAACAAAGATTGGGCTCCAATTGACCCCTAAAGTCTGATCCACACCCTTGGAGCTCAACATTAGCTCCTTTTCATTAGCCTCTATGCTTGCTTCCGCATCAAGAGGCCTCATCCGTGCGATCCATGAATTTCTCGGGAAGATCTGAAATGTCAATAAAGGTATGATTAAGGACCATGCATTGAGCTTCTTCCAAAGGAATGCCAAGAAGCATGACCAACCTTTCAACACATATCATATCGTCAATCGAGGGAAGAGCAACGACCTCCGTGTCCATACCTCCCACCAAAGCCTTGAAATCCTCATATGTCGGAGTGATTTCGTTGTAGGAAAAGCAATACACATGTCTCCGGATATCCCAAAAGGACGCAACGGCCCTCAAAAGCTCAAGATCCGGGATGAATTCCTTGAGAGACCAGAGAGATCTCTAAGCCCAAATTTGGCTCGGAAAATACCCTTGTTCTCCCTCATATGGTGACGCATCCAAAGCCTAAGGTTGCCCTTAAAGCAATCTTGGGCAATTTTGGTGGTTTCTCCATGAGAAAAGACTCCATGGAAAGAAGAGCTTCGAAGGACGAAGAAAGTGAAATGCTTCTGGAGAGGGAACTTGAGAAGATGACCAGACCCAGGACAAAATTCAATGAAAAAGGGCACCCACTTCCTTAGCCGTACGGCTACTTTAGCCCTGACAGAATTGATGATTTCTTGTTAGAAGGTTGGCTTTATGACCCCTCATTCAAAGCCCCCATCCCAACCATATCATAAATACCCCGAATTTTTGCCCTCCTTTGTCTCATGCAACATAATTCTTGGCTTACAAAACAATTAAGATCCCTCGTTAGGCCGTCCTTGACATAAGCCCGATGAAATTAGAGAACATATTTAGGCGGTCCCCACGCGACGTAAGCCCACTTGCTTGTTTATTTGCTATCCCAGCATGATTGACCCCGGCCGTCCATGACTTAAGCCCAGTAAAATCCTTCCCCTAAGTGAGCATATTTAGGTGGTCCCATTGTGAAAAATTATTTGTCCCCCGGCCGTCCTTAGTGGGACATAAGACCAGTTTTCCCGTCAAACTCCCCAAAGATGGAGTTGACCAAACCTTGACTTAGAATAGTCATTTTAGGTTCGAGCCTTTGTCCCCCGGCCGTCCTTAGTGGGACATAAGACCAATTTTCCCATCAAACTCCCCAAAGATGGAGTTGACCAAACCTTGACTTAGAATAGTCATTTTAGGTTCGAGCCTTTGTCCCCCGGCCGTCCTTAGTGGGACAAAAGACCAGTTTTCCCATCAAACTCCCCAAAGATGGAGTTGACCAAACCTTGACTTAGAATAGTCATTTTAGGTTCGAGCCTTTGTCCCCTGGCCGTTCTTAGTGGGACATAAGACCAGTTTTACCGTCAAACTCCCCAAAGATGGAGTTGACCAAACCTCAACTCAGAATAGCCGTCATAGGTTGAAGACCCTTGTCCCCGGCAGTCCAAAATGACGTAAGACCACCCATGTAAGTCAACCCTCTCCATAGAGCCAAGTTGACAATATCCCGCCTCTGACCCCGAGAGTCATGCTTCCTTGTAAGTCAACCCTCTCCCATAGAGCCAAGTTGACCATGTCCCGCCTCTGACCCCAAGAGTCATGCTTCCTTGTAAGTCAACCCTCTCCCATAGAGCCAAGTTGACCATATCCCGCCTCTGACCCCGAGATTCATGCTTCCTTGTAAGTCAACCCTCTCCCATAGAGCCAAGTTGACCATATCCCACCTCTGACCCCGAGAGTCATGCTTCCTTGAAAGTCAACCCTCTCCTATAGAGCCAAGTTGACCATATCCCGCCTGTGACCCCGAGAGTCATGCTTCCTTGTAAGTCAACCCTCTCCCATAGAGCCAAGTTGACCATATCCCGCCTCTGACCCTGAGAGTCATGCTTCCTTGTAAGTTAACCCTCTCCCATAGAGCCAAGTTGACCATATCCCGCCTCTGACCCCGAGAGTCATGCTTCCTTGTAAGTCAACCCTCTCCCATAGAGCCAAGTTGACCATATCCCGCCTCTGACCCCGAGAGTCATGCTTCCTTGTAAGTCAACCCTCTCCCATAGAGCCAAGTTGACCATATCCCGCCTCTGACCCCGAGAGTCATGCTTCCTTGTAAGTCAACCCTCTCCCATAGAGCCAAGTTGACCATATCCCGCCTCTGACCCCGAGAGTCATGCTTCCTTGAAAGTCAACACTCTCCCATAGAGCCAAGTTGACCATATCCTGCTTCTGACCCTGAGAATCATGCTTCCTTGAAAGTCAACCCTCTCCCATAGAGCCAAGTTGACTGTGTCCCGCCTCTGACCCTGAGAGTCATGCTTCCTTGTAAGTCAATCCTCTCCCATAGAGCCAAGTTGACCGTATCCCGCCTCTGACCCCGAGAGTCATGCTTCCTTGTAAGTCAATCCTCTCCCATAGAGCCAAGTTGACCATATCCCGCCTCTGACCCCAAGAGTCATGCTTCCTTGTAAGTCAATCCTCTCCCATAGAGCCAAGTTGACCGTGTCCCACCTCTGACCCCGAGAGTCATGCTTCCTGGTAAGTCAACCATCTCCCATAGAGCCAAGTTGACCATATCCCGCCTCTGACCCCGAGAGTCATGCTTCCTCGTAAGTCAACCCTCTCCCATAGAGCCAAGTTGACCAGATCCCGCCTCTGACCCCGAGAGTCATGCTTCCTTGTAATTCAACCCTCTCCCATAGAGCCAAGTTAACCATATCCCGCCTCTGACCCCGAGAGAGTCATGCTTCCTTATAAGTCAACCCTCTCCCATAGAGCCAAGTTGACCGTATCCTGCCTCTTCCTCGCATAGAGCCATGCTTCCTTGTCTGTGTCCCACCTCTGACTCGCCGAGAGTCATGTTTCCCCCGAGAAAGGATGATTGATATCCACCTCGCCCCTAGGTGCGCGTAGATTCGAAAAACTTCCCATTCTCTTTCTGAACTATGCCAGGCTTGATTCCCTCGGAATGGGATACGTAGGAATCCTATACCCCTAGGTCCAGCTATGCAACCAAAATCGGTCAAAGCCATCATCCCATCAGATTGGGATGCTTATTTTTATCGACAACCCAGCTTTTCCAAAGCAACGTTGCCGAGGGGCTCTGTAAGTACCCCAATTTGAAAACTGATCAACTTAGAGGAACTCTTAGCACCATTCAGGGATAAACTGATGAGCTGAGACCTCACTAGGATAAACCTAAAATTCCAGGACTACTCTGGAATTAAATTTGGAAAAATCCAGAAGCTCGCCAGGCTGAGCCGTACGGATGGTTTGGGTACTAGAGGGGCCTAGCCGTAAGGCTGGTTTAGGCACCCTCAGTCCCTATAAATTGAGACCCTTGCTTATCATTCCAGGGGGGAGAAAATCATTTTAGGTAGTGGAAACTCTGTTGAATTCGAACCAGAGAGAAAACCACCATTAAAATTGAGTGAAAGAGAGGAAGATAGGCATAGAACCACAATAGGTGAGGCCTCCCTTCTCCCCATCTTCTCTCCATCTCAAGTCTCTTTTCTTTCTTGTTCTTGATCATATTACTTGTGTTTATATATTGCATCTTCTTTATATTGTAAGACTTGTCCATTCAAGCACCTTATATTATTGCAAGACTTGTCCATTCAAGCACCTATATTATATATACATATATTGTGATCCAAATCATGAGGTGATTCAAGGTGCCCTCACACCTAAGTGTGTGAAAGAGGTTAAAACCTAGATGATCATGATTTGTTAAGTTTCTTGATCTAAATGGTTTAATGACCTCTTATTAGGGTGAAAGCCCATGTATTTATGTTAATTTTGTGTAACTTTGGCCATGGTGATCATGTTAGGGGATAAAGACTCCATTTTTATCATCCCAACTTTGATTTAGCCAAAAATCCCCAAGTTTGGGTTGTAAAGATTCCATCTTTACGTATTTTTATTGTCCCTCAAGGTTTAATCTTGCATAAAAGGGTAATGTTCCAATCTTTACTCATCAAAATGGCCAATTTTCCCCAAAGAGCATGTTCACCACCTTTTTCAAATTTCTCCAATGATTGCCTTTGATCACACCCAAATCCATGTTTTGGGGTTCTTTTGATGATCATTAAGCATAGGAATGGATTTATTTGGGGTATTATGTGTTGGAATGTAAGCTGGAAATAGAACAGTTTGGTCCAGTTCCAGCAGAATGCTCTGTTTCTGCCTGGAACTGGACAGTTTCTTGACAAACTGTAAAAATCCCAGGGAAGACACCACCATCCGTACGGATGGTTTGGATCAAAGGGAAAATGCCCCTTTTGCCCCTTGTTCTGTTGTTTCTTGTACAAATAAACCCTTCTTTCTCAGTTAAAATTGGCAAACAGTTAAAAACAGTGATTTTCCGTTAAAACACACACACACACACACACACACACATGCACTTTGATAACTAACAAGGGAGACTCGGTTTCGGCCAAGGCGACTTGGGTGACGTGAAACTCTTTCCAAGTCGTAACCTGACCTCCAAACTCATACATCTCAAACCTTTTCTCATTTTGTTGGGTTTAAAATTAACGAAATGTGGCAACTCTGTTAAATTGTGCTATTGTGTTTGAGAACCATCTCGGGGTTTGGGCACGCGTTGCCCTTTGTCGCGGGGCGGGGACCTTACAGTGACCTCTAACTTCACGAATTACAGGAGGTAAGTTAGGTTGGGTTGTAGTAACTTGAATGTCTTCAATTGGTACATCTTCACCAGCTTTAAAATCATCAAAGTTAGGGGGTTGAATTGGTTCAGAATTGAAAGTAGGAGTGACACCAGGTGCAGCATTAGAATTAGGCGCGTGAGTGAAGGCGTCAGGCATATTGTATGTTGCAACTGAATCTTCACTTGGTGCGTTATTATCAAAATTCGGTGCAACTGATGTAGATGGATTTCCTTGAGTTGATGCATTATGATCTCGTGTAGGTGCAACTTTAATGGGAGCACCTGTCTCAATAAACTCAATAGAATCATCAGCAATATTTAGAGCCAAATGTGGCTCAAGGAGAGAATGTTCATCAAATGTAACATATACAGATTCAACTTTCACTAATGTAGATCTATTAAAAATGCGAAAATCTTTAGAATGTTCGGTATACCCAACAAAAATACCTTCGTCGGCTTTGGCATCGAATTTACCTCTATGCTCGTTTCCATTGTAGAGGATATAGCATTTGCAACCAAAGATCTTGAAGAATGCAATGTTGGGAGTTCTACCACGCCAAAGTTCATACGGAGTCTTGTTGTGAAGTTTGTTGATGAGGGAACGATTTTGAGTAAAACATGCAGTGTTAACAGCTTCTTCCCAAAAGTACTTAGGTAATTTGGCTTCAGCTATCATCGTCTTTCCCGCTTCAATCAATGTCCTATTCTTTCTTTCCACAACGCCATTTTGTTGAGCAACTCCAGCTGTTGAAAAGTTGTGATCTATCCCATGATCGTCACAGTATCGAGCAACACCATTGTTCTTGAATTCTGTTCCATTATCGGATCGAACACTAACGATGTCATCTTTTTTTTGGGTTTGGAGCAGTCTGAATAAGGTGGTTAGAATGTCATAACAATTGTCCTTTGAGATCATCATTTCCGCCCACGTATATCTTGAGTAATCATCCACCACAACTAGAGTGTACTTATTTCCTCTAATACTTGCAGTGGTAACTGGTCCAAATAGATCAATGTACAGCAGTTGCAAACATCTAGTAGTTGAGGGATTTGTCTTGCTGGAGAAAGACTGCTTCGGTTGTTTGCCAAGTTGACACGCGGCGCACTTCTTGTCATGATGATCAGCAACCTTGGGAAGTCCTTTAACAAGATTATTCCTGCTGAGTTTAGATAGATACTTGAAGTTCAAGTGACTTAAGCGCTTGTGCCACAGCCAACTATTTTCGCTCACGCTTTTAGCTACAAAACAAAGATTAGTACTAGAGTTCATATTTTGGAAATCAATAATAAAAATATTTGTCTTACGATATCCCGTGAGTAATGTAGCTCCAGATTTGCATTCCTTGATAAGACATTTCTTTGAAGTAAAATGGCATTCTAATCCTTTATCGTAGAATTGAGATATGGATAATAAATTGTGCTTGAGTCCTTCAACAAGAGAAACTATTTCAATTCACACTTTGTCCTTTTTGAGCTTTCCATATGCTACAACCTATCCTTTGTTATTATCACCAAATGTTACTGGGGGGCCTCTTTCTTCATGAACATCTTCAAGTAAAGATTCATCTCCAGTCATGTGTCGTGAACACCCACTGTCGAGAATCCATTCATACGTTCTATCTTTAGAAGATCCAGCCATGAAGCAAAGAACCTAAAATATAAACATTTAAGCAGGTCCCCTTTATTCCTTTTTGGGTCCTAGAGTTAGCAACTCTTGACAACCCACTCTTGCTTGACCTTAGGGTTTTTATGTCCTTTGGCATTGGGAGTGAATCGCAAAAGGCATTCCACGGCCTTATGTCCTGAACAATCACAAATTGAACAATGATGAAAGCCACCAATCACGTGAGTTTTCACAAACTTCTTACTTTTCTTAGGGATAGCATTCTTCTTTGGGTCAGATGAACTAGCCTTAACAAAATCTTTCTTTTGAAATTTTGGAGCGCTTTTTCTAGGAGGGCGCATAGGGCTAGGAGGCTCACGGTGATGAGGCGCGTGGCTCCTAGGTGCATAATGTTTGCTCGTAGAAGGAGCGCGCCTTGTTTCAAGAATGATTTTGCTAGAGGATGATTCATCTGTAGCTACTTCCTTCCCTTTAGCTTTCCCAAATTGTTTCGTTGGGTAGACATAATGGAATGTTTGTCTCTTAACGTGTTCCTGTCCTTTACCCATTAAATTAAAATGTTTTTACTTGGGAATTTCACGAGTTTGCTGAAGTGCAAATTCAATGTCTCTTTCAGCACAGACATCACACTTAAAGTTGTCACTAGTTGATGTGAATCCCAAGCCTCCTTTATCACCACTGGCTTTTTGGGACTCAAAGATATTTTCTATAGTGACATAAGAATTGGACCACTCATTTGTAATCTTTTTAAGATCAGTAATTTGAGTAACCAATTCATCGTTTTGAACTTTAAGTAGTGAGTTCTGTTCCGTTAGATAAGTGATTTTAACAGAAAGAGGAGTCATGCTCTTTATCTGCTCATTAAGGAGGGTGAGTTCAGATTTTAATAGAGATTTCTCGGTCTTAAGCTGAGAAATTTCATCACATAGTAGTGCTAAAGCTTCCTTCATATCACTAAATCGACTGATTACCTTTTTAGCCTCCTTGAATAACTTTTCTTGCTTTTCAATGTTCTCATCATGATTGATTTTAGGAATTGGTGTAACTTGAGGTCTGATATAATCACTCTTTCTGAGTTTGCTTCTTACACTCGGATCACATCTGGAAAATAACAATCCACCATCGCTTTGAGCCGGAGTAAGGCATCCTTGTTCAACGAGCTCACTGATGGTTGGTCCTTTCTTCTTTTTCATCTCTTGATAACCTGCAGATTTCTTAATAGGTTTATTCAAGATTTTCATGTCAGGAACATCTTTTGAGTAGTCATCATCAGAATCAAAATCATCGTCATCTTTTGCCACCAAGCACACGAGTCCATCATCAGAATCTTCATCGCTCTCTTCTGAGTCTGTTTTAATCCACGTGTTATGATCATTTGATGGAGATTCTTCCTCAGCAACCATTCCTTTATGACAATTGAATTTAGTAGTGTGGCTGCTCTTTTTCTGCATGTACTCGAACTTGGGAATTGAGCAGCTCGATGCAAAATGTTCTGGTTTCCTGCAATTAAAACAAACAAGGTCTTTTTTCTTTTTTGAGTCACTGCTCCTTGTGAATTTTGGAGGAGCTCTGCTGGTAGATCCTTGAGCTTTGCTGAATGGGCCGGGTTTTGAGAATTTTCTGAACTTCTGGAATCTCTTCACAAATAAAGCGAAGTCTTCATCATCCATGTCTAATAGCTCAGAATTAGAAATTTTGGGGTCAGAACTTTTCTCAACAGGCGCGGGAGCTTCCTCTCTATGCGCCACCATAGTAATGGATTTTGATTTTCCTTTAGTTTCACTTATACGCTGAAGTTTGAGCTCGTAAACCTTGAGATTTGCATAAAGGTTCCTTAAGGTCCAATCATCCAAAGTTCCAGCGTCTTCAAGGGCGCTAGATTTATGGAGATATCTAGATCCAAAAGCAGCAAGGAAATTGACATTTAATTCCTTATTAGAAAACTTCTTTCCAAGTGAAATACATAGATTGATAATTTCACAGTAGCGTTCATAAGTCTGTCTTAGGGTTTCACCGGGGAGTTGAGAGAAATTGTTGAATCTCTTTTGTACATCATATCTCTTGTTTTCTTTGCAAACAATGTCTCCTTCAATATGCTCTTCAATAGCATCCCATCATTCATTGGCGGTAGCACAATGCATGACTTGTTGTTTCATAACCGTGCTTAGAGTGCTTAGGAGAATGTTTCTTGCTTTCCCATCATTTGCTACTCTTCTTATTTCTTCTTCAGTCCATTCTCCCTTTGGCTTCTGAATGGTTGGTTGAGTAGCGTTGGTGCGCGGATTTGGATTCGCTTTCATTGGGATATAAGGTCCATAATGTAACGCCTCACCCAATTTTATTTTCATATTTTTGCCATTTACATAATTATAATTTATTTTGTGATTTATGTGATATTTAATTGAAGTGTTAAATGATAAAAGTGTGCATTTTATGTGCTAGGTAAAATTTTTAGGACTTGTATATATTATTTGAGCATATGTGGTAGTTAATGTGTTAGTAGAAATTTTGTTAAAAGGAATAAATGAGTTAGTTGAAACTTTAGGGTTCAAAGTGTAACTTTAAAGTTAGGGGTTTAGTTGTTGATAATGAAACTAGGAGGGGCCTAAGTGAATTTTTGAAAATAACAATCTATCTTTATCCCATTCTAAGCACTCTCTGCGTGTCATATACATGAAACTTTCCCAAATTTCTTTCTCAGAGTAGCCATGGAAGAAGGTAAGGGTTATTCCCTTTTTCAATTTTAATTCTTATCAATTACTTCTCCGTTTTAAAAACTAATTATATAAAAATGATCAGGGCATTGAATATATCATTTCTACCGGTTCAAATCTAGTTTTCTCGATACTTTTCCGGGATAGGTAAGTTACTAATTTCCCCTTTAAATGTTAAAATGGTCATATATATATTATATATGCTATATGTGTTGTGATATCATGTTTTGAATAATTTTGTAATATTTGAAATTTTGGGACAAAGGGAGTAGTATGAGAATTAGTTTTAGTGTAGTGTTAGAGTTGTTTTTAGGCTGAAGTTATAGCCTTAGTCAAGTTACATATGTTGAGTGTTGTAAGTGTTGTACTTTTGGGACGGTGAAACGAAGGGAGTATAAAGAATTTTGGTTAGACATGAATCGATCATAACTTGGTCGTTTTTAATCGAAATAAAATGATTTTTGAGTCTAACTTGACTAATTTTTCGAGAGCAATTGAATGAAATAGGTCTCAGAATATGAAAACTTATAAATTATTCCCAGAATCTCGGTTATGATAGAAGTATAGTATAAATCGTTAAAAGAACAAGTTAATCTTTGAAAATTCATAAATAATTCATCCGAACTCGGAATTAAATGATTTTTGGGTCTAAATTCATTAGATTTTAAAGGTATTTCTAATGAAATAGTTATCTGTTGCCAAAGTGTTACGTATTTGTCCCAGATTTAGGATCTTTGTTGCTGCTGTTTATGATAGTCTTATAAATGTGTTATAAGAAGTTAATATGATAAGTAAATGATCGTTTTAAGTCTCTTCATGACTACTAGAAGATGAATTGGTAAATGATACATACTAAATGTGTTACAAGTGGATTTGATCATTTTTTTGCAATTATGCCTAAGTGATGTACATGGTTGATGGTCTAGTCCCTTACTTTGGGCCTAGTACTAGTTTCATATTGTCAAGTAAATATTACTTGTGTATTTGGTTGTGAGTCCAGCTGGTTTATGTGTTTCGGGGGTGTATAGGTTCACGTTTATTATGAGAGCTGGGGCTGAGTAATAACCGTGAATCTATGCATCTGTGACCGTTTGCTCCTACTCTTGATCACAGTAGGGGTCTAGCTTTATCAATGATTGGAGCATTAAGCACAATGATTGAATAGCTCTTTTGTTCTTGGTTCTTGGTTTGAGATACTGGGTAACGGGTCTCCTTTGATATAGTGAAGTTGCCTTCAATATGAAGATCTACATCAACGTTATGAATGGGTATGGAGTGATAAGAAGGGAAGAAATATCCTTTGTAATGTGTGCTTAGCTATACGTGTTGCATAATGAGTGGGAGTAGCTACTCATGTGATGTGCTACTTGATATATATATGGTTAATGAACTGCTTCCATGCTTCATTTCTATATGTATGCATATCATGCTATGATAGTAGTAACTTACTGAGATTTTTCTTCTCACCCCGTTTATTGTTTCTTTGTTTGCCTTAGATCCAAAGAAGGCTAGCGATAGCTCGAGGTGAGGATCGTGGTATCCAGTTCTGGTGCTAAGGGAAATTTCTTTTGGGTAGGTTATTATACTTTTGTTTTGTGAGGTCGTTGGTTAGACTGAGTATGTTAAACTCAGAATTTTTGGGGTACAATTGTGTATTTGTAAATAAAGTTATCTTCTTTTGTTTACCGGCTTGTAGGCCGAGTAATGGAAGTATAGAAGTTAGTTTTTGGCTATGTAAAGTGGTAAAAGGTGGTCAAGTGTTGAACCATCTTTAGTAGTGTATCTCCTACGTCATTAAAGGAGTATAGTTGTATTTTAGTTTTAAATTTTACCCGTTTTTAAAGTAGTGGCGTCTGAATTCTATGGTTTATATCAAATCTAAGGATTCGGGGCGTTACAGTTGGTATCAGAGCTATGGTTAGCTCTAAGCCTGGATAGGGTCTATGGCCTAGGTGGGTTGGTTTTTGGGTTCTTTTATTAACGTCGAGTGTTTATGTGTAGGGTGGAGATGAGTCATTCTGAGGATATTGGTAGTAGTACTCAGGGAAATGAGGAATCTGAAACTCCTTCTGTGGAAGTGGGTAATAATCATAATGTGGATTACAAGCAGATGTTTCAATTATTGGCTCAATTTGTCTCCAACCAACAAGGACAGAATAATCCGGGGCAGACATAGTCAGGAGCTGATGACAAGGGTTATGCCAGTCGTCTTGCTAAATTCCTGAAAATGCAACCTCGTAGCTTTGATGGAGAACCTGATGCAGTAAAAGCGGAGGAGTGGATAGAAAGTATTGAGAAGATATTCGCTGCTCTAAAATGTGAGGATAAAGAGAAGGTAACCTTTGCAACTTTTAAATTAGAAAAAGCTGCGGAGCACTGGTGGAAGGTGTTATGCCAAAGCTGGGAGCAAGAGAAAGATGTACAACATACTTGGGCGGATATCCTTAAAGAGTTCAACTCACAGTTCATTCCCTCGGTTGTCCAAGATCGAAGAGAGATGGAATTTCTGAATTTAGTGCAAGGAAATATGACGGTGGGACAATACTCTTCTGAATTCACCAAGTTAGCAAGGTATTGTAGCCACTTGGTTTCAACTGAAATAAAGAGGGCTCAAAGGTTCGTGAAGTGATTAAAGACGGAGTATAGGAAACAACTTCTTTCCTTACAACTACTAGTTACCAACAAGCAGTTGAGAGGGCGTATGCAATTGAGAATGACATTGATGAACATAGAGTTAAACCGGGAGTTGCTACAGGAGGTCAACCATCAGTACATGTTCCAGAAAGGGCTCAGAGTACCGGAAGTAAAAGGGGTGGATTTAACCGACCGAGTGGTCGACCTCAGAGGCAAGCAGAAAGTATGGGAAGTGTATCAGTGGGTTCAAAGCCGAATGTTTCGAGTTCGAAGTGGACTTGCAAGTATTGTTCCAAGGATGGCCATACTGAAGACCGGTGTTGGTTGAAGCAAGGAAAATGCTTAAACTGTGGTGAGAGTGGACATTATAAAAGGGATTGCCCAAAGAGTAAGGGAACTCAAGGAGAGGGTACCGGGCAGCAGGCTTCGGGTAGTAAGCGGGATAGTGGGGGTCGGCCTAAGGTTCAAGGTCGAGTATTTGCTATTGATCAACACAGGGTGGCTAAGTCTACAGCAGTGATAGGAGGTACCATTTTTCTTTTTAGTACGCGAGCGCGAGTTCTTATAGATCCAGGATCATCTCATTCTTATGTGGCATCATATTTTGTGTCTCATTTACCTGTTGTTCCTGATGCTATGCCTTATGTGTTAGAAGTATCTTCTCCAATGGGAGATTGCATGTTAGCTACAGAAGTATATAAGAATTGTGATGTGCTTATAAGTAATCATACCCTTCAAGCTGATCTAGTAGTGTTGCCCATAAGGGATTTTGATGTGATACTTGGTATGGACTGGCTTTATATGCATTATGCATCTGTCGATTGTCATCAAAAGGTGGTTACTTTTTCTGTGCCGGGTTTGCCTGAATTTATTTTTGAAGGTGATAGACCTATGTGTAGTTTTCATGTTATATCTGCTTTGAGGGCTAGGAAGTTGTTGTCTGGGGGTTGTACTGTGTATCTTGCTTGTGTTGTTGACAAGAGTGTGTCTGTAGCAAAGCTGGAGGATATTTCTGTGGTGTCTGAGTTTCCGGACGTGTTTTCTACTGAATATAGTATGCCACCGGACCGAGAACTTGAATTTTGTATTGAGTTATTACCAGGTACCACACCGATATCTAAAGCTCCATATAGAATGGCTCCCGCTGAGTTAAGAGAATTGAAGAAGCAACTCGAGGAGTTACTGGAGAAAGGGTTTATCCGGCCTAGTGTGTCTCCTTGGGGTGCACCAGTATTATTTGTGAAGAAGAAGGATGGTACTCTGCGGTTATGTATTGACTACCGGGAGCTTAATCAGGTAACAATTAAAAACAAGTATCCGCTACCTCACATTGACGACCTGTTTGATCAACTTCAGGGGTCCATTGTTTATTCAAAGCTTGATTTAAGAAGTGGGTATCACCAATTGAAAGTCCGAGAAGAAGATATACCAAAGACGGCCTTACGTACCAGGTACGGACATTATGAGTTCGTGGTTATGCCATTTGGGTTGACGAATGCTCCTGCGGTGTTTATGGATTTGATGAATCGGGTTTTCAAACCCTATCTAGATTGTTTTGTGGTGGTTTTTATAGATGACATCTTGGTTTATTCTAAATCCAAGGCGGAGCACGAGCAACATTTGAGGATGGTATTGGGTGTTCTTCGGGACAAGCAATTGTTTGCCAAATTTAGTAAGTGTGCCTTCTGGTTAGAAGAAGTTTCTTTCTTGGGACACGTGGTGTCAGAGGCCGGTATTTCTGTTGATCCCTCAAAAATAGAAGCCATAGTTAAATGGAAGAGACCAACTACAGTCACGGAGGTACGTAGTTTTCTGGGATTGGCAAGCTATTATCGGAGGTTTATTGAGGGATTTTCTAAAATTGCTACACCCATGACAAGATTGACTCGAAAATCTATAGCCTTCGAATGGGATAACAAATGTGAAGCGAGCTTTCAGGAGTTGAAAAGAAGATTGACGGTGGCTCCAGTATTGGCTTTGCCTAAGGGGTCAGATAATTTTGTGGTTTTCACGGATGCTTCCAAAGAAGGGTTGGGTTGTGTGTTAATGCAAAATGGTAAGGTAATTGCTTATGCCTCGAGAAAATTAACTCCTTATGAAGTGAATTATCCTACGGATGACTTAGAGTTGGCTGCGATTATATTTGCGTTACACAAGTGGAGGCATTATTTATATGGGGCTAGATTTGAAGTGTTCACAGATCATAAGAGCCTAAAGTATTTATTTTCTCAGAAAGAACTTAACATGAGACAACGCAGATGGATGGAAAAATTGAAGGATCATGATTGTACAATTTTGTATCACCCGGGAAAGGCTAATGTGGTGGCAGATGCTTTGAGTAGGAACACCTATGTTGCACATTTGATGGCACGAGAGTGGAAACTGTTAGAAGATTTGCGAGACTGGAATCCTTATGAGTCGAGTCATGGCATGAGTTTCGCGAATATAAAGGCTACATCTGTTCTACTTCAACAGATTAAAGAAGCTCAGAAGATTGATCCCGAATTGCAAAAGATTGTTAGTGGAATGAAAGAAGGTAAACAACCCGATTTTGCCTTGAATAATGATGAGATTCTTACTTTTCGTGGTAGGGTTTGTGTTCCAGCTATGGAGAGATTAAACAACAAGTATTGGAGGAGGCTCATAAGACAAAGTATACTATACATCCGGGAAGTACGAAAATGTATCAAGATATGAAGAAACATTTCTGGTGGAACAATATGAAAAAGGAGATTGTGGATTATGTGTCTAAGTGTTTAACATGTCAACAAGTGAAAGTGGAACACCAACGTCCAGCGGGTCTGTTACAACCTTTAGAGATTCCGGAATGGAAATGGGAGCATATCACTATGGACTTTGTAACTGGTTTACCGCGTACTCGAAAGGGTTATGAAGCAGTTTGGGTTATAGTAGATCGGTTAACCAAGTCGGCTCACTTTTTGCCTGTTTCCATGGGGTATTCATTGACTCAGTTGGCTTCTCTATATGTCCAGGAGATAGTTCGGCTTCATGGGGTCCCTGTAAGTATAGTATCCGATAGAGATCCTCGTTTTACATCCCGATTCTGGCAAGCTCTTCAAGGGGCAATGGGTACTAAATTGAATTTCAGTACAGCATTTCATCCACAGTCAGATGGGCAGTCGGAAAGGTTAGTACGGATTCTTGAGGATATGTTACGAGCGTGTGCAGTTGACTTCAAAGGTAGTTGGGATGTTCATTTACCGTTAGTTGAATTTGCTTATAATAACAGCTACCAGTCTAGTATTGAGATGGCCCCCTATGAAGCATTATATGGTCGGAAATGTAGATCACCTATATGTTGGGATGAAGTCGGGGAAGCAAAGCTTTAGGACCCGAAATGGTTCAACAGTCTGTGGAGAGTGTGAGATTGATTCGGGATAGATTGAGGACAGCTCAAAGTCGTCAAAAGAGTTATGCTGATAACAGAAGAAGGGATCTCGAATTCCAAGTCGGTGATTTTGTGTTCTTGAAAGTGTCGCCTCAGAAAGGTGTGAAACGATTTGGTAAGAAAGGGAAGTTGAGTCCTCGGTATATAGGGCCATTTGAAATACTTGAGAGGATTGGGAAATTGCCTTATAGACTTGCTTTACCGCCATCATTGTCCGAGGTACATAATGTGTTTCATGTCTCTACTCTTCGTAGATATATCGCAGATGAATCTCATGTTCTCGAGTATGAGCCTATTGAATTGCAACCTGATTTGTCCTACGAGGAATTTCCGGTAGAGATACTTGATTGGAAGGAACAAGTCTTGCGTACCAAGCGGATTCCCCTTGTGAAAGTGTTGTGGAGAAACCATGAAATTGAAGAAGCTACTTGGGAAACTGAGCGAGAAATGCGAGAGAAATACCCGAGTCTATTTGATAACTTCGGTAAGTAGTTTGATCATTTGGATAAATAAAATTCGCGGACGAATTTTCTTTTAAGGTGGGGAGGATGTAACGCCTCACCCAATTTTATTTTCATATTTTTGCCATTTACATAATTATAATTTATTTTGTGATTTATGTGATATTTAATTGAAGTGTTAAATGATAAAAGTGTGCATTTTATGTGCTAGGTAAAATTTTTAGGACTTGTATATATTATTTGAGCATGTGTGGTAGTTAATGTGTTAGTAGAAATTTTGTTAAAAGGAATAAATGAGTTAGTTGAAACTTTAGGGTTCAAAGTGTAACTTTAAAGTTAGGGGTTTAGTTGTTGATAATGAAACTAGGAGGGGCCTAAGTGAATTTTTGAAAATAACAATCTATCTTTATCCCATTCTAAGCACTCTCTGCGTGTCATATACATGAAACTTTCCCAAATTTCTTTCTCAGAGTAGCCATGGAAGAAGGTAAGGGTTATTCCCATTTTCAATTTTAATTCTTATCAATTACTTCTCCGTTTTTAAAACTAATTATATAAAAATGACCAGGGCATTGAATAGATCATTTCTACCGATTCAAATCTAGTTTTCTCGATACTTTTCCGGGATAGGTAAGTTACTAATTTCCCCTTTAAATGTTAAAATGGTCATATATATATTATATATGCTATATGTGTTGTGATATCATGTTTTGAATAATTTTGTAATATTTGAAATTTTGGGACAAAGGGAGTAGTATGAGAATTAGTTTTAGTGTAGTGTTAGAGTTGTTTTTAGGCTGAAGTTATAGCCTTAGTGAAGTTACATATGTTGAGTGTTGTAAGTGTTGTACTTTTGGGACGGTGAAACGAAGGGAGTATAAAGAATTTTGGTTAGACATGAATCGATCATAACTTGGTCGTTTTAATCGAAATAAAATGATTTTTGAGTCTAACTTGACTAATTTTTCGAGAGCAATTGAATGAAACAGGTCTCAGAATCTGAAAACTTATAAATTGTTCCCAGAATCTTGGTTATGACAGAAGTATAGTATAAATCGTTAAAAGAACAAGTTAATCTTTGAAAATTCATAAATAATTCATCCGAACTCGGAATTAAATGATTTTTGGGTCTAAATCCATTAGCTTTTAAAGGTATTTCTAATGAAATAGTTATCTGTTGCCAAAGTGTTACGTATTTGTCCCAGATTTAGGATCTTTGTTGCTGCTGTTTATGATAGTCTTATAAATGTGTTATAAGAAGTTAATATGATAAGTAAATGATCGTTTTAAGTCTCTTCATGACTACTAGAAGATGAATTGGTAAATGATACATACTAAATGTGTTACAAGTAGATTTGATCATTTTTTTGCAATTATGCCTAAGTGATGTACATGGTTGATGGGCTAGTCCCTTACTTTGGGCCTAGTACTAGTTTCATATTTTCAAGTAAATATTACTTGTGTATTTGGTTGTGAGTCCAGCTGGTTTATGTGTTTCGGGGGTGTATAGGTTCACGTTTATTATGAGAGCTGGGGCTGAGTAATAACCGTGAATCTATGCATCTGTGACCGTTTGCTCCTACTCTTGATCACAGTAGGGGTCTAGCTTTATCAATGATTGGAGCATTAAACACAATGATTGAATAGCTCTTTTGTTCTTGGTTCTTGGTTTGAGATACTGGGTAACGGGTCTCCTTTGATATAGTGAAGTTGCCTTCAATATGAAGATCTACATCAACGTTATGAATGGGTATGGAGTGATAAGAAGGGAAGAAATATCCTTTGTAATGTGTGCTTAGCTATACGTGTTGCATAATGAGTGGGAGTAGCTACTCATGTGATGTGCTACTTGATATATATATGGTTAATGAACTGCTTCCATGCTTCATTTCTATATGTATGCATATCATGCTATGATAGTAGTAACTTACTGAGATTTTTCTTCTCACCCCGTTTATTGTTTCTTTGTTTGCCTTAGATCCAAAGAAGGCTAGCGATAGCTCGAGGTGAGGATCGTGGTATCCAGTTCTGGTGCTAAGGGAAATTTCTTTTGGGTAGGTTATTATACTTTTGTTTTGTGAGGACGTTGGTTAGACTGAGTATGTTAAACTCAGAATTTTTGGGGTACAATTGTGTATTTGTAAATAAAGTTATCTTCTTTTGTTTACCGGCTTGTAGGCCGAGTAATGGAAGTATAGAAGTTAGTTTTTGGCTATGTAAAGTGGTAAAAGGTGGTCAAGTGTTGAACCATCTTTAGTAGTGTATCTCCTACGTCATTAAAGGAGTATAGTTGTATTTTAGTTTTAAATTTTACCCGTTTTTAAAGTAGTGGCGTGTCTGAATTCTATGGTTTATATCAAATCTAAGGATTCGGGGCGTTACACATAAACCACGGTGTCATGAAGCCTTTCATCGATTGAGCTGAGATGGGTCAAGATGCTGAATTTCCATACGTCAAAATGATCTTCATCAAAGACTGGAACGTGAGTGTAGTTTGCAGTTGCCATAGGTTTTGAGTTTGCCATTTCGAATCGGCACCCAAGCTGTTAAGCTTGAAAACCAAAAATGTTTTATAAAGGTGTTTGCTCTAATACCACTTGTTGGTCCCAAAGGGGAAACAAGGGTATAAAAATAGCTAGAGGGGGGGGTGAATAGCTGTTTTGAAATTCTTTTCGTACCCTTGATAAACTCAATTGCAAATGCGCACTTTATCAAATAAGTGTTATGAAATGCGCCTAAGTGAGTGAGTGAAATGTACAGCAGAATTTAGTAAAGTAAATAGGCGCAAAGTATGATAAAGGGGGCGCACACACACTCTAAGTATTTTGGCTCAAAGTGAGTGAAAGATGAAACTAAGGAGTGAAAGATGAAACTAAGGCAAATGATCAACAAACACAATACAATCCAATCAATCTATAATGAATAAACAAGAAAATAGTAAGATAAGATAATAACTTGAAAGTAAATGACAAGAAATGAAAACGCGCTATTTGGAGATGTTCGATCGGGAAATGATCTACGTCTTCTACCAAGATGATTAGTCTTGGATTTCTAATGGAGATCTTATAATATGAGTGAGTGTTACAAATTACAACGTTTGAGCTTTACACTAACTCAAGATCTATTATCTATGAAAGAACAAATCCTAGACAAAACCAGTGTATCTCTTAAAGAAAGATCTAAGTGATCAAACTTAAAGAGGTGCGTGTGTGTTTTTAGTATCAAGGCTCTTTAGATCTATGAGATTGAGAGCACAAGAAAACTAAAGTGTTTTTGCTTGAGGATCTGGGCTAAGTATGAAGGTTTGAAGGTGTTCTTGAGAATTCTGGGAATTTTATGATCAATCTTCAAATCTTCAACAAATGCTTGAGAGAGAAATTCAGAATAGCTTAGCAACTTCAAATGGTTGAAGTTATGGGGTATTTATAGTAGAGCCCCAAAAACTAGCTGTTGGAAATCCCTTGTGGATAAGATCAAGGACAGATGGGCTGGAGCTCGTTGAGTGGAGCACGTGTCCTTTTATAGCCGTTAGACACAAAACACAAATATGACCGTTGTGGACAGGTGTCCTCAAATCTGAGTGCACACGTGTTATTTATCCACCGTTGGATCTTTAGCGTAGTTTGAATCTCTTCAAATCTTCATGTCTTCAATAAATCACCAAGTGTTGAAACATCATTTAGGCTCTTTGAGCCATGGAGGCGCATATCTTATGCGCGCGCCTGATGTGGCGCAATAGCCAGGCGCATGGCGCGTGGCTTGATTTTAACTTGTGATTTTCTTGATTCTTGATATCCTTGCTCTATTCCTAAGCCTATTCTATCCAAATGGACTACTTAAAAAATGAAGTATAAATACTTCTTACATATGGGTCTAAAGTCCATGGAATAAAACTTAGGTGATGGATCAATCAAATCTAATCAATCCTATACATTGAAAACTGAGATATAAGTGGGCATACCTAACAAAATTCAAATAGCATGCTAACACATATAATCCAATTATATTATCAACATGTTATTATTAAAATAATCATGATGAACGGGGCTCTGATACCACTGTTGGGTTTTGCACAATAATGCGCAGCGGAATAAACCCAAAAGCCTAGATCCATTCAAGATGATTAAATTAATACTGAGTTGAATTTAGAATACTAACCGTGATGGAGCTTTAAAATTTTTCGGATCTTGAAACTTCGTTCTTCAATATTTGATCTTCTCCAAGCTTTTCTTCAAGTTTTAATCGCAAGAACACGAACTAGAAGATGATTAAGCAATAACCCTCTATGGATATCCACAAGCGAACGAATATCAAGAACTCCTTCTTGATCTGGACTACTAGGTCCAAAGTAGGCTATATGAAATTAGGGTTCTTGATCTTTGATTCTCAATCTTTGATCAAGAATATTGTTTCTCCAAACAACTAGGTTTCATCTGTTTAATGGCTGGTGAAAAGATTCTTATATAGTCCCTAGTCCTTAACCCTTAAGGAACTAGGAAACCTAAATCCCGTCACCCAATTAAACTGTGAAAAATCGGCCCAGGCACCTTTGGCATGGTCGTGCTTTATAAATGGCACGGCCGTGCCATTTGGTACACACGGGCGATCCCCGACTGATTAATATCGGTACGGTCGTGCTCTTTATCTGGCACGGTCGTGCCAGACCAAAAATCTGCCCTTTTTGCCTTTTAACAATTCGTTTTATTGTGTGTGAACCCATAAGATTATATCAATTTGGCAATGACTCCAAACACATTAGTTCTCATAAAACATGAGCGGACCCTAGCAGGCCATCATGATTACCCAATTGATATATCTTTGTCAAAGTTCTCTTATCCTTTATAGAACATATTGTTGGGTTTCGCCGCCGTCATGCAAAGCGGAATTTAAGCATGAAGAAACCCTAGCCTAGATCCATTAAGAACAATAATTTATAAAGCATAAGATAAATTAGGACTAACCCTTGTTGTTCAAAATTTCTTCACACGGACTAAGATACTAAGAGAAGTATCCTCTATTAGTGATCCACACTTGAACAGATTCAATAACTCCTTCTTGAACTTGATTGCTAGATCCTTAAACTTGAAATCTTTGAAGAACACCTTCTTCAATTGGAATAATTAAACCCTCTTAATATGTGTGTGTTTCTCTCTCAAAGAAAACTTTGTGATTGCTTGAATAATCAACTAGGTCTCACAAACCCGGATACACATATTTATGTAGGGTTAGGTCTGATTCCTATTAGGTTTAGGACTTCTTGTCACACAAGAAATTTCCTAAAACTGAACCAGTTACGGCACGGCGGCCGTACGGCTCCAGGCCAGCCGTACGCCAGCCTAGCTGCCGTACGGTCGCCTGGTCCGTATCCCTTTTATTTTCAGCCTTTTAACAGTCCGTTCTGCGTGTGTGACCCAATAGGATTATACTATGTTGCCAACGGGTTTGACCAGTCAAATCCCGTAAGTCATAATTATATTCTAGCAAACTTTTTATGACTACACAACTAGTATAACTTTGTAGCCCAAAGTTTATCCTTAATAGTACAAGTCACAATCCCTTTATCCACGATGTCTATTGAATACAAGTCATGGTCCTTAGTCAACTTGTCTCTGTTCAATGCTTTCTCATTCCCGTATATTGATTAATTCAAATGTCTTGATCTCATCAATCCATTTGGGTTCGGCCAAACACTTTCATCAATATCATTCTATGAGAGGCCTAAGCTTGACATCTCTCTGAAGAGGGACAAATCCATTTGCCAATCATATCCTTTATAACTACTCGGTTAAAAGTAGCGTTTGAATATGTCAAACACAATGTTCATCAAGTGGAAGACCATAATAACTTCATGTTAAAGGATTCGAATGAAATAACTAACATGAGATTTATTTATGACAATGACCATGACATAAATCTCATCTAGCGGGTTATGTCCAGTACCTTGTTCCAAACAAGTACCCATAAGTCTAACATAAGCATCCCATGATTATTTAGACTTATACTAGTGCTTCATAAGTACTAGGGACGGAGATTATTATAAACAAAACATGTAACAATAATAATAATCAAACATCTCTTTGTTAAATGAATAAAACGATAACAAATATACGTTCCAATAACGTGCCTAGGGCATACACACCAACACATGTCACAATCCTTTTGTCCACGATGTCATTGAACGTAAGCCATTGTCAATGGTCAACTTACAATGCCCAATGCTTTTCTCGATTCCAAATAATTGATAATACAAATGACATTGATCATATCAATTCATTTGAGCACGGCCATGCATTTCATCAATATTATTCATCGAGGGGCCCAACCTTGACATCTCTCACGAGGAGGGACAAATTCCATCATAACTTATTACACTTCCCTACATAGCTTTGATCATGCCAATCATATCCTTTATAATTACTTGGTTAAGAGTAACGTTTGAATATGTCAAACATGATCTCCACTATGTGGAAGATCATAATAATCTTAGGTCTAAGGATTCTAATGATATAACTATTCAGAGGTTTAATTATGACATTTTGACCATGACATAAACCTCATAGTTGGGTCATGTCCAGTATATGTTCCCCAACACATACCCATAAGTTTAACTTGTATCCCATACACATGATCATCATATGATCATCGAATTAAACTTATACTAGTTCTTCATAAGTACTAGGGACGTGGATTATTATAACAAAACATGTAACAACAAATAATAATCCAAAATATCTCTTTATATAAATAAAAAGTGATAACAAACATTGTCAAACAACGTGCCAAATAACATGCTTAGGGCATATACACCAACAGTTAGACCATTTAGGTTTAATAAAAACCTTTTGGAAGTAGGGTGGTTAAAACTGCTAAAAATAAACATGGGTGGCTAAAAGCGGAGCTTGAATATAGTACAGTGGTTCAGAATGTTGATAGGCCTACTTTTATTGAGAGACATAAAAGAAATATTCGAAACAATTAACAGAAACATTAACATTTTTTTTTTTAATGAGGTGGTCTCCCATGAGAACACCCATTTTGTTCGCATGGATGGGAACGGTTGTAACGGTAGCAATTTTGCGCGAAGCATAGGATCCCAACCCACGCTCCACTTAAAATCTGCCACGTGGCAGCGACCATGGCCCAATTTCCTTTTTTTTTTTCCCCAGAAAAAAAATTCCATTTTTTTTTAGTTTTTTTGGCAGTTTTTTTCGTTTGTCAAAAGTAATACTTAGTACTAAATGTAACAACTGTGTTACTTATAAAGTAACATTGTTTATAAGTAAGTAAACGTAACACCAGTTTTACAAAAAAAAAAAAAAAAACTCATTTTACTCATCTTTCAACTGTAATACTAACTATAAATACGTGTAACACTAACAATAACTAAATGTAACACTTTAGTAGATAAAATTGTAACAGCTTTCTAAGATAATGTAATACTTTTACATGTATCATGATAAATTGAATCCATTGTAACTTATTATTTGAAAACATATGGATATACTATTATACAAGTAAACGTAACTGTTTTACAATGTAATTATACAAGTAAAATGTAACATTCATTTATAAAAATTGTTACTTTCTTATTTTTACAATGTTACTAACACAAGTGTTTTTAGTTCTAAAGTGTAAAGGGTTGAATTATTACTTTTCTATACATATGTGTTACAATTATGTATAAACACTGTTACATATAAGTAACGCGTTCGTTACATTTTAGTTATAATAAGTATTACTTTTGGCAAATGAAAATAACGTAAAAAAAACACTGTTACTTTTCTGTATATACTACGTATTACTTTTATGTATACAAACTGTTACATATAAGTAACACGTTTGTTACATTTAGTTATAGTAACTATTACTTTTTGCAAATCGAAAAAACACCAATATAAAAATATAAAAGCTAAAAAAAAAAAAAAAAAAAAAAACTAATTTTTTTGCCTGCGGGTCATGGATCCGGGTCATGGGTAAAAATGACCCGTCTCTACTATGAAACGGGTCATAGTGTTCTCATACAAGTTTTTGTCTTTTTTTATTTGCATAAATTAAGTTAGCTAATTGACAAGGTTAAATTATTTGACTCTCGATGGCCAAAGTGAATAATGTCGCAAAATTGAGTGGCAATATCGACTATTTAGGGATTTGGGTGGCGAGTCCAAATCCTCTGTACCACTTTGTGTGCCACTTCATGTGCCACAAGTGATCTAATGGCTCACAATTGTTAATGATGGTATTATTATAATATTATGCAAACATGTAAACGGTTAGATTAGAAGTTGTACATGATCTCGACTAGCCTATACGGGCTATTTCATAACCTGTCAATGTTGGATGGCCAAATTTGACGGTACAAGACGCCGTGGTTGCGTTTCTCAAACAGTCAAACTCGACGGAAGATCAAAAAGTGGGAGCATAGATGAGGGAGGAAGCACCGTCGCGGAATGCTCATATCCCTCTCCAGATTCCATCAACGCTACGTCGAACAAGTCAAACAGGTCAAGTCCCTCCTCTCTCTCAAACACTGCCCCTTCTCCACATCTCTCAATAACCCACAATCACAATCCACTCTCAATTCGTCAATTCAGTTTTCAGGTATTTCAGAATCGGTCATTTCTAAATGCTCATGTTACTGGAACAAGAAAATCCAATCTTTTAATAAGCGTTCTCTTAAAGAAATTCTTGTTTCTCTCAGTAACTTTTCCCCTAAAATCATCCGTCGGTTTTGGGGGATTTCTGAGTTGAAACCTGAAAATGTTCTTGAAATATTACTGGGTTTTGATTCTGATGTTGGGAGATTGGAGTTTGAGCTCAAAAAGGTTGAGTCTTTTTGGGGATTTTTCAAGTGGGCGAGTGAGCAAAGTAGGGATTTTACGCATCTTCCTCGATCTTACAATGTCATGGCATCGATGCTCATCAGGGTGGGGTTGGTTAGGGATGTTGAAGTCTTGCTTTCAACGATGGAAAATGAAGGAATTGTGTTGGATGATCATGAAATTTTCGGTAATTTAGTTGAGTGGTATGTTGGTGCTTGTGAATTAGAAAGAGCTGTTTTGATGTATGATAGAATGAGGGGGCTTAAAGTTGTTCCTTCTTTATCTTGCTATCATTCTCTTCTTGATTATTTGGTGCAAATGAGTAAAACCATGTTGGTCATTCGAGTATATGACGATATGCTTGGTGTGGGGTTGGGAGTGGGTAGTGAACAAAAGCTTCTTTATGAGAATGTGATTCAGTTGCTTTGCAGGGTGGGGAAAGTTCAAGAAGCTAGAAATTTTGTTAAGAAGGTGTTAATTTTGGGAATGGAACCCACTAATTTAGTTCTGGATGCAGTTGCGGTTGGGTACTGTGAGAAGAAAGACTATGATGATCTACTAAGCTTCTTCGATGAAGTGAAGTCTCCACCTGATGTCCTGTCGGGAAATAAGATAATATTTTCATTGTGTAGAGATTTTGGTGCAGAGGAAGCTTTCTTATTCATGCAGGAACTAGGGCAATTAGGTCATTGCCCTGATGAAGTAACATACGGGATCTTGATCGGTTGGAGTTGCCGCCAAGGGAAGCTCAAGACTGCCTTCATTTTTCTGTCTGAAATGTTGTCAAGAGGCCTGAAGCCCCATTTATATTCCTATAATGCTCTTATTAGTGGGGTCTTTAAGGAGGGTATGTGGAAGCATGCTCGAGACATTCTTCATGAAATGAATGACAAGGGTGTAGAACCTGATATGTCAACTTTTAGGGTTCTTTTAGCAGGCTATTGTAGAGCTAGACAGTTTGACGAGGTGAAAGCGACGAATATAGAGATGGTGGAGCGAGGCCTGATTCAACTCGCATCAATAGAAGACCCTCTATCTAAAGCTTTTATGATATTGGGGCTCCATTCGTTGGCTGTGAAGGTAAAGAGGGACAATGACGTGGGGTTTTCTAAGACAGAATTTTATGATAATATGGGAAATGGACTTTATTTAGAAACAGATGTGGTGGAGTATGAGAAAACTATGAATAGGATTCTAGACGATTCTATGATTCTTGAGTTTAATTCTCTTGTAGTGAAGTATGGTGGTCAGAAGAATTTTCAAACTGCAATGATGATCGTTGATGAATTAGTTCACTGGGGGCAAGAACTTTCTTTGACTGATTTCTCAACGTTATTGACGGATTTCCGTGCTTCGAGTTTCAGTATTAATGCAGTCATCAGAATCGTGAAGAAAATGCCAAAGTTGCATAATGAGCTTGACGAAGGAACCCATGATTTACTTGTTAATGCATACATCAAGAAGGGCTTCACACACAAGGCAAAGATACCCTCTGACAGAATGGTCAAAAGAAGTCAACAAATCAAGAACGAGACATATACTGCTCTAATTGTGAGTTTATGCAAGAAAGAAAACTTGAAGGACCTTCTTGCACAAAATAGAAAGTGGTTACCTGGTCTGGAGGATTATGGAACCAGTATTGGTTGCTTATGTCAGAAGGAATTACTGAAGGAAGCATTGGAGCTTTCCGAAAAAGTTCTTGCAGCCTACCCGCATAACGTGTTGGAAACATATCATACTCTTCTTGGAAAGCTTTGTGAAAATGGGTTTACTAGAATTGCGTGCATTTTAGTTGAGGAGCTTTCCGTAAAGAGTTCTATATTGGATAGTAACGCTTATAGCCATCTTCTAAGAGGGTTGTGCAAAGAGAAGCTTTTTTCAGAAGCCTTTGTTGTAACTAAAACGATGCTTGATAAGGACATCATTCCAGATATTGACGTTTCTGTTTCATTGATACGTCTACTGTGTGTTGGTGGTTACTTTGATCAAGCCATCCTTTTGAAAGAGATGGTATCAAGGCAAGAAGCTTCCATCTCTCTTTCTATTTATTGTGCTTTGATAAGTGGTTATTGTAATAAAGGGATGGTAAGGGAAGCATCCAGTCTACTCCAGGAGATGTCACTGAAGGGGAAGACTCTAGATACGGAAGAATATAACGTTTTGATTCAAGGGTATTGCAGGATTAAGAACTTGAGAAAAATTTGGGAATTTCTCGGGGTCATGATAAGGAAGAACATCAGCATCTCTATTTCAAGTTACCAAAAGTTGGTTTCTTTGATGTGCACAGAAGGTAGAATCCGTATCGCTTTTTCTATGAAAGAGATTATGAGTAAAGATAGAAACCCTTCAGATCTCATAGTTTATAACATTCTTATCTTCAATCTTCTCTCATCGGGAAATATTACACTCATTGATACAGTATTAGATGAGATTGGAGAAAGGAAACTGGAACCTGATGCCGTTACGTTTAATTTCCTTGTACATGGTTTATCTCAGTGTAAGGCTGTGTCGCGTTCTCTACATTATCTGACTGCCATGATGGGTAAAGAACTTAGGCCAAGTAATCGCTGTCTGAGAGCAGTAATAAGTTCCCTCTGTTTTGAGGGGGAGATTGGGAAAGCCTTGAAGTTGAGCCAAGAAATGGAGTCAAAAGGCTGGGTTCATTGTTCTACCATTCAAAATTGTATCGTTCAAGGTCTTCTCGACAACGGTGCAATCCAAGAAGCGGTCGATTATTTGGACCGAATGTCAGAAAAGGGTTTGATTCCCGACAACATATACTATGATAGTCTAATCAAGCGTCTCTCTTTTTCTGGAACACAGGCCAAAGCAGTTGATCTTTTAGACATTATGTTGAAGAAAGGGAACGTTCCAACTTCGACTAGCTACGATTATATAATACAAGGCTTCTCTAGATGCCATAAGTTGGAAGAAGCCCTTGATTTCCATTATGAAATGTTGGGTAGAAACCTTTGGCCTAGAATTAGCACATGGGATGTGCTTATTAGCAAATTTTGTGATGTTGGAAAGACTTTAGAAGCAGAGAAGCTGCTTAATTCTATGGTTCAGTTGGGTGAAATTCCGAGCAAGAAGATGTTTTACTCTGTTGTTAGTAGGTACCGGTTTGAAGACAACACTATAAAGGCATCTGAAATCTTACGGTTAATGCAACAACATGGTTACCAGCCAGACTTTGAGACTCATTGGTCTGTCATTAGCAAGTTGAGCAAGGCCAGTGACAGCGATAAGAGCAACAAGGGACACAGCTTTCTATCAACACTTCTTTCCAAAAGTGGATTTGGCTGGAGGAAGGATCATAAATTTTAACCGGGGTAACTTTTGCATGACATACTCTTAGATCTTGAACTGATCTTTTGTTATTGGTCCCAATTGAGCTAATTTTCTTTCATTTGTTTGGCTTCTTTGTTTGTTATGTTAATCTAATAGGGATTCAACATGCATATTTGCTGCAATATCCGATATATCTTACTATAGCATGGTGATAGTTTGATAGGATAAAAAAATACAAAAAAAAAAAAAAACAGAAAATCTTGGGA
The DNA here is from genome assembly GCA_026119855.1 of Campanula takesimana. Lineage (NCBI taxonomy): Eukaryota > Viridiplantae > Streptophyta > Magnoliopsida > Asterales > Campanulaceae > Campanula > Campanula takesimana. Next base: position 2,558,045 of record JAOWBW010000010.1, read on the forward strand.
AAAACGCGTTTTACACGCGTCTTAGTGTAAAACGTGTTTTCTATATGCGGAGTGGCATTTTTGTAAATAAATGGAACGTTACTAAAAGACGCGGTGGCATTTTTGCAAATAACTGGAACTTACGAAAACCCACCAGACACCATTTTTACTCTGTAGGAGGCATTTTGCAATACTACAGGAGGCACTTTTTAATACTAAGGCAGACACTTGTTTTAGAACTAAGAAAAGCTCGCTTGGCACTTACAAAAAATCACCAGGCACTTTTTTACATTATAGGAGGCATTTTGCAATACTACAGGAGGCATTTTTTAATACTAGGGCAGGCACTTGATTTGAAAAATTTAAAAACCCACCAAACACTTGTTGACAATGTAAGAGGCATTTTTCAATATTCCAAGAGGCACTTTGTAATAGTAAGACAGACAGACTTAAAACTACCACTAAAAGTGCTTCTTTGAATGTATAAAAGTGCCTGCTTGAATATTTATAAGTGTAATATTACAACATGCACTTTGTAATATTAGAGAAGGCAATTGGGAAAAACACGTTTTTCCTAAACTTAGTGTAAAACGCGTTTTTCACAAGACCGACTCAAAAAAAAAATAGTTTGATAGGTTTTCCGTTATCGGAGCAAGTTTCAATGTTTGTAAGCTTCTTCAACATTTTGCCTGGTATAAATAGGAGTACTATTTCCTTATATTGGCGAGTCTTTAGATTGAGTTAACTTTGGATGATTTTGTCGGTATCTTTTTCTCTTTTCCGCAGCTTCTTTGGAGTTCATTGCAATACTATGTTTTAACTATCATCCAATAACTTAAATAAACCTTAGATGTAGGCTTTAGCTATGCAATAATCTAATCGAAGTCCTAAAAATATTTGGTTGGCTGGAAGCTAGACGGGCAGAAAGGGGAGGACCATGGCTCTTGCTAGCAGTAGCTAACAATGCTTCTCCCTCCGCTACAAGGTATAATAGTTAAATTTGACAAATCAGCTTTCTTATACACTCCCTCTGTCCCAAAAGGCTAGACCCCTTTCCCCCTTTTTGTATGTCACAGAAAGTAGTCCCATTTCCAAAATGAAGGCTTCAAATTCACTGAATTTCCCAAACTTATAATGTAAAATGGGACTATCAATTTGGGACGGTGGGAGTACCATAATGTTGGTTATTTATATAATCTGCTTGCAGTTCTATGTTTTTCTAGTATGGCATATAGAAATAATAGAGTTGATAGGAATGAAAGATTGAAATAGGAAGCACAAATTTTAGTTACGCGACTCTGCTTTTGGGACAAATCAGAATGAATAACTGGCATGGAGGGACTACAAGAGTATACCCCGAACTAGAACTAAAAAGATGGATTAGTTGATAAGAGTATAAAAATCAGATAACTACTCTACATCCATTTGTTCCTCAATATTTGGGGCCTAGTCTACACTCTACTTGTCAACAGCTCCTATCTACTCTCATCACCCAAGACGAAAGCTAGCCAATATTTGTTATTTCTGTAATTTCCATATTTGGAAAAAAATTGATGTTCATATTTTTGGTTGCAGGTGATTCTGGTGTAAGTTGGAACTTGATAATACAATGACCCCACAGAGAGCAAGTAAGGGCAGGTATGTCTTTTTGTCATAGCTTTATTAAGAATATAATTTACTTGCTTCTTTAGATAAAGATTTAAAAAACATGTAGGGTTGACTTGCCAATCAACTAAACTTCGTACACCCATTTTATGACGTATAAATTCATAGTACCATCATTGTTGCAAAAGCACCTGAAATCAAAATAACTTCTATCCGAAAACCCATTTCTTAACTAAAACTTTATTAGCTTTTAGCTAGTAGCAAGTAATACACTAGTCATCCGTCTCAAAATGGAGAGTCTATTCAGCTGGGTGAAGTAGCCCCAAGAAGTGGGGTGAACAGAGGGGCAGCTGTAGTCGACTTCATCCTCAGACTTTTTGCTCTTATTGGGACTTTGGCAAGTGCCATTGCCATGGGAACAACTAACCAAACTCTCCCTTTCTTAACACAGTTCATCCGGTTCAGAGCCAAGTACAGTGATCTCCCATCATTTACGTAAGTGCCCTTGTGCATTAAATTATAAAAAAGTGCCCGTGATGATGTATATATATGGTCCCTGATTTATTTTGTTTAAATTGATTAATCTTGCATAATACAACAGGTTCTTTGTGGTTGCAAACTCACTTGTGAGCGCGTATCTAGTTCTTTCTCTTGCACTATCTATCTTCCATATCGTCAGCAGTTCTGCACAAGCAAGTCGTATAGTCTTGGTCTTCTTTGACACGGTATATCCTGCACGCCTATGCATTTATTTTCTTTACATGTGTGTGTATATATATATATATATTCAGATATATTATTTTAATTTAAGTTTGACTTTGACTTTGTGGTTTGGGTTTGCTTTGAAGGTGGGGTTGGGTCTGGTGTCAGCAGGAGCTTCAGCAGCAGCGGTAATAGTGTATTTGGCACACAAGGGGAATCAAAAGGCCAACTGGTTTGCAATCTGTCAGCAGTACAATTCCTTCTGTGAACGTGTCTCTGGCTCTCTCATTGGTTCATATGCTGCCATGGTTATACTCGTACTCTTAATCTTGCTCTCCGCTGTCGCCATTTCTAAACGCTGATCATACAACTAAGCTATGGGTCCATTTGGGATATGTCTCAAAGATCAAATTCTCGCTTGTTTTACTGCATTATTGTAAATTATAGGCGAAGCTTTTATTTTCACTTCAAGATTGTGTTCTTAACATGAACTGCATGGTTCATGTCACTTTTTTTTTTTTTTTTTTCTTTTGATGTTATTCCAGATGTAATAGTTATGAGAATTGTCCTTTTAACAACGATGAATTATTTGTCTAACATTAAATACTTCCCAAATCTATATATTGGTTCATGTTTTAGTTCTCTATTAAATGTGAAGTATTTGTCTAAAATTAAATACTTCATCTGTGCTAAAATCAAAGTTGATTTTGTTATATTGAATAACGGACATTCATATTTGGACACACTGAAATATTGGGGTGGACGGGTGGACCGCGATTCAGGGGGCTGGTCAAGCGACAGGGTCCATGGTTGCCTAGGACTTGTACAAGAAACAACGATGGAGTTGTTACCGATAAGAATGGTATTACCAAATTTGTCAATTCTTAAGTTTCCTAATTGGAAAGGTTCAGAGTTATCAGACAACAACTCAACCTCCATTTGTTATTTTGTTCCTCAACTTTTGGAGGACTTAATTTTAGCTACATCTCAACCACTCCAATCTACTCCACATACCACAAACATATTTAAATGGCTATTTACCAAATTTGTGTATTCTTAACCTTTCCTAGTTAGTAATCAATTTGAAAAATGGTCTTCTCCCCTGCCTCAAACAACTCAAAGCGCAGGGCCAATCTTTTGTAAACAAAGCTTTTCCAAGAAGCACTAAAATTGCAAATTACAGGACAGGCTTTGCGATTAATAAATTAGTGATATACTCCATCCGTTCCGTCCCAGCACAAGCACAAGCACAAGCACAAGCACAAGCACAAGCACAAGCACAAGCACAAGTGAAACTTCTTTTCCTTTTAGCCGTCCCACTAAAAGTGAGCCTGCCCAATATTGAAATGTTTCAACCCTATTCATTCTCTTTCTTCATTTTCCACCACTCAATTTATTCAACCAACACTACTATTTATCCCACTCATTCTCTCTTTTCATTTTCCACCACTCAATTTATCCAACTAACACTACTATTTACTCCACTCATTCTCTCTCTTCATTTTCTACCACACATTTACTAATTTGTCTTAATTAGTATGCAAACCCCTCTAGTCCTACTTGTGCGGGGACAAAGGGAGTATTTATTTACTTATCCAACCCACACCCACACCCACACCCACAAGAGTGATGCACTTTTACTTTTTGTCAGTCACAAAATAAATGTTGCGTTTTTTAAATAAAAAATTAATTATGGTATAATTTATCATGCTACAAACAATATACTCCTTCCGTCCCAACACAAGTAGGACTTATTTCTCTTTTAGGTCGTCCCAAAACAATTGAAACTGCTTAAAATGGAAATGTTTTAATATATTTATATTCAACCAACCCCACCATTAACTCCACTCATTATCTCTCTTCATTTTCCACCACTCAATTTATTTAACCAACACTACTATTTACCCCACTCATTCTCTCTCTTCATTTTCTACCATATATACACTACATTTCTCTTAATTATTGTGCCCACTCTTTTAGTCCTACTTGTGGTGGGACGGAGGGAGTAAATGACATATTTTAAATAATTTGTGGATTGGTGTATGAGACTATGAGCAGTGGCGGAGCCAGGAATTGAAGGAAGGGGAGGGGGCAATTTTTTTTTGAGCAAAGGAATGATGAACGGGGGTTCGGGGCAGCGCCCCGTTTTTTTTTTTTGAGTATTCTTTTGTATTAGTGCTTCCCAAAGATGAAAGTTACCCTTCAAGTGCGACAATTCAATAACGAATATCAACCTCTTCAAGTGAGACGAAGGTAGTAAAGTACTTAGACAATTTACTCCAAGTAAAATTTGGGGATTATTGGACAAGCTTGATGTTGCATTCCAAAAGTGGCTAGTAGAAAAAATATTATTCACACAATAACGGTATAACAACCAAAAGTGTAGAGTATAATGGTGGCCCATGTAAAGTAAAGCATCATCTTAGTTAGACCTGAGTGAATGATTTTTTCAACCTGCAAAATACTCTCTCCGTCTCAAAATATTGTTCACATTTTTTTATATTAGAGCGAAGGAACTTTGAGCAATAATTTTAATTTGATATTTGTTATTGATAGATTATTATTATGATAATTGAATTAAATTAAAAATATTGCTCAAAGTTCGAATTAACCAAAAAAAATAGGGAACAACATTTTGAGACAGAATGAGTAAGCAAATTTAAAAGTAAAAGAAAAAGGGAAGTATACTTGCAAAGTGGTCATCATGGTCGTTAATTTTTTTTTTTTTAAAAAAAACTCAAGGGGGGCAATTGCCCCTGCTTGCCCCCATGTGGCTCCGTCATTGTTGCTAATCATATAATAAGACTTTATATCCTTATCTTTGAAGAACAAAATAATGAGTATAACATAAATAATGGAAATCTGAATCTAAGGATGTAAGCGTTACATTCTTAAAGAATTGATGTCTCGATCAAATGATAAGAAACACATATCTAAAATTTCATGGGACGGACTTTTAAGTTCACATGATTTCGAATCATGTGATATATGTGAATCTTGGAGATTGATTAAGACACCTCTTACTAATTAGTAGTAAAAAGAAAATACTCTTTTGAACTAATACATATTGATGTATGTAGTTCATTAAAGTAGCAATGCTTGGAAATAGATTTCGGTATCTCATGGAAAAAGTATTAGTGTACTCTGATCTGATCAAAGTAATGAATATTTGAGCCCTGGACTTTACGAGAATTCCGTAGAAAGTCTGCAGAATAAGAAAAACAGAAATCTGCAGATTGTCTGCAAACTGCTATTTTTCACCTCATGAAAAGTCAAATTGATCTTTAATTAATCCTATGGATTATGTGCTGGAAACAGCTGCGCTTACACTAAATATAGTTTCATCTAAGGAGGTTCAACTAATACCATATTAGATATGTGATGAAAGAAAAACTTGGTTTGTCTTTCATAAAGATTTGTGTTGTGATACTTTTGCGAAAAGTATTGTCATGGACAAAATCACACCTAAATCTAGTTAATGTATTTTCTTGGGATATCTTAAGGATATTAATTTTACACCCTTTAGAGTACAAATCGTTTGTTACTCTAAATAACACTTTCTAGATAAATCGTTTATCTCTAAAGAACTAGTGGGAGTAAAATGTATCTCGAAGAGTTCGAGACCCGGAAAATGACATACAACCTAAGATGGAAGTTGAACAAAGTTTCACAAGGAGTTGTGTAAATTCGTTCAAGTATACACAAGATATTTGCATATATGATAGGATACTATCTATAACAAGAAATATTGATTTCTCGTAATAGAAAGTAATAAGGAAAATATCATTGCGAATGATTGACCTATCACCTATCAAGATGCAAAGTCCGCTCCGGACTTAGATCAATGACTTGGAGTCGTGAAATCTAAAGTACAATCCATGTATGATAATCAAGTTTGGAACTTGATCGTTCCACCCTAAGGCTTAAAAACCATAAGGTGGAAAGAGAGTTTTTTTTTTTGGAGAAAACGGACACGGATTGTGAAGTGCATATTATTAAAGCACGACTGATTGAGTAAAGTTAATTAATAATATTGATTATGATAAAACTTTGTCACCTACAGTCATGCTTAAAGATATTAGAATTCTAATTGTCATGACCTCATATTTTGAATATGAACTATGATGAATGGATGTCAAAATAGCATTCCTTAATAGGAACTTACTTTAGGATGTGTTTGATACATCCTAAAAGTTTTGATTGATCCATAATATTCTAATAAAATATGCAAGTTGCAGAAATCCATGAAATGGATTGAAGCAAACTACTTGGAGTGAAATTTCATTTTGATGTAGTATTCTTTTTTTTTTTTTTTGGCGAAAGGAGGGCGGTACCTCCCTATATTTTATTAAATAAGAAGGCAAAATACAAACATGGTGGGGGACATGACAACCTCAACCACCAAATAGAAAAATACTAGGGGGGAGTTCTTACACAAGTTGTAAGATACTCTACAATAAAGGGAAGGGTGGCTACAAAAATTAGCAAAAAGCCTATACAGAAATCTAGCCATAAACTAATTATGCCTGAAATAAGGGGTCCTATTCTTATCCAATGCAAGGAAACCTTTGCATTGGTGAGGGAGTTCATGAACGTGCATAAATCAGAATTCCTTTTCTCACCCGCAGCCATATTTGCTAGACCATCCGCAACTCCATTTCCTTCGCGAAGAACATTTTGATGTAGTATTCAATGAGTTTGAATTCATCAAAGATGATGTTGGTCCCAAAGGGGCAACAAGGGTATGAAAAATGCTAGAGGGGGGGGGGGTGAATAGCGTTTTAAAATTCTTTTCAAACCCTTTTGCAAAACAATGGCAAATGCGCACGACTCAAATATTGGCTAAGTATAGCGCGCAACAGAGCGTGAAATGCACAGCGGAAAACTTAAAGCAATCACTAATGCGCAGGGAATATGCGCATGAGCGTAAAAACACACGCGCTAAGTTTGTTTAAAGAGTGGCACAAAAAGGAACTAAGGCAGAAAGCACACAAACATAATGCAAACAGTGCAAGACAACCTACAAAGATCAAACAAAGCAATATATCAGAAAAGCTTAAATGTAGAATGAAAAGCACAATAAATAGACAAGCTATTTGGAGAGGTTCGATTGGGAAAAGATCTACGTCCTCTACCAAGATGGTTAGTCTTGGATTTCTAATGGAGATCTTATAATATGAGATAGTGTTACAAGTTACAACGATTGAGAACCAACCAACTCAAAGATCTATAATCTATGAAAGAACAAAATCCTAGACAATAACCGGTGTATCTCTAGAAGTATGATCGATGAGATCGGAACTTCAAGAGGTGTGTGTGTGTCAAAAATCTAGGTTCTTTAAATCTATGAGATGGAGAGCACAAGATTCTGGTGTTACAAAGCTTTAGGATCTGGGCTTGGTAAAGTATGAAGGTATGAAGGCTGTTATTGAGAATTCTGGAAATGAGCAAGCAATCTTCAAATCTTCAAAGTTTCTTTCAGAGAGCAAAACACAAGCAGCTTGGAAATGAGGAAGAGCAGGGCTATTTATAGTGGAGCTTCAAAAACTAGCCGTTGGAGCTCTGAGCAAGGACGATGAGCTGGCACAATGTGATTGGTGCGCAGGTGTCCTTTATAGCCATTGGAGACAGAGCAAGTGGACAGACTTCAGACTTCTTCTAGAAGGATGACAGCTATCTTCATTTTGAATTTCAAACATGAGGCGCGTCTCCATCTACGTGTATGCTGAGTGTGCTTGTTTTGTCGTATGTACATATCAGCACTTTGGCTCAATCCAAAAAGCGTACCTTGACTTGACGCTTTCTAAGATTTTAGAATATGAGATTAGGAAATGAGATAATTTACTAAGGCAGAGTTGCGCGCGCATGGAAGCCATGCGCATAGAGTGCGCAGATGGGTGCTGCGCATGAAGGTCATGCGCATCACACTTAGTCATTTTCAAGTGAGACCTCAAATTCAAAGCATAAGCCCTAATCACTAAGCCTAGTCTATAAGAAGGACTTATCTAAAAATTGAAGTTATAAAACTTCTTACATAGGGTCCTAAAGTCCTTAAAATAAACTTAGGTGATGGTATCAATCAATTCTAACATAAGTAGGAAGGTTAAGTAATAAGCATACCCAACAATCTCCCCCTAAATGATTGATGCCATTATCTACTACAACAAAGGCAATACAAAGTACTTGATAAAAACACGTCCATAAGAATGTAAATGGTAAATCATGTCTCAAGTCAGTGCACACATTAGCCAGTGTTATAGATTTCTAGTCTATCCAAAATATAAAACTTACAATAAGGGAAAGACAGAAATATCATTCAGTGCATACAAAATATTATGAGTTTAGGTTTAAGTATGCGTTTAAACTGAATGTTTAAACATCATGCAATAAAATATGAGCAGTTATAAGAATGCGCATGATGAAGTTAAAATAATGCATTCATTGTTCAACAAACGAATGGTTTGAATTGAACAAAGTTTTGTGAAAACGCAATGATGCATTCTTCTCATTAAAACTTGAAAGATATGAGTTACAGGTACAAGTTTTACAATGGAAGAAAAATCAAAAGAAAAAATCAAATGCACATAAAAAACTTACAATATGCGCAGCAAAAGAAAAGATTACAATTCTAATCTATATTAATCCTTGACAGCGCTTCCCTTAGCTCATTTTGCAGGCTGGTAAACTTGTTCATCAACTCAATTTTCAGAGCTTGAAACTTTGCATTGTATTCCACAGCCTGATTGACGTAGGTCTTCATGCCACTGCGCATCAAATCATTATCTTTTTGAAGGTCTTCAGAGGCTCAGTTAAAAGTATTCTCAAGCGAACCAAATTGATTTGCAAGAGATTGCTGAGCAGACGCAATCAAGTCCTGAATTTCCTTCTGCGCATCCACAAGACTTTTTGTCAACTCCACTTGAACCATATTCTGGCTTGCTTGCATATCCAGCATAGCCTGGTTCATTGCGCCGTTGAAGGTATCACCGAACTGAACTAAGCAGTGGGTGACATGAGATTTTAGCGCATCGAGGGAGGAAGAACTGGAGTCACCGGGCGCAAAGTTTTCAAAAGCTTTTAAAATCTTGACTGTTTCAGCTTTAATAACTTCATTCATAGCGCCAGCCAAAGTGCACAAAGCTTCATTTAAACCATGTATTGATGGAATCTTTGAAAGCGCATTGGTAATCACACTAAAGTCACGCTCTATGTCTTGGCGCAGGATATCAAAATTTGGAGGCATAATAGGCGCAACTCCGGAACTTGTTGCAGTCGCTTCAGAAGGGGTTGCCTTTGTTGCAGAACTCTCCCCTTTAATGGCACAATCAATAGCCTGTAGCAAACTGGCCTGCGCATTGAGCCTTGCTGACTGCGCATCCAGTTTCTCTTGAATTTTAAGTTGCGCAGTGACCACCTAAAAATGCTGGGTTTGCGCGGCAAATTGATTTGCCTGGATTGTTTAGAGCATGGCCACAATTTGGCGCATGTCTGTTGATGAACTTGAAGGGTCTGAGGGAGCAGTAGCTGGAGGCACTATAGGAATAACCGGAGGTGAAGTGTGAGAAGCCTCAGTTAGTTGCGCGGGAGTAGTGGCAGCAGCAGCAGGAGCAGGAGTTGTAGCAGCTTACGCAGGAACAAGAGAATGATGGACATCATAATCTTCTGAGCTTGAGTCTTCACCATCTTCAACTATTGGAGCATCTTCATAGACTGTAGGGTCAGGCGCATCAAAAGCAAAGCCTTCACCATCAATATAGATAGGTGGGGCTTGCTGCGCAACACTTCTCTACGCAACTGCAGCTAACCTAGCGTTCCTTACAATTTCACACGCATTCAAGTCAGTGCGAGGAGGGTCAGATTCAGTATCTGATAAGTCTTTCATGGGTTGTTTTGAGGCGCGCTTCTTTGTTACAAATTGCTTCACCCTGCGCTTTGGCTTGGCCTTCTTGGCAGATAGTGGGATCTCATCCTCACTAGAAGTATCCTTGCGCTTCTCTTTGTGTGTCTCCCCTTGAGATGGTGCAGCAGTAGAGGGGCCAGCAACAGTGGATTTGGAAGGGCTGATAAGTGGATCATTGAATGCACCTTCAAATACATCTTCCTCTTGCGCAGGAATAGGAGTAGAGGCGCGTGTTGACTTAGGCGCATGAGGAGGAGGAGGTGCAGCAACAGTTTCATCTTCATCTACTTGAAGGTCTTCATCAGACTCATCAAGCAATGTCCTTTGTTCCTTAGATTTTTTCTTCTTTTTCTTTTCAGGCACAGGTGCAGCAACCTTAGATTTCTTGGACTTCTTCTCTGGTACTGGTTCAGCAGTAGCCTTCCTTTGGAGCAGGCGCAATAGTCTCTTGGATTTTAATTCCGGGCGTAGCAGTAGATTTGATGGCCTTCTTCTTCTTGCGTGGCGCATCAGAAGCAATTCCCTTGCCTTTTTCCTTATCACCCACCTTGTTCAGCACAGGTTCATATACAGACTCATCCTCAGAATCTGACTCAGATGAAGATGCAGATTCCACCTCATTATCAGAAACTGGAGGGGAGCCTTGGTCTTCAGGGTGTATATCCTCAAATACTTCAATAGGATCCGCAGCCCAGCACATGCAGTAATCAAAGTTGTTGACCCCGCGGCGAAAATTCTAAAGAAATAAGCGAGAGTACGTGCGCATAGAAGTCACATCAACTTTCAAAGAAGGGTCCTCATCCACCAACTTGCGCACTTTGGGAAAGCGCATGAAGATGGCAGTAAGGATTCTGCAGTGCGTCTTGTACTTGGGTGGCTTCTTGGTGTCAGCAGCCTTCTTCTTGTAAACTCTTACCCAGTGCACTAGCTCATCAAATATGATCTCTGCCCAACTCAACTGCTTCTTCTTGTAGATAGCAGCGCAGCACATCCATTGTTTGCTGATAAAGGTAGACTTATTTCCCTTCTTGCAGTTGATGGTGTCTCCAATGAGTGTACAGAGGTGGTACATCAACTCTCCAAACTCCTTCCTATCATGGTTGTTGTATTGACCAACCAGAGTATGAATCTTTATAAGCTTTTGCGCAACTTTGTCTTGCGTATCCTGAGAGAGCTTCTTCTTGGCGCACACAGGAAAGCCCATAGTCTGGCGTATGTGCGCGTAATTGATCGTGACAGAAACTCCGCGTATTGAACTTTTCAGGCACTGGACAGGAATGTTGTCGTAGATGCGCTCCACTTCTTCTGTGTTGCTGAAGAACTCATCAATGTAAGAGGGAAGGATGAAGTTCTGACCCTTGGAGAAGAGGGGCAGGATGACAGAGCTATCCATAAGCTCTATCATGTAGCGACCAAGCGCGTCCATTTTTAGATCGTCCACATCGAGTCCCCATCCAGGAATAAAGTAATTCAAATTCTGCGCAAAACAAAAGAAATGAATTAGATCTGGACATGCGCATGGAGAGAAGCGAATGCGCATGAACTAGACTCCATACTTAGAATAAAATAATATAAATATAAAGGGTAAAAATGTCCAAAAACACAAAATTTAAATCACACGCCTAAAATTGGCGCGAAAAGCATAAACAAGAACAATAATCATGGCAAGACACATAATATGACTATTCATCAAGAACATGAAGAACATGCATCGAATACATGAAGAACACGAAGAACATGAAAATGTCAAAGTGCTCCAAAATGCATAAAAAGCATATCAAAATGTTCGTAATAAAAAATCACACACAAACAAGTAAACCAAAACAACAACAACAAGAACAATAATCACCCAGAATCTGAGAAAAATGAAAAAGAATACGAAAAGACTAAAAACTCGAAAAATCTCAGAAACTCAATCAAACGATCATTGATCGTAAAAAAAATTACATATATGAATAGGCACAAGTAAAACGAGCACACAGCATCAAATAATTTGAAAAACGAGCAACGGATCATAGAGAAATCAGAAAGGGGAAAAATTAGACCTTCGAACACCAACAATGGCGTAAACAAAAAAGAGGAGTTGAGATTCTTACCATTTGGGGATCTTCTGGTTTCTTTGATGTTGTAGTTTTCTTGGGAGCCATGAGATATAAATAGTGAAGAGCTTACACGAAGATGAAGTAAAAAGAGGAAAGTTTATGCAGAAAGAAATGATAGACAAAGAGAGAGAAAACGAGGCGGTTTGAAAAACGAGAGAGAGAGAGAGAGAGAGAGAGAGAAGTGAGGAGGAAAACGGCAGTTCAGAAGGTGTAATCTTCAAAAAAGTAAGTGTGACGTCATCAAGCGCTGACAAAGTTGGTGAAAGCCAGGCGAGTGAGGCACACGCGCAAGTGAGGCGCACGCACAGATGACTTGGACCAATGAGGAACGCGCGTGAAAAGCCCTAGCCGCGCGCGTGTGTCAGACATTAATGGCCAAAAAGAATCTTTTCCACTTCCCTCATAATTAGCACACACCGAGCATTAATGGCGCGTCAATTCAATGCTTTTGCATTAAATGACTGGGACATGCACAGGGGTAAAATAGTAATTTTACAATAAATTTAAAAAAATAAGGACGAGGGAAAAATAATAATTGCACAAGTACCCTTGCGAATTATGCTGACTCAGCGAGTCAAGGACCTAGGTGCAATTAATGAAAAGAGAACTTACCTGAGGTCCACGTGGCATGCGCATGATGCTTATGCCCAGCTCTATAACGCGCAGAGATCTTTATAAATCTCAGAAATGTTTTGCCTTATGCGCATCACCATGTGCGCTTGAAGTGCGCATGCGCATGAGGTATTTCTAACTTAGAAAATTTCAAGTCACAACAAAATCATTAGTATTGACAAATTATATTGACAATTTAGCTAAGTTCAAGCATACCCATTTCACCTCTCAAAAAGATGAACCTTTTAGCATCTAGTGCTTTTGTAAGGATATCGGCGATTTGATAGTTGGTTCCCACGTGTTCCAAATGAATGTTTCCTTTCTCCACGTGGTCTTTGAGAAAGTGATACTTGATGTCTATGTGCTTAGTCTTTGAATGCATGACAGGATTTTCAAAAATTGCAATGATTGAGGTATTGTCGCAGTAGATAGGACAATTTTCTTCGATAATGTTGTAGTCTACCAATTGCTGCTTCATCCACAGAGTCTGACAGCAACAACTTTCAGCAGCAATATATTCTGCTTCTGTAGTTGACACAGATACTGCAGCTTGTTTCTTACTTGCCCATGACACAAGTCGATATCCGAGGAAATGACATGTGCCGCTTGTGCTTTTCCTGTCAATGGTGCATGCTGCGTAGTCCGCATCTGAATAACCTACAAGTTTAAAATTCGAATATTTGGTGTACCAAAGTCCAAGGTTAACAGTGCCGGAGAGATATCGTATAATACATTTCACAGCAATTAAGTGCGCTTCTCTAGGGTCAGATTGATAACGAGCGCAGACACAAGCACTAAACATTATATCAAGCCTACTAGCAGTAAGATAAAGGAGTAAGCCAATCATACCTCGATAGAGCGTTTGATCAACCTTTTTACCTTTTAAATCTTTGTCGAGTTTGTTGTCGGTAGCCATGGGGGTATCTTATGGTTTAGCATTATCTTGTCCAAACTTCTTGATTAGATCCCTTGTATACTTGCTTGGTTGATAAATATGTCGTCATCTATTTGCTTGATTTGAAGCCCGAGGAAGAATGTGAGTTCTCCCATCATGCTCATCTCAAACTTGCATTTCATTAGTTTCTCAAAGCGCTTGCACAACAATTCATTAGTAGAACCAAAAATAATATCATCGACATAAATTTGAACAAGTAATTTATGATCATTATGTTTGGCAATGAAAAGAGTAGTATCGATTTTACCGCGAGTGAAGCCTTTCTCAATGAGAAACTTGGATAGTGTATCATACCATGCTCTTGGTGCTTGCTTTAGCCCATACAAAACTTTTTGGAGTTTGTAGACATGATTTGGAAATTTAGATTCTTCAAACCCAGATGGTTGAGCAACGTAGACTTGTTCTTGGAGTTCACCAGTTAGAAACACGCTCTTGACATCCATTTGATATAACTTGAAGTTCTTGTGAGCAGCGTAAGCTAGGAAGATCCTTATAGCTTCAAGTCTTGCAACGGGCGCGAAAGTTTCATCGTAGTTGATTCCTTCCTCTTGCTTGTAGCCTTGTGCAACCAACCTTGATTTGTTTCTTGTGATGATTCCATTCTCGTCCATCTTGTTTCTGAACACCCACTTTGTACCAATCACTCCTTGATCATTTGGTCTTGGAACAAGAGTCCAAACCTTACATCGTTAAAACTGATTGAGTTCTTCTTGCATTGCAACAACCCAATTCGGATCTTAGAGTGCTTCATCTGCCTTCTTAGGTTCAATTTGAGAGATAAATGCAGTGTAAGCATAAAAGTTTGTAGCTCTCCTAGTACGAACCCCAACATGAAGATCACCAATGATATTAGTGATTGGGTGATCTCTAACTTCACGAATATCAGGAGGTAAGTTAGGTTGAGTTGTAGTAACTTGAAGGTCTTCAATTGGCACATCTTCGCCAGAATCAAAATCATTAAAGTTAGGTTGTTGAACTGGTTCAGAATTGAAAGAGTGAGTGACACCAGGCGCAGTATTAGAATGATGCGCATTAGTAGAATCTCCAGGCACATTGTACGGTGCAACTGAAGCTTCACTTGGTGCGCTATTAACAAAGCTTTGCGCAACTGATGTAGATGGATTTCCTTGAGTTGGTACATTCTGATCTTGTGTATGCGTAGTAGGAATGTGCGCACCTATCTCAATGGAGTCAACAGAATCATCAGCAACATTTGGAGCCAAATGTGGCTCAAGGAGAGAATGTTCATCAAATGTAACATGTACAGATTCAACTATCACTAAAGTAGATCTATTGAAAACGCGAAAAGCTTTAGAATGTTTAGCATACCCAACAATAATACCTTCGTCGGCTTTGGCATCGAATTTACCTCTATATTTGTTTCTGTTGTAGAGGATATAGCATTTGTAACCAATGATTTTGAAGAATGCAATGTTGGGATTTCTACCACGCCAAAGTTCATAAGGGGTCTTGTTGTGGCGTTTGTTGATGAGGGAACGATTTTGAGTAAAGCATGCTGTGTTGATAGATTCTTCCCAAAAGTACTTAGGCAGTTTCGCTTCAGCTATCATCGTCTTCCCTGCTTCTATCAACGTTCTGTTTTTCCTTTCCACAACACCATTTTGCTGCGGAACTCCAGCTGTTGAGAAGTTATGATCTATCCCATGATCGTCGCAGTATCGAGCAACACCATTGTTCTTAAATTATGTTCCATTGTCGGATCGAACACTAACAATGTCATCTTCTTTTTTGGGTTTGGAGCAGTCTGAATAGAGGGGTGAGAATGTCATAGCAATTGTCTTTTGAAGTCATCATTTCCACCCACGCATATCTTGAATAGTCATCCACCACAACTAGAGTATATTTGTTTCCTCTAATGCTTGCAGTGGTGACTGGTCCAAAAAGATCAATGTGAAGCAGTTGCAAACATCTTGAAGTTGAGGGATTTGTCTTGCTGGAGAAAGACTGCTTTGATTGTTTGCCAAGTTGACACGCAGCGCATTTGTTGTCATGATGATCAGGAACATTAGGAAGTCCTTTGACAAGATTATCCCTACTGAGTTTTGATAGATATTTGAAGTTCAAGTGACTCAAGCACTTGTGCCATAGCCAACTATTTTCGCTCACACTTTTAGCTACAAAACAAAGATCAGTACTAGAGTTCATACTATGGAAATCAATAATGTAAATATTTGTCTTACGATATCCCGTGAGTAGTATAGCTCCGGTTTTGCCATTCTTGATAAGACATTGCGTTGAAGTGAAATGACATTCTAATCCTTTGTCGCAAAATTGAGATATGGATAATAAATTGTGCTTGAGTCCTTCCACGAGAGAGACTCTTTCGATGCACACTTTGTCTTTCTTGAGCTTTCCATATGCTACAACTTGACTTTTGTTATTATCACCAAATGTTATGGAGGGACCTCTTTCTTCATGAACATCTTCAAATAAGGATTCATCTCCAGTCATGTGTCGTGAGCACCCACTGTCGAGAATCCATTCATACATTCTAGCTTTAGAAGATCCAGCCATGAAGCAAAGAACCTGAAATATAGACATTTAAGCAGGTCCCCTTTATTTCTTTTTGGGTCCTAGAGTTAGCAACTTTTGATGACCCACTCTTGCTTGACCTTAGGATTTTTAAGTCCTTTGGCATTGGGAGTGAATCTCAAAAGGAATTCCACGGCCTTGTGTCCAAAACAATCACAAATAGAACAATGATGAAAGCCACCAATCACGTGAGTTTTCACAAACTCCTTACTTTTCTTAGAGATAGCATTATTCTTTGAGTCAGATGAATTTGCCTTAACAAAATTTTTCTTTTAAAATTTTGGTGCGCTTTTTCTAGGAGCGCGCATAGGGCTAGGAGGCGCATGGCGTTGATGTGCATGGCTCCTAGGCGCATAATGTTCGCTCGTAGAAGGAGCGCGCCTTGTTTCAAGAATTATTTTGCTAGAGGAAGATTCATCTGTAGCTACTTCCTTCTCTTTAGCTTTCCCAAATTGTTTCGTTGGGTAGACATAATGGAATGTTTGTCTCTTAACTGGTTCCTGTCTTTTACCCATTGAAATAGAATGTTTTTCCTTGGGAATTTCACAAGTTTTCTGAGGTGTAAATTCACTTTCTCTTTCAGCGCAGACCTCACGCTTAAAGTTGTCACTAGTTGAAGTGAATCTCAAGCCGCTTTTATCACCACTGGCTTTTTGGGACTCAAAGATACTATCCATAGTGACATGAGAATTGGACCACTCATTTGTAATCTTTCTGAGATCAGTAATTTGAGCAACCAATTCATCGTTTTGAACTTTAAGTATAGAGTTCTGTTCTGTCAGATAGGTGTTTTTAACAGTAAAAGGAGTCATGCTCTTTATATGCTCCTTAAGGAGGGTGAGTTCAGATTTTAGAAGAGATTTCTCGGTCTTAAGCTGGGAAATTTCATCACATGATAGTGCTAAAGCTTCATTCATATCACTAAATCGACTGATTACCTTTTCAGCCTCTTTGAACAACTTTTCTTGCTTTTCAATGTCCTCATCATGATTGATTTTTGGAATTGGTTCAACTTGTGGTCTGATGTAGTTGCCTTTTCTGAGCTTGCTTCTTGCGCTTAGATCACATCTAGCAAATAACAATCCACCATCACTTTGAGCTGGAGTAAGACATCCTTGTTCAATGAGCTCGTTGATGGTTGGTCCTTTCTTCTTTTTCACCTCTTGAAATCCTGCAGATTTTTTGATAGGTTTATTCAAGACATTCATATCAGGAACATCTTTTGAGAAATTATCCGAGTCATAATCATCAACTTTTTCCACCAAGCACACGAGTCCATCATCGGAATATTCATCGAAGACTGGAGCATGTGTGTAGTTTGCAGTTACCGAAGGTTTTGAGTTTGCCATATCGAATCGGCACCCAAGTTGTTAAGCTTGAAAAACAAAAATGTTTTATATAGGTGTTACCTCTGATACCACTTGTTGGTCCTAAATGGGCAACAAGGGTATGAAAAATGCTAGAGGGGGGGGGGGTGAATAGCGTTTTAAAATTCTTTTCAAACCTTTTTGCAAAACAATGGCAAATGCGCACGACTCAAATATTGGCTAAGTATAGCGCGCAACATAGCATGAAATGCACAGTGGAAAACTTAAAGCAATCACTAATGCGCAGGGAATATGCATAGGAGTGTAAAAACGCACGCGCTAAGTTTGTTTAAAGAGTGGCGCAAAAAGGAACTAAGGCAGAAAGCACACAAACACAATGCAAACAGTGCAAGACAATCTACAAAGATCAAACAAAGCAATATATCAGAAAAGCTTAAATGTAGAATGAAAAGCACAATAAATAGACAAGCTATTTGGAGAGGTTCGTTCGGGAAAAGATCTACGTCCTCTACGAAGATGGTTAGTCTTGGATTTCTAATGGAAATCTTATAATATGAGATAGTGTTACAAGTTAAAACGATTGAGAACAAACTAACTCAAAGATCTATAATCTATAAAAGAACAAAATCCTAGATAATAAATCGGTGTATCTCTAGAAGTATGATCGATGAGATCGGAACTTCAAGAGGTGTGTGTGTGTGTCAGAAATCTGGGCTCTTTAATCTATGAGATGGAGAGCACAAGATTCTGGTGTTACAAAGCTTTAGAATCTAGGCTTGGTAAAGTATGAAGGTATGAAGGCTGTTCTTGAGAAATCTGGAAATGAGCAAGCAATCTTCAAATCTTCAAAGTTCCTTTCAGAGAGCAAAACACAAGCAACTTAGAAATGAGGAAGAGCAGGGCTATTTATAGTGGAGCTTCAAAAACTAGCCGTTGGAGCTCTGAGCAAGGACGATGAGCTGGCACAATGTGATTGGTGCGCAGGTGTCCTTTATAGCCGTTGGAGACAGAGCAAGTGGACAGACTTCAGACTTCTTCTAGAAGGATGACAGCTGTCTTTATTTTGAATTTTAAACATGTGGCGCATCTCCATCTACGTGTATGCTGAGTGTGCTTGTTTTGTCGTATGTACACATCAGCACTTTGGCTCAATCCAAAAAGCGTACCTTGACTTGACGCTTTCCAAGCTTGTAGAATATGAGATCAGGAAATGAGAGAATTGAATAAGGAAGAGCTGCGCACGCATGGAAGCCATGCGCATAGAGTGCGCAGATAGGTGCTGCGCATGAAGGTCATGCGCATCACACTTAGTCATTTGCAAGTGAGACCTCAAATTCAAAGCATAAGCCCTAATCACTAAGCCTAGTCTATAAGAAGGACTTAGCTAAAAATTGAAGTTATAAAACTTCTTACATAGGGTCCTAAAGTCCTTAAAATAAACTTAGGTGATGGTATCAATCAATTCTAACATAAGTAGGAGGGTTAAGTAATAAGCATACCCAACAGATGAGACTTGTCATTACTATAAATTTAGTGGGTGCATAACATTATTTCTAGTCTAATATATGTTTTTGACATATAATTTATTTTGAAAGAGTTTCTAAATGAAAGACTTGGATAAAGGTGCTTATATCCTTGGAATTTAGATTTATGGAGATAAATCTAAAAAAGATTGATTGGTTAAAGTCAAAGTACTTATAAAGACAAGATAGTGAAAAGTTCACTATGCAAGTGTTGGGTATGCCTACTTATATCTCAGTATTCAATGTATAGGATTGATTAGATTTGATTGATCCATCACCTAAGTTTTATTTCATGGACTTTAGACCCATATGAAAGAAGTATTTATACTTCATTTTTTAGGTAGTCCATTTAAATAGAATAGGCTTAGGAATAGGGCAACGATATCAAGACTCAAGAAAATCACAAGGTTGAACAATGCTATACGCCATGCGCCTAGCACATTGAGCCATGCACCATGCGCCTATAGCATTGCGCCTATGCGCCTCATAGGAGCGCGCTATGCTACGTGCCCCTTTTGGCTCATGCGCCTCTCATTGATGTATTTCAACACTTGTTTTTTTTTTTTGGCGAAAGGAGGGCGGCACCTACCTAGATTTTATTTCAACACTTGGTGATTTATTGAAGACATGAAGGCTTGAAGAGATCCAAACTATGCCAAAGATCCAACGGTGGATAAATAACACGTGTGCACTCAGATTTGAGGACACCTGTCCACAACGGTTATATTTGTGTTATGTGTCTAACGGCTATAAAAGGACACGTGCTCCACTCAATGAGCTCCAGCACATCTGTCCTTTGATCTTATCCACAAGGGATTTCCAATGGCTAGTTTTTGGGGCTCTACTATAAATACCCCATAACTTCAACCATTTGAAGTTGCTAAGCTATTCTGAATTTCTCTCTCAAGCATTTGTTGAAGATTTGAAGATTGATCATAGATTTCCCAGAATTCTCAAGAACACCTTCATACCTTCATACTTAGCCCTGATCCTCAAGCAAAAACACTTTAGTTTTATGTGCTCTCAATCTCATAGATCTAAAGAGCCTTGAAACTAAGAACACACACGCATCTCTTTAAGTTTGATCACTTAGATCTTTCTTTAAGAGATACACCGGTTTTGTGTAGGATTTGTTCTTTCATAGATAATAGATCTTGAGTTAGTGTAAAGCTCAAACGTTGTAATTTGTAACACTCACTCATATTATAAGATCTCCATTAGAAATCCAAGACTAACCATCTTGGTAAAGGACGTAGATCATTTCCCGATCGAACCTCTCCAAATAGCGCGTATTCATTTCTTGTCATTTACTTTAAAGTTATTATCTTATCTCACTATTTGCTTGTTTATTCATTGTAGATTGATTGGATTGAATTGTGTTGTGTTTGTTTCACATTTGCCTTAGTTTCATCTTTCACTCAATTTGAGCCAAAATACTTAAAGTGTGTGTGCGCCCCCTTTATCATATCTTGCGCCTATTTACTTACTAAATTCCGCTGTGCATTTTACTCACTCACTTAGGCGCATTTCATAACGCTTATTTGATAAAGTGCGCATTTGCAATTGAGTTTTTCAAGGGTACGAAAAGAATTTCAAAACAGCTATCCATCCCCCCCTCTAGCTATTTTTATACCCTTGTTTCCCTTTTGGGACCAACAAGTGGTATCAGAGCAAACACCTTTATAAAACGTTTTTGTTTTTCAAGCTTAACAGCTTGGGTGCCGATTCGAAATGACAAACTCAAAACCTATGGCAACTGTAAACTACACTCACGTTCCAGTCTTTGATGAAGATCACTTTGACGTGTGGAAATTCAGCATCTTGACCCATCTCAGCTCAATCGATGAAAGACTTCATGTCACCGTGGTTTATGGACCTTACCTCCCAATGAAATCGAATCCAAATCCGCACACCAACGCTACTCAACCAACCATTCAGAAACCAAAGGAAGAATGAACTGAAAAAGAAATAAGAAGAGTTGAAAATGATGGGAAATCAAGAAACATTCTCCTAAGCACTCTAAGCACGGCTATGAAACAACACGTAATTGTGCTACTGCCAATGAATTATGGGATGCTATTGAAGAGCATATCGAAGGAGACACTGTTTGCAAAGAGAACAAGAGATATGAAATACAAAAGAGATTCAACAATTTCTCTCAACACCCTGGTGAAACATTAAGACAGACTTATGAACGCTATTGTGAAATTATCAATCTATGTATTTCACTTGGAAATAAGTTTTCTAACAAGGAATTAAATGTTAATTTCCTTGCTGCTATTGGATCTAGATATCTCCATAAATCTAGCACCGTCAAAGACGCTGGAACTTTGGATGATGGGACCTTAAGGAACCTTTATGCAAATCTCAAGGTTTACGAGCTCAAACTTCAGCGCATCAGTGAAACTGAAGGAAAGTCAAAATCTATCGCAATGGCGGCGCAAAGAGAGGAAGCGCCTGCGCCAGTGCATGTTGAGAAAAGTTCCGATCCCAAAATTTCTACTTCTGAGCTATTAGACATGGATGATGAAGACTTCGATTTATTTGTGAAGAGATTCCAGAAGTTCAGAAAATTCTCAAAACCCATCTCAATTAGCAAAGCTCAAGGATCTACAAGCAGAGCTCCTCCAAAGTTCACAAGGAGCAGTGATTCAAAAAGAAAAGAAGATCTTGTTTGTTTTAATTGCAGGAAACCAGGACATTTTGCATCAAGCTGCCTAATTCCCAAGTTCGAGTACATGCAGAAAAAGAGAAGCCAC
The DNA here is from genome assembly GCA_026119855.1 of Campanula takesimana. Lineage (NCBI taxonomy): Eukaryota > Viridiplantae > Streptophyta > Magnoliopsida > Asterales > Campanulaceae > Campanula > Campanula takesimana. The sequence continues at coordinate 2,580,063 of JAOWBW010000010.1, forward strand.
ACTCCTAAATTCAATCGTCACAAAGGAATGGTTGCTGAGGAAGAATCTCCATCAAATGATCGTAACACGTGGATTGAAACAGACTCGGAAGAGAGCGATGAAGATTCAGACGATGGACTCGTGTGTTTGGTGGCAAAAGATGACGATGATTCTGATTCTGATGATGACTTCTCAAAAGATGTTCCTGATATAAAAATCTTGAACAAACCCATTAGAAAATCTGCAGATCATCAAGAAGTGAAGAAGAAGAAAGGACCAACCATCAGCGAGCTTGTTGAACAAGGATGTCTCACTCCGGCTCAAAAGTGATGGTGGGTTTTTATTCTCTAGATGTGATCTGAGTGCAAGAAGCAAACTTAGAAAGAGTGATTATATCAGACCCCAAGTTACACCAATTTCTAAAATCAATCATGATGAGGACATTGTAAAGAAAGAAAAGTTATTCAAATAGGCTGAAAAGGTAATCAGTCGATTTAGTGATATGAAGGAAGCTTTAGCACTATCATGTGATGAAATTTCCCAGCTTAAGACCGAGAAATCTCTATTAAAATCTGAACTCAACCTCCTTAAGGAGCAGATAAAGAGTATGACTCATCTTACTGTTAAAAACACTTATCTAACAGAACAGAACTCACTACTTAAAGTTCAAAATGATGAATTGGTTACTCAAATTACTGATCTTAAAAAGATTACAAATGAGTGGTCCAATTCTCGTGTCACTATGGACGGTATCTTTGAGTCCCAAAAAGCTAATGGTGATAAAAGTGGCTTGGGATTCACATCAACTAGTGACCACTTTAAGTGTGATATCTGTGCTGAAAGAGACAGTGAATTTACACCTCAACCAACTTGTGAAATTCCCAAGGAAAAACATTCTAAATCAATGGGTAAAGGACAGGAACACGTCAAGATACAAACATTCCATTATGTCTACCAAACGAAACAATTTGGGAAAGCTAAAGGGAAGGAAGTAGCTACAGATGAATCATCCTCTAGCAAAATCATTTTTGAAACAAGGCGCGCTCCTTCTACGAGTGAACATTATGCACCTAGGAGCCACGCGCCTCACCGCCGTGCGCCTTCTAGCCCTATGCGCCCTCCTAGAAAAAGCGCTCCAAAATTTCAAAAGAAAGATTTTGTTAAGGCTAGTTCATCTGACCCAAAGAAGAATGCTATCCCAAAGAAAAGTAAGGAGTTTGTGAAAACTCACATGATTGGTGGCTTTCATCATTGTTCCATTTGTGATTGTTCTGGACATAAGGCCGTGGAATGCCTTTTGCGATTCACTCCCAATGCCAAAGGACGTAAAAATCCTAAGGTCAAGCAAGAGTGGGTTGTCAAGAGTTGCTAACTCTAGGACCCAAAAAGGAATAAAGGGGAGACCTGCTTTAATGTCTATATTTCAGGTTCTTTGCTTCATGGTTGGATGTTCAAAAGCTAGAACGTATGAATGGATTATTGACAGTGGGTGTTCACGACACATGACTGGAGATGAATCTTTACTTGAAGATGTCCATGAAGAAAGAGGTCCCTCAGTAACTTTTGGTGATAATAACAAAGGATAGGTTGTAGCATATGGAAAGCTCAAGAAGGACAAAGTGTGCATTGAAAGAGTCTCTCTCGTTGAAGGACTCATGCACAATCTATTATCCATATCTCAATTCTGCGACAAAGGATTAGAATGCCATTTTACTTCAAAGAAATATCTTATCAAGGATGGAAAATATGGAGCTACATTACTCACGGGATATCGTAAGACAAATATTTATATTATTGATTTCCAAAATATGAACTCTAGTACTAATCTTTGTTTTGTAGCTAAAAGTGTGAACGAAAATAGGTGGCTGTGGCACAAGCGCTTAAGTCACTTGAACTTCAAGTATCTATCTAAACTTGTAGACACCCCGCCTTGGACCTCTCACCCCGATTGCATACATAGTATTTTTACTTTACTTGTTTTAATTAATTTCTGTTAGTTCGGTTAAGTTCTTAACTGATTCCATCAGTTTTGGACTAAACTGCACAACAGAGTTAACTTTCTAGTCCATTCTGTCAAAATCGCCATTTTGAAGTCGCGCGTCTCCGCCCTTTGGGGACAGAAGCGCGCGCCTCCCGCCAACTATACGGGATTCGCGCGCGTCTGGGCGTGTCAGTTACAGATTCTGTCCAAGAATCTCTCCCTTGCTCATTTTATATGATTTTGCCCGGGAAACTGATCTTGGTGACTCCGTCTTGGCACCATAAACATCCCCTTTCAACTATAAAAACCCCTCCAATCCACCATTGGAAGGGGACCTCTTTTCCATCTCTTTTGGATCTCTTTTACCTCTCTTGGACCTTCTTTTTTGACTTGAATTTTCTCTACACATACACTATACACAAATTCTCTCAACAAGATTTCTCTACAAAACACTACACAAAGTGTTGCACAACATTTTCTCTACAACAACACCATCTTCAAGTCAAGGTTTAAAGTCCTTCTTCTTAAGGTACAACTTCCCTTTTTCTTCTTCTTATTTTATTCATGTCTAGTCAATGTATGCAATCTCCATAAAAAGGGATACAACCAAAAGGCCACTTCACTATTGAAGTTTGGTCAAGGTTACATCCCAACATTTTAATTCCATTTTAATTTACATTCTCATTTCTTAATGTAATTACCTAGCGATAATTCGACATGTAATCTTTAGTATAAATCAATAAATAAGCAATTCTCCTTTATTTTTCCTCTATAAATTTCCCCTTTCTTTTCATTATAATTGTTAGCACATTTCTCTTATCATTAAATTGAAGGACATTTAGCATTAGAACACCGAAAGTAGCAAGACCCGCGTAAGCGGGGTGGAGTGGGTGTTTAAGTACTTCCCACTCCGTCACCTAACCCCCGAACCCTTCTCTTCCCGAATCTCTGGTTTTCGTACATAAAAAATGGCTTTTCTTAGGTTTTCTCGCGTTCCTCTAAAACGTGGGTGGCGACTCTTAAAATCAAGTAGACATCCTAGGTTAATTCACCGCTCTAGCCAAGCCGTGGTTCCCCGGGGTATCTACAGTGGCGACTCTACGGGGAGAATAGAGGGTTAAACTTGCGTTTTCATCTTTTGGTGTTCTTTTATTCTGTTTTCTGGGCATTCTGGTAAAAAGGGTAGGAAGCGCGCGCCTTCGGCCGTCTTGGCCTAACGCGTGCGCGTCCGACCCTTTGAACCAGAATCGCCCGCCTCCCATCTCGTCCTTCAAATTCCATGTTTCTGGGCTAACAATCTCTGCAGGGGAAAAGTTCTATAATTTAGGGTCAAGGCAATCCCTTGAACCCACTGATTTGCAGGTACTGCCCAGAAGCGGGCGCCTCTGCCCTCTAGTGCCTAAGTCGCGCGCCTCCCATCCTCAAAGCCCAAAGCGCGCGCGTCTAGGAAATTTTCCAGAACAGAAACAGTGAACAGAATGAACAGTCTTGACAATGTGTGGGCACCAGGCCTGCACATAATTGTTTTTTATTTTCTGTTTCATTTTTATCGGTCACACGGGTGATTCGAAAGTTGTAAATATGTGCTTATTTGTTTTTTCTTTCTTTGAAAAAGAAAATATTTTGTCACTTGTTAGACCTCACACTACGCGCACAATTCTTATCAACTGCTCACTATCGAGTCGCACAAGTCCAACCCCAAACCCGTCGAGGCCCGTCCTAGGAAGTTTCAAGCTCCACTCGACCTTGACTCTTCCGAAGCGGTAAACCTCAACCCGTGGCGTAGTTCATGACTACATGCCGGGGGTGACCTTTAAGCCTCATATTTAAGCCGAGCACAAACCACACAATTCTAGTTAGGGTCTAACACTCCGTGACTCAAGTCGGTTTCTATGTGCCGAGATTTCCCTAAACTAATGTCTTCAAATCATACATGCCACTCGTTGTTTTGGACGAAATAAAACTCCGTCCCCAAGTGGTTATCATGGACGAAAATAAAATCTGTCCCCGCATGTATGCTTTACTACATTAATTTAGTTTAATCCCGACACATGTAGGATTCACAAGCGTGGTGGAATCCGATGAGTATATGGGACCACGAGAAGGTCTATATACTAGTGTGACGATTCCACTATTTTTCTAGAAACCCCAAAAAGGACTAGGTCCTTCCGACTTTTGTAAATAAATAATAAAAAAAAAGAGTCATTTTTCTTGTGTGGTTGAGTCTTTTTCCTTTGTTTGTGGGTTAATTATTTTACTCAAAATATGTTTGTGGGGCCAACCTAAGATCGACCGTGTTCTCTCAATAGGTCCAATGGCTTCCAACAGCAACAACAACAAGGGTGAGAATACTTCCGTGTCCAACGAAAGGCTCTTCAACATAATAAGAGCCATGGGGGAATAAATGGATAGACTTGTCGAGGATGCCCGCCGCAAGGATGATTTGTGGCAAGACCATCTTGATCTCGAGAGGAAAATTCACAAGGAAGAAGTGTCTGAACTTAAGGCTCGTTTACAAGAGCTCACCGACAGCAAGGCAAAGGTCCACGGTAAAGCACGCCCAAGTGGCTCACCCCTCAAAAGTCACAAAGGTGCCACCAACGACCGTGTCTATACCCCTCTCAATGGCATGACCATCACCGAAGCCTACGAAGCTCTCAAAACCAAGGGACAAGTTTCTCCTCTCCAAGGGTACAAGCAACCACAACCATTACGTCGCAACCATGCCCACCACAAGTGGTGTGACTATCACCAATGCAGCGGTCATCTCACCGAGGATTGCTTCTCCATCCGCAACATCATCCAAGACTTGATTGACAATGGTGAGTTTACCATGGTTGAAGAACAACAGTTAGAGAGTGAGAACATGCAAGAACTCATCAAGGAAGGGGCTCAGATTTGAAATAGGGTCTCAACAAGAGATCATGCCGCAAGGAAGACTACGACGACAATGGGGGCTACAACAGCAATCTCCGTTTCTCTTTCTCTACCTAGAAATAGGATATATAAAAAAAAAAGAGTCAAAAGTCCTCTTAAGTGTGCATTAATGTTTTCTCTCGTCCCATGTTAAATTTGGATTCAATCATTAAATAAAAGTCGTTCTTGTCCTCATACACTCTTCCAAGTTGTTCAATTAATTCTTGGCAAAATGATGAAAAAATGTCTAAACAAGTTTCGGAATGAAGGCCATCGCTTGAACGCCTAGGGGCTAAACATCGACGACGGCATCAACAACGAAGACATCAACAACGATGAAATCAAGACAAAGAAAGGTGGAGCAACAATCATGAAGCAAAATTTTCAAAAAGGGGATAAAAATAAAAATAAAATAATAATAATAAAAAAAAAGAATCCCCCTCAATCAAAGAAATACAAGATCAACATCATTCCACCGATGAAGGACGAAGCAACAACCATCACTACGAATGGAGAATCCACAAGAACTACGGTGACCTGAGCCTCTACACTGGAGGAACGTAGGCAACCTGCGGGTCCGGTCTCATGCAAGAAAGAAGATATGTTTAGCCCTAGCGCGTTACGGTGATTGGCCTTTATCTCGAACTTGTCAAGACATCTTTGTACGATTCATTTGCCAATGAATTAATCACCTCAAGATTGAACAACTTTCCTAGATTTGGAATCACTTTCCGTTCCTTGTCGAGTCCAGGGCTTCTATTCTTTCCGCATACTCCCAATTTCTTGCAATCAAATTGGGGCTTTCTTTCTCTTCTCTCTTAATGACTTACTCGCCTTCGTGAGTCATTCAAAAAATATACATACATGAAGTCAATACTAGGGACACTTCCCTAGTCGAGGCAATGTCACTCATCTTTAGTGACAAGAGGTCTCCATCGCAAAATCACATGTCTTATCTCCTTAGCTAGAGTCAATGCACACTTCCTCATCAATTGAGTCAAAAAAAAAATGAAGACGCAAAAGAGATACCCGCTAGATTGAAAACCCGAAAGGGCGGTCTAGGCAAAAAACAGGGTACGTCATGAAAAAAATGAGAGAGTGAGAGAGAGAGAAGGGAAAGAGAAATAGAGATCTCCGGCCTCTAAGGAAGACAACTGCACAAGCTCTACATTGGATCTCCTCAACAAATCAGTTCCCCACCAAGTCAACTTTGGGATTGCAAAAGGCTCGACAAGATATGGCACCATCAAAGGTTGTCTTGGGTTATCGGCATCATTCTCCAGCAGTGTGCATTTTTGGGTTCATGAAAAGAAGGCCCGTGGTAACCAAGACCCATCCGAGAACGAGCCCATCATAAAAGGGCACGAGGTTGCACAAATAATCCCTAGCTAGTCAATTGGCTTGGGCAGCAAATAGCAACAACATGTGTCTCAGTTTTCAAAGCTTCTTCAAGTATGTGCTTCTAAAGTACGCCGAAAGGCTCCCGAGAAATGGAGTAGCTCTTGCCATGTCCTCTCATGTTTGTTCCCTCGCACGAGGATGAGTCACTCTTGCTTTGCTCAACAAATGATGACGCCCTAGGGGCTATGTGACTCAAGAACAAGGGCTTTCTTTTGCCTCATTTGACAATCAATAAGCCCTAGGGGCTATGCTTGAGAAAGATGTGTGAGACTATCCACAAAGTCTCTCAAAAGGGATATCAAAAAGCCCTCTTGTCATGTGTGCCCGTGCTCGTTCCCCCAATCAAGGATGGACCTTTCTCACAATCAATGATGGCACTCTAGGGGCTGCGGTCAAGTCTTAAAGGCTCCCTCGGCAAGAAGCAATTCACTTCAATGTCCCCAGCAACATTTGAAGCTTCATACCGAAAGGTCTCAAGGGGCTTCGCAATCTACAAATCTTTTGGGCCACGGCTTTACAGTAATTCAAGCAAAGGGCAATATTGGGGCTTCGCAATAAACAAGCTTTTGGGCAGTGGTACCCGAGCAATGCAATTTGGGAGTAGTCTTATGGCTCCATGAAAGGGATCAAGCTTCAATGGTCCCTCAACACTTCCAGTCAAAAGGCCTCTTGGTTTTAAATGAAGGCTCCGATGATATGAATGAATTTGATGATTCTTGTTAGAACTCACAGCGAGATTCTGAAGGAAGTCTTAGAGAAAAGGAAAAAGATTCAATATGCTAGACTCACCCGGCTGAGTTATAGCGGGCAATGCCAATATGTTAACTCTATAAGCAGAGTTACGGCCAATCCCAATGTTTCTGCAATACAGCACCCCCTTCTCCAAGATCAAAAGCACAGGCTGCATCCGAAGATCCGCCGTCGGTTCAACTCAAGAAGACTCGAGCAAACATACCGTTCGAGACTTTATCACGCTAAGACCTTATCATCTGCAACAACATCACCATCTCCCACGAGACGTCTGCCGAAGACCGTACTATGGACCTTCCGCCATTTGGGTATCAACTACAAAAAGGGCCATCCATCTCCAAGCAAGAGAAAGAAGGAGATCGCCTTCAAAAGTCCTACCCGATGTGGCATCCGCTCCCAACATAATGCTAAGCCGATTCCAAGAAAATTTGAGGCTTCACACCGAAAGGTCTCCACATCCCGCCATCTACAAACTTGATAAGCCCATGACATTTGGGTCTTAGAAATCTCTTAAAGCTTGGTATCAATGATCTTCTCTTGGAGCCTGCCCACGTCGACAGCAAAAGGCGATTTATTTGAAAAGGTCAAGAGTCGATTCATCTTGGGGCTATGCAAGTCTCTCATAGTTTGGCATCAAAGGCATTCTAGGAGCTTTACAATCAGCAACCCCTTATCTCGGCATCGAATGTCTTTTGGAGCCCCATAACTGACACATCCTTGGGGCTAGAAATCACTTTTCGTTGGACACAACGGCAACAACGACAGAATTCAAGCAAGGCAATCCGGACTTCGATTGAACATGACTTGATCTTGGGTTGGCTTTACAAACACACAATGGTTAAAATGGTTCACCCACGAACTAAAAAAAATCTTTTTCTCACGTGTGTGCATATTCTTTTCTTTCTAATTAAAAAAAATAAATAAAAAATAAAAATAAATAAAAATTTTATTTTCTTTTTTCTTTTCTTGCGCAAAATTATGTGTTTCCCTTTTGCATTGCTCCTAGCTTCTCCTCCAGCATTCTCCAGCATCCTTGAACTACGCTGGTCTGATTCCTTTCAAGGGATACGTAGGCAGCCTTTTGGCACGACCAACCCACTATCCAGAATACCATCTCGCCGACACTCCTTCAAAGGCAAGAACAATTCATCACCATCAACATCATCATTCTCCATCCAAAGCATGGACATTCTTCAGCAAATGCATCAACATCCTTCATCAATCCATCCCCAATCAAGAGGCAATGGTAAGTGAAGGTATGAACATCATTCATCTCAATCAATCTCCGCTTTCAAAAATCACTTCACACACAGAATCACTTTACTTCTCTCTCATGCAAAACTGCTTTCAAATCACATTGCACCACGAGCACAATTTCTCTCTTCATTTCACACTTTATGCATCTTCTTGCACAAACACATATACCTGCCAAGCACACACATAACAGGTACCACCACGAAGTCAACAGCATCCGCTACTCAAGGCACTTCATCCCCAGCAGAAAATGGTCCACAGTCAACCATGCCCGCATCCCCACGATAAAGTCAACAGCAACTGCAGCTCTAGACATCAATTTGGTCCACAGTGATCCCGCAATTAGCAAACGGATCCCGCCATCAGCAAACGGATCCCGCCTCAGCAAACGGATCCCGCTTCAGCAAACGGATCTCGCTTCAGCAAACGGATCCTGCTTCAGCAAATGGATCCCGCCTTCAGCAAACAGATCCCGCTTCAGCAAACGGATCCCGCTTCAGCAAACGGATCCCGCTTCAGCAAACGGATCCCGCTTCAGCAAATGGATCCCGCATCAGCAAACGGATCCCACATTCAGCAAACGGATCCCGCTTCAGCAAATGGATCCCGCTTCAGCAAACGGATCCCGCAATCAGCAAACGGATCCCACATTGAGCAAACGGATCCCGCCTCAGCAAACGGATCCCGCATTCAGCAAACGAATTCCGCCTCAGCAAACGGATCCCGCTTCAGCAAACGGATCCCGCTTCAGCAAACAGATCCCGCTTCAGCAAGACGGATCCCGCCATATCTTTTCTATATCAATAAAGCCGCTCACACAGGGAGCGCACCCCCATCTTTCACAATTTCAAAATTCCCCTCTTTTTTTAAATTGCGGCCGTGGTGGGCCGCCTCAAGCCACCACACCTTTTTTAAATTTTGTGGCCGTGGTGGACCGCCTCAAGACACCACACCTTTTTAAATTTTTGTAGCCGTGGTGGGCCGCCTCAAGCCACCACACCTTTTTAAAATTTTGTGGCCGTGGTGGGCCGTCTCAAGCCACCACACCTTTTTAAAAATTTTGTGGTCGTGGTGTTCGCCTCAAGCCACCACACCTTTTTAAAATTTTGTGGCCGTGGTGGGCCGCCTCAAGCCACCACACCTTTTTAAAAAAAAATTGTGGCCGTGGTGGGCCGCCTCAAGCCACCACACCTTTTTAAAATTTTGTGGCCGTGGTGGGCCGCCTCAAGCCACCACACCTTTTTAAAAATTTTGTGGCCGTGGTGGGCCGCCTCAAGCCACCACACCTTTTTAAAATTTTGTGGCCGTGGTGGGCCGCCTCAAGCCACCACACCCTTTCCATCCGCGAAAGCCGCTCACACAGGGAGCGCACTCCTATCCTTTGTAATTTCAAATTCCTGCTTTATCGAGTCTTTGTTTTCTCTTGTCGATGTCCTCGGCGGTTGTCTTTCTTTCGTCGACGCGTTTTGCTTCGCAATCCACGTCACCGAAGGGCTCTGTAGACACCCCGCCTTGGACCTCTCACCCCGATTGCATACATAGTATTTTTACTTTACTTGTTTTTGTTAATTTCTGTTAGTTCGGTTAAGTTCTTAACTGAGTCCGTCAGTTTTGGACTAAACTGCACAACAGAGTTAACTTTCTAGTCCATTATGTCAAAATCGCCATTTCGAAGTCGCGCGCCTCCGCCCTTTGGGGCCAGAAGCGCGCGCCTCCCGCCGACTATACGGGATGCGCGCGCGTCTGGGCGTGTCAGTTACAGATTCTGTCCAAGAATCTCTCCCTTGCTCATTTTATATGATTTTGCCCGGGAAACTGATCTTGGTGACTCCGTCTTGGCACCAAAAACATCCTCTTTCAACTATAAAAACCCCTCCAATCCACAATTGGAAGGGGACCTCTTTTCCATCTCTTTTAGGACCTCTTTTCCATCTCTTTTGGACCTCTTTTCCATCTCTTTTGGATCTCTTTTACCTCTCTTGGACCTTCTTTTTTGACTTGAATTTTCTCTACACATACATTATACACAAATTCTCTCAACAAGATTTCTCTACAAAACACTACACAAAGTGTTACACAACATTTTCTCTACAACAACACCATCTTCAAGTCAAGGTTTAAAGTCCTTCTTCTTAAGGTACAACTTCCCTTTTTCTTCTTCTTATTTTATTCATGTCTAGTCAATGTATGCAATCTCCATAAAAAGGGATACAACCAAAAGGCCACTTCACTATTGAAGTTTGGTCAAGGTTACATCCCAACATTTTAATTCCATTTTAATTTACATTCTCATTTCTTAATGTAATTACCTAGCGATAATTCGACATGTAATCTTTAGTATAAATCAATAAATAAGCAATTCTCCTTTATTTTTCCTCTATAAATTTCCCCTTTCTTTTCATTATAATTGTTAGCACATTTCTCTTATCATTAAATTGAAGGACATTTAGCATTAGGACACCGAAAGTAGCAAGACCCGCGTAAGCGGGGCGGAGTGGGTGTTTAAGTACTTCCCACTCCGTCACCTAACCCCCGAACCCTTCTCTTCCCGAATCTCTGGTTTTCGTACATAAAAAATTGGCTTTTCTTAGGTTTTCTCGCGTTCCTCTAAAACGTGGGTGGCGACTCTTAAAATCAAGTAGACATCCTAGGTTAATTCACCGCTCTAGCCAAGCCGTGGTTCCCCGGGGTATCTACAAAACTCAACAGGAATAATCTTGTTAAAGGACTTCCCAAGGTTGCTAATCATCATGACAAGAAGTGCGCCGTGTGTCAACTTGGAAAACAACCAAAGCAGTCTTTCTCCAGCAAGACAAATCCCTCAACTACTAGATGTTTGCAACTGCTGCACATTGATCTATTTGGACCAGTTACTACTGCAAGTATTAGAGGAAACAAATATACTCTAGTTGTGGTGGATGATTACTCAAGATATACATGGGTGGAAATGATGATTATAAAGGACAATTGTTATGACATTCTAACCACCTTATTCAGAATGCTCCAAACCCAAAAACAAGATGACATCGTTAGTGTTCGATCCGACAATGGAACATAATTCAAGAACAACGGCGTTGCTCGCTACTGCGATGATCCTGGGATAGATCACAACTTCTCAACAGCTGGAGTTCCTCAACAAAATGGCATTGTGGAAAGAAAGAATAGGACGTTAATTGAAGCGGGAAAGACGATGATAGCTGAAGCCAAATTGCCTAAGTACTTTTAGGAAGAAGCTGTCAACACTGCATGTTTTACTCAGAATCGTTCCCTCATCAACAAACTTCACAACAAGACTCCGTATGAACTTTGGCTTGGTAGAACTCCCAGCATTGCATTCTTCAAGATCTTTGGTTGAAAATGTTATATCCTCTACAACGGAAACAAACATAGAGGTAAATTCGATGCCAAAGCCGACAAAGATATTTTTGTTGGGTATGCCAAACATTCTAAAGCTTTTCGCGTTTTTAATAGATCTACATTAGTGATAATTGAATCTGTACATGTTACATTTGATGAACATTCTCTCCTTGAGCCACATTTGGCTCCAAATGTTGCTGATGATTCTGTTGAGTTTATTGAGTCAGGTGCTCCCATTCCAGTTGCGCCTACACATGATCAGAATGCATCAACTCAAGGAAATCCATATACATCAATTGCACCAAATTTTGATAATAGCGCACCGAGTGAAGATTCAGTTTCTCCGTACAGTGCGCCTGATGCCTTCACTCACGCGCCTAATTCTAATGTTGCACCTGGTGTCACTCCCTCTTTCAATTCTAAACCAGTTCAACCCCCTAAGTTTGATGATTCTGAAGCTGGTGAAGATGTTCCAATTGAAGACCTTCAAGTTACTACAACCCAACCTAACTTGCCTCCTGAAATTCGTGAAGTTAGAGGTCACCCAATCAATAATATCATTGGTGATATACATGTTGGGGTTCGCACAAGGAAAGCTATAAACTTTGATGCTTACACTGCATTTATCTCTCAAATTGAACCGAAGAAGGCAGATGAAGCACTCCAAGATCCAAATTGGGTTGTTGCAATACAAGAAGAACTCAATCAATTTGAAGGATGTAAGGTTTGGACTCTTGTTCCAAGACCTCATGATCAAGGAGTGATTGGTACGAAATGGGTTCAGAAACAAGATGGACGAGAATGGAACCATCACAAGAAACAAAGCAAGATTGGTTGCACAAGGCTATAGGTAAGAAGAAGGAATTGATTACGATGAAACTTTCGCGCCCGTAGCAAGACTTGAAGCTATCAGAATCTTTCTAGCTTACGCCGCTCACAAGAACTTCAAGTTATATCAAATGGATGTAAAGAGCACGTTTCTAAATGGTGAACTCCAAGAACAAGTCTACGTCGCTCAACCACCTGGGTTTGAAGATTCAAAATTTCCAAATCATGTTTACAAACTCCAGAAAGCATTGCATGGGCTCAAGCAAGCGCCAAGAGCATGGTATGATACACTATCCAAGTTTCTCATTGAGAAAGGCTTCACTCACAGTAAAATCGATGCAACTCTTTTCATTACCAAACATAATGGTTATAAATTACTTGTTCAAATTTACGTTGATGATATCATATTTGGTTCTACTAATGAATTGTTGTGTAAGCGCTTTGAGAAACTAATGAAGAGCAAGTTTGAAATGAGCATGATGGGAGAACTTACATTCTTCCTCGGGCTTCAAATCAAGCAAATGAATGAAGGCATATTTATCAACCAAGCCAAGTACACAAGGGATCTAATAAAAAAGTTTGGACTTGAAAATGCAAAAGCATACGACACTCTAATGGCTACTGGCAACAAACTCGACAAAGATGTTAAAAGGTAAAAAGGTTGATCAAACACTCTAACGAGGTATGATTGGCTCACTCATTTGTCTTTCTGCTAGTAGGCTTGATATAATGTTTAGTGTTTGTGTTTGCGCTCGTTATCAATATGAACCTAGAGAAGCGCACTTGATTGCTGTGAAACGTATTATACAATATATCTCCGGCACTTTTAACCTTAGACTTTGGTACACCAAAGATTCAAATTTTAAACTTGTAGGTTATTCGGATGCGTATTATGAAGCGTGCACAATTGACAGGAAGAGCACAAGTGGCACTTGTCATTTCCTCGTATATCGACTTGTGTCATGGGCGAGTAAGAAACAAACTTCAGTGTCTGTCTCAACTACGGAAGGAGAATATATCGCTGCTGGAAGTTGTTGTTGCCAGATTCTATGGATGAAGCAGTAATTGGTGGATTATGACATCATTGAAAAGAATTGTCCCATCTACTGCGACAATACATCAACAATTGCGGTTTCCAAAAATCCTGTGATGCACTCCAAGACAAAGCACATAGACATCAAGTATCACTTCCTAAAAGACCACGTGGAGAAAGGCATCATTCATTTGGAACACGTGGGAACCAACTTTCAAATCGCCGACATTCTTACAAAAGCATTAGATGCTAAAAGGTTCATCTTTTTGAGAGGTGAAATGGGTATGCTTGAACTTAACTAGTCCATATAGTTTTGTTACTACTAATGATTTGTTTTGTCTTGTTAAGTTATACATCAATTATTAGATCAATTTCAAGGTTTCAAGGAAACTTTATGCGCATGATATGCGTCTCACTCATAGAACGCCTAAACAGCTTATGCGCCTAAATCTTCTGCGCGCCTATGAGCTAACGTGCCTCATCATCCCACGCACGCATATCCCCCACACGCCTCACTAAGCGCATAAATCAAAGATACGACTCAATTACTACCCTTCATTTAATATTTCAAATGATTGACCGTATTCAATTTTTCACAAGTACCAGGATCCAGCTAATTTCAAACCAGGTGAAACTTTCAACGTCGGTGAATTATCTGATGAGCCTATGGGCATTGATGTTATGGACTATATTCGTACTTCTGGTCTTCTGCCTCTTTATACAATGGATCAACCCTACTATGCGCCTATGCTAGTAGATGAGTTCTTTTCCACCGCTGAAATCCTTGAGATTCCTATAAAAACAGAAGGGCATACTAGATACAGAATTCATGCTATTATTCACGATGTTGAAGTGACAGTCTCTTACACATCAATCCGGAATGTCCTTGAATTTCCCACAACCAGACCTCAAAGTGTGTCAGGGCGCTCTATGGTCTACGCGCCAGCAGCTCAGAATTTGATAGCGCAAACCTTCCTGCACATTCCTACCCTTCTGAACAATATCAAGTCCGTTGAGATAAGAGATGGTGGAGACCTCTTAACTCACATCACGCACCTAGTGGACTCCTCTATTGTCTTCAAGATAGGGAATGTGAACAGATTCACAGTGGAACAGTGGGAGTACACCGCAGCTATTATGGGAAAGTACAAGCTCAATTGGCCTCAAGTTATGCTCAAGACGTTGATGGAGCAAATAGATAAATACAACAAGAGCAAGAGTGAAGGAAAGACGAAATTCAAGACTCGCTGCAGAATCCTTACAAAGATATTCCTCACTGTTGGGTATGCTAATTTATAAACCACTCCTATTACCTAGATTTGATTGATCCCATGACCTAATTTTATCTTTTGTGGACTTTAGGATATATTGTAAGAAGTGTTAAACTTCATTTTTAGAATAGTCCATTTTGATAGTATAGGCTTTAGATTGATAGGCTTAAAATTTTCTAAGTCTGGAATGTGTGGTCAAGTCCTTGACCGTGAACTCACTTGACCGTGGTAGACCTCTTGACCGTGGTAGACCACTCAACCGTGAATCCTTCGACCGCAAGGAAAGAAGATGCCCAAGTGTGTTCAAACTTAACCATGGTCAAACTATGGTTAGTTTAGAACGTTGCAGAACTTGGATCCCAAGTAATTCAAATTTGAATTCATCTAAGTGGGACCACCTCTTATCTGCAAAAAGGGACAAACTCAGAATGAGCTCCAATCAGAATTCAACAGCTCATTGTCCTTCAACTTGGAGCCCAAGTAATCCCAACAACTATTTTCTCATTCAAGGCTATAAATAGCCCTTAAGTTCTTCCTTGAACATTGCTGAGATTCAAAGAGAGAAATTGCTGTTGAAATACTTGGTGATTGAAGATCATAACTCAAGATTTCCAGAATCCTTTGAATCTTCAAGAACTCACCTTCAAACCTTCAAAGCACTCCAGCAACAAACAAGTCATCTCAAGCCTTGTAACACAAGATTCATTAGGCTCTACAATCACTTAGATTTTAAAGAGCTTCTGATTCTTACACACACACTCACTCCAATTGATCAATCACATAGATTGAATCAAAAGGGATACACTGGTCTAAGTCTAGGATTTATTCTTCATAGAAAGTAGGTGTTGATTCAAAGCTTCATCTCTGTAATCTGTACACTCAAGAATCAATATATTCCTCCATTCAAAATCCAAGACTGACCATCTTGGTAAAGGACGTAGATCTTTTAACAGATTGAACCTTTCCAAATACTTGTCATTTACTTACTGCACTTTAATTTCTGCAAATTTACTTTCAAGTATTGTTCATCTTGTTCTTTATTGTTCATATTAATCTTGTTTGTCGTTTAGTGTTTGATCTTACAGATATTCAAACGTATTGTGAATTGTGTTTGTTTGTTCAACTTATTGCCTAAGTTAAAATCTGACTAACTTATCATTTGCCAAAACTTCTAAGACAACTTTCAAACTCAACCATATCTTGACCGCAAATCTCTTGACCGCATAACTCTGACCGCATCTCACTCGACCGGAAACTCTTGACCGTGAGTGAGCTTCTACACTTAGAGATTGTAAAAAACAACCTTACCTCATTTCCATCAAAAACTTTCGTTGTGCATATTACACCTTGACCGTGTGGTTTTTACTTGACCGCAAATTCAAGATTGTAAGCACTTGGTTGAATTTTGAAAAAGGGTTGAAATTTTAAATAGGCTATTCACTCCCCCTCTAGCCTCTTTTCATACCCTTGTTGTGTCTTTGGGACCAACACTCACATATCCAGTTCTTGCGAGCTTCCTTGAAGAGAACGCAGATCACAACTTAGATGAAGTACCAGTGTTTGGTAAGGACAACTTAGTATTGAAAAGGCACAGAAAGCGCATTGCAAATCGCGCGCCTAGGTTTAAAGGCGATCAGTTGGTTGATGAATCCACTGAGTCAGATGAGGCAGATGATGAAGGCGCAACAGATGGCGCAAATACTGAGATTGCACCTGGCGCTGAAACTGGCGCACAACCTCGCGCAGTTCCAGGCGCAGGTAAGGATCGAGGTAAGGGAATTGCTGATGAGGCAGGTTTAAGTGAAGTAGGAAAAGATGAACGACGAAGAGTTGAGCGTGGTCATGCGCCCCGTGATCTCTCTGGCGGAACAGTTGCATTTATTTAGCGTGGTGACAGACCACCGAAGTGTCCCAAAACGGATAAGGATTTAAAGCGTGCACAGGAAGCTAGCTTGGCTGAAGCGCAGAAAAAGAGAGATGAAGAATACCAGATAAAGCAAGCAGCTGAATTGGCTAAGGTTGAACGGCGGAGAGGCGCCGGGTCTAGTGCTGATGTTCCAAATGCGCCTGCACCTTCTGCGCCTATCCCATCTACTTGTGCGCCTCCATCAAAATCAACAACAACAACTGCACCTGTAAAGAAGTCTACTCCAGTTCCACTCACCACTCACCAACAACAATTAAGAGAGAGACTCTCCACTGAAATTTTTGGATACCTAAGTTAGGAACCATTTCAGGGGGAGCCAAAACCGTTCAAGAGGCGCATGTCTACTCCTGCGCCCCCAGCTCCTGCGCCTCCTCTCACTATAGAAGACCCTACTTCTAGTGATGATTATCTTCCATCTCCCAGACGCACTTATGTTCCTTCACCAGTCAAGCGCCCTGATCCTTCTGCGCCTCAATCTAGTCATTCGCCTACTCCTCCCAATCCTGATATGACTATGGTTATCTCTCTGCTTCAACAACTTTAGCAGGGCCAAACGCGCATTGAATCTCAGTTTGAGCTTCATACTTCTATGCTCGCGAGTTAGGCAGATGAGATTGCTCCCATTAAGGGGGAGATAACGCGCATTGTACGCGACATCAGGGACAAACACTTTCTCACTCTTCAGCAATGGAAAGACGCCATTGATCAAATGAATGAATTATTTAAGGCCACCCTTGCTTCTCTACATGAAAGAATTGGCGCAGGTATCAAGTTGACAGACGGTCAATATTTCATCGACGCCATAAAACAAGTGGAGGCTAGTGTTGCTTCTGATATAAAGAAATTAATTGATTTAGTGACTGGAGATGGTGATAAATTGATGAGTGTTATGGAGAAACTCAAGGAAGTCAAGGATGATATAGAATCCTTGGGAACTATAACTTTTGGCACAACAACATCAAAGGCGCATATGTCTACTGCGCCTACTACCAGCGCAGAATCTGGCGCACCTGTGAACTTTCGCTCCTTGATTTCAAAGTTAGATGTTTTGAAGGAGTTGATCATAACTCATTTCAATGCTGCCCATTCCAGCGCAGACAGGCGCACTGAGTGAACCTCGGCTGATATTCTCTCCGCACAAGCTGCTGTTGAAGCAAACCTTCAAGTGTTAGTTGAAAACTTTTCTCAACAGCAGGCCATCACTCAACGCTCCATTGATGAGTATCAGTCTATCAATGATGGGAACTTGCGCTATATCAGAGATGGCGTTTCTGACACGTTCTCAAACGTTAACCGATCCTATCAACTTACAAAGCAAATTCAGCGCTCTGTGAGTAACATTGAAGAAGGATTGAAGGAAGACGACGCGCCTCACAACCCTTAGTTATTTCTTTGTTTGTAAGTTGTTAGAAACTTTTGATGTTAGAAATTTTAGTGCTGAAATGTTTTAGCACTTCTTTTGATTTTGTTCTGTTGAATACTTGTAATCATCAACTTCGGAAGGAGGAATACTCTTTTTCTTCCAACTTCGGAAGGGGGGCTTGGTATTAGAAAGTTTGAAGATATAGCTTTTGCCTTAGCAATGAAGCTATGGTGGAAGTTTCGAAGTGGATCCTCTCTTTGGACAGATTTTTTGGCAGCAAAATATTGCTTCGGGACTCATCCTATGGACGCTTCTAAACCATCTTATGCGTCACACATTTGGTGCAGAATGATCAAAGCTAAACCCATCGTTGAAGGTAAGATTGGGTGGAGAATTGGGCGAGGGGATATATCTATTCATGATCGTTGGTTGACTGACTCTATCTTGTTGCATGGTAATCATATTGAAGTCTCTTCTTTATTTCTTAATGGGCAGCCGAGAGTGGAGTATATTCATAATGAGTATGGATGCCATCTTTTAGATTATATTCGAGATAATAACATTGAGATTATGGACAGACCTGATGCGTTATTTTGGATGCCTAATGCCTCGGGCAGATTTTCCATATCTTCGGCCTGGAATGTATGTCGATCCAAAGGTCTCTCTCGGCCTATTTTTGAACACTGTTGGCATAAAAATATTCCTCTCAAAATCTCAATCTTCATGTGGCGTACTCTGAATAGAGGGATCCCTACAGATTGTGCCATCCAAAAGAGAGGTATTTCCCTTGTTTCTGCGTGTAATTGCTGTTCTACTCCATCTATTGAAGATCTAGAGCATCTTTTTGTGTATGGTGATGTCGCTAGGAAAGTCTGGGCCTATTTTTCTCACATCATAGGCCTGAAGTATTTTACCTACAATCTTCATTCTATTCTGGCCAGTTGGTGGTTTTGCAATACTAAAAAGGTTTCCCACGGTATTTCTTGGCTTCGTCGTGTTATACCTTGTTTTATTCTATGGGAAATATGGAAAGGGAGAAATAAATCGAGATTTGAGGGGTTGAAGATGTCTTCTTCTCGGATTACCTCTTTAGTTGTTGCTTCTGTTAAAGATGTGATCAAAGCTTTTGACATTCAGTTTTCGGGTTCTTGGGTCGATAATCTGGTCTTCGCTTTCTTTGGCATTTCGGGTACTCCTACTATCAGAAAGAAAATTAGGATGGTCTCTTGGAATCCTCCAATATTGGAGCACTTTAAGCTAAATGCAGATGGAGCTTCGAAAGGTAATCCAGGTATTATTACTGGAGGCGGTATTATTCGGGACTCAAATGGCAATATGGTCTTTGCTTTCTCCCACTTCTATGGCCATGGCACCAATATGGTGGCAGAGGCTAAGGCCGTTATGGATGGCTTAGCTTTTTCTTGGAGATTCGGTATTTCTTCTTTATGGTTAGAAATAGATTCGGAAGTTCTCCTCAAAATTATTGTTGAGGAATACCACATTCCTTGGACTATTTGGTATGACATTATGGAGATTAAACGCCTTTTGAACCTGATGACGGTCCGGATTACTCATGTGCTTCGCGAAGGTAATATGGTTGCTGATGGTCTTGCTAATGCTGCAGTGGTGTCTCGTACCAATTCTTTATACTATTTATTTGATGATCTGCCCTCGGATTGTAAGGGTGCCCTTGTGTTGGATCGCTCCTCTACTTCCCATATTCGGCTCAGATAATTTTCTTCTCTCTATGGCTAGATTTTGTTTTAGATTGTTTGCTAGTTTTAGTAATCACCCCTTCCTTTATTGTAGAGGACCTTACAACTTGTGTAAGGCTTCCCCCCATAGTCTCTATTTCCAGGTGGTTGAGGTTGTCATGTCCCCCACCTTGTTTGTAATTTTCTTTTTTAATCAATAAAATCTAGGGAGGTACCGTCCTCTTTTCGCAAAAAAAAAACAAAATCATCAACTCTTATATTTCAAGTATTAATAAGAACAATCCATCATCGTTTATCTCAAACCTTTTTCACTCAAACTCCTTGTTTGTAGAACAATGAATTTATTGTTTAAAATCATATGCATTATATTTGAACTGTTTCATACTTTCATGCATTGAGTTTAAACTTTGTTTTAACACATTTCAAACTAAAACTCATACATTTTGAATGTGTTAAACTATTATTTCTATCTTTCCAAGGTATTCCAAGCAAAAAGGAATGATGGCGGAAGAGGACTCTACCACAAAAGAGTTAGCTAACTGGATAGAGTCAGATTCTGATGAAAGCGATGAGGATTCTGAAGAAGGTCACATTTGTTTGGTCGTTCATTCTGATGATGAGGATGATAACGAAAATCGTTGCTCACCAAATGCAATACCTAAACGGATAAGCTATACGGCCGATAAACTTGCTGAAAAGGGATTCCTAACCCCAGTTCAAAAGAATGGCGATCTTCTATTTTCAAGATGTGATGTGAGTGCAGCAAAGAAGGCTCTACTAAGCTCCAAAGCGAAGGAAGTTCTGTTTACCACTCCTCAAGCCAAGTTTGACATTTCCCCCGATGAACAAAAAAAGATGTTTGCAAAAGCTGAACAGGTAATTAGTAAGTTTTCTGGTATGAAGGAAGCTTTAGCACTTTCAACTGAAGAAATTTCCCAGCTTAAGACGGAGAAAGCTCTATTAAGATCTGAACTCACCCTCCTTATGAAGCAGATCAAGAGCATGACTCCTCTTACTGATCGAAACCGTTTCTTAGAAGAACAAAATGTTATATTTAAAGTTAAAAACGATGAATTGGTTGCTAAGATAAATGATCTCAAAAGGATTACTAATGAGTGGACCAATTCGCGTGTCACTTTGGAACAAATCTTAGAATCCCAAAAGCTTAGTGGTGATAAGGAAGGCTTGGGATTTCAAACTAGTGACAACTTTAAATGTGCATCTTATTGTGAAAGAGATGAGAAATTTACCAAGCAAACTTTGGAAGGGTCAAAGGCTAAACATCATGTTTCAAAGGGTCAAGGACAAGAACTAAAGAAAAAACTAGAGTTCAATTATGTCTACCCTAAGTACCAAACTGTCAAGGCTTCAAAGTTGAAAGAAAAAGTCTTGGAAGATCCTACCTCAGAGGAAGACTCTGGTAAAGTACCTGGACACGACCGTGTCTCTTCCTCTAGTCACGGTTGAATAGCCTTCCGGGGCATGACGACCGCAAAAAGAGGACATCGGTCAAGTTCAAGAAATTGAACTTTGTTCAGGAGAGATCTTCCATACCAGTTAACCATGTTGTGCTCAAGACCTCAACGAAGTTTGTTAACCCTCAGTTGGGTGGCTTTCACCATTGTTCCGTGTGTGATGATTATGGTCACAAGGCTGCTGAATGTCTTTTAAGATTCACACCAAATCCCAGAAGGCTTAAACCCCCTTCTGTGAGGCAAGTGTGGGTTGTTAAAAGTTGCTAACCCTTTGGACCCAAAAGAATAAAAGGGGACCTTGTTCTTAAATGTTTATTCTATAGGTTCTCTGCTTAATGGCTGGACACTCCAAGGAAAAATCAAGCCTATGGTGTCTCGATAGTGGTTGTTCAAGACACATGACCGGAGATATCAACTTATTGGAAGATGTCCGTAAAGAGAAAGGTCCATCAGTAACCTTCGGAGATAATAACAAAGGAAAGACTGTAGGATATGGAGTCATCCAAAAAGGAAAAATCACCATCCAAGAAGTCTCTCTAGTTATTGGTCTACAACACAATTTACTCTCAATAACTCAGTTCTGCGATAAAGGATTGCAATGCCACTTCACCTTAAATTTCTGTCTCATCAAAGATGGCATATCCGGCATCACCTTGCTTAAAGGGATTCGTAAGAAAAATGTTTATATTGTTGATTTTACTTCATCTTGCATTTCTTCTAATCTCTATTTTGTAGCAAAGAATGTTAGCGAAAATAGTTGGATGTGGCACAAGAGACTAAGTCACTTAAACTTCAAGTATCTCTCCAAGATCGGTAGAGAAAATCTAGTTCGTGGTCTACCCAAAGTAGCTGATCACCACGATGAGAAGTGCACAGCATGTCAACTAGGCAAACAACCAAAATCATCTTTCTCCAGCAAGACGACACCTTCAACTTTAAGATGTTTGCAGCTACTACATATGGATCTGTTTGGAAAAGTTACTACCGCAATTATTGGAGGCAATAGATATACATTAGTTGTGGTAGATGACTACTCAAAATATACATGGGTTGAAATGATGATCTCAAAGGATGATTGCTATGACATTTTGACCGCACTCTTTAGACAGGTCCAAACACAAAAGGAAGATGACATCGTTAGTGTTCGATCCGACAACGGTACAGAATTTAAGAACAACGGTGTAGCTCAATAATGTGATGACTATGGTATTGACCACAACTTCTCTGCTGCTGGAGTTTCTCAACAAAATGGTGTTGTGGAAAGGAAGAACAGAACGTTGATAGAGGCTGAAAAGACTATGATTGCTGAAGCAAAGCTACCACAATACTTTTGGGCTGAAGCCGTCAACACAGCATGCTTCACTCAAAATAGATCCCTCATCAACAAAACCTACAACAAAACTCCTTATGAACTTTGGAGAGGAAGAACCCCCAACATAGCATACTTCAAGATATTTGGATGCAAATGCTTCATACTCTACAACGGTAAAGAACATCGAGGTAAATTTGCTCCTAAGGCTGATGAAGGTATATTTATTAGGTATGCTAAACACTCAAAAGCTTTTCGTGTATTTAATAAAACCACTCTTAAGATAGTTGAAACTGTCCATGTTACTTTTGATGAACACTCTCTCCTTGAGCCACATATGGCTCCAAATGTTACTGATGATTTTGTTGAGCTTAATGAGACAGGTACAAATCAACCACAAAATCAATCAACTCAAGGAAATCCATCTACCTCAACTGCATCTCCATCTACCTCAAATGAAGCACCAGAAGCTACCACATCTGCTGCTACCTTAAATGGAGTTGAAGTTGAATCACCCATAAATGTGGAAGAACCTATCCCTCAAATTACTTATGATTGGGATGGCACAAATGATGTACCACTAGAAGATTTACAACCACCATCAACTCAACCAGATATACCTCAAGAAGTTCGTGAGGTCAGAGATCAACCAATTCAGAATATCATTGGTGACCTACATTCTGGTGTTAGAACAAGAAGATCAAACTATGATGAACTTACCTCATTTATATCTCAAGTTGAACCCAAGAAAGTTGATGAAGCACTCCAAGACTCAAGTTGGGTTGTTGCTATGCAAGAAGAGCTCAACCAATTTGAAAGATGCAAAGTTTGGACCTTAGTTCCAAGGCCACAAGATCAAGGAGTGATTGGTACAAAGTGGGTGTTCCGAAACAAGATGGATGAGAATGGAAGCATCACAAGGAACAAAGCTAGGTTGGTTGCACAAGGCTACAAACAAGAAGAAGGCATTGATTATGATGAAACTTTTGCCCCCGTTGCAAGACTCAAAGCTATAAGGATATTTTTAGCTTATGCCTCTTTCAAAAGATCCAAGTTATATCAAATGGATGTAAAGAGTGCATTCCTCAACGGTGAACTTCAAGAAACAGTCTTTGTTGCTCAACCGCCCGGACTTGAAGACCCCAAATTTCCAAATCATGTCTACAAACTCCGTAAAGCTTTGTATAGACTCAAACAAGCTCCACGTGCATGGTATGATACTCTATCTAAATTTCTCTTAGAGAAAGGCTTCAAGCGTGGTAAGATCGACACAACTCTATTCATTGCTAAATATCTTGATCATACTTTATTAGTTCAAATATATGTAGATGATATTATTTTTGGTTTTACTAATGAATTGTTGTGTAAGCGATTTGAGAAGCTAATGAAAAGCAAATTTGAGATGAGCATGATGGGAGAATTAACATTCTTCCTTGGGCTTCAAATTAAACAATGTGCTGAAGGCATCTTCCTCAACCAAGCAAAGTACACAAAGGACCTTATCAACAAATTTGGACTTGAAAATTCAAAGGCATATGACACTCCTATGGCTGCTGGTAACAAGTTAGATAAAGAATTGAAAGGTAAGAAGGTTGATCAAACCTTATACCGAGGTATGATTGGTTCTCTTCTTTACTTAACTGCTAGTAGGCCAGATATCATGTTTAGTGTTTGTGTTTGTGCTCGTTATCAAGCTGATCCTAGAGAAGCACATCTTATTGCTGTTAAACGAATTATTCGATATCTATCTGGGACTATTAACCTTGGACTTTGGTACTCCAAAGATTCAAATTTTGATCTTATAGGTTATTCAGATGCAGATTATGCAGCATGTACAATAGACAGGAAAAGCACAAGTGGAACTTGTCATTTCCTTGGAAATCGACTTGTTTCATGGGCAAGCAAGAAACAAGCCTCAGTCTCTGTATCTACCACAGAAGCTGAATATATAGCTGCTGGAAGCTGCTGCTGCCAAGTGCTATGGATGAAGCAACAATTGGTTGACTACGGAATCAAAGAAGAAAATTGTCCAATCTATTGTGACAATACATCTACCATTGCTGTCTCCAACAATCCTGTCATGCATTCAAAGACCAAACACATTGATATCAAATACCACTTTCTCACCAAGGCTTTGGATTCCAAGAGATTTAGGTATCTTAGAGGAGAAATGGGCATGCTAGAACTTTAATTACTTGTCCATATATCTTGATTGTGCTAATGTCTTGTGTTTTATCCAAGTCCAAAACCAAGCAGGTCTCAACGGTCGATGACATCTCACCGGTCAAGTAACCACGGTCGAAGCCTCAAGATCTATCAAGTGTACCGACCGCACCTTGTTGACCACATGAAGTATCGACCGCATGAATAGGAAATTTATTCAAGGCTTAAAGAAGCCTACCGCATAGGAAAATGATGACAATGGTTCACTACTTTATAGAAGCTTTTCTTAGCCAAGGTATCCTCTTGACCGCATAAGGTCACGGTCAAGCACCTGACCCCAAAAGCTAGGTGACCAGGTAAGTGTTTCTAACTTAGCAAATTTTTAGGATCATCCTAGTCATCCAAAGGGGTAATTCCGTAATTTCCTCTTTTCCCTCGTTTTCATTTAATTCAAATCATTTGCAATTAATTTTATTCCTTATTTATGTCCGCCGTCACTATCCATGCATTTATGGCGAAAGGACATCTCTGGTCAAATCTCTGATTTAGCAGAGTTAACCTCCCACTTCACTGCACAAACCGTTCCACTACTCCTTAACCTCCACCTCTCTGCAAATCACTTTTTCAGAAACCCTATCTCTCTCTCTACATCTCTCTGCTTTCTCTCTCTATACACCCAGTTCGCTCTCTCTCTCTCTCTCTCGACTCTCTCAAAAATTCTCACTATATATATGGCTCCCAAATCTTCTCAACCTACAAAATCAACAAAGAAATCACTTGAATTACTTTCTGAAGACACAATGGTATGATTTCTTGACCCAAAACTCTCCTATTTTCAGTTTTCATTTTCGTTTTTGGCGGGTTTCAACAACCCTTCGTATTCTAATGTCTTGATTCTCTTTCTGGGTTGTTATATGCTTTGATAATGCTCATTCTAGTTATTTTCATGATTTCGAGTTCAATATAGTGTTTAGATTCAAATTATAGTTGATAAATCTCTCTTTGCCATGAAAATTTTCAAAGCTTTTTATTAAACAATGCCCTTTTATATTCTGTGTTTAATGCGCTTTTGACAGCGAAATTGATGCCATAATGTTGCTTAATTGGTTTTTGTGCACATTTCGATGCAATTTTTATGGATTTTCATGCTCTGAATCATTTTCTGGGTTTTTCGCCATGAACAGTGTTCTTCGTGCTCATATGATGTTCTTCATGTTCTTGATAATGTTCACTTTTTGATCTTTAAATCTTGTTACACACATTAATTAGATGTTTGTGCGTGTTTTGTTCATTTTCACGATTTTTGTCCAAGTGTTTACTCCTGTTGACCGCACCTTCTTTGACCGCTATGCTCGACCGCCACTTTGTCGACCGCATATCTTGTTATAGCCTAACTTCTTTATTTTATTTTTTTCAGGATGAAAAATCATTTATTCTTGGCTGTGTAATGGACTATAATGACTTAATGAATGATGCCATTGGAAGGCATATTATCAAGCGTATGACCAAATCTGGTATTCTCAACTTCTTCACTATGCCTCAACCATTCCATCTCCCTGCCGCAGTTGGAGAATTCTACTCAACCGCCAAGGAGATCAAAAGAAGGTATGAACAGAACAAGCCTCTCAACTGGATTGCCGCTGAAGTCTATGGTCAGAAACTTGAGATTGACTATACTGATATTGCTTCAGTACTTGGCCTGGACATTGATTTTGAAGCTCCTGAATCATTGACCACCAAAGAATACAATGATCTCGCTGAAAGATTGATTGGATCAACAGACGTGTGCACTCCCTACCGGAAGACCTTTCCTGAAATCATGTACTATATTGGGCACCTGGTTGGCCACGGTCTGCTTTGCAAGAGTGGCAACCATGGTAACTTCAACACCACCCAGTGGCACCTATTTGTAGCCATCTACTTGGGCAGAAAAATGAATTGGCCCATGATTTTGTACAAAATGTTAGTGGATCAAGTAAATGATTATAACAAGCAGCTACGTGAGAAGGCCCCGACCAAATATAAGAAGAATACAGGATGCTTTCTTTTCTCTTCAAGTACACTCCTAAAATCAGGAAGGAGTATGCTAAAGACAAGCATGCCAAGGTAGCCATCTCTCTATCTAGGGTCTTTGACATAAAGACCATGAGATCAACCTTCAGAAATCGTTTTGGTGACGCTCAATATCAAGAATATCATGCTCGTGATCCTAAAGAAAAGTATGTCCCTCCGAGTTACACAAAAGCTGCTAGAGAAGCTCTTAGTATTGATGATCCTGGTAAATCCACCTCTGTTCAAGATGAGGATGAAAATGAAGCTGAGGGAGAACAAGAATCCAGAAGAGTTAAAGGAAAAGGTATTGCAAGTGAATCGACCGCTCCTCCCCAAACCAAACCATTGACTGGAGTTGTTATCAAAGAACCTTCAACCGTTAAGCCCTCTTCCAAAATCATTCCTTCCGCTCCATCTAAAACCAAATCAACCGCACTACCTTCAAGGTCTTTTGTTTCCAAGTCTATCGTGTCCTCTCCGACCGTTCTAACCAAATCTTTCAAAGCAAAGTCTTATGCACTCCCCGCTTCGTCTCAGGGGGAGAAGTCCAAGAAAAGGGATCTCTCACTCAGTCCCATCCAAACCTCAAAGAAATCCAAGGTCTCTCGACCCCCTCATTCGACTGCCTCTCCGGTATTTACTCCTTCTGGTTCACCCTTGCAAAGTGACCGTGATAAGGATGTTGATGTCCTTCATGCTCAACCGCAAAAACAGTGAGCTAAACACACCCTTAACTTGATTGATGAGCCTGATGATGTCCAATCGTTGGAATCAGGTGATGAATCTGAAAAAAATGACAATCAAGGTGCCAGTGCAGTGGAGAAAACTGTCAATGTGGACAGTCCTGATTTTAGTGATGATAAAGTTGATGATCAAACTTTTGATGAAGTTATGAGGCCTACCGTTGCAGTGGCAAGGCACTACGAATGACCGTGTACCCAGTGACCATGAAGATGATCTAACCAAGTCTCATGCTCTCTCACCCCCTCATTTTATTCAAGCTTCTCCGACCGCTCCTGCTACCCCGGTCGATCCAATGGCTCACCTGTTGACCGCTATTGAGTTCTTAACTCAGGTCAACTTGGATACTCAAAGTGAGGTTGCCAAACTTGCTGCAAACCAAGTTATGTTGTAGAATGAGGTTGATTTTCTTAAAGCCTCTAATGCCTCCCTTCAGCAACAAGTAACCTCCTCCATTACTGAGACCATTAAGGGGGAGAGTCAGAATATAACAAAGGCCATTCTTGAAAGCCTAGCTACAGCAAATCCAAATCTCTCAATGACCGCATCCTCTTCAACCGCTCCTCTTACTCGTGCTGATCTCAAGGAAGAGCTCAAGTCACAATCCAACACCATTGACCGCTCTATAGTCAAGATTGTTGAAGGAGCAAGAAAAGAACTAACCAAGGCTATGACAAGTGATAAGCATTTCTTATTTGAGAAGATGGATAAAGTGAAGACCTCTCTTAAGGCATAAATCAATGCCTGTATTTCTTTAGGATTGCTATCGGTCGCTGATAAGTTTGTGCCAAAAATAGAAGCTATGAGACAAGCTATGAAAGTCCATACTCAAAGGCTAGAAGGCCAAACTTCCAAGATTGATAGAGTTTATGAAATTTCTAACACCAATGTGCAGGAAGTGATCAGCAAAATTTCAACTCTTCAATTAACCGTGGACAACATTGCTGGATCTCAAGGCTCCTCTCAAAATCAAGCGACCGGGCATGGCTACAGGATTGCTAGAGAAGATGAAGATGAAGGGGAAGATAGTTTCGAATTTCCTATCGTGAACAGCCTTGACTTTCTGGAGATCAATGACCTCAACAATCCCATCATCATTCCTGGAGTTGGGTTCTCAAAGAAATTTTAACTTGTCCTACCATTTGAACTGACCGTGTGTGGTCATGTTGAAACAAACTGATGATGTCTTAAAACAATTTACTTTTTATGTCTTTTATTTGGGTATGTAAAACATTATTACTCTTTTGTTTTCGCACTCCATCATGCTTGAATGAATATTTTCTTGGAGTGCCATGAATGTGTGTTTGATGCATTTGCATTCCTATTGTTATTTCTCTCTAAATGCATTCAAACTTGTATTTCTATCTTGCTAGGATTAGAATTTTATTTTATCTTTTTAGGATGATAGAAATCTATGACACTGGCTTAGAGTGTGCATTGACTTGGGGCATAAAATTTAATAAAATAATATTTCTTGAAAACATGCTATTACCAAGTACAATGAGTTAGCCTGTGTTATAGTAGGTAATGGTCTCAATCAAATAGAAGGAGATTGTTGGGTATGCTAATTTATAAACCACTCCTATTACCTAGATTTGATTGATCTCATGACCTAATTTTATCTTTTGTGGATTTTAGGATATATTGTAAGAAGTGTTAAACTTCATTTTTAGAATAGTCCATTTTGATAGTATAGGCTTTAGATTGATAGGCTTAAAATTTTCTAAGTCTGGAATGTGTGGTCAAGTCCTTGACCGTGAACTCACTTGACCGTGGTAGACCACTCAACCGTGAATCCTTCGACCGCAAGGTCTCGACCGCAAGGAAAGAAGATGCCCAAGTGTGTTCAAACTTAACCATGGTCAAACTATGGTTAGTTTAGATCGTTGCAGAACTTGGATCCCAAGTAATTCAAATTTGAATTCATCTAAGTGGAACCACCTCTTATCTGCAAAAAGGGACAAACTCAGAATGAGCTCCAATCAGAATTCAACAGCTCATTGTCCTTCAACTTGGAGCCCAAGTAATCCCAAAAACTATTTTCTCATTCAAGGCTATAAATAGCCCTTAAGTTCTTCCTTGAACATTGGTAAGATTCAAAGAGAGAAATTGCTGTTGAAATACTTGGTGATTGAAGATCATAACTCAAGATTTCCAGAATCCTTTGAATCTTCAAGAACTCACCTTCAAACCTTCAAAGCTCTCCAGCAACAAACAAGTCATCTCAAGCCTTGTAACACAAGATTCATTAGGCTCTACAATCACTTAGATTTTAAAGAGCTTCTGATTCTTACACACACACACTCACCCCAATTGATCAATCACATAGATTGAATCAAAAGGGATACACTGGTCTAAGTCTAAGATTTATTCTTCATAGAAAGTAGGTGTTGATTCAAAGCTTCATCTCTGTAATCTGTACACTCAAGAATCAATATATTCCTCCATTCAAAATCCAAGACTGACCATCTTGGTAAAGGACGTAGATCTTTTAACAGATTGAACCTTTCCAAATACTTGTCATTTACTTACTGCACTTTAATTTCTGCAAATTTACTTTCAAGTATTGTTCATCTTGTTCTTTATTGTTCATATTAATCTTGTTTGTCGTTTAGTGTTTGATCTTACAGATATTTAAACGTATTGTGAATTGTGTTTGTTTGTTCAACTTATTTCCTAAGTTAAAATCTGACTAACTTATCATTTGCCAAAACTTCTAAGACAACTTTCAAACTCAACCATATCTTGACCGTAAATCTCTTGACCGCATAACTCTGACCGCATCTCACTCGACCGGAAACTCTTGACCGTGAGTGAGCTTCTACACTTAGAGATTGTCAAAAACAACCTTACCTCATTTCCATCGAAAACTTCCGCTGTGCATATTACACCTTGACCGTGTGGTTTTTTCTTGACCGCAAATTCAAGATTGTAAGCACTTGGTTGAATTTTGAAAAAGGGTTGAAATTTTAAATAGGCTATTTACCCCCCCCCCCTCTAGCCTCTTTTCATACCCTTGTTGTGTCTTTGGGACCAACACTCACATATCCAGTTCTTGCGCGCTTCCTTGATGAGAACGCAGATCACAACTTAGATGAAGTACCAGTGTTTGGTAAGGACAACTTAGTGTTGAAAAGGCACTGAAAGCGCATTGAAAATCGCGTGCCTAGGTTTAAAGGTGATCAGTTGGTTGATGAAGACACTGAGTCAGATGAGGCAGATGATGAAGGCGCAACAGATGGCGCAAATACTGAGATTGCACCTGGCGCTGAAACTGGCTCACAACCTCGCGCAGTTCCAGGCGCAGGTCAGGATCGAGGTAAGGGAATTGCTGATGAGGCAGGTTTAAGTGAAGTAGGAAAAGCTGAACGACGAAGAGTTGAGCGTGGTCATGCGCCCCGTGATCTCTCTGGTGGAACAGTTGCATTTATTTAACGTGGTGACAGACCACCGAAGCGTCCCAAAACGGATAAGGATTTAAAGCGTGCACAGGAAGCTAGCTTGGCTGAAGCGCAGAAAAAGAGAGATGAAGAATACCAGATAAAGCAAGCAGCTGAATTGGCTATGGTTTAACGGCGGAGAGGCGCCGGGTCTAACGCTGATGTTCCAAATGCGCCTGCACCTTCTGCGCCTATCCCATCTACTCGTGCACCTCCATCAAAATCAACAACAACAACTGCACCTGTAAAGAAGTCTACTCCAGTTCCACTCACCACTCACCAACAACAATTAAGAGAGAGACTCTCCACTGAAATTTTTGGATACCTAAGTGAGGAACCATTTTAGGGGGAGCCAAAACCGTTCAAGAGGCGCATGTCTACTCCTGCGCCCCCGAATCCTGCGCCTCCTCTCACTACAGAAGACCCTACTTCTAGTGATGATTATCTTCCATCTCCCAGACGCACTTATGTTCCTTCACCAGTCAAGCGCCCTGATCCTTTTACGCCTCAATCTAGTCATTCGCCTACTCCTCCCAATCCTGATATGACTATGGTTATCTCTTTGCTTCAACATTTTTAGCAGGGCCAAACGCGCATTGAATCTCAGTTTGAGCTTCATACTTCTATACTCGCGAGTCAGGCAGATGAGATTGCTGCCATTAAGGGGGAGATAACGCGCATTGGACGCGACATCAGGGACAAACACTTTCTCACTCCTCAGCAATGGAAAGACGCCATTGATCAAATGAATGAATTATTCAAGGCCACCCTTGCTTCTCTACATGAAAGAATTGGCGCAGGTATCAAGTTGACAGACGGTCAAGATTTCATCGACGCCATAAAACAAGTGGACGCTAGTGTTGCTTCTGATATAAAGAAATTAATTGAGTTAGTGACTGGAGATGGTGATAAATTGATGAGTGTTATGGAGAAACTCAAGGAAGTCAAGGATGATATAGAATCCTTGGGAACTACAATTTTGGCACAACAACATCAAAGGCGCATATGTCTACTGCGCCTACTACCAGCGCAGAATCTGGCGCACCTGTGAACTTTCGCTCCTTGATTTCAAAGTTAGATGTTTTGAAGAAGTTGGTCGTAACTCATTTCAATGCTGCCCATTCCAGCGCAGACAGGCGCACTGAGGGAACCTCGGCTGATATTCTCTCCGCACAAGCTGCTGTTGAAGCAAACCTTCAAGTGTTAGCTGAAAACTTTTCTCAACAGCAGGCCATCACTCAATGCTCCATT
The DNA here is from genome assembly GCA_026119855.1 of Campanula takesimana. NCBI lineage: Eukaryota > Viridiplantae > Streptophyta > Magnoliopsida > Asterales > Campanulaceae > Campanula > Campanula takesimana. The sequence goes on from JAOWBW010000010.1 coordinate 2,612,269, forward strand.
GATGAGTATCAGTCTATCAATGATGGGAACTTGCGCTATATCAGAGATGGCGTTTCTGATACGTTCTCAAACGTTAACCGATCCTATCAACTTACAAAGCAAATTCAGCGCTCTGTGAGTAACATTGAAGAAGGATTGAAGGAAGACGGCGCGCCTCACAACCCTTAGTTATTTCTTTGTTTGTAAGTTTTTAGAAACTTTTGATGTCAGAAATTTTAGTGCTGAAATGTTTTATCACTTCTTTTGATTTTGTTCTGTTGAATACTTGTAATCATCAACTCTTATATTTCAAGTATTAATAAGAACAATCCATCATCGTTTATCTCAAACCTTTTTCACTCAAACTCCTTGTTTGTAGAACAATGAATTTATTGTTTAAAATCATATGCATTATATTTGAACTGTTTCATACTTTCATGCATTGAGTTTAAACTTTGTTTAAACACATTTCAAACTAAAACTCATACATTTTGAATGTGTTAAACTATTATTTCTATCTTTCCATTTGTAATGTGTTATCCTTATTGGAATAGATTAGAAATCTATATCTTGGACTAGTGTGTGCATTAACTTGGGACATGATTTACCAATTTCATTTATTTGGACATGTTATTATCAAGTATAATGTTTGTCCCTGATATAGTAGGTAATGACATCAATCAAATAGGGGGAGATTGTTGGGTATGCCCACTTATATCTCAGTATTCAATTTATAGGATTGATTAGATTTGATTGATCCATTACCTAAGTTTTATTTCATGGACTTTAGACCCATATGTAAGAAGTATTGAGTAAACTACCAAATTGACCCGCGTACTATATGAATAACACTAATTTAACCACCATACTATCTAAACAACCAAACTAACCTCTGTACTATCCATCAATGAACCAAATCAACCCAATTTACTAACGGATGTTAATAGACATTTAAAAATGTTAATAATTTAACGAATATCACAATCTAATTTTCAAATTTCCCCCTAAGAAATAATTTTTTCTCACTTTATTGAGCACTGAAAAAAAATATTCTATTTTTTTTATTATTATTGAACTCTACTGTTTATCTTTTCAAAAAAATAAATTAAAAGTTTATGTTTTCTAAATTAATTACTACTAACATATCCAACCATTGCGATGCTAGTCACCATCCAAACACCGCCACTGCCCAAACACCGCCACCGCCGTCCATTTCTGAATTCAGCCTGCTTGCTCCATCCAATTCAAATTATGCAATCTAAAAAACTCAAGTTCCGATTAATGAATTTCAAAACAACACTGATTGTGAAACCAGTTAAATTCCCCAATTGTGGAGCTTCCTCCCTTTCAAACAGTGCAAACTTGATAAATTTCCACAATTGTTCAACAAATTCCAAAAATTTGAACAATATTCACCAGTCAATCGCTGAATACTGGCTTCCCATTTGATCTGAACAACTATGCCGAGAATACAAAGACAAATGGAAAAACCTGCTTCAAAATTGGACCGGAGATGATGAGGCTTGACCGCAATGACAATCGTGATCGGCGTTGACAAGGCTCAACCGGTGACGATAAAGGCTAAAAGCAGCGGCGGCGTGCTTGCGTTGTTGTGGTAGTACCAGATTGTGAGGAAATGGGGGAGGGGAAGAGGAAAGGTTGTAGATCTAGTTAGGGATGGTGGGGAAGGAATTGATCTAGTTGAGCGCGGGTGAGGGAAAGGAATTTCGGTGGGGGATGAAGGTTGGCAGTCGGTAGGATGGGAGCGGCGCTGGGATGGGGGCTGCGTTGTGGGGTGTAGGAACAAGCTTAGGAAGAAAGGGTTTGGTTTCTGGGTTGGCTTTGGGGGATTGTAAGAGGGTTATTGGGAGGGGGGTTTATTGGTAATTTTCACTTTCTTTCATTTTGCCCCTTTATGTTATGATAAATACTATTCAAAGTTTTAGTTCACCTATTCGTTAAGTTATTATCGTCCGTTAATACTTACTAACATTTACTAACGATTTGGGTCAATTTGGCTAATTTATGCATAGTACGCAGGTTAGGGATGGCCAAACCGAACCGGAATCGGACCGGAAAAGCCCGGAACCGGAGCAAACCGGGGAGGAAACCGGAACCGGACGAACCGGAACCGTAAGGCATCCGGGCCGGTTCAGGGTCACATATATGCCGAACCGGACCAGAACCGGAACCGTAACCGGACCGAAAATCCCTTGTTTTTCAATAATTTTAAAGGGGGAGACTGGAACCGGATCGGAACCGTACCGGAATCGGAACCGGATTGTGCCAAACCGGAACCAGAACCGGGGTAAGCGCGGGCCGGTTCAGGGTCACCCTTTTGCCGAACCGAAACCGGCGGTTCTGAAATGGAACCGGTTTTGGCCGTCCCTAACGCAGGTTAGTTTGGTAGTTTAGATAGTACAGTGGTTAAATTGATGGTATAAGCTTAGTACGCGGGTCAATTTGGTAGAAAACTCAAGAAGTATTTATACTTCATTTTTTAGGTAGTCCATTTGAATAGAATAGGCTTAGGAATAGGGCAAGGATATCAAGACTCACTCATATTATAAGATCTCCATTAGAAATCAAAGACTAACCATCTTGGTAGAAGACGTAGATCATTTCCCGATCGGACCTCTCCAAATAGCGGGTATTCATTTCTTGTCATTTACTTTCAAGTTATTATCTTATCTCACTATTTGCTTGTTTATTCATTGTAGATTGATTGGATTGAATTGTGTTGTGTTTGTTTCACATTTGTCTTATTTCATCTTTACTCACTTTGAGCCAAAATACTTAGAGTGTGTGTGCGCCCCCCTTTATCATATCTTGTGCCTGTTTTCTTACTAAATTCCGTTGTGCATTTCACTCACTCACTTAGGCGCATTTCATAACGCTTATTTGATAAAGTGCGCATTTGCAATTGAGTTTTTCAAGGGTACGAAAAGAAATTCAATATAGCTATTCACCCCCCCTCTAGCTATTTTTATACCTTTGTTGCCCCTTTGGGACCAACAGCAAGACTCTTGGAGAGGTTACTTGCAAATGTCTAATGGAACTACTCTTGACAAGATTTAGTCTTATTGGAAGACTAATGAGTAAGAGTACATGGTTAGGATTCCATATGCTTCGGCAATTGGATCTATCATGTAAGCCGTATTAATGTACTAAAACCGGATGTATTATATACTTGGAGTATGATGAGATAATACCAATCGGATTCTAGTGAAAGTCACTAATTAGGAAACATCCTTATGTACTTGAAAGGAACTAAAGGATGCATTCTTGATCTTTGATGGAATGAAAGATGATCTTGTAATAGTTACATAGATGCATTCTTACAAACCAACAAAGATAAATATTACAGTATAAGTACATGTTTATATATTTAATAATGGTGTTAGAAGAGTTCTAAATATACCATTACTATTCTACAAAAGGTTTAGTATCTAGTAGCATGAGATGCAACTAGAAAGATGTTTGGATTAGGAGACTAATTAGTAAACTAGAAATCGTTTCTAGTATCACTAATTTAATGGACCTTCATTGTGCCAATAATTCTTATTACACAATCCAAGGGGCTAATGTCTTGTCTAAACATATACTCGGACGTACCTATCTTATTCGAGAAATCGTCAAAGATGGGAGAAGTCAAAATATGCAAAGTACCATATGATGATAACAAGGATAATCATCTTACATAAGCTTGCTTGAAATAATGATGGAGATCATAACTAAGCTCAATGGGTATTGGATACACATTGATTGGACCTAGTGCAAGTGGGAGATTGTTGGATATTATGCCCTAGGCCCTTAAGAAAGGCCTATGCGTTACATCATAGCTTCATTGTTATAGAGATAACAAACCCGATTATCATATCTTTTGCATGTTTATTATAATAATCATTGTCCCTAGCACTTATAAAGGGATAGCATGAGTTTAATAGATAATCATATGATGATTATGCTGCATAGGATGCGGATTAAACTTGTGGGTACTTGTTAGAAAACAAGGTACTGGATAGACCCGTTACGAGATTTATGTCATGGTCAAATGTCATTATTAAATCTCATAATAGTTATACCATTTGAATCCTTAAACCTGAGATTATCATGGTCTTCCACATGATGAAGATTATGTTTGATGTACTCAAACGCTACCCTTAACCGGGTGGTTATAAAGGCTACGATTGGTATAATCGGATTCTTGTAGGGAAGAATGATAAGTCAAGATAGGATTTATCCCTCTCTCAAGAGAGATATCTACTTGGCCACTTGATGAGTGAGATTGATGATATTGTATGGCCGTACCCAAATGAATTGATGTGTTCAATGTCATTTGCTCATATCAATCTACTCGAGATCGAAAAAGCATTGGACTACATAAGTTGACATGGACCATGAATTATGTCCAATATAATATCACGTGACAAAGGGATTGTGTTATGTTCTATGAGGTAACTTTGGACTTTCAAAGTTATACTAATTGGGTAGTCATTATGGCTTGCTAGAGTCCGCTTATAACTTACGGGTTCTGAATGGTTCGGACTCGTTGCCAACTTAGTATAATCCTATTGGGTCACACACGGAAAACGGATTGAATAAGGCACATAAAATGGGAAAAACTGGATCCTACTGGAAGGATCCATACGGATGATTTGGGAGCCACCAAACACATTCGTACGGATGGTTTGTCCAGCAGAACATTTTATTCAGATTTCTTGTTTGACATGGAATCCCGATCCCAAACGGAATTAGGTCAGACCCTCAAATAAATATATGCACCCGGGTTTGACAGCCTCTAATGAGAAGAATGTTGATTTTGGAAATCAATAACAATTATTTTAGAAACAATAAATCATAGAGAGGTAAGATTATTTATTTTGAGATTTAGAATCATCAAAATACAATAATCAATGGAGCAAAATAATTCCTATGAAGAATTCGTTTCTTCACCAAGCCTTGGATCTAGCTGTTGGATATTATGCCCTAGGCCCTTAAGAAAGGCCTATGCGTTACATCATAGCTTCATTGTTATAGAGATAACAAACCCGATTATCATATCTTTTGCATGTTTATTATAATAATCATTGTCCCTAGCACTTATAAAGGGATAGCATGAGTTTAATAAACAAGGTACTGGATAGACCCGTTATGAGATTTATGTCATGGTCAAATGTCATTATTAAATCTCATAATAGTTATACCATTTGAATCCTTAAACCTAAGATTATCATGGTCTTCCACATGATGAACATTATGTTTGACGTACTCAAACGCTACCCTTAACTGGGTGGTTATAAAGGCTACGATTGGCATAATCGGATTCTTGTAGGGAAGAATGATAAGTCAAGATAGGATTTATCCCTCTCTCAAGAGAGATATCTACTTGGCCACTTGATGAGTGAGATTGATGATATTGTATGGCTGTACCCAAATGAATTGATGTGTTCAATGTCATTTGCTCATATCAATCTACTCGAGATCGAAAAAGCATTGGACTACATAAGTTGACATGGACCATGACTTATGTCCAATATGATATCACGTGACAAAGGGATTGTGTTATGTTCTATGAGGTAACTTTGGACTTTCAAAGTTATACTAATTGGGTAGTCATTATGGCTTGCTAGAGTCCGCTTATAACTTACGGGTTCTGAATGGTTCGGACTCGTTGCCAACTTAGTATAATCCTATTGGGTCACACACGCAAAACGGATTGAATAAGGCACAGAAAATGGGAAAAACTGGATCCTACTGGAAGGATCCGTACGGATGATTTGGGAGCCACCAAACACATTCGTACGGATGGTTTGTCCAGCAGAACAGTTTATTCAGATTTCTTGTTTGACATGGAATCCCGATCCCAAACGGAATTAGGTCAGACCCTCAAATTAATATATGCAGCCGGGTTTGACAGCCTCTAATGAGAAGAATGTTGATTTTGGAAATCAATAACAATTATTTTAGAAACAATAAATCATAGAGAGGTAAGATTATTTATTTTGAGATTTAGAATCATCAAAATACAATAATCAATGGAGCAAAATAATTCCTATGAAGAAATTTTTTCTTCACCAAGCCTTGGATCTAGCTGTTGGATATTATGCCCTAGGCCCTTGAGAAAGGCCTATGTGTTATATCATAGCTTCATTGTTATAGAGATAACAAACTTGATTATTATATCTTTTGCATGTTTATTATAATGATCATTGTCCCTAGCACTTATGAAGGGCTAGCATGAGTTTAATGGATAATCATGTGATGATTATGGTGCATAGGATGTGGATTAAACTTGTAGGTACTTGTTGGAGAACAAGGTACTGGATAGACCCGTTATGAGATTTATGTCATGGTCGAATGTCATAATTAAACCTCATAATAGTCATACCATTTGAATCCTTAGACCTGAGATTATCATGGTCTTCCACATGATGAACATTATGTTTGACGTACTCAAACGCTACCCTTAACTGGGTGGTTATAAAGGCTACGATTGGCATAATCGGATTCTTGTAGGGAAGAATGATAAGTCAAGATGGGATTTGTCCCTCTCTCAAGAGAGATATCTGCTTGGCCACTTGATGAGTGTGATTGATGATAGTGTACGGCCGTACCCAAATGAATTGATGCGATCAATGTTATTTTCTCAAATCAATCTACTCGGGATCGAGAAAGCATTGGACAACATAAGTTGAATTGGACCATGACTTCTGTCCAATATGATATCGCGTGACAAAGGGATTATGATATGTTCTATAAGGTTACTTTGCACTTTCAAAGTTGTACTAATTGGGTAGTCATAATGGCTTGCTAAGTCCGCTTATGACTTACGGGTTCTGACTCGTTAGGACTCGTTGCCAACTTAGTACAATCCTATTGGGTCACACACAATAGAAAGGATTGAAAGAAGGCTAAAAATCAGGAATTTGGGAAGGTCACCGTACGGCCACATTGTTGGTGTACGACTCTCAACCAGCCGTACGGGTGGCCTCCCGCATCTGGACAGTTTGTTCAATTTTCTTGTTGGAAAAGGAATCCTGATCCCAAACGGAATTAGGTCAGACCGTTATATAAGATATGAAGTCGGGTTTCACAGCCTCTAATGGTGATTTTAGAAATCACAAACAATTGTTTTAGAAACAATAAATTATAGAGAGGTAGGATTATTTATTTTGTGATCCATGATCATCAAAATACAATAATCAATGAAGCAAAATAATTCCTATGAAGTAATCGTTTCTTCACCATGCCTTGGGTCTAGCAATCCTGTAACGACCCCAAAAACCCGTCCCAATTTATTTTATATTTTTGGGGATTTTTAAAATGAAAATTATGTGTGCATTTTATGTGATTAGATAATATTTTCTTGAGTTGCATAATATTTTATAAATAGCATTATTTGTTTGATTAAATGTGATATTTATTTGGTTAGTAGTAATAATGGTTAAGGGAGTTAAATGATAAAGTTGAAACTTTAGGGTCCTTTGTGAAATTATAACTCCAGGGGCTTAAGTGTTAAAAACGAAACTTGAGTGACCAAAATAAAATCTTGGGTAAAGATCTTTCTATAACATGCTTATTCCTTCTCTCCCTTTGTGCTCATTATTCCCATAACATTTCTCTCTCGTTTCATTCCTAAGTTAAGAAGAAAAAGGTAAGTTCAACCTATTTCAATTTATATCTTTTTATTTATTACTCCGTTTTAAAATCTAATTATATAAAAATGATCAGGGCGTTGAATAGGTCATTTCTACCCGAACAAAACATATTTTTGCGATACTTTTTCCGGAAATAGGTAAGTTACTAATTCCCCTTTAAATGTTAAAATGGTCATATAGGTTATACTTGATACTTGTACTTGTTATTTTTGTGATTTGGATAATATTTGTGATACTTGTAATTTTGGGACAAAGTGAGTATTTGGTGGATTTGGTTTGGTTGGGTTCAAAGTGGTGTTAAAGTTGTTTTGAGACTGATTTTGTAGCCTTAGTAAAGTTATACGTGTTAATGTGTAGTACTTTTGGGACGGTGAAACGAAGGGAGTAAAATTAGCAAAGTTTGGGCCTGTCAAGTGTTTGGGCGACCGCCCTGAAAGGGGTTGGGCGACCGCCCATGCTATCTAAAAGGTTTGGTCTGAAACAGGTTATTTTGGGCGACCGCCCAGTCTGGTATGGGCGACCACCCATAAGTGCTGAAATGTTGAGTTGTTCCAATCCAAGTGTTTTAGAGTTCAATCTTGGTCTAGGTCTTAGGTGATATCCTAGAGTACCTAGAGGGTTGTTGTGGAACACTCTAGTGTTTGAAATCAGTTCCTTTGTGAACATATGTGTTGTGAAATTCGACTGAATGTTAATTGGATATAGTTGAACATCCTTTGATGTGGTTTGGATTAATTCATCTTTGTGATGTGTTTGGCTTGGTTCCCTACTTTGGAATCATTGCCCTCGGTTGTTGTTTAAGCAAGTATTTATTACAGTGCTTTGTTTGAAAGTCCAGCTGGTTTTGTGTTATCGAGTGGAGGTGGAAAGGATTATAATGGCACACAGTCAAGTTCACTATAAGGCTTTTCCACTGGACCTTTTTTGTAATCGAGTAGAGGTGGAAAGAATTATAGTGGCACACAGCCAAGTTCACTATAAGGCTTTTCCACTGGGCCTTTTTCCCCAGTCTAGATTGGCCTTGGATGGGATGAGTTAGCTCCCTCGAGTGAGCATTTGAGTTATGACTTTGTGTCATATTTACCCCGTTGTTACTTTGGTTCTTATGGTTATGGTTTGGTTCTCGGGATCCCGGCTTCAGCTAATTATGCTGCTCAGATGGTTTTCTTAAATGGTATTCCCAGACGGTTGTGTTCTTTCGGTAAACCTTGGCTAAGTATCGACGGTTATGTTCTTTCGGTAAACCTTGACTAAGTATCCTTGTGAGTTTTACGTCGTTGTATGTGTGGTATTATGAGTTGGCTTTGCCTCTCATGCTATGTGCTATGTGATATTTATGATATTGTTCGTTATACTTATCATTATAGCATGAAACGTAGTTGCATTTTTGTAGCTTACTGAGATTCATTCTCACCCTTTATTTGTTTACTGTTTTAGATAAAGGCGAGTCCAGGGGATAGGACACTTTGGCACGGGAGGACGTTAAAGTGGTAAGAGTTGGGATTTGTTTTGTAAAGGCTACATTACATAGATGTAATACCTTTTGGGTAGAGTTTCCGTGACTTCATCATTTTGTAACACCATTATTTTGGATAATGTTGGTGTGTGTACATTTGTATAAAAGTTTGTAAGCCTTCGGGCTAAGTACTTTTGTTTGTGAAAAAGTTTGTTTGAAAGTTAAATGAAGTCTTTGAACTTTGAGTGTGGATTTTGTTAAACTTTATGAAAGTATATTTCGAAAAATTTTCTAAAAGTGTTTTATAACGTCTTCCGCTCGTGTCCCGAGCGTGGGGCCATGTAGGACCACGGGTCTGGGGCGCGACAGTTGGTATCAGAGCTAGGTTGTAGATGGTCTAGAATGACTATGTGACCTAGAAGGGTAGTTGTGTAGAGAATGAGTAACGTTGAGGGTTTTATGCAGGTACTTATTGAAATGGTTGGGTCACAAGGAGATCAGTCTGGGCCTTCAGGGCAAGGTAATGTTAGAGAAGAGGTTCGAATGATGTTCCAAGGTATGTTTGAAACTCCAATGAAAGCAATTAACGACATAGTTGAGCGTAAAAGCAAGGTTGAAGCTTCAGATGTGACAAGACAAGGAGGACAGCCAAAACCACAACATCAGAATGGCGATAATAGAGGATCTCAGGGTACATCTTCGTAACTTAAAGGATCTTCTCAAGGACCACAGAAAATCAGAAGTCAAGTTAAACGAGTATGTAGTTATTGTTGGTGTTGGTAGTGGTGCCCTAGGCACGTTTAATAAACGTTGTAATTGTTATCATTTATTTCATATCAATAAAGAGATGTTTTGATTATTATTATTGTTCATGTTTACTTATAATAATCTCCGTCCCTAGTACTTGTTAAGCACTAGTATAAAGGCTAAATGATCATGCGATGATCATGTTAGATTTATGGGTACTTGTTTGGAACAAGGTACTGGACATGACCCGCTGTATGAGATTTATGTCATGGTCTATGTCGAACATATATCTCATATTAGTTATGTCATTTGAATCCTTAGACATGAAGTTATTATAGTCTTCCACTTGATGAACATTATGTTTGACATATTCAAACGATACCTTTAACCGGGAAGTTATAAAGGGTATGATTGGCATAATCGGATTCACGTAGGGAAGAATAATAAGCTAAATGGATTTGTCCCTCTTCGGAGAGATGTCAAGCTTGGGCCTCTCGTAGGAATGGTGTTGATGAAATGTTCGGCCGGACTCAAATGGATTGATTGGATCAATAGCATTTGAATTATCAACATATTCGGAATCGAAAAAGTATTGAACAAAACAAGTTGACTGTTTGACCATGACTTGTGTTCAATGACATCGTGGACAAAGGGAGGGATTGTGACATATTCTAAAGGAATGCGAACTTGTATCTAGTTATACTATTTGGGTAGGTGTGACGGTTTGCTAGAACCTAATCATATCTTATGGTTTCATGTTTGAAACCATTGCCAACTTAGTATAATCCTAGAGGGTCACACACAATAGAACGAATCTTTAAAAGGACTAAATTGGAATTTTGGAAATTCTGGACATTCTGGGGAAGTGGGCGACCGCACAGTGTGGGCTGGGCGGCCGCACACTTAGCCCAATTTTGTACCAGTTTGTTTCAGATAAATGTGCGACCGCACAGTGTATTCTGGGCGGCCGCACAGTACTGTCGGCTGGCACTTTCCTAATTCGATTTGGAATGTCTTTTGACACAAGATTCCTATTTGGAATAGGTCTTGCTTGTGTATAAAAGGATGAGTTCGGCCAGAACTTCAGTGATAGCCTTTTGTGAGTCTCCAAAGAGTTTGAGAGAGGTTTTACTTTGTTCTAAGACATCCTTGGTCAAAGAACAAAATAATACACAAGAGAGAAAATTCCATATAGTTCAAGTTCATTGTGAAAACGTGTTTCACAATTTGGTCTAGCAACCAAGATCAAAGAAGTTCCTTTGATATTCGTTCGAAGTGTGGATACCGCTAGAGGGTGAAAATCATCATCTTCAAAGTTCGTGTTCAAGCTTTGTGATCGTGATCAAGTCTTCAAATCTCCACCAAAGACCAAGAGGAAATTTAATAGCCATCAAGGGTTAGTCTTATCATATATTCATGTTATTGTATTTGATTTAATCATATGAACGGATCTATGGGCTTTGGGTTTCAAAATTTTAAATGCTAAATTCCGCTGCGCATGTTACTACGAAACCCAACAGTGGTATCAGAGCCCCGTTCATGTTGATTATTTCAATACCTAGATCATGTTATGTGTATATAAATTGTTTATGTGCTTTGCATGATGTGAATATTGGAATATATTACGTTTATGTGTTATGTGATTTTATGTGGTTTATTGTTTTGCAACTTTAATCGCACAATTCAATCGCAATAAATAAATTATGATGGATTCAGAATTGTTGATTATTAATTTTTGATTGGATCAAAGTTTTAATAATCGGGGAAAAACGATTTTGAGACAAAATTTTCGAACTTGAAAATTCTGCACCTTCTGATGGCCATGGGCGACCGCACAGAAGATTCTGGGCGACCGCACAGATCTTTTTGGGCGGCCGCACAAAGGGATCAGAAGGTCTGATTTTGGTCAAAAACAGAATCTGAAATTTTTCGAAAAATTCAACAAAACCAGTAACAGAACCAGTCCGGACTTGCTGATCTGGAATGGGTTTTGGGTAGTTGGTTTGTGTATGGATTTTGGGGTTTGATTTTCCTATTTGTTTTAGTCTTGTGATTCTAAGATTGGTTCAAGATTTGGATGGCTAATCTGCGTTCATCGAGATTGTGTTTCCCAAACTTGATCGCAATCAAAGTTTCAAAGATAAAACGAAGTTAGAATTATGAAGAGTTCATAATTGCTAAAATTGAAAAACAAAGTTCTTGATTCAATGATTGGAGATCCATGTGGAATTGTGAATGCAATTGGCCTACGTTCATCGAGACCATCTATTGCTTAGTTTCGGCCACATGGACTACTTTCTTGGTTTCTTGAATTAGTGCGGGATTGTGGTTGCCTAATGGCTTAGTTCGACCGCACTTCTTGTTGTCTTGATTTGGAGATAATAACCAAAGTTGAAATAGTCTCATCCTCATAATTATAGAGAAACCAATGACACATAAATATCATGCTTAAATTAATGGAGATTAATTTAGTGGCTGAACTTGATGTGTAACATGTTTATATTATGTGCTCATAAATGTGTTATATGCTATATGTGATGAACCTTCAAATAAAGTTTTAAGTCCCTCTTTGCCATGCCATGATTAAAACACTTGTTTATGCATGGGTAATCTTGATGTGGGTTCGCCTCCGCGAGGTGCATTAATCTTATTCATGTATGAGCAAGATGAGGTTCATTAATTTAATGTGGGCTTGCCTCCGCAAGGTGAATTAAATTGAATGGTTCCTATGCGTTTAAAATGGTTGGACTTAATTAGGCGTCAAAACAGTTTTGGGCCTAGGCAAAAGATGAGATTTTTGAGCGGTCCGCCTCCGTGGACTCAAAAGTTAAATTAAAGTTGGATCTTAGCCCAATTAAATTATATTATGCATTGGATGTATATGAAGGTTATATAATTTAATGGGAGTATTTTCATTTAAAAAAAAAATACATTATTTATTTCTTTAATGAAAAATTGGTACTTATTAAATTTTGGAAATTTTGCATATTTATAGATAATGACTAATAACACTCAATCAATGTCGTTGCGATCGATCCTTGAGAAGGATAAGCTCGAAGAGAATGGTACCAACTTTATGGATTGGATCCGTAGCATAAGAATTGTTCTTAGGCAAGAAGATAAGTTGTACATTCTCGATGGGCCTCTCCCCGCTGAACCACCGCCTACTGCCCTTAGGGTAGAAAGAGACAATTACAAGAAACATCGTAATGATTCTAGAGATGTAAGTTGTCTCATGCTTGCTGCTATGTGTTCAAAACTCCAACAAAGTTTGGAACATTTGGAAGCCTATGAGATAGGCGTGGAGTTGAGAACCATGTTTCAAGAGCAAGCTAGGCAAGAGAGGTACAAGACCATTGTTGCATTCACTACTTGTAAAATGAATGAAGGGCAAAAAGTGAGTCCTCACTTTCTTAAAATGAAAGGTTATGTAGAGCACCTTGAGAAACTTGGCTATCCAATCCCATTGGAGCTAGCCACGGATCTCATTCTTAATTCATTGCCTAAAAGTTATAATCAGTTTGTAATGAATTATAACATGCATGGAATGGATAAGAATCTCTCTGAGTTGCATGGGATGCTCAAAACTGCAGAGATGAAAATTGTGGAGAAAGGTTCTCCCGTGCTCTTGGTTCATGATGGGAAGAAGGCTAATGCCAAAGGAAAGGGTAAGAAAGTTATCAAACCCAAAATAAGCAAGGCAAAGGTTGCAAAGGCTTCTGAGGCAAAACCCGATTCACAAAAGGATGCAATCTGTTTCCATTGTCAAGAAATTGGTCATTGGAAACGTAATTGCAAGGCTTTCTTGGAAGAGCAAAAGAAGAAGAAGAGCAGCAAAGCTGCGTCGACTTCAGGTATCTATATGATAGATATTCTCCTTTCTACCACTGATTCTTGGGTATTGGATACCGGATTTGGTTCTCACATTTGTCTAAATGTGCAGGGACTAAAGAATACGAGACTGCTTAAAGAAGGTGAAGTAGATCTACGTGTGGGGAATGGAGCAAGAGTTGCTGCATTAGCCGTAGGGACTTATGAAGTCACTTTACCTTCCGGATTAATTCTTGTTTTGAGCAATTGTTATTATGTTCCGGATTTAAGCAGAAATATTATTTCAATTTCTTGTTTGGATAATGAAGGTTTTAAGTTTCTTATTGAGAATAAGAAATTTTCTATTTATTTAAATGATGTGCTTTATGGTATTGCTAATTCATTTAATGACCTTTATATCTTGGATGTCAAGAATGAAAATAATGACAATGTCTATCATGTAAATAAGAAATCTAAACCTAATGATGTAAATCATACCTATTTATGGCATTGCCGTCTTGGTCATATTAATGAGAAGCGTATCTCAAAACTCCATGGGGACGGACTTTTAGGTTCATGTGACCTCGAGTCATATGATACTTGTGAGTCGTGTCTTCTTGGAAAAATGACTAAGACACCTTTTACCAAGTTGGGTGAAAGGGCAAGCGACTTATTGGGGTTGATACATTCCGATGTATGCGGACCATTAAGTAGCAATGCTAGGGGAGGATTTCAATACTTCATAACCTTCACTGATGATTATAGTAGATTTGGCTATGTTTACCTAATGAAACATAAAAGTGAAGCATTTGAGATATTTAGAATATTTCAAAATGAAGTAGAAAAACAACTTGGCAAAAGTATAAAATCACTTCGATCAGATCGAGGTGGAGAATACTTAAGTCAAGAATTTGATGATCATCTAAAGAATTGTGGAATAGTTTCACAATTGACTCCACCTGGAACACCACAATGGAATGGTGTATCCGAGAGGAGGAATCGGACATTGTTAGACATGGTTCGATCAATGATGAGTCAAGTTGATCTTCCAATATCCTTTTGGGGTTACGCCCTAGAAACTGCTGCTTTCACACTAAATCGTGTTCCAACTAAATCGGTTCAAAAGACTCCATATGAGATGTGGAGCGGAAAGAAGCCTTGTCTATCTTTCATGAAGATTTGGGGTTGTGAAGCTTTTGTCAAAAGACTTGTCTCAGACAAACTTGTACACAAATCTGATAAATGTATTTTCGTGGGATATCCTAAGGAAACTAGAGGATATTACTTTTACAACCGTGAGGACAACAAAGTGTTTGTTGCCCGAACTGGTGTCTTTCTAGAGAAAGAGTTTCTCTCCAAAGAAATCAGTGGGAGTAAAATAAATCTTGAAGAAATTCGAGACCCAGAAAATAACATTGAACCAATAGTGGAACAAGAACAAGAACCACAAGGAGTTGTGGAACCTGTTCAAAATACACAAGCAACTCGCAGATCTAGTAGGTTACGATCCGAGCCCGAGAGATATGGATTTCTCGTAACGGATAGTAATGAGGTAGAAATCATTGAGAATGATGAACTGTCAACCTACCAAGAGGCGATGTCTTCTCCTGATTCGGACAAGTGGCTTGGAGCCATGGAATCCAAATTGCAATCCATGCAAGACAATCAAGTTTGGAATTTGATTGATGCACCCGAAGGTGTAAAAATCATAGGATGCAAATGGGTCTTCAAGAAGAAGACTGACATGGATGGGAAGGTGCATACTTACAAAGCTAGACTTGTAGCGAAAGGTTATAGGCAAGTTCATGGTATTGACTATGATGAGACCTTTTCACCCGTAGCAATGATCAAGTCTATAAGAATTTTGCTTGCCATTTCCGCATATCATGACTATGAAATATGGCAAATGGACGTCAAAACCGCTTTCCTGAATGGAAAACTCCAAGAGGATTTGTATATGACACAACCAGAAGGTTTTGAACAAGATTCTAAGGTATGCAAATTGCAAAGATCCATCTATGGATTGAAGCAAGCTTCTAGGAGTTGGAATCTCCGTTTTGATGAATCGGCCAAAGAGTTTGGTTTCATCAAGAACGAAGATGAGCCTTGTGTATACAAGAAGATTAGTGGGAGCATAGTGCTATTCCTTATTTTATATGTGGATGACATATTGCTCATTGGAAACGACATTCCTACACTTCAGTCTGTGAAGACTTGGTTAGGAAAGTGCTTCGCAATGAAAGATATGGGTGAAGCCGCATATATTCTTGGCATTAAGATCTATAGAGATAGATCAAGGAGGCTACTTGGTTTAAGCCGCATATACATTGACAAGGTCATTAGAAGATTCCGTATGGAAAATTCTAAGAGAGGCACCTTGCCCGTGTTACATGGAGTTTCTCTAAGCAAGACTCAATGTCCTAAGACAAACAATGAGCGTGAGAAAATGAATGATGTTCCATATGCTTCGGCAATTGGGTCCATCATGTATGCCATGATTTGTACTAGGCCGGATGTATCTTATGCTTTGAGCATGACAAGTAGATACCAATCCGACCCTGGGGAAAATCACTGGATAGCTGTAAAAGCGATTCTTAAGTACTTGAGAAGAACTAAAGACTCGTTTTTGGTCTATGGAGGAATGGAAGATGATCTCGTTTTAAATGCTTACACGGATGCAAGCTTCCAAACCGACAAAGATGATAGCCGATCGCAATCGGGTTTTGTGTTTATGTTAAATGGTGGAGCTGTAAGCTGGAAGAGTTCCAAGCAAAGTACAACCACTGATTCTACAACAGAAGCTGAGTATATTGCTGCATCGGATGCTGCAAAGGAAGCTGTTTGGATTAAGAATTTCATAACTGAACTTGAAGTGGTTCCTAGTATTGCTAATCCAATAGACCTTTATTGCGACAATAATTGTGCTATTGCTCAAGCAAAGGAACCAAGAGCACATCAGAAATCCAAACACATACTTAGGCGTTTTCATATCATTTGAGAGATCGTTGATAGGGGAGACATAAATATATGCAGAGTACCTACTGATGACAATGTTGCAGACCCGCTGACAAAGGGACTTCCACAAGCTAAACATGATGGTCATGTTAGGTCCATGGGTATTAGATACATGGGAGATTGGGCCTAGGGCAAGTGGGAGATTGTTGGTAGTGGTGCCCTAGGCACGTTTAATAAACGTTGTAATTGTTATCATTTATTTCATATCAATAAAGAGATGTTTTGATTATTATTATTATTCATGTTTACTTATAATAATCTCCGTCCCTAGTACTTGTTAAGCACTAGTATAAAGGCAAAATGATCATGCGATGATCATGTTAGATTTATGGGTACTTGTTTGGAACAAGGTACTGGACATGACCCGCTGTATGAGATTTATGTCATGGTCTATGTCGAACATATATCTCATATTAGTTATGTCATTTGAATCCTTAGACATGAAGTTATTATAGTCTTCCACTTGATGAACATTATGTTTGACATATTCAAACGCTACCTTTAACGGGGAAGTTATAAAGGGTATGATTGGCATAATCGGATTCACGTAGGGAAGAATAATAAGCTAAATGGATTTGTCCCTCTTCGGAGAGATGTCAAGCTTGGGCCTCTTGTAGGAATGGTGTTGATGAAATGTTCGGCCGGACTCAAATGGATTGATTGGATCAATAGCATTTGAATTATCAACATATTCGGAATCGAAAAAGTATTGAACAAAACAAGTTGACTGTTTGACCATGACTTGTGTTCAATGACATCGTGGACAAAGGGACTGTGACATATTCTAAAGGAATGCGAACTTGTATCTAGTTATACTATTTGGGTAGTTGTGACGGTTTGCTAGAACCTAATCATATCTTATGGTTTCATGTTTGAAACCATTGCCAACTTAGTATAATCCTAGAGGGTCACACACAATAGAACAAATCTTTAAAAGGACTAAATTGGAATTTTGGAAATTCTGGACATTCTGGGGAAGTGGGCGACCGCACAGTGTGGACTGGGCGGCCGCACACTTAGCCCAATTTTGTACCAGTTTGTTTCAGATAAATGTGCGACCGCACAGTGTATTCTGGGCGGCCGCACAGTACTGTCGGCTGGCACTTTCCTAATTCGATTTGGAATGTCTTTTGACACAAGATTCCTATTTGGAATAGGTCTTGCTTGTGTATAAAAGGATAAGTTCGGCCAGAACTTCAGTGATAGCCTTTTGTGTGTCTCCAAAGAGTTTGAGTGAGGTTTTACTTTGTTCTAAGACATCCTTGGTCAAAGAACAAAATAATACACAAGAGAGAAAATTCCATATAGTTCAAATTCATTGTGAAAACGTGTTTCACAATTTGGTCTAGCAACCAAGATCAAAGAAGTTCCTTTGATATTCGTTCGAAGTGTGGATACCGCTAGAGGGTGAAAATCATCATCTTTAAAGTTCGTGTTCAAGCTTTGTGATCGTGATCAAGTCTTCAAATCTCCACCAAAGACCAAGAGGAAATTTAATAGCCATCAAGGGTTAGTCTTATCCTATATTCATGTTATTGTATTTGATTTAATCATATGAACGGATCTATGGGCTTTGGGTTTCAAAATTTTAAATGCTAAATTCCGCTGTGCATGTTACTACGAAACCCAACAGTTGGAGGGAAGGACACTTAGAGGAGAAATGTTGGAAGAAGCAAGGTAAATGTATGAGATGTGGTCAGTTGGGTCATTTTCAGAAGGATTGTCCAAGAATGAAGAATAAGGCATTGGGAAGTATTGTCAGGTCTTCTCAGGTTCAGAAGAGGGATTCTTCAGGGAAGCTTAAGGTGAAGGATCATGATATTGCCATCAATCAACAACATATCTCCGATTCTACTAATGTGATTGGAGGTATGATTTCTGTGTCTAGTTTGAGAGCACGAGCACTTATAGACCCTGGTTCTTCGCATTCTTATGTGTCTGTGCATTTTGCTTCTCGGTTGCATTTGTCTTCTGAGTCTCTACCTTATGTGTTAGAGGTGTCTATACTAAGGGGGAGTGTTTGGTGATTGATAGAGTGTTGCGCACTTGTGATGTGCAAATTTATGAGCATGTTTTACTTGCTGGTTTAGTTATTTTGCCATAGCAAGATTTTGATATTATTGTGGTGGAGTTTTATATGTTAGTCTGCTTTAATTAAGCATGGTAGATATAGGTGTTGGGAATTCATGTTATTTATGCATTAAAGTCTGAAAATTGTTATCAGAAGGTTGTGCCGGGTATTTTGTTTACGTGGTTGGTAGTAGAACGTCTACATCTAAATTGGAAGATTGATCATTTCTTTGTGAGATCTCAGATATATTCTTTATTGAGTAGTACATGTTACTTGAGGAGAAAATTGGGTTATATTAAGTTATTATAGTACAATGCTACAGTGCTAATATCTAGTTTAATATACCTATAACATCGGTTGAGTTAAAGGAGTAGAAGATTCAGCTTGAAATATTTCTTGATAAGGGATTCATCACGTTTAGTTACTTGGGATGTATCGGTATTGTTTAGTATAAAAAGATATAGTACTTTACGAGTTCATATTAAATACAAAAAGCTCAACCAGGTGACTATAGAGAATCATTACTTGTTATCTTATATGGGTGATATATTTTATCAACTTCAGAGATCAGTGGTTTATTTAGTGTTTGACTTGAAGTGATTATTATCAGTTGAAAAATTGAGATGGGTATATTTCAAAGACGGATTTTCATACCAGGTATGGGCATCATAAATTGTGGTCATAGCGTTTGAATTAATAACTACTTCAGTGGTATTGTTGGATATGCTGAGTTGTATCTGTAGCCGTAATTGGATTGCTTTGTGAGAGGCAACAGTTGTGAAATCAAGGCATTATGTCTTCTTGTTAGAGGCTATATTATTTTGAGGAAGTTTCAATTCAGGCATGGCTATTGATTCTTTAAATATGGAAGCAACAGTAATTGGAAAAATCCTACTTCAGTAGCAGAGGTATGTAACTTGTTGAGATTGACATATGGTTAGAGATTCATTGATGGATTTCTAAGGTAGCTACACCGTTAACTATATGACACAGAAAGATACACTTTCTCGATGGATTGGTAAGAGTGAAACGAGTTCTTAATTGTGGAAACGAGAGTTGATGACAACTTCAGTATTGATATTGCTTAATGGATTTGACTAGTATTACAGTTATCTAGAGGATATGATCAGTGTTACTATTTTCTAATGGATATGTCGAGTTTTACCATTATAGTGGATCTAATCAACTCATTGTTCATGGTGATGCCTCGAAGAGTGATTGAGATGTTTATCCATTCAGAATTGTATGGCAGTTATGTATGCTTCGAGAAGATTGATTTCTTATGAACAAAGTTATCCTCACCATAACTTGAGGTTGATTTCGATTGTACGTTCATTGCATTAGTAAATGATTTTTGTAGAGCCATATTTGAAGTGTCTACTGACCATGAGAGTTGAAGTAATCATTTTCTTCAGGAGAGCTACACTTGAGACAATGTAAGTAGAGTATTATGTTATATCATTCAGGAAAGACAAATATATTAGAGGATTCCTTGACTTATAGTTCATGTTTGATAACACTA
Source organism: Campanula takesimana (assembly GCA_026119855.1). Classification (NCBI taxonomy): domain Eukaryota; kingdom Viridiplantae; phylum Streptophyta; class Magnoliopsida; order Asterales; family Campanulaceae; genus Campanula; species Campanula takesimana. The sequence goes on from JAOWBW010000010.1 coordinate 2,632,530, forward strand.
AATGGGTGAAGGTTAGAGGAATTGACATCTTGGAGTCCTTATGAGTCGAGACATGTGATGATTTTGCGATTGTGAAAGCTTTAAGTTTCTACTCTATTGAATGATTTCAACTATAGAAAATTACTAGTGGAATGAACGATGATAGACAACACGATTTTGTTCGTTGCTAGTGATGGAACTTTAACTTTTGTAGCAGAGTATGTAGTCGACACTTAGTGGAACCAACATACATAACGGAATTCAACTACAGGTACTTGAAGAGATATACAAGACCAATGTAATTATGAATCCAAGTAAATGTAGAGTATTGAGATAAATTTGAAGAGTTACATTTGATTTGTTTGACACGAGAAATTCTAAGCATTCAACTAAGTCCTTGAGCTGCGAATAATCTGGAAGTAAAATATCTGTGATCAGTTGGTTTGTCACAAGCCTTTAAGATTTCTGAGTGAATATGAATCTATTGCGAAAGGTTTCATTGAAGGAGTTACACTGAATAGTTGAAAACAATGATGTTGATTGATAGCGGATTGGTTACCAAGTTTCCTTACCTTATCTATTTTGAGGGTATAAATGTTAATTCCAGTTGTTACTTATTTGTTCAGAAGATAGTTCGATTTCATGGGATGCCTACGAGCATGGTATTAGATATGGGTTCTTTATTTATATCTTGATTTTAGTAAGCAATTCAGAAGGCTTTGAATTCAGAATTGGGATTTAGAATGACTTTTCATCCTCAGACAGATGGTCAGTTAGGAAGAACCATTCAGATTCTTGAGGACATGTGGAGAACTTGTTCAGTTGATTTTTAGAATTCGTGGGATATACCTTTACTTCTCGTGGGGTTTTCTTAATATATCAATTCTTTTGAGATATGGGGAAGAGTTGGAGATTGGGCTTATCATCTTGTGTTACTTCCTTCTCTTGACAAGGTTTATAATGTGTTCCATGTGTCTATGCTACGCAAATCTGTTTATGATTCTTCTCATGTATGTCTAAAGTTTTAAAGGATATTGAATCGAGTAGGTCTTAAGATGAGCATCCAGTTCAAGTGATTGATTCTAGAATTCGAGAATTGAGAAATGAGAGCATTCATTTTGCTTGAGTTGTATAGAGAAATCATAATGTGAAAGAATCTACTTGGAAGTTTCGAAATTGGAATGGAAAGGAAATATCCTTGGTTGTTTGAGGGTCGAGGTAAGTAAACCCTAAAATTCGGGATGATTTTTTTTTTAGGGGGAATGATTGTAACGACCCCAAAAACCCGTCCCAATTTATTTTATATTTTTGGGGATTTTTAAAATGGAAATTATGCGTGCATTTTATGTGATTAGATAATATTTTCTTGAGTTGCATAATATTTTATAAATAGCATTATTTGTTTGATTAAATGTGATATTTATTTGGTTAGTAGTAATAATGGTTAAGGGAGTTAAATGATTAATTTGAAACTTTAGGGTCCTTTGTGAAATTATAACTCCAGGGGCTTAAGTGTTAAAAACGAAACTTGAGTGACCAAAATAAAATCTTGGGTAAAGATCTTTCTATAACATGCTTATTCCTTCTCTCCCTCTGTGCTCATTATTGCCAGAACATTTCTCTCTCGTTTCATTCCTAGGTTAAGAAGAAAAAGGTAAGTTCAACCTATTTCGATTTATATCTTTTTATTTATTACTCCGTTTTAAAATCTAATTATATAAAAATGATCAGGGCGTTGAATGGGTTATTTCTACCCGAACAAAACATATTTCTGCGATACTTTTTCCGAAAATAGGTAAGTTACTAATTCCGCTTTAAATGTTAAAATGGTCATATATGTTATACTTGATACTTGTACTTGTTATTTTTGTGATTTAGATAATATTTGTGATACTTGTAATTTTGGGACAAAGTGAGTATTTGGTGTATTTGATTTGGTTGGGTTCAAAGTGGTGTTAAAGTTGTTTTGAGACTGATTTTGTAGCCTTAGTAAAGTTATACGTGTTAATGTGTAGTACTTTTGGGACGGTGAAACGAAGGGAGTAAAATTAGCAAAGTTTGGGCCTGTCAAGTTTTTGGGCGACCGCCCAGAAAGGGGTTGGGCGACCGCCCATGCTATCTGAAAGGTTTGGTCTGGAACAGGGTATTTTGGGCGACCGCCCCATCTGGTATGGGCGACCGCCCATAAGTGCTGAAATGTTGAGTTGTTCCAATCCAAGTGATTTAGAGTTCAATCTTGGTCTAGGTCTTAGGTGATATCCTAGAGTACCTAGAGGGTTGTTGTGGAACACTCTAGTGTTTGAAATCAGTTCCTTTGTGAACATATGTGTTGTGGAATTCGACTGAATGTTAATTGGATATAGTTGAACATCCTTTGATGTGGTTTGGATTGGTTCATCTTTGTGATGTGTTTGGCTTGGTTCCCTACTTTGGAATCATTGCCCTCGGTTGTTGTTTAAGCAAGTATTTATTACAGTGCTTTGTTTGAAAGTCCAGCTGGTTTTGTGTTATCGAGTGGAGGTGGAAAGGATTATAGTGGCACACAGTCAAGTTCACTATAAGGCTTTTCCACTGGACCTTTTTTGTAATCGAGTAGAGGTGGAAAGAATTATAGTGGCACACAGCCAAGTTCACTATAAGGCTTTTCCACTGGGCCTTTTTCCCCAGTCTAGATTGGCCTTGGATGGGATGAGTTAGCTCCCTCGAGTGAGCATTTGGGTTATGACTTTGTGTCATATTTACCCCGTTGTTACTTTGGTTCTTATGGTTATGGTTTGGTTTTCGGGATCCCGGCTTCAGCTAATTATGCTGCTCAGATGGTTTTCTTAAATGGTATTCCCAGACGGTTGTGTTCTTTCGGTAAACCTTGTCTAAGTATCGATGGTTATGTTCTTTCAGTAAACCTTGACTAAGTATCCTTGTGAGTGTTACATTGTTGTATGTGTGGTATTATGAGTTGGCTTTGCCTCTCATGCTATGTGCTATGTGATGCTTATGATATTGTTCGTTATACTTATCATTATAGCATGAAACGTAGTTGCATTTTAGTAGCTTACTGAGATTCATTCTCACCCTTTATTTGTTTATTGTTTTAGATAAAGGCGAGTCCAGGGGATAGGACACTTTGACACGGGAGGACGTTAAAGTGGTAAGAGTTAGGATTTGTTTTGTAAAGGCTACATTACATAGATGTAATACCTTTTGAGTAGAGTTTCCGTGACTTCATCATTTTGTAACACCATTATTTTGGATAATGTTGGTGTATGTACATTTGTATAAAAGTTTGTAAGCCTTCGGGCTAAGTACTTTCGTTTGTGAAAAAGTTTGTTTGAAAGTTAAATGAAGTCTTTGAACTTCGAGTGTGGATTTTGTTAAACTTTATGAAAGTATATTTCGAAAATTTTTCTAAAAGTGTTTTATAACGTCTTCCACTCGTGTCCCGAGCGTGGGGCCAAGTAGGACCACGGGTCTGGGGCGCGACAAATCCAGATCAAGAAGGTGTTCTTGATATCCGTTCGACGTGTGGATACTGATACAGGGTGTTTGCGTTAGCACCTCAAAGTCCATGTTCATGGATTCGATCTTCAAGGGTATGTTTCTTTCATCTTGTATTTAATTTAATCAACATGTATGGATCCGGGCTCATGGGTGTTTGATCTTATGTTTTATTCCGCTGCGCATGATGCATCAAAACCCAACATATATGACACAACTTGAAGGTTTTGTTAATCCAAATAATTCTAACATTGTATGCAAGTTGCAAAGATCCATTTATGGATTGAAGCAAGACTTTAGGAGTTGGAATCTTCGATTTGATGAATCAGTCAAAGAGTTTGGCTTCATCAAGAACGAAGATGAACCTTGTGTATACAAGAAAATTAGTGGGAGAGTAGTATTATTTCTAGTGTTATATGTTGATGACATATTGCTCATCGAAAATGACATCCTGCACTTCAGTCTGTAAAGACTTGGTTAAGAAAGTGTTTCTCGATGAAAGATATGGGAGAAGCCACTTACATCCTTGGCATAAAGATCTATCACGATATATCTAAGAAGTTGATTGGTTTGAGTCAAAGTACATATATTGACAAAGTTCTTAAGAGATTCCGCACTGAAAACTCCAAAAGAGGAAATTTGCCAGTTTCACATGGCATAACTCTTAGCAAGAATCAGTGTCCTAAGACAACTGATGAGCGTGAGAGAATGAATGGAATCCCGTATGCTTCTGCAATTGGATCCATCATGTATGCCATGATATGTACTAGACACGATGTCTCTTATGCTTTGAGCATGACACTAGATACCAATCGGATCCTGGTGAGAGTCACTGGATTGTTGTCAAGACGATTCTTAAGTACTTGCGAAGGACTAAAGATTCGTTCTTGATATATGGAGGTATGGAAGATGATCTCATTTTAAATGGTTACACGGATGCAAGCTTCCAAACCAACAAGGATGATTTAAGATTGCAATCTGGATTTGTGTTTATGCTTAATGGTGGTGTTGTAAGCTGGAAGAGTTCTAAGCAGAGTACCGTAGCTGATTCTATAACTGAAGCTGAGTATATAGCTGAATCCGATGCTGCTAAGAGGCTGTTTGGATTAAGAAGTTCATTGGTGAACTAAAGGTGGTTCCTAGCATTGCTAATCCAATAAACATTTATTGTGATAATAATGGCGCTATTGCTCAAGCAAAGGAACCTAGATCGCATCAGAAATCCAAACACATACTTAGGCGTTTTCATATTATTCGAGAAATCATTGATAGAGGAGACGTAAATATATGCAGAGTACCAACTGAAGATAACATTACTGACCCATTAACAAAAGGTCTTCAGCAAGCGAAGCATATGGTCATGTTAGGTCTATGGGTATTTGATACATTAATTAGGCCTAGTGCAAGTGGGAGATTGTTGGTGTGTATGCCCCAGGCACGTTATTTGAACGATTAATGTTATCATTTGCTTTAATAAAGATATTGAATGTTTGATTATTATATCTTTTGCATGTTTATTATAATAATCTTCATCCCTAGTAATTATGATTAATTACTAGTATAAGTTTAATGGATAGTCATATGATGATTATGTGTATACGATACAATTAGACTTATGGGTATTTGTTGGAGAACAAATACTGGACTGACCCCTTATGAGATTTATGTCATGGTCAAATATCATAATTAAATCTCATATAGTTATATCACTTGAATCTTTAGATCTGAGGTTATTACAGTCTTCCACATGATGAACATTACGTTTGACATATTCAAATGTTACCTTTAATCGGATAGCTATAAAGGATATGATTGGCATAATCGAAATCATGTTGGGAAGAATAATAAGCCACGAATGGATTTGTTCCTCGTCAAGAGAGATGTCAATCTTGGGCCACTCGATGAATGGTATTGATGAAATGCATGGCCATGCTCAAATGAATTGATTGGATCAATGTCATTTGTATTATCAATACATTTGGGATCGAGAAAGCATTGAACAAGTAAGTTGACCATTGACCATGGCTTACATTCAATAGACATCATGTAACAAAGAGATTGTGATATGTTCTATTTTAGGAAACTTTGGGATTTCAAAGTTATACTAATTAGGTAGTCATAATAGCTTGCTAGAGTCCGCTTATGACTTACGAGATCTGAATGGTTCGGACTCGTTGCCAACTTAGTATAATCCTATTGGATCACACACACAGAGCGGATAATTAAAATGAACAAAAAACGAGGCAGTATGGAATTGGAACCGTACGGCTCCATGAGAGCCATACGACTTCCTTGGAGCCGTACGGCTGGTGCGGCGTATTGCAGTTTATTTTAGGTTTTTCTTGTTGGACAAGAACTCCTAAACCCTAAATGATCTTGGAGACCTCTGGTATATAATATGTACAGCCGGGATTCAGTCCCATAACATTGATTTGTGAAATCATAAAGTCTTTCTTGGAGAGAGAAAATACACATATTATACTAGGGTTATTAGGTTTGATCATTCTCAATTATCAAACACTAATAATCATAGGGAGCAATAGAAGAATCGTTCTTCATTAAGTTTTTTCAATCCAAATGACCTAGCAGTCAAGTCAAGAAGAGTTATTGAATCCGTTCGACGTGTGGATCACCGGTAGAGGGTGCTCATCTTAGCATCTAAATCCAAGGTTTCATATTTCGATCTACAATGGTTAGTTTCTTTCATCTTACATATTATGAATCATTGATCATAACGAATCTAGGCTTTTGGGTTTCTTCATGTAATGTCTTCCGCTGCGCATGATTGCACGAAACCCAACAGTTTTTACTCTCCCCTAACACTCAAACACCTTCAAAACTCAGATCTTCAAGCAAAAACCATCACAAAACTCTTGGATCATCATAGCCTTAGTCTAGACTATCCGTTGGAATCACGCATTCTTCACAAGGGTAATCTTCCCTACACTTTAATGTCTCATTCTCATCTATTCTTTGTTTTTAGTGTAGTGTAATTGACACGCCCCCAGGTCCCGGGATCCCCTAATAGAACCTCGAACCCGGTGGGAGTGACTAACGAGGAACAAGAAACTTAACAAGAAACTGGATGACATCTGTCTATAATAAACTGACATGATATATATACTCAAGAGTAAGGAGCTATACTAGCTCACAACACGAGTTCTAGACAAGAAAATTAAAACCAAACTTATTTACATACAGCGGAAGATATGCCTAGCACATAAGCTGGCATCAAGAGTACTATACAAGATGTCTAGTGACAACAAGAACTGAACAAGATTGTCTACCCCAAAATAAGGAGTTACAAAACCCATAATACATCGTCCTCACCAAATGTAAAAGGACACAAGCCCCAAAATAATCACGTCCTGCGTAGTAAGCTCCCAGCTATGTCGAGCCTCACTGCGCACTATCCTTCCTTTGATCTAAGGAAAACAATTAAACAAGAAATGGGGTGAGATAAATCTCAGTAAGCTATTAGATGCAACTACATGACATGTTATCATGCAATTCAAGTAGATACTCAAGTAATCATATATCAAGTATCATCAGGTAACAAGTATATGAGAGGCTAAGCCACTCATCAAGTAGCACATAAGGCTAAACAAGCAAGCTGTAAAGGATATTGCTTCCTTCCTTATTCCTCCCAAGAATACCATTGTTGTCGTAGCTTGTAGTACTTTGACAATCACGATCAATAACAAGAAACTGATTATTCAGTATATATCAGAAGACCCGGTAACCAGTGTCATTCTCAAGATCAAGACTCACGAGGTGTTCACGAGGTGTTCAAGAGTTTAGCATTCACTTAAGTCAGGCTTATTGCTCCAACCAAGGAAGCTATGCCCTTACTATGGCCGGTAGTAAGGGGTCAAGCGCAAATACATAGGGACCCGATTGTCACTTAAGCCCTAGCTCTCGCGACAAGCGTGAACCTATATATTTCCGAACAAGCAAGGAGAACCAGCTGGACTCACACAAGAATGTACAAGTAGATATTTACTTGAACTACGGGAGAAGAACTAATCCAAAAGTAGTGGACTAGCTCAACAAGGAACATGCTTCAAGTAATCAAGAAGTCACCTTGTTATCAAGCAACTATATGCAATGTTTGCACACACACAACAAGAACATGTCTCATACAAGTTAGTGCTTGTTCATAGCACTTTCAAGTTCACTACCATACATATGTATTGGTGTCAAGTCAAGTACAAGATTTTATTGTCTTATATTCAAGTCTTAATCCAATTCTTTGGATGTTCAAGCCATGTACAAGATTTTATGGTCTTATATTCAAGTTATAACTCCAATCTTTGGACATTCAAGCATGTATAAGAGTTATACATTTACTCTTACAAAATCTTAATCCTATTCTTAGGATGTTCAATTTCAAAACTTTATGCTAATGCCCCTAAGGTGCACAATCATTGGCTTCAAGACAAGTATAACACATTAGTGCTTGTTCATAGCACTTTCAAGACATATAAAAGAGTTACTACTCTTATACTTAAGTTCTCATTTGAGTTCTATAAGTATTAATGTTCAAGTCAAAGTTCCAATGCCCCCAAAAGGTACAATTACACTTGCTAGGACATCTTATACTAAGGCTATATGCCTTAGGAGGGATAAGCTTTCATTTCAATTTGATTTAAAACACTTTAGTTGGAACAGGGGACCGGGCGGGCGCTCAAGGAGGACCGGGCGGGCGCTCATCTAAACATTTCTGAAACCCAAATCTTCTGGCCAAATGGGCGGGCGCCTGGTCCAAATTCTCAGCAAACCCAATTTTCTTTCCAGGCTTAGAAATCTCCGTCCCCAAGCGTAGGAGTAACTTTTACTAACAATTTCAACAACTCTAACAAGGGCATAACATGAGTAAACTAGTATTTCCATGTTCTTTCACCATTTACACAGAGGAATTATTACTCCCTTTGTCCCAAATTTACAAGTACCGCAAAAATCATCCCAAACACGAAATTAACATTCACAAGTATTGATAATAACATTTATGCATGTTATTACAAGCAAGGGAGAGCTAATAACTTACCTAGTCAAAAATCAAAGCGACCCAAATAATTTTCTGTTCGGCCTGGAACGCTCTATTCAACGCCACGAATATTAATCCGGGATCAGAATCAAGAACGGAGGGATAATTAAACTCGAGGAGTCGAGAATAGGGTAAACTTTAACCCTAGCTTTTCAGAACAGAGGAAGCAACGTAATGATTTGGGTAAAAATGCCTTCCTCAGGCAAACAAAGAAGTTGATATACATTCAAGTTTCAAAGGATGTCACTTAGGCCCCTCAAGTTTCACTTTTAACAAAAAGACCCCTAAAGTCAAATTTTCACAAATGACCCAAAAGTCAAAACTAGACATTTAACCACCTTAATATTCTAAAGCAGTTAATAAATTAACCCACCAAGTAAAACTAGCACATAATATGTAAGTTCAAGTATTTTAACAAGTAAGTCAAATATTTAACAAGAAATAGGATGGGCGTTACATCCTCCCCACCTTAAAGAAAATTCGCCCACGAATTTTACTTACCAAAGTTTTCAAATAGGCTTGGGTATTTATCTCGCATCTCTTTCTCGGTTTCTCAAGTAGCCTCTTCTATTTCATGATTTCTCCAAAGGGCCTTCACAATAGAAATCCTTTTAGTACGCAAGACTTGCTCTTTCCAGTCAAGAATTTCAACAGGTTGCTCCTCATAAGACAAATCAGGCTGAAATGGAATAGCCTCATACTCAAGAACATGCGACTCATCCGCCATATACTTGCGAAGCATAGATACATGGAACACATCATGAATACCAGATAAAGAAGGTGGTAAAGCCACTCTCTAAGCCAACTTACCAACTCTTTCAAGAATCTCAAATGGACCGATATAACGAGGAGATAACTTTCCTTTCTTCCCAAATCTCTTTATACCTCTACGAGGAGAGACCTTCAAGAATACAAAGTCACCTACCTGGAATTCAAGATCCCTTCTACGATGATCTTCATAACTCTTTTGTCTACTCTGAGCTGTGCGCAATCTATCTCGAATGAGTTTCACACTCTCAACTGACTGTTGAACCATTTCAGGACCCAAAAGTCTAGCTTCTCCCACTTCATCCCAGCATATATGAGATCGACATTTCCTGCCATAAATAGCCTCATATGGAGCCATTTCAATGCTAGACTGATAACTGTTGTTATAAGCAAACTCAGCCAAAGGAAGATGAGTATCCCAACTGCCTTTGAAATCGACAACACAAGCACGTAACATATCCTCAAGAATCTGTATAAGTCTCTCAGATTTCCCATCATATTGAGGATGAAAAGCTGTACTGAAATTCAATTTAGTACCCATGGCACCCTGAAGAGCCTGCCAGAATCGAGAAGTAAAACGAGGATCTCTGTCAGATACAATACTCACAGGAACCCCATGCAGTCGGACAATCTCCTGAACATATAAAGATGCCAACTGAGACAATGAATATCCCATGGAAATAGACAAGAAGTGAGCTGATTTAGTCAACCTGTCCACTATAACCCAAACAGCATCATGGCCTCGTCTAGTACGTGGTAAACCAGTCACAAAATCCATCGTGATATGCTCCCATTTCCACTCTGGAATTTCCAATGGTTGCAACAAACCTGCTGGACGTTGATGTTCCACCTTTACTTGTTGACAAGTCAAACATTTGGACACATACTCAGCAATTTCTCTTTTCATATTGTTCCACCAGAAATGTTTCTTCAAGTCTTGGTACATTTTAGTGCTTCCAGGATGAATAGTATACTTGGCTTTGTGAGCCTCTTCAAGAACTTTCTTCTTAATCTCAAGATCAACTGGAATACAAACTCTGCCTCGAAAGGTAAGAATTCCATCACTGTTGAAAGAAAAATCTGGTTGCTTTCCTTCATTCATTCCACTAATGATTTTCTGCAATTCAGAATCAGTTACCTGAGCTTCTTTGATCTGTTGGAGTAAATCTGAAGTAGCCTTTATATTAGCCAGAATAATTCCATGATTTGATTCACAAGGACTCCAATCACACAAGTCTTCAAACATCTTCCATTCACGAATCATCAAGCAAGAAATATAAGTCTTTCTACTCAGTGCATCTGCCACAACATTTGCCTTTCCTGGATGATAAAGGATAGTACAATCATGATCCTTCAATTTCTCCATCCATCTACGTTGTCTCATGTTAAGCTCTTTTTGAGAGAACAAGTACTTCAAGCTTTTATGATCTGTGAAGACTTCAAATTTGGTTCCATACAAGTAATGCCTCCATTTATGCAAAGCAAAAATAATCGCAGCCAACTCTAAATCATGAGTAGGATAGTTCTTTTCATAAGGAGATAATTTTCGAGAAGCATAAGCTATTACCTTGCCATCTTGCATCAGAACACAACCCAATCCTTCTTTAGAAGCATCGGTATAAACCATGAAATTCTCAGAACCACTAGGCAAAGCCAAGACTGGAGATGTAGTCAAGCGCCTTTTCAACTCTTGAAAACTTGCTTCACACTTGTCATTCCACTCAAAAGAAATAGCTTTTCGAGTCATATTAGTCAATGGAGTAGCAATCTTGGAGAATCCCTCAATGAACCTCCGATAATAACTAGCCAAGCCCAAGAAACTACGGATCTCTGTCACTGTAGTTGGCCTTTTCCAGTTTACAACTGCTTCAACCTTGGAAGAATCTACTGCAATACCAGTAGCAGACACAACATGCCCCAAGAATGAAACCTCTTCTAACCAGAAAGCACATTTGCTGAATTTTGCAAATAATTGTTTCTCACGAAGAACTTGCAATACCACTCTGAGATGTTGTTCATGCTCAGCCCGTGATTTAGAATATACAAGAATATCATCAATGAATACCACTACGAAACAATCAAGATATGGCTTGAAGATACGGTTCATCAAATCCATAAATACAGCTGGAGCATTTGTTAAACCGAATGGCATAACAATAAACTCATAATGCCCATACCTGGTACGGAAAGCTGTCTTTGGTATATCCTCAGATCTGATTTTCAACTGATGATAACCACTTCTCAAGTCAAGCTTCGAGTATACTACTGAACCTTGAAGCTGATCAAACAAGTCATCAATATGAGGTAACGGATATTTGTTCTTGATAGTTACCTGATTAAGATCTCTGTAATCAATACACAATCGCAGAGTCCCATCTTTCTTTCTAACAAATAACACTGGTGCACCCCACGGTGATACACTAGGTCTGATGAAGCCCCTTTCAAGCAATTCCTCAAGCTGTGTCTTCAACTCTCTTAACTCAGCTGGAGCCATTCTATAAGGTGCTTTAGAGATTGGTGCTGTACCTGGTAATAACTCAATACAGAACTCAAGCTCTCGATCAGGTGTCATGCTATACTCAGAAGAGAACACGTCTGAAAATTCAGACACAACAGGAATATCTTCCATCTTGGGAACAGATAAACTCTGGTTAAGCACGCACGCGAGATACCCGGCACAACCACAAGATAAAATTTTTCTAGCTTTTAAAGCAGAAATAACATGTATAGCACATAAAGGCCTATCACCTTCAAAGGTAAAATCAGGCAAACCAGGGATAGAAAAAGTTACTACTTTTCTATAACAATCAACAGATGCATGATGCACATAAAGCCAATCCATGCCAAGAATCACGTCAAAGTCCCTTATAGGTAACACGACTAGGTCAGCAAGAAGGGCATGATCACCCACAAGAACCTCACATTTCTTGTAAACCTCCGAAGTAAACATGCAATCTCCCATAGGGGAAGATACTTCTAGCACATAAGGCATAGAATCAGGAAGAACATGCAAATGCGACACAAAATGAGATGCCACATAAGAATGAGATGAGCCTGGATCTATCAAGACTCGCGCTCTCGTACTAGAAAGTAATATAGTACCTCCTATGACTGCAGAAGACTCAGCTACACCCTGCTGATCTAGAGCAAACACTCGACCCTGAACTTTAGGTCGACCCCCACTATCTCTCTTGGAACCTAAAGCCTGTTGACTTGTACCCCCAACTTGATTTCCTCTACCTTTAGGACAATTCTTGACAAAGTACCCAGTTTCACCACAATATAAACACTTTCCTTGCTTTAGCCAACACTTGTCTTCAGAATGGCCTTCTTTCGAACAAAAATCACATACTTTCCTGGAACCTTGGACTGTTGTCTTCGAACCAGTTGATACACTACCTTTACTTTCGGTTGGCTGTCGGAATCGACGATCTTGGAGGACAGATTTACCACCCTTAGAACCAGATCCCTGAGTTTTCTCTGATACACGACCAGTCATGGTTGTTCCCAACTTCACCTTGTGTTCTTCGATGTCATTTTCAATAGCATAAGCCTTCTCCACTGCTTGATGATAACTAGTAAGCTGTAGAGAAAGAAGCTGCTTCCTATACTCAGTCCTCAACCCTTTAACAAACCTCTGTGCCTTCTTGGCTTCATTTGGAACTAAGTGATCACAATACCTCGCCAATTATGTGAACTTGGTTGAGTATTGCCCCACTGTCAAGCTTCCCTGCTCCAGATTAAGAAATTCCATCTCCTTTCTATCTTGGACCACTGTTGGAATAAACTGTGACTTGAATGCTTTAAGAAAATTCTCCCATGTCTGTGGTACACCTTCCAGTTCCCAACTTTTATTCATCACTTGCCACCAATGTTCAGCGGCTTTCTCAAGTTTAAAGGTTGCAAAGGTTACCTTATCACCACTTGCACATCTCAAGGCTGTAAAGATATTCTCAATACTTTCAATCCACTCCTCTGCCTTCTTAGCATCAAATTCCCCGTCAAAGCTGCGAGGTTTCAACTTCAAGAACCTTGTAAGGCGATTAGGATAATCCCAGTCTATATTATCAACCATCTCTTCTTGAGGAGTTATAGATCTCAACTGATTACTGCCACTTGTACCTTCAGAACTCATTGTACCTGTAGGTAAACACTCGGCGTTAATAACACCCCAAGACTAACCCATACCTAGGCCATAGACCCTATCTAGACTTAGAGCAAACCAAAGTAGCTAAACAGGGTAGCTAAACCAGGGTAGCTCTGATACCAACCTGACACGCCCCCAGGTCCCGGGATCCCCTAATAGAACCTCGAACCCGGTGGGAGTGACTAACGAGGAACAAGAAACTTAACAAGAAACTAGATGACATCTGTCTATAATAAACTGACATGATATATATACTCAAGAGTAAGGAGCTATACTAGCTCACAACACGAGTTCTAGACAAGAAAATTAAAACCAAACTTATTTACATACAACGGAAGATATGCCTAGGACATAAGCTGGCATCAAGAGTACTATACAAGATGTCTAGTGACAACAAGAACTGAACAAGATTGTCTACCCCAAAATAAGGAGTTACAAAACCCATAATACATCATCCTCACCAAATGTAAAAGGACACAAGCCCCAAAATAATCACGACCTGCGTAGTAAGCTCCCAGCTATGTCGAGCCTCACTGCGCACTATCCTTCCTTTGATCTAAGGAAAACAATTAAACAAGAAACGGGGTGAGATAAATCTCAGTAAGCTATTAGTGCAACTACATGACATGTTATCATGCAATTCAAGTAGATACTCAAGTAATCATATATCAAGTATCATCAGGTAACAAGTATATGAGAGGCTAAGCCACTCATCAAGTAGCACATAAGGCTAAACAAGCAAGCTGTAAAGGATATTGCTTCCTTCCTTATTCCTCCCAAGAATACCATTGTTGTCGTAGCTTGTAGTACTTTGACAATCACGATCAATAACAAGAAACTGATTATTCAGTATATATCAGAAGACCCGGTAACCAGTGTCATTCTCAAGATCAAGACTCACGAGGTGTTCACGAGGTGTTCAAGAGTATAGCATTCACTTAAGTCAGGCTTATTGCTCCAACCAAGGAAGCTATGCCCTTACTATGGCCGGTACTAAGGGGTCAAGCGCAAATACATAGGGACCCGATTGTCACTTAAGCCCTAGCTCTCGCGACAAGCGTGAACCTATATATTTCCGAACAAGCAAGGAGAACCAGCTGGACTCACACAAGAATGTACAAGTAGATATTTACTTGAACTACGGGAGAAGAACTAATCCAAAAGTAGTGGACTAGCTCAACAAGGAACATGCTTCAAGTAATCAAGAGGTCACCTTGTTATCAAGCAACTATATGCAATGTTTTCACACACACAACAAGAACATGTCTCATACAAGTTAGTGCTTGTTCATAGCACTTTCAAGTTCACTACCATACATATGTATTGGTGTCAAGTCAAGTACAAGATTTTATTATCTTATATTCAAGTCTTAATCCAATTCTTTGGATGTTCAAGCCATGTACAAGATTTTATGGTCTTATATTCAAGTTATAACTCCAATCTTTGGACATTCAAGCATGTATAAGAGTTATACATTTACTCTTACAAAATCTTAATCCTATTCTTAGGATGTTCAATTTCAAGACTTTATGCTAATGCCCCTAAGGTGCACAATCATTGGCTTCAAGACAAGTATAACACATTAGTGCTTGTTCATAGCACTGTCAAGACATATAAAAGAGTTACTACTCTTATACTTAAGTTCTCATTTGAGTTCTATAAGTATTAATGTTCAAGTCAAAGTTCCAATGCCCCCAAAAGGTACAATTACACTTGCTAGGACATCTTATACTAAGGCTATATGCCTTAGGAGGGATAAGCTTTCATTTCAATTTGATTTAAAACACTTTAGTTGGAACAGGGGACCGGGCGGGCGCTCATCCAAACATTTCTGAAACCCAAATCTTCTGGCCAAATGGGCGGGCGCCTGGTCACTAACCGGGCATAACATGAGTAAACTAGTATTTCCATGTTCTTTCACCATTTACACAGAGGAATTATTACTCCCTTTGTCCCAAATTTACAAGTACCGCAAAAATCATCCCAAACACGAAATTAACATTCACAAGTATCGAGAATAACATTTATGCATGTTATTACAAGCAAGGGGGAGCTAATAACTTACCTAGTCAAAAATCAAAGCGACCCAAATAATTTTCTGTTCGGCCTGGAACGCTCTATTCAACGCCACGAATATTAATCCGGGATCAGAATCAAGAACGGGGGGATAATTAAACTCGAGGAGTCAAGAATAGGGTAAACTTTAACCCTAGCTTTTCAAAACAGAGGAAGCAACGTAATGATTTGGGTAAAAATGCCTTCCTCAGGCAAACAAAGAAGTTGATATACATTCAAGTTTCAAAGGATGTCACTTAGGCCCCTCAAGTTTCACTTTTAACAAAAAGACCCCTAAAGTCAAATTTTCACAAATGACCCAAAAGTCAAAACTAGACATTTAACCACCTTAATATTCTAAAGCAGTTAATAAATTAACCCAAGTAAAACTAGCACATAATATGCAAGTTCAAGTATTTTAACAAGTAAGTCAAATATTTAACAAGAAATAGGATGGGCGTTACAGTAATCCCATCAAAATGATCAGCCTAGAGTCCCTTCAAATCATGAAGGCGATCTCGAAGCACATGATCCGACATTCCAATAATTAAGAAATTAATTATTGGTTTTACTTGTTTATTTACTTGTTTATTGATTTAGATTAATACCACCTAAGCAAGACCAATTTTATATTGGGTGGATTTGGTGCTCATTGACCTTCCAAATCTATAATTTAACCCCCGAACCCTTGAATCTCTTGTAATTAATTCTTATTTCAATAATAAGTGGCAACTCTAAAAATACAAATTAAAACGAGGAAATTCTCACGTTCTCACAGTATTTGTAATTACCCATAAATAAAATCCGTTTACTTATTACAAATTTTGGGAATTAAAAAGGATTAAAAATGCCGTCATTTAGCTTTTCTTAGCTCTTGCCGTTAGATCCTTTCCATAAAAAGGATTAAAAACAATGTCTTTTAGCTTTCCTTAGCTCCTGCCGTTTGCTCCTTTCTAAGAGATGTGGTCGAATCAATTCCGTCCAGTGGAGGTAATTTCGCCGGAGCGGTTCCAGACCCCTCACAACACTTACATCACTTTCACCTTCTTAATTTCCGTGCAAATGGAAGAGTTGACACTTACTCTCAGACGTAGGGAGTATCTTTTTTGGAAAAAAAAAAATCTCTAAATATTTTTATCAACTTTGTTTACTAGTTTTTTTTATATAAAACTAAATGTAATTACTTAAGAAAGTATATTACCGACATTTAGGGCTCATATTAAAAATGGTGAAGTTATCATTATGAACAAGTACTATAAATTAAAATATAAAGTATACTATCATGTAAAGGGTAAAGATGTTATTGTGTAAATATATAATACACCAAAACAAAGTTAAAAATAAATAATAAATAATAATGCAAAAACAACAAAACGATCGGTCTCAGAAACCTCCATTTAAAAAACTTCTCCGATTTTAAAACCCTCTGTTGCTAAATGATGCATCAATAATTGAGTAAAAATAGAGATTCTAAAAATGTCTATGATCGAGCATAAAAATGCCGTCAAGGCCGGATCCGCGGAAGGATAACTAGAATACTTGCTTAGACCTGCAAAAATCAGTGCACGTGAGCTTAGCCGGGGTTGCACCGGCGAACTCCCTCCGACGTGAGAATAAGTTAGTCCATTCACCGGTGAGAAAAGAGAGAGACACGCTAGTATTCCTTAGGAGAGTAGGGTTAAATTAAGATAAAAATCATTTTTGAATCAATCCCTAAATTTGTGCTTAAGTTTTGATAATAATTGGTAGTTAAATAATTTCCTTATCTGATTATATGAGTCAAATCTATCATATTCAAATTTCAAATTTATTAATTATTAATATTACAATTATGCCTTAAATAAGTCTTATAATACGTTCACAAATTTCAAATTTCAAATATATTAAT
Organism: Campanula takesimana; assembly: GCA_026119855.1. Classification (NCBI taxonomy): domain Eukaryota; kingdom Viridiplantae; phylum Streptophyta; class Magnoliopsida; order Asterales; family Campanulaceae; genus Campanula; species Campanula takesimana. Next base: position 2,649,909 of record JAOWBW010000010.1, read on the forward strand.
TATGGCATAAAAATCCTTATGCTGCGAAAGAATTATGCATAATCTATAATTCATTATAATGTGTGTAAATCTGTAGCAAATAAATTATGAATCGTAATGCGCTAAAAAAATGAATCGATATCCCCAGGATATAGAATCATTTAAGCTATAGAGTTAGAGATAATTTAGGAACATCAAACCATAGTTTAAAATCACAATTCGTTAAAATAAAAAAAAAAAAAAAAAAAAAAAAAAAAAAAACGTGATTTGAATTTAAATTTAAAAAATAAAGTCGGATTATGGAAATGAGAAATGATTGGGGAGAAAAACGTGTGACTTGATAAGGTAAATTGTATCCTTTAAAAAAAAATACTAGATGTTACTAAATCTAAAATTATCTGTTAGAAAATTAGAATTTTAAGTATTAGCAGTTTAAAATTATCAATTACCATACCACTTTGACCTACTGCGTATACTTGATAGAATTTATTATGGAAAGAGAAGTAGTATAAGGAAAGAGTTTCATGAAAATATAAATTAGACAGCGAAATATTTCAAAGATACACCTGTTATATATAGGCAAAATTAATTAATGAAGGGGAGTTATTTAATTGGTACTTTTATTTTGAACTTAATGATATTTAAGAGGGGGTGGACTAGGGTGCGACGGTCGCATGGCGTGCGACCGTTCCCGCCAAATTCTACTCTTTTTTTTTCGTTTTTTTTTTCCAGCCATTTCTTTCTGCCAACAAAAGTAACACTTTTTATAAAGGAAATGTAACACTTTTTTCTCATATGTAACACTTTTTTCTCTTCATAAATTTACCACAATTTTGCTGAAATAAATGAAAGATAACATAAGATTAACACCTAAAACTAATTTAACATTTTATAATAATGAATGTAACCGTTTTTTTTCTCAATTATAACACTTTTCTTGGGGTTTACATTAAAATTGAAATGCAAAACGATTATATACATGATTTTTTACTTTTTTTTTTATAAAAAATGTAACATTTAACCTATAAACTGTTACATTCATCTATATAACATGTTACAATCATATATGCACTGTGTTACATTCAATTATTACTTTTCCTAACCACAAAAACTATTTATATTATTTTGCAAAACTGCTGTTATAGCTTACAATAAAGTGTTACTTTTTTAAGACCAAACTGCTACTTTCTTCATAAGGACGTGTTACTTCTCAGGAAACGAGCATCCCATTTTTTTTTTGTTAAAAATTATGTTTTTTTTAAAAAAAATCAAAATATATCATGACCTATCTAGTTTTATTCGTCTCGTCGAGACGAACACACCGGTATTTTTAGATTTTTTTTTCAACTTCAAAATCACAAGATATTGCATTTTAAAATTATGGGAGGTTTTTTTTTTAATGAGTGCCACGTGTCGCGCGCTGGGAGGAGGAGGAGGCTGCTGGGCGGGTGGGGCGCTGGATCTGGGCGGGTGAGGCGGGTTTTCACCCATGGAGGATCCGTCTCACATGGTGAGACGGTCTCACATGAGTATTTGTCATTTAAGAGAAAGTAACATCTATTTTTTTTTTTTAAACTCACAGATAAAAAAAATTAAACAGATTTTTTTTTTCAATCAGACATTTTTTAAACTAAATTCGATGCTTATTTATTTGTATATGTTTATATTTAATACAATGATACACCTGTTATATATAGGCGAAATTAATTAATGAAGGGGAGTTATTTAATTGATACTTTTATTTTGAACTTAATGATATTTAAGAGACTAGTAACATATTATTTTTTTAAAACTCACTGATAAAAAAAATTAAACTAATTTTTTTTTTTCAATCAGGCATTGTTTAAACTAAATTCGATGCTTATTTATTTTTATATGTTTATATTCAATACAAAAGTAATTTTTAATTGACTATTTTTTTTAAAACTAAATGATCTTTAATATAACCCTTACATATATATACTTTATTTTTCAAATTATTATAACACTTACACATATATACTTTATTTCTTAATTAATTAGCTTTATTTATAGATTAATAAGGTGTGCTAGAAAGTCGCCTAAATTTGTGAGTTGATTAATACAAACTAAAAAATAAACTAAAATATTCAGCAAGTAAATTGAAAGTAAGTAATTTAGACACACACATTACATGAAATAACCCTTACACATATATAGTATAGATGAGTCAACTCGTATAACATTTTTTTAATTTATTAAACTTTAATATAGAATAAAAATTACCCAAAGAAGAGTCGGATTACATGAGATAGCCAATGTTGATTACAAAATTAAATTAACATTATTTCTAATTATTGTTCTTGTAGGCTAACAAAGTTTGTTTAAAATAAAAAAAAAACAAATAAAAGACAAAGACAAACTGGAAACAAATTTGGCTAACGTTTATTCTAGCCTAACGATGATCCTTCCGTGTTGGCGACATGGATAATGCGGGATTGATCTTGAATGTTGATAAAAAGAAGAATATGAGCATGGGGAAGACCTCGCTTCTCAAACACCTTGCACATCAAACATGTATTTATATGAGTGTATCAGTAACTAAAATATTTAATTATATAAAATAAATTCATAGGCAATGATAGTAAAAATAAACCCTAAAGCTTATCTATATAAACAATAACTTACGTGTACTGAAATAAGGAAATAGTTTTTCTTCTTTCAATCTATTGACCAGTTCGTTCAATTTGATTGTAAAAACCTGAAGCAAAATATCAGGATTATTTTGTGGTTTCAAGCCCGTCTTCTCAAAAAATTCTGTGAATTCTGGCCAAGTTAGACTGGTAGCAAACGTGAAAAAAACTAAAGGATCACCCGACCGTTTACCGTCATTTCCTGTAATCCATACATAAAGTTAAATTTGGATCAAAAATAGGGATAAAAAATGTATGTTACTCATTCTTTCCCTAAATGAGTGTATAAAAAAAATAAAATTTTCTCTTCATCAAGAGCAATTTTGAAAATTTTTGGGATAATATTTAGAGACAGAGGTAGTAGTATTTACTTTTGATCAAATGCAAAAATAGATATTTGAAAATGCATTGTCCTGGTTACCTTATTAGTAGGTAGAGCATATAGTGGCTCTGGTTTACTGGCTTTGGTGAAGGGCATGTCGAGTGTGTGAAGAACAAACCGGCGATGGAGATATTTAAGTGCGAGAATTGAAGCTTCCATGGCGAGTTGGAAAGAAAAGGAAGAACCTGCAGCAAAAAAAAAAAAACAAAAAAAAAAAACATTAAAAGATGGAAAATGAGAAGATCATTTTGGGACGGAGGGAGTATGTAGTAGCAATCAAATTATCCTATACTAAAAGGAGGGAGAATAATTATATCTTACGACCATCATCGGATCTATGATAGCAATAAAAAAAACACGACATGGTATTATCTCAAGAGGAGTAGATGACTATATTATTGATGATCTGCCTATTTTTTGCCTATCGCTTATCACTGAAAATATATTTTTATGTAGTCTAATACTTACCATATATCAATTGTCGGATATATCGCATGTAAATCAAGTGATGATGCTGATTTTGCGAAAGAACATATCACGAAAATAAATATAATCACGCAAAGGTAAGAAGAAACTCAGTACTTTAATGGAACAAAATAGTACTACATGTCCATGTTCTCGAAACAAAGGGTAAGAAGAAACTCAGTATTTTGAATGGAACAAAATAGTACACATGTCTCCAAAATAACTATTTTTAATTTTACATTTGATCAAGAGCATCATTACTTGCACTTCCTGTGTTCATGTTGTACAGTTGTATGAAATTATTTTGGTTTCATATGAAGCCAAATATCAACCTGTAAATTGCAGATTAATAAAAGTTCATGTTGAGAAATTGGGCATATCAATTAAAAAAAAAAAAAGGATGTAAACTGGTATTGAAAGCGATCTAAATCTATACCTGAAATGTATAGCAGAGAAGTGAAATCTAAACTCGGACAGAGAGAACTCTTCTGAGGAGGGGGTTGGAGGAGAGTAATATAAAACGTAATAGGCTATGAAGCGAACTCTGGGAGAGGGAATGGATATTCGTCCATATACCTTCTTGATTTACTTGTTGACTTTGTTCCTATTAATTTTAGTAAGGTTATACAATCAGTAATTAAGGGAAAACATTTGAATTCAAATAGATGATTTAGCTCTCTCCATAACAAATACCAATAGGTAATTAATGAAAATTTGAATTCATTTTATATATATATATATATATATATATATATATATATATATATATATATATATATATTTTGGGTTGATTGTTTACTATAGCTATTGTTCCCAGTTAAAATTCAAATTTAAATTTCATCACTAAAAATCTTATCAGGTAAAATATTCCCTAAAAACTGAAAGTTAATATGCTAAGATTAAGGACTCATAATTGATTTTTTGAGTTGCTTTTGTAAATTTTGGAAGGATATGATTTTATTATGCGTTTTTTTTTTATGGAAGAGTTTAGAAATTCAAATTAGGCGAAATATTCAGAATCATTTCGAATTCTAGATTTTTTTTTTTTTTGTGAAAGCATCAAAGAATGAGCTGACCAATAGCAAAATTTCACGTGGCTTTCCACGTCATAATTCCACGTGGAATTTTATGAAGGCTCAGAATTCTTCTGCTTTCATATATAATATAGATTACTTAGGACTAGAATATAATCCCGTGCTTCGCATGGAGTATAGAGTACCGACACATCATTTGGTAATTATAAATATGAAAAGTATTTTTTTTGTATAATATTATTCAAAAGGATATATAATATAAAGTAATTATTTTCAGTGGACTATTAATAATTTATTAATTTATGGAGGGATTTTTATAAAAAAATATATAGAGGGGTAGAAAGTGCATGCGTTTATCTATAAAAATTGAATTTATACAATTAATATTATATTTATAGCCAAAAAATTATAAATCAATTAAAACATGTTGAATAATTAACCCTTTAAGTATTTAAAGACAAATTAATTAAATTAAGTATTGCCATCGGGAAAATTGGATCACTAAACAATAATCAATTTTAAAAAACAATAAATCAAAAGTTAAAGTAAAAATAAAGAAGAAGATCTAATAGAAAATAGATGTGGAGTTCATAATCTAATAACCCATTTTTATAAAATAATACTTTCAACTGTATCAAGTTTATATTAGATTTTTTGAAATTCCCATGTAGAATAGAAAATTATAAAAGTTAAGGAATGATAAACTTACCTCCTACCTCACAAATTAAAAGCGGTCCTTGCTCATTGAACAATAAGTGTTTAATTCAATCTTCTCATATCCAAACATTTCTTTTCTTGATCATCCTCAACATACTTAACTTTGAAAATAATAACACCATATAGAAAATTATTTGCAATCAAGGAAAAAGAAAAAATGAAATATCATATTTGTGACAATAGTGATGATTAATTAATACATACATAATGACAAAAACTATATTATATACAAGTAGTTTAATAGAAAAAAATCAAAGAAAACTCACCAAGAAGCTTGTTTTCTCAATTTGATAATCACCCAAAATACTAATCTTCAATGAAAGTAAATTTGAGTTTGTTTCATACCCACTACAGGTAGTCATAGTGGGGTTCTCCATTAACATGCCGGACTCCGTAGCTTCCATGATCGTCGATAATGGTTTCTTCCTCGTCCAAAATTTTCCAAGAAAATTCTTCACATACCTACTTTAAAAAAAAAAAAAAAAAAAAATGTGAGAGAAAATAGTCAAAACCAAAACCATATAGTATATAGATATAAAAAGAGAATGTTAAAATAACGTGGAAATAAATAAGAAATCAAAACAAAAAAAATATAATTTTTACTGAAAAAATAAATATAAAAAACATAGCATAGAAAAATGTACTAAGAAATTCGAAAATGCAAATTTAATCAAAACAAAAAAAAAGCAATAAACAAAAGTAATAAAAATTGAAAAAAAATAATAAATAAAATCAAACCAAATATGAAAGAGGTAAATAAAAATGAAGACTAAAACGAAAGTCAATATGAAATAAAAAAACATACATAAAACAATAAAGAAGGTAAAAATAAATAACAAAAATAAATCTCACCCGAAAGAAAACAAAACGAAAAATAACATAAGATTTAAATTTCTAATATGTATCAAACTGTGAATTAAAAAAAAAGAAATGTAAATGTAAATTAGATAGAACTACAAATTTCAAATTTAAATTTAAAGAAAAAAAAAGGAAAAATAAAGTATGCGATGTGGAAGATAATTATCAATGTTAGTTACATGGTGTGATAAGTAAATGACAAATAAGCCAGAATAATCATGTCTTCCAAACCACATGCGGGAAAACACAATTGTGAAAGAATAAAAATGAGATGCATTGGAGAGAGAGAGAGAGAGAGAGAGAGAGAGAGAGAGAGAGAGTATAAAATTTGATAATGGTGATTAGTTTACTAAAGATTTTTTTTTTGTGACTTTCCAACTACTAAGTCTCTAATGCTTATTAAACATCTTCTTGCCTTTTGAAGTACTAAATTATTCCGTTTCATGCATGTTAGCTAAAGTTCTTTATCTCTTATCAAAACTCTATGTATTTTCAAAAGAGATTTAATTTGACTTGCAAAACTCTATGTATTCCATCATAAAACAATGAATTCCCAAGCAAAACTCTTTATATCCTATCATAAAACAATTCATTAACTTTATTATATGAAAAGTTAAATTATGATCATCAATGTATAAGGAGCCGAAAAGTTGGATAATTATGCATCACTTTATTGACGTTTTTAAATGTTATATACTCCCTCCGTTTCATGTGAATTGAGACTTATTTCCCTTTTCGTCTGTTTCACCACAATTGAGACTGCCCAAAATGGCAAACTTTTTAATATTTTATATTCACACAACCCCACCCATTTAACCCCACTAATTCTCTCTCTTCATTTTCCACCACTCATTTTATCCAACCAACACTACTATTTACCCCACTCATTCTCTATCTTCATTTTCCACCACACATTCACTACTTTCTCTTAATTATTATGTTTTTTTTTTGTCTCAATTCACATGAAACGGAGGCAGTATTGTTGGGTTTCGAATTAACATGCGCAGCGGAATATAGCAATTAAAATTTTAAGAAACCCAAAGCCATGGATCCGTTCATATGATTAAATCAAATACAACAAGATGAATAGAGGAATAACTAACCCTTGATGGCTATGAATTTTCTCTTTGGTCTTGGTGGAGATATTGAAGCTTTATCACGAACAAATCACGAACTTTGTAAGATGATAAAATTCACCCTCTAGCGGTATCCACACTTCGAACGAATATCAAAGGAGCTTCTTTGATCTTGGTTGCTAGACCAATATTATGAAACACACTTTCACAATATAATAAAGAACTATATGGAATTTATTTGTGAATTATTTTGTTCCTCAATCAAAGATATCTTAGAACAAAATAATATCTCTCTCAAACTCTTTGAGACTCACAAAAGCACTAGTCAATATGGTCTGGCCGAATTGGGGTTTTTATACACAATTAAGACATATTCCAAATAGGTAACTTGTGTCAAAAACCATTCCTAATCGAATTAGGAAATTTCCAATCGGGATACCGGGCGCCCGCCTGGTACTACCCAGGCGCCCGCCTGTTTGGGCAGAAACTCCAGTCCCTTTCCGGCTTGAACAGGCGCCCGCCTGGTGCAACCCAAGCGCCCGCTTGGTTGACCAGGAGGCCCAAAACTTTCCATAAATTCCTTGGAAGTCCTCCGACCCTAAATGCCAATATAGTCCTTTTATTTAAGATTCGTTCTATTGTGTGTGACCCTCTAGGATTATACTAAGTTGGCAATGGGCTCAAACATGATTCCATAAGATATGATTAGGTTCTAGCAAACCGTCATACCTACCCAAATAGTATAACTAGATACAAGTTCGCATTCCTCTTAGAATATGTCACAATTCCTTTGTCCACGATGTCATTGAACACAAGTCATGGTCAAACAGTCAACTTGTTTTGTTCAATACTTTCTCGATTCCGAATATGTTGATAATTCAAATGCTATTGATCCAATCAATCCATTTGAGTCCGGCCGAACATTTCATCAACATCACTCCTTCGAGGGGCCCAAGCTTGACATCTCTCCGTGGAGGGACAAATCCATTTAGCTTATTATTCTTCCCAACGGGAATCCGATTATGCCAATCATACCCTTTATAACTACCGTGTTAAGGTAGCGTTTAAATATGTCAAACACAATGTTCATCGAGTGGAAGACTATAATAACTTCATGTCTAAGGATTCAAATGACATAACTAATATGAGATATATGTACGACATAGACCATGACATAAATCTCATACAGCGGGTCATGTCCAGTACCTTGTTCCAAACAAGTACCCATAAATCTAACATGATCATCTCATGATCATTTAGCCTTTATACTAGTGCTTAACAAGTACTAGGGACGGAGATTATTATAAGTAAACATGAACAACAATAATAATCAAAACATCTCTTTATTGATATGAAATAAATGATAACAATTACAACGTTTATTAAACGTGCCTAGGGCACCACTACCAACAATCTCCCACTTGCCCTAGGCCCAATCTCCCATGTATCTAATACCCATGGACCTAACATGACCATCATGTTTAGCTTGTGGAAGTCCCTTTGTTAGCGGGTCCGCAACATTGTCATCAGTAGGTACTCTGCATATATTTACGTTTCCCCTATCAACGATTTCTCGAATGATATGAAAACGCCTAAGTATGTGTTTGGATTTTTGATGTGCTCTTGGTTCCTTTGCTTGAGCAATAGCACCATTATTATCGCAATAAAGGTCTATTGGATTAGCAATACTAGGAACCACTTCAAGTTCAGTTATGAACTTCTTAATCCAAACAGCTTCCTTTGCAGCATCCGATGCAGCAATATACTCAGCTTCTGTTGTAGAATCAGCGGTTGTACTTTGCTTGGAACTCTTCCAGCTTACAACTCCACCATTTAACATAAACACAAAACCCGATTGCGATCGGCTATCATCTTTGTCGGTTTGGAAGCTTGCATCCGTGTAAGCATTTACAACGAGATCATCTTCCATTCCTCCATAGACTAAAAACGAGTCTTTAGTTCTTCTCAAGTACTTAAGAATCGCTTTTACAGCTATCCAGTGATTTTCGCAAGGGTCGGATTGGTATCTACTTGTCATGCTCAAAGCATAAGATACATCCGGCCTAGTACAAATCATGGCATACATGATGGACCCAATTGCCGAAGCATATGGAACATCATTCATTTTCTCACGCTCATCTTTTGTCTTAGGACATTGAGTCTTGCTTAGAGAAACTCCATGTAACACGGGCAAGGTTCCTCTCTTAGAATTTTCCATACGGAATCTTCTAATGACCTTGTCAATGTATGTACTTTGGCTTAAACCAAGTAGCCTCCTTGATCTATCTCTATAGATCTTAATGCCAAGAATATATGCGGCTTCACCCATATCTTTCATTGCGAAGCACTTTCCTAACCAAGTCTTCACAGATTGAAGTGTAGGAATGTCGTTTCCAATGAGCAATATGTCATCCACGTATAAAATAAGGAATAGCACTATGCTCCCACTAATCTTCTTGTATACACAAGGCTCATCTTCGTTCTTGATGAAGCCAAACTCTTTGACCGATTCATCAAAACGGAGATTCCAACTCCTTGAAGCTTGCTTCAATCCATAGATGGATCTTTGCAATTTGCATACCTTAGAATCTTGTTCAAAACCTTCTGGTTGTGTCATATACACATCCTCTTGGAGTTTTCCATTCAGGAAAGCGGTTTTGACGTCCATCTGCCATATTTCATAGTCATGATATGCGGCAATGGCAAGCAAAATTCTTATAGACTTGATCATTGCTACGGGTGAAAAGGTCTCATCATAGTCAATACCATGAACTTGCCTATAACCCTTCGCTACAAGCCTTGCTTTGTAAGTATGCACCTTCCCATCCATGTCGGTCTTCTTCTTGAAGACCCATTTGCATCCTATGGTTTTTACACCTTCGGGTGCATCAATCAAATTCCAAACTTGATTGTCTTGCATGGATTGCAATTCGGATTCCATGGCTCCAAGCCACTTGTCCGAATCAGGAGAAGACATCGCCTCTTGGTAGGTTGACGGTTCATCATTCTCAATGATTTCTACCTCATTACTATCCGTTACGAGAAATCCATATCTCTCGGGCTCGGATCGTATCCTACTAGATTTGCGAGTTACTTGTGTATTTTGAACAGGTTCCACAACTCCTTGTGGTTCTTGTTCTTGTTCCACTATTGGTTCAATGTTATTTTCTGGGTCTCGAATTTCTTCAAGATTTATTTTACTCCCACTGATTTCTTTGGAGAGAAACTCTTTCTCTAGAAAGACACCAGTTCGGGCAACAAACACTTTGTTGTCCTCTCGGTTGTAAAAGTAATATCCTTTAGTTTCCTTAGGATATCCCACGAAAATACATTTATCAGATTTGTGTGCTAGTTTGTCAGAGATAAGTCTCTTGACATAAACTTCGCAACCCCAAATCCTCATGAAAGATAAACTAGGTTTCTTTCCACTCCACATCTCATATGGAGTCTTTGGAACCGATTTAGTTGGAACTTGATTTAGTGTGAAAGCAGCGGTTTCTAGGGCGTAACCCCAAAAGGATATTGGAAGATCAACTTGACTCATCATTGATCGAACCATGTCTAACAAAGTCCGATTTCTCCTCTCAGACACACCATTCCATTGTGGTGTTCCAGGCGGAGTCAATTGTGAAACTATTCCACAATTCTTTAGATGATCATCAAATTATTGACTTAAGTATTCACCACCTCGATCTGATCGAAGTGCCTTTATACTTTTGCCAAGTTGTTTTTCTACTTCATTTTGAAATATTCTAAATATCTCAAATGCTTCACTTTTATGTTTCATTAGGTAAACATACCCAAATCTACTATAATCATTAGTGAAGGTTATGAAGTATTGAAATCCTCCCCTAGCATTGCTACTTAATGGTCCGCATACATCGGAATGTATCAACCCCAATAAGTCGCTTGCCCTTTCACCCAACTTGGTAAAAGGTGTCTTAGTCATTTTTCCAAGAAGACACGACTCACAAGTATCATATGACTCTAAGTCACATGAACCCAAAAGTCCATCCCCATGGAGTTTTGAGATACGCTTCTCATTAATATGACCAAGACGGCAATGCCACAAATAAGTATGATTTACATCATTAGGTTTAGATTTCTTATTTACATGATAGACATTATTTTCATTCTTGACATCCAAGATATAAAGGCCATTAAATGAATTAGCAATACCATAAAGCACAGCATTTAAATAAATAGAAAATTTCTTATGGCTAAAGCATACGACCGGTTATCATGGTTTGGGCTTATTAAGGTTATGCGCCAATTTGGTTTTAATGAGGCTTGGATTGACCTGATCTTCCGATGTATCTCCAATAGCTGGTTTTCGGTCCTTGTCAATGGTGAGAGTTGTGGCTTCTTTCATTCTACAAGGGGACTTAGACAAGGCGACCCCTTATCTCCTTATCTCTTCATTATTGCGGCTGAAATGATGAGTAGGGGCCTTAATCATCTCCATTCTATGTTTCCTCAATACCGGTATCGTATTCACATCAATTCTCCTTTAATCTCTCACCTTGCTTATGCGGACGATGTGATTATTTTTTGCAATGGGTCGAAATCTTCCTTAGAGGCGCACATGAAATATTTGGACTGGTACCAGAATTTCTCGGGGCAGCTAGTTAATATCCACAAATCTTGCTTCATTACGGGTAAAAATGTTGATAGGGATGAGATTGTGGCAGCCATTACGGGTTTTGTAAAACAAGATCTCCCTTTGTTGTACTTGGGATGTCCGTTATATACTGGCAAAAAGAAGATCAGCCTCTTTGCTCCTCTCATTAGGAAAATGGAATCTAGACTTGCGTCTTGGAAAGGTAAATTACTCTCTTTTGGAGCCAAACTCACCCTTATTCAATCTTGCCTTTCCGCAATGCCTCTCTATTATTTATCTCTCATTGATCCTCCTAAAGGGGTCTATCATGCTTTGGAACGAATTATTATGAGATTTTTTTGGAATTCTAATGATGGGGAGAAGAAATGTTATTGGCTTTCATGGGATAAAATGAGCTGGCCGATTGAAGAGGGAGGTTTGGGGATCCGGAAATTTGAAGACATGGCTATGGCTTTCTCCATGAAACTTTGGTGGCGTTTGCGTAGCTCGAAATCCTTATGGAGTGATCTTATGTTGGCTAAATATTGCTGGGAAATACACCCTATGGACGCTGCTCTCACCTCGTATTCTTCTCATATTTGGAAGAGATTAATTGCTGCGAAGCCGTTGGTGGAGGATAGATTAGCATGGAGGGTTAGGAGAGGGGACATTACCATTCATGAAAAATGGTTGGATGGAGATATGGGTCCTCTTCCTTTTGCTCACGCGGAAGTCTCTTCCCTTTTCCTCAATGGGATTCCTCGCAATGATCATATTCGAGAGACTTATGGCCAGCAACTTCTGTCTCTTATAAATTCTCAGGCCATTTCGCTTTCAGACAAGGACGATGTCCCTATTTGGAAGCCTTCTTCTAATGGGAAATTCACAGTTACTTCTGCTTGGAGAGAATGTCGTTCTAGTCGAACTCACTCTATTATTTATTCCTCTTGCTGGAGCAAGTTTATCCCTAAAAAGATTTCGGTTTTTCTTTGGCGTGCTTTACATAACGGCCTTCCTACGGATGAGAGAATACGGTCTAAAGGTATTTTCCTTGCCTCTAAATGTAATTGTTGTATGGCTGCAAGGGAAGAATCCATTGTGCATATTCTGGTTCAGGGGGATATCGCCAGGACAGTTTGGGATTTCTTTAGTGGCTTGTGTGGCATTCGTTGTTCCATGGGTAGCTTGAATCAGGTTCTCATTTGTTGGTGGCAAGGGCATTCTAATGCTGATCCTAATAACTTTCCTTGGCTTTCTCGCCTTCTCCCGGCCCTTATATTATGGGAAATTTGGTGTGCTAGAAACAAGAGCCGATTTGAAGATGTACATATGACCTCAACTGCTATTATTCACAAGGTTCGTACTCAAACTTCAAATATCGCATCTTCCTTCTCCATCTCCTTTCCGAGAAGTCAAGATAATGACTATATTATGGACTTGTTTCATTTGGATCCTAAACCCTATGTGATGCCTAAAATCCGAATGGTGTATTGGGATTTCCCATATGTTGATGAGATTAAGCTTAACACGGATGGAGCCTCTAGGGGTAACCCCGGAATTGCTTCAGGGGGTGGTATTTTTAGGGATCATAAAGGGGATTTTGTTCTTGGATTTTCTCATTATTATGGCTGCCAATCCAACATGATGGCGGAGGCTTTGGCTGCTAGGGATGGGCTTATTTTAGCTTCAACGCATGGGTACCATCGTGTTTGGTTAGAGGTTGACTCTCAGGTTTTGATGCGTATCATAATTCGGGAGTACCATATCCCATGGTCCATTTGGTATGTTATCTCCCATATTCATAGATTAATGGCTCAAATGGATGTTCGGATCACTCATATTCTTCGGGAAGGCAATGGAGTAGCTGATGGATTAGCTAACATTGCGGCAAATGAGGAAAGAAATTTCACATTCACCGCTCTTAGTCAAATTCCTAGGTCTTGTAAAGGTTCTTTTGCCTTGGACAAGGCTAGGATTCCCCATGCTCGGTTTAATTAGTTTTATGGCCAGGTTTTTATACTTGTTGTTCTCTATTTATTGTAGTCACCCCCCTTCTATTGTAGAGGACCATACGACGTGTGTATGGCCTTCCCCTAGGTTTTTTTTCTGGTGGTTGAGGTTGTCATGTCCCCCACCATGTTTGTATTTTCTTTATTTATTTAATAAAATCTAGGGAGGTGCCGCCCTCCTTTCGCCAAAAAAAAAAAAAAAAAAAGAAACTTAAAACCTTCATTATCCAAACAAGAAATTGAAATAATATTTCTGCTTAAATCCGGAACATAATAACAATTGTTCAAAACAAGAATTAATCCGGAAGGTAAAGTGACTTCATAAGTCCCTACGGCTAATGCAGCAACTCTTGCTCCATTCCCCACACGTAGATCTACTTCACCTTCTTTAAGCAGTCTCCTATTCTTTAATCCCTGCACATTTAGACAAATGTGAGAACCACATCCGGTATCCAATACCCAAGAATCAGTGGTAGAAAGGAGAATATCTATCATATAGATACCTGAAGTCGACGCAGCCTTGCTGCTCTTCTTCTTCTTTTGCTCTTCCAAGAAAGCCTTGCAATTACGTTTCCAATGACCAATTTCTTGACAATGGAAACAGATTGCATCCTTTTGTGAATCAGGTTTTGCCTCAGAAGCTTTGGCAACCTTTGCCTTGCTTATCTTGGGTTTGACAACTTTTGCCTTACCCTTTCCTTTTGCACTAGCCTTCTTCCCATCATGAACCAAGAGCACGGGAGAACCTTTCTCCACAATTTTCATCTCTGCAGTTTTGAGCATCCCATGCAACTCAGAGAGATTCTTATCCATTCCATGCATGTTATAATTCATCACAAACTGATTATAACTTTTAGGCAATGAATTAAGAATGAGATCCGTGGCTAGCTCCAATGGGATTGGATAGCCAAGTTTCTCAAGGTGCTCTACATAACCTTTCATTTTAAGAAAGTGAGGACTCACTTGTTGCCCTTCATTCATTTTACTAGTAGTGAATGCAACAATGGTCTTGTACCTCTCTTGCCTAGCTTGCTCTTGAAACATGGTTCTCAACTCTACGCCTATCTCATAGGCTTCCAAATGTTCCAAACTTTGTTGGAGTTTTGAACACATAGCAGCAAGCATGAGACAACTTACATCTCTAGAATCATTACGATGTTTCTTGTAATTGTCTCTTTCTACCCTAGGGGCAGTAGGCGGTGGTTCAGCAGGGAGAGGCCCATCGAGAATGTACAACTTATCTTCTTGCCTAAGAACAATTCTTATGCTTCGGATCCAATCCATAAAGTTTGTACCATTCTCTTCGAGCTTATCCTTCTCAAGGATCGATCGCAACGACATTGATTGAGTGTTATTAGTCATTATCTACAAATATGCAAAAAAATTCCAAAATTTAATAAGTACCGATTTTCATTAAAGAGATAAATAATGTATTTTTCAAACAAAATACTCCCACTAGGGATGGCCAAACCGGACCGGAACCGGAAAACCGGACCGGAACCGGAGCAAACCGGGGAGGAAACCGGAACCGGACGAACCGGAACCGCAAGGCATGCGGGCCGGTTCAGGGTCACATATATGCCGAACCGGACCGGAACCGGAACCGGAACCGTACCGAAAATCCCTTATTTTTCAATAATTTTACCGGAACCGGACCGGAACCGTACCGGAACCGGACCGAACCGGAACCGTATTGTGCCAAACCGGAACCGGAACCGGGGTAAGTGCGGGCCGGTTAAGGGTCACCCATTTGACGAACCGGAACCGGCGGTTCCGAACCGGAACCGGGCCCGGAACCGGTTTTGGCCATCCCTAACTCCCACTAAATTATATAACCTTCATATACATCCAATGTATAATATAATTTAAATGGGTTAAGATCCAACTTTAATTTAATTTCAAGTCCGCTAAGGCGGATTACACAAAATCAAATTAATTAGGTAGACAACTCTTGTCAATCATATCTCATATGACTCTTAGTTCCTTTTATGAGATTCTTTTAGAAATCCAATTTCAAAAAGCATGTTAAACCTCATCTTTGCCTAGGCCCAAAACTGTTTTGACGCCCAATTAAGTCTAACCATTTTAAACGCATAGTTAATGTGTCCCGCTAGGGCGTGCCCACATTATCTATCTTGCTCATACATAAATAAATTTAATGCATCTCGCTAGGGCGAATCTACATTAGAGTCACTTATGTACTAACAAGTGTTTTAATCATGGCATGGCAATAAAAGACTTAAAACTTTCTTTGAAGGTTCATCACATATAGCATATAACACATTTATGAGCACATAATATAAACATGTTACACATCAAGTTTAGCCACTAAATTAATCCCATTAATTTAAGCATAATGTTTATGTGTCATTAGTTTCTCTATAATTATGAGGATGAGACTATTTCAACTTTGGTTATTATCTCCAAATCAAGACAACAAGAAGTGCGGTCGAACTAAGCCATTAGGCAACCACAATCCCGCACTAATTCAAGAAACCAAGTAAGTAGTCCATGTGGCCGAAACTAAGCAATAGATGGTCTCGATGAACGTAGGCCAATTGCATTCACAATTCCACATGGATCTCCAATCATTGAATCAAGAACTTTGTTTCTCAATTTTAGCAATTATGAACTCTTCATAATTCTAACTTCGTTTTATCTTTGAAACTTTGATTGCGATCAATTTTGGGAAACACAATCTCGATGAACGCAGATTAGCCATCCAAAACTTGAACCAATCTAGGAATCACAAGACTAAAACAAATAGGAAAATCAAACCCCAAAATCCACATACAAACCAACTACCCAAAACCCATTCCAGATCAGCAAGTCTGAAGTGGTCTTGTTACTGGTTTTGTTGGATTTATCGAAAAATTCCAGAATCAGATTTTGTACAAAATCAGAACATTCTGGCCTAGCGAGCGCGCGCCTGGTCCAGCACGGGCGGGCGCCTGTATGGTCAGAATGGTATGGAATTTTCAAGTTCGAAAATTTTGTCTCAAAATTATTTTTCCCCGATTATTAAAACTTTGATCCAATCAAAAATCAATAATCGAAATAATTCAGAATCCACCATAATTTTATTGCGATTGAATCGTGCGATTAAAGTTGGAAAAACAATAAACCACATAAAATCACAAAACACATAAACATCATATAATCCAATATTCATATCATGCTTGGCACATAAACAATTTATATACACACAACATGATCCAAGTATTGAATTAATCAACATGAACGGGGCTCTGATACCACTGTTGGGTTTCGAATTAACATGCGCAGCGGAATATAGCAATTAAAATTTTAAGAAACCCAAAGCCATGGATCCGTTCATATGATTAAATCAAATACAACAAGATGAATAGAGGAATAACTAACCCTTGATGGCTATGAATTTTCTCTTTGGTCTTGGTGGAGATATTGAAGCTTTATCACGAACAAATCACGAACTTTGTAAGATGATAAAATTCACCCTCTAGCGGTATCCACACTTCGAACGAATATCAAAGGAGCTTCTTTGATCTTGGTTGCTAGACCAATATTATGAAACACACTTTCACAATATAATAAAGAACTATATGGAATTTATTTGTGAATTATTTTGTTCCTCAATCAAAGATATCTTAGAACAAAATAATATCTCTCTCAAACTCTTTGAGACTCACAAAAGCACTAGTCAATATGGTCTGGCCGAATTGGGGTTTTTATACACAATTAAGACCTATTCCAAATAGGTAACTTGTGTCAAAAACCATTCCTAATCGAATTAGGAAATTTCCAATCGGGATACCGGGCGCCCGCCTGGTACTACCCAGGCGCCCTCCTGTTTGGGCAGAAACTCCAGTCCCTTTCCGGCTTGAACAGGCGCCCGCCTGGTGCAACCCAAGCGCCCGCTTGGTTGACCAGGAGGCCCAGAACTTTCCAGAAATTCCTTGGAAGTCCTCCGACCCTAAATGCCAATATAGTCCTTTTATTTAAGATTCGTTCTATTGTGTGTGACCCTCTAGGATTATACTAAGTTGGCAATGGGCTCAAACATGATTCCATAAGATATGATTAGGTTCTAGCAAACCGTCATACCTACCCAAATAGTATAACTAGATACAAGTTCGCATTCCTCTTAGAATATGTCACAATTCCTTTGTCCACGATGTCATTGAACACAAGTCATGGTCAAACAGTCAACTTGTTTTGTTCAATACTTTCTCGATTCCGAATATGTTGATAATTCAAATGCTATTGATCCAATCAATCCATTTGAGTCCGGCCGAACATTTCATCAACATCACTCCTTCGAGGGGCCCAAGCTTGACATCTCTCCGTGGAGGGACAAATCCATTTAGCTTATTATTCTTCCCAACGGGAATCCGATTATGCCAATCATACCCTTTATAACTACCGTGTTAAGGTAGCGTTTAAATATGTCAAACACAATGTTCATCGAGTGGAAGACTATAATAACTTCATGTCTAAGGATTCAAATGACATAACTAATATGAGATATATGTACGACATAGACCATGACATAAATCTCATACAGCGGGTCATGTCCAGTACCTTGTTCCAAACAAGTACCCATAAATCTAACATGATCATCTCATGATCATTTAGCCTTTATACTAGTGCTTAACAAGTACTAGGGACGGAGATTATTATAAGTAAACATGAACAACAATAATAATCAAAACATCTCTTTATTGATATGAAATAAATGATAACAATTACAACGTTTATTAAACGTGCCTAGGGCACCACTACCAACAAGTATGCTATTAGGTACTATAACATATTCTTCAAGAATCATTGAGTTCTTTACATTAGTATCTTATCAACTATAATTCTTAGACATATCTAGTTTCATACCTATTATTAGTACACATACCCATAACTAAGAATATAACCTATTATTTGTGTCTAGTTAGCAAGAACGAAAGGTCTTACTCTTAATGCCATGAATCTGACGTGGCAAGTTTAAGAGCAATATTAACCCAAAATTAAATGAGGTGTCATGCCCAAAATCATTTTCACCTACTTTAATATAATATAAATATAATATAGTATAGATTTCCACAACAATGCTGCTCATTTTATCTATTAGTATATACTTACACTATGCATCACTTAATGCTTAAAAATCATAGACAAAACATACTTACTTTAAAAAAGAAACTAAAAACTAAAGAAAAAGATGATACTCCTACATTTTAAATATATACTCCCTCCATCCTCCCTCCGTCACAGTTTAAGGTTCTTACTTTCTTTTTTGGTCTGTCCCAGTTTAAAGTTCTTAATTACTTTATGGCATAAATGGAAAAGAATGAATAGTGGTTTAGAAAACCTTGCCCTCAAAAAGTTCATTTAATTACAAAAAAACCATTACTTACATAACATACTTTTACCCACTTGCTTCATGAATAGTGTTTTGGACATTTATATCCTTCACTCTCTACTTTTGGTTGACTCATTTCCTTTGTTTTTGCCTTAATTTTTTAATAAGCGTGCATAGTCAAACTAAAAACCTTAAAATTAGAACGGAGGGAGTATAATTTATGTAAGTGATTTAAAAAATTTTAAAACTATAGAGAGATTGCATGAGTTTCAAGTTATTGTCGCATTAATCATATTTATATTATGATCCAAAATTTGTAAATGTATTTAATATCTTATATTTTTCATGTCATTTTCTTGAGTGAGTCTTGTGAAAAACACGTTTTTCTTTAAGCAAAGGAAAAACGTGTTTTTCAAAGACGCTGGCCATTATACTTCGAAACAAGGGGTGACATTTTCGTAAATACTGGCAACCATAGTAAATGCCCAGTGTTAGTATTACAAAAAGCCAGTGATTTCATACTGGCGTTTAGAAAACATGAAACTGACACTTTTCTTCATTGCCAGTGGTAATGTTAAAAGTTGTCAGTGATTACACTGACATTTTTTTACATTGATACTGGCACTTATTAAAAGTGCCAGTGGTAGTGTTAATAATTGCCATCCATTACACTGACACTTTTTAACATTGATACTAGCACTTATTAAAAACTGTCAGTGTTAGTGTCAATAAGTGCCAGTGTACATGTGCTGGCACTTTTTTACACTACCACTAGTAATTCCGATCAGCGCTAACCAACTTCCCATTAATTACAAAAATGCCACCGCGCCAAACTTAAAAACACGTTTTACGCACCCTTAAGGAAAAACACGTTTTTTCCCAGATTTTCTCCATTTTCTTATATACTCCCTTCGTCCCAGCAGAAGTGTCACCAACTTTTGGGACACAGAGATTAAGGAAAGGTTGTTGATGTGTGGTAAAAAATGAAGAGAGAGAGAATGAGTAGTAAATAGTAGTGTTGGTTGAATAACATGAGTGGTGGAAAATGAAGAGAGAGAATGAGTGAGGTTAAATAGTGGGGTTGGTTGAATATAAATATATTAAATCATTTCAATTTTAAGCAGTGTCACTTATGTTAGGACAGACCGAAAAGGAAATAAGTGTCACTTGTGCGGAGACAGGGGGAGTACATTGAATATTATAAACAAAATCATATATATATACTCCCTCCGTTTCATGTGAATGAGACTTATTTCCTTTTCGTCTGTTCCACATCAATTGAAACTGCCCAAAATGGCAAAGAATCTTTACTATTCTCCCACTCATTCTCTCTCTTACTTTACTTTTACACTCACATACACCAATCAACTTACTATTCATCTCACTCATTCTCTCTCCTATTTAATTTTTCACACTCATAAACACCTCCTCCCCTATTTATCTCTCTTACTTTTCCTTGGTTTGTGTTCCAAACATTTTGGTCTCAATTCACATGAAACGGAGGGAGTATATATTAAAGTTGGTGAGGAGGGCTATGGATTTGACACATAGACAAACATAAGTTAAAGCTTCATTTGTTTGAAGCCACATCATCACCATCCTAAATGTGTGTGACTTTTGATATTCTCATTATTAGCTAATACTATTAGCTCATAATAATAGTTATGATATAAGTTAACTATTACTATTAATAGTATTAGTTAACTATAATAGTTACTATACAAGTTAACTATTGAGTTTTTAGCCATTTTGACCTGCGTACTATTTGGGCGTAGTCAATGTGACATGCGTACTTCATAAACATCAAATGTGTCCTGCGTACTTTAGTTTCGTTTTCAATTTGACCTATTTTTCTAACGCCGGTTAAAATTTAACGAAGCAGTCAATGAAAGTTAACATACGTGAATTGCTCCAATGGTGGTTGAATTGGGTTTGTGTGAATTGTTTTGTTGAATAGATTCAACAAGTGTGAATGGGAAGGGTGGGGACCGGATTGGACACGCGGCGGCCACACACTGGGCCGCGTGTGGCGCGTGCACACCACGCGGAGACAAGGCGCGTGTGTGCAGCGGCGAGCATTTTTTTTTTTCCTGGCCTGGACATGTGTCACCTTCTGATGGCTGACTAGTGATTTTTTTATCCCAATTATTTGAGCTCAATTATTTCACAGAAAATGTTTTTTTTTTTACACCAAAATTCCTATTTTTTTTCTCTTTAAATTGACATAAGTTTCATTGTATTCCGACACAAAAAAAAATCCCATCTTTTTTCTTGAAATGGATCTCAATAATAACTATTTCAACACTAATCATAAAAATAAAAAATAAATTTTAAGTGGTGGGGTATAGGATGATGAGTGAGAAAAGTGTTGAATGTGAGATTAAACAAACCATTGTAAGGTGTTTTGTTGAATGAGTGTTGAATGGATGAGTTGGAAGAGAGAGAAACTGATGTGGAGTGATAAAGTGGGTGTTGAATGGAAATTTGTGTGAAACCATTCTACATGATCTAAGAGAAATCTGCCAAAGAGCTCTTGTACTATGCTCAAAAATACTTTAACCGCTCCATTGGCAAAACACCACCACATAAATCATACAAAGAGTCAAAGACCATAAAAATGATACAGTAAGCATCGTCATTAGATATGCTATTTATAATTATCTTTGGATTTAGTAAGTACAATTTTTTTTCAGTCATAAAATGTAGATTAAATTTCACTTGATTTGATTAATTAGACTAAAGCATGATGTATATATATAATGAGACAAATGTGGTATGGCAAAATTAAATTAACAAATAATGCTCGTTACATTAATGTGGTTCAATGTATCATAAAATGTCGTAAGATTTATGAGCTGAGATAATTTTCTTAGAGGGAACGGAGTATCAATTTGAAAAAGTCACTACTTATTTACGATGTCATTTCATACACCACACAAATCTAAGCCAACATTACACATTTCAAATCTCAAAATAAAAGGAAAGGAAAAAAAGGGCTGAGCTGCTGCTGACTGCTTGGCCACGTAAAGGCGACACCGCTAAAATAGAATCGAAAAATTACCTCCAAAATCCACTAATGCAACGGACTCGTACGCATTCCTTCCTTATAATAATAGATTACTCCTGAGAAATCCAATGGCTGACATTTATCTTCCATCAGATTCTCCCTATGCCATACTTGTAACCTTTCTCTATACTGTATTCAACAAATTTTGAACACATACATAGAAATTAGTATGCGCAGCAAAAGTCAATAGATTAACATTGAAATTACTAATGTTGTTAAGAGAAACAAACATACACTTGTCGCACTTGACCCATCAGGTGTATGTTTTTTTTCTCAAGGACAAACGATTACTCGCCCTCATAACTCCTAATTTGCACAAACCAACACTGAAAAGTGATGAAGGTCTTGAAGCATCCTAAACAGGGTAGCCATATTATCTCTGAATGCATGGATAATAGCAATAAGCAAAGAAAATTTAAAAACTCCACCCTATTTAGAGAGAGAGGACTCCTACATGCCGTTGTGAATTCAAAATGGGGAACACAATTTCAATTTTAAAGTTAATAACCAATGAGGAAAAGGGTAGGACACTACAATTAGGGATGGCAATTTTACCGAACCCGATCCGTATCCGAGACAATCCGACCGGGGATGGGTGGGTTTGGTAATAGATTTTAAAAATCCGGCGGGTTCGGATACAGGTTCGGATTCTGTCCGAGATCCGTCCGTATCCGACTCGTATCCGACCCGTATACAATCCGGGGATGGCTATTTACTATTTTACCCTTATGTTAAATTATAATTACAACCCCACCCATGTTTATATATTGTGTCTGTGAGTGTGAGGCGAGAGAGGTAGCATAGGGTTTTCTTTCTTTCTTTTTCAATACCGCTGTCAAGAGAGAGAGAGGTCGACCGCCGACGGCCGACGATTGAACCGAGCGACCGAGTCACCGACCTCATCGACGACGACGACGACGCGATGATCCGGCCACGAAGAAGAAGAAGAAGAAGAAGAAGAAGAAGAAGAAGAAGAAGACGACGACGAACACGAAGAGAGAGCAAGGATAGAGGACGGACCTCATCGACGACGACCTTGGATCTGGGCTAATCATCACCGTCTCTCATCTCTCTCCCTTCACCAAATCGAAGTCAAAGTCAGGTACGTTTTCTTCGTGATTCATTTGATTTTTGGGATTCGATTTTCCGTTTTCCGATTGATTTGATTTTCGGATTCGATTTTCCTTAATTCCGATTGATTTTAGGGATGAAGGGAGTAACATTTTTGTGAGTAATGTGAAATTTGTTCAATTTTTACAGGTTTTTATCTTTAATCTGCAAAATGAAAACCATTTCTTAGACTTAATATTTTTTTTTAATTTTTTTTTTTATTAAATTGGGCGGATCTTCGGGCGGATACGGATTCGCCCCTAGCCGGATACGGACGGATACGGATATGGCTTCAGTGACCTCGGGTCGGATACGGGTTTTGCAATATCCGGACCGTATCCGACCCGTTGCCATCCCTAACTACAATCCAATGAGAGCCACCGCATGGGACGTTGAGTGTAAATGTAGGAAAACCCTTTTTTGTTCATTAGGATGACAGTATCCTTTTTTATTTTCACAAAAAACCAACACTTGTCACTCGTGTCAGCATTTTTGAACTGATAACCAATGGAATTGAGACACCAAATGTACACGTGTAAATTAAGTAAACATCTTCACCGTTAAACACGCCAGCTGGTTTAATAAAGAAAACATAAAATGACAATACTACCCTACTTTCCATTTCCGGATAGCTGAAGTGGCCAAGATTCTATTTTTAGTATACTATCCTGGTTTTATATACTTATAGATTATAGATTAGTTAACTGTTGTCATGGACTATATACATTAACTATTACTATTATTAGTATTAGTTAATTATAATATAACTTATATAAGTTAAATTATTAATTTTTAATATTAATTAATCATAATAGTTACTATTTTTATTAACTATTACTATTTATAGTATTAGTTTATCATAATAATTATAATAATTATTATTATTACATAGATTAATCATTACTATTAATATATACTCTCGGGAGTAGGTGTTATGAGTATGAAAAGTGAAGTATGAGAGAGAAAGTAGGGTAGAGTAATGAGTGGAAAGTTGTTGTGAGTGTGAATGTAGGACCCATTAAATAAAATATTTCTATTTTTGGGTTGTCCTAATTCGAGTGTGACACCTAAAATGGAAATTTGTCATAATTCGAGTGGGACGGAGGGGGTATTAACTATTACTATCAATAATATTAGTTAATTATAATAATTGTTATAATAATAATAAAGTTACAAAACGAGGTGTCATAATTGTGTTGGTGTTTTTAATTGGAATGTGCCGGGTCCACTATCGATGTAGCTAATAAAATATTGTCACCACATCTTGTATCCTTCGTTTTGTAAACTTCTTTTGTCAGAGCCTGGCTAGTGTAATCACAATGCTGCCGCTGCCCCCCACCATTGCAAGAAAGAAGAAATTTGCTATATGGGAAAATCATATGCAAGAACTCTCTTGTGACTATTTTGAGGTAATGAATAATTCATTGATGTCATTTACAGCAGCACATGAAAAACTTTGGTGGCGTTGCAGTTTTGATGTGCGTTCTGTTTCTTCTGGTCATTCATATACAGGAGTAATTTTTTTTTACAGTCTCCCTCTATGATAAATTTGGAATTTCGGATGTCAGAATAATAATAGGAGTATCAAACTTGACCCCTTTCAATAATTACTTGCTGCTGACAACCCATTCAAACTGCAGAATGCAAACCACTCTCTTTGAGAGAAAATCTTCAAAGCACTCAGTAACAGAAGAGAGAAGAATGTAATGTACTTACTGTAAGGACCCAAACTTTCCAATAATAATAATTATTCATAAACTAAGAATCCCAAACGTCAATCATAATTCAATTCCAACGTTCAAATGTAACGACTAGTATAATCTAACCACAATTCAAAATAGTGCGGAAGCGTAACTAACATTTAAAATCTAACGGCTAGTACAACCCACTAGCTCAACATAAAAACATAAAAAAGTCCAAAATTCCTTAATAGCCATGAACTGCCCTTCCTTGCAATCCGCCTAAGTCCTTAGTCTTTACCTGGGAAAAATAATATAAGAAGGGTGAGCGAACAATGCTCAGTAAGTTCATACGGGATCTCTCCGGGTGCTAAGGAGAGATGACCGAAAGAACGGAGCCAAACAACATTATTCAATGAAAGGCTAGCATTTATAATCTTAACTGCATGTAACAAACACAGTTATCAAATCAATGAATTATGGTCCTAGTTCAATCCGTCAATTCCAGAGTTTCAAACACCTTTTCAGGGTGTCACAGTTTCGAACACCTTTTCAGGGTGTCACACCTTTTCAGTGTGTTAAGAGAATAAGAGACCTTACACCTTTTCAGGGTGTTAAGAGAATAAGAGACCTTACACCTTTTCAGGGTACTCCCTTATTTAGGTATATCATGATAACCAAGCTACTTCCTCATGTAGCAATTTAAAAGTCTAAGTTCTTTTCTATCAAACTAGACTCATTCGTAATTAGCTCTTTTCAATCAGACTAATCCAACCGCACCTATTTCAATTAGATACAGTTATAGTTCATAGTATTCTAGGTACAAGAATACTTAAGGCAATTTCAATTCATTTGGATACCCATTGAACAAAATACATCAAGAGTAAGATAATCAAAAGACGTTCAACAACATCAGAGTTCAAATGCTACGGACCATTGGTAGCTATACTTGAAAGAAATAAGGAAGATCCTACATAAAAGGATAAATCATCAAAGTACTTAAGGAACGTAATCCCTTACCTTGGCTTTGCGTTAATCCTCTTAGCAAGCCTTGCGCAAGAATCTACAATCATGCACAAAATATTTCTTAGGACAAGTAATACTATTTTACTCCGTCCCCAAAATACTTTACTTTACTTTCTTAACCTTATGAGTTTATGTTCTTAAACCCCTTATTAAAGTTGATAGTCAGTCTAGGGTTTGTTCTACCCATTAATTGCATTCCCAAAATACCCTCTTTGATTTACTAACATACCCCTAGGGTTTCAATGTCCCCAATCTCAATTATTATGTTTTAGGATTTCATTAATCACATGAAAACACTATTCCCAGCTTAGTTCACTATTCACAACGTAAATTACTATTCACCACAGATTTCTTATTCATCGCAGATTACTATTCATCGCAGTTTTCACCTTTTTAAAACACACACTGCACACACAACACACACACACACACACACTGCACGCACACACTCACACACATTCTGAACACACACACACACACACAGCACACACGCGCACACCATCAGCACACACAAACCCACACACGCACACACTACCCAACACACACGCACATAACACACACACAACAATATTATTCCATCGCTCTAATCAACATATATTTCCCATTATCATTCTTATAAACCCTAGTTTATCTTTTAGGGTTAGGGTTTCCAATTCAATCCATACTTTTCTACGTGGCTAAACGGAGAATCGAAGCTTAGAGTTTAGGGTTCTTTACCTTTGATCGCTTTCCTCCCTTTTTCTCTTCTTCTTCTTCTTTTTATCTTCTCCGGCTTCTCTCTCTTTCTCTACGGCTGATTTCCGCCGCCGCCCTCTCTTACTCTTTCCGTTCTTTTGTTTTTGACACAATACTAAAAAGAGAGGGTTCTAGGAATATATGTATTGTAGGGTTTTTTTCCTAACTAAAAAAGGATACTCTATTTTAATTGTGTTGGACTTAGTTACTCGGGCCCAAACTTAACCCATCTCACACTCTTAATAAAATTAAAATTAAGGCCAACCTAATAAATAAAGTTTAACCAAAAATAAAATAAATGGCCCAAAGTGGCCGGTTATTACACTTACTCCCTGTGAGTCCCTATGTCCCTAAATGAGTGTCAATTTCAGAAAATTTGTGTCCCAAAATGAATGTCCTTGTCTAACATAACTTTGCCCTAATTTTTTTTTTCAAAATCATTTTAACCGGTTTCTTTATACTAGCAAAAACTAAATGTTTGCATAAATGATTACAAGATTATATACAAATCTTGCCACCATTGTACAAAAAGTTATGTACCGTAAAATGAAATTTGGACATTCATTTAGAAAAAATGTAGTAATACTCTTACACTCTCTCTACAGTCATTCCAAGATTCAATCCCACGAGTTGATAAGCTTCAGATGTTGAATTCAACAGACAGGAAAATAAAGCATATTGACCTGTGATTTTTTTTTTCAGAAATAACAACTCACAACAAGCATACATACAAGAAATAGATTCAAACAGAAAGCCGGTCTCTATTGTTTTCGTTCTTATTATGGATCTATATATATATATATATATATATATATATATATATATGAACGACATAAACCGACTTGGGTAAGCGGGACCCATATGCTCTGGGCCCATACACCTAAGAGGCCTATATCGAGAGGCCCATTCACCTGAAGCCTAAACTTGTAGGCCGACATTGTACAGGCCGAACAGGTAAACCTTGCCTAGGCCGAGTTCCAAGAAGCCCAATCCCTAGGGGGCCTCTATGACGAGCCGAGCTGGATGACGGGCCGTCTTGTACCGAAAACCTTCCTTATTCACAGGGAGTCCACTTACAGAGTTTGATTACAACTCTAACAGTGAAGATCCTTATCTAAACAGGGATATCTCTTCTACAAGATAACTGGGATACCACTCATCCTTATCTGGAGTCCATCTCCAAGGAATACGAGTCCCACAGTAATACGGGCTCCCTAGCTTCTCTGACAAGTTAGGACTCATTCACCCACGCCTATAAAAACAGGTCCTCACAACAGGAGACGGGTAATGAACTCTTTGGCTCAAAACTAGTCAATTGATTTCTTTATTCACATACATCACCCGTATTCTTAATCTCACGCCGGAGGGCCTTCGCCGGTGAAGCCCCGGCGTAGTTTACGTTTGTTTATTATGCGCAGATCCAAACGGGGAAGATCTCATTGCTGGATTTATCCGAACCGCTAGACGAAGGGCTGATCCGACACGTTTTTGGCAGCATCAATATATATATAGATAAGTGCTCAAATGAGAACCTAAATATTGTGAGAACCTAAATATCGTGAGAACCGTGAGAACTTGGATATATTAGGTAAAAAACTAATGTATCCAATGGTTCACTTGGATATATTACTTGACTTGGATACATCATTGGATACATTACTTGGATACATTAGGTAAAAACTAATGTATAAAATGTGCACTTGGATACATCATAGAATACATTAAGTTAAATATCGTGAGAACCGTGAGAACTTGGATATATTAAGTTTTTACCTAATGTATCCAATGGTTCACTTTGATACATTCGATACATTACTTGTATACATTAGGTAAAAACTAATGTATCCAATGGTTCACTTGGATACATTTGATAAATTACTTAGATACATTAGGTTCTTACCTAATGTATCCAAGTTCTCACAGTTCTCACGATATTTAGGTTCTCATTTGAGCACCTATATATATATATATACATAATACATATATATATATGTATATATGTATATGTATATATATATGTATATGTATATATATGTATGTGTATATATATATGTATATGTATATATATGTATATCTATGTACATATATATACGTATATATATGTACATGTATATACGTATATATATGTACATGTATATATGTATATATACGTATATATACGTACATGTATGTATATATATATACGTATATATATATATATATATATACGTATATATACGTATATATACATATACATATATATATACACAAACATGTATATACATATATATATATATATATATAAATATATACGTATATATATATATACGTATATATATATACGTATATACATATATATATATACGTATATATATATACACGTATATATATATGTATATACGTATATATATACGTATATATATATATACGTATATATTTATATATATATATATATATATATGTGTGTGTGTGTGTGTGTGTGTGTGTGTGTGTGTGTGTGTCGCGCCCCGCACCCGTGGTCCTACTTGGCCCCACGCTCGGGATACGATCGGAAGACGTCATAACACATTTTAGGAAAAAATTTCGAAATGTACTTTCATAAAAGTTTCATATAACCAAAACACATTTACTTAAAACATGACTTCATTCCACACAAACAAACTTTCACAATCAAAAGTACTTAGCCATAAGGCTTACACACTTTACTTACAAATTTACAACTCACCAACATGTTCCAAAAATAGGTGATACAAAGATGAAGTCACGGGTACACTACCCCAAAAGGTTATACATTTACATAATGTAGCCTTTACATGACACATATCCCAAAATGTCTTACCCAAAATTACCACCTCGACATCCTCCCTTGTGAAGTGACCTATCCCCTGGGCTCTCCTTTATCTAAAATAGTAAACAAATAAGGGTGAGAATGAATCTCAGTAAGATACTAAAATGCAACTACGTTACATGCTGAAATGATACTCGGAATTGAACAATGTCAATAAACATCCACATAGCACATAACATGAGAGGCTCCCTATCGCCAACCGTCCCATACCAGTTGGAAATAACGACCAACTCATCATACCACACATAAGGCGGAAATAAACACTCATACGTGGATACTGAGCCAAGGTTCTCGAATCAAACATATAACCATCTGAGAGGTATCAACTGAGGAACACCAAAGGGCTGAAACCGGTTCATGAACCAAACAACAACAACAACAAGAGGGGGAAAATGACATATAGTCATAACCCAAACGGTGACTAAACTCACTCAAAGGAGAGCTAGCCCAGACCGAATCTGTGGCCCAAGGAAGGGGGTTAAAAATGGGAAACCAAATGGTAGAAGCCTTACAATGAACTTGGCTCGTGTGCCATTATAATCTCTACCACTGCCCGACACCACAACACGTACCAGCTGGACTTCCAAACGAGCATAGTAATGAATACTTGCTTAAACAACAACCAAGGGCAATGATTCCAAAGTAGGGAATCAAGCCAAACACATCACAAAGATGAACCAATCCAAACCACATCAAAAGATGTTCACCAAATCCAATTAGCATTTAGTCAAATTCCACAACACATATGTTCACAAAGGAACCAATTTCAAACACTAGGGTGTTCCACAACAACCCTCTAGGTACTCTAGGATATCACCTAAGACCTAGATCAAGATTGAACTTTAAATCACTTGGATTGGAACACTTAACTTTTCCAGCAACCCTGGGCGGTCGCCTAAACCAGCCTGTGCGGCCGCCCAAAACACTCTGCCCCAAGACAAAAATCTTCCAGATAAGTGTGCGGCCGCACGCCCTATTTGGGCGGCCGCCCAACACACCCGCCAGGCCAAAAACTTGCTAATTTTACTCCCTTCGTTTCACCGTCCCAAAAGTATAGTACTTACATTACTAAAACGTTTGTAACACAACTTGGCTACACAACTCAACCTTTCAACCCATCAAAACCAACCATACTAAATACTCACTTTGTCCCAAAATTACAAGTATCACAAATATCATTCAAATCACAAAATTAACAAGTACAAGTATCAAGTATAACATATATGACCATTTTAATATTAAAAGGGGAATTAGTAACTTACCTAATTCCAAAAAAAGTATCGCTGAAATAAGTTTTGTTCGGGTAGAAATGACCTACTCAACGCCCTGATCATTTTTATATAATTAGTTTTTAAAACGGATAAGTAAATAAAAAAAATTAAATCGAAATAGGTTGAACTTACCTTTTTCTCATAACCCTAGGAATGAAACGAGGAAAAGTTGCTGAACATAAAGCATACACAGAGGGAGAGAAAAGATGGATAAGTTATACTAGATTTTTTGCCCATTTTTATACTTTAGTCACTGGACTTTCAATTTCAACACTTAAGCCCCTTAACTTATATTTTCAACAAGGACCCTAAAGTTTCAACTTAATCATTTAACTCCTTTAATCATTATTAGTACTAACTAAATAAATAACACAATTAATCAAGTAATATGTGCAAATCATAAAATATGATCCAACACATAAAATGCACATATAATGTCAAATTAAAATCCCCAAAAATATAAAATAAATAGGGACGGGTTTTTGGGGTCGTTACAATCACTCCCCCTTAAAGAAAATTCGTCCCGAATTTTAGGATAACTTACCAAACGAATCAAACAACCAAGGATATTTTCTCTCAATTTCATCTCGAAGCT
Source organism: Campanula takesimana (assembly GCA_026119855.1). NCBI lineage: Eukaryota > Viridiplantae > Streptophyta > Magnoliopsida > Asterales > Campanulaceae > Campanula > Campanula takesimana. The sequence continues at coordinate 2,681,322 of JAOWBW010000010.1, forward strand.
CCCAAGTTGATTCTTCCACATTATGGTTCCTCCATACAACTCTAACAAGAGGAATACTCTTAGTTCTCAATTCTTGAACTTTAGAATCAATCACCTGAACTGGATGCTCCTCATAGGACATCCTGGGTTCAATATCTTCAGGTATCTCAGACAACACATGAGATGGATCATACACATACTTTCGAAGCATCGAAACATGGAACACATTATGAATCTTGTCAAGAGAAGGAGGTAACGCAAGACGATAAGCTTGATCTCCAACTCTTCCCAAAATCTCAAAAGGTCCGACAAACCTCGGAGCAAGTTTACCTTTCTTCCCATATCTTTTAATTCCCACCTTTGGAGAAACTTTCAGAAACACAAAGTCACCCTTTTCAAACTCAAGGTCTCGCCTCCGGTGATCAGCATAACTCTTCTGACGACTCTGAGCAATAGTCAATCGATCCCGAATAAGCTTAACCTTCTCAACCGAGTCATTAACCATATCAATACCCCAAATCTTTGCTTCCCCAACTTCATCCCAACAAATAGGTGAACGACACTTTCTTCCATACAATGCTTTATAAGGAGCCATCCCAATACTCGACTGAAAACTGTTGTTATAAGCAAATTCTACGAGAGGCAAATGAATATCCCAAGAATCTGCAAAATCAACTGAACAAGCTCTCAACATATCCTCAAGAATCTGAATGGTCCTTTCTGACTGGCCATCTGTTTGAGGATGAAAAGCAGTACTGAACCTCAATTCTGAACCCAAAGCCTTCTGAAATGCTTGCCAAAACCGAGAAGTAAATCTAGGATCACGATCAGATACAATGCTAACTGGAACTCCATGCAACTTCACTATCTCATTAATGTACAAGGTAGCAAGCTTTTCCATCGAATAACCAATCTCAATAGGTAGGAAATGAGAAGACTTTGTCAATCTGTCTACGATCACCCAAACTGCATCATGCCTTCTTCGAGTACGAGGTAACCTTGTCACAAAATCCATAATAACATGTTCCCACTTCCATTCCGGTATCTCTAAAGGTTGAAGCAAACCTGCGGGTCTTTGATGTTCAGCTTTCACTTGTTGACAAGTCAAACACTTGGATATATAATCCGCTATTTCCCGCTTCATGTTATTCCACCAAAACTGTTGCTTCAAGTCTTGATACATTTTGGTACTCCCGGGATGAATATTATACCTCGACTTATGGCATTCCTCAAGAACTTGAAGTTTAATTCCATCAACATTAGGAACACACAATCTACCTCTGAAAGTCAATACCCCTTCTGAACTGAGAGAGAAATCTTCAAATCTACCATCTTTGATTTTCCCATTATCTTCACTAACTCGGGGTCATCTTTCTGAGCATCCTTGATTTGTTGAATTAAGGTTGGCAATATTCTGATATTCGCAAATATAGCCCCATGCCTCGACTCATAAGGACACCAATCTCGAGCATCCCCTAACATCTTCCATTCCCGTATCATCAATGAAGCTACATAAGACTTCCTACTAATAGCATCAGCTACCACATTCACCTTGCCCGGATGATAAGAAATGGTGCAATCATAATCCTTCAACAGCTCCATCCATCTTCGTTGTCTATTGTTCAACTCTTTATAGGAGAAAAGATACTTCAAACTCTGATGATCTGTGAAAATCTCAAACTTTGCTCCATATAGATAATGCTTCCATTTGTGTAACGCAAAAACAATAGCTGCAAGCTCCATGTCATGGGTTGGATAATTCTGCTCACTAGGAGTTAACTTCCTTGAAGCATACGCAATTACCTTCCCACTTTGCATCAGAACACACCCCAAGCCTTCTTTTGAAGCATCACTATAAATTACCAATTCATCATTTCCATTAGGAAATGCAAGAATAGGAGCGGTGGTCAACCTTTTCTTTAACTCTTCAAAACTAACTTGACATTTGTCATCCCACACATATGGCACATTCTTTCGAGTCAACTGAGTCAATGGTGTTGCAATTTTAGAAAACCCTTCAATGAATCTTCTGTAGTACCCTACTAACCCCAAGAAACTTCGAATTTCTGTAACTGATTCTGGCCTCTTCCAATTCACAATAGCTTCAATTTTTGAAGGACCAACAGATATACCTCTATTAGAAACCACATGTCCCAGAAAAGAAATTTCACCGAGCCAAAAAGCACACTTACTGAATTTTGCAAACAACTGCTTCTCCTGAAGAATAGATAGAACCATTCGCAAGTGTTGCTCATGTTCCTCCCGAGACTTAGAATAAACAAAGATGTCATCAATAAACACAACCACAAAAGAATCAAGATAAGGATTGAAAACCCGATTCATCATATCCATGAAAACAGCTGGAGCATTTGTTAACCCGAAAGGCATGACAAGAAACTCATAATGACCATACCTACTACGAAAAGCAGTCTTAGGAATGTCTTCTGAGTGAATTTTCAACTGATGATACCCACTCCTCAAATCAAGCTTCGAAAAGACAACTGACCCTTGGAGTTGATCAAATAAATCATCAATGTGAGGCAAAGGATATTTGTTCTTTACAGTCACCTGATTCAGTTTTCTATAGTCGATGAATAGTCTCAAGGACCCATCTTTCTTTTTTACAAATAACACAGGAGCTCCCCACGGTGATACACTGGGTCGAATGAAACCCCTATCAAGCAACTCTTGCAATTGAACTTTCAACTCCTTTAATTCAGCTGGAGCCATTCTGTAAGGTGACTCAGATATCGGGGTAGTACCTGGAAGTAAGTCAATACAAAACTCGGTCTTCCTATCAGGAGGCATAGAATACTCAGTAGAGAATACCTCAGGAAACTCTTTCACAATATGCACATCCTCTACTTCAGGCAACTTTTTAGTAGTATCCAGAACACTGGCCAAATACCCCATACAACCACGATGCAACAACTTTCTAGCTTTCACATAAGAAATAATACGAATTCCCTTACCCAAAGGAACAACCTCAAAAGTAAATTCAGGTACATCAGGAATAGAAAATGTAACCACCTTTTTATAACAATCAACTGAAGCATGGTATTTACTCAACCAATCCATTCCCAAGATAATATCAAAATCTTGTAATGGCAAAACAACTAAATCAGCAAATAAAACATGCTCCCAAATATGCACATCACAGCCATGTAACACCTTATTAGTCACCAAACACTCCCCTATTGGAGTAGACACTTCTAACACATAAGGTAGAGATTCAGAAGAAACATGCAATCGAGAAGCAAAATGCACAGACACATAAGAATGCAAAGATCCAGGGTCTATAAGTGCTCGTGCCCTCAAACTAGACACAAAAATTATACCTCCTATCACGTTAGAAGAATTTGAAGCCTGTTGTTGATTGATAGCAAAAACACGACCTTGCACCTTAGGCTTCTCTGAGGCATCCCTCTTCTGACCCTGAGATGATCCTGCTCCACTCCCATATGGTACAATCCTTGGTCTTGGACAATCCTTCTGAAAATGGCCAAGCTGACCACAATTGAAACACTTTCCTTGCTTTTTCCAACATCGCTCTTCAGTGTGCCCTTCCTTCAGATAGTAATTACATATTCTTCTACTTTGATTTCCTGGGACATTACCTTGATTTCTGATAATTGGTTGTCCTTGTGGTTGACTTCTAAATTGTGATGGTGTTCCCTGACCTCCTCGATTATCACCACGCTGTGGTTGAGGTCTTCTTTGCCTTCCCGTACCTGCCAATTCAATTTTCCTTTTATGTTCTTCTATATCATGCTCCACCTGATATGCTCTATCAACAGCATCTTGAAAATCTTGCAACTTGTGGGATACTAGTTGACTTCGAATCACAGTTTTCAAACTCTTTACAAATCTAGTTGCCTTCCTTTCCTCAGTTGCCACCAAGTGAGTACAGTACCTGGATAACTCCGTGAATTTGGACTTTCTAAAATTCTGCTCCAAGTTAAGAAACTCTATTTCCTTCTTGTCTTGATCCACTCGAGGAATGAAATGTTCCTTGAACTTTCTCAGAAAATTCTCCCAAGTATAGGGTACATGATTCTCATCCCAATTTGTTTTCAAAGCTCTCCACCAGTGCTCAGCAGCTCCACTCAGTTTATAGGTAGCAAACCTGACTTGTTCTTCATCTGTACATCTCAAGACATCAAATATTTTCTCCATCGACTCTATCCACCTCTCTACCTTTATTACCTCTGGTTCTCCTTCATAACCCATTGGTTTCATCTTCAGGAACTGTTCTAACCCATATCTCGGAGGTGCTTGTTCCCATCCTTGCCTTTGATCATTTAAAGTTTTCATTGCTGCCTCGAATATCCCCTGAAACATGATTCGGGCCTGTTCTCTGGCATCCCCTTGCCCTGAAGAACCAGCCTGATCTCCTTCAGTTTCACCCATTTTCAATAAGTACCTGCATAAGACACTCAACGTTACTCACTCTATACACAACTACCCTCCTAGGTGACTTAGTCATTCTAGACTATCTACAACCTAGCTCTGATACCAACTGTCGCGCCCCGCACCCGTGGTCCTACTTGGCCCCACACTCGGGACACGATCGCAAGACGTCATAAAACATTTAAGGAAAATTTTTCGAAATGTACTTTCATAAAAGTTTCATATAACCAAAACACATTTACTTAAAACTTGACTTCATTCCACACAAACGAACTTTCACAATCAAAAGTACTTAGCCATAAGTCTTACACACTTTACTTACAAATTTACAACTCACCAACATGTTCCAAAAATAGGTGATACAAAGATGAAGTCACGGGTACACTACCCCAAAAGGTTATACATTTACATAATGTAGCCTTTACATAACACATATCCCAAAATATCTTACCTAAAATTACCACCTCGACGTCCTCCCTTATGAAGTGACCTATCCCTTGGGCTCTCCTTTATCTAAAACAGTAAACAAATAAGGGTGAGAATGAATCTCAGTAAGCTACTAAAATGCAACTACGTTACATGCTGAAATGATACTCGGAATTGAACAATGTCAATAAACATCCACATAGCACATAACATGAGAGGCTCCTTACCGCCAACCGTCCCATACTAGTTGGAAATAACGACCAACTCATCATACCACACATAAGGCGGAAATAAACACTCATACGTGGATACTGAGCCAATGTTCTCGAATCAAACATATACCATCTGAGAGGTATCAACTGAGCAGCACCAAAGGGCTGAAACCGGTTCATGAACCAAACAACAACAACAACAACAACAACAACAACAACAACAACAACAAGAGGGGGGAAATGACACATAGTCATAACCCAAACGGTGACTAAACTCACTCAAAGGAGAGCTAACCCAGACCCAATCCGTGGCCCAAGGAAGGGGGTTAAAAATGGGAAACCAAATGGTAGAAGCCTTAAAATGAACTTGGCTCGTGTGCGATTATAATCTCTACCACTGCCCGACACCACAACACGTACCAGCTGGACTTCCAAACGAGCATAGTAATGAATACTTGCTTAAACAACAACCAAGGGAAATGATTCCAAAGTAGGGAATCAAGCCAAACACATCACAAAGATGAACAAATCCAAACCACATCAAAAGATGTTCACCAAATCCAATTAGCATTTAGTCAAATTCCACAACACATATGTTCACAAAAGAACCAATTTTAAACACTAGGGTGTTCCACAACAACCCTCTAGGCACTCTAGGATATCACCTAAGACCTAGACCAAGATTGAACTTTAAATCACTTGGATTGGAACACTTAACTTTTCCAGCAACCCTGGGCGGTCGCCTAAACCAGCCTGTGCGGCCGCCCAAAACACTCTGCCCCAAGACCAAAACCTTCCAGATAAGTGTGCGGCCGCACGCCCTATTTGGGCGGCCGCCCAACACACCCGCCAGGCCCAAAACTTGCTAATTTTACTCCCTTCGTTTCACCGTCCCAAAAGTATAGTACTTACATTACTAAAACTTTGTAACACAACTTGGCTACACAACTCAACCTTTCAACCCATCAAAACCAACCATACCAAATACTCACTTTGTCCCAAAATTACAAGTATCACAAATATCATTCAAATCATAAAATTAACAAGTACAAGTATCAAGTATAACATATATGACCATTTTAATATTAAAAGGGGAATTAGTAACTTACCTATTTCCGGAAAAAGTATCGCTGAAATAAGTTTTGTTCGGGTAGAAATGACCTACTCAACGCCATGATCATTTTTATATAATTAGTTTTTAAAACGGATAAGTAAATAAAAAGAATTAAATCGAAATAGGTTGAACTTACCTTTTTCTCCTAACCCTAGGAATGAAACGAGGAAAAGTTGTTGAACATAAAGCATACACAGAGGGAGAGAAAAGATGGATAAGTTATACTAGATTTTTTGCCCATTTTTATACTTTAGTCACTGGACTTTCAATTTCAACACTTAAGCCCCTTAACTTATATTTTCAACAAGGACCCTAAAGTTTCAACTTAATCATTTAACTCCTTTAATCATTATTACTACTAACTAAATAAATAACACAATTAATCAAGTAATATGTGCAAATCATAAAATATGATCCAACACATAAAATGCACATATAATGTCAAATTAAAATCCCCAAAAATATAAAATAAATAGGGACGGGTTTTTGGGGTCGTTACAATGTGTGTGTGTGTATATCTATATGTATATATGTATATGTATATGTATATATATATATATATATATATATGTGTGTGTGTGTGTGTGTGTGTGTGTGTGTGTGTGTGTGTATCGATATACGTGTATATATATATATATATATATATATATATGTATGTATATATATATATGTATGTATGTATATATATATGCCATTCACAGAGAGTGCCATGGGGATTTATGACGTCGAATTCCGCGTAGTGCAATGGTGAAACATGTTATTCATTTTGGTATATTTAGATTATCTGAAATTCAAAATTCAAAATTTAAAACTTTAAACATCAAAATTATATACTCCCTCCGTCCCATTTGAAATTGAAACAAAAAAACTCATGGCACAAGAATTAAAGAAAAAAATGATGTGTTGTGAGTGTTGATAGTTGAGTGTGAGAGAGAAAGTGAGGTAAGAAATAGTAAATGGGTTAGTTGATTCTTCAGATATTGCATAATCCAATGATTTATATATCTTATTTTATTATTTGCTTAGGTAGAATGTTTTACAAAATTTATAATCCTTGGTTGCAGTTGGAGACTTGGATATTCTTGTCGTAGCATTTCAATTGCTCATTTTTCTAAAGGCCTATCGATTTTTTATCCCTCGTACGTTGATGAAGCTTCGGTTTTAACCATTCTTATTTTATTTTAGCAATTTTAACCATCGTACTTTAGATTAGGGATGGCCAAAACCGGTTCCGGGCCCGGTTCCGGTTCGGAACCACCGGTTCCGGTTCGGCAAAAGGGTGACCCTGAACCGGCCCGCGCTTACCCCGGTTCCGGTTTGGCACAATCCGGTTCCGGTTCGGTTCGGTTCCGGTCCCCCCCTTTAAAATTATTGAAAAACAAGGGATTTTCGGTCCGGTTCCGGTACGGTTCGGGATATATGTGACCCTGAACCGGCCCGGATGCCTTGCGGTTCCGGTTCGTCCGGTTCCGGTTTCCTCCCCGGTTTGCTCCGGTTCCGGGCTTTTCCGGTCCGGTTCCGGTCCAGTTTGGCCATCCCTACTTTAGATAAGCATTCATTCTATGGTTTTCTTTTAGAAATTTTAACGAGTTTATGGCCAAAATAACCCGCGTACTATCTCAAAATGACAGTTTTATCTCTGTACTTCCTAAACACTAAATGTATGATGCGTACTATAGTTTTATTAGCAAAATTAACCAAAAAACTATTCATCGGTCAATTTTTTCTGACAGACGTTATTTTTCTAATGATCATTAAATTATTTTAACGACCGTTAAATAACTTAACAAAAAGTAAATTTGAAAACTGGAGGGTTTAAGTAATAAAAAAGAACCTAACTTTAAACCCCAGTTGGCCAATTTGCTGCCATTTTCTGATATTCCAAGTGACCAATCGGAATTCCAACTCCGTCAAGACCTTGATTCCTATTCTTATCCCGCCGTCTTCAACCCAGTAATCGGAATTCCAACTCCGTCAAGACCTTGATTCCTATTCTCATCCTCTTTTCCATTTAAATATTCTATTTTCAGTCCAAACCCTTCACCTCATTCTTGTTCTAATTCTCCCTCTCCCTCCTCGTCGGCCCTTTTGCACTTCTCCCCTCACCGGCAATGATATCCGCGTTGGGCAAGGCTCCCCTCTCCAAACTCTGAACCGCAAATTCCATATCACAAATGTAGATTAATATATTAACTCAAAATAAGATTACCATCGGAAAAATGGAGGGCTATTGGATCTGGCCGAGGGTGCAGGACTGGTGAAGGAGAGTGATTGTTTCGGGCCGGGTAGAGAAAACAGGAGGTTGCCACCATGAGGAGAGGGAGGTTTCGCCGGCGTGAGGCGGGAAAGAGAGACGGCGACGGGCGTGAGAAGGAATTGGAGGGTTGTGGGCGTCGATCTTGTTGCCGTTGTTGCAGAGAGAAAGAGATGTTTTTTTTGTTTTTTATGACTTTTTTCTTAAGTTTCCCTTTGTTGTTTAAAACTTGCACTTGACTCCTTAATTTAGTTTAAAATTTTATAGTGTATACCTTTTATTTCGTTAAGTTATTTAACAAGCGTTAAAATTATTTAATAATCGTTAGAAAAAATAACGTCTGTCAGAAAAATTGACGGATGAATAGTTCTTTGGTTAATTTTGCTAGTAAAACTATAGTACGCATCATACATTTAGTGTTTAGGCAGTACGGAGATAAAAGTGTTATTCTGAGATAGTGCGCGGGTCATTTGGCAATAAACTCAAGTTTTAACCATCATAGTTATAGTTTGGATTTTTGGGCGATAATGAGTGTGTATTAAATGTACGACGGTTAAAACTGCTAATAAAACAAGAGTGGTAAAAATCGAAGCTTCATCAAATACGAGCGTTTAAATGTCGATAGGCCTTTTTCCAAAAGACGGTCTTTTCTGAGTATATTTTTTTTATTCAAATGAATTTTGATCATGAATTTATAGAAACTAGTGTTACTCCCGTGCGATACACGGGACACCATTTATATTCAAACAATAGAAATTAAAATATTATTAAGATGCTCTTGAAGACGGTATCCTAACAAAGTCGCGCGCGTTATATCCATTCTTTTATACAGTAGACAATCTAGTTTCGAGAATATGTATAGCCCAAATAAACTCACTTTACCTTTTCCAATAACAAATTTAGAGCATCAATGAAAAAAAAGTTCTTTTAAATTGTTTTTTTTTCGTGGCCCTTACATGAAAAATCAATCAATAAAATGTTCGAAGCGACTTCCACTTTCTACAATAGTAGAGCTCTTAAGATTTAATAATCAACATAAAAATTTGGTCCACAAAATAATGTTTCGCGATTTTGTTGGTGTTTTTAATTAGAATCATCCAGCGAATCCACAATCTATGCAACTAATAAAAGATCGTTATTTCGTTTTGTAATAGTCTTTTTGAGAACTTCTTTATGTACCCTAAAACTGATTTTTTTTTTCAATACGGTAATACCAAAGTCAAAAATATAATCACAAAATTTGTTTAACAAAATAATGTATCATGAAGTGTTTTTAATTAAAGTCAAGTGTTTTTAATTAGAGTCATGTGGCCAATCCACAAACAATGCAACTAATACAATGCCGTCATCTCACAAAATAAAATCACAAAATTTTGTTCCACAACATACTGTGTTGTGATTGTGTTAATGTTTTTAATTGGAGTAAGTATAAGATGAATAGAGCAGAATGAGGGAGGAAGAAGAAGCCACACGGCTGACATTACTTGACTCAACCAAAAGACAAAGATGAAGTAGAATACTATTGAAGAGAGACGCACAAACTGGTAGAAATATTGTGACCCTAGATGAGTCATCCCTTGGAGTTTATTCCCATAATTTGGTACTAAATACATGAAGAGTCCTACACTACCTATGTTCTATAAATAAGGAAAAGATCAATATAAATAATACAATGATAATCCTACCTAAACTAAATCATTCTATCTATTGAATAATATATACAAATATATTTACGCTAATACCCCCCCCCCTCTCAAGCCAATCGGAGGTACGTACATGCAGCTTGTACCAAGAATAACAACTCCTTAATTGCACGGAGAAGAGCGGGAGAAAAATCATGCCGAGGGGGAATGTCGAAAGCAACTGATTAATATTGAATAACATTAGAAGGTAGAGATAATCACAACATGGCTTATACTGATACTCTTTTGGAGGATACAATATGTAGTAATCATCTTCATAATCAGCATCTTTCATAATAGTTGTAGCGACCCCAAAACCCGTCCCTATTTATTTTATATTTTTGGGATTTTTATTTGACTTATGTGTGCATTTTATGTGTTGCATCATATTTTATGATTTGCACATATTACTTGATTATTTGTGTTATTTACTTAGTTAGTAATAATAATGATTAAGGGAGTTAATTGATTAAGTTGAAACTTTAGGGTCCTTTGTGAAAATATAAGTTAAGGGGCTTAAGTGTTAAAAATGAAACTGGAGTGACCAAAATGTAATTTTGGGTAAAGATCTTTATAAACAAGTTGCTTTTCCTCTCTTCTTTCTCTGTGTTGATTTCTCTGTAACTTTCTCTCGTACATTCTTAGGGTTAAAAGAAAAGGTAAGTTCAACTCATTTCGATTTAATTCTTTTTATTTACTTACCCGTTTTAAAAACTAATTATATAAAAATGATCAGGGTGTCGAGTAAGTCATTTCTATCCGAACAAAACTTATTTCTACGACACTTTTTCTGGAAATAGGTAAGTTACTAATTCCCCTTTAAATATTAAAATGGTCATATATGCTATACTTGCTACTTGTACTTGTTAATTTTGTGATTTGAATATTATTTGTGATACTTGTAATTTTGGGACAAAGGGAGTATTTGGAAAGTTGATGTTGGTTGTGTAAGGACGTTATATTTGTGTTGTATAACTCAACTTGGTTGAATTATGTTGGTAAGATAGATGTTGGTTCGTACTTTTGGGACGGTGAAACGAAAGGAGTAAAATTTGTAAGTTTTATGTCTGGCGGGTGTGTTGGGCGGCCGCCCAAATAGGGCGTGCGGCCGCACATTTATTTGGAAGATTTTGGTCGTGGTACAGAGCATTTTGGGCGGACGCACAGGCTGGTGTGGGCGACCGCCCAGGGTTGCTGAAATAGTTGAGTTGTTTCATTTCAAGTGATTTGAAGTTCAAGTTTGGTCTAGGTCTTAGGTGATATCCTAGAGTACCTAGAGGGTTGTTGTGGAACACCTTAGTGTGTGAAATGGGTTCCTTTGTGAACAAATGTGTTATGGAATGTGAATAAGTGTTTCATGGGATTTGGTTGAACATCTTTTGATGTGTGTTGGATTGGTTCATCTTTGTGATGTGTTTGGCTTGATTCCCTACTTTGAAATCATTGCCCCTGGTTGTTGTTAAGCAAGTATTCATTACTATGCTCGTTTGAAAGTCCAGCTGGTACTTGTTGTTGATATCGGGCAGTGGTAGGGATTACAATGGCACACGAGCCAAGTTCATTGTAAGGCTTCTATCATTGGTTTCCCATTTTTAACCCCCTTCCTTGGGCCACGGATTGGGTTTGGGCTAGCTCTCCTTTGTGTGAGTTTAGTCACCGTTTGGGTTATGACTATGTGTCATTTTCCCCTTCTTGTTGTTGTTGTTTGGTTCCGGAACCGGTTTCAGCCCTTTGGTGCTGCTCAGTTGATACCTCTCAGATGGTTATACGGTTGTTTCTAGAACCTTGGCTCAGTATCCACGTTTGAGTGTTTATTTCCGCCTTATGTGTGGTATGATGAGTTGGTCGTTATTTCCAACCGGTATGGGACGGTTGGCGATAGGGAGCCTCTCATATTATGTGCTATGTGGATGTTTATTGACATTGTTCAATTCCGACTATCATTTCAGCATGTAACGTAGTTGCATTTTAGTAGCTTACTGAGATTCATTCTCACCCTTATTTGTTTACTGTTTTAGATAAAGGAGATCCCAAGGGATAGGTCACTTCAAGGGAGGACGTCGAGGAATTGATTTGGGTAAGACATTTTGGGAAAGTAAGTTTGGTATGAAAGGCTACATTATGTAAATGTCGCGACCCCGAGCCCGCAGGCCCGGAGATCGCGAGCTGGACGTCGACTTACTAAACAAAATACCAAAATATCGGAGATAAAATTTCATTTCATAACAAAAGATGATAACACCAGGTTTTGGAAAACAATTTAACAACAACAATGTACTAGTGTAAGCCCCATAAGCTCACACTACAAAATAATAAAATATACAAATCTTAGTGACGTCAAAGTGTGGTACAACTATCCCCAAAAGAGTTACACATTTATATAATGTAAACCCACCAATATACACTTTCCCAAAAGCTCAACCCTCGCGACGTCCTCGTGATCAGCGAGTCTAATTCCTTGGTCCTGGGGGGGGGGTTAAGGAAAAACAAAGATAAAAGAAAGGGGGTGAGATAAATCTCAATAAGTTACTAATGCAACTACATGACATGCTGTGATGCAATAATCAATAATAAATCACATAACACATAGCAATTATCATATATCAGATAGCAGCGGAAATAAACACATAACAAAGGATATTAGCCAAGGTTTTCCAAACCGATAAACCAAATAAAGGTCGCTGCGCAGCTTCAATAATCAACAAATCATCATCTTCATAATAGCATGAAAGCTGAAGAGAAATCCCCGGTACCGGAACAAATAACCAAGTAACATGCCACAAAGGGTGGGAGCCATGCCACAAAGTCATGCTCCAAAACGGCTAGCTAGAATACTCACAAAAGGAGCTAGCTCATCCCATCCAAGGCCAATCTGGATGAGGAAAGAAGGACCAATGGGCGATGCTATACTGGACTTGGCTTGTGCCATTATAGCATTATCCATTGCCTGACTCGATACACAAATAACCAGCTGGACTTCCAAATAAAAGCTAAGTAATAAATACTAGCACGATAAACAACTCATGATTCCAAAGTAGGGAACCAATCCAATTAAATTACCACAAAGGCAAACAACTCAAACAACCCATCAAAGATGGCCAACATTCCCAAAACGGTACTTAAATAAATTTCATAACATTTTATTTCACAAAGGAACCAATTCCAATTAATAAAGTGTTCCACGATGTTAACTTAAGTTAATTTAAGTAGATAATTTTAAACTAGGGAAGTCATTTGGTTTAGACAAGCAAAAGGGTAAAATTCTAGACCAGGCGGGCGGGCGGGCGCGCGGGCAAGGGCAGGCGGGCGCTTATTTGCCCAGAAGGTTTGGCCGCAGGAAAAGGTAAGGCGGGCGGGCGCCTGGTCCAACCCGGGCGGGCGCTAGGCCTGGTTCTTGGCCGGGAAAACAGAGCTGGGTTCTTCATTTTTCATGCCCATTTCACACATTCTCAAAATCAATACTTCCAACATGATCCCCAAAGTACCCAAACAACAACTAACCAAAAAGGGGGCCTTAAAAACACCATCCATCAACCAAAAGCAAGATCAAATCCCAACATTCAACCAAATCACCATTTTTAACCAAAACCCAAAATAAATTCCAAACAAATTCCAAACTCAACCAAACTTCAAACATAACACATCAAGCATTATATAAACATGATATGAACATTGTAGCATAAAAATGGGGGAAAAACAACTTACTTGAGATTTCCCAAAGATGATGGATTTCAAATATTTTTGGCTTCCTACGATCCTATCGACGATCTAAACATGTTTCATTTTATGAGAAATGAGAAATAATGAGAGGAAGAGGAAGAAAATGAAGAGAGAAGGGAGAGAAGAAAAAATCACCACCAAGGAGAGAGAGATGAGTAGTGAGGTGAGGGTGAAAGAGTAGGGAGGTGAGGGAGAAGAGAGGGAGTAGGGAGAATTATTTCAAAAACTTACACTTAGACCCCTTCCCCATCTACTAACACAAATACTTACACTCTCTACTAACAATTAAGACCCAACAATACTACCCTAGCCCCAAAGACTCAAATAAAATGGTAGGCATAATTATTATGAAACATAAAATGCACACATAAATATTTAAATAAATAATAATTTAAATAAATAAATAAGCAAATAAATAAATAATAATTATTTATTACAAATAAAATAGAGCCTAGTTTTCGGGTCGTGACATTCACTCTCCCTTAAAGAAAATTCGACCCGAATTTTAACAAGACTTACCCGAATTAAAAAGCCACGGATATTTCCTCTCGATCTCATCACGAAGCTCCCACGTCGACTCCTCAACATTATGATTTCTCCAAAGAACTCTAACCAATGAAATACTTTTATTCCTCAACTCTTGGACTTTGGCATCTAAAATCCGAACCGGTCGCTCCTCGTAAGTCATGTCGGGCTCTATATCCTCCGGTACCCTCGGTAAAACGTGCGATGGATCATGAACATACTTCCGAAGCATAGAAACGTGAAAAACATTATGTAACCGGTCCAAAGAAGATGGTAACGCAAGACGATATGCTAGAAGCCCCACTTTCCCCAAAATCTCAAACGGACCTATAAACCTCGGAGCCAATTTGCCTTTCTTCCCGAACCTTCGAATACCCACCTTCGGAGATACTTTCAAGAACACAAAATCACCGGTCTGAAAACTAAGATCTCGCCTTCGGTTATCTGCATAGCTCTTATGTCGACTCTGGGCTGTTTTCAATCGATCCCGGATAACTCTAACTTTCTCAACTGAATCCTGAAGCAAATCAATACCCACGATCTTCGCTTCACCGACCTCATCCCAACAGATAGGCGATCTACATTTTCTCCCATATAAGGCCTCATAAGGTGCCATCTCGATACTAGCCTGATAACTGTTGTTATAAGAGAATTCCACTAATGGTAAATGTCTATCCCAAGAATCGGAAAAATCTATCGAACAAGCTCGTAACATATCCTCCAAAATCTGAATGGTCCTCTCGGATTGACCGTCGGTCTGAGGGTGAAAAGCTGTGCTGAATCGCAAATCTGTACCCAAAGCGTCCTGGAACGCCTTCCAGAATCTAGAAGTAAACCTCGGGTCTTGATCTGACACAATACTAACCGGAACCCCATGCAATCTCACAATCTCATCAATGTAAAGGGTCGCAAGCTTTTCCATCGAGTACCTAATGTCAATAGGCAAGAAATGTGCACTCTTGGTCAATCTGTCCACGATCACCCAAACACTGTCAAACTTCCTACGGGTACGAGGTAGTCCCGTAACGAAATCCATAGTCACATGATCCCATTTCCATTCCAGAATTTCTAACGGCTGAAGTAGTCCTGCGGGTCTCCGATGCTCGGCTTTGACCTGCTGACAAGTTAAACATTTCGAAACATACTCGGCTATTTCCCTCTTCATGTTGTTCCACCAAAAGTGTTGTTTCAAATTTTGGTACAGCTTCGTACTACCCGGATGAATAGTATACCTCAATTTGTGACCCTCATCTAAAACTTGCCTCTTTATTCCACCAACATCAGGTACGAACAAACGATCACGGAAAGTCAAAACTCCACTCGAACTCAAAGAAAAATCCTCGAAGTTCTTTTCCTTCAATTTACCCATTATCTTCACCAACTCGGGATCTTCTTTCTGAGCTTCCTTTATCCTCTGAATTAGGGTCGGAGATACCCTAATATTCGCAAAAATAGCCCCATGTCTCGATTCACGAGGAGACCAATCTCGAACATCCTCAAGCATTTTCCACTCACGGACCATCATCGAAGCCACATAAGACTTCCTACTAATCGCATCGGCGACCACATTCGCCTTTCCCGGGTGATAGGAAATCGTACAATCATAATCCTTCAACAATTCCATCCATCGGCGTTGCCTATTATTCAACTCTTTCTGGGAGAAAAGGTATTTCAAACTCTTGTGATCGGTAAAAATCTCAAACTTCGCTCCATATAGGTAATGCTTCCACTTGTGCAACGTAAAGACTATCGCCGCCAACTCCATATCATGAGTCGGGTAATTCTGTTCACTAGGGGTCAACTTCCTCGAAGCATAGGCAATCACCTTTCTGTTCTGCATCAAAACACAACCCAAACCCTCTTTCGAAGCATCACTGTAAATTACTAAATCATCATTCCCATTAGGCAAGGTCAAGATCGGTGCGGTAGTCAACCTCTTCTTCAATTCCTCGAAGCTACTTTGGCATTTTTCACTCCACACAAACGGTACATTCTTCCGCGTCAACTGAGTCATCGGAGTAGCAATCCTCGAAAACCCCTCAATAAATCTTCGGTAATACCCAGCCAAACCCAGAAAACTACGAATCTCGGTCACTGACTCGGGTCTCTTCCAATCCACTATAGCTTCAATCTTTGAAGGGTCCACAGAAATCCCGTCTTTCGAAATAACATGACCCAGAAAAGAAACTTTCTCGAGCCAAAATTCGCATTTACTAAACTTCGCAAATAATTTCTCCCTCGCAAGAACGGATAAGACTGTCCTCAAGTGTTGCTCGTGCTCCTCTCTAGATTTAGAGTAGACGAGTATATCATCAATAAAGACCACCACGAACGAATCAAGATAAGGATGGAAAACCCGGTTCATCAAATCCATAAACACTGCAGGCGCGTTGGTCAACCCAAACGGCATAACCAAGAACTCATAATGACCATAGCGAGTGCGAAAGGCAGTCTTCGGAATATCCTCCGATCGAATCTTCAACTGATGGTACCCACTCCTCAAATCAAGCTTGGAGAACACAACTGAGCCTTGAAGCTGATCAAATAAATCGTCAATGTGAGGTAGAGGATACTTGTTCTTCACTGTAACCTGATTCAACTTTCGGTAGTCGATACACAATCTCAAAGAACCATCTTTCTTCCGCACAAACAAAACCGGTGCTCCCTACGGGGAAACACTAGGGCGGATAAACCCTCGATCGAGCAACTCTTGCAACTGGACCTTTAGTTCCTTCAACTCTGCGGGAGCCAACCTATACGGTGCTTTCGAAATTGGAGCCGTACCCGGCAAAAGATCTATGCAAAATTCTATCTCATGATCGGGAGGCATATCATACTCAGAAGAGAAAACATCGGGAAATTCCCTAACTACCCGAACACTCTCCAAACTAGGGGATTCTTTCCTAGTATCAAGCACACTAGCCAAGTACCCCTCACAACCACGGTGCAATAATTTTCTTGCTTTCACATAGGAAATGATACGCATATTTCTACCCAAAGGCATAGCCTCAAAAACAAAATTAGGCACATCAGGGATAGAAAAATTAACGACCTTTCTACGACAGTCAACAGAAGCATGAAACTTGCTTAACCAATCCATACCCAAAATGACATCAAAATCTTGAATCGGAAGGACTACCAAGTCCGCACACAAGACACGACCACATATAAGTACATCACAAGCACGAAAGACTTTATCAGTCACCAAGCATTCTCCTATAGGGGTCGACACCTCTAGCACATAAGGTAAAGACTCAAATGCAGCATTTAGCATAGAAGCAAATTGCACAGATATCTAAGAATGAGATGATCCTGGATCTACTAACGCTCGGGCGCTCACATTAAACACAGAAACAATACCTCCAATAACGGATGGATCATCGGTAGCTTGTTGTTGATTCATAGCAAATACCCTTCCTTGGACCTTGGCCTTTCCCGTAGCATCCCTTTTTTGACCCTGAGGAGCCCCAGCTCCTACCCCAGTCGGTTGACCTCTGAATCTCGAGCAATCCTTCGCAAAATGCCCCAACTGCCCACAGCTAATACATTTCCCCTGTTTCTTCCAACACCGGTCCTCTGAATGGCCTTCCTTTTGGAAATAGGAACAAAGCCTCCTATTTTGGTTTCCTTGGTTCCCGGAAGTAGTAGCCGGGTTCCTTGGGATTGGTTGCCCTCGGGATTGAGATTGTCCCCCAAAGTTACCTCGGTTATCTGAACGGGATTGTGGCTTGCTCTGTCCTCCTTGCTTGCTAGTGTTTGTCACCTCGACCTTCTTCTTATGCTCCTCTATGTCTTGCTCGATAAGATAGGCACGGTCTACCGCATCCTGGAATGTCACAATCCTCTGGGCTATAAGTTGAGTACGGATAGAAGTCTTCAAACCTCGAATGAATCTCATGGCTTTCTGTTCTTCGGTCCTCACAAGATAGTCACAATATCGGGCTAATTCTGTGAACTTAGCCGAGTACTGAGCTATAGACAACAAACCTTGCTCCAAGTTGAGAAGCTCGATCTCCTTTCGGTTCTGATCCACTACCGGAATAAAATGCTCTTTGAACTTCCGCACAAACAATTCCCATGCATACACTGTGTGAGTGTCATCCCAACTAGCTTTAACCCCTTTCCACCAATGCTCGGCGGCACCCACAAGCTTATAAGCCGCAAACCGGACCCTATCCTCGTCCGTGCATCCAAACACATCATAGATTTTCTCCATAGACTCGATCCATAGTTCGGCCTTCTTCACATTTGGCTCACCATCAAACTCTATTGGTTTTAATTTCAGAAACTGCTCCAACCCGTAACGTGGAGGTGGCACATACTCCTCTCTTGGACCTTGATCATGTATAGCCTTCATGGCCGCCTCAAACATGCCTTGGAACATGGCACGGTTCTCTTCCCGAAGATCATTCTGATTCTGCGCCCCACTAGAACCTTCACCCGTTCTTCTTCTAGCCATTGGAAACAATTACCTGCATAAAACATCAATCGTTACTCACTCCGAACACAACTACCCTCCTAGGTCATACTAGTCCACCTAGACTTATACTTAGAGCCAAACCATAGCTCTGATACCAACTGTCGCGTCCCCGAGCCCGCGGGCCCGGAGATCGCGAGCTGGACGTCGACTTATTAAACAAAATACCAAAATATCGGAGATAAAATTTCATTTCATAACAAAAGATGATAACACCAGGTTTGGAAAACAATTTAACAACAACAATGTACTAGTGTAAGCCCCATAAGCTCACACTACAAAATAATAAAATATACAAATCTTAGTGACGTCAAAGTGTGGTACAACTATCCCCAAAAGAGTTACACATTTATATAATGTAAACCCACCAATATACACTTGCCCAAAAGCTCAACCCTCGCGACGTCCTCGTGATCAGCGAGTCTAATTCCTTGGTCCTGGGGGGGGGGGGGGGTTAAGGAAAAACAAAGATAAAAGAAAGGGGGTGAGATAAATCTCAATAAGTTACTAATGCAACTACATGACATGCTGTGATGCAATAATCAATAATAAATCACATAACACATAGCAATTATCATATATCAGATAGCAGCGGAAATAAACACATAACAAAGGATATTAGCCAAGGTTTTCCAAACCGATAAACCAAATAAAGGTCGCTGCGCAGCTTCAATAATCAACAAATCATCATCTTCATAATAGCATGAAAGCTGAAGAGAAATCCCCGGTACCGGAACCAATAACCAAGTAACATGCCACAAAGGGCGGGAGCCATGCCACAAAGTCATGCTCCAAAACGCCTAGCTAGAATACTCACAAAAGGAGCTAGCTCATCCCATCCAAGGCCAATCTGGATGAGGAAAGAAGGACCAATGGGCGATGCTATACTGGACTTAGCTTGTGCCATTATAGCATTATCCATTGCCTGACTCGATACACAAATAACCAGCTGGACTTCCAAATAAAAGCTAAGTAATAAATACTAGCACGATAAACAACTCATGATTCCAAAGTAGGGAACCAATCCAATTAAATTACCACAAAGGCAAACAACTCAAACAACCCATCAAAGATGGCCAACATTCCCAAAACGGTACTTAAATAAATTTCATAACATTTTATTTCACAAAGGAACCAATTCCAATTAATAAAGTGTTCCACGATGTTAACTTAAGTTAATTTAAGTAGATAATTTTAAACTAGGGAAGTCATTTGGTTTAGACAAGCAAAAGGGCAAAATTCTAGACCAGGCGGGCGGGCGGGCGGGCGGGCGCGCGGGCAAGGGCAGGCGGGCGCTTATTTGCCCAGAAGGTTTGGCCGCAGGAAAAGGTAAGGCGGGCGGGCGCCTGGTCCAACCCGGGCGGGCGCTCGGCCTGGTTCTTGGCCGGGAAAACAGAGCTGGGTTCTTCATTTTTCATACCCATTTCACACATTCTCAAAATCAATACTTCCAACATGATCCCCAAAGTACCCAAACAACAACTAACCAAAAAGGGGGCCTTAAAAACACCATCCATCAACCAAAAGCAAGATCAAATCCCAACATTCAACCAAATCACCATTTTTAACCAAAACCCAAAATAAATTCCAAACAAATTCCAAACTCAACCAAACTTCAAACATAACACATCAAGCATTATATAAACATGATATGAACATTGTAGCATAAAAATGGGGGAAAAGAAACTTACTTGAGATTTCCCAAAGATGATGGATTTCAAATATTTTTGGCTTCCTACGATCCTATCGACGATCTAAACATGTTTCATTTTATGAGAAATGAGAAATAATGAGAGGAAGAGGAAGAAAATGAAGAGAGAAGGGAGAGAAGAAAAACTCACCACCAAGGAGAGAGAGATTGAGCTGGGAGAGAGAGATGAGTAGTGAGGTGAGGGTGAAAGAGTAGGGAGGTGAGGGAGAAGAGAGGGAGTAGGGAGAATTATTTCAAAAACTTACACTTAGACCCCTTCCCCATCTACTAACACAAATACTTACACTCTCTACTAACAATTAAGACCCAACAATACTACCCTAGCCCCAAAGACTCAAATAAAATGGTAGGCATAATTATTATGAAACATAAAATGCACACATAAATATTTAAATAAATAATAATTTAAATAAATAAATAAGCAAATAAATAAATAATAATTATTTATTACTAATAAAATAGAGCCTAGTTTTCAGGTCGTGACAGTAAATGTATAACCTTTTGGGTAGTGTACCCGTGATTTCATCTTGTATCACCTATTTTTGGAACATGTTGGTGAATTGTAAATTTGTAAGTAAAGTGTGTAAGCCTTATGGCTAAGTACTTTGGATTATGAAAATTTGGTTGTGTGGATTGAAGTCCAGTTTTAAGTAAATGTGTTTTGGTTATATGAAACTTTTATGAAAGAACATTTCGAAAAATTTTCCTAAAATGTTTTATGACGTCTTCCGATCGTGTCCCGAGCGTGGGGCCAAGTAGGACCACGGGTGCGGGGTGCGATAGTTGGTATCAGAGCTAGGTTGTAGATGGTCTAGAATGACTAAGTGACCTAGGAGGGTAGTTGTGTATAGAGTGAGTAACTTTGAGTGTCTTATGCAGGTACTTATTGAAAATGGTTGAGTCTGAAGGAGATCAGGCTGGTTCTTCAGGGCAAGGGGATGCCAGAGAAGAGGCCCGAATTATGTTTCAGGGGATGTTCGACGCAGCTATGAAAACTTTAAATGATCAAAGGCAAGGAGTAGAACAAGCACCTCCGAGATATGGGTTAGAACAGTTCCTGAAGATGAAACCAATGGGTTATGAAGGAGAACCATAGGTAATAAAGGTTGAGAGGTGGATAGAGTCGATGGAGAAAATATTTGATGTCTTGAGATGTACAGATGAGGAACAAGTCAGGTTTACTACCTATAAACTGAGTGGAGCTGCTGAGCACTGGTGGAGAGTTTTGAAAGAAAATTGGGATGAGAATCATGTAGCCTATACTTGGGAGAATTTTTTGAGGAAGTTCAAGGAGCATTTCATTCCTCGGGTAGATCAAGACAAGAAGAAATGGAGTTTCTTAACTTGGAGCAGAATACTATGTCTGTGGCTCAGTATACATCCAAATTCACAGAGTTATCCAGGTATTGTACTCACTTGGTGGCAACTGAGGAAAGGAAGGCAACTAGATTTGTAAAGGGTTTGAAAACTATGATTCGAAGTCAACTAGTATCCCACAAGTTGCAAGATTTTCAAGATGCTGTTGATAGAGCATATCAGGTGGAGCATGATATAGAGGAACATAAGAGGAAAATTGAATTGGCAGGGACAGGAAGACAAGGACAAGGAAGACCTCAACCACAGCGTGGTGATAGTTGAGGAGGTCAGGGAACATCATCACAATTTAGAAGTCAACAGCAAGGGCAACCAATTACCAGAAATCAAGGTAATGTCCCGGGAAATCAAGGTAGAAGAATATGTAATTACTGTTTGAAGGAAGGGCACACTGAAGAGCGATGTTGGAAGAAGCAGGGGAAAGTGTATGAATTGCGGTCAGCTTGGCCATTTTCAGAGGGATTGCCCAAGAGCAAGGAGTATACCATATGGGAGTGGAGCAGGACCATCTCAGGGTCAGAAGAGGGATGCCTCAGGGAAGCCTAAGGTGCAAGGTCGTGTTTTTGCTATCAATCAACAACAAGCTTCAAATTCTTCTAACGTGATTGGAGGTATAATTTCTGTGTCTAGTTTGAGGGCACGTGCACTTATAGACCCTGGCTCTTCGCATTCTTATGTGTCTGTGCATTTTGCTTCTCGATTGCATGTTTCTTCTGAATCTCTACCTTATGTGTTAGAAGTGTCTACTCTAATAGGGGGAGTGTTTGGTGACTAATAAGGTGTTACATGGCTGTGATGTGCATATTTGGGAGCATGTTTTATTTGCTGATTTAGTTGTTTTGTCATTACAAGATTTTGATATTATCTTGGGAATGGATTGGTTGAGTAAATACCATGCTTCAGTTGATTGTTATAAAAAGGTGGTTACATTTTCTATTCCTGATGTCCCTGAATTTACTTTTGAGGCTGTTCCTTTGGGTAAGGGAATTCGTATTATTTCTTATGTGAAAGCTAGAAAGTTGTTGCATCGTGGTTGTATGGGGTACTTGGCTAGTGTTCTGGATACTACTAAAAAGTTGCCTGAAGTAGAGGATGTTCATATTGTGAAAGAGTTTCCTAATGTGTTCTCTACTGAGTATTCTATGCCTCCTGATAGGGAGATCGAGTTTTGTATTGACTTACTTCCAGGTACTACCCCGATATCTGAATCACCTTACAGAATGGCTCCAGCTGAATTAAAGGAGTTGAAAATTCAATTGCAAGAGTTGCTTGATAGGGGTTTCATTCGACCCAGTGTATCACCGTGGGGAGCTCCTGTGTTATTTGTAAAGAAGAAAGATGGGTCTTTGAGACTATGCATCGACTATAGAAAACTGAATCAGGTGACTGTAAAGAACAAATATCCTTTGCCTCACATTGATGATTTATTTGATCAACTCCAAGGGTCAGTTGTCTTTTCGAAGCTTGATTTGAGGAGTGGGTATCATCAGTTGAAGATTCACTCAGAAGACATTCCTAAGACTGCTTTTCGTAGTAGGTATGGTCATTATGAGTTCCTTGTTATGCCTTTCGGGTTAACAAACGCTCCAGCTGTTTTCATAGATATGATGAATCGGGTTTTCAAGCCTTATCTTGATTCTTTTGTGGTTGTGTTTATTGATGACATCCTGGTTTATTCCAAGTCTCGGGAAGAACATGAGCAAAACTTGCGAATGGTTCTATCTATTCTTCGGGAGAAGCAATTGTTTGCAAAATTCAGTAAGTGTGCTTTTTGGCTCGATGAAGTTTCTTTTCTGGGATATGTGGTTTCTAATAAAGGTATATCGGTTGATCCATCAAAGATTGAAGCTATTGTGAATTGGAAGAGGCCAGAATCAGTTACTGAAATTCAAAGTTTCTTGGGGTTAGCAGGGTACTACAGAAGATTCATTGAAGGGTTTTCCAAGATTGCTACACCATTGACTCAGTTGACTCGAAAGAATGTGCCATATGTGTGGGATGACAAATGTCAAGTTAGTTTTGAGGAGTTAAAGAAAAGGTTGACCACCGCTCCTATTCTTGCATTGCCTAATGGGAATGATGAATTGGTGATTTATAGTGATGCTTCAAAAGAAGGCTTGGGGTGTGTTCTAATGCAAAGTGGGAAGGTAATTGCGTATGCTTCAAGGAAGTTAACTCCTAGTGAGCAGAATTATCCGACCCATGACATGGAGCTTGCAGCTATTGTTTTTGCGTTACACAAATGGAAGCATTATCTATATGGCGCAAAGTTTGAGATTTTCACAGATCATCAGAGTTTGAAGTATCTTTTCTCCCAGAAAGAGTTGAACAATAGACAACGAAGATGGATGTAGTTGTTGAAGGATTATGATTGCACCATTTCTTATCATTCGGGCAAGGCGAATGTGGTAGCTGATGCTATTAGCCGGAAGTCTTATGTAGCTTCATTGATGGTACGGGAATGGAAGATGTTAGAAGATGCTCGCGATTGGTGCCCTTTTGAATCGAGGCATAGGGCTATATTTGCGAATATCAGAGTATTACCAACCTTAATTCAACAAATCAAGGATGCTCAGAAAGATGACCCCGAGTTAGTAAAGATTTTGGGAAAAATCAAAGATGGCAGATTTGAAGACTTTTCTCTCAGTTCTGAAGGAGTATTGACTTTCAGAGGTAGATTGTGTGTTCCTAATGTTGATGGGATTAAACTTCAAGTTCTCGAGGAAGGCCATAAGTCGAGGTATACTATTCATCCTGGGAGTACCAAAATGTATCAAGATTTGAAGCAACAGTTTTGGTGGAACAACATGAAGCGGGAAATAGCGGATTATGTGTCGAAGTGTTTGAGATTGTATATTAATGAGATAGTGAGGTTGCATGGAGTTCCTGTTAGCATTGTTTCTGATCGGGATCCTAGATTCACTTCTCTGTTTTGGCAAGCATTTCAGAAGGCTTAGGGTTCAGAGTTGAGATTTAGTACTGCTTTTCATCCTCAAACAGATGGCCAGTCAGAAAGGACCATTCAGATTCTTGAGGATATGTTGAGAGCTTGTTCAGTTGATTTTGCTGATTCGTGGGATATTCATTTGCCTTTCGTAGAATTTGCTTATAACAACAGTTTTCAGTCGAGTATTGGGATGGCTCCTTATGAAGCACTGTATGGAGAAAATGTCGTTCACCTATTTGTTGGGATGAAGTTGGGGGAAGCAAAGATTTGGGGTATTGATATGGTTAATGACTCAGTTGAGAAGGTTAAGCTTATTCGGGATCGATTGACTATTGCTCAGAGTCGATAAAAGAGTTATGCTGATCACCGGAGGCGAGACCTTGAGTTTGAAAAGGGTGATTTTGTGTTCTTGAAAGTTTCTCCAAAGGTGGGAATTAAAAAATTTATTTAAACCCCTTTGTCTTTGTAAAATGTTCTCACACTATCCTTGTTATTTTTTGACATTTTTACCCTAAAAAAATTTGTCATGTGCGTGGCACATGATAACTTAACGGCAAAAAGTGGACGACGTTAGCAATAGGTACCTCCGCTGCACAAAAAAAGAGTTAAGGTATTTTTCATGGGTCAAAAAAGAGATAAGTTACTAAATCCAAACAACCCCTATAGTTCAGGTACTTTTGGTGCATTTTTTCCAAAAAATAATTTTATATAAGAAAACAAAATTAATTTTAAGAAGAAGAAAAATAAAGTAGATTAGAGACGAATAGCGAAAGCGGAAATCAGGCCACCATAGATCGGCAGCTCTGATACCATATAAGATGAATAGAGCAGAATGAGGGAGGAAGAAGAAGCCACACGGCTGACATTACTTGACTCAACCAAAAGACAAAGATGAATTAGAATACTATTGAAGAGAGACGCACAAACTGGTAGAAATATTGTGACCCTAGATGAGTCATCCCTTGGAGTTTATTCCCATTATATAGTACTAAATACATGAAGAGTCCTACACTACATATGTTCTATAAATAAGGAAAAGATCAATATAAATAATACAATGATAATCCTACGTAAACTAAATCATTCTATCTATTGAATAATATATACAAATATATTTACGCTAATAGTAAGAATTGTTTTGAAAAAAAAAAAGAATCTCAATGGCATAACCATTGTTTTTTCTGAACAGTGCCATAACCATTTTGTCAACAAAAACAATTATTATCAAAATAAATTATAAAGATTTTATTCAAGAAAATATAAATTATAAACATTGAATTTATCTTCTAAACAAAGTAAAGTAGCTTCCCTGCTGAAAAAGCAAAAATAAAATAACTTCCAATTTCTTTGGAAAAAAAATGAAAAAAAGTATGTAGTAGCTTTCAGTTTTCAAGCCTAGAAACCCACCATACAACTTCCTATAATATGCACATACAAAATGATTATTGATTCTTTTCAAAAAGTAAATATATGCTTTAAAAAAAAGTAAATATAAAAAAATGATTAATCTATATTACTAACCATTACAAAACATTTTTTTTTGAAGGACCATTACAAAACATTAATGCACCTTTAAAAAAGGGGAAATGACAATTTAGGGTCCAAAGTTTAGGGGGTGTGTGCCAATAGGGGTCTGATGTATCAATTTTGTCAATTTAGGGTCCAAAGTTGCAAAAGTTGTGCATGTTAGGGTTTTTTAACGATTCTGTTAACAGAATCTAGTCAAGTCAAACGTGTTTTGCATGTGGACTTAACTGGAGTTTGTTTTGAATATTTGGATGGTTATATCGTCATTTCAGACAAAGAAAATTAATAATATTTTTTTGAAATATTAAATTTTATTTTCTTATATTAATTAACTAATAATTAAAACGTTATTAAAATATTTTTTCAAGATTTTTTTTCATTTAGAATCACTATAAAATAAAATATATAATTTTTAAAAAGAAAAAAGTGTAAAAAAAATTATATTAAAAAAACACTTAATTTTTTTAAAAAAGAAAAAGTGGGGATTGGACATTTTTTTTTTGTGGTGGTTAGTATTGTTCATTATTAATATTAGTATTCTAATTATTTATTTTTTTCATAAAATTAATTTAAATTTATTAATAATTTTCCTTGTTTATAACTTCATTCTTTGTGTTTCTAAAAAAAAACCACTTTAATTTTTATTTGCTTTTTTGATTTATTAGTATTTTTAAAATTAATTAAAATTATTCAAAAAATAATAATAAGAGTAAATGAAAATTTAGGTTCTACTGTATAAGGGATGTGTGAAATGACACAAAGCCTAGACGAACATCCAAAACAAACTTCAGTTAAGTGTCTCTGTTACTTAACTGGATTTTCTTTACAATTTAGTCCAAAAACCCTTAATTGACTAACGTTGTCAACTTAGGACCCTAAATTGACAAAATTGATACATCAGACCCCTATTGGAACACACCCCCTAAACTTTGGACCCTAAATTGTCATTACCCCTTTAAAAAAACCGGGGAAAAAAAACCCACTGGAAACTTCCCACTTTTTAAAAACTGCCAATCTCCCCCCTAAAACATGCCACAACTCTCGCTCAATTTACTCATTTGTTTTTCAAATTACAGTAGTATATCATTAATATTAGATAATGTTTACTTTTCATTTTACAGTCAAATAAAATTTGAAAAATATTTCCAGCAAATAATCAATATTAATTCTACAAATATTATATACTTTCTCATCATGTAAACTAAGAAAACAAAACACAAATTTAGGTGATGGTAGACCTAAGGAGTATTTACCGAAACTCATTTCCCTACGGAAAAAATAAAAAGGTGAATGCAAATAAAATGAGTGAGACCAATTAAAAACAGAAAATCTTAGGAAAACGTGTTTTACACGCGTTTTAGTGTAAAACGTGTTTTTCTTATGCGGAGTGAAATTTTTGTAAATAAGTGAATCGTTACTTAAAAGACGCAGTGGCATTGCTGTAAATAACTGGAACTTATAAAACTCAACAGACACTTTTTAACACTACAGGAGGCAGTTTTCAATACTATAGGAGGCAGTTGTTAACATTAAGGCAGACACATGTTTTTTAACTTAAAAGCTTACCAACCACTTGTTTAGAATATAAGAGGCATATTTCAACACTACAGGAGACACTTTTCAACACTAGAAAGACAGTCTTAACACTACAACGGACAATCATAACACTACCTCTAAAAGTGCCTTTTTGATTATATAAAAGTGTCTGCTTGAATATGACAATCATAACAATACATCTAAAAGTGCCTGTTTGAGTGTATAATAGTGTCTGCTTGAATATTTATAAGTGTAATATAACAATAGGCACTTTATAATATTAAGAACAGGCACATGATAATGTTAGAGAAGAGAATTGTGAAAAACATGTTTTTCTATAGCTTAGTGTAAAACGCTTTTTTCACAAGAACGACTTAATTAAAAAAGAGGTTGTCTCTTGTGCGGCCGCCGCATGGCGTGCGACGGCTCTCACTCAAGCCGAGCTGAGACCATGTTTTTTTTTTCTTTTCTTTCCCTCATCT
This sequence comes from Campanula takesimana, assembly GCA_026119855.1. Classification (NCBI taxonomy): domain Eukaryota; kingdom Viridiplantae; phylum Streptophyta; class Magnoliopsida; order Asterales; family Campanulaceae; genus Campanula; species Campanula takesimana. The sequence goes on from JAOWBW010000010.1 coordinate 2,709,698, forward strand.
TTTCTTTCCTCGCTATTTTTTCCTCACCAAAAAAGTAACACTATTTATAACTAAATGTAACACTTTTTTTTCTTCAAATGTAACACTTTTTTTCTTCAAAATGAACCACAATTTTGCTACAGTAGATTAAAGATAACATAAGATTGACAACTAAACTAATGTCACATTTTATAATAAATGAATGTAACATTTTTTATAAAGGAATGTAACACTCTTTGTTCTAAATGTAACACTTTTTTTTTTTTTCAAAAATAACATAACATTGACAAAACTTAAGTAATGTCACATTTTATAATAAATGAATGTAACATTTTTTCCCTCAATTGTAACATTTTATATTCTTAAATGTAACATTATATCTGAAATGTAACAATTTTTATTGAGAAAGTAACAATTAAGATGCAAACCCGATTATATAAATGAATTATTACTCTTTTTTTTTTTTTTTTTTTTTTTTAAAGAAAACAGGTAACATTTACTAAATAAAAATATTTCATTTGTCATACCCCAACCTGAGATCCTTCCCAGAACTCCAAATTTGTGCATGAGCATTGTATAACTGTATCATAACTAATCTTAACACAAAATCTCATCCTGTTTAAACCACAACTAACAACAAGGATCAACAACAATAGGAGCCACAAACAACACCACGAGCTTGTAGGGTTTTGAGACACCATGCGCAGCGGAAACGGCAACAAAATTAACAAAACCCTAGAGCCCATGGATCCATTCATGATGATTAAATTAATAGGAAGATGAATTTAGAATACTAACCGTTGTTTGTGCATTTAAAATTTTGGATCTTCAAATCTTCAAGCTTTAGATTTGATCTCCTCGTTCTTTGCGTTCTTCGGATCACGAACACAGGAACACGCACTTGAGATGCTAAAGCAAGCACCCTCTATGTATATCCACACACGAACGAATATCTAGAACAATTCTAGATCTGGACTGCTAGATCCTATAGAAACTCTTTCTATCAAAATGCTATATGAATTTTGGTATTCTTGAGCTTTTGATTCTCAATCTAGGCTCAAGAATATGTTTCTCAAACATATGTATTACCCATGAATAATGGCTGGTGAAAGAGGATTATTTATACTATAAAATCCACAACCCTTAAGGACACTTGAGACCTAACCCCGTCACCCTAATTATTCCTGTCAAAACCGCTCCAGACAGCTCGGCACGGTCGTGCTCACAAAGTGGCACGTCCATGCTAAATGTGCCGACCGATATAAATCTTATATCAATTATGTCATGGTCGAGCTTTGTTCCTGGCACGGTCGTGCTTTATAACTGGCACGATCGTGCCAGGCAGAAACTCAGCCTTTTGCCTTTTCTTGATTCGTTCTTTTTGTGTGTGACCCCCATAGGATTATATTAAGTTGGCAATGAGTCGAACCAAGTGTTAGTATCCAACCTGAAAATGAGTTATTAGGCATTCTAGAACTCACAGGGACCTCCCAGGTATTTACGAGCTGCGCAGGACTTATCCGGAATTTCCCGAAAAGACCAGATAAGAAGATATTCTCGACTGATGGATGAGGGATCGGAGATAGACGTTATCTAGGAGTTCTCAGAGTCCAGATTGATCATAACCTCGGGAATCGAGCCAATCCGCTGGGATCAGCCGGGCGGCCACTCTTCCGGCCGGGCGGCCACTTCCTCCAGGTTAACTTTTCCTATAAATAGGTGACCTCAGTTCATAATTTCGACACACAATTATCTCCCCCGAGTTCTACAGTCTAAACTGCAGACAGAACTCTCTCTCTAAGCCTTTCTAGCAATCCCGAAGGTCCGGCGAATCCGCGCAAGAGATTCGACTTCGTTCTTGTTAAGATTGGTGAGAATTCTACATGTTTTCTTAATTTAGATCTGATTTATGCTAGTTTCATTATGTTTATACATCTATATTCATATGATTCATAACGTGTTCTTTATGTTCTTACTAGAATTCATAATATGCTCTATACCTAGGGTAGCAATCTTCATGCTTATATGTTATTCCATACATGTTTCATGATGTTCTTATTACTATGTTAGATTGAACATGCTAGATCTAATTTTTTAATCCCTACTTATAATGCATAGCCGATGATGATCAACGAGATCTAGGAACTACTTCTAAACCCTAAACTTTAGGTAATTACTCCCATGATCAGTAATTCTCCAAGGATGAATATGATGACTACACATTGATCTTATCAATGGTATAATCATTATTCTAGGATGTGATCATTTTGTATTATTCTTTCTCCTCCCCCTTCATTATGCATGATCCCACTTCTTCTCTATTCTGATTATGTGCGAACTACGTCGACCTGAGCTTGTCATCACGAGAGGAACGTAGGCAATCTTTGGATCCCGTCTAAATCACTAACACACTACTAACACATTCATCATGATAGAAAGTCCGATCTATCAGGCGATAGGAGTGATAACTTGATATTATTCTCTTGTCGTAACTTGACCCCGAACCCTCTCTATTAGTTGTTTCTCAATGTTTTAGCTCGATAAAAACAACGTGAGACTCTTAATAAAGTTAAATGCCATGTCACGACCCGAAAACTAGGCTCTATTTTATTAGTAATAAATAATTATTATTTATTTATTTGCTTATTTATTTATTTAAATTATTATTTAATTAATAATTTATGTGTGCATTTTATGCGTTATATTAATTTATGCCTAGCATTTTATTTGGGCCATTTGTGCTAGTGTAGAAGAGTTGAGTCTTATTTGTTAGTGGGGAGTTTATTAGTAAAGGGGGTAGTAGGGGAGGGGTCTTAGTGTAACATTTCAAATAATTCTCCCTACTCCCTCTCTTCTCCCTCACCTCCCTACTCTTTCACCCTCACCTTCTCCCTCTCCCAGCATATCTCTCTCTCTCTCCATGTTTGTCGGTAAGTTTTTCTTCTCTCCCTTCTCTCTTCATTTTCTTCATCTTCCTCTCATAATCTCTCATTTCTCATAACATGAATCTTGTTTAGATCGTCGATAGGATCGTAGGAGGCCAAAAATATTTGAAATCCATCAACTTTGAGAAAATTCGGGTAAGTTACTTTTCCCCCATTGATGTTAAAAATGTTCATCCTATGCTTAGATGATACTATGATTTCCATTTATTGCTTCTTTGGTTGATTTTGTGATGATTTACATTTTTGTTCATTTTGTGAAATTTTGGTATTTGAATCACCCTTGATTGAGGTTCCTTAGATGATGTTGTTGGAGTCCTTTTGGTTCAAAATGGTGTAGGTACCTTAGTTCACATCTTGGTAGTGTTAGAAATGGTGAAGATTGAGTTGGTTTTGGATTTGGGGTTGTTAATGGTAGAAACCCAAATTTTTTGGCTGGAATTTGCCTTTCTGGGCAAGGAGGCGCGCGCACCCTCCCATAGGAGGCGCGCGCACCCTTATGCCCCTCTTGAACAAAAGACCTTCTGTTTCTTGGAGGCGCGCGCACCCTCTCCTCCTCCAAACTTGATTTCCTTCTGATCAAGGAGGCGCGCGCACCCTCCCCTAGGAGGCGCGCGCACCCTCTCCCCTGTTGTGAAATTTATTTCCCTTTTTGTCCAATCTTTCGAGGACCATATCTTGTTCATCCGGACTCCGTTTTAGGCGTATAAATTATCGTTTTAAAGCTATCCTTGAGCTCTTCGAGATGAGTGAGTAGTTTTGGTTGTGTTCTTGAGTTAACTGGATCCTTTGTGATTGAACGTGATATGGGAATTGTGTGATCATGGTTGAGTTTATTGGAACACCTTAACTGGTGTGTTGTTGGTTCATTTCATCTTGTTAGTGATCGCTTTGTTTGGTTCCCTACTTTGGAACCCTAAGTTGTTTATTTAAGCTAGTATTTATTACTTAGCATTTATTTGAAAGCCCAGCTGGTATTTGTGGTTGTGTCGGGCGATGTGAGATATTGTGATGGCACCGGCCAAGTCCATTATGGTGTCGACCATTGTTTTGACCTTATTTTCCTCTTCCAGATCGGCCTTGGTTGAGACGTTTGGAGCATGACTTTGTGGCATGGCTCCCGCCCTTTGTGGCACATTATTTTGTTATTGGTTCCGGTACCGGGGATTTCTCTTCAGCTTTCATGCTATTATGAAGATGATGATTTGTTGATTATTGAAGCTGCGCAGCGACTTTTATTTGGTTCTATCAGTTTGGGAAAACCTTGGCTATATCCTTTGTTATGTGTTTATTTCCGCTGCTATCTGATATATGATAATTGCTATGTGCTATGTGATATTTATTATTGTTTATTGTTTATTGCATCATAGCATGTCATGTAGTTGCATTAGTAACTTATTGAGATTTATCTCACCCCCTTTTCCTTCGTCTTTGTTTTTCCTTATGTTGGGGTTTCGTTGTAACATGCGCAGTGGAATAAAGCATTTAAAATTTTAATGAAACCCAAAGCCATAGATCCATTCATGTGGTTAAGTCAAATACAAATAAGATGAATATCAGAAAAAACTAACCCTTGATGATTTTGATTTCTAGCTTTTGAATTTGGTGGTGATTTTGAAACTTGATCAAGAACGCGAACCTTGAAGATGATGAGCTTCACCCTCTAGCGGTATCCACACCACGAACGAATATCAAGCAACTTCTTGATCTTGGTTGCTAGACCAAATTGTGAAACACACTTTCACAATTGCAAGAACTATATGGGATTATGAATATTCTTGTTCCTCACTTTTGGGATCTTAGAACAAGAAAAATAACCTCTCAAAACCTTATGGAGGCACTCACAATAATATGTCTAATGGCTGCTGAAAGGATCTTTAAATAGGTCCCAATCCTTAACCCTTAAGGACTTAGGAATCCTAAATCCCGTCACCAAATTAGGCAACAAGGAATTCTAGCTGACTTGACTGGCACGGTCGTGCCCTATAATCTGGCACGGTCGTGCCATCAGGTCCGCGTGATTTCCCCCAGTCGACCAATTTCGGCACGGTCGTGCTTGACTTCTTGGCACGGTCGTGCCAAACATGTCGACAGATTTGCCTTGGTTTGGATTTATGGCACGGCCGTGCCATTTTAAGGCGCACGACCGTGCCAGAGCCAAAACCTGACATTTTCCCATAATTCCAATTTAGTCCTTTATGATTCGTTCTATTTGTGTGTGACCCTCTAGGATTACACTAAGTTGGCAATGGGCTCAAACATGAACCCATAAGATATGATTAGGTTCTAGCAAACCGTCATACCTATCCAAATAGTGTAACTAGATACAATTTCGCATTCCTTTAGAATATGTCACAATCCCTTTGTCCATGATGTCATTGAACACAAGTCATGGTCAAACGGTCAACTTGTTTTGTTCAATACTTTATCGATTCCGAATATGTTGATAATCCAAATGACATTGATCCAATCAATTCATTTGAGTCCGGCCGAACATTTCATCAACATCATTCCTACGAGAGGCCCAAGCTTGACATCTCTCCGAAGAGGGACAAATCCATTTAGCTTATTATTCTTCCCAACGGGAATCCGATTATGCCAATCATACCCTTTATAACTACCGTGTTAAGATAGCGTTTGAATATGTCAAACATAATGTTCATCAAGTGGAAGACTATAATAACTTCATGTCTAAGGATTCAAATGACATAACTAATATGAGATATATGTACGACATAGACCATGACATAAATCTCATACAGCGGGTCATGTCCAGTACCTTGTTCCAAACAAGTACCCATAAATCTAACATGATCATCCCATGATCATTTAGCCTTTATACTAGTGCTTAACAAGTACTAGGGACGGGGATTATTATAAGTAAACATGAACAACAATAATAATCAAAACATCTCTTTATTGATATGAAATAAATGATAACAATTACAACGTTTATTAAACGTGCCTAGGGCACCACTACCAACAATCTCCCACTTGCCCTAGGCCCAATCTCCCATGTATCTAATACCCATGGACCTAACATGACCATCATGTTTAGCTTGTGGAAGTCCTTTTGTTAGCGGGTCCGCAACATTGTCATCAGTAGGTACTCTGCATATATTTACGTCTCCCCTATCAACGATCTCTCGAATGATATGAAAACGCCTAAGTATGTGTTTGGATTTCTGATGTGCTCTTGGTTCCTTTGCTTGAGCAATAGCACCATTATTATCGCAATAAAGGTCTATTGGATTAGCAATACTAGGAACCACTTCAAGTTCAGTTATGAACTTCTTAATCCAAACAGCTTCCTTTGCAGCATCCGATGCAGCAATATACTCAGCTTCTGTTGTAGAATCAGCGGTTGTACTTTGCTTAGAACTCTTCCAGCTTACAGCTCCACCATTTAACATAAACACGAAACCCGATTGCGATCGGCTATCATCTTTGTCGGTTTGGAAGCTTGCATCCGTGTAAGCATTTACAACAAGATCATCTTCCATTCCTCCATAGACCAAAAACGAGTCTTTAGTTCTTCTCAAGTACTTAAGAATCGCTTTTACAGCTATCCAGTGATTTTCGCCAGGGTCGGATTGGTATCTACTTGTCATGCTCAAAGTATAAGACACATCCGGCCTAGTACAAATCATGGCATACATGATGGACCCAATTGCCGAAGCATATGGAACATCATTCATTTTCTCACGCTCATCGTTTGTCTTAGGACATTGAGTCTTGCTTAGAGAAACTCCATGTAACACGGGCAAGGTTCCTCTCTTAGAATTTTCCATACGGAATCTTCTAATGACCTTGTCAATGTATGTACTTTGGTTTAAACCAAGTAGCCTCCTTGATCTATCTCTATAGATCTTAATGCCAAGAATATATGCGGCTTCACCCATATCTTTCATTGCGAAGCACTTTCCTAACCAAGTCTTCACAGACTGAAGTGTAGGAATGTCGTTTCCAATGAGTAATATGTCATCCACGTATAAAATAAGGAATAGCACTATGCTCCCACTAATCTTCTTGTATACACAAGGCTCATCTTCGTTCTTGATGAAGCCAAACTCTTTGACCGATTCATCAAAACGGAGATTCCAACTCCTTGAAGCTTGCTTCAATCCATAGATGGATCTTTGCAATTTGCATACCTTAGAATCTTGTTCAAAACCTTCTGGTTGTGTCATATACACATCCTCTTGGAGTTTTCCATTTAGGAAAGCGGTTTTGACGTCCATCTGCCATATTTCATAGTCATGATATGCGGCAATGGCAAGCAAAATTCTTATAGACTTGATCATTGCTACGGGTGAAAAGGTCTCATCATAGTCAATACCATGAACTTGCCTATAACCTTTCGCTACAAGCCTAGCTTTGTAAGTATGCACCTTCCCATCCATGTCAGTCTTCTTCTTGAAGACCCATTTGCATCCTATGGTTTTTACACCTTCGGGCGCATCAATCAAATTCCAAACTTGATTGTCTTGCATGGATTGCAATTCGGATTCCATGGCTCCAAGCCACTTGTCCGAATCAGGAGAGGACATCGCCTCTTGGTAGGTTGATGGTTCATCATTCTTAATGATTTCTACCTCATTACTATCCGTTACGAGAAATCCATATCTCTCGGGCTCGGATCGTAACCTACTAGATCTGCGAGTTACTTGTGTACTTTGAACAGGTTCCACAACTCCTTGTGGTTCTTGTTCTTGTTCCACTATTGATTCAATGTTATTTTCTGGGTCTCGAATTTCTTCAAGATTTATTTTACTCCCACTGATTTCTTTGGAGAGAAACTCTTTCTCTAGAAAGACACCAGTTCGGGCAACAAACACTTTGTTGTCCTCACGGTTGTAAAAGTAATATCCTTTAGTTTCCTTAGGATATCCCACGAAAATACATTTATCGGATTTGTGTGCTAGTTTGTCAGAGATAAGTCTCTTGACATAAACTTCGTAACCCCAAATCCTCATGAAAGATAAACTAGGTTTCTTTCCACTCCACATCTCATATGGAGTCTTTGGAACCGATTTAGTTGGAACTTGATTTAGTGTGAAAGCAGCGGTTTCTAGGGCGTAACCCCAAAAGGATATTGGAAGATCAACTTGACTCATCATTGATCGAACCATGTCTAACAAAGTCCGATTCCTCCTCTCGGACACACCATTCCATTGTGGTGTTCCCGGTGGAGTCAATTGTGAAACTATTCCACAATTCTTTAGATGATCATCAAATTCTTGGCTCAAGTATTCACCACCTCGATCTGATCGAAGTGCCTTTATACTTTTGCCAAGTTGTTTTTCTACTTCATTTTGAAATATTCTAAATATCTCGAATGCTTCACTTTTATGTTTCATTAGGTAAACATACCCAAATCTACTATAATCATCAGTGAAGGTTATGAAGTATTGAAATCCTCCCCTAGCATTGCTACTTAATGGTCCGCATACATCGGAATGTATCAACCCCAATAAGTCGCTTGTCCTCTCACCCAGCTTGGTAAAAGGTGTCTTAGTCATTTTTCCAAGAAGACACGACTCACAAGTGTCATATGACTCTAAGTCACATGAACCCAAAAGTCCGTCCCCATGGAGTTTTGAGATACGCTTCTCATTAATATGACCAAGACGGCAATGCCATAAATAAGTATGATTTACATCATTAGGTTTAGATTTCTTATTTACATGATAGACATTATTTTCATTCTTGACATCCAAGATATAAAGGCCATTAAATGAATTAGCAATACCATAAATCACATCATTTAAATAAATAGAAAATTTCTTATTCTCAATAAGAAACTTAAAACCTTCATTATCCAAACAAGAAATTGAAATAATATTTCTGCTTAAATCCGGAACATAATAACAATTGTTCAAAACAAGAATTAATCCGGAAGGTAAAGTGACTTCATAAGTCCCTACGGCTAATGCAGCAACTCTTGCTCCATTCCCCACGCGTAGATCTACTTCACCTTCTTTAAGCAGTCTCATATTCTTTAGTCCCTGCACATTTAGACAAATGTGAGAACCACATCCGGTATCCAATACCCAAGAATCAGTGGTAGAAAGGAGAATATCTATCATATAGATACATGAAGTCGACGCAGCCTTGCTGCTCTTCTTCTTCTTTTGCTCTTCCAAGAAAGCCTTGCAATTACGTTTCCAATGACCAATTTCTTGACAATGGAAACAGATTGCATCCTTTTGTGAATCAGGTTTTGCCTCAGAAGCCTTGGCAACCTTTGCCTTGCTTATCTTGGGTTTGACAACTTTTGCCTTACCCTTTCCTTTGGCATTAGCCTTCTTCCCATCATGAACCAAAAGCACGGGAGAACCTTTCTCCACAATTTTCATCTCTGCAGTTTTAAGCATCCCATGCAACTCAGAGAGATTCTTATCCATTCCATGCATGTTATAATTCATCACAAACTGATTATAACTTTTAGGCAATGAATTAAGAATGAGATCCGTGGCTAACTCCAATGGGATTGGATAGCCAAGTTTCTCAAGGTGCTCTACATAATCTTTCATTTTAAGAAAGTGAGGACTCACTTGTTGTCCTTCATTCATCTTACAAGTAGTGAATGCAACAATGGTCTTGTACCTCTCTTGCCTAGCTTGCTCTTGAAACATGGTTCTCAGCTCCACGCCTATCTCATAGGCTTCCAAATGTTCCAAACTTTGTTGGAGTTTTGAACACATAGCAGCAAGCATGAGACAACTTACATCTCTAGAATCATTACGATGTTTCTTGTAATTGTCCCTTTCTACCCTAGGGGCAGTAGGCGGTGGTTCAGCAGGGAGAGGCCCATCGAGAATGTACAACTTATCTTCTTGCCTAAGAACGATTCTTATGCTACGGATCCAATCCATAAAGTTAGTACCATTCTCTTCGAGCTTATCCTTCTCAAGGATCGATCGCAACGACATTGATTGAGTGTTATTAGTCATTATCTACAAATATGCAAAATTTCCAAAATTTAATAAGTACCAATTTTTCATTAAAGAAATAAACAATGTATTTTTCCAAAAATACTCCCACTAAATTACATAACCTTCTTATACATCCAATGTATAATATAATTTAAATGGGTTAAGATCCAACTTTAATTTAATTTCAAGTCCGCTAAGGCGGATTACACAAAATCAAACTAATTAGGTAGACAACTCTTGTCAATCATATCTCATATGACTCTTAGTTCCTTTTATGAGATTCTTTAAGAAATCCAATTTCAAAAAGCATGTTAAACCTCATCTTTGCCTAGGCCCAAAACTGTTTTGACGCCCAATTAAGTCTAACCATTTTAAACGCATAGTTAATGTGTCCCGCTAGGGCGTACCCACATTATCTATCTTGCTCATGCATAAATAAATTTAATGCACCTCGCTAGGGCGAATCTACATTAAAATCACTCATGTACTAACAAGTGTTTTAATCATGGCATGGCAATAAAAGACTTAAAACTTTCTTTGAAGGTTCATCACATATAGCATATAACACATTTATGAGCACATAATATAAACATGTTACACATCAAGTTTAGCCACTAAATTAATCTCCAATCTTTGAATCAAGAACTTTGTTTCTTAATTTTAGCAATTATGAACTCTTCATAATTCTAACTTCGTTTTATCTTTGAAACTTCGATTGCGATCAAGTTTGGGAAACACAATCTCGATGAACGTAGATTAGCCATCCAAACCTTGAACCAATCTTAGACTCACAAGACTAAAACAAATAGGAAATTTAAACCCAAGATCCACACCCAAGACCCAAGCCCTACCCCGCGCCAAACCCTAGGTCCGGCCGGGTCAAGGTATGGGTCCGGTCGGACCCTTCTGAAAATCAAAATTTTAAAGTTCCAAAATTTGTCTCAAAATTGTTTTTTTTTTCCCGATTCAATAAGGATTTGGTGTTCTTAGTGATCCAATCACCATGATCAACAAAACCTTGAATAAACAATTTATTCTTGAATCCCTAGAATATCAAAACTTTGATCCAATCAAAAATTGATAATCCAAACAATTTTAAATCCACCATAATTTTTATTGCGATTGAATAGTGCGATTAAAGTTTCTAAAACAATAAACCACATAAAATCATATAACATATAAACATCACGTAATCAAATATTCATATCATGCTAGGCACATAAACAATTTATATACACACAACATGATCTTAGTATTGAAATAATCAACATGAACGGGGCTCTGATACCACTGTTGGGGTTTCGTTGTAACATGCGCAGCGGAATAAAGCATTTAAAATTTTAATGAAATCCAAAGCCATAGATCCATTCATGTGGTTAAGTCAAATACATATAAGATGAATATCAGAAAAAACTAACCCTTGATGATTTTGATTTCTAGCTTTTGAATTTGGTGGTGATTTTGAAACTTGATCAAGAACGCGAACCTTGAAGATGATGAGCTTCACCCTCTAGCGGTATCCACACCACGAACGAATATCAAGCAACTTCTTGATCTTGGTTGCTAGACCAAATTGTGAAACACACTTTCACAATTGCAAGAATTATATGGGATTATGAATATTCTTGTTCCTCACTTTTGGGATCTTAGAACAAGAAAAATAACCTCTCAAAACCTTATGGAGGCACTCACAATAATATGTCTAATGGCTGCTGAAAGGATCTTTAAATAGGTCCCAATCCTTAACCCTTAAGGACTTAGGAATCCTAAATCCCGTCACCAAATTAGGCAACAAGGAATTCTAGCCGACTTGACTGGCACGGTCGTGCCCTATAATCTGGCACGGTCGTGCCATCAGGTCCGCGTGATTTCCCCCAGTCGACCAATTTCGGCACGGTCGTGCTTGACTTCTTGGCACGGTCGTGCCAAACATGTCGACAGATTTTCCTTGGTTTGGATTTATGGCACGGCCGTGCCATTTTAAGGCGCACGACCGTGCCAGAGCCAAAACCTGACATTTTCCCATAATTCCAATTTAGTCCTTTATGATTCGTTCTATTTGTGTGTGACCCTCTAGGATTACACTAAGTTGGCAATGGGCTCAAACATGAACCCATAAGATATGATTAGGTTCTAGCAAACCGTCATACCTATCCAAATAGTGTAACTAGATACAATTTCGCATTCCTTTAGAATATGTCACAATCCCTTTGTCCATGATGTCATTGAACACAAGTCATGGTCAAACGGTCAACTTGTTTTGTTCAATACTTTCTCGATTCCGAATATGTTGATAATCCAAATGACATTGATCCAATCAATTCATTTGAGTCCGGCCGAACATTTCATCAACATCATTCCTACGAGAGGCCCAAGCTTGACATCTCTCCGAAGAGGGACAAATCCATTTAGCTTATTATTCTTCCCAACGGGAATCCGATTATGCCAATCATACCCTTTATAACTACCGTGTTAAGATAGCGTTTGAATATGTCAAACATAATGTTCATCAAGTGGAAGACTATAATAACTTCATGTCTAAGGATTCAAATGACATAACTAATATGAGATATATGTACGACATAGACCATGACATAAATCTCATACAGCGGGTCATGTCCAGTACCTTGTTCCAAACAAGTACCCATAAATCTAACATGATCATCCCATGATCATTTAGCCTTTATACTAGTGCTTAACAAGTACTAGGGACGGGGATTATTATAAGTAAACATGAACAACAATAATAATCAAAACATCTCTTTATTGATATGAAATAAATGATAACAATTACAACGTTTATTAAACGTGCCTAGGGCACCACTACCAACACCTTAAACCCCCCCCCAGGTGGAAAGGATTAGACTCGCTGATCACGAGACAGGACGTCGCGAGGGTTGAGCTTTTGGGGCAAGTGTATATTGGTGGGTTTACATTATATAAATGTGTAACTCTTTTGGGGATAGTTGTACCACACTTTGACGTCATTAAGATTTGTATATTTTATTATTGTGTAGTATGAGCTTATGGGTCTTACACTAGTACATTGTCGTTGTTAAATTGTTTTCCTAAAACTTTGTGTTATCCTCTTTTAGTATAAAAGGAAAATTTTTATCTCAATTATTTTAGAGTTTATTGTTTAAGTCGATGTCCAGCTCGCGATCTCGGTCCCGCGGGGTTCGGGGTCGTGACAGTTGGTATCAGAGCAATGGTTTGGCTCTAAGTATAAGTCTAGGTGGACTAGTATGACCTAGGTGGGTAGTTGTGTTCGGAGTGAGTAACGGTTGATGTCTTATGCAGGTAATTGTTTGAAATGGCTAGAAGGAGAGCAGGCGAAGGCTCTAGTGGAGCACAGAATCAGAATGACTTAAGGGAAGAGAACCGGGCAATGTTCCAAGGAATGTTTGAGGCCGCTATGAAGGCCATTCATGATCAAGGGCCACGAGAAGAGCATGTGGCACCACCGAGATATGGGCTGGAGCAATTTCTGAAATTGAAACCAAGAGAGTTTGATGGTGAGCCCGATGTGAAGAAGGCCGAGCTATGGATCGAGTCAATGGAGAAAATTTATGATGTGTTTGGGTGCACGGACGAGGATAGAGTCCAATTTGCGGCTTATAAGCTTGTGGGTGCCGCCGAGCATTGGTGGAAAGGAGTTAAGGCGAGTTGGGATGACTCTCACACCGTCTATGCATGGGAATTATTTGTGCGGAAGTTCAAAGAGCATTTCATCCCGGTAGTGGACCAGAACCGAAAGGAGATCGAGCTACTCAACTTGGAGCAAGGTTCGTTGTCTATAGCTCAGTACTCGGCTAAGTTCACAGAATTAGCCCGGTATTGTGACTATCTTGTGAGGACCGAAGAACAGAAAGCTATGAGATTCATCCGGGGTTTGAAGACTTCTATCCATACTCAGCTTATAGCCCAGAGGATTGTGACGTTCCAGGATGCGGTGGACCGTGCCTATCTTATAGAGCAAGATATTGGGGAACATAAGAGGAAGACCGAGGTAGCTAACCCGAGCAAGCCGGGAGGGCAAAGCAAGCCACAATCCCGTTCTGATAACCGAGGTAACTTTGGGGGACAATCTCAGTTCCGAGGGCAACCAATCCCAAGGAACCCGGGTACTACTTCCGGGAACCAAGGGAACCAAAACAGGAGACTTTGTTCGTTTTGTCAAAGGGAAGGTCATTCGGAGGACCGTTGTTGGAAGAAACAGGGCAAGTGCACCAATTGTGGTCAAATGGGGCATTATGTGACGGATTGTCCGAGGAATAGAATTCAACCAACTGGGGTAGGAGCTGGGGCTCCTCAGGGTCAGAAAAGGGACGCTACGGGAAAACCCAAGGTCCAAGGGAAAGTGTTTGCAATGAATCAACAACAAGCCACAGATGATCCCACAGTTATTGGAGGTATTATTTCTATATCTAGTGTGAGCGTACGAGCGTTAGTAGATCCAGGATCATCTCATTCATATATTTCTGTACAATTTGCTTCTATGCTAAATGCTGCATCTGAGTCTTTGCCCTATGTGCTAGAGGTGTCGACCCCTATAGGAGAATGTTTGGTGACCGATAGAGTCTTCCGTGCTTGTGACGTGCTTATATGTGGTCATGTCTTGCGTGCGGACTTGGTAGTCCTTCCTATTCAGGACTTTGATGTTATTTTGGGTATGGATTGGTTGAGCAAGTTTCATGCTTCTGTTGACTGTTGTAGAAAGGTCGTTAATTTTTCCATCCCTGATGTGCCTAAGTTTACTTTTGAGGCTATGCCTTTTGGTAGAAATTTTCGTATCATTTCCTTTGTGAAAGCGAGAAAATTATTGCACCGTGGTTGTGAGGGGTATTTGGCTAGTGTTCTTGATACTAGGAAAGAATCCCCTAGTTTAAAGAGTGTTCGGGTAGTTAGAGATTTTCCCGATGTTTTCTCTTCTGAATATGATATGCCTCCAGACCGTGAGATAGAATTTTGTATAGATCTTTTGCCGGGTACGGCTCTGATTTCGAAAGCACCGTATAGGTTGGCTCCCACAGAGTTGAAGGAGTTAAAGGTTCAGCTGCAAGAGTTGCTTGATCGAGGGTTTATCCGCCCTAGTGTTTCCCCGTAGGGAGCACCGGTTTTGTTTGTGCGGAAGAAAGATGGTTCTTTGAGATTGTGTATCGACTACCGAAAGTTGAATCAGGTTACAGTGAAGAACAAGTATCCTCTACCTCACATTGATGATTTGTTTGATCAGCTTCAAGGCTCAGTTGTGTTCTCTAAGCTTGATTTGAGGAGTGGGTACCATCAGTTGAAGATTCGATCGGAGGATATTCCGAAGACTGCCTTTCGCACCCGTTATGGTCATTATGAGTTCTTGGTTATGACGTTTGGGTTGACCAATGCACCTGCAGTGTTTATGGATTTGATGAACCGGGTTTTCCATCCGTATCTTGATTCGTTCGTGGTGGTCTTTATTGATGATATTCTCGTCTACTCTAAATCTAGAGAGGAGCACGAGCAACACTTGAGGACAGTTTTATCCGTTCTTGCGAGGGAGCAATTGTTTGCGAAGTTTAGTAAATGCGAATTTTGGCTCGAGAAGGTGTCATTTCTGGGTCATGTTATTTCAAAAGATGGGATTTCGGTGGATCCGTCAAAGATTGAAGCCATAGTGGATTGGAAGAGACCCGAGTCAGTGACCGAGATCAGAAGCTTTCTGGGGTTGGCCGGGTATTACAGAATATTTATAGAAGGGTTTTCGAGGATTGCTACTCCGATGACTCAGTTGACCCGGAAGGATGTGCCGTTTGTGTGGAGTGAAAAATGTCAAAGTAGCTTCGATGAATTAAAGAAGAGATTAACTACGACTCCTATTCTTGCGTTACCGAATGGGAATGATTATTTAGTAATTTATAGTGATGCTTCGAAAGAGGGTTTGGGTTGTGTTTTGATGCAGAACAGGAAGGTGATTGCGTATGCTTCGAGGAAGTTGAGCCCGAGTGAACAGAATTATCCTACTCATGATATGGAGTTGGCTGCGATAGTCTTTGCGTTGCACAAATGGAAGCACTACCTTTATGGGGCGAAGTTTGAAATTTTTACCGATCACAAGAGTTTGAAATACCTTTTCTCCCAGAAAGAGTTGAACAATAGGCAACGCCGATGGATGGAATTGTTGAAGGATTATGATTGTACGATTTCCTATCACCCGGGAAAGGCGAATGTGGTCGCCGATGCGATTAGTAGGAAGTCTTATGTGGCTTCGATGATGGTCCGTGAATGGAAAATGCTTGAGGATGTTCGAGATTGGTGTCCTCGTGAATCGAGACATGGGGCTATTTTTGCGAATATTAGGGTATCTCCGACCCTAATTCAGAGGATAAAGGAAGCTCAGAAAGAAGATCCCGAGTTGGTAAAGGTAATGGGTAAATTGAAGGAAAAGAACTTCGAGGATTTTTCTTTGAGTTCGAGTGGAGTTTTGACTTTCCGTGATCGTTTGTGCGTACCCGACGTTGGTGGAATAAAGAGGCAAGTTTTAGATGAGGGTCACAAATCGAGATATACTATTCATCCGGGTAGCACGAAGATGTACCAGAATCTGAAGCAACATTTTTGGTGGAATAATATGAAAAGGGAAATAGCTGAGTATGTTTCGAAATGTTTAACTTGTCAGCAGGTCAAAGCCGAGCATCAGAGACCAGCGGGACTACTTCAGCCGTTAGAGATTCTCGAGTGGAAATGGGAGCATGTGACTATGGATTTCGTTACGGGACTACCTCGTACCCGTAAGAAGTATGACAATATTTGGGTAATAGTGGATAGATTGACCAAGAGTGCCCATTTCTTGCCTATTGACATCAGATATTCGATGGAGAAGCTTGCGACCCTTTACATTGATGAGATTGTGAGATTGCATGGGGTTCCGGTTAGCATTGTGTCAGATCGAGACCCGAGGTTTACTTCTAGATTCTGGAAGGCGTTTCAGGAAGCTTTGGGTACAGATTTGCGATTCAGCACAGCTTTTCACCCTCAGACCGATGGTCAATCCGAGAGGACCATTCAGATTTTGGAGGATATGTTGCGAGCTTGTTCGATAGACTTTGCCGATTCTTGGGATAGACATTTACCGTTAGTGGAGTTCTCTTACAACAACAGTTATCAGGCTAGTATCGAGATGGCACCGTATGAGGCCTTGTATGGAAGAAAGTGTAGATCGCCTATTTATTGGGATGAGGTCGGTAAAGCGAAGATCGTGGGTATTGATTTGCTTCAGGATTCAGTTGAAAAGGTTATAGTTATCCGGGATCGATTGAAAACAGCCCAGAGTCGACATAAGAGCTATGCAGATAACCGAAGGCGAGATCTTAGTTTTCAGACCGGTGACTTTGTGTTCTTGAAAGTATCTCCGAAGGTGGGTATTCGTAGGTTTGGGGAGAAGGGTAAATTGGCTCCGAGGTTTATTGGCCCGTTTGAGATTTTGGGAAAGGTTGGGCTTCTTGCGTATCGACTTGCGTTGCCACCGTCTTTGGACCGATTACATAATGTTTTCCACGTTTCTATGCTTCGGAAGTATGTTCATGATCCATCTCACGTTTTACCGAGGGTACCGGAGGATATCGAGCCGGATATGACTTATGAGGAACGACCGGTTCGGATTTTAGATTCCAAAGTCCAAGAATTGAGAAACAAAAGCATTGCGTTGGTTAGAGTTCTTTGGAGGAATCATCATATCGAGGAGTCGACGTGGGAGCTTCGTGATGAGATAGAGAGGAAATTTCCGTGGCTTTTTAATTCGGGTAAGTCTCGTTAAAATTCGGGTCGAATTTTCTTTAAGGGGGAGTGAATGTCACGACCCGAAAACTAGGCTCTATTTTATTAGTAATAAATAATTATTATTTATTTATTTGCTTATTTATTTATTTAAATTATTATTTAATTAATAATTTATGTGTGCATTTTATGCGTTATATTAATTTATGCCTAGCATTTTATTTGGGCCATTTGTGCTAGTGTAAAAGAGTTGAGTCTTATTTGTTAGTGGGGAGTTTACTAGCAAAGGGGGTAGTAGGGGAGGGGTCTTAGTGTAACATTTCAAATAATTCTCCCTACTCCCTCTCTTCTCCCTCACCTCCCTACTGTTTCACCCTAACCTTCTCCCTCTCCCAGCATATCTCTCTCTCTCTCCATGTTTGTGGGTAAGTTTTTCTTCTCTCCCTTCTCTCTTCATTTTCTTCATCTTCCTCTCATAATCTCTCATTTCTCATAACATGAATCTTGTTTAGATCGTCGATAGGATCGTAGGAGGCCAAAAATATTTGAAATCCATCAACTTTGAGAAAATCCGGGTAAGTTACTTTTCCCCCCCATTGATGTTAAAAATGTTCATCCTATGCTTAGATGATACTATGATTTCCATTTATTGCTTCTTTGGTTGATTTTGTGATGATTTACATTTTTGTTCATTTTGTGAAATTTTGGTATTTGAATCACCCTTGATTGAGGTTCCTTAGATGATGTTGTTGGAGTCCTTTTGGTTCAAAATGGTGTAGGTACCTTAGTTCACATCTTGGTAGTGTTAGAAATGGTGAAGATTGGGTTGGTTTTGGATTTGGGGTTGTTAATGGTAGAAACCCAGATTTTTTGGCCGGAATTTGCCTTTCCGGGCAAGGAGGCGCGCGCACCCTCCCATAGGAGGCGCGCGCACCCTTATGCCCCTCTTGAACAAAAGACCTTCTGTTTCTTGGAGGCGCGCCCTCTTGAACAAAAGACCTTCTGTTTCTTGGAGGCGCGCGTACCCTCCCCTAGGAGGCGCGCGCACCCTCTCCTCCTCCAAAATTGATTTTCCTTCTGATCAAGGAGGCGCGCGCACCCTCCCCTAGGAGGCGCGCGCACCCTCTCCCCTGTTGTGAAATTTATTTTCCTTTTTGTCCAATCTTTCGAGGACCATATCTTGTTCATCCGGACTCCGTTTTAGGCGTATAAATTATCGTTTTAAAGCTCTCCTTGAGATCTTCGAGATGAGTGAGTATTTTTGGTTGTGTTCTTGAGTTAACTGGATCCTTTGTGATTGAACGTGATATGGGAATTGTGTGATCATGGTTGAGTTTATTGGAACACCTTAACTGGTGTGTTTTTGGTTCATTTCATCTTGTTAGTGATCGCTTTGTTTGGTTCCCTACTTTGGAACCCTAAGTTGTTTATTTAATCTAGTATTTATTACTTAGCATTTATTTGAAAGCCCAGCTGGTATTTGTGGTTGTGTCGGGCGATGTGAGATATTGTGATGGCACCGGCCAAGTCCATTATGGTGTCGACCATTGTTTTGCCCTTATTTTCCTCTTCCAGATCGGCCTTGGTTGAGACATTTGGAGCATGACTTTGTGGCATGGCTCCCGCCCTTTGTGGCACATTATTTTGTTATTGGTTCCGGTACCGGGGATTTCTCTTCAGCTTTTATGCTATTATGAAGATGATGATTTGTTGATTATTGAAGCTGCGCAGCGACCTTTATTTGGTTCTATCAGTTTGGGAAAACCTTGGCTATATCCTTTGTTATGTGTTTATTTCCGCTGCTATCTGATATATGATAATTTCTATGTGCTATGTGATATTTATTATTGTTTATTGTTTATTGCATCATAGCATGTCATGTAGTTGCATTAGTAACTTATTTAGATTTATCTCACCCCCTTTTCCTTCGTATTTATTTTTCCTTAACCCCCCCCCCCCAGGTGGAAAGGATTAGACTCGCTGATCACGAGATAGGACGTCGCGAGGGTTGAGCTTTTGGGGCAAGTGTATATTGGTGGGTTTACATTATATAAATGTGTAACTCTTTTGGGGATAGTTGTACCACACTTTGACGTCACTAAGATTTGTATATTTTATTACTGTGTAGTGTGAGCTTATGGGTCTTACACTAGTACATTGTCGTTGTTAAATTGTTTTCCCAAAACTTTGTGTTATCCTCTTTTGGTATAAAAGGAAAATTTTTATCTCCATTATTTTAGAGTTTATTGTTTAAGTCGACGTCCAGCTCGCGATCTCGGGCCCGCGGGGTTCGGGGTCGCGACATGACAACTTAAATATCCTAATCCCATAGAAAAGATAAATAAAGATAAATAAAAGAAAGACTTCCCGTGCGTCGCCCGCATTTGCGGAAAGGGGTATTCACAGTGGCTACTCTGCTGGGGACTAGCTTTGAACATCTTCAAGCATAGAGGGTCAAACTTTCGTCAATATCATGATCGTATTCTTACTTGTCCTTCCCCCCTGTACTTTATCTCTTGTACATATCTGCTTCCCTTGTACTTTAGTGCGTTAATATCTTAAGGGGAAATGACAATTTAGGGTCCATAGTTTGGGGGGTGTGTGCCAATAGGGGTCTGATGTATCAATTTTGTCAATTTAGGGTCCAAAGTTGCAAAAGTTGTGCAGGTTAGGGTTTTTTAATGATTTTGTTAACGAAATCCAGTTAAGTCACAAGTGTTTTGACATGGACTTAACTGGAGTTTGTTTTTGTTATTTGCATGTGCATATTGTCATTTCAGATGTAGAAAATTAATTAAAAAAAATTGAAATATTAAATTTTACTTTCTTATATTGAATTAACTAATAATTAAGACGTCATTTACCGAAAATATTTTTTCAAGAAATACAATAAAAATATTTTTTTCATTAGAACCACTATAAAATAAAAAGTATAATTTTTAAAAAGGAAAAAGTGTAAAAAAACTATATTAAAAAAAAACCACTTTATTTTTTTAGAAAGAAGAAAGTGGGGACTTGGACAATTCTTTTTTTTTTTTCTGTGGTGGTGGTTAGTATTGTTTCATTATTAATATTAGTATTCCAATTATTATTTTATTTATAAAATTATTTTTTTATTTTTATTATTAATTTTCCTTGTTTATAACTTCATTTTTTGCGGTTTAAAAAAAAACCACTATAATTTTTTATTTGCTTATTATTATTATTTTTTTTTTGAATTAATTAAAATTATTCGAAAATTTAATAATAAAAGTGAAAGAAAATTTAGGGTCCATTGTATAAGGGGTGTGTGAAATGACAGCCCAGGCGAACATCCAAAACTAACTTCAGTTAAGTTTTTCTGTTACTTAACTGGATTTTCTTTGCAACTTAGTCCAAAAACCCTTAATTGACTAACGTTGTTAACTTTGAACCCTAAATTGACAAAATTGATACATCAGACCCCTATTGGCACACACCCCCCAAACTTTGGACCCTAAATTGTCATTTCCCCATATCTTAACTGTTTCCTATTATACCATATTCTAACTGTTTTGCATTGCATACATGTAAATAAAAAAAAACTCTCTGTTTTCTCCCTCAAAATAACTAGTTGTTGTCCGCACACTACCACTAGGTCCGTGTCACACTGCACACCCTACTGGATACTCCGCTGAGTGCACAGATTTTGGTGATCCTATCGCCTCTATCTTTGTGGCACCCGGGCTATCTAACTCGTCGTTTTCACTTGTGAAGCGGTCGAGGTTAATCCTTTGTTCATTTCTGAAACCACGCACTCACAGAGTCTAGGACACTGTTGGGTATGCTTATCTCTTAACCCTCCTAAGTATGTTAGAATTGATTGATACCATCACTTATTAGTATTTTATGGACTTTAGGACCCTATGTAAGAAGTTTAATAACTTCAATTTTTATCTTAGTCCATTTTATAGTATAGGCTTAGAATAATGGACTTGGAGCGAAAAGGAATGAAGAACTAAGCAAGCCTTTTGTCTCTGCGCAGGACTTCTCTGCGCAAGACATCATTGCGCAGGTCTTTGCTGTGCAGCTTTCAACCTTGCTCAGTTTTCAACGTTTTCAGATTACCTAACTTGGAAAGCGCTCAGAAGATGTACGCTTATTAAAGTGCTGAGCTGTGCAGAAACGACAAAACTAGTACACTCAGCAGATCCAACGATGGAGATGCGCTCAGATGAAATAATTCAAATAAAGACAGCTGTCCACCTTCTAGAAGAAGCTTTTGAATTTGGTCTTCATGCTTTGACTCCAACGGCTCAAGGACTCCTGCGCACCAATCATATTGTGCCAGCTCATCATCCTTGATCAGAGTTCCAAACGGCTATAAAGGACACCTGTGCACCAATCATATTGTGCCAGCTCATCGTCCTTGCTCAGAGCACCAACGGCTACTTTTAAGCTCTCTGCTATAAATAGCCTGCTCATCTTCATTTCCAAGTTGCTAGAGTTTGTGCTTACTATCCTTGAAGTTCAGAAGATTGCTGCTTTCTATTCCCAGATTCAAGAACAACCTTCAAACCTTCATACCTTCAAACTCCTGCCCAGATCCTAAGCCTTATATCACCAGAATTCTTCGTGCTCTTCATATCATAGATTCATAGAGCCCAGAATTTCTGACACACACACACCTCTTGAAGCTTCGATCATATAAATCTTACTTCTTGAGAAACACCGGTTTAGTCTAGGATTTGCTCTTCATAGAATAGATTTTGATTTGAGTTTTGATTCTTTGTAATCTTGTAAAAGCTCCTCACATCAATATATATCTCATTAGAAAATCCAAGACTAACCAGCTTGGTAGAGGACGTAGATCTTTCATCGATCGAACCTCTCCAAATAGCTTGTTCATTATTCTTACTGCTTATTTCCTGCTTACATTATTTCTTAATAGCTACTTTGTTTGATCTTACCAGATTGATATTTGCTGCTGTGTTTTTGTTATTGCTTATTGCCTTAGAACCTTTTTAACCAACTATTTATCATTCCACCTCCTTGTAAAATCAATAAAGGACTTATTATCCCTTTGGGTGGTACTTTCAAGTTCTTTCTTTGTTGGGCGGTGAGTAGCGTTGCCTTGATATTGAGTTTTGAAGGCAAGCATGGCGGCATCCCAATCAAGACGGATGGTGAGTGGGAGAGTTGTATACCAATCTTTTGCGGACCCCTCGAGAGTAAGTGGAAAACATTGTGCCATCACCTTTGGGGAAACTTTCTTTGAAACCATGGCCCATATGTAAGTTTCAATGTGGGCCATAGGGCAAGAGTCTCCTTTGAACTTGCTAATGTCGGGCATTTTGAACTTGTCGGGGAGAGCGGCCATTGTGTTCATGAGAATTAATGATTGATAAAGGCTTGTGTCGGAGCCTTTCCCTAAATTGAGCTCATTGAAGCGTTGGTCGATTTATGCCATGATTGAGTCGACCATTTTGTGATCTTTGCTCTCGGTACTCGGTTCTCCCACCTTCTTGTTGTGGACACTAACATACGGGCTTTCAAACAAACCCTTGGTCCACTCGGATTCCTCGGTGTCATCCTTATTCTTGCCTTTGGAAAGCTTAATGAGTTTAGCTTTCATTTGGTCCATTTCGGCTTCGTGAGCCTCCCTTTTACTTTCTAGGTGAGCTTGCCAAAAGTCATCTTTGTTTTGAGCCTCCTTTTTGAGAGTGGAGACTTGCTCTTAGAGAGATTAGACCAAAGCGGAGAGTTGTTCGAGGGACATGGTGTTGTTGGTGTTGGAGTCATTTGCAGGAGGACCGACCATTGATGCTGTTTGAGTTGTCGGAGTGATTAATTCGCGAACCAGCCGGTTTGTTGAGTCTCGGTAAATGCGGTAAGTACCAATCAGACCTAAATTGAAGAAGAGGCCTTTATCAGTCTTGAGTAACACTTTCGGTCTATGGAGAGGCTTGAATATACAATGGGCACACGACTCTAACCACATAAAGAAAAAGACATTTTTTTATAAGTCGGAGGGATGGGCTCCCTTTTGGGGTTTATAAGAAAATAGTGGAATCGTCACACTAGTATATAGACCTTCTTGTGGTACCATATACTCATCGGATTCCACCACGTTTGTGAATCCTACACGTGACAGGATTAAACTAAATTAATGTAGTAAAGCATACATGCGGGGATGGAGTTTTATTTCGTCCATAATAACCACTTGTTTCTTTTGGAAACGGCATGTATGATTTAAAAACATTAGTTTAGGGAAATCTCAGCACATGAAAAATCCGACTTGGTCACGGAGTGTTAGACCCTAACTATAATGTGTTGGCTTGTGTTAGGTTAAAGAGAGGCTTAAAGGTCACCCCCCTGGCATGTAGTCGTGAACTACGCCATGGGTTGAGGTTACCGCTTCGGAAGAGTCACGGTCGAGTTGAGCTTGAAACTTCCTAGGATGGGCCTCGACGAGTTTGGGGTTATGGATTTTATGCGAATCGATAGTGAGCAATTCATAGGATATTTAGTGCACGTAGTGTGAGGTCAAATACATGTGACAAAACGTTTTTCTTTTTTTTTTCTTTTTTATAAACAAAGAAAAAACACATAAAAAAACAGTTAAGGATCCAAATCAGTCCTGATGCAGGCAACTGTACCCACACCCCATCATTCTTTCCAGTTCTGGGAACCTGTTCATATTCTGGAAAACTACCCAGAAGCGTGCGCCTCTGGCCTATATGATGGGACGCGCGCGCCTTGCATCCAGTAACTGAGAGGCGCCCGCTTCCGGGTAAAACCTGTCAGGCATTTGGACTCAGGGGATTGCCCTGGTCCTGAATATACTTTGGAACCCCTGCAAAAGTAATTAGCACAGAAAAGAAAAATAGGAAAAACATACAGGAAGCGGGCGTTTCTGGTCCTTGATGTGGGACGCGCACGCCTTAGGCCAGGAAGGCCAGAGACGCACGCTTCCTAACATCAAGAACCAGAATGCCCAGAAAACAATGTAGACTATGAACAATACACAAGTTTAACCCTCAAACCTCCCCATCAGAGTCGCCACAGTAGATACCCTGGCGCGAACGGGGCGCCCCACTGTTCGGTTACGTTTGGTTTTATTTCGTTTGTTAGACTCGCCACCTATGTTGTAGAGGAACATAAGAAAAACCTAATAATGTACAAAGTTTTGTTTATGAAAAAACCAGAGATTCGTGTATTTGAGGTTCAGAGGTTAGGTTACGAAATGGGAAGTACTTAAACACCCATTTTTCCCAACTAAAGTTGGTCTTGCTTGTCCATAGTCTACATGATAAGATGTGTTCTTCCTATACTTTGAAAATGAGTTTTAAGGGGTTTGAAAGAGATTTGAATGTGGGGAGATAACTCCTTGGCCAACTTCAATGTAATGAAGTAGCCTTTGGTGTCATTTCCCAAAATGGTTTGTGTTTATTGCACACTTGATAAAGATAAAAGAAGTAGAGATGGAGTAGGGAGAAAGAGAATAGTAAAAGATACCTAAAGTTTGAATAATTCAAGAACTTCTTTGGGAAATGTCTTGAAATGCTTGAAATCCTTTTGTGAGAGTTTTTGTTCCTTTTTTCTTGTGTTCAATCTTCATCCTTTGAAATGGTGGAGAAGGGGGGTTTTTATAGGTGAAAAGAAGATGTTTTTTGGTGCCAAGACAGGGTCAACAAGGAGGGATTTCCCGGGCAAAATCATGTAAATTGAGCAAGGGAGGTATTCTTGGAGAGAATCTGTAACCGACGCCCAGAAGCGGGCGCCTCCGGCCTTTAGGGCGGAAGGCGCACGTGTCTGACCTCAAAGGGCATAGGCGCCCGACTCTAAAATGGCATTTTTGACAGAATGGACTGGAAAGTTAGAACTGTTATTCAATTTAGCCCCCAGACTTAACAGAATCAGTTAGGAACTTAACGGAAGTAACAGAAACTAACAAAAAACACTTAAAATAAGTAGAAACACAAAATCAAATGTGCAATCTGGGTGAGTGGTCCAAGGCGGGGTGTCTACACCTCCCAAAAGTCTCACCCTCAAAAAAATCGTTTTAGGCTCGAGACGCCTCCCAAAAGTCTCGCCCCTCGAATTTTGGTTACTTGATGGTCCGCTCTGGAGGCAGAGCTAAATATCTCAAAAGTTGGTTAGTGGTTGCTCCGCTCTGGAGCTGGATGTCTCAAGTGTCGGTTACCCTGGTCCATTCGGTATAGCCGAATTCGACCCCTCTAATGTTAGCTACCCCCTTGGTACATTCTGGCGCTGGTTTGAACCTCCCTCAGAACTACGCCCCGACTTGATTCCCGAAAGGGATACGTAGGCAGCTCGAATAGGAGCTCAGTCGCCCGTTCTCTCAAATCTAATCATGTTACCTCAATCCCCATCAAAGAGAATTCGACTTCTCAATGCTACCCCGGCTCAGATGTATGTGATCTCACCAACCCATAAGCCGCCCATCCATTCCAATCTCCAGCAAAGAGAATTCGACTTCTCGATGTTACCCCGGCTCAGAGATGTATGTGATCTCACCAACCCATAAGCCGTTCATCCATTCCAATCCCAAGCAAGGAGAATTCCACTTCTCGATACTAACCCCGACTCAGAGATGTATGTGATCTCACCAACCCATAAGCCGTTCATCCATTCCAATACCCAGCAAAGAGAATTCAACTTCTCAATGCTAAAATCCGGCTCAGAGATGTATCTGATCTCACCAACCCATAAGCCGTTCTTCTATTCCAATATCCTTCAAAGAGTAACTCTACTTCTCAATGCATACCCCAGCATCTAGCCAAACTACGATTAGTCTGATTCTCGAAAGAGATACGTCGGAAACTTGGGGATCTAGGTTCGACCATACTTGTGTTTGCTTGCTTGCTTGAGTAGAACTACGGGGCCTGATTCCCGTAAGGGATACGTAGGAAGCCCTACTTTAGGCCCGACCGTTAAACCCTAGATGAGATCGTTTGTCTATATTAGATTGTAGAATCCCCTTTACATTACAAGTGAATTCGACGAGGGGCTCTGTAGACACCCCGATCTCGCACCCCCTAAAACCAACCCTTAAACAGGTCTAAACTCGATAATCGACCTAAAACCCTAGATTTGGCGGTTTAGGACTACCGACCGCCTTATCAGTGCATCCGATGAAAAACGGAGTCTGGATTCATGATCAGGGCTTAAAACCGAGTAAACGGGCATATCCTCCAAAAATTGAGCGTCGGGACCCCACGGCGGGTCCTGCAACCCTAAGAAAGCCTTTTACCGGACATCTTATGCATTTAAAATGATATTTATGTTATTCCTTTCTTATAAACATATTATAGATACACCAGCATGACCAAAAAAATATTCCAAGCAACTTTCATGTTTGACCCGTGGACAACCGGGACACTGGAGCGCGCACGACGGAGCAGTTGCGGAGCGGAAAGCCGGAGCAAAAATCACACAAGCACGTCAACAGCCCATGATTGGTGGTCACATGGGGAAGGGGGAGAGGCCAAATCATTTTGAGGTGGTCCAATAAGAAACTGCTACATTTTTGGTTTAGCACGGCCGCACTTTATAATTGGCACAGTCGTGCCAAGGCTTGACAGCCAATTCTCATTTTTTTCCCTCTTTTTCTCCCATTTTCAAAGAGGATGATGATGCCCAATCACCTCACATCCGGCCATCACCTCCACCCCCCTCTACTACCCCTATAGGAGGGGCAAAATGGTCCAAGAAACTCACCTCCTTCCTCCATATACTCCCTCATCCATCCAAGCAAAAAAGAGAGGTTCAACATTAGCCAAAACTTGATCAAACTTGCTCCCTACTCCATTCCTCTCATCCAAGAACACATTCAAAGCACCACCACTACTCCAGCATACAACCACCACATTCTCCACCACTCAAACACCTTCAAAACACCCTCAAACAAACACTAAAACACCCTCAAATCCAAAGCAAACTCAAGCAAACTCTCAAACAAACCTCAAACACCTTCAATCCAACTCTCAAACTCAAACTCAAATGAAAAAGCATTCCCTTGGAAGCAAAGGAAGCACACCACATCCTCTTAATATAGGTAAAGATCTCTCTTGTAAACTATAGATTTGAGAAATGTAAGAGTTTGTATGAGTTAGGCTCCGTTTGTTTTGCGTAAAATAACTTTCGGAAAATGTTTTTCCCATTTTTCGGTGTTTGTTACGCACCGGAAAATGAGGAAAATATTTTCCGGAAAATGGTTTTCCCTCTTTTCTAAGTAAAATGACTTACGGATTTTTACTAAGTAAATCATTTTTTGGAAAATATTAACTCTCTCACTCACACCCAACTCTCCATAAAACCCCACCCTACCCCCACCACCCCACCCCACCCCACCCACCTCCCACCCCCCCCCCAAAAAAAAAAAAAAATCACTCATATTAAAATTATTTTTGAACACCTCCCCCGCTCCCCACCCCTACGCCCACCACCCACCCCTACCCCACCCACCCCTCACCCTACCCACCCCCACCAATTTATTTTTTTTACTCTTATTAAACTTATTTTCTAATAACTCCCACATTCGCGCTCCCTACCCCCACTACCCCATCACCCCTACCACCTACCCCCACCCCACCCACCCCCCCCCCAAAAAAATAAAAATAACTCATATTAAAATTATTTTTGAACACCTCCCCCACCCCACCCCCCACAACCACCCATCCCACCCCAACCCAAAATCTCCACCCACATTCAATATTTTTTCTCATAATTATTCTTTTCCTCATATTAAATTATTATTATTTTCATATGAAAATATTTTCCAGAAAACATTTTCCTTAGATTTACCAAACAACCAAAAACATGTTTTTGTCATTTTCCGGAAAACATTTTCATTTTCCAGAAAACATTTTATGGGAAATCATTTTCCGGAAATTGTTTTACGCGAAACAAACGGAGCCTTAGTTGAAGATATAGTCAACTAGTGACTAGATCTCCCTTATTTTCTATGTAACCTTGTTTAGACTTTATAATAATCATGATTTATTTGTTATAAATGTTCAAACTTTAGCTCCATCATGTATATATGTGTTTCACATTCATTTTGGTGTTAATATCAAAGCTTAAATCTCAAATCCCATCATGATATGGTCTATTTGCTCAACATGTGTACAATCTGCCCTCTTCTTGGTCTTTCATATTTATCCACGTTTTGTTCATGTTTGTTCATAAATAAATACATTATAATGTTAATAACATGTTAATGGATAAGTTCCCCAACTCTCATAGTAGTTTTTTGAATTTATGCCATGTTTTGATGTTCATCTTCATGCCACATACAACCTGTTCAGCATATTCTGTTCAATCCATGTTTATTCATGTGCTTTTTACTCATTAAAAAATAGATTTATGGGATTATCTCAAAACATTAATATTGTTCCTAACATATTGAAGTATATGTATGTTAAGTTTCACGGCTATATTCCATGTTTAGCTCATGTTTTGATGAATATTTCCGTGGTCCAGATCTGCTGCCCTGTGTGCCTTGTTCTGTACCATGGTGTGTTCTCATGCTCTAAATTCGATCAAAACATGATTTTAAAACTGAGGTCAAAAGACAAGATTTGTTCCTAACATTCTAAGGAAAGCACTCATGCTTTGGAAATAATTTTAGGACCTCAGAAAAGGCTTCTTTCTATTTTTGAATTCATGAACTTGCTTTCTATTTTTGAATTCATGAACTTGCTCTCAGATTAGAGGTTGTCAGATATCTGATATTGAATGTCAGAGGTCTTTTTAAATATCTAAAAATGCAATATGGACTTGAAACTTTACACACATAATATTTGATATGTTAGTTACAACTTTTATGTTTTGTGTTTCTTCAGATTCATGAGTTATGGTAGCGTAAATTTGTCATGAATGTGTAAGAAACTTTGTTTTCCTGTACTTAACTGTTTTGATCTTCATGTTCTTGGTGCTACTTAAGTGTCAAAAACTAATCCACAAATTTAACCAAAATTCATACATGTTCTCTAACATCTTGGGAGCAAATCCCAAGTTTCATCTCTAGTTTTGGATGAGTTCTAGGCAGTTACATTGGCATTGGAACAGAGAGCAGTCCTTGAATGTGAACATCAACTTGCTCGGACATTCATTTTATATGGGATTTGTCTCCCATTTTATGTACAATTTGTATAATATACACATAATACCCTCTCCCTCTTAAATTTTCTTACTTGTCTATGTGATTCAAATCATTTTCAAAACCGATCGAGAATCCACCTAAACCGATTCTCGGTTGTGACTAGAATGAATAGACCTAGACTAGGAAGACACCTCTGTACATAAAACACACATTTTCAAAGTTAAGGCATTTTTAAAAAGGCACATTAAAACCAATCGTAGGCGGAAGCATGCTAGAGACCGAAAGGGCGAGCGGAGTGCCTAACACCTTCTCCTCTCGTAACTTAGCCCCCGAACCCACTGCAATTTCAAACAAAATGTTTTATCTCTATTTTTCTTTAATAAAATGAAGTGTCGACTCTCGATTTTCAAAACCAAAGGAGGGTAACCATTATGAGATAGCGCGAGCGTGGATCTTCCGAGGGTTTGAGCGCGCGGTGTAACGCCCGACACATTTGCATGTATTCCATGGATATATCATTGACGTGCTAGCATTTTTAATATGATTGAGAAGCACTATTTATTCATATTTACGTGCTAGTTTTATAATATAATATTAGACATAATTGTGTGTTCTTGTATTCCTTGTCATTTTAACATTTAAATATAAAATATTACAGTACAAATATATAGATGATATAAGAGTGTAATTTTTGGCCAGCTTTGATACCTTGTATGAAAACGGCTATAACTCAGTGTAGAAAATTCGAAATTCGAATCGAAAAATGCTAGTTACTCTAGACTTTTAAGGCTTTCAAAAGAATATTTATTTGCTTAATATGGCTTAGTAAAACGTTTTATATGATCTGTTTAAGATGAATTTAATTCAGCCAATCCCAATGATCGAAATACTTTGACTAGTTTGACTTTTTGACCAATTTATAAAAAGTGGTTATTTACCTGGTGAATTTTCTTCTTGGCCGTGACTTGAGGCTGGCAGGCATGTTGCACTTCTTTTCTATGTTAAGAATATATAAACTTTATTATTTAATTACTTTTTTAATAAAGAAGGACAATGACTACCTTAGTTGACTTAGTCGACTACCCCTTTACTAACTCTTTCATCTTGTTAACACGTATTATACCACCGACTTAATAACCTCTTCCCTTAGAATCAAAGAGTTAGGGGTGTGCATGGTTCGGTTTGGTTCGGTTTTAGGCCAAAACCGACACCGAACCAAAGAATATCAGTTTTAGGTGTTTTGGAACCGATAAGGTTCGGTTTATTAATGGTTCGGTGTGTTCGGTTTCGGTTTGATATCGGTTTGGTTTGGTGTCATTTGCGATCATCAAAATCTGGAATGGATGGTTCATGAAAAAGTATCTACGTATCTTTTTTCTTCAATATTTTAGTGTATAATATGAGTAGAAGAACATTTTAACATTAAATTAGCTATAAACATAGTTACTGAATAAGCTTGGACAGTAAAAACATGGGACACGTTTACTTGGAAAAAATTTGAACACCAACTTTTTTTTTGGAAATTTGAGAAAATATTGGGATAAGAAATTCACAGCATTAAATTTAGTGTGAGTAAGTTACAAATTCGCCTAAAACGTTATATTGACAATTTAGGTCAATCCTCAACACTAAAGCTTTATGTATACTACCCTTCTCGGCTCGGCTCGGTTTTATAACGGTGTGAATATTTCCAAAGCCAAAACCGAACCGATATTCATAAACCGTCCCGAGCCAATAAGTTATTGGTTCGGTTTTTCGGTCTCGGTTTTTCGGTTTTATCCGGTGTTAACGGTTTTTTTCGGTTTTTCTGCTCACCCCTACAAAGAGTAAAGTTATTCTTATCTCTCAACACCAACAATATGAAACACTTGAGCAGAGAAAATGTGTGCACCGAGGGTTTGTTCGATCAAAAATATTATACAATTATTAGTACTACGATTAAAGTAACTAGCAGTAGGATCGTGAAGTTCGACTACGTGATCGTTTCCACCCGAATAAAAGCAAGTTTAATTGGTTGTCCATCTAGTAGGTAAGTTACTATTTCCCCCCTTTAATTATAGTATTGTGCATAAATGCTATATATGATGCTTTTATTGTCAAATATGAAATTGTGAGTAGTAATTGTGATGTTTGTGTTAATATGTTATTTTATTTACATTTTAATTAATTAAATGGTCCCAAATGATTAGAATGAGTACTAGTAATAGTAATTTTGAGACAGTGGAGTAGTGCTACTATAAATAATAATTATAACTCAAAATGAGTAAAAGACTCAACGGAGTCGTATAAGGCGTAATATATTCACCCCGTCCCATAAAATGAGTTCCTAAGATAAATAGGGGCGTTATAAAATTACCTCGTGCTATAAAATAAGTCCCTAAAATAAATAAGGAGCTATAAAGTTATAATCGCAATTTAATATAATTGTGATTAACATAATTAAAAATGAAGCGAAATAATTACGAGACACAATATGTATCATGAAATGCGTTGGATCATTAATTGCGATTATACGCGTGTTAAATAAGAGTGCCTAGGTACAATACGACTTGCACTATTACTTACTTGGAGTCTAATACTTATGGACTCATATTTGGATTGGGTATGTTATGATGGACACTTATGTTCCATATGGTTGATGGGTGTTTGCGTATGGTTATAGGTTGTTGAGAGATCTGATACAGTTGCTTATGTGAATTATGGAAAGGTCTAATACTTTTGGGCCTAGTTGAAATTGTTTATGGCGGGTAAACATCTACTTTTGTAGTGCATTTGAATCCAGTTGTCGTATGTGTTTGGGGTATAATGTGGTGAATACGAATACCGGTTCACTTGTGGGTGCGACACATATCGCATGTGGGTGCGACACATATCGCATGTGGCTGCGATACACAACACAGGTGGGTGCGACACATATCGCATGTGGGTGCGTCACTTTACGCATGTGGGTACGTCACTTTACGTATGTGGGTGTTGCACTTACAACACATTTTAAAGAAAGAAAGATAATGAAAGGTAAGGTTGAAAGTGTTTGTGAAATCAGAGGTGTACCTCGATCTTCTATTCTTTAATTGTTTTTATCTTACTGCAGGATAGGTGACTTATTATATCTTATCAAAGATGTGTTCTTACCTCTGATTTCATTTGATTAAGTATGGTATATTGCATACTAGCATGCCATATTGCTGCATATAGTAACTTACTGGGTTTCGACTCACCCCTTCCTTTCTTGTTTTCTTTAGATCGCAATGAGGCCAGGGAGGCACATCGTTGAGTTCATAGGCCGGTGAGGAGCCTCATGTAGTATTTCTTTTGGGGTAGTTGTTTATAGTGTTTAGTATTTTAGTTTTGGTGAGGTCGTGGTTGTACATTGTTATGTAAATACTGTTGTCTTTTGGGTAGAGTTTATGGTGATTGTATTTGGACTATGGACTTCAGCACAGCCGTGTGTATATATTAGTCGTTCTTTCTTCCGCATGCGTAAAGTTGTCTCCGAGCTAAAATCTTGTTGAGGTGTTATTTGTTGGTATTGGTGTAGTATGGTTCCGGCTTTTGTGTAGTCAATGTTGTGGATATAGTATTGTAGACACCCCATTTTGAACGTTCTTTCATAATCACAGTACTTCTGTGTCTCGCCTTTGATTTGGGTCGAAACTCGTTAAGTTGGACATGTTTTGTCAAGTTTCTAACTGACTCCGTTACTCAGGGACCAAAATGAACATCAAAATTACTGCAGAATGGCATAAATGTGATTCCAGCACTAAGATGCCTCATACAAGACATTGATGTCTCCACTACTACATTTTTGAGCAAATGAAACACATCTAATTCATCTAATGCAACAATGCGTGAGAATGGCGTTGCATTATTTCATCTATGTAACGGCTTATTTGAGCTATTGCAACAGCTACGGCCTATGTGTTGCGTTAATGTAAGTACCCCAATCTGAAATCGACCTACTTTAGAGGAATTCTTGGGATAAACCAATGGGCCAGGACCTCACTAAGATAAACCTGATATTCCAGGACTGAACTGGAATTAAAACTTAGAAAAATCCAGAAGCTCGCCAAGTCGAGTCGTACGGATGATTTGGGCACATGAGGTCCCTAGCCGTACGGCTACTTTGGGCACCCTCAACCTCTATAAATTGAACCTCATGCTGATCATTTCAGGGGGGAGAAACAACATAAGAGAGATTACTCTGTCAAAATCACTGCAGTAGTGTGAGAGGAGTGAAACAAAGAGTGAAAGAGAGAAAGGAAGATTGGCTAAACCAAATTAGGTAAAGCCACCTTCTCCCCCTCCCTTCTCTTCATCTATAACTCTATTTTATCTTTAATCTTTGTTTAAGTTATGTTAATCTTTATATTACCTGCAAGACTTGTCCATTCAAGCACTTTTACATTACTTGCAAGACTTGTCCATTCAAGCAACTTTACATTTATGCAAGACTTGTCCATTCAAGCAAATATACATATATTACTCTATATATTTCTCTTGTCCAAGCCATGAGATGATCCAAGGTGCCCTCCATGCCTTGTGTGGAAGAGGTTCAAACCTAGATTATCATGGCTTGTTGATTGTTATTTACATTCTTGTCTAGTTGGAATGATGCTTTTGTTGGCAATAATGATCATTTGGATGATAAAGCTTCCATCTTTATCATCCAACATTGATCTAGCTCTAAAGTCCCCTTTGGGGTTATAAAGATTCAATCCTTATATGTTATTTTGATTCTTTAAAGGTTAATAAGTCATAAAAATTCCATCTTGGGGATAAAGGTTCAATCTTTAATCACCAAATGGTCAATTTTGGCCCAAAGGGCATGTTCATCAACTTTTCTCAAATTTCTCCAAGGATTGCTCATGATCACACCCAAATACTTGTTTTGGGGACTAAGTGATGATCATTTGGCATAGGAATGTTGTATAAAAAAAACTTATAAAGTGTTTTAAACAAACTGGAATCAAAAACAGTTCTGTCCAGTTTCAACAGAATGTTCTGTTTCTGATCTGAAACTGGATTGTTCTTGACTGAACTGTAAAATCCCAGGAAACGGCCTGTACATCCGTACGGCTATGTTGGGAACTAGGGGCAAAATGTCTGTTTTGCCCTCTGATCCCTATTTTCTTAATAAACAGACCCTTTCAGTTATGTTTTCCCAAACAAAACCAAGAACATAAACTTTTCCGTTAAATACACATACACACATGCACATTTTCAAACTAACAAGGGAGACTCGGTTCTTTCCGAGGCATTTTCGGTGAACCGCAAATATGTTCTTCCCAAAGTGTAACCTGACCTCCGAACTCACATTCTCTAACCATTTTCATTTGTTTGGTTTAAAATTAACAAATGTGGCGACTCCGTTTCTTTTTCATTAGGAAAGTTACCCGTGTTTGGCATTTCTTCCTCGTGCGAAACTCGCCTGTTTTCGCCCCCGAGGGACGGGATCCTTACAGTGGCGACTCCGCTGGGGATATAAAGTGCTTACGAACTTCTCTTTAGAAGTTTTGGAAGCGCTTTTGTGTGGGTCAAACTCCCATTTCCGTTAGTTAACTTTGTACATGATTGTGTGTGTTTGTTGTTTCTGTTTGAACTGTTTTGAGTGCATACGTTCTGGAAAATGCAATAAATTGGAGCATGATGATCAGAAGTTGGAGAAACTGAGAAAAAATCTCAACCCTCTTGGTCTAGCCGTACGGCTACTTTGGTAAAGGGCCAGAATGTTGCAAATTAACAATTTTGTGCAGGGCAGCAACATTCTGAATTGCCTTCTGCTTCTGTTTGTCCAGGTTCCAAATTTACAGCCTTACTTGTGCACATTACCTTTATTCTTTTGGCCAAAACTTGGCTATGCATGATCTCTTGTCAATAAAAATGATTTCCAAAATCTCATTGTGCATAACCCCATTTTTGTAAAAAATTCTTGACTCTTTGCGTTGTGCACAACTTGCTTTGTACAAATGGTTTCAATGTAAAGATTGTTCTTTTGGCAAAAATGTTTGATTCAAAAAAATTTTTGGTTGTTCATAACTTGGTACATATACAAGTTTTGGTCTTTGTTTGTATTCTTTGACTTATTGTGTATAAATTGCTCGCTCCATGCTTGTTCATACTTGTTCATATCTTGCTTATGCCATGCTCATCATGTTGAAAAAAAAAACAAAACAAAAATCTCTATTTTGACTCGAAAAGGGAATATAGAATTGACTTCACACAACGCGCACTTGGTCTTGCACATTCCAAATACCCTTTAAACCCGGGATGGATGCCAAATGTAGCTCGATTGGCGCTCTTGTTCCCTTCGAGCGCGCACGGGTCCATTCCACCTCCCCTTCCGAGCCGAGTCAACCACACATGTCCGTGACACACAAATACCGTGACTTTGGTTGGTTTTTGGTCTAGTTCACGTTGCCATTATCTTTAAGCATGTGTCCAAAGTCAATTGTGGCCAAGTTAATGCCCGGGTTACGACTCCTTGATGTAATGCAAGCATGGTCTAACCCGCCTCTAACTCGTGTGTTAATGACGACCACAATTAACAAAGGTCATTTGCTAAAGATAGGGTAACACCGTGTCGTTAAGCCCTAATGAACGGGTCATGTTAATCATCCTTAAGCTCGTGGTCGAGGATTGAGACACCCCATCCAAAATGGGGTCATGACAGAATGTCGGTGCAGCCTTTGGAACAGTCTCGATCCCGACTAGGGCTTAATCATGATTAGGATGACCTGCACATCAGGAGCCTTGCGACGCACTAGACCTTAGGATCATTTCTTTCGGTCGGAAGAAGCCGCTTGCCCTATAGGACCCTCGCCCGGGATAGTCCGTCCTTGGGAGTGTGCGGTACAGGTGAAAAACGAGGGGTCTATAGGCGTAGTGATG
Source organism: Campanula takesimana (assembly GCA_026119855.1). Taxonomy (NCBI): domain Eukaryota; kingdom Viridiplantae; phylum Streptophyta; class Magnoliopsida; order Asterales; family Campanulaceae; genus Campanula; species Campanula takesimana. The sequence continues at coordinate 2,746,285 of JAOWBW010000010.1, forward strand.
GCCTCCACTGATCCAGGATTTAGAATAGTTGCGAAAAAGAAGAGAAATATTTTCCAACCAATTAGGAACAAAACGCGTTTTGAAAGTACATGAATAATAAGTGTTAAGTCATTAAATTGCGCGCTAACGTTTGCTCGTGTGACAAAACCGCTTAATAATGATTATAGAAAATAAGCAAAATCCTTTTCTAAAAGGTGGAAATTGTTAAATTCATCCAAAATGCATGGCTCGGGCTTCCCCACCAAAAGGGTCAAACTCGTTTCTCTCAATGAGTCGAAATTTCCTTTGTGTCAAGTCCCCACCTTACTCAAAGCATGACTTTTCGAGATTCTTTCCACGGTGCCCTTACGGCTTGTCGATCCTTTGTGCTATAGGAAACAATGGCAAGCAAAGCTCAAGCAAACGAGATGGACATCAGATTGGACACACAGGCCCGATTGGAGGGCAGAGTAAAGCACTTAGAAAGGACAGTCAGCACAGTAAGAGAGCAAGTGCGGAGGGCCGAGGTTGATCGTAATGAGGTGATCAAAGTGGTCCAAGAGGGTCGAAGAATTGTGGGAGAAGAATGGCACAAAGCTCAGGAAGGACCTCGAGGAAAAATACGATGGCCGGTGCGAACTTCTACATAACCGAGCAGAGTTGTCAGATGAACTGGAAAGGCACAACTCGAGGAACACCCGAGAATGCCTGCACGAGATTATAAAATCTATCGAGGAAATCAAAAGGTCCTCAGAGAAGCTGTCCCCCTCCCCGGGGACCACCCCAGGTCACTCAGTCCAAGATGGGCAAAAGTCTCGAGATCATCTCCAGCCCATTACAGTATCCCATGGGGAGCCCGCGATGGTTGTAGGAGGATTTCACCCCCAAGGAAAAGGGGCCCATTATCGTTGGTTCCATGAGTTAGGAATGCCGAGGGAAAAAATGTTGGAGCACTTGCTCCGGATAGGAAAGATGGAACTGCTGGGTCGCCACGTAATATGGGCCGAACCGCTCGGAGCGCACCATGATCCTAAGCTACACTGCAAGTATCACCAGGCCTCGGGTCATTCTACGAACTCCTGTCTCACCTTGAGAAATCATATCCAATCGCTCATCGATAAGGAGGTTATCAACAAGCAAGGCGATGAATGGGTGTGAAGTCGGAAAAGGGAGAAGGGAGGAAGGAAGATGGTTGGGAGTGGTCCGGTCTCGTAGGTTCTAGAGAGTCTTTCAAAAGTCCGTTGTGGACAAAGTCTTTTGTTTCTTTTATGAAAAGCCCTGCGAGGCAAATGTTATGTGAAAGGCCACGGAGTTGGGCATGGTCGAAATGGTGAATAGTAGAATGATCGAGTCAATAGAGTCAATAGTTAAGTCTATGTTTATAAAAATTGAATCTCCCATGAAATGGATCGTTTTTACTTCTATTCTCTCTAGACTTGAGGCATTATCTTGAAAAACGCATTAACTCTCGGAATCGCTTTGATTAATGTTGTCAAGTGATTGCTACATCCCCAAAATGATGAGTTGACTCCCAAGCGTAACAGTCAACAACGACTCATTAAAGGATGAATGGACCTAAACGCAAAAGAGTACGAAATGCAAATAATTAATCTTAATATGAATAAATGTTGTGATCAATTGTCATGAAGAAAATCATTAATGGCAAATCTTCCCCCATACATTATCCCGATACACAACCCCATACACCTTTCTAAGATAAATCCCTGATACACGCCAAAGACATCCCGAAACAGTGAAAAAGTGAGGGCGTTGTTGCTCAACCACCAAGGTTTAACCATGATCACATGCGCGCAGTCAGGCAAAGGGATTCCCGGACTTTCAAAGTCAGCCCAAAGTGACAGGCACACCACCAAGGGGCTACAAAAGGAGCTAATACCCGAAAAAGAGAGCTAGGGCTAGTGTTGTCCTCCTCCTAAAAAAAAAAAAATTGAATGATGAGAAGAGAAAATGAAAGGAAAGGAGGAGAGGAAATAGCAAAAAGAAAATGCTTGCCTCAAGAAAACCATCCATACCCAAGAGGGTTAATCCCAAGAGATCCATCTCAAAAGGATCGCCGCAAAAGCAAAGTGAGCAACAGCGTCCTCCGAGACAGCAAAAGGAAACCGATCCCGGCCAAAGCTGCGCATAGCCGAACTACGGCGACCTGAGCTCCTCAAATCGAGGGGAACGTAGGCAACCTTCGGGTCCGGTCATAGCATGAAATGAATCCATCAAGCCTCGGTCCTCTCAAGAGGACCCGGCTCTCTTCCCTTCATCCTGTCAATGACCGATCTCCCGGATAATGACTAATCCCTCCTAAACACACTTCGATCTTGCCATTGATCGAGTCTGAATCTCAAATGATCACAACATTTATGCATGTTAAGGCTAATTGCTTGAATTTTTTCCTAATGCTGGACACGGCTCATTCAAGCAATCATTTTGATGACATTAACTAAGGCTGATTTCGAATGCCTCGACAAGTCTTCTTTTCCACATCTTAGGAAAGAGCCAAACACGTGAATTTCGGTCCATAGGTTTCCTTCCTCAGAAAAGGGACTCACTCTCGTAAATGCCTATGTGTGTCTATCCGTGTGAGCAAGCGTGATTTGCTCTTATCCGTGTCAGAGTCAGCTACTGCTCTTGTCCGTGTCAGAAGCCGGCTAGGCCACTCCTAGAAAGAGAAGATGGTGGGAAATGTGAGAAAGGGAAAAGTGATATGATTGGATGCTTAGGGAGAAGAAACCCGTGAGAAGAGCGAACCGCGTCCCGAACAGGGGAAGATGCGCACCCAAAGGGAAAGGGTGAAGCCCGAGGAATAGTTCCGGGCGAAGGCGAAACACTGGGGCTGGCAAGCCATGACTGTGAAACCCGAGGAATAATTTCCGGCAAGGCAACGCACTGGGGCTGGCGAGCCATAATCCTGCAATGGAAGGACTAACGAAGAGTCATGCTTTGGGTAAAATGATCTGGGTCAAATAAGGTCTCCCGTCTGTCAAAATTCCCTAAAAGTTCTCAGAAAGTTTGGTCGAAAAGTCAACTATGCTTGTATGATCTGTACGGCTGGTTTTTCCATGTGAAAAATTTCATATCAGCAGCTTGTATCAGCTGATTTCCCACAAGTGAAACTCATTTTCACTTGTTCAAAAACCTGTCAGATACGTGTCAAGGTCCAAATAACTGAGTCCAAACACGTTTCGGGAATCCCCGACGGTCCAGAAATGACCACAAAGCCCTCTCGAGGCCCAAGCTATGCATAAATAGTGAATTTATAAATAAAAGGGACAATGTTTTAAACAACCAAAGATAGCGAATTTTCATACATCATTTTTGAATAAAACAAATCAAAGGAAAAATTGTTCAGGTTGGTGCATCCTAATCTGAGTCCGGATAAGGGTCCTCCGGAGGCGAATGAACCCTCTCCAAAGGACGAGGTGGGTACATGCTGGGGTCAAAGAAGAAAATGGACTCTGCCATGCTTGAGCCTTCACCCGAAGAGGATTGGCCCGGGAAGAAGGAAGGAGGAATCTGGGAATGAGGACTGGGATACCTTGTCGGCGGGGGGTCCACACGCTCTAAAGCCAAATGGGCAAACGGGTCCGGAGCAATCTCGTGGGAGCCGGGATCACAGAGCGAATCACGGAAGGCCTCCAAATCAGCCCCACCTAAGGTATGGCGGCGAACGAAGGACGGCGGTAGCTCCACACTCGAGGACCGACGGAAAGGCCTCTCCCCACCACTCACCGAGTTTCTGCCCGGCGCAAACCTAGATTCAGTTCGAGGCCCCTTGGAAGAGCGACCAACAAACCTCTTGAGCCACCTTTTGGCCCCCTTCATGAGGGAAGGTTTCTCCAGCAAAGCTCGCGCAGCGACCTGCACATGAAAGTGAAGCTGCTCAGTGAAAAGGAACAGGGGTATGTGATAAGTGTGTGCAAAGGGAATGAATAAAAGCATACCACGCCCCCGGGAGCATCCTCAGGAGGGGCCCCCTCTCCCGCCACAGATGTGGCCACCATGTGGACCCGGCCATCTGAGTATATCTATGAGAAGTCTTGCCACATCGGAGGAACCACCCCAGAAGCCACTACCTGCGGTGATCTTAGCCTCTGGGCCACGAAACGCCCGTATGGCTCATCGGTAATAAAATGGGACGCATCCGCCCCCATGAGGTAGGGTTCGCCCCCTCGGTCTGCTACAAACATGGTGTCAGGAGGGTCGACAGGATCCCTCTGCATGAGACCGAGCCCGTGCTGCCAGAGCACCCTCTCTCCTAAGTAAAAGGCCTCTCCCCGGAACCCCACGAGCAGTCTCCTCTCCCGGGTTACCCGCAGAGCATCAGACGGGTCAATGCCTAGCCCTTTCCCCTCATACCTCGACTAAGGAAAGAGGTTAAGCTCAGCCGGCATAGCCCCCCATTAGCACTGCCATGACATCGGCATGACGGACGGAGACTCGTCCCTTGGATCCCCTCTTCTTTCGGGCCTCTCGAGCCCAGCAGACCATGGCCGGGAATGTGATAGCGGGATCAACGGTCAGCTCCCATGGATAGCTACCAAAGATCTCGTAGTACTAAGCCTGAAAGGAAAAGGCCAAAAATCATTAAGGCGCCGAAAACCGAAAAGGTGAATGAGAAGGAGAAAACAGAAAAATGGGGAGGGAAAGGGATATACCTCCAAGGCGAACTGGAAACAAGCCAAGGATTTGCTCGCTTTCCGGCTGAATTTATCGAGCTCCATGTACAGCTCAGCCAACCCGGCTTCTCCCAAAGCAATACTCTTGATGATCTCGGGAGTGGACAGTGATCCCAGTAGGGGGAACATGCATGTGGTATCAGCATTGGCAAAGAGGGTGTTGCTGAGGAGGAGCCACACGTAAGCTCGCCCGAGCTGCTCCGCCGTCACCAAACCTGCCAAATACTCCAGAATTCTGGCCCGAACGGCCCGATCAACATCCTGCACCAGGATCCCCAAGCCCTTGGTAGGACCTGAAAAGCCAATGAGTGCCTCAATATCCGCGGCCAAGAGCCGGTCAGCCCAGATAACTGGTCGACCGCCGAAGGAGAGCCCGGTAATGGCAGAAAAGTCTGCAGGAGTCACGGTCACTTCCCCCCAGCTCAGATGAAAGGTGTGGGTCGTATCCCACCAATGCTCGCCCAAGGCAGAGATGAGTCCCAGTCTCCTGTTAGTGCTAACCAGCTGGCCTACGGGATGGATGAATGGCACCAAACCGGTACGCTCTACCCACTCTCTCGGACCAGGCCCATCGCCAATTGCCTCAGGCATGGCCTCCCACAAGGAACAACACATGTCGGGAGATCCTCGAGATTTGGGGTCACCGCCCTGCAGGTAAACACAGCAAGGTATGAATAACACAATTTTAAGATACCAATGCGTATGATAAATGGACATGACGAATGAATCGTGCAAAAAAATGTGATTTTACCCTGTCCCAAAGAACGAAATCCGTCCCCATTTTGAGACTTAGTGTCCCTAATTTCCACAAACATGCAACGACTTATCCTAGGAAATGCTAGCATGGTCTGAAATTTCCTCTATGGCCTCTATAGTTCGTAAGTTGGGTTGTGATGATGGGGTGGTTAATAGAAATAATCGTGTTTGGGTATTATGGAAGCATGGGATGAATTGTGAGGTTATTCATGACTCAGATCAAGCCTTGACTTTGCAAATTTCTCATCCGCTTTGGGAAGCGGCCGTTTGGGTCTCTTTTGTTCATGCTAGTTGCAACAGAATCTCTCGGATTTCTTTATGGGAAGAGTTAATGACAATTAGTGAGGTTAATTTCCCTTGGTTGGTTGTGGGTGATTTTAACTGTGTTCTTGATCAAAGTGAGAAGGTTGGGGGGAAACCTATTAATGGGATGGCTGTCACGGAATTTTCAGATATGATCCAAGCTTCTAACCTTATGGATGCTGGATATGAAGGTAATATTATGACATGGTCTAATAATCGAATGGGGAGAAGGGCTATCTATCAAAGGTTAGACCGAGCTTTGTATAATGATCAATGGTTGAATTTGTTTCATTCAACCCGTGCTACTCATTTAGCGAGAATATGTTCTGATCATGCTCCTATTCTTATTACTTTGAATCTTGAAGCTGAAGTGAAACATGGCTCTTTTAGGTTTCTTAATGTGTGGCTGAAACATCACTCATTTTTCGAGCTGGTTAAAACTTCTTGGGATATCCCTATGGATGGAAAACCTATGGTTTGCTTTGCTAAGAAACTAGGGCGTCTTCGGAAAACAATTTCGGATTGGAACAAGCGAGTCTTTGGGAGAATTGATCAGCAAATTAAAAACGCAGAAGATGAAGTTTTGGCTAAAGAAGTTCAATATCAAACCCTTGGTGATGAGGAATCTAGGGCTGCTCTTAATATAGCCCAAGCTCAATTACTTTCGAAGTTGAAATTAGATGAAGACCTATGGGCTCAAAAAGCTAACTTAAAGTGGTTAAAGGAGGGGGATAGAAATACGAAGTTTTTTCATTCTGTTGTAAAGAAAAAGAGGCAGAAATTATGTATTCACAAAATCAAGAATAGCGATGGAGTGTGGCTTAAAGAGAAAAGGGAGATTAAAGAGGAGGCTATAAGATTTTATTCGGATCAGCTTCAAGGTCACTGTGAGGTTCCTTCCGATGATTTCTTGTTTCTTATTCCTAGATTGATCACAGAAGAGGATAACACTTCGCTCACGGCTGTCCCTAATGAGGAGGAAGTTCGACAGGTGATATTCTCCATGAATGGTAAAAGTGCTGCTGGTCCGGATGGTTTCTCGGGTGAATTTTATAAGGGCTGTTGGGATATTATAAAGGCTGATCTGGTTCGTGCTATTGGAGATTTCTTTTCTGGGTTTCAAATGCCAAGAAGCTGGACAAGCACTTTAATTGTTACAATCCCAAAGGTAGAGTCTCCTTCATCCTTCTCGGACTTGAGACCGATTAGTCTCTGTAACTTTTGTAATAAGGTGGTTACAAAGTTGTTAACTTGCCGTCTAGCCCCTATTCTTCCTCGCATTATTTCCCCAGAGCAAAGTGGGTTTGTTCAAGGGAGAGTCATTCATGAGAACGTTTTATTGGCTCAGGAAATTATGCAATCTATTAACAAAAAGATTCGAGGCTCTAATGTGGCTCTCAAGCTTGATATGGCTAAAGCATACGACCAGTTATCATGGTTTGGGCTTATTAAGGTTATGCGCCAATTTGGTTTTAATGAGGCTTGGATTGACCTGATCTTCCGATGTATCTCCAATAGCTGGTTTTCGGTCCTTGTCAATGGTGAGAGTTGTGGCTTCTTTCATTCTACAAGGGGACTTAGACAAGGCGACCCCTTATCTCCTTATCTCTTCATTATTGCGGCTGAAATGATGAGTAGGGGCCTTAATCAGCTCCATTCTATGTTTCCTCAATACCGGTATCGTATTCACATCAATTCTCCTTTAATCTCTCACCTTGCTTATGCGGACGATGTGATTATTTTTTGCAATGGGTCGAAATCTTCCTTAGAGGCGCACATGAAATATTTGGACTGGTACCAGAATTTCTCGGGGCAGCTAGTTAATATCCACAAATCTTGCTTCATTACGGGTAAAAATGTTGATAGGGATGAGATTGTGGCAGCCATTACGGGTTTTGTCAAACAAGATCTCCCTTTGTTGTACTTGGGATGTCCGTTATATACTGGCAGAAAGAAGATCAGCCTCTTTGCTCCTCTCATTAGGAAAATGGAATCTAGACTTGCGTCTTGGAAAGGTAAATTACTCTCTTTTGGAGCCAAACTCACCCTTATTCAATCTTGCCTTTCCGCAATGCCTCTCTATTATTTATCTCTCATTGATCCTCCTAAAGGGGTCTATCATGCTTTGGAACGAATTATTATGAGATTTTTTTGGAATTCTAATGATGGGGAGAAGAAATGTTATTGGCTTTCATGGGATAAAATGAGCTGGCCGATTGAAGAGGGAGGTTTGGGGATCCGGAAATTTGAAGACATGGCTATGGCTTTCTCCATGAAACTTTGGTGGCGTTTGCGTAGCTCGAAATCCTTATGGAGTGATCTTATGTTGGCTAAATATTGCTGGGAAATACACCCTATGGACGCTGCTCTCACCTCGTATTCTTCTCATATTTGGAAGAGATTAATTGCTGCGAAGCCGTTGGTGGAGGATAGATTAGCATGGAGGGTTAGGAGAGGGGACATTACCATTCATGAAAAATGGTTGGATGGAGATATGGGTCCTCTTCCTTTTGCTCACGCGGAAGTCTCTTCCCTTTTCCTCAATGGGATTCCTCGCAATGATCATATTCGAGAGACTTATGGCCAGCAACTTCTGTCTCTTATAAATTCTCAGGCCATTTCGCTTTCAGACAAGGACGATGTCCCTATTTGGAAGCCTTCTTCTAATGGGAAATTCACAGTTACTTCTGCTTGGAGAGAATGTCGTTCTAGTCGAACTCGCTCTATTATTTATTCCTCTTGCTGGAGCAAGTTTATCCCTAAAAAGATTTCGGTTTTTCTTTGGCGTGCTTTACATAACGGCCTTCCTACGGATGAGAGAATACGGTCTAAAGGTATTTTCCTTGCCTCTAAATGTAATTGTTGTATGGCTGCAAGGGAAGAATCCATTGTGCATATTCTGGTTCAGGGGGATATCGCCAGGACAGTTTGGGATTTCTTTAGTGGCTTGTGTGGCATTCGTTGTTCCATGGGTAGCTTGAATCAGGTTCTCATTTGTTGGTGGCAAGGGCATTCTAATGCTGATCCTAATAACTTTCCTTGGCTTTCTCGCCTTCTCCCGGCCCTTATTTTATGGGAAATTTGGTGTGCTAGAAACAAGAGCCGATTTGAAGATGTACATATGACCTCAACTGCTATTATTCACAAGGTTCGTGCTCAAACTTCAAATATCGCATCTTCCTTCTCCATCTCCTTTCCGAGAAGTCAAGATAATGACTATATTATGGACTTGTTTCATTTGGATCCTAAACCCTATGTGATGCCTAAAATCCGAATGGTGTATTGGGATTTCCCATATGTTGATGAGATTAAGCTTAACACGGATGGAGCCTCTAGGGGTAACCCCGGAATTGCTTCAGGGGGTGGTATTTTTAGGGATCATAAAGGGGATTTTGTTCTTGGATTTTCTCATTATTATGGCTGCCAATCCAACATGATGGCGGAGGCTTTGGCTGCTAGGGATGGGCTTATTTTAGCTTCAACGCATGGGTACCATCGTGTTTGGTTAGAGGTTGACTCTCAGGTGTTGATGCGTATCATAATTCGGGAGTACCATATCCCATGGTCCATTTGGTATGTTATCTCCCATATTCATAGATTAATGGCTCAAATGGATGTTCGGATCACTCATATTCTTCGGGAAGGCAATGGAGTAGCTGATGGATTAGCTAACATTGCGGCAAATGAGGAAAGAAATTTCACATTCACCGCTCTTAGTCAAATTCCTAGGTCTTGTAAAGGTTCTTTTGCCTTGGACAAGGCTAGGATTCCCCATGCTCGGTTTAATTAGTTTTATGGCCAGGTTTTTATACTTGTTGTTCTCTATCTATTGTAGTCACCCCCCTTCTATTGTAGAGGACCATACGACGTGTGTATGGCCTTCCCCTAGGTTTTTTTTCTGGTGGTTGAGGTTGTCATGTCCCCCACCATGTTTGTATTTTCTTTATTTATTTAATAAAATCTAGGGAGGTGCCGCCCTCCTTTCGCCAAAAAAAAAAAAAAAAAAAAAAAAAAAAAAAAAGAAATGCTAGCATACACTTGAATGTGTCAAAATGACTAGTCGAACCTAAGGTACAAGTCCTTTATGCACAAAATTACGGGCAATATACTTTGACTTCGGAAAGTATAGCTAGGCATGACCCATCGAGAAAACGAACACATGCCCACGATCTTAACAATCCCAATTCCATCATGATGGTACCAATTTCACAAAATGCACCAAGAAGCACAAAATGCCCAAATTACATAAGCATGAACCCTAAGACTAGGGGGTGCACAAAATGGATAAAGATCGAGTGGGAAAGAAGACTTACCACTCGGTCATGGCATAAATGAGCGTTAGGGGACTTATAGAACCCCGCTTCCACGTCATTAAGGGCAATGGTGTAGCCCCGGAAATTGCGGACCATATCGAGCCGCTTGTCCGCCCGTCTCGGGTAGCCCCTTTGCGCCTGAGCATCCATAAGTGAATCTTGAACGATTTGGAGAACGAAATGCGGAGAATTTTGATGATTTTCCCTCTCGAAATCGCCTCTCTCTCTCTAGGATTTTTCGGCTTGGATTTTGAAAAATGCAGCAACCATCCGTATGGCTGATGTTTTGAAAAAGAAGGAGACGCCTTCCTAAGCCGTACGACTGGTTTGGGCGAGGAAGAATCTCAGTCCACAATTTACATTCTGGCCCCTGACGCCTTGAACATGGTTCCCCCTAGGTTTCCAAAATAAAACCTAGGCCCCGCCCTTTGGAAAATGTCTAAAATGCCCCTTGTGGCTCATACAATTTGCTTTGAACCTAGAAAATTAATTAGGTTCCCACTGAAAAATGTGTCCTGGCAGTCCATAGATGGACGTAATACCAACTTTGTTGAAATTAACCCGGCCATACTTTGTAAGCCCATGTTAAGAGTGTGATTTAGCCCGGCCGTACTTCGTAAATCCAGGTTAACAGGTTAAAAATATGAAAAGAGAATTGGCCGTCCCTGACGTAAGCCCAGTTAAAAATTATTATTGACCAAAAGAGAGTCAAATCCCGACTTCGACCAAATGAGTGTCGAGAAAGTCCCTTTTGGCCGTCCCTGACGTAAGCCCAGTTAAAAATTATTATTGACCAAAAGAGAGTCAAATCCCGACTTCGACCAAATGAGTGTCGAGAAAGTCCCTTTTGGCCGTCCCTGACGTAAGCCCAGTTAAAAATTATTATTGACCAAGAGAGAGTCAAATCCCGACTTCAACCAAATGAGTGTCGAGAAAGTCCCTTTTGGCCGTCCATGACGTAAGCCCAGTTAAAAATTATTATTGACCAAAAGAGAGTCAAATCCCGACTTCGACCAAATGAGTGTCGAGAAAGTCCCTTTTGGCCGTCCCTGACGTAAGCCCAGTTAAAAATTATTATTGACCAAAAGAGAGTCAAATCCCGACTTCGACCAAATGAGTGTCGAGAAAGTCCCTTTCGTTTGACCAAAGGAGAGTCAAATTGAATGTCCAAGAGAATTGGCCATCCCTGACGTAAGCCCAGTTAAAAATTATTATTGACCAAAAAGAGTCAAATCCCGACTTCGACCAAATGAGTGTCGAGAAAGTCCCTTTCGTTTGACGAAAGGAGAGTCAAATTGAATGTCCAAGAGAATTGGCCGTCCCTGACGTAAGCCCAGTTAAAAATTATTTGATTGACCAAAAGAGAGTCAAGCCCCGACTTTGACTCATTGAGAGTCAAATTGAATGTCCAAGAAAATTGGCCGTCCCTGACGTAAGCCCAATTAAAAATTATTTGATTGACCAAAAGAGAGTCAAATCCCGACTTCGACCAAATGAGTGTCGAGAAAATCCCTTCAGTTGACCAAAAGAAAGTCAAGCCCCTACTTTGACTCACTGAGAGTCAAATTTAATGTCCAAGAAAATTGGTCGTCCCTGACGTAAGCCCAGCAGAGATAAAAATTAGGTCCCCCGAGCGACCGTTGCGAAATAAAATTAGGTCCCCCGAGCGACCATGGAAAATTAGGTCCCCCAAGCGACCATGGAAGATTAGGTCCCCCGAGCGACCGTTGCGAAATAAAATTAGGTCCCCCGAGCGACCATGGAAGATTAGGTCCCCCGAGCGACCGTTGTGAGATAAAATTAGGTCCCCCGAGCGACCGTTGTGAGATAAAATTAGGTCCCCCGAGCGACCGTTGCGAAATAAAATTAGGTCCCCCGAGCGACCATGGAAAATTAGGTCCCCCGAGCGACCATTGTGAGATAAAAATTAGGTCCCCCGAGCGACTATTGTGAAACAAAATTAGGTCCCCCGAGCGACCATTGTGAGATAAAAATTAGGTCCCCCGAGCGACCGTTGTGAAACAAAATTAGGTCCCCCGAGCGACCATTGTGAGATAAAAATTAGGTCCCCCGAGCGACCGTTGTGAAACAAAATTAGGTCCCCCGAGCGACCGTTGTGAAACAAAATTAGGTCCCCCAAGCGACCATTGTGAGATAAAAATTAGGTCCCCCGAGCGACCGTTGTGAAACAAAATTAGGTCCCCCGAGCGACTGTGGTGAGACAAAATTAGGTCCCCCGAGCGACCGTGGTGAGACAAAATTAGGTCCCCCGAGCGACCGTTGTGAGATAAAAGTTAGGTCCCCCGAGCGACCACTGTTAGATAAAAACTTAGAATGAGAAGAGCAGTCCTTGACGTAAGTCCATGATTAACCTTGCCTCTGACCAAATGAGTGTCACGCCCGAAACTTGCCTCTGACCAAATGAGTGTCACGCCCAAACCTTGCCTCTGACCAAGTGAGTGTCACGCCCAAACCTTGCCTCTGACCAAGTGAGTGTCACGCCCGAACCTTGCCTCTGACCGAATGAGTGTCACGCCCGAGTCTTTGCCTCTGACCGAGTGAGTGTCATGCCTGAGTTCCCGCCTCTGACTGAGTGAGTGTCATGACCGAGTTCCCACCTCTGACCAAAGGAGAGTCACGCCCGTTCCTTAGGAAAGGATGAAAAATATCCACCTAGGTCCCAAAGGTTTGAGACGCCAAGTTCTCCATTCGACCTCGACGGTCGCCTATAGGTTTGAGCAGCCTTAAAATCTCTCACCCTTTTCGAACTACGATAGGCTTGATTCCCTCAAATAGGGATACGTAGGAATCCTATACCTCTAGGACCAGCCATAGAACAAATCGGCCATGCCGTCCTCCCATCAGATTGGGATGCATTTATCGACAACCCCGCTTTCTTCAAAAGCGACGTTGCCGAGGGGCTCTGTAAGTACCCCAATCTGAATTCGACCTACTTTAGAGGAATTCTTGGGATAAACCAATGGGCCAGGACCTCACTAAGATAAACCTGATATTCCAAGACTGAATTGGAATTAAAACTTAGAAAAATCTAGAAGCTCGCCAAGTCGAGTCGTACGGATGATTTGGGCACATGAGGTCCCTATCCATACGGCTACTTTGGGCACCCTCAGCCTCTATAAATTGAACCCCATGCTGATCATTTCAGGGGGGGAGAAACAACATAAGAGAGATTACACTGTCAAAATCACTGCAGTAGTGTGAGAGGAGTGAAACAAAGAGTGAAAGAGAGAAAGGAAGATTGGCTAAACCAAAATAGGTAAAGCCACCTTCTCCCCCTCCCTTCTCTTTATCTATAACTCTATTTTATCTTTAATCTTTGTTTAAGTTATGTTAATCTTTATATTAGTTTCTAGACTTGTCCATTCAAGCACTTTTACATTACTTGCAAGACTTGTCCATTCAAGCAACATTACATTTATGCAAGACTTGTCCATTCAAGCAAATATACATATATTACTCTATATATTTCTCTTCTCCAAGCCATGAGATGATCCAAGGTTCCCTTCATGCCTTGTGTGGAAGAGGTTCAAACCTAGATGATCGTGGCTTGTTGATTGTTATTTACATTCTTGTCTAGTTGGAATGATGCTTTTGTTGGCAATAATGATCATTTGGATGATAAAGCTTCCATCTTTATCATCCAACATTGATCTAGCTCTAAAGTCCCCTTTGGGTTATAAAGATTCAATCTTTATATGTTATTTTGATTCTTTAAAGGTTAATAAGTCATAAAAATGCCATCTTGGGGGATAAAGCTTCAATCTTTAATCACCAAATGGACAATTTTGGCCCAAAGGGCATGTTCATCAACTTTTCTCAAATTTCTCCAAGGATTGCTCATGATCACACCCAAATACTTGTTTTGGGGACTAAGTTATGATCATTTGGCATAGGAATGTTGTATAAAAAAAACTTATAAAGTGTTTTAAACAAACTGGAATCAAAAACAGTTCTGTCCAGTTTCAACAGAATGTTCTGTTTCTGCTCTGAAACTGGACTGTTCTTGACTGAACTGTAAAATCCCAAGAAACGGTCTGTACATCCGTACGGCTATGTTGGGAACTAGGGGAAAAATGTCTGTTTTGCCCTCTGATCCCTATTTTCTTTTTTTTTTTTTCGCGAAAGGAGGACGGCACCTCCCTAGATTTTATTAATATAAAAGGAAAATACAAACATGGTGGGGGACATGACAACCTCAACCACCAAGGGGGGAGGTCTTACACAAGTTGTAAGATCCTCTACAATAAAGGGAAGGGGGTCCTACCAAAAGAAAGACAAAACAAATACTAACCATACAGACTATCTTCGAAAATATGGAGTACCTTTCTTATCATTAAGAAAAGACCTCTTACAAGAAGAAGGAAGCTCAATGATAGAGGAGAACTCACAATCAACTCTATAATCCGCTGCAAAATTAGCAATTCCATCTGCGACTTGGTTGCCTTCCCGGAGAATATGAGAAAACCGAATCTGAAAAAAGGGAAGCAAGATGCTTAATTTCTTTAATATAATGCCAAATTTCCCAAGGAATGAGACAGGAGCCATTGAGAATATTAACTAACACTTCCGAGTCCATTTCAGCCCATAAAACTAAATAACCACGATCAATAGCAATACGAATACCATCTAATAACGCACGGGTTTCAGCCACCATATTAGAAGCAATGCCATAATATCTACCAAAGCCGTAAAGCATATTACTCTCAACATCACGGAAAACACCCCCTCCCGCTGCAATGCCCGGATTATTTCTTGAAACTCCATCCGTATTTAACTTGATATGACCATTATGAGGTGCAACCCAAAAAATAAGACGAGGAAGTTTAAAAGAATGACCAGCCATAGGAATATGAAAGAATTCCTTCACATTCGAATCAAAAGCATTACCAGATAATGAAATGTTGAACGCCTTCACAATATCCATAATCTGATTTTGGACTTGAGAAATCACTTTGTTAGCATTCATAGGGCAGCCCTCAAATCTAGATTTGTTCCTAGCTTTCCATAAGGACCAGAGAATGAAGCTAGGCAAAATAGCACACAACCATTTAATGTAAGGAGAAGCTGTTATAAATCCAAGACATTAAGCGAGGAGAAACAGAATTACCATTAACCCGAATACCAATCAAGGTTTCAAAAAAATCCCAAACAGCCTTAGCAATGTCACCGAGCAAAAGAATATGAGGGAGGGTCTCACAAACCCTAGAACTACAGCAATCACATCGGGACACTAAGGAAATACCACGCCTCTGGATAGACTCATCCGTAGGAAAATCATTCCTTAAAGCCTTCCACAAGAAGACCGAAACCTTCAAAGGAATATGTTTGTGCCAACAACTAGCAAAGACCATACTATGAGCTCTAGACAGACGAAAAACTTTCCAAGCAGAAGTTATAGAAAACTTACCCGTCCGAGAAGGAGTCCAAAAAGGAATGTCATCCCCATTATCAATAGAAATGAACCTATCTTGCATGAGATTCACAACTTGCTGGCCATAAACTTGCCGAACATGATCAATTCTGAGCCTCCCGTCATCAAATAGCGAGGCAATGGAAACATGAGCCTCATCTTGAAGAGTAAGGTCCATATTTAACCAATGCTCTTGAATAGATATATGACCAGCTCTAACACCCCAAATAAACGATCCTCAACAAGCCCCTTTGCTGCCATCATTCTTTTCCAAATGTGAGAACAACCACCTCGAATGGAAGCATCCATAGGATGAGAATTATGGCAATATTTTTCCATAAGAAACCGAGACCATAAGGAATCCCCACAACGAAAACGCCACCATAATTTCATAGCAAAAGCCAACGACATATCTTCAAACTTTCTGAATCCCAAACCCCCTTCATTCAAAGGCCAATAAAATTCTTTTTTGGACACCCAATGACACCTTTTTTCTCCTTCGGCATTACTCCAGAAAAAATTAGAAATAAGACGAGTCATCGAATTGATGGTACCTTTGGGAGGTTCAAGTAATGAAATATAATAAATAGGAATGGCTTGAAGACAAGACTTAATCAAAGTTACCTTAGCCCCCATAGATAAAATCTTCCCTTGCCAAACATCAAGTTTATCTTCCATCTTCCTTATAACCGGCACAAAAAGAGCTTGACTTTTCCTTCCTGAATACAATGGACAACCAAGATAGGTGATAGGGAGGTGTTTGTGCTGAAAGCCCGTCCATGCAGCCACCAAATCAGCCCTTGCAAGATCTCTTTTACCCAAAATAAAACACGATTTTGATACACTAACTAATTGCCCAGAAAAGTCCTGGTACAAATTAAGGAAGCGCATGTGCATATCGATAGAAAGCTTGCTCCCATTGCAAAAAATTATAATGTCATCCGCATACGAGAGATGAGAAATAATAGGAGCATGGATTGCACCCGAGTGATAAATAAGATGGTGATGATTTGCATGAAGAGCGTTTAGCCCACGACTTAAGATCTCTGCAGCAAGAATAAATAAAGAGGGAGAAATTGGATCACCTTGGCGCAGGCCTCTAGCTGAAGGAAAATAACCCACATTCTCACCATTAATAAGAATAGAGAACCAGCAATCCGAAATACAGCGAAAGATCATATCAATCCAAGTTTCTGAAAAGCCGAAATTACGCATCACCTTTATTAACGCAAACCATGACAAACGATCATACGCCTTGGCCATGTCCAGCTTTAGGGCAATGTTATCTCCAAACACTTGCCTATTAATAGAGTGAATGAGTTCTTGAGCAAGAAGGACATTCTCATGAATGAGCCGCCCTTTAAGAAAACCACTTTGTTGAAGAGAGATAATTCTCGGTAAAACCAAAGCAAGTCTTCCATTCAAAAGCTTTGTAATGATTTTATTAGAGAAGTTACATAAACTTATGGGCCGCCAATCAGAAAAGGAATTAGGGTCTGCTTGTCGCGACCCCGGACCCCGCGGGCCCGAGACCGCGATCTGTACGTCGACTCTAAAACCAAAACTGTAAAATACCGAAGTTAAAAATTTCATTTGATACCCAAAAGGGTGATGATCCGAAGTTTTACAAAACCAAGTTTGATAAAAACCAATTACAACTATCATAAACTTCCACAAGTTTATGCACAACAAAATACAAATATACAAATCTTAGTGACGTCATTGTTTGGTACAACTACCCCAAAATGGTTACACATTTACATAATGTAAACCAACCTATATCAACCTTCCCCAAAAGAATGGATCCACACTCGACGTCCTCTTTCTCGTGATCAGCGAGACTAATCCTTAGCACCTGGGGGGGGGGTTAAGGAAAAACAAAGATAATAGAAAAGGGGTGAGATAAATCTCAATAAGTTACTAATGCAACTACATGACATGCTATGATGCAATAAGCAATAAACAATAAGAAATATCACATAGCACATAGCATTTATCACATAACAGATAGCAGCGGAAATAAACACATAACAAATGATATAGCCAAGGTTTTCCAAACCGGAACATCCAAATAAAGGATCGCTGCGCAGCTTCAATAATCAACAAATCATCATCTTCATAATAGCATGAAAGCCGAAGAGAAAACCCCGGTACCGGAACCAATAACCATAAAAGTGTCACAAAGGACAAGGACCATGACACAAAGTCATGCCCGGTATCTAGATACATTCACAGAGGAACGCTAACTTGACTTTTCCAAGGCCAATCTGGAAAAGGGTAAAGAAGGGGGCAAAACAATGGTCAACATTATAATGGACTTGGCTTTGCCATTATAATCTTTCCCATCGCCCGATGCAACAAATATGCCAGCTGGGCTTCCAAATAAATGCTAAGTAATAATAATTTAGCATGAGTAAACAACTTAAGGTTCCAAAGTAGGGGACCAATCCAATTAAATCACCACAAAGGTAAACCAATACAAACCGCACATCAAAGATGCCCAACATTACCAAAACGGTACTTAAATAAATTTCACATCATATTTATTCACAAAAGAATCAAATCCACACAATAAAGTGTTCCACGGTGTTATCTTAAGTTAACTAGAAGGGATAAACCTAAACTAGTAAGCCTTAAGTCTTAAACCAAGAAAAAGGGCAAAATCCTGGTACAGGGGGCGGGCGGGCGCCTGAATGACCAGAAGGTCTGGTCATCAGAAAATGACATGTAGGCGGGCGCCTGGAGGGGGTCGGGCGGGCGCCTGGTCTACGGACTGGGGGGATTTCCCAGCTGGGTTCATCAAAATGCCATACCATTTCATACCAAATCCATAAACACTCAAAATCAACACTCCCAACAAGATTTCTAAGGTACCCAAACATCATTTAACCCAAAAAGGGGATTTTAACAACACCCTTTATCAACCAAATTCAAGAATCAAAACCAACATTCAAGATTTCACCATTTTTAACCAAAAACTCAATTAAATTCCAAACAAATTCAAAACCCAACCAAACTTCAAATATAACACATTAAGCATTATCTAAACATGATATGAACATTTTAGCATCAAAATGGGGGAAAAGTAACTTACTTGGATTTTCTCAAAGTTGATGGATTTCAAATATTTTTGGCTTCCAACGATCCTATCGACGATCTAAACATGTTTCAAGTTTTAAGAAACGAGAGATTAAGATGGGAAGATGGAGAAAATGAAGAGAGAAGGAGGAGAAAGAAAAACTTACCAATGGAGGAGAGAGAGAGAGGGTGAGTTTGCTGGGAAGAGGAAGGAGGTGGAGTGTGAGGATGGAGGAGGTGAGGGAAGGAGTAGGGAGGGAGTAGGGAAATGTTTAAAAGACTTACACTTAAGCCCCCTCCACTACACAACACACAAACACTACACTCCCTACTAACAATTAAGACTCAACATTTCTACACGAGCACAAATGACCCAAATAGAATGCTAGGCATAAATATTATAACACATAAATTGCACACATAATTATTTAAATAAATAATAATTTAAATAAATAAATAAATAAGCAAATAATTAAATAAAAATCATTTAATTACTAATAAAATAGAGCCTATATTTCGGGTCGTGACATTCACTCCCCCTTAAAGAAAATTCGACCCGAATTTTAACGAGACTCACCTTAAACAAAAAGCCACGGAAATTTCCTCTCGATCTCATCTCGAAGCTCCCACGTCGACTCCTCGATATTATGATTCCTCCAAAGAACTCGAACCAACGCGATGCTCTTGCTCCTCAACTCTTGGACTTTGGAATCTAAGATCCGAACCGGTCGTTCCTCGTAAGTCATATCGGGCTCAATATCCTCCGGTACCCTCGGTAACACGTGAGACGGATCATGAACGTACTTCCGAAGCATAGAAACGTGAAAGACGTTGTGCAACCGGTCGAAAGATGACGGTAACGCAAGACGATACGCTAGAAGTCCAACCTTTCCCAAAACCTCAAACGGGCCAATAAACCTCGGAGCCAATTTACCCTTCTTCCCGAACCTTCGGATACCCACCTTCGGAGATACTTTCAAGAACACCAAATCACCGGTCTGAAAACTAAGATCTCGCCTTCGGTTATCTGCATAGCTCTTATGTCGACTCTGGGCTGTCTTCAATCTATCCCGGATAACTTTGACTTCCTCAACCGAATCCCGAAGCAAATCAATACCCACAATCTTCGCTTCACCAACCTCGTCCCAACAAATAGGCGTTCTACATTTCCTTCCATACAAGGCCTCAAACGGTGCCATCTCGATACTAGCCTGATAACTGTTGTTGTAAGAGAACTCCACTAACGGTAGGTGCGAATCCCAAGAATCAGAAAAGTCTATCTAACAAGCTCGCAACATATCCTCCAAAATCTGAATAGTCCTCTCGGATTGACCGTCGGTCTGAGGATGAAAAGCTGTGCTGAATCGCAAATCTGTACTCAAAGCTTCCTGAAACGCCTTCCAGAATCTAGAAGTAAACCTCGGGTCTCGATCTGACACAGTGCTAACCGGAACCCCATGCAATCTAACAATCTCATCAATATAAAGGGTCGCAAGCCTTTCCATCGAATATCTGATATCAATAGGCAAGAAATGGGCACTCTTGGTCAATCTATCCACTATTACCCAAACACTGTCATACTTCCTACGGGTACGAGGCAGTCCCGTAACGAAATCCATAGTCACATGCTCCCATTTCCACTCGGGAATCTCTAACGGCTGAAGTAGTCCCGCGGGTCTCTGATGCTCGGCTTTGACCTGCTGACAAGTTAAACACTTCGATACATACTCAGCTATTTCCCTCTTCATATTAATCCACCAGAATTGTTGCTTCAAATCCTGATACATCTTCGTACTACCCGGATGAATAGTATATCTCGATTTGTGACCCTCATCCAAAACTTGTCTCTTTATCCCACCAACATCGGGTACGCACAAACGACCACGGAAAGTCAACACTCCAATCGGGCTAACAGAAAAATCCTCGAAATTCTTTTCCTTCAATTTACCCATTATCTTCACCAACTCGGGATCTTCTTTCTGAGCTTCCTTTATCCTCTGAATTAGGGTCGGAGATACCCTAATATTCGCAAAAATAGCCCCATGTCTCGATTCACGAGGAGACCAATCTCGAACATCCTCAAGCATTTTCCATTCACGGACCATCATCGAAGCCACATAAGATTTTCTACTAATCGCATCGGCTACCACATTCGCCTTCCCCGGATGATAAGAAATCGTACAATCATAATCCTTCAACAATTCCATCCATCGGCGATGTCTATTATTCAACTCTTTCTGGGAGAAAAGGTACTTCAAACTCTTGTGATCCGTAAAAATTTCAAACTTCGCCCCATAAAGGTAGTGCTTCCATTTGTGCAACGCAAATACAATAGCCGCTAACTCCATATCATGGGTCGGGTAATTCTGTTCACTCGGGGTCAACTTCCTCGAAGCATACGCAATTACTTTCCCATTCTGCATCAACACACAACCCAAACCCTCTTTCGAAGCATCGCTGTAAATCACTAGGCCATCGCTCCCATTAGGCAAACTCAAGATCGGTGCGGTAGTCAACCTCCTCTTCAATTCCTCAAAACTCTTGTCACATTTCTCGGTCCACACAAACGGAACATTCTTCCGGGTCAACTGAGTCATCGGAGTAGCAATCCTCGAAAACCCTTCAATAAATGTTCGGTAATAACCGGCTAAACCCAGAAAACTACGAATCTCGGTCACTGACTCGGGTCTCTTCCAATCCACTATAGCCTCTATCTTTGACGGATCCACTGAAATCCCATCTTTCGAAATAACATGACCCATAAATGACAGCTTCTCGAGCCAAAATTCGCATTTACTGAACTTTGCAAATAATTTCTCCCTCGCAAGAACGGATAAAACTGTCCTCAAATGTTGTTCATGCTCCTCTCGAGATTTCGAATAAACAAGAATGTCGTCGATGAAGACTACCACGAACGAATCAAGATAAGGATGGAAAACTCGGTTCATCAAATCCATAAACACGGCCAGCGCGTTCGTCAACCCAAACGGCATAACCAAGAACTCATAATGACCATAACGAGTGCGAAAAGCAGTCTTCGGAATATCCTCCAATCGAACCTTCAACTGATGGTACCCACTCCTCAAATCGAGCTTGGAAAACACAACGGACCCTTGAAGCTGATCAAATAAATCATCGATGTGCGGTAGAGGATACTTGTTCTTCACCGTAACCTAATTCAACTTTCGATAATCGATACACAATCTCAACGAACCATCTTTCTTCCGCACAAATAAAACCGGTGCTCCCCACGGGGAAACACTAGGGCGGATAAACCCTCGATCCAGTAACTCTTGCAACTGAACCTTTAACTCCTTCAACTCAGCGGGAGCTAACCTATAAGGTGCTTTCAAAATTGGAGCCGTACCCGGCAAAAGATCTATACAAAACTCAATCTCACGATCGGGAGGCATATCATACTCGGTAGAGAACACATCGGGAAATTCCCGAACTACCCGAACACTATCAAAACTAGGGGATTCTTTCCTAGTACCAAGAACACTAGCCAAATACCCCTCACAACCACTATGCAATAATTTTCTCTCTTTTATAAAAGAAATTAAGCGAACCTTTCTACTCAGAGGACAAGCCTCAAACACAAATTTAGGCATATCGGGAATAGAAAAAGTAACAGTTTTCTTACGGCAATCAACAGAAGCATGAAACTTGCTCAACCAATCCATACCCAAAATGACATCAAAGTCTTGGATAGGAAGAACTACCAAATCCGCACAAAGGACTCGACCACAAATAACCACATCACAATCACGAAAGACTCGATCAGAAATCAAGCATTATCCTATAGGGGTCGACACCTCTAGCACGTACGGTAAGGACTCGAATGCAGCATTTAACATGGAAGCAAATTGCACAGAAATGTATGAATGAGATGATCCTGGATCTACTAACGCTCGTGCGCTCACATTAGACACAGAAACAATACCTCCAATAACAGAAGGATCATCGGTCGCTTGTTGTTGATTCATGGCATAAACCTTCCCTTGAACTTTGGGCTTCCCTGCGGCATCCCTTTTCTGACCCTGATTAATACCAACTCCTGACCCGGATGCTTGACCTCGGTACCTCGTGCACTCTCTCGCAAAGTGCCCCATTTCACCACAGTTGGTGCATTTGCTTTGCTTTTTCCAACACCTATCCTCCGAATGGCCTACCTTCTGACAAAAGGTACAAGGCTTCCTATTCTGAATCCCCGGAGTAGTACCCGGATTCCTCGGTGTGGTTTGCCCCTTAAACTGAGATGATGCTCCCGGGTTACCTCGATTGTCGAAACGGTGTTGTGGCTTGCCTTGAGCTCCTTACTTACTCGGGTTAGCTACCTCGGTCTTCCTTTTATGCTCCCTGATATCTTGCTCTATCAAATAGGCTCGGTCCACCGCATCTTGGAATGTCACAATCCGTTGAGCAATAAGTTGAGTACGGATGGAGGTCTTCAATCCTCGAATGAATCTCATAGCTTTTTGTTCCTCGGTCCTCACCAAATAGTCGCAATACCGGGCTAATTCTATGAACTTAGCCGAGTATTGTGCTATAGACAACACACCTTGCTCTAGGTTGAGTAGCTCGATCTCCTTTCGGTTTTGATCAACAACCGGAATGAAATGCTCCTTGAATTTGCGCACAAACAACTCCCACGCATAAACCGTGTGAGTACCATCCCAAGTAGCTTTAATACCTTTCCACCAATGCTCGGCGGCTCCCACAAGTTTATAAGCCGCGAACCGGACCTTGTCCTCATCCGTGCACCCAAACACATCATAAATCTTCTCCATCGACTCAATCCACAACTCAGCTTTTCTTACATCGGGTTCCCCATTGAATTCAACCGGTTTCAACTTCAGAAATTGCTCCAATCCATAGCGGGGTGGTGCTTGTTCTACCCTCGGACCTTGATCATGTATGGCCTTCATGGCCGCCTCAAACATGCCTTGAAACATGGCACGTGCTTCTTCCCTTTTATCATTCTGATTCTGTGCCCCACTAATACCTCCTCTGTTTCTTCTTCCGGACATTTCGAGTAATTATCTGCATAAGACATCAACCGTTAATCACTCCGCACACTACTACCCACCTAGGTCA
Source organism: Campanula takesimana (assembly GCA_026119855.1). Lineage (NCBI taxonomy): Eukaryota > Viridiplantae > Streptophyta > Magnoliopsida > Asterales > Campanulaceae > Campanula > Campanula takesimana. The sequence goes on from JAOWBW010000010.1 coordinate 2,769,933, forward strand.
TACTAATCCACCTAGACTTATACATAGAGCTAATGCCATAGCTCTGATACCAACTGTCGCGACCCCGGACCCCACGGGCCCGAGACCGCGATCTGGACGTCGACTTTAAAACCAAAACTGTAAAATACCGAAGTTAAAAATTTTATTTGATACCCAAAAGGGTGATGATCCGAAGTTTTACAAAACCAAGTTTGATAAAAACCAATTACAACTATCATAAACTTCCACAAGTTTATGCACAACAAAATACAAATATACAAATCTTAGTGACGTCATTGTTTGGTACAACTACCCCAAAATGGTTACACATTTACATAATTAAACCAACCTATATCAACCTTCCCCAAAAGAATGGATCCACACTCGACGTCCTCTTTCTCGTGATCAGCGAGACTAATCCTTAGCACCTGGGGGGGGGGGTTAAGGAAAAACAAAGATAAAAGAAAAGGGGTGAGATAAATCTCAATAAGTTACTAATGCAACTACATGACATGCTATGATGCAATAAGCAATAAACAATAAGAAATATCACATAGCACATAGCATTTATCACATAACAGATAGCAGCGGAAATAAACACATAACAAAGGATATAGCCAAGGTTTTCCAAACCGGAACATCCAAATAAAGGATCGCTGCGCAGCTTCAATAATCAACAAATCATCATCTTCATAATAGCATGAAAGCCGAAGAGAAAACCCCAGTACCGGAACCAATAACCATAAAAGTGTCACAAAGGACAAGGACCATGACACAAAGTCATGCCCGGTAGCTAGATACATTCACAGAGGAACGCTAACTTGACTTTTCCAAGGCCAATCTGGAAAAGGGTAAAGAAGGGGGCAAAACAATGGTCAACATTATAATGGACTTGGCTTTGCCATTATAATCTTTCCCATCGCCCGATGCAACAAATATGCCAGCTGGGCTTCCAAATAAATGCTAAGTAATAATAATTTAGCATGAGTAAACAACTTAAGGTTCCAAAGTAGGGGACCAATCCAATTAAATCACCACAAAGGTAAACCAATACAAACCGCACATCAAAGATGCCCAACATTACCAAAACGGTACTTAAATAAATTTCACATCATATTTATTCACAAAAGAATCAAATCCACACAATAAAGTGTTCCACGGTGTTATCTTAAGTTAACTAGAAGGGATAAACCTAAACTAGTAAGCCTTAAGTCTTAAACCAAGAAAAAGGGCAAAATCCTGGTACAGGGGGCGGGCGGGCGCCTGAATGACCAGAAGGTCTGGTCATCAGAAAATGACATGTAGGCGGGCGCCTGGAGGGGGTCGGGCGGGCGCCTGGTCTACGGACTGGGGGGATTTCCCAGCTGGGTTCATCAAAATGCCATACCATTTCATACCAAATCCATAAACACTCAAAATCAACACTCCCAACAAGATTTCTAAGGTACCCAAACATCATTTAACCCAAAAAGGGGATTTTAACAACACCCTTTATCAACCAAATTCAAGAATCAAAACCAACATTCAAGATTTCACCATTTTTAACCAAAAACTCAATTAAATTCCAAACAAATTCAAAACCCAACCAAACTTCAAATATAACACATTAAGCATTATCTAAACATGATATGAACATTTTAGCATCAAAATGGGGGAAAAGTAACTTACTTGGATTTTCTCAAAGTTGATGGATTTCAAATATTTTTGGCTTCCAACGATCCTATCGACGATCTAAACATGTTTCAAGTTTTAAGAAACGAGAGATTAAGATGGGAAGATGGAGAAAATGAAGAGAGAAGGAGGAGAAAGAAAAACTTACCAATGGAGGAGAGAGAGAGAGGGTGAGTTTGCTGGGAAGAGGAAGGAGGTGGAGTGTGAGGATGGAGGAGGTGAGGGAAGGAGTAGGGAGGGAGTAGGGAAATGTTTAAAAGACTTACACTTAAGCCCCCTCCACTACACAACACACAAACACTACACTCCCTACTAACAATTAAGACTCAACATTTCTACACGAGCACAAATGACCCAAATAGAATGCTAGGCATAAATATTATAACACATAAATTGCACACATAATTATTTTAATAAATAATAATTTAAATAAATAAATAAGCAAATAATTAAATAAAAATCATTTAATTACTAATAAAATAGAGCCTATATTTCGGGTCGTGACACTGCTACCTTAGGAAGGAGCACAATAGTTGTACTGGTCCAACCCCTAGGCATACGAAAACCCGCAAAGAATTCCAAAACAGCTCGAAAGAGGTCATTCTTTATAGAATCCCAACATTTATGATAAAACTCACCACTAAAACCATCCGGGCCTGCTGCATTAGAACCGGACATGGAAAAAACCACCTCTCGGATTTCCTCAAGCGTAGGGGCTGCAGTGAGATTTTCATTATCTTCCTCATTCAGAATACTAGGAATATGTTCAAGCAAAGATTGAGCAGAACAAGTGTGATAGCCGGTGAGTTGCTCCGAGAAGAATCTAATGGCTTTATTTTGGATTTCTGAAACATCCTCCAACCAAACCCCATTACTGTCTTGAATGTGATGGATGTGCAGTTTCAATCTCTTTTTCTTCACATAAGAGTGAAAAAATCTGGTATTACGATCACCATCCTTTAACCAAGATAAATTTTCCTTTTGCATCCAGAATTCTTCCTCAATCTTTAACCTATAGATCAAATTTGATTGGGCTAAATGAAGGGCAGCCCTATTTTCCTCATTAGGAGATTGATCATACATCAATTCTTTCGCGGTTACCTCGTCTTCAGCAATTTTCACTTGTTGATCAATGCGACCAAACACTTCTTTATTCCAAACTTGGATACGACGCTTCAGCCTATTCAATTTCTTAGCGAACTTCACCATAGGCCTACCATCCATGTATTCAGCCCAAGAAGCTTCCACGAGAGGGATAAAGGACTCATGTTTCAACCAAACATTGATAAAATGAAAGGCACCTTTCTTAGCCATAGCCGAACTATTTACATTAATAAGAAGAGGAGAATGATCCGAGCATGTTCTATTAAGATGAGTAATAGAAGTACTATGGAACTCATTCAACCAATCTAAATTATAAAAAACACGATCAATGCGTTGCCAAATAGCTGCTCTACCTTCTCTTTTATTCAGCCAAGTAAATCCATTCCCAAGAAAACCACCATCTATCAAATTAGAAATTTGAACCATGTCCAAAAATTCAGCCACCTTTTTTCTGTTACGGGACGCCCCCCATCTTATCACTTTGATCCAGAACAGAATTGAAATCCCCCGCTACAAGCCAAGGAGAGGGAAAAGAACTATGATCAATAAGATAATCCCAAAGAGCTCTCCTTTGATATTTGCAGCAACTAGCATAGACAAAAGATACACAAACTTGATTAGGCCAAAGAATGTGAGACACCCGAAGAGTGATAACCTGCTCTCCATTATCTACAACATCACAATGAATACCATGCCTCCAGAAAACCCATATACTGCTTTTATCATTAGAAACTCCACCAATACATCGAAAATGTCTCATATAATAAGGAACAAGAGAATAATCTAACTTGGGCTCATAAATTGCAAGAATCGAAACATCATGAGACCTTAATAACCTTTTGATACGACGACTTGAAGGTAAGTTTCCCACCCCACGAACATTCCAACTAATGATACCTACCATTGGAAAACAAGCAAAAAAATTAAGAAGGAAAAGGGCTTTTAAGCCAAAACTTCATCCGGGAATACTCCCCCATCTTCAACCACTTTATGCGTCGGAGAAACATCCACTCTAGCAGCCCTTGGAGACAGATTTAAATCTCCAGTTAGACTCCCATAATGATCTCGGATCACCACGCTTTTTGAGATAACAACTTCAGAATCGGAATCTTGTTTATCATCAGTAAAATATTTAGGCGTATTTACTTTATCCATCTCATCAGAAATCTCATCTTCTAGCTCAATAACCCCATCTTCAGCAACTTTAGCACCTTTGTTCTTCTCAAGATGAGAGTCAAGAAAGTGTTCTGCAAAAACCTTATCCTTACAGTTAAGTCTCTAGGCGTTGCATTAGAGTCTTCTAATGCAACGCCTTCAATAACACCCTTGCATTAAGTTACTTGGTGTTGCATTATGTTTTTTTAATGCAATGACTATATTAGTAACGCAACGCGTTCAACAACACCCTTGCATTAAGTTAATTGGTGTTATGTCAAAACCGGTGGAGAGGAGTATGATAATATATTTGTTTTTATTCACTCTCAAAGATTTACAATAATTTAACCCTATATTTATACTAAAGCCTAAACCCTATTCTTGAGGAATACTCCTCTTCCTAAAATACATCAACTAAATAAAGTAAACTATATCTCTAAATAAGGTAAAATATAATCTCTTGATTCTATCTTTATTTGGCTTCATCTTGATCTCACTTGGTTGACTTGGTCAAGCTCGATCCATTTTATTAAGTCTCGGTCCGCTCCACACGGCCCGCTCTATCTTATTCTCCAACTCCCCCCCCCCTCAAGTTGGAGGATCTACAACGTAGATACCCAACTTGCCAATACGACAATCAAAACGGAGAGAAAAAAATTCAGTTTTTTTTTTTTTAATGATAATCTGATAAAAAAAAAAAACAAAAAACATTCCATGTTCATAGTCCCTGTGCATGTCGCCATCATCACTAGTTGAATAATCACCATTTTTTTCTTCTTTCTTCGATGTGCATGATGCCCATAAGATTTCTTTTAGTGCTCATGCCTCAGATTCAGCCCTTATTACTTTCTTCCACATTCATATGGCTGCCCCTTTATTGGTTCGATCAAAGCTTGTCTCATGGAAACCTCCTCTATTGGGCCAAGTAAAGATTAATTCGGATGGAGCTTCTCGAGGAAATCTTGGTATTGCATCGGGAGGTGGTGTTTTTCGCAGCCATGATGGGTCTTTTATATATGCTTATTCTCGGTTTTATGGTAATGCCTCTAATATGGTTGCTGAAACTCGGGCTGTTCTAGATGGGATTATTCATGCTCGCTTAATGGGATTCCAATCTTTATGGCTTGAAATGGATTCGGAAGTGTTGTCTTGTATTCTTCTTCGGAAATATAAGATTCCTTAGGAGGTTTGGTATTTTGTTCAAGGAATTTTCAGATTTATGGAGGAGTTTACCGTTAAAGTATCTCATGTTTATAGAGAAGGCAACAAAGTGGCTGATTTTCTAGCAAATCTTTCGGCAAATGAGCAAGCTGATTTTGAGTTCCATTCGTTGGAGTCTTGTCCTCGTTTGTGCAAGAGTTTGCTTTATTTTGATGAGATTTCCTATCCTAATATTAGGCTCTAGGTCTTATGTTCATCACTTTCATGTTGTATTTCTTTTTCTGGTTAGGCCCCCCCCTTTCTTTGTAGAGGAGCTTATGGGTTGTATAAGTCCTCCCCCCCAGTCTTCTTTTTTCCGGTGGTAAAGGCCGTCATGTCCCCCACCGTTGTCTTGTACCTTTTTTCATATTATTAATAAAAGCTAGGGAGTACCGTCTCCTTTCGCCAAAAAAATTTCTTCGATGGGCATGCAATCTTCATGTGGGGTGCTTCACCGTCTCACAGATGTCGGCCGTAGGCTTTTTTTTTTTTTCAAACTGCAATCCGCAGCCTTTTATTTTCAACATGCTGTACTTACGCCGTGCAGCGCACCGTGCGTTCTTCTTTCTCTGACATGCTACACAAGTGCAGCGCCGGTTCAGTTTCTGGTCGTGCTCCAACTTGTTTGCCTCGCACAATCCGTGCCACGTAGGAGCATATTTGTTCTTCATAAACGGGTCCCTCCTCAACGCGTTTGTTGTGCACCTTCCATGCCACGAAGAGTCTTTCATGGGCTCCTCCCGTCATTTTTCTTCTTCGCCATGTTGCCCACCATAGCAACGATGGCTTCGTCGCGGAAGCGTAGTCGGTCATCAGGCCCCCATACCGGAGGCTCTGATACCATGTCAAAACCGGTGGAGAGGAGTATGATAATATATTTGTGTTTATTCACTCTCAAAGATTTACAATAACTTAACCCTATATTTATACTAAAGCCTAAACTCTATTCTTGAGGAATACTCCTCTTCCTAAAATACATTAACTAAATAAAGTAAACTATATCTCTAAATAAGGTAAAATATAATTTCTTGATTCTATCTTTATTTGGCTTGATCTTGATCTCACTTGGTTGACTTGGTCAGAATGAGACTGATAATATTCTTTAATTTTTAAGTATATATGTATATGTTTTTTTTGTCAATAGAAATAAATATTTTGGACTCCTTTTAGTGTTGATGTTTTTTCAAAAAGTTATAAAAAATAAAGGGGCAAATTGCAACTTGGTTACCCATGTTTTGCCAATAGTTGCAATTTGATTCCCAACAGTGTAAAAGTTGCAACCTCATATCCATGTTTGTTATTTTGTTGCAAGTTAATACAAATTCCATTAAAAACGTAACTCCCGTTAAAAAACTTAACACATGTGCCTCGCACATGATTTTAAAGGGGTAAAATGGACATTTCCCATCAGAATAGCAATGTCTGTTTAATAAATTGAAAAATTTGGGGTGATTTTTTTTTCTTTTTGGAACTAATCTAGAGTGAGAAATTGAAGAACCAAGATTAAAAAAATAACGTAAACGTCGTTCATCATTTCCCCATTAAAAAACCCCACTTTCTCCACTCCGACCAGTGTACTGCTTTCCTCCTCCTCATCCCTTGCACACTACGCAGACCATGGTGGCAATAAATATTTAAATAAAACTCGAATCTGTATCTAAATGGTGTTGTTATAGCACATAAAGGTGCTCCACCCCAACATGGACTAAGCAATGTCCCCATTGCAAATTTTAAGAAAAGAGGAATGAACTCAAGTAAAGACAATTACCGCTCATACCATCATAATACCATTGGGATTTTATAAAGAAATTATAAGTAGTCCCAACAAAAATGGCACTTTGAATTACGTCCCAGATGAACAAGCATTGGAGAAAAATATCAGAAAGGGGCAGCTCTTGGGATAGGTTGGAGTTAGGTTAATCGACCTGCTGCAGTAGGGATGACGGAGGATTATGGGTTTGCAGCGTTGTTATGGGACATAACTGAGAAGGGGCAATCTAATTTTGTCAGCTCTGGAGTGGATAACTGGAGCAAGAACGCCAATTTCGGAACGATAGTTGGAGTCCGAGGGTATATGTATATAGTATAGAGTACATGTGTAAATGGCGTATATGGTATGTGGTATCGTGTACAGTTATATGGTATATCTTGGTATATTGTATAGTAGGGATGGGTATATGGCGTACAAGGTGTATAGGGTATGTGTATATGAGTACATGGTATATGTATATTGATGTATATGATATATGCTATGGGTATATATGAGTATAAAGTATAGAGTCGGGGTATGGGTATATGATAGTTGGTATAGGGTATAACTATATGGTATAGGTGTAGACACCCCGCCTTGGACCTCTCACCCCGATTGTATACATAGTATTTTTACTTTACTTGTTTTTGTTAATTTCTGTTAGTTCGGTTAAGTTCCTAACTGATTCCGCCAGTTTTGGACTAAACTGCACAACAGAGTTAACTTTCTAGTCCATTCTGTCAAAATTGCCATTTCAAAGTCGCGCGCTTCTGCCCTTTGGGGCTAGAAGCGCGCGCCTCCCGCCGACTATACGGGATGCGCGCGCGTCTGGGCGTGTCAGTTACTGATTTCTGTCCAAGAATCTCTCCCTTGCTCATTTTATATGATTTTGCCCGGGAAACTGATCTTTGTGACTCCGTCTTGGCACCAAAAATATCCCCTTTCAACTATAAAAACCCCTCCAATCCACCATTGGAAGGAGGTCTCTTTTTCATCTCTTTTTGGATCTCTTTTCATCTCTCTTTTACCTCTCTTGGACCTTCTTCTTAGACTTGAAACTTTTCTATACACAAATTCTCCCAACAAGAGTTCTTCGTGACAAGACTCTACATAAATTGTTCTACAACAATTTCTCCACAACAAAACTCTTTTCAAGTCCAAGTTCAAAGTCCTTTTTCTAAAGGTACCACTTTTCTATTCTCTCATTTTATTTGCGTCCTACTAAGTATGCAATCTCCATAAAAAGGGATACAACCAAAAGGCCACTTCATTATTGAAGTTTGGTCAAGGTTACATCCCAACATTCCAACATTAATTTAATTCCACTTCATCTCTTAATGTAATGGTTTAGAAAATATTCAACATGTAACCATTAGACATTCAATCAATAAAATCATTTAGCTTTCATTCTCCCCTTATCTTTACTTTGTAGTTGTTAGCATATTTTATCAATTGAAGGACACGTAAATATAAGAACACCAAGAGTAGCAAGACCCGCGTAAGCGGGGCGGAGTGGGTGGTTAAGTACTTCCCATTCCGTCACCTAACCCCCGAACCCCTCATCTCAAGAATCTTTGGTTTCATAATCAATAAAAAAAGGCTATTTTCTTAGGTTTTCTCGCGTTCCTCTAAAACGTGGGTGGCGACTCTTAAAATCAAGTAGACATCCTAGGTAATTCACCGCTCTAGCCAAGCCGTGGTTCCCCGGGGTATCTACAGTGGCGACTCCGCTGGGGACATAGAGGGTTAAACTTGCATTTTCTGCTTTTGGTGTTCTTATATCTGTTTTCTGGGCATTCTTGTAAAAAGGGTAGGAAGCGCGCGCCTCCGGCCTTCTTGGCCTAAAGCGCGCGCGTCCGACCCTTATTACCAGAATCGCCCACCTTCCATCTTGTCCTTCAAATTTCATATTTATATGCTAACAAGTTTCTGCAGGGGAAAGTTACATAATTTGGGACCAGGGCAATCCCCTGAGTCCGCGGTTTCTTCTGACATTTTGACAGGTACCCCAGATGAGCGTGCCTCCCACAGTCATGGCGCAATGCGCGCGCTTCCCACGTAACTGCCCTGAGTCGCGCGCTTCTGGGCCATTTTCCGGAACAGAACAGTAAACAGAACAGTGAACAGAATGGGCAGTTTTGACAGTGTGTGGGTGTAGATACCCCGGGAGAGCCCACGGCTTGGCTAGAGCGGTGGAAGGATCCTAGGATGTCTAATTGATTTTATTTTGTAGAGTCGCCACCTATGTTTTTAAAGGAACATAAGAAAAACCTAGAAATAGCCTATTTTTTAATGTTACGAAACCAAAGATTCGGGAAGAGAAGGTTCGGGTGTTAGGTGACGGAGTGGGAAGTACTTAAACACCCACTCCGCCCCGCTTACGCGGGTCTTGCTACAATTGGTGTTCTAATGCTAAAAAATCCTTCTATTTATTAATATGAAAATGTGCTAACGATTACAAGGGAAAGAAAAGGGAAATAAAAAGAGAATTGTTTTATTTATTGATTTATGCTAAGAATTACATGTTGAATTATTGCTAAATCATTACATTAAGAAATGATCAATGATTGAAATAGAGATTGGAATGTTGGGATGTAACCTTGGCCAAACTTCAATAGTGAAGTGGCCTTTTGGTTGTATTCCTTTTTATAGAGATTGCATACTCATTAGAGAAGTGAGAGATGAAGAAAACAAGTAAAGAGTTTTGACAAATAGAATTAAAAGAGTTTAGAAGGAGAAAGTGAGAGTTGTACCTTGTGCTTGAATGGGGAAGAACCAAATTGTCTATAGTGACCACCCTTTGAAAATGGATTTTATGTGTTTTAAAGTGTTTTTTACTCAAGAATTCCTCCTCCTTTTCCATGGTGGAATGAAGAGGTATTTATAGGTGTTAGGGAAGTGTTTGTGGTCACAAAGATGGCCCTTCCCCGGATCAAGCCAAGACATAATGGCTTTGGGGGTTACAAATCAGAAGAGGAGGGAAATTTGGCAAAATCTGGGATCCTGGAGATGGGAAGCGCGCACGTCCCACCCCCCCTATGGGAGGCGCGCTCGTCCCACAAAGAAGGCCAAAGGCGCGCTCGTCCCACCTTCAGGAAATCCATATTTTAGCCCAAAAGTTAACCTCGTTATGCAGTTAAGTCCCAAAACTAACGAGATCAGTTAGAAACTTAACGAACACCACGAAAGTCAACAAAAACAATGTAAACAAAGACTCAAGGTTGACTTTGTCACTTAGTCAAATCCAAGACTAACGGAATAAGTCAAGAACTTAACAGAAAGTAACAAAAGTTAACGGAAAGTAACAAAACATAACAGAAGAGAGGAAGATAGAGAATGTGTATGCAATCGGGACATGAGAGGTCCAAGGAGGGGTGTCTACAGAGCCCCTCGGCGACGTGGATTGCAAAGCAAAAGGCGTCGACGAATGTAAAAACACCCGCCGAGGACATCGACAAAGAAAAAAGGAAGAAAAGAAAACAAAGACTCGATAAAAGTAGGAATTTGAAATTGCGATAGATAGAGGTGCGCTCCCTGCATGAGCGACTTTTGCTGGAGTGTTGTATTGGAGCTCATGGGAGCTTGTCTCGATATGGACCGAGTTGTTGAGTTGGGGCTCATGGGAGCTTGTCTCGATATGGACCGAGTTGCCGACTTGGAGCTCATGGGAGCTTGTCTCGATATGGACCGAGTTGCCGACTTGGAGCTCATGGGAGCTTGTCTCGATATGGACCGATTTGCCGACTTGGAGCTCATGGGAGCTTGTCTCGATATGGACCGAGTTGCCGACTTGGAGCCGCATCTGCTTATGTTGTTGACTTTGTGGGGTGTGGGCACGGTTGACCAATTTCTGGTGGGGATGAAGTGCCTTGAGTAGCGGATGCTGTTGACTTCGTGGTGGTACCTGTTATGTGTGTGCTTGACAGGTATATGTGTTCTTGCAAGAAGATGCATGAAGTGTGAAATGAAGAGAGAGAAATTGTGCTCGTGGTGTGATGGGATTTTGGAACACCCTTGCAATGAGAGAGAAGTAAGAATGTAGAGAGTGATATTGTGTGCGGTGTGATTTTGAGGAAAGCATTGGATGTATTCATACCTTCACTTACCATTACCGCTTGAGTGGAGATGGATTTCTGATGTCCGCGGAGGATGCTTTGATGGAGAATGTCCATTCTTTGGATGTTGATGGGAGAACGCTCTTGATGATGGGTTGGCGAGATGGTACTCTGGATGATGGGTTGGTCGTGCCAAAGGCTGCCTACGTATCCCTTGAAGGGAATCAGACCAGCGTAGTTCAAGGATGATGGAGAACTCTGGGGAAGAAGCTATGGAGCAAGGCAAAGTAAAGCACATACTTTTGCACATAGAAGGAGAAAAATATTTTTTTTTTTTTTTTTTTTAAGATTAGAAGGGAAAGAATATGCACACATGTGAGGAAAAGATTTTTTTTTTTTTTTAGTTCGTGGGTGAACCATTTTAACCATTGTGTGCTTGTGAAGCCAAACCAAGATCAAGTCGTGTTCAATCGAAGTCCGGATTGCCTTGTTGAATTCTGTCGTTGTTGCTGTGGTGTCCGACGAAATTGATGTCTAGCCCCAAGAGATTTCTCGATTATGGGGCTCCAAAAGGCATTTGATGCCGAGATAAGGGGTTGCTGATTGTAAAGCTCCTAGAATGCCTTTGATGCCAAACTTTGAATGGCTTGCATAGCCCCAAGATAAATCAGTTCTTGGCCCATTCAAATAAATCGCCTTTTGTTGTTGGCGTGAGCAAATCCCAAGAGTAGATTATTGATACCAAGCCTCGAGAGATTGCAAAGCCCCAAATGTCATGGACTTCTTGTTTCCGAGCTTCAAGACGGTGGAGTGTGAAGACCTTTCGATGTAAAGCCCCAAATTATCTTGTGATCGGTTCGGCATTGAGAGCGGATGTACCGTTTGGTAGAATTTTTGATAGAGATCTCCTTCTTGCTCTTACTGGGGAGATGAATGGCCTCATTGTGGTCGATACCCAAATGGCTGAGGGCTTATGTCAAAAGATGCAGTAATGTCTTGCGGTGCCGTCGAAGTCGCGGAGGATAAGGTCTTGGTGTGATAAAGTCCCAAATGAGTATGCTTGCTTGACTCTTCTTGAGTTGAACTAATGACGGATCTTCGGATGCAACTAGTGCTGTGGCCCAACTTTATCTGAGCTGCACCTTGTGCTTTTGATCTTGGAGAAGGGGGTACTGAATTGCAGAAACATTGGGATTGGCCGTGGCATTTCCCGCTATAACCCTGTTTTGATTAGAGTTTAGCATATTGAATCTTTTTCCTTTTCTCAAAGACTTCCTTCAAAATCTCGTTGTGAGTTCTAACAAAAATCATCAACTTCATTCATAACATCGGAGTCTTCATTTAAAACCAAGAGGCCTTTGACTTGAGGTGTTGAGAGACCCTTTGAAGCTTGATCCCTTTTATGGAGACTACTCCCAAATTGCGTTGCTCGAGTATTGTTGCCCAAAAGACTGTCGGGTGAAGCCCCAATATTGCCCTTTGCTCGGATTACTATAATGCCGTAGCCCAAAAGATTGTAGATTGCGAAGCCCCTTGAGACCTTCGGTGCCGAATTGAGGAAGCTTCCAATGTTGCACATGACTCGGCTGGGGATACTGCTGGGGAGTTAATTGCTCTTTGCCTAGGGAGACTTTAAGACTTGACCGTAGCCCTTAGAGTGCCATCATTGATTGCGAGAAAGGTCCATCCTTGATTGGGGGAATGAGTACGGGCACACATGACAAGAGGGCTTTTTGACATCCCTTTTGAGAGACTTTGAGGATAGTCTCACACATCTTTCTCGAGCATAGCCCCTAGGGATTATTGATTGTCAAATGAAGCAAAAGAAGCCCTTGTTCTTGTGTCACATAGCCCCTAGGGCGTCACCATTTGTTGAGCAAAGCAAGAGTGACTCATCCTCGTGCGAGGGAACAAACATGAGAGGACATGGCAAGAGCTACTCCATTTATCGGGAGCCTTTCGGCGTACTTTAGAAGCACATACTTGAAGAAGCTTTGAAAACTGAGACACATGTTGTTGCTATTTGTTGCCCAAGCCAATTGACTAGCTAGGGATTATTTGTGCAACCTCGTTCCCTTTTATGATGGGCTCGTTCTCGGATGGGTCTTGGCTACCACGGGCCTTCTTTTCATGAACCAAAAAATGCACACTGCTGGAGAATGATGCCAATAACCCAAAACAACCTTTGATGGTGCCATATCTTGTCGAGCCTTTTGCAATCCCAAAGTTGACTCGGTGGGGAATTGACTTGCTGAGGAGATCCAATGTAGATCTCGTGCAGTTGTATTCTTTAGAGGCCGGAGATCTCCATTTCTCTTTCCCTTCTCTCTCTCACTCTCTCATTTTTTTTATGACGCACCCTGTTTTTTGCCTAGACCGCCCTTTCGGTTTTTCAATTTAGCGGGCATCTCTTTTGCGTCTTCATTTTGACTCGATTAATGAGGGAGTGTGCATTGACTCTAGCTGAGGAGATAAGACATGTGACTTTGCGGTGGAGACCTCTTGTCACTAAAGGTGAGTGACATTGACTTGATTAGGGAAGTGTCCCTAGTATTGACTTCATGTATTTGACCTTTTTTTGAATGACTCATGAAGGCAAGTAAGTCATTAAGAGAGAAGAGAAGGAAAGCCCCAATTTGATTGCAAGAAATTGGGAGTATGCAGAAAGAATAGAAGTCCCTAGACTCGACAAGGAATGCGAAATGATTCCAAATCTAAGAAAGTTGTTCAATCTTTTTGGTGATTAATTCATTGGCAAATGAATCATACAAAGATGTCTTGACAAGTTCGAGATGAAGGCCGATCACCATAACGCGCTAGGGCTAAACATATCTTCTTTCTTGCATGAGACCGGACCCGCAGGTTGCCTACGTTCCTCCAGTGTAGAGGCTCAGGTCACCGTAGTTCTTGTGGATTCTCCATTCTTCGTGATGGAATTGTTGCTTCGTAGCTTCGTCCTTTGTTGGTGGATGATGATGTTGATCTTCTTTGATTGAGGGGGATTTTTTTTTGTGCTCTAACTTTTGCCTAGGTTGATTTGATGATTTCATCCAAGCGAGGTTTTTTTTTTTTTTTTTTTTTTTTTTTTGATCCCCCTTTGAAAACTTTGCTTGATTTTTCTCCATGCTTGATGTCTTGGATTCGCCGTTGTTGTTGATGTCGTTGCCTTCGTCACGATGTTTAGCCCCTAGGCATTCAAGCGATGGCCTTCGTTCTAAAACTTGTTTAGACATCTTTTCATCATTTTGCCAAGAATTAAATTGAACAACTTGGAATTATGTATGAGGACAAGAACAACTTTTATTTGATAAGATCGACTCAAACATTGACATGAGAAGGAAGAAAACTTAATGCACAGAAAAGAGGACTTTGACTCTTTTTTTTTTTTTTTTTTATTCCTACTACTAGGTAGAGAAAGAGAAACGGAGATTGTTGTCGTCGTCTTTGCCGTTGTAGTCTCCTTGCGGCATGATCTCTTGTTGAAGGCCCATTTCAAAACCAAGCTTTTTCCTTGATGGGTTCTTGCATGTTGCCATTCTCTAGCGGTTGTTTTTCACCCACAGTAAATTCGCCATTGTCGATCAAATCTTGGATGATGTTTCGGAGAAGGAAGCACCCTTCGGTAGTATGGCCACTATGCTTGTGGTAGCCGCACCATTCACTATGTGCATGATTCTTCAGTATCGCCTTCGGCTTGTACCCTTCCAAAGGTTTGACCTTCCCACTTGCCACCAAAGTTTCAAATGCCTCGGCTTGGGTTACTCCTAGGAGAGGAGTGAAAACTCGGTTGTTGGTGGTACCTTTGTAGCTTTTGAGGGTCGGGCCACTTGATCATGCTTTACCATTGAACTTTGCTTTGCCGTCGGTGAGCTCTTGCAAACGGGATTTGAGTTCGGAAACCTCTTCCTCGTGAATTCTTCTTTCATAATCAAGACGGGCCTTGAGTTCGGAAACCTCTTATTTGTGAATCCTCTTGTTGATATCGAAACGGGCTTGCCACAAATTGTCTTTACGGCGGGCATCCTCGACAATCCTATCCCTTTGTTCCCCCATTGATTTCATTATGTTGAGTAACCCTTCGTTGGACACGAAATCATTTCCACTATTGTTGTTGTTGCCGTTGGAAGCCATTGGACCTATTGGAAGAACACGGTTGATATTAGGTTGGCCCCACAAACACCTTTTGAGTAATATGATTAAACCCACAAACAAGGAAAAAAACTCAACCACATAGAGAAAAATGACTATTTTTTTTTTTTACAAAGTCGGAAGGACGGAGTCCTTTTTGGGGTTTCTAGAAAAATAGTGGAATCGTCACACTAGTATATAGACCTTCTCGCGGTCCCATATACTCATCGGATTCCACCACGCTTGTGATACCTACATGTGACGGGATTAAACTAAATTAATGTAGTAAATCATACATGCGGGGACGGATTTTTTATTTTCGTCCAAGATAGCCACTTTTGGGGACGGAGTTTTATTTCGTCCATTGCAACAAATTGGCATGTATGATTTGAAGACATTAGTTTAGGGAAATCTCGGTACATGAAAACCGACTTGAGTCACGGAGTGTTAGACCCTAGACTAGAATTGTGTGGCTTGTGCTCGGCTAAAGAGAGGCTTAAAGGTCACCCCCGGCATGTAGTCTTGAACTACGCCACGGGCTGAGGTTGACCGCTTCGAAAGAGTCAAGGTCGGGTGGAGCTTGAAACTTTCTAGGACGGGCTTCGACGGGTTTGGGGTTGAACATTGTGCGACTCGATAGTGAGCAATTGATAAGAATATGTGCATGTAGTGTGAGGTCTAACATGTGACAAAACATTTTTTTTTTCAAAAGAAATAAAAAAACAAAAAACAAATAAGCACATAATTACAACTTTCGAATCACCCGTGTGACCGATAAAACAAACAGAAAATAAAAGAAGTTCTGTGCAGGCCCGGTGCCCACACATTGTCATTCTGCTCTGTTCTGTTTTCTGTGCACTGTTCTGTTCTGGGAATGCGCCCAGAAGCGCGTGCATTGGGTGGCCTATGCGGAAGGCGCGCGCGGTAGACAAAGAGGGGCAGAGGCGCCAGATTCTGGGCAGTACCTGCGAATCAGTGGGTTCAAGGGATTGCCTTGGCCCTAAATAAAAAATTCTTTCCCCTGCAGTAATTGTTAGCACAGAAACATGGAATTGAAGGACAAGAAAGGAGGCGGGCGATTCTGGTAATTGGGGTCGGACGCGCGCGCTTTAGGCCAAGAAGGCCAGAGGCGCGCACTTCCCACCCTTTTTACCAGAATGCCCAGAAAACAGTAATAAGAACACCAAAAGTTAAGAACGCAAGTTTAACCCTCTAATAAGTCCCCAGCGGAGTCGCCACTGTAGATACCCCGGGAGAGCCCACGGCTTGGCTAGAGCGGTGGAAGGATCCTAGGATGTCTAATTGATTTTATTTTGTAGAGTCGCCACCTATGTTTTTAAAGGAACATAAGAAAAACCTAGAAATAGCCTATTTTTTAATGTTACGAAACCAAAGATTCAGGAAGAGAAGGGTTCGGGGGTTAGGTGACGGAGTGGGAAGTACTTAAACACCCACTCCGCCCCGCTTACGCGGGTCTTGCTACAATTGGTGTTCTAATGCTAAAAAATCCTTCTATTTATTAATATGAAAATGTGCTAACGATTACAAGGGAAAGAAAAGGGAAATAAAAAGAGAATTGTTTTATTTATTGATTTATGCTAAGAATTACATGTTGAATTATTGCTAAATCATTACATTAAGAAATGATCAATGATTGAAATAGAGATTGGAATGTTGGGATGTAACCTTGGCCAAACTTCAATAGTGAAGTGGCCTTTTGGTTGTATCCCTTTTTATGGAGATTGCATACTCATTAGAGAAGTGAGAGATGAAGAAAACAAGTAAAGAGTTTTAACAAAGCGAATTAAAAGAGTTTAGAAGGAGAAAGTGAGAGTTGTACCTTGTGCTTGAATGGGGAAGAACCAAATTGTCTATAGTGACCACCCTTTGAAAATGGATTTTATGTGTTTTAAAGTGTTTTTGACTCAAGAATTCCTCCTCCTTTTCCATGGTGGAATGAAGAGGTATTTATAGGTGTTAGGGAAGTGTTTGTGGTCACAAAGATGGCCCTTCCCCGGATCAAGCCAAGACATAATGGCTTTGGGGGTTACAAATCAGAAGAGGAGGGAAATTTGGCAAAATCTGGGATCCTGGAGATGGGAAGCGCGCACGTCCCACCCCCCCTATGGGAGGCGCGCTCGTCCCACAAAGAAGGCCAAAGGCGCGCTCGTCCCACCTTCAGGAAATCCATATTTTAGCCCAAAAGTTAACCCCGTTATGCAGTTAAGTCCTAAAACTAACGAGATCAGTTAGAAACTTAACGAACACCACGAAAGTCAACAAAAACAAAGTAAACAAAGACTCAAGGTTGACTTTGTCACTTAGTCAAATCCAAGACTAACGGAGTAAGTCAAGAACTTAACGGAAAGTAACAAAAGTTAACGGAAAGTAACAAAACATAACAGAAGAGAGGAAGATAGAGAATTGTGTATGCAATCGGGACATGCGAGGTCCAAGGCGGGGTGTCTACAGTGGGCACCGGTCCTGCATACACCCCCTTTTACTTTTGTTTATTCATTTTTATCGGTCACACGGGTGATTCGAAAGTTGTAAATTACGTGCTTATTTGTTTTTTTTTTATTTCCTTTGGAAAAAAAAATATTTTGTCACTTGTTAGACCTCACACTACGCGCACAATTCTTATCAACTGCTCACTATCGAGTCGCACAAGTCCAACCCCAAACCCGTCGAGGCCCGTCCTAGGAAGTTTCAAGCTCCACCCGACCTTGACTTTTCCGAAGCGGTAAACCTCAGCCCGTGGCGTAGTTCACGACTACATGCCGGGGGTGACCTTTAAGCCTCATATTTAAGCCGAGCACAAACCACACAATTCTAGTTAGGGTCTAACACTCCGTGACTCAAGTCGGTTTCCATGTGCCGAGATTTCCCTAAACTAATGTCTTCAAATCATACATGCCACTCGTTGTTATGGACGAAATAAAAATCCATCCCCAAGTGGTCATAATGGACGCTAATAAAAATACGTCCCCGCATGTATGCTTTATGACATTAATTTAGTTTAATCCCATCACATGTAGGTATCACAAGCGTGGTGGAATCCGATGAGTATATGGGACCACGAGAAGGTCTATGTACTAGTGTGATGATTCCACTATTTTTCTAGAAACCCCAAAAAGGACCACGTCCTTCCGACTTTTGTATATAAATAAAAAAAAAGAGTCATTCTTCTTATATGGTCGAGTCTTTTTCTTTTGTTTGTGGGTGAAATAATTTTATCCAAAAGGTGTTTGTGGGGCCATCCTAAGATCTACCGTGTTCTCTCCATAGGTCCAATGGCTTCCAACAGCAACAACAACAAGGGTGAGAATACTTCTGTGTCCAACGAAAGGCTCTTCAACATAATAAGAGCCATGGGGGAACAAATGGATAGACTTGTTGAGGATGCCCGCCGCAAGGATGATTTGTGGCAAGACCGTCTTGATCTCGAGAGGAGAATTCATGAGGAAGAAATGTCCGAACTTAAGGCTCGTTTGCAAGAGTTCACCAACAAAAAGGCAAAGGTCAACGATAAGGCATGTTCAAGTGGATTGCCTCTCAAGAGTCACAAAGGCTCTACCAACGACCGTGTGTACACTCCCCTCCAAGGCATGACTGTCACCGAAGCCTACGAAGCTCTCAAAACCAAGGGACAAGTTTCTCCTCTCCAAGGGTACAAGAAACCACAACCGTTACGTCGCAACCATGCCCACCACAAGTGGTGTGACTATCACCAATGCAGCGGTCATCTCACCGAGGATTGCTTCTCCCTCCGCGACATCATCCAAGATTCGATTGACAATGCTGAGTTTACCGTGGTTGAAGAACAACAGTTAGAGAGTGAGAACATGCAAGAACTCATCAAGGAAGGGGCTCAGATTTGAAATAGGGTCTCAACAAGAGATCATGCCGCAAGAAAGGCTACAACGACAATGGGGAATACAGCAACAATCTCCGTTTCTCTTTCTCTACCTAGTAGTAGGAATTTAAAAAAAAAACAAAAAGGAGTCGAAAGTCCTCTTAAGTGTGCATCAATGTTTTCTCTCGTCCTATGTTAAATGTTCGAGTCCATTGAGTCATCAAATAAAAGTCGTTATTGTCCTCATACACTCTTCCAAGTTGTTCAATTAATTCTTGGCAAAATGATGAAAAAAATGTCTAAACAAGTTTTGGAATGAAGGCCATCGCTTGAACGCCTAGGGGCTAAACATCAACGACGGCATCAACAACGAAGGCATCAACAACGATGAAATCAAGACAAAAAAGGTGGAGCAATGATCATGAAGCAAAGTTTTCAAAAGGGGATAAAAAAAAAAAAAAAAGTTCGCTAGGTTGAAATCCTCAAATCAACCTAGGCAAAAGTTAGAGCATAAAAAAAAATCAAAAAAAAAAAAAAAAAAATCCCACTTCATTCAAAGAAGTTCACAACAACAATATCATTCCACCAAACGAAGGACGAAGCAACATCGAAAACAATCACGACGAAGCAACAATTCATCACGGCGAATGGAGAATCCACAAGAACTACGGTGACATGAGCCTCTACACTGGAGGAACGTAGGCAACCTTCGGGTCCGGTCTCATGCAAGAAAGAAGATATGTTTAGCCCTAGCGCGTTATGGTGATCGTCCTTCATCTCGAACTTGTCAAGACATCTTTGTACGATTCATTTGCCAATGAATTAATCACCTCAAGATTGAACAACTCTCCTAGATTTGGAATCACTTTCCGTTCCTTGTCGAGTCTAGGGTTTCTATTCTTTCTGCATACTCCCAATTTCTTGCAATCAAATTGGGGCTTTCCTTCTCTTCTCTCTTAATGACTTACTTTCCTTCATGAGTCACTCAACAAATATATACAAAGTCAATACTAGGGACACTTCCCTAGTCGAGTCAATGTCACTCATCTTTAGTGACAAGAGGTCTTCACCGCAAAATCACATGTCTTATCTCCTCAGCCAGAGTCAATGCACACTTCCTCATTAATCGAGTCAAAAAAAAAAAAAGACGCAAAAGAGATGCCCGCTAGATTGAAAACCCGAAAGGGCGGTCTAGGCAAAAAACAGGGTGCGTCATAAAAAAATGAGAGAGTGAGAGAGAGAAGGGAAAGAGAAATGGAGATCTCCGGCCTTTAAGGAAGACAACTGCACAAGTTCTACATTGGGTCTCCTCAGCAAGTCAATTCCCCACCGAGTCAACTTTGGGATTGCAAAAGGCTCGAAAAGATATGGCACCATCAAAGGTTGTCTTGGGTTATTGGCATCATTCTCCAGCAGTGTGCATTTTTTGGTTCATGAAAAGAAGGCCCGTGGTAACCAAGACCCATCCGAGAACGAGCCCATCATAAAAAGGCACGAGGTTGCACAAATAATCCCTAGCTAGTCAATTGGCTTGGGCAGTAAATAGCAACAACATGTGTCTCAGTTTTCAAAGCTTCTTCAAGTATGTGCTTCTAAAGTACGCCGAAAGGCTCCCAAGAAATGGAGTAGCTCTTGCCATGTTCTCTCATGTTTGTTCCCTCGCACGAGGACGAGTCACTCTTGCTTTGCTCAACAAATGGTGACGCCCTAGGGGCTATGTGACTCAAGAACAAGGGATTCTTTTGCTTCATTTGACAATCAATAAGCCCTAGGGGCTATGCTCGAGAAAGGTGTGTGAGACTATCCTCAAAGTCTCTCAAAAGGGATGTCAAAAAAAAGACCTCTTGTCATGTGTGCCCGTACTCGTTCCCACGATCAAGGATGGACCTTTCTCGCAATCAATGATGGCACTCTAGGGGCTATGGTCAAGTCTTAAAGGCTCCCTCGGCAAGAAGCAATTCACTTCAATGTCCCCAACAACATTTGAAGCTCTATACTGAAAGGTCTCAAGGGGCTTCGCAATCTACAATCTTTTAGGCTACGGCATTACAGTGATACAAGCAAAAGGGCAATATTGGGGCTTCGCAATTAACAATCTTTTGGGCAGTGGTACCCGAGCAATGCAATGTAGAGTAGCCCTATGGCTCCATGAAAGAGATCAAACTTCAATGGTCCCTCAACACTTCCAGTCAAAAGGCCTATTGGTTTTAAATGAAGGCTCCGATGATATGAATGAATTTGATGATTCTTGTTAGAACTCACAGCGAGATTCTGAAGGAAGTCTTAGAGAAAAGGAAAAAGATTTAATATGCTAGACTCACCCGGCTGAGTTATATCGGGCAATGCCAATATGTTAACTCTATAAGCAGAGTTAAGGCCAATCCCAATGTTTCTGCAATACAACACCCCCTTCTCCAAGATCAAAAGCACAGGCTGCATCCGAAGATCCGCCGTCGGTTCAACTCAAGAAGACTCAAGCAAACATACCGTTCGAGACTTTATCACACCAAGACCTTATCATCTGCAACAACATCACCATCTCCCACGAGACGTCTCCCGAAGACCGTACTACATTTTCAACATGGACCTTCCACCATTTGGGTATCAACCATAAAAGGGGCCATCCATCTCCAAGCAAGAGAAAGAAGGAGATCGCCTTCAAGAGTCCTTCCCAGTAGCACCATCCGCTCCCAACATAATGCTAAGCCGATTCCAAGAAAATTTGAGGCTTCACACCGAAAGGTCTCCACATCCCGCCATCTACAAACTTGATAAGCCCATGACATTTGGGGCTTAACAATCTCTCAAAGCTTGGTATCAATGATCTTCTCTTGGGGCTTGCCCACGTCGACAACAAAAGACAGTTTATTTGAATGGGCTAAGAGTTGATTCATCTTGGGGCTTCATAAGCCATTCAAAGTTCAGCATTCGAGGGGCTTTGCAGTCAGCAACCCCTTGGCATCTCGGCATCAATAGTCCTTTTAAATCCCCATAAACGACAAATCTCTTGGGGCTAAACATCAATTTTCGTTGGATACCACGGTGACAACATTCAAGCGAGGCAATCCGGACTTCGATCGAACATGACTTGATCTTGGGTTGGCTTTACAAACACACAATGGTTAAAATGGTTCACCCACGAACTAAAAAAAATAAATCTTTTTCTCACGTATGTGCATATTCTTTTCTTTCTAATTAAAAAAAAAAGATTTTATTTTCTTTTTTCTTTTTTTGCGCAAAATTATGTGTTTCCCTTTTGCTTTGCTCCTAGCATTCTCCCCGAGCGTTCTCCACCATCCTTAAACTACGATGGTCTGATTCTCTTAAAGGGATACGTAGGCAGCCTTTTGGCACGACCAACCCATCATCCGGAATACTGTCCCACCGACACTCCATCAAAAACGAATTCGTCATCAAAGGCAGCGACACCCTCCGCCAAAGCATCTACCACAACATCACGAATCCATCCAACGATAATGGTAAGTGAAGGTATGGACATCATTCATCTCTCTCAAGCAAATCTCTGCTTTCAAAAATCACTTCACACACAAAATCACTTTACTTCTCTCTCATGTAAAACTGCTTTCAAATCACATTGCACCACGAACACAATTTCTCTCTTCATTTCACACTTCATGCATCTTCTTGCACAAACACATATGCCTGCCAAGCACACACATAACAGGTACCACCACGAAGTCAACATCATCCGCTACTCAAGGTACTTCATCCCCAGCAGAAAATGGTCCACAGTCAACTACGCCTGCATCCCACAGAGTCAAACAATTACAGTTGAATGACAACAACTCGATCCATGGTGAGCCGCAAAATCACCACCTTTCCATCAAGAAACATAACAATATCACATATAGGTAGACAGAGCCTTGGTTCCCACCATCCGCAAACGGATCCCGCTTCAGCAAACGGATCCCGCATCAGCAAACGGATCCCGCTTCAGCAAACGAATCCCGCTTCAGCAAAACGGATCCCGCATCAGCAAACGGATCCCGCATCAGCAAACGGATCCCGCATCAGCAAATGGATCCCGCTCCAGCAAACAGATCCCGCTTCAGCAAAATGGATCCCACATCAACAAACGGATCCCGCATCAGTAAACGTATCCCGCATCAGCAAACGGATCCCACATCAGCAAACGGATCCCACTTCAGCAAACAGATCCCGCTATATCCTTTCTATATCAATTAAGCCGCTCACATAGGAAGCGCACTCCTATCCTTTGTAATTTCAAATTCCTGCTTTATCGAGTCTTTGTTTTCTCTTGTCGATGTCCTCGGCGGTTGTCTTTCTTTCGTCGACGCGTTTTGCTTCGCAAACCACATCACTGAGGGGCTCTGTAGACACCCCGCCTTGGACCTCTCACCCCGATTGCATACATAGTATTTTTACTTTACTTGTTTTTGTTAATTTCTGTTAGTTCGGTTAAGTTCCTAACTGATTCCGTCAGTTTTGGACTAAACTGAACAACAGAGTTAACTTTCTAGTCCATTTTGTCAAAATCGCCATTTCAAAGTCGCGCGCTTCCGCCCTTTGTGGCCAGAAGCGCGTGCCTCCCACCGACTATACTGGATGCGCGCGCGTCTGGGCGTGTCAGTTACTGATTTCTGTCCAAGAATCTCTCCCTTGCTCATTTTATATGTTTTTTCCCGGGAAACTGATTTTTGTGACTCCGTCTTGGCACCGAAAACATCCCCTTTCAACTATAAAAACCCCTCCAATCCACCATTGGAAGGAGGTCTCTTTTTCATCTCTTTTTGGATCTCTTTTCATCTCTCTTTTACCTCTCTTGGACCTTCTTCTTAGACTTGAAACTTTTCTATACACAAATTCTCCCAACAAGAGTTCTTCGTGACAAGACTCTACACAAATTGTTCTACAACAATTTCTCCACAACAAAACTCTTTTCAAGTCTAAGTTTAAAGTCCCTTTCCTAAAGGTACCACTTTTCAATTCTCTCATTTTATTTGCGTCCTACTAAGTATGCAATCTCCATAAAAAGGGATACAACCAAAAGGCCACTTCATTATTGAATTTTGGTCAAGGTTACATCCCAACATTGCAACATTAATTTAATTCCACTTCATCTCTTAATGTAATGGTTTAGCAAATATTCAACATGTAACCATTAGACATTCAATCAATAAAATCATTTTGTGTTGGTCCCAAAGGGCAATAAGGGTATGAAAAATAGCTAGAGGGGGGGGGTGAATAGCTGCTTTAAAATTCTTTTCGTACCCTTGAAAAACTCAATTGCAAATGCGTACTTTATCAAGTAAGCGTTATGATATGCGCCTAAGTGAGTGAGTGAAATGCACAGCGGAATTTAGTAATGTAAATAGGCGCAAAGTTTGATAAAGGCACACACACTCTAAGTATTTTGGCTCAAATGGGTGAAATAAGAAACTAAGGCAAATGAGTTAACAACACAACACAATTCAGTTCAATCAATCTACAATGAGTAAACAAGCAAATAGTGAGTGAAGATAATAACTTGAAAGTAAATGACAAGATAATAACACAAGCTATTTGGAGAGGTTCGATCAATGAAAGATCTACGTCCTCTACCAAGATGGTTAGTCTTGGATTTCTAATGGAGATCTTATATAATGAGTGAGTGTTACAAATTACAACTTTTGAGCTTCTACACTAACTCAAGATCCAATATTCTATGAATAAACAAATCCAAAACAATAACCGGTGTATTTCTAAAAGAAGGATCTAAGTGATCAAACTTAAAGAGGTGCGTGTGTGATTTTAGTATCAAGGCTCTTTAGATCTTTATGATTTAGAGCACAATGAAACTAAAGTGTTATAGCTTGAAGATCTGGGCTAAGGATGAAGGTATGAAGATGTTCTTGAGCAATTCTGGAAAAACAAAGGCAATCTTCAAATCTTCAACAAATGCTTTGAGAGAGAAATTCTTGAAATTCTTAGCAAAACTCAACAACTTCAAAATGTTGACGTTATGGGGTATTTATAGTGAACTTCAAAAAACTAGCCGTTGGAGATCCTTGTGGATAAGATGATCTGTCGCTCGTTGATTGGAGCATGCATATATTATGGCCATTTTGACACTCAACATAAATGTGACCGTTGTGGACACGTGTCAACAGATTAGGCGCATATGCATCTTTTAACCACCGTTGGATCATTGGCGTAATTTGAATTCTCTTCAAGTCTTTGAATCTTCAATAAATCACTGAGTGTTGAATAAACACTTTAAGGTGCGTTGAGCCAAGAGGCGCATAGAAAATGCGCGCGCTAAGGCATATGAGGCGCATGGCGCGTATGATCAAAATGAGGCGCATAGCATTTCTTAGAAGAATGCTTATATGCGCGCGCTAGAAGGCGCATAGCGCATGGCTCAACTTGATATGTGATTTTCTTGAATCTTGATCTTCTTGCCCTATTTCTAAGCCTATTCTATAACAATGGACAACCTAAAAAATAAAGTATAAATACTTCTTACATGTGGGTCTAAAGTCCATGAAATAAAACTTAGGTGATGGATCAATCAAATCTAATAAATCCTATTACATTAAAACTGAGATATATGTGGGCATACCCAACAATCTCCCCCTATTTGATTGATGCCATTACCTACTATATCAAGGACAAATATTATACTTGATAAAAACGTGTTCAAATAAATAACTTTGATAAATCATGTCTCAAGTTAATGCACACACTAGTCCAAGATATAGATTTCTAATCTATTCCAATAAGGATAAAGCATTACATGTGGAAAGATAGAAATAATAGTTTCAACACATTCAAAATGACATATGAATTTTAGTTTTGAAATGTGTTTAAACCAAGTTTAAACTCAATGCATGAAAGTATGAAACAATTCAATATGATGCATATGAATTTAAACAATATTCATTGTTCTACAAACAAGGAGTTTGAGTGAACAAAGTTTGATAATAAGTGATGCATTGTTCTCATTAAAACTTGGGATGTAGGAGTTACAGATTACAAGTTTTGAATAGAACAAAGACAAAAGGTGCTAAAACAAGTAAGCACTAAATCACTAACAAAAAAAATAGTTTCTATCACAAAAGATCCTAATAACTTACAATCAAAAATAGAAACTAAGGGTTGGGAGGCGCGTCATCGTCCTTCAATCCTTCAACGATCTCTGAAACAGAGCGCTGAATTTGCTTTGCAAGCTGATGACTACGGTTCACTAAACCATGAGTGTCCATGACGCCGTCTCTGATGTAGCGCAAATGACTTACATTGATGTTTTGGTACTCATCAATGGTGCGTTGAGTAATGGCTTGCTGTTGAGCGACATTTTCTGCAACGTTCTGAAAGTTTGCTTCAATGGCAGCCTGCGCTGAAACAATGTCAGAGGAAATCCTATCTGAGCGCCTGTCTGCACTAGAATGCGCGGCGTTGAAGTGGGTGACAACTAATTCCTTCAAAACTTCAATCTTTGAAAGCAGGGAATTAATGTCAACATGCGCGCTAGGAGCAGGAGCAGAGCTGGAAGAGGGCGCATGAGATCCAGGCGCATGTGAATCGGGCGCAATTGGAGCAGCGCTTGGTTCATCAATTGGTTCTGCGCCATAGACAGATAGTCCCAGGATTTGTAGCTCATCCTTAACTTCTTTGAGCTTATCAACAACGCTCAATAACTTGTGGCTATCTCCAGCCACCATTTCAAACAGTTTCCTTATATCACCCGATATGTTCAACTCTACTTCCTTTATAGCGTTAATAAAATCTTGGCCATCGGTGAGTTGGATGCCGGCGCTAATTCGCTCATGAAGGGAAGCAAGAGTACCTTTGAATAAATCGTTCATCTGATCAATAGCATCATTCCACTGTTGAGGGGTCAGGAAATGTTTGTCCTTGATGTTGGCATCTATGCGCTTTATCTCCCCCTTAATGGCAGCAATCTCATCAGCCTGCTGAGTAAGCATTGAGGTATGAAGCTCTAATTGTGAGTTCATTTGAGACTGGCCTTGCTGGAGTTGCTGTAGAAGAGAAATAACCACACTCATATCAGGAGTGGGAGGAGGAGGCGCAGGAGTAGAGGGGTGCACTGGAGGAGTAGGAGCGCGGGGAGGAGATGGAAGATACTCTGCACTTGAAGAAATTTCTTCAGGTTGAGGCGCATGAGCCTTTGGGCGCACAGAAGATGGTTTGCGCCTTAAAGGTTTTGGCTCCCCCTGAGGTTGATCCTCATTATCTTCACCAAATAAATCTGCAGAGATTTTATCTTTGAGTTGTTGTCGATCAAAAGATGGTGTTGGAGGAGGCGCATGAACAGTTTGAGGCGCATCAGGAGCAGGCGCGCGTGCATCAACGCTAGACCCTACGCCTTTGCGCCTTTCAGACTTAGATAAATCAGCAGCCTGTTTCAATCTATATTCTTTATCTCTTTTCTTCTGCGCTTCCAGTCTACTGGCTTCTTTAGCGCGTTTCAGCTCTTTTTCTTCTTCAGTGTCGGTTCTGGGGCGCTTAGCAGGTCTGCTTGGTTTTTCAGCAATCTCTTTGCCTTTGCCTTTAACTGCGCCAGGAGCAGGTCTAGATTCAGCGCGTGGCGCTACTGTAGGTTCTTCTTCACCATCTGCGCCAGCTGCTTCTTCATCAGAATCAGTGGCTTCATCTACCAACTGAGCGCCTTTCACCCTTGGCGCGCGCTTGGCCATGCGCTTTCTGCACCTTTTCATCACTAAACTGTCCTTACCAAAAATAGGAACATCAGTGGTTTGGTAGGCTGGGTTCTGAGCAAGGAAATTTTCAAGAGCAGGATAGGAGAGAAAGATCTTGGTTAGAATACGGCAGTGAGTTTTGAACTTCATCTTTCCGTCAGCCTTGTTTTTATTGTACTTGTCAATCTGGTCCTGAAGATTTGTGAATAAGATGTGAGGCCAGTTGAGGATGGTCTTTGCCATAATAGCAGCTGTATATTCCCACTGCTCCATAGTAAATCTGTTGACATTTCCAGTTTTGAAGATAATGGAAGTGCCAACCAGATGCGCAATATGCGCCAGTAAATCACCACCATCTCTAATTTCCACAGTTTTGATATTGTTTTGAAGAGTAGGGATCTTGAGAAGAGAGCGCGCCATAATATTTTGAGCAGCGTCTGAATAAGAACTGATTTTGTCAGCAACACTCAAAGGGCCAGTTGTGTTGAAGTTGACAATCTTTTTGATAGTGCCAGCAAACATAGTGATTTCAACATCTTGAACCACTGCGCGTATCCGATAGCGCACCATCCCTTCTACATCAGTTGGAATTTCCACAAATTTAGATGTGGAGAAAAATTCATCAACTAGGAGCGGTGAGTAGAAAGGTTGCTCCAGAGTGAATAAGGGAAGGAGTCCAGCAAGTCTGATATATTCCATAACATCTACACCCAAGGGATCAGCAGCTAGCTCGTTTAAATCAAAGGTTTCACCAGGTCTGAAATTATTGAGATCCTGAAAAAGATAAACATTGAAACGAATTAGTGTGAATCAGGCGCATAGAATCATAAATAAGCAAAGTGAGGACTAGGCGCATACAAAATTTTAGGCGCATAAAATAATTAGGCGCAGAGAGTCATAGGCGCATAAGGGAGCACAGTGAGTCAAGGCGCATGATTATAGTAGGCGCATGAAATTATGAGGCGCATAGAAATACAGGGCGCATATTTATGGTTCTATGAAATATACTAAGAAATATTTGAACATAAAAAATTGACTAAGTATGAATTGGGGCGCATAGAAAGTGTAGGCGCATAATGTTATTAGGCGCATAAAGGATTGAGGCGCAAACACAAGTAAGCGCAAGAATCACTTTGAGGCGCATAATATCAATGTGCGCATAATCATACTAGGCGCATGAATTCATATATAGGCGCATTACTATGTAGAAATTTAAACTCAATATAAAAACTCACAAACACATGCAAACATACATATGCAAGTTTTCAGAATCAAAACGTGAAAATTTTGAAAAACAAGTTTTGAAAATTATGAAACCCAAGTCAAGCAAAATTAATGAAGAACACGAAGAACATGCCTTGAGTGCTCGAAGAACACCAAGAACACATAATTAGTGAAACTTCACCAAATCAAGCATACAATATATCAAAATGACCGCACGAAGACGAGGATAACAAAAATGTAAAACAAAACAAGTAAAAATCAACAACGAATCCAGTAAATGGATTTAAAGAACCGAAAAACCGAAAAGTCAAAAATAGAAAATCTTCAGATTTGCGAAATATAATGACTTGATCGTTGAAAAGTTTAGCTATAAAGACTCGAAATCATGAAACGAACATAACCTAACAAACGATTTTGAAAACGGATCACCGAAGCAAGATTAAACAAGAAAAATGTGATCCGGGTTTTAAAAAAAAAATGAAGAACACTGAGAATGACGAAAACGAAAAAAGAATTCAGAAATTTAAAGAGTTTTAGAGTTTAAGAATCCATACCATTTCGTCTTGTGTAGATTTCGAAGCTTTCTTAGGACCCATAAAAGATATATATATAAAGAAATGATGAATATATGATAGAGAAACGAGAGAGTGAGAGAGAAGAGAGAGACGGGAGAGAGAGACTGGAAGAGAGAGAGAGAGAGTTGGTAGGGGGTATAGGAAATGATGAAGGAGTTGGTGAGAGAGAGAGAGAAGGGGAGTATATATAGGTTATGATTAAAAATTTTGCACTGATATGGAAATAATAGGGTTAAAATTTAAAAAGATGGGAAGTTGAAAGGATGTGCATTTATGAGGGGTTTTCTAATTTCGGCTCATCATGATATGAAGGTACGGCGCATTAATGGTGAGGTGATATAGGAAAGGACAAAAATTTATGAGGGATATTTGGATTTGAAAGGCATTAAATGCAGAAAGACCTAAAGTGTCATGATGTGACATATTGGGTAAAAGAAAAACTGCTCCACTTTCCCTTTAAGTGTATGAGCAATTTTGACTAATTTTTGCACAAACACCAAAAACATCTATTTTGGTGTAAGTTTGGGGTGCAAAAAATATATCCCCAGAAAAATAAAATTTTGAAAAACGCAAAACGAGGGAAAAATTAATTGCACAAGTACCCTTGAACAATTAATGGAATGTCAAAAGACAAAAATTCCTATAATAAATGATGGGAATTTACGTACCTGGTACTTGTGAAAATTTAATACCTTCAATCATTGAAATAATAAGTATGGTAGCATTGATTGAGCCGCAGAAGTAAATGCGCGCATGAAGGGGCGCATTACTCATCAAGGCGCGCAGAAAGATATAGATAGCATAGGTAATAGGCGCGCAGAGATGTTTGAGCGCGTATAAGCATTTGGCGCGCATTAGATACTAGGTGCGCATGAGATGTTAGACGCGCAGGATAGTGAGGCGCGCATAGTGAATCTTATGGCGCATGAAGTTTCCTTGAAACTTTGAAATGATTTAACATTTGAACCTAGTATACTCAACACTTAACAAATCACAAAATCATTAGTATTGACAAAACTATATTGAATTTAGTTGAGTTCAAGCATACCCATTTCACCTCTCAAAAACATGAACCGTTTTGCGTCAAGTGCTTTTGTTAAAATGTCGGCGATTTGATAGTCGGTTCCCACGTGTTCCAAATGAATATTGCCTTTCTCCACGTGGTCTTTGAGGAAGTGATATTTGATGTCGATGTGCTTGGTCTTGGAATGCATGACAGGATTTTCAGAAACCACAATTGTTGATGTATTATCGCAGTAAATGGGACAATTTTCTTCGATGATATCATAGTCCACCAATTGCTGCTTCATCCAAAGTATTTGACAACAACAACTTCCCGCAGTGATATATTCGGCTTCGGTTGTTGAGACAGATACAGAAGCTTGTTTCTTACTTGCCCATGACACAAGTCGATATCCGAGGAAATGACAAGTGCTACTAGTGCTTTTCCTATCAATGGTGCACGCTGCGTAATCCGCATCTGAATAACCTACAAGTTTAAAGTTCGAATCTTTGGTGTACCAAAGTCCAAGGTTAACAGTGCCGGAGAGATATCTTATAATACGTTTCACAGCAATTAAATGTGCTTCTCTAGGGTCAGATTGATAACGAGCACAAACACAAACACTAAACATAATATCAGGCTTACTAGCAGTAAGATAAAGGAGTGAGCCAATCATACCTCGATAGAGCGTTTGATCAACACGTTTACCTTTTAAATCTTTGTCGAGTTTGTTGCCGGTGGCCATTGGAGTATCGTATGATTTAGCATTTTCAAGTCCAAACTTCTTGATTAAATCCTTTGTGTATTTGGCTTGATTGATAAAGATGCCTTCACTCATTTGCTTGATTTGAAGCCCGAGGAAGAATATGAGTTCTCCCATCATGCTCATTTCAAACTTGCTCTTCATTAGTTTCTCAAAGCGCTTGCACAGCAATTCATTAGTAGAACCAAATATAATATCATCAACATAAATTTGAACAAGTAATTTATGACCATTATGTTTGGTAATGAAAAGAGTTGTATCGATTTTACCGCGAGTGAAGCCTTTTTCGATGAGAAACTTGGATAGTGTATCATACCATGCTCTTGGTGCTTGTTTGAGTCCATACAAAGCTTTCTGGAGTTTGTACACATGATTTGGAAATTGTGAATCTTCAAACCCAGGTGGTTGAGCAACAAAGACTTGTTCTTGGAGTTCACCATTAAGAAATGCGCTCTTCACATCCATATGATATAACTTGAAGTTCTTGTGAGCGGCGTAAGCTAGAAATAATCTTATCGCTTCAAGTCTTGCTACGGGCGCGAAAGTTTCATCGTAATCAATTCCTTCTTCTTGCCTATATCCTTGTGCAACCAACCTTGCTTTGTTTCTTGTGATGGTTCCATTCTCATCCATCTTGTTTCTGAACACCCATTTCGTACCAATCACTCCATGATCATTTGGTCTTGGAACAAGAGTCCAAACCTTACATCGTTCAAATTGATTGAGTTCTTCTTGCATTGCAACAACCCAATTAGGATCTTGGAGCGCTTCATCAGCCTTCTTCGGTTCAATTTGAGAGATAAAAGCAGTGTAAGCATCAAAGTTTGTAGCTCTCCTTGTACGAACACCAACTTGTAGATCACCGATGATATTAGCAATTGGGTGACCTCTAACTTCACGAATTTCAGGAGGTAAGTTAGGTTGAGTCGTAGTAACTTGAAGGTCTTCAATTGGTACATCTTCACCAGATTCTAAATCATCAAAAATTGGGGGTTGAATTGGTGTAGAGTTGAAACTTGGGTTTACACCAGATGCAGCAGTAGAGATAGGCGAGTGAGAGGAATCATGAGGCGCATCATTAGAATGAGGCGCAGTAGAGGATTCACCAGGCGCACCATTCAATGAATTAGGCGCATTTGATGTAGATGGATTTCCTTGAGTTGATAAATTCTGATGTTGAGTAGGCGCAACATGAATAGGAGCACCTGTATCATTTAGCTCAACAGAATCATCAGCAACATTTGGAGCCAAATGTGGCTTAAGGAGAGAATGTTCATCAAATGTAACATGTACAGATTCAACTATCACTAATGTAGTTCTATTAAAAACGCGAAAAGCTTTAGAGTGTTTGGCATACTCAACAAAAATACCTTCGTCGGCTTTGGCATCGAATTTACCTCTATGTTCGTTTCCGTTGTAGAGGATATAACATTTGCAACCAAAGATATTGAAGAATGCAATGTTGGGAGTTCTACCACGCCAAAGTTCATACGGAGTCTTGTTGTGAAGTTTGTTGATGAGGGAACGATTTTGAGTAAAACATGCAGTGTTGATAGCTTCTTCCCAAAAGTACTTAGGTAATTTAGCTTCAGCTATCATCGTCTTTCCCGCTTCAATCAACGTCCTATTCTTTCGTTCAACAACGCCATTTTGTTGAGGGACTCCGGTAGTTGAAAAGTTGTGATTTATCCCATGATTTTCACAATATCGAGCAACACCGTTGTTTTTGAATTCTGTTCCATTGTCGGATCGAACACTAACGATGTCATCTTCTTTTTGGGTTTAGAGCAGTCGAAATAAGGTAGTGAGAATATCATAACAATCATCTTTTGTAATCATCATCTCCACCCATGTATATCTTGAATAATCATCCACCACAACTAGAGTATACTTGTTTCTTCTAATACTTGCGGTGGTGACTGGTCCAAATAGATCAATGTGAAGCAGTTGCAAACATCTAGAAGTTGAAGGATTTGACTTGCTTAAAAATGACTGCTTCGGTTGTTTGCCAAGTTGACCCGCGGCGCACTTTTTGTCATGATGATCAGCAACCTTGGGAAGTCCTTTGACAAGATTATTCCTGCTGAGTTTAGATAGATACTTGAAGTTCAAGTGACCTAAGCGCTTGTGCCACAGCCAACTATTTTCGTTCACACTTTTTGCTACAAAACAAAGATTAGTACTAGAGTTCATACTATGGAAATCAATAATATAAATATTTGTCTTACGATATCCCGTGAGTAAGATAGCTCCAGTTTTGCCATTCTTGATAAGACATTGCGTTGAAGTAAAATGGCATTCTAATCCTTTGTCGCAGAATTGAGATATGGATAATAAGTTGTGCTTGAGCCCTTCGACGAGTGAGACTCTTTCAATGCACACTTTGTCTTTCTTGAGATTTCCATATGCTACAACTTGACCTTTGTTATTATCACCAAATGTTACGGAGGGACCTCTTTCTTCATGGACATCTTCTAATAAGGATTCATCTCCAGTCATGTGTCTTGAACACCCACTATCGAGAATCCATTCATAATTTATAGCTTTTGAAGATCCAGCCATGAAACAAAGAACCTGAAATATAGACATTTAAGCAGGTCCCCTTTATTCCTTTTGGGTCCTAGGGTTAGCAACTTTTGACAACCCACTCTTGCTTGACCTTAGGATTTTTACGTCCTTTGGCATTGGGAGTGAATCGCAAAAGGCATTCCACGGCCTTGTGTCCTGAACAATCACAAATGGAACAATGATGAAAGCTACCAATCACGTGAGTTTTCACAAACTCTTTACTTTTCTTGGGGATGGCATTCTTCTTTGGGTCAGATGAACTAGCCTTAACAAATTTTTTCTTTTGAAATTTTGGAGCGCTTTTTCTTTGATGGCGCATAGGGCTAGGAGGCGCACGGCGATGAGACGCGTGGCTCTTAGGCGCATAATGAGCACTTGGAGAAGGAGCGCGCCTATTTTCAAGAATGATTTTGCTAGGAGATGGTTCATCTGTAGCTATATCTTTCCCTTTAGCATTCCCAAATTGCTTCGTTGGGTAGACATAATGGAATGTTTGTCTCTTGACTTTTTCCTGTCCTTTACCCATTGAATTAGAATGTTTTTCCTTGGGAATTTCAAAAGTTTGCTGGTTAGTAAATTCACTATCTCTTTCAGCACAGACATCACATTTAAAGTTGTCACTAGTTGATGAGAATCCCAAGCCACTTTTATCACCACTGACTTTTTGGGACTCAAATATATTCTCCATAGTGACACGAGAATTGGACCACTCATTTGTAATATTTTTAAGATCAGTAATTTGAGCAACCAATTCATCGTTTTGAACTTTAAGAAGTGAGTTCTGTTCTGTTAGAAAAGTGTTTTTAACAGTAAGAGGAGTCATACTCTTTATCTGCTCCTTAAGGAGGGTGAGTTCAAATTTAAGTAGAGATTTCTCGGTCTTAAGCTGGGAAATTTCATCACATGATAGTGCTAAAGCTTCCTTCATACTATCAAATCTAGTGTTTACCTTTTCAGCCTTCTTGAACAATTTTTCTTGTTCAGCAATCACTTCATCATCCTTGATTTTGGAGATTGGAGCAGTTGGTTCAACTTGAGGTCTAATGTATGCTCCTTTTCTCAATTTGTTCCTTGCACCAAGATCACATCGTGAGAATAACAATCCACCATCGCTTTGAGCCGGAGTGAGAAATCTTTGTTCAACGAGCTCGCTGATGGTTGGTCCTTTCTTCTTTTTCACTTCTTGAAAACCTGCAGATTTCTTGATAGGTTTATTCAAGGCATTCATATCGGGAACATCCTTGGAGAAGTCATCATCAGAATCATAAGTATCCACTTCATCATCATTTTCCATCAAACAAACGAGTCCATCATCAGAATCTTCATCGCTCTCATCGGAGTCTGTTTCAATCCAAGTGTTCTGCTCATTTGCTGGCGCTTCTTCTTCAGCAATCATTCCATTGTGACGAGTGAAATTGGGAGTAAATTTTGGAGTATGGCTGCTCTTCTTCTGCATATATTCAAATTTGGGGATCGGGCAGCTTGATGCAAAATGTCCGGGTTTCCTGCAATTAAAACAAACAAGATCTTCTTTTCTTTTTGAATCACTGCTCCTTGTAAACTTTTGAGGAGCTTTGCTGGTAGATCCTTGAAATTTGTTGGTTGAGCCGGGTCTTGAGAATTTTCTGAACTTTTGAAATTTCTTCACAAATAAAGCGAAGTCTTCATCATCCATGTCTAATAGCTCAGAAGTAGAAATTTTGGGATCGGAACTTTTCTCTATTTGCACAGGCGCAGGCGCAGGAGTATGCGCCTCTTCTCTTTGCGCCACCATTGCTATGGATTTTGATTTTCCTTTAGTTTCGCTAATTCGCTGAAGTTTGAGTTCGTAAACTTTGAGATTTGCATAAAGGTTCCTTAATGTCCATACATCTAAAGTTCCAGCGTCTTCAAGAGCGCTAGATTTATGTAGGTATCTTGATCCAAAAGCTTGTAGAAAATTTACATTCAAATCTTTGTTGGAAAACTTCATGCCAAGTGAAATACATAGATTGATAATTTCACAGTAGCGTTCATAAGTTTGCCTCAAGTTTTCACCGGGGAGTTGAGAGAAATTGTTGAATCTCTTTTGTACTTCGTATTTCTTGTTCTCCTTGCAAACCGTGTCTCCTTCTATATGCTCTTCAATAGCATCCCATAGCTCATTAGCAGTAGCACAATGCATGACTTGTTGTTTCATAGCCGTGCTTAGAGTGCTTAGAAGAATGTTTCTTGCTTTGCCATCATTTGCAACTCTTCTAATTTCTTCCTCGGTCCATTCTTCCCTTGATTTTAGAACTGTAGGTTGAGCAGCGTTGGTGCGTGGATTTGGATTCGCCTTCATCGGAATATAAGGTCCATAAACGACGGTGTCATGGAGCCTTTCATCGATTGAGTTGAGATGAGTCAATATGCTGAATTTCCACAAGTCAAAATGATCTTCATCAAAGACCGGAACGTGAGTGTAGTTTGCAGTTGCCATAGGTTTTGAGTTTGCCATTTAGAATCGGCACCCAAGCTGTTAAGCTTGAAAAATGAAAATGTTTTATAAAGGTGTTTACTCTGATACCACTTGTTGGTCCCAAAGGGCAACAAGGGTATGAAAAATAGCTAGAGGAGGGGGGTGAATAGCTGTTTTAAAATTCTTTTCGTACCCTTGAAAAACTCAATTGCAAATGCGCACTTTATCAAGTAAGCGTTATGATATGCGCCTAAGTGAGTGAGTGAAATGCACAGCGGAATTTAGTAATGTAAATAGGCGCAAAGTTTGATAAAGGGGGCGCACACACACTCTAAGTATTTTGGCTCAAAGTGGGTGAAATAAGAAACTAAGGCAAATGAGTTAACAACACAACATAATTCAGTTCAATCAATCTACAATGAGTAAACAAGCAAATAGTGAGTGAAGATAATAACTTGAAAGTAAATGACAAGATAATAACACAAGCTATTTGGAGAGGTTCTTTCAATGAAAGATCTACGTCCTCTACCAAGATGGTTAGTCTTGGATTTCTAATGGAGATCTTATATAATGAGTGAGTGTTACAAATTACAACTTTTGAGCTTCTACACTAACTCAAGATCCAATATTCTATGAATGAACAAATCCAAAACAATAACCTGTGTATTTTTAAAAGAAGGATCTAAGTGATCAAACTTAAAGAGGTGCGTGTGTGATTTTAGTATCAAGGCTCTTTAGATCTTTATGATTTAGAGCACAATGAAACTAAAGTGTTATAGCTTGAAGATCTGGGCTAAGGATGAAGGTATGAAGATGTTCTTGAGGAATTCTGGAAAAACAAAGGCAATCTTCAAATCTTCAACAAATGCTTTGAGAGAGAAATTCTTGAAATTCTTAGCAAAACTGAGCAACTTCAAAATGTTGAAGTTATGGGGTATTTATAGTGAACTTAAAAAAACTAGCCGTTGGAGATCCTTGTGGATAAGATGAACTGTCGCTCGTTGATTGGAGCATGCATATATTATGGCCATTTTGACACTCAACATAAATGTGACTGTTGTGGACACATGTCAACAGATTAGGCGCATATGCATCTTTTAACCACCGTTGGATCATTGGCGTAATTTGAATTCTCTTCAAGTCTTTGAATCTTCAATAAATCACTGAGTGTTTGAATAAACACTTTGAGGCGCGTTGAGCCAAGAGGCACATAGAGAATGCGCGCGCTAAGGCATATGAGGCGCATGGCGCGTATGATCAAAATGAGGCGCATAGCATTTCTGAGAAGAATGCTTATATGCGCGCTAGAAGGCGCATAGGCGCATGGCTCAACTTGAAATGTGATTTTCTTGAATCTTGATCTTCTTGCCCTATTTCTAAGCCTATTCTATAACAATGGACAACCTAAAAAATGAAGTATAAATACTTCTTACATGTGGGTCTAAAGTCCATGAAATAAAACTTAGGTGATGGATCAATCAAATCTAATAAATCCTATTACATTAAAACTGAGATATATGTGGGCATACCCAACATTTAGCTTTCA
Source organism: Campanula takesimana (assembly GCA_026119855.1). Classification (NCBI taxonomy): domain Eukaryota; kingdom Viridiplantae; phylum Streptophyta; class Magnoliopsida; order Asterales; family Campanulaceae; genus Campanula; species Campanula takesimana. The sequence continues at coordinate 2,807,634 of JAOWBW010000010.1, forward strand.
TTCTCCCCTTATCTTTACTTTGTAGTTGTTAGCATATTTTATCAATTGAAGGACACGTAAATATAAGAACACCAAGAGTAGCAAGACCCGCGTAAGCGGGGCGGAGTGGGTGTTTAAGTACTTTCCATTCCGTCACCTAACCCCCGAACCCCTCATCTCAAGAATCTTTGGTTTCGTAATCAATAAAAAAAGGCTATTTTCTTAGGTTTTCTCGCGTTCCTCTAAAACGTGGGTGGCGACTCTTAAAATCAAGTAGACATCCTAGGTAATTCACCGCTCTAGCCAAGCTGTGGTTCCCCGGGGTATCTACAATAGGGTATAATATAGGGTATAGTATACTAAATTGACAATTTTTCTATTGACTTTGTAGATTAAAAAGGGACAGAGGGAGTATGATTTACAATGGTTTTGGGTGAATATATGTGGTTTAGTGGGGTGGACACTATATTTTTTTGTTGAGAAAATCATTATTGTTCTAGTAACAAGCTAGTATTATTACTAATTTTGTTTGAAGCAGTATTATTACGAATTAAGTATTATTATAGTAGTAAGTATTTACTCTAATTATACAGTTATTATTAAATATTGAAGATATATTATAAAGAATTATTATTATTTATTTCAAATGTTAAATTATTATTATTTTTTATTTCTTTACTCCCTTTGTCCTTAAATGAGTGTTAATTTTATGGAATTTTTTGTCCCAAATGAGTGTCCATTTTGATCATAACTTTGTCTCTAAATATTTTTTTTTCAAAAAAAAATTTCACCGTCTCTTTATACTTGCAAAAACTACATATTTTCAAGAGGTCTACAAGATTATATATGAATCTTGCCACCAAATTGAACAAAAAGTTATGACCTTTAAAATGAAATTTGGACACATTTAGGGACGGAAGTAGTATAATTTATTACTATTATTCTAACAACGACATTTTTTCATTAAATCATTGGCTTTCACAAGGATTGCCATCTTAACCATCCATAATGTAACATTTAATCTAAATCCAGTGACCCATATTGTAACAATCAATTTCACTTGGATTACTATCCCAACCATCCATTTCACTTAGGTCAATGGCTGAAAATCAATCACCCAATTAAATGATCCTAATTTACAAATCAAACCCACTACCAGCTCTTCTCCATTCTCTCTCTCTATAGAAACCCTAAATCTCTCATTTCTCTCATCCCCTACTCTCACAGCCGCCACCCTTCTCCATTTCTCTCTCTCTCTCCAAACCCTAAATCTCTCCTCCCCTAATCTCACAGCCGCCACCCCTCCCACCCCGTCATACTTACACCGTCCACCGCCACCATATTCCCTTCCAAATCCCTTTCTCACTTCTTCCTTACCGTTGACGGGACGTCCTCGATTTATGAATCTACCACCCCGACAACGCCGTCGGAACGTACCTAACCTAGCCCCGCCCATCAATTTCCTAATGACAATCTTGTTTGGTGGTGTTGGCAGGAATGATAGAGGTGGGCGGTGGTGCTATTCGGTGGTTTATAGTGATGGTGGTGATGGGCTGTTACTGGTGGCACCACCCCAAATCGCATATTTTTGACACCGCTTTCGCCGTACACCCAGGCCGGGTCAATCTCTTGTACCCGGATGAGTTTGTTCGTTGGTGTATGGACCAATTGAAGATCTTTACGAGCTTGTGCCTGATCCTGAAACCTCTTGAATTACCCATGAATTCGTTTATGAAAATTAGGGATATTAAATGGGTTTGACTGAAATCAGGTGAATTGAAATGTGTTTGTTTTGGAATTTGGAAAGAAGTTGTAGGTGAAGTGGGTTGTGTGTTGGATACAAGTGTGTGTTGAGTGTATATTTATAGTGGTGCGCTCTGTTTCTTGAGGGGTCTGAAATTGTTTTGATATGTAGTGGTGGGGGGTGGGTATGGACGGCCAAAACCGGTTCCGGGCTCGGTTCCGGTTCAGAACCGCCGATTCCAGTTCGGCATATATGTGACCTTAAACCGGCCCGTGCTTACCCCGGTTCCGGTTCCGTTTAGCACAATTCGGTTCCGATTAGGTTCCGGTTTCGGTCCGGTTCCAGTCCGATTCCGGTCCCCCTTTAAAATTATTGAAAAACAAGGGATTTTCAGTCCGGTTCTGGTCCGGTTCGCCATTTATGTGAACCGTAACCGGCCCGGATGAATGGCGGTTCCGGTTACTCCGGTTCCGGTTTATTCGCCGGTTTGCTCCGGTTCCATGTTTCTCCGGTCCGGTTCCGGTTGGCCATCCTTAGAGGTGGGGTGGGTAGTAGTGGGAGGAAGAGATTCTAGGCTTCTGCTAGATCCTGCCAACACTGGTTAATGAGAGAGAAAGTAGAGAGAGAAAGAGGGAAGATCATAAATGGTCGGCACACGATCTGGATTGCTGGGTTTATTATAAGAGTGGTGAAGATGGGTCGTTGGTGGCGGCGGCATGATGGTGGTGGTAGGTTATTGGGATGGTGGGGGCAAATAGTAGTCATTAAAGATTGAAATGAGAGATTTAGGCTTTATAATGGTGAAGATTGGCTGTTGATGGCGGTGAAGATGGGTTTGGTGATGGCGGCGTCAAGGTGGTGGTGGTAGGCTGTTGGGATGAGGGGAAGAAAGATATTGCGACGAAAGATGAGAAGAATGTGAGAAGCCATTATATGTTTGTGTTTCAGATTGTCCTGTAATGGAGTAGTTTGTAAAGTGATCCATTCTAGTAGTTTTTTTTTTTTTTTTTTTTTTTTTTTGATATTTTAAGTTAATGTATAAATAATAGTATGTTGTTTGCTCAAAAAATAAATAAATAATAGTATGTTTTAATTTAATTTGTTCTATTGAGTGCAGTACTATCTTTTATTAAATTGATCAACTATTGGTTCATAGAGGCATTAATATATTATTATTACTATTATTATTACCATTATTATTACATTTGTTGTTGTTGCATCAGGTGTCTATGATGCAGCTATAGGTAGGTTTGATAATGGCGTTGCATTTGACACACCCCTAGGTCCCGGGATCCCCTAATAGAACCTCGAACCTGGATGCGCGTGACTAACAAGAATCAAGAACTAACAAGAAACTGGATGACAACTGTTTATAACAAACTGACATGGTATATATATTCTAGAGTAAGGAGCTAAGATAGCTCACTCCACTAGTTCTAGACAAGAAAATTTAAACCAAACATGATTATACACAGCGGAAACATGCCTAGCACATATGCTGGCATTACAAGATGTCTAGAGACAATAAGTACTATACAAGACTGTCTACCCCAAAATAAGGAGTTACATAACCCATAATACACCGTCCTCACCAAAATGTAAAAGGACACAAGCCCCAAAATAATAACCACCTGCGTAGTAAGCTTCCAGCTATGTCGAGCCTCACTTCGCATTATCACTAGCCTTCCTTTGATCTAAGAAAAACAATTAAACAAGAAACAGGGTGAGATAAATCTCAGTAAACTATTAGATGTAACTACATGACATGTTATCATGCAATTCAAGTAGATACTCAAGTAATCATGTATCAAGTATCATCAAGTAACAAGTATATGAGACGCTAAGCCAACTCATCAAGTAGCACATAAGGCTAAGCTAACACGTTACAAAGGATATTGCTTCCTTCCTTATTCCTCCCAAAAATACCATTGTTGTCGTAGCTTGTATTACTGTTGACAATCACGATCAATATCAAGAAACTGCTTATTCAGTATATATCAGAAGACCCGGTAACCAGTGTCATTCCCAAGATCAAGACTCACGAGGTGTTCAAGAGTTTAGCATTCACTTATATCAGGTGTATTACTCTAATAAAGGAAGCTATGCCCTTACTATGACCTGTAGTAAGGGGTCAAGCGCAGATACATAGATCCCCGATTATCACTTTGGCCCCAGCCTCATGATAAGCGTGAACCTATATACCCCGAACAAGCAAGGACCAGCTGGACTCACACAAGAATGCACAAGTAGGTATTTACTTGATCTACGAGAGTAGAACTAATCCAAAAGTAGTGGACTAGCTCACTAAGAAACATGCTTCAAGTAATCAAGAAGTCACATTGTTATCAAGCAACTATATGCAATATTTTCACATACACATCAAGAACATTTCTCAAACACGTTAGTGCTTGTTCATAGCACTTTCTAGTTCATTACCATACATATGTATTGGTGTCAAGTCATGTACAAGATTTTATCATCTTATATTCAAGTTCTCAATCCACTTCTATGGATGTTTAAGACATGTACAAGATTTTATTGTCTTATACTCGAGTTATCATTCCAATCTTTGGACATTCAAGCATGTATAAGAGTTATATCTTTTTCTCTTACAAGTTCTTAATCCTATTCTTAGGATGTTCAAGCTCAAGACATTGTTATAATGCTCCTAAGGTGCACAAACATTGGTTTCAAGACAAGCATGACACATTAGTGCTTGTTCATAGCACTTTCAAGACATAAAGAAGAGTTGTTACTCTTATACTTAAGTTCTCATTTGAGTTCTATAAGTGTTCATGTTCAAGACTAAGTTCTAATGCCCCAAAAGGTACATATACACATGCTAGGACATCTTATACTAAGGCTCTATGCCTTAGGAGGGGTAAGGTTTCATTTCACTTTGGGTTTAAAACACTTTTATTTTTCAGGGTAAGTGGGCGGGCGCCCACTAGGGACTGGGCGGTCGCCCACTCGGCAGATTTATAAGGGGAACATTTCAGTAGTTTTGGGCGGTCGCCTGGCCCAAACATGGGCGGTCGCCCAAGGCTTTTTCTAGCAAATTGCAAATTTCTTCCCAGGCTACAAATTCTCCGTCCCAAGCGTAGGAGTAACTTTTTACTAACATTTTAATAACTAAACAATGCCTAGGAGTGCCCTAACAAGTTCAAAACATTTTTCCAAGTTTACTCTTTTCTTTTCTACACAGAGGGTTATACTCCCTTTCTCCCAAATTTACAAGTATCACAAAAATTACCCCAAACACGAAATTGACAAGCACAAGTATCAAGAATAACATATATGCATGTTATTACAAGAAAGGGGGAACTAATAACTTACCTAGTCCGAAATCAAAGTCAAGGAAACTTATTTTTGTTCGGCCGGAAATGCTCTATTCAATGCCACGAATATTTATACGGAATCGGAATCGAGAACAGAGGGATAATTAAGCTGGAGGAGTCGAGAATAAGGTAAAACCCTAACCCTAGCTTTTGAACCAGATGAAAGAACGAGAAGAGTTTGGGGAAAATAAGCTTTCTGAGTAAAGCAAACACAAGATATACTTACAACTTTCCAAGAATGACACTAGGCCCCTCAAGTTTCACTTTTAACAAAAAGGCCCCTAAAGTCAAATTTTCACAAATGACCCAAAAGTCAAAACTAAACATTTAACCACCTTAATATTCTAAAGCAGTTAAGAAATTAACCCAAGTAAAACTAGCACATAATATGCAAGTTCAAGTATTTAACAAGTAAGTCAAATATTTAACGAGAATAAGGATGGGCGTTACAGCATTAGTAGTGAGCCGCTGCTTTATTTTTCCAAACCGTTGCATCATGATATTCCTGTTTAGTGCAACGGCAAACTAAAGCTGTTGCACTAGATTCTAATTTAATGTAGCGGCAAACATGAGCCATTGCATTAGACTCCATTCTTCGTTGCGTTAGACCTAAAACAACGCTCGAGTATGCGAGAGATTTCTGGCGTTGCATTAGAGCTAATGCAACATGAAATGGCTTCTAATACAATAAATTTTAATGTTGCATTAGCTCGAAAATGTAGTAGTGCTCGTACGAGACATCCCCCTTTGACAGTCGAGTTTCAGCAGTTTCCTTGTTGATCTCAACCCCGTTTCTTGGCAAACACTCAAGAAATCCGGGAAAAACCTAATGGGCGATCCTAAAGTCCAAAAATACCTCCTTGGGAATCAAGTCTTTGATTCCCATCCAACCTCCTTGGCTTAAACCCTAGATCAAGAACTCCTATAAATATAGAGGTTCTTGAACCGAAAAACCTTTAGAATGGTCATTCACCGAAAACCACTCCAAATCTGATCAAAGAGGTCCTCATAATCAGCCTCTCTCTCTCACCCACGAAATTCAAACCTTCATAAGACCATTCAAGTCAAGTTCATTGGATCATCAAGGCCTTTAGTCAAGGCCATCCATAGGATTCTCGAAGAACGCTTAGGTAAAACTCTTTGTTTTCTACCATCTCATCCTCTTCTTTGTCTTTGAAGTAGTGTGATTCCATTAAAGGATCAGCCTAGAGCCTCTCCAATCCATGGAGATGGTCTTGAAGCATATGATCTGACATCTCAAATAAATAAGAAATTATTTATTTGTTTGCTTTCTTTTAGTGCATGAATGCATAATTTTAATGATGATGATGATGATTTCTTAAGCAAGACCGATCCTAGATCGGGTGGATTGGGTGCTCCTTGACCTTCCCAATCCATAATTTAACCCCCAAACCCAAGAATCTCACGGTCCGTGTTCCGTTAAATATGGTGGCGACTCACAACAACCGAGCAAAAATCAAGTCCTTACAACTCGAAGCACGAGGCGAAAGAAGGGGCGCACGCTCACAAGTATACATTATATAGGTTTATGGTAAAATGTTGGTTTTATAGCAGGGTTCACGCACCTGGTTCGAGGTACTATATAGGACCTCAGGACTCGGGTCGTGACACGTGGGCTCTCACAATGATGTCCATACCTTCACTTACAATGGCCGCTTGATTCGGGATGGATATCTGATGTTGTGGCTTTGATGATGGATGTTCATGCTTTTGATGAAGATGAGTTGCTTTTGCTTTTGATGGAGGCATGATCACTCTTGATGATGGGTTGGTCCTGCCAAAGGTTGCCTACATATCCCGTGAAGGGAATCAGACCAGCGTAATTCAAGGGTGATGGAGAGTGCTGGGGAAGAAGCTAATAGCACATACTTTAACGCAATGATACAAAAAAGTTCATTTACAAGAAAAAGAAAAAGAAAAATCTTTTTGTCATTTTTTTATTTTTTATTTTTTAGATTAGAAGGAAAAGAATATACTACCTCTGTCCCAGCTCAATGTGCACTTTTACTGTTCATGTGGTCAATTCATTCGAACTTTGACCATTATTTTGTGAAAATCTAGCTATTATTATACAATTTTAAAAGTTGTTATTGTTTTATTATTAGAAATAGTATCAATAACATCTTTCAAAATTGCATAGAGATATATAGATTTTCATAAAATTAAGGTCAAAGTTCAGTCAAATTGACCAAAAAAGTCAAACAGTGCACATTGAGCTGGGACGGAGGTAGTATATACTTGCCAGAATTTTTTTATTTTTTTTTTAGCTCGTGGGTGAACCATTTTAGCCATTGTGTGTTTGCAAAGCCAACCCAAGATCAAGTCATGTTCAGTTGAAGTCTGGATTGCCTCGGTTGAATTTTGTTATCGTCGTGGTGCCCAACGAAGTGTGAATGCCAAGCCCCAAGATTTTTTCAATTGTGGGGCTCCAAAAGACATTCGATGCTGAGATGCCAAGAAGTTGTTGATTACAAAGCCCCTAGAATGCATTTGATTCGTGAAGCCGCAAGATAAATCAACTCTTGACCCATCCAACTTGATTAGTGATTCCAAGCTTCAAGAGGAGATCGTTGTAAGCCCCAAAAGATTTTCGATTGAGAAGTCAAAGGGTTATTGATGTCAAGCCTCGAAAGAATTGTAGTTTCTATTTGCGATAACTGTGAGCTTCGAGAGAGCCGTAGAGTGTGAGGCTTTTGATGCCGAGAGTCTGAAGAATTTTCCGTTACGGTCCATGCGAGATGTAATGACATGCCTCATGAGCTTTTGATTATGAAGCCCCCCCCTAAAAGACCTTTAGTATCAAGCCTCAAGATTGATCATAGCTCAAACTATCCTCATGAGTTGTACTGTTGTTGAGGTGGCCAAGATCGTTCCACATTTGGGATATTGCATTGCAGTAGCGCCGAAATCCAAAAGATTGTTGATTGCGAAGCCCCTTGAAAGACTTTCGGTGCCAAACTGCTTGAGGAAGTTTCCAATGTTGCATATGTATTTTGTAGGGACGAGAAGTTCAATCCAAGATCGAGCATAGCCCCTAGGGCAACATCATTGATTGTAAGTATAGCAAGAAAGGCTTATCCTTATGTGGGGGACAAGCACGAGCATGCATGACAAGCATTCATTTCTTGAGAGGCTCTTTGATAGTCATCATTCCAATTTCAGGGGAACGTTCCTCTTGTGAAGCTTGAAGATCGTCCCATACATCATTCTTGAGCATAGCCCTAGGGATCATTAACTGTCAAATGAAGTAAGAGAGGATCTTGTTCTTGGGTACTATGCCCCTAGGGCGTCATCATTTGTCAATCAAAGGAAGAGTGAATCATCCTCGTGCGAGAGAACAAACATAAGAGGACATGACAAGTGCTACTTCATTACTCGAGAAGCCTTTGACACTCGTTCTTTTGATTTGAGGGGCACATACTTGTAGAAGCTTGAAGACTGAATCACACGTTGTTGCCAATTGATGCATTGATGGCGACTCAATCAACCTCTTACTCTTTTATGAATCTCGGGCGGTGTCACATCAATGATGAGCCCAAAACTATATTTTTCTAGAATAAATCCTTTTATGTGAATACTCCCAAAAGACTCTTGATGGTACCATGCCTCGTCGGGCCCCTCGCAATGTTGAAGAGGACCTTGCATGGAGCTTGATGAAGTTGAATCTGTGGGGAACCCAATGCAGAACTGTGAGGTCGTCTTCCTTGTTGGAGGTTGGAGATCTCCCTTTCTCTTTCCTTTCTCTCTCTCACTCTCTCATCATTTTTTTTTCCTAGACCGCCCTTTCGGGTTTTCAATCTAGCGGTTATCTCTTTTGCGTCTTCATTTTTATTTGACTCAATTAATGAGGAAATGTGCATTGACTCTAGCCAAGGATGAGAGACTTGTGATTTTGTGGGAGATGGAGATCTTATGACTCTATTGACTTGACTAGGGAAGTAGCCCCTAGAATTGACTTTATTTTTTTTAATGACTCACGAAGGCAAGTAAGTCATTTAGAGAGAAGAGAAGGAAAGCCCCAATTTAATTGCGAGAAACTGGGAGTGTAGCTAAAAGAAGAAAAACCTCTAGACTCGACAAAAACGCAAAATGATTTCATATCTAAGAAAGTTGTTTTGCGATATGTTCTTTGGCAGATAACTCGTACAAGGATGTCTTGACAAGTTCGAGAGGAAGGTCGATCACCATAACGTATTAGGGCTAAACATATCTTCTTTCTTGCATGTGACCGGACCCGAAGGTTGCCTACGTTCCTCCAGTGTAGATGCTCATGTCGCCGTAGTTCTTGTTGATGCTCCTTTCGTCGTTTTTCGTTGGTGGATGGATGATATTAATCTTGCTGTGAACTTCTTTGATTGAGGAAGTTTTTTCTTTTTTTCTTTTTTTTTTTTACGAAATGAAATATCTTCATGGTTGTTGCTCCACCTTTTTCGACGTTCGATGTTTTGACTTTTTCTTCTTCATGTTTAGCCCTAGGCGTTCAAGTTATATACTTCATTCTAAAGGTTGTCGAGACATCTTTTCATCATTTTGCCAAGAATTATCAGATTGAACAACTTGGAGGAGTGTATGAGGACAAGAGTGACTTTTATTTGATGATTCAATTGACTCGTACTTTTACATAAATGCGACGAAGAAAAACTTGATGCACACTTAATTTAGAGGAATTTTGACTCTTTTTTTTATTATTATTTTAGGTAGAGAAAGAAAAATGGAGATTGTTGTAGCTTTTCATGTTGTTGTAATCCTCCTCGTAGCATGATCTCTTATTGAAGCCACATTTCAAACCCAAGTCGTTCCTTGTTTCACGATAACCCCTTCCTTGATGAGTTCTTGAAGCTTGGCCTTCAATATGAAACAAGCCTTTGTGTCGTGTCCCATGACGAGGTGATAGTTGCAAAACTTAGAGGGGTCCATATGCTTCCCTCCTTTGACCTTGGGCTTGAAGTCCTTTAAGGGGTCCATCTTGCCACTCTTCACAAGGGAGTTAAAGATTTCATCTAATGGTTGCTCTTCATCCACGGCAAACTTGCCATTGTCAATCAAATCTTGGATGATGTTCTTGACACCGGGGCATTTTTCGGTAGTGTGCCCACTATGCTTTTGGTAGTTGCACCATTTGTCATATGCATGATTCTTTCGTATCGTCTTCAACTTGTACCCCTCTAAAGGTTGGACCTTTCCACTTTCTACCAAGACTTCAAATGCTTCGGTTTGGGTCATTCTTAGGAAAGGAGTGAATATTCGCTTGTTAGCGGCACCTTCGTGGCTTTTGGAAATAAGGGTGGGATGCGCGGGATTTGCAGAGTGAAGGGCAAAGGCGCCCGGTTCTGGGTGAACCTGCAAATCAGTGGGTTCACGGGACTGCGCTGACCCTAAATAAAGATACTTTGCCCCTACAGAAATTGTTAGCACAATAACATGAAATTGAAAGACAAAATGCAGTGCGGGCGCTTCTGGTGGTTAGGGTCCGAGGCGCGTGCCTTAGGCAGAGAAGGCCAGAGGCGCACGCTTCCCACCCTTTACCACTAGAATGCCCGTAGAAAACAGATAAAAGAACACCAAAAGTGAAAACGCAAGTTTAACCCTCTATGCTATCTCCATTAGAGTCGCCACGGTAGATACCCTAGAAAAACCACAACTTGGCTAGAGCGGTGAATTATCCTAGGATGTCTATTTGGTTTTAGAGATTAGAGTCGCCACCTATGTTTTTAAAGGAACATAAGAAAACCTAAGAAATAGCATATTTGTTACGAAAACCAGAGAATTCGGGAAGAGACGGGTTCGGGGGTTAGGTTACGGAGTGGGAAGTACTTAAACACCCACTCCGCCCGGCTAAAGCCGGTCTTGCTACTAAAGGTTTTCTATGCTAAAAATGTCATTATTTTATTAATATGAAAATGTGCTAACAATTACATTAAAATAAAAAGAGGAATTACAAAGAGGAAATGAAATGTAAACTCTTTTATTTATCAATTTATGCTAACAATTACATTAAGAGACAAATGGGAAATTAAAGGGAATTAAGATGTAGGGAGATAACATTTAACCAACTTCAATGTGATGAAGTGATCATTTGGTCATGTCCCAATTGATGTGGATTGCATACATTAAAAAACACAAAAGAAATAAAGAGAAAGTTGTACCTTACTTTGAGAAGGAGAAAGAAGACTTCAAATTTTGACTTGAAGATGATGTAAAGACTTTTGTGTAGAGTTTTGATGCTTGAGTTGTTTTTGGGAGAATTTGTGTAGGATTCTTGTAGAGGGAATTCGTGGGATGAATTGTGTGGAGTTTGTGTGGAGAGAAGAATTGAGGTCTTTTGTAAAGAAAGTGGTGTGGAGAGTTCATAGCAGAGTTTTTGTGCTCTTTTTTTTTTTTTTTTTTTTTATGTCCTTGAAAATGTACCCAAAAGGTCATTTTTATAGGTGAAAGTTGAGAGGCAAAATGATATCAATCCATGTGAGATGGTCTTGACCAATCAAAAATAAGAGCAATAAAATAATAATAATAAAAAAATTATTTTAATGGAATGGCTAGAAATGTGGGATTGAGAGTTACAAAATAAAAAGGTTGAATGTTTGTAATAAAAGATGATTTTTGAATCAAGAAGAGATGTTGTAAATAAGAAAAATGAGGGAAACTTGGTGGCAATCTGGTACAGACAATGGGAGGCGCGCGTGTACAGTCTTTGGGGCCAGACGTGTGCGCATCCCAAAGCATATACGGGTGGCGCCGGGGGGTGAAAATGACAGAATGACAGAAATGACCCTAAAAGCTAACTCCGTTACTCAGTTTAGTCTAAAACTAACGAAATTATTTAAGAACTTAACGGAAGTAACAGAAATTAACAAAAGCAAGTTAAATAAAAATACTTTGTATGCAATCGGGGTGAGAGGTCCAAGGCGGTGTGTCTATACCTTAAACTGGGACGGAGGGAGTAAGTGTTATGCTTATGTACCAAACTATCAATTGAATATTTTTGTTTTTTGAACGTTTCATACTTGAAATCGACAAACAGACGAAAAAAATCCACTGTCGTGAGAGACGAAACTAATGAATAAATCATGAGAAAACTAAGAACCTTAAACTAGGATGGAGGGAGTAAGTGTTATGCTTATGTACCAAATGATTAATTGAATATTTTTGTTTTTTTGAATGTTTCGTACTTGAAATCGACAAACGGACGAAAAAAAATCCACTGCCATGAGAGACCAAACTAATAAACAAATCATGAGCGACCAAGTTAATAAAAGATTCAAGTTTAGGAGTGAATTAATTTAGATAAAGAAGCGGAGAAATATAACATAGCCCGGACTTGATCAATTGATTCGAGGACATTCTAGACATTTCATGTGGATTTCATAACTTGAAATTGCCTAGACCGCCCTTTCAGGTTTCAATCTAGCAGGCATCTCTTTTGCGTATTCATTTCATTTTTTTACTTGATTAAGGAGAAAGTGTTCATTGACTCTAGCTGATGATTGAGAAGATATTTTGATTTTGAGGGAGATAGAGGCCCTATGACTCTAACAATGATATTGACTCGACTAGGGAAGTTGCCCCTAGTATTGACTCTTTTTATATTTTTATTTTTGAATGACTCACGAATGCAATGATGCGTCATTTAGAGAGAAGAAGGAAGCCCCAATTTGATTGCAAGAAACTGGGGGTGTAGCTGAATGAAATGAAGCCCCTAGACTCGACAAGGAGCGCAAAATGACTCCAATTCTAAGAAAGTTGTTCAATCTTTTGGTGATTTATTCTTTAGCAAATGACTCGTACAAAGATGTCTTGACAAGTTCGAGAGTAAGGCCGATCACTAAAACGGACTAGGGCTAAACATGTCTTCCTTCTTGAATGAGATCGGACCCGAAGGTTTCCTACATTCCTCTCAATGTGAGAAGTTCAGGTCGACGTAGTTCTTGTTGATGCTCCTCTTGTTGTGATGGTTGATGTTGCCGCGTCTTTCTTCGTTAGTGGATGGAATGATGTTAATGTTTTTGCTGTTGTTTTCTCCTTTGTTTGCAATCGAGGGGGGATTTTCATTTTCATTTTTTTGTGCTCCAACTTTTTCCTAGGTTGTTTTGAAGTTTCAATCTAGAGAGCTTTTCATTCATTTTTATTTTTTTTATATATATACCCCCTTGAAAACATGACTTGTGTAATGAGATTTGTTCATCGTTCTAGCTCCACCATTCTTTGTTCTTCGTGTTGATGTCTTTGACTTTGTCTTCTTCGTCGTTGATGTCTTGACTTTGTCTTCTTCATTGTGATGTATAGCCCCTAGACTTTCAAGTGATAGCCTTCATTCTAAAACTCATTTAGACATCTTTTCATCATTTTGCCAAGAATCTCACGGTCCGTGTTCCGTTAAACATGGTGGCGACTCACAACAATCGAGCAATAATCAAGTCCTTAGAACTCAAAGCACGAGGCGGAAGAAGGGGCGCGCGCTGACAGTGGCGACTCCGCTGGGGATGATCATGATAAGAGGGTTAGACTTGTGTTGAAATCATCATCGTTATTCTTAAAATTCTGCATTCTGTACTGTAATATGTTCCCAGACTAGTCAATAGGACACTCCTTGAGACCGGTCGGTTCGATTCTTAGGGTTGTTTTAATCCTTGCCCAAGATAACGCTTTTACTACAATCTATAATCCTCCCTTAATGAATTTTTGATGAATGTCCCTTCGGTATAAATTGTTAGACAGAGGGTTGAGATGATGAGATGAGAATTTTTCTACGAGGATTCGAGTCTAGTCTCTCTCACTATCAAAACCCCACGTTTGGCAATGTCCCTTTCGGTTGTCCCTTACAAGAATTCATAAGGTTTGGTTGCATTAAAGGCGTTGTTTAACAAAGTGCAAAACAACTACGGAATCACTTAGATTTGGCTAATTAAATGGTGGATTCCGATGAGAATATGGGACCTTTGCCCGAATTGTCCGTTTGGGAGAGTGCAATACAGGTGAAAAACAAGGGGCTCATATTCTAGGTGACAGAATCAACTTTTCCAGGATGAACTAGATAGTAACCTCTTAAAATGGATTAAATTCCGTCCGACCAATAGGATGAAAATCTGTAAATCTGACCGTCAGGTTAGATGTCACGTATGAGACATCTCTCCTTCTCTGTGATTCTGCCATGTTGGTTAGCATGTCTCATAAAAGCCAACTTATTGGGACCCCAGCCTGGATTTGACACGGTTTCTGCACTCTAGGTCCGTCCGATCAGCAAGGTAGCTCCACTACTCCCAACACAATGTCAAATGCCAAGTTCACTCAAGAGCTCAACGACCTCAAAGCTCGCCTAGAAGGGGAAGTGGGTCAACTCTCTGAGGTATATGCCACAGTCTTATACGCACGCTTCAAGAGGGAGATAGAGGAAGAATTCATGACTCGGCTATGAACACAAAAAGAATTTTTCGACAGAGAAATCAAATTTCTCCAAAGTCAATTGCTAGCTCGAGAAGAGGAAGTCAGTGCACTTCGAAAAGGCTTACTCATGCAGGAAGAATATTACGAAAAGAAAATCGACATGCTCCAAGCATGTCTACAAGCTCAAAGAGAATGTTACAAGATGGAAGTCGAATCCAAAACTAAAGCGAGGCAGAGGACCTATAGCAAGATAGAATGCGTCACCCAAAGTCAAAGGTTTAGCATACTTGTGAAAGCTGGCAAAATAGCACCAAGGAAGCCTACTGTCCCAAGGGAATTACCTCCTAATCATGCCCATCATCTCTTCTACGAGTTCCACAAGGCCAGCGGTCATGATACCAACTCCTGCAACCACCTCAAAGATGTGATCCAAGATCTCATAGACTCTAAGCAGTTAGGGGTTCCTATTGTAGTGACAAACCCTCTCCCAACTGCAGGAGGAGGGATCAATGTAATAGAGATAGCTAGTGAGGAAGAGGAGACTACTCGCCTAATCTCAAATGTGGGCGAGAGCACTCCAAAATTTATTAATGAAATTTCTTTCTGTTACATGTTGTCTTGGGATCAAGTACTAGATAGGAAGAATAATAAAGAAAAGGAAGATGTTAACTTACTCACCCGCTCCGGTCGAGTCATAATCAACAAAGATCCAAGAATAGAAGAGCCATCATCTTCGAAAGAGCCCGAACCCGTTGAGCTTGACGATCCGCTTCTTAAACTACCAAAGAAAACTCAAGCCAACATTCCCATATGGGATCTCTTAGGATCATCTCATAAGCATCGAATGATGATCTCAAAAGCATTAGCCCAAGTCCAAGTGCCCAAAGAAATAACTCCCGAAGAGTTAACGCAAATGGTAGGCCAAATCCAATTTGGCAATGTAATCACATTTACCGACTTAGATCTACCACAGTATGGTGGAGGGCACACCGAAGCTCTCTACATAACCGCAAGGGCCAATGGGCATCGAATCCCCAGAATTCTAGTAGACAATGGGTCCGCCATAAATGTCTTACCAAAGAAAGTCATGGTAACGCTTGGCCTTACCTCAAGAGAGCTAAAACCGACAACTCTTACTGTAACGACCCGAAAACCCGCCTCTATTTTCTTAGTAATAAATATTTAATTATTTATTTATGGCTTATTTATTTATTTAAATTATTTATTTATTTAAATATTTACGTGTGCATTTTGTGTTTCATAATAATTTATGCCTAGCATTTTATTTGGGCCATTTGTGCTAGTGTAGAAGTGTTGAGTCTTAATTGTTAGTGGGGAGTTTATTGGTAAAGGGTAGTAGTAGGGGAGGGGTCTAAGTGTAAATGTTTCAAATAATTCTCCCTACTCCCTCCCTCACCTCCCTCACTCTTTCACCCTCACCTCACTTCTCATCTCTCTCCCAGCAACTCTCCCTCTCTCTCCATTTGGGTAAGTTTTTCTTCTCTTCCTTCTCTCTTCATTCTACCTATCTTCCTTCCATTATTTCTCATTTCTCATAATATGAAATTTGTTTGAATCGTCGATAGGATCATAAAGAACAAAGAAAATTCGAATTCCGTCAACTTTCATAAAATCCGGGTAAGTTACTTTCCCCCCATTTATGTTAAAAAATGCTCATCTTTAACTCTATTGATGTTCTTGTTGATATCTATGTCATTTTGGTTGAGTTTGGAATTTATTTGTATTTTTGTTCACCTTTTGTGATTTTGAAATGTTGGGATCAAATCTTGATTTAGGGTTGCTAGATGGTGTTATTTAGGTTCTTTATAGGCTTATATGTTGTTTGGGGTACTTGGGTATGCTAATAGAAGTGTTGGAGATGTTGGGTTTGATTTGGGTAAGGTTTATGTTTGATTTTGGTAAGAACTTGAAGAAGCCGGCTGATTTTCCTCCCAGTCCGTCGACCGGGCGCCCGCCCAGGTTTAGCTAGGCGCCCGCCCGCTTGTCCTTTTTCCGTCGGCCAGCCTACTGCCTAAATGAGCCCCCGCCCGCCCCTTGTCGAGCGCCCGCCCGCCCCCTTTTTCTGGAAATCATATTTGTGTTTGTTTAAGACTAGGTTGTATTTTTAGTCTGGGTTTTGGGGCACTACTTTAATTAATTTAAATCGCCATTGTGGGATACCCTAGTGTCGAAAATGGTTCCTTCGTGAACAAATGTGGTATGGGATTTGATTAATTATTATTTGGAATTGGTTGAGCACTCTATTATGTGTGATTGGTTTTATTTCATCTTCTTGGTGATTATTTGGTATGGTTCCCTACTTTGGAATCATGAGTTGTTTATTTAAGCTAGTATTTATTACTTGGCATTTATTTGAAAGTCCAGCTGGTATTCGTGGTTGTGTCGGGCGATGGAAAAGATTATAATGGCAACGAGCCGAGTCCATTATAATGTTGACCGTTGTTTTGCCCCATTATTTTCCCTCCTCCAGATTGGCCTTGGATGTGAGATGAGCTAGCTCCTTTCTTGGGAACAGTCTACCTATTATAAGGGGTTGCGACTTTGTGTCGTATACTCAGTTATCGTTTGGTTATTGGTTCCGGTACCGGGGTTTTCTCTTCAGCTATTATGCTGCTACCGTTGATTGGTTTATCGGCTCCTTGATGCTGTTTATTGATGCTGCTCTTCGGTGCGGCCCTATCGTCATTGATCAGATTGTTATATCCTTTATTGGGGAAACCTTAGCTCAGTATCCTTTTTTACTTGTTTATTTCCGCTGCTACCTGTCAAATGATAATTGCTACGCGCTATGTGAGATATTATTATTGTTATTGCATCTTAGTATGTCATGTAGTTGCATTAGTAACTTATTGAGATTTATCTCACCCCCTTTCTTTTATTTTTGTTTTTCCTTAACCCCCCCCCCCCCCAGGAGGAAAGGATTAGGATTTGCGGATCGAGGAGGACGTCGAGAGGATTGAGATTCTGGGCAGGTTGTTATTGATTGGTTTGCATTATTTAAATGTATAACCTTTTGGGGATAGTTTTACCAACAATGACGTCATTAAGATTTGTAATATTTTGTATTTTTGGTGTAAGCTTGTGGAGCTTATACTAGTAGTATTTGTTGTTGTTAACTTAGATTTCTAAAACTTTGTTTTAAACCTTTTGGGTATAAAAATGGAATTTTTATCTTCAGTATTTTAGTAGTTGTGTGTTAAGTCGACGTCCAGCTCGCGAGTTCCCGGCTCGTGGGGTCGGGGTCGCGACACTTACTGTATGAGGGTTCGATTGTACCGCAAGTTCACCTATAGGGGCGATCACTCTAACAGTTGTAGTAGGAGAGATAACTACAAAAGCGGAATTCCAAGTCATTGACATCCCCTATTCCTTCAACCTTCTTCTAGGACATCCGTGGCTACATCAAACAGGAGGAGTACCATCAACTCTCCATCAATGTGTCAAGTTTAAGCACAATGACACGATAGTCACCGTATTTGGGGAACTAGTCACTGCTAGCCCGATCTTAGAAATTCAGCATGACGCAGCCGACCACCTCTTCAGTGGATTCGAAATCCAAAAGCAAAGTAGTGTAGAGATGGTAGAAGTACACAATGAAAATGACTACTCGAAAGCCATTCCATTCTCTGGAACACGCACAGTGCTTAACATGATGCTAAAAGAAGGATACTTCCCCGGTCTCAGACTTGGCAAGCATTTACAATGGATCAAAGAACCACCACCTGTCATTCTATACCCACCTGAATATGGGCTAGGGTATGTGTCACCACTCAAGGACATCCCTAAGGAGGAAAGGGATTGGACCTCATACATAATTCCAATCACACCACTCTATCGAAGGACTCTGAACGGGTACTTTGTGCGCGAGGGGGAAAACTTGCCATACTTCATGTTCCCTAAACCTTGGATTAACCATTGGGGGAAGCGCCAACCGGGCTTTGATATTTTCAGTGACTGTGATCCGTACTCACTTGAAACAGAACCGATGCAATTCTCGTGGCTACCTCGAGAATTAGGGGGTACCAAGGCCGAAGCATTCAGTAAGTGGGACTTTGTGTATGGAGAAGACCTACTGTGCCAATTTCTCAACCTTTGCAAGCTAGAGGACACTCAGATCAATGAAATAGACAAGGGGGATGCTCCGGACCAAGACTACATTAAGCTCATCAAGAAGTGTGACGAGCCTATCCAGAACTGGTACACAACTGGAGGACCCATAGCAAGTGAAGATTTCCTGATTAAGGAGTTAGGATGTACTCCCCATCACCATAGGGAAAGAAAATTTGTAACTCTTACCTTAGAGTCAGATACCGCTACCGATGAGCTCACCTAAGAGGACTTGGATGCCATCGCGGAACGTGTATTCCCCTACTTTCTTAATGAAAACATAGATCTTTCCGAGTATCCTGAGATTGCTAGCGTCTTAAATGATGAATTAACTAATAACTCTAATGAATTAGATAATAATGAGTCATATGACGAGATAGATCAAGAAAACGAACAAATCTTAAAAGAAATTAATAACTAAATAGGTCATTGTGGCGGAAATGGTCCTATTGATACCGAAGAAATGCAAACATTTAATCTGGGGACGGACGATGATCCGAAAGAGACAAAGATTGGCAGTTTCTTCAAAGGGGTGTAGACACCCCGCCTTGGACCTCTCACCCCGATTGCATACATAGTATCTTTATTTAACTTATTTTCGTTAATTTCTGTTACTTCGGTTAAGTTCCTAACTGATTCCGTTAGTTTTGGACCGAACTGTAACATAGTTAACTTTAGAGTCATTTCTGTCATTTTGTCACCCGCGGGCGCCTCTGACACTGCTTGTGGGATGCGCGCGCGTCTGGCCCCTAAAGCCGGACTCGCGCGCCTCCCATTGTGGCAGTTACGGATTGCAGTCTTTCCCCTCCTTTTTCTTGATCACAAAAACCTCTTTTTACATCCAAGTTCATCTTCCCTTTATTCCATAACTCCCAAATCCCATATTCTAGCCTTTTCCCTAAAACAAAATATTTGATCTTTATTTCATTTGATTTTCTATTTATTATTTAACTTTCTTTATTTTCTTATTGGTTGAAAAGCCATCTTTTCCTCTATTTTTCACCTATAAAAACCCTCTCATTTTACCTTAGAAAAGGGACTTGAAATTTCTTCACAAAGACACTATACACAATTATCTCAAGAATTCTCTTTACAAGAATTCTCCCAACAACAGCTCAAGCATCAAAACTCTTTTCAAGTCAAAGTTTGAAGTCCTCTTTCTTAAGGTACAACTTTACTTCTTCTTCTTCTTATTTTATATATGTCTTTTTAATGTATGCAATCCCCATCAATGGGACATGACCAAATAATCACTTTACTACATTAAAGTTGGTTAAGGTTATCTCCCTACATTTCAATCCTTATTTCAATTTATTATTCTTCTCTTAATGTAATCTTTAGCATAAAAATCGATAAAACAATTCTCTTTTATTTTCCTTTGCAATTCCCATTTTCTTTACATTATAATTGTTAGCACTATTAATAAATTGAAGGACTTTTTAGCATTAGAACACCTTTAGTAGCAAGACCTGTGTAAGCGGGGCGGAGTGGGTGTTTAAGTACTTCCCACTCCATCACCTAACCCCCGAACCCTTCTCTTCCCGAATCTCTGGTTTTGTACATAAATTAGGCTATTTCTAGGTTTTTCTTATGTTCTTCTAAAAACATAGGTGGCGACTCTCACAATTAAAATCAAATAGACATCCTAGGATCCTTCCACCGCTCTAGACAAGTAGTGGGCTCTCCCGGGGTATCTACAGTGGCGACTCCGCTGGGAATAATTTAGAGGGTTAAACTTGCGTTTCTGCGTTTGGTGTTCTTGTATTCTGTTTTCTGGGCATTCTGGTAAAAAGGGTTGGAAGCGCGCGCCTTTGGCCTTCTTGGCCTAAAGCGTGCGCGTCCGACCCTAATTACCAGAATCTCCCGCCTCTCATCTCGTCCTTCAATTCCATGTTTATGTGCTAACAATTACTGCAGGGGAAAGTTTTATTATTTAGGGTCAAGGCAGTCCCTTGAATCCACTGATTTACAGGTTTTCACCCAGAAGCGGGCCCCCCAGCCTAGGGGTGTTCACGGTCCGGTCCGGTCCGGTTTTTACCAAAATTTCATTATGTGGTTGAGTCATTTCTCTTGTTTGTGGGTGAAATTATTTTGCTCAAAAGGTGTTTGTGAGGCCAACCTAAGATCAACTGTGTTCTTCAATAGGTCCAATGGTCTCAAACGGCAACAACAACAAGGGTGAGAACATTTTCGTGTCCAACAAAAGGCTTTTCAACATAATGAGAGCCATGGGGGAATATATGGATAGACTTGCTGAGGATGCCCGCCGAAAAGACGATTTGTGGCAAGCCCGTTTTGATCTCGAGAGGAGAATTCACAAGGAAGAGATTTCCGAACTCAAGGCCCGTCTGCAAGAGTTCACCGACAACAAGGCAAATGCCAATGGTAAAACATGCCTAAGTCGCCCGCCCCTCAAAAGTCAAAAAAGTGTCGCCAACAACTGAGTTTTCACTCTTCTCCTAGGAGTAACCCAAGCCAAAGCATTTGAAACTTTGGTGGCAAGAGGAAAGATCAAGCCTTTACAAGGGTACCAATCCAAGACGATCAACGCCAACCATGCCCATCACAAATATTGAGGCTACCACCAATATAGTGGCCATCTTACCGAGGAATGCTTTGTCCTCCGTAGCATCATCCAAGATTTGATCGACAATGGTGAATTTACTGTGGGTAAAGAGCAACCGTTAGAGAGTAACAGCATGCAAGAACTCATCAAAAAAGAGGCTTGATTTTTAAATGGGGCTTCAACAAGAGATCATGCCACAAGGAGAACTACCACGACAAAGATGACGACAACAATCTCCGTTTCTCTTTCTCTACCTAGTAATAGGAATAAAAAAAAGAGTCAAAAGTCCTCTTATGTGTGCATTAAGTTTTCTTCCTTCTCGTCGATGTTAAAGTTTGAATCAGTCTTAATAAAAGTCGTTGTTGTCCTCATACACTCTTCCAAGTTGTTCAATCTAATTCTTGGCAAAATGATGAAAAGATGTCTAAACAAGTTTTAGAACGAAGGCCATCACTTGAATGCCTAGGGGCTAAACATCGTGACGAAGGCGACAACATCAACGACAAATCCAAGACATCAAGCTCCAAAGAAAGATGGAGCAACAACCATAGAAAAATCAAGCAATGTTTCAAAGGGGGATTAAAAAAAAAAAAAAAAAAAAGGGGCTCGCTAGGTTGACTCTTCAAAACAACCTAGGCAAAAGTTAGAGCACAAAAAATAAAACTAAAAAAAATAAATCCCCCTCAATCAAAGAAGTACAAGATCAATATCATTTTCCAAGGACAAAGCAACATCAAAAAAAAATCCTCGCGATGAAGAAGCATCCACAAGAACTACGGTGACTTGAGCCTCTACATTGGAGGAACGTAGGCAACCTTCGGGTCTGGTCTCATGCAAGAAAGAAGATATGTTTAGCCCTAACGCGTTATGGTGATCGGCCTTCATCTCGAACTTGTCAAGACATCTTTGCATGAGTCATTTGCCAATGAATTAATCACCTCAAGATTGAACAACATTCTTAGATTTGGAATCGCTTTCACGTTCCTTGTCGAGTCTAGGGGCTTCTTATCTTTCAGCGATACTCCCAGTTTCTTGCAATCAAATTGGGGCTTTCCTTCTCTTCTCTCTTAATGACTTACTTGCCTTCGTGAGTCATTCAATGAATAAAAATACATGTCAATACTAGGGACCATTTCCCTAGTCAAGTCAATGTCACTCATCATTAGTGACAAAAGGTCTCCACCGCAAAATAACATATCTCTCATCCTCAGCTAGAGTCAATGCACACTTCCTCATTAATCGAGTCAAAATGAAGACGCAAAAGAGATGGCCGCTAGATCGAAAAACCGAAAGGGTGGTCTAGGCAAAAAACAGGGTGCGTCATAAAAAAAATGAGAGAGTGAGAGAGAGAAGGGAAAAAGAAATGGAGATCCCCGGCCTCTAAAGAAGACAAGTTCTACATTGAATCTCCTCAGCAAGGCAATTCCCCACCGAGTCAACTTCGTAATTACAAAGGGATCGACAATATACGGCACAATCAAAGGTCGTTTTGGGTTGTTGGCATAAGAGAGATTGTTCTTGCAATGTGCATTTTTGGGATCATGTGAAAGAAGGCCCGTCCGAGAATGATCTCATGATTGATATGGGGTACGAGGTTGCACAAATAGTCCCCAGTGAGTCAATTGGTTTGGGCAGCTAATAGCAAAAACATGCAATTCAGTTTTCAAGTTTCTCCAATCATGTGCCCCTACAGTATGTCAAAAGGTTTCACGAGAAATGGAGTAGCTCTTGCCATGTCCTCTTATGCTTGTTCCCCCACACGAGGATGAGTCTCTTGCTTTGCTCAACAAATGATGACGCCCTAGGGGTTATGTGACCCAAGAACGAGAGCTTCTTTTGCTTTATTTGACAATAAATAAGCCCTAGGGGCTATGCTCAAGAAAGATGTGTGGGACTATCCTCAAGGTCTCTCAAAGGGAATGTCGAGAAGCCTTCTTGTCATGTGTTCCTGTGCCTGTTCCCCCGATCAAGGATTGGCCTTTCTTGCTCTACTTATAATCGGTGATGGTACTCTAGGGGCTACACTCAAGTTTGAAAGTCTCCCTCAGCGAGAAGAAATTCGCGTCATCTCCCAACAATGGCCTCAACAAAGTTATATGCAACATTGTAAGCTTTCTCAATAAATTTAGCACCAAAGGTCTCAAGGGGCTTTGCAATCTACTATCTTTTGGGCTACGACATTACAGTAATCCAAACAAAGGGCAATATTGGGGCTTTGTAATTGACAATATTTGTGGCCAACGATACTCGATGCAATTCAATGTGGGGAATAGTCTTCATGAAACCAAGCAAGCTTCAAAGGGTCTCTCAGCAATTCACGTCAAAGGTCTCTTGGTTTGAACGAAGGGCTCCGATGTTATGAATGAATTTGATGATTCTTGTTAGGACTTACAACGAGATTACGAAGGAAGTCTTAGAGAAAAGGAAAAAAATTCAATATGCTAAACTCTATCAAAACAGGGTTATAGCGGGAAATGCCTTGGCCAATCCCAATGTTTCTACAATTCAGCACCCCTTCTCCAAAATCAAAAGCAAAAAGTGTGGCTCTTGCGCCTCAAGCACTAGTTGCATCCGAAGATCCGTCTTTAGTTTAACTCAAGAAGACTCAAGCAAGCATACCCATTTGGGACCTTATCACACCAAGACCTTATCATCCGCGACCTCGACGACAGCGCAAGACATTACTGCATCTTTTGACATAAGCTTTCCACCATTTGGGTACCGACCACAATGAGGCTATTCATCTCCCCAGTAAGAGTAAGAAGGAGATCTCTATCAATAATCCTACCCAAATGTGTATCCGCTCTCAATGTTGAGCCGATTCCAAGATAATTTGGGGCTTTACATCGAAAAGTCTTCACATTCCACCATCTTGAAGCTCGCAGACAACAAGTACATGACACTTGGGGCTTAGAAATCTCTCGAAGCTTGGTATAAATAATATCCTCTTGGGACTTGCTCACATCAACAACAAAAGGAAATTTGTTTAAATGGGCCAAGAGCTGATTTATCTTGGGGCTTCACGAGTCACCCAAAGTTTGGCATCAAGGGCATTCTAGGGGCTTCATAGTCAACAACCCCTTGGTATCTCGGCATCGAAATTATTTTGAAGCCCCTAATCGACAAATCTCTTGGGGCTAGACATCAACCTTCGTTGGGCACAACAGCGACGACAGAATTCAAGCGAGGCAACCCAGACTTCGATCGAACATGACTTGATCTTGGGTTGGCTTTACAAACACACAATGATTAAAATGGTTCACCCACGAACTAAATTTTTTTTTCTCACATGTGTACATATTCTTTTCCTTCTAATCTTAAAAAATAAATAAAAAAAAAATAAAACGACAAAAAGATTTTATTTTTTCTTTTTCTTTTTCTTGTCTCCTTACTTGTGTAAAAGTATGTGCTTCATTTTTCTTTGCTCCTAGCTTCTTCCCCAGCGCTCTCCATCATCCTTGAACTACGCTGGTCTGATTCCCTTCAAGGGATATGTAGGCAGCCTTTGGCATGACCAACCCATCATTCAGAATGTCATCTCACCAACATTCCATCGAAAGCAAGAGCAGTTCATCATCTTCATCAAAGCCACAACATCTCCATCCCGAATCAAGCGGCCATGGTAAGTGAAGGTATGAACATCATTCATTAATACTTTCCTCAAAAATCACACAGCACACAAAAGCAATTTCTCCATTCTTGAAAAATCTCTCTCAAACAATCTCTGCTTCCCAAATCACATCACACCACAATAATAATTTTCTCTCAATTTCTATTTCACATCTCACACAAGCACATATATCTGCAAAAGCATACATATAACAGGTACAAGCATTCGACAAATGGATTCACAAACGTATTCAGCAAAAGGTTCACAAAAGGACTCAGCCATCGGATTTGACCAATGGATTCACAAACGGATTCATCAAAGGGTTCACAAATGGACTCATCCATCGTATTCACAAACGGATTCGATAAAATGGACTCACAAATGGGTTCAGTAAAGGGTTCACAAACGGACTCAGCCATCGGATTCACAAACGGATTCAACCAAGGGACTCACAAACGAGTTCAGCAAATGGATTCACTAACGGATTCAGCCAAAGGGTTCACAAACGGACTCGTCCATCGGATTCACAAACGGAATCGACCAAGGGACTCACAAACGGGTTCATCAAATGGATTCACTAACGGATTCAGCCAACGGGTTCACAAACGAAATCGTCCATCGGATTCACAAAAGGATTCGACCAAGGGGCTCACAAATGGGTTCAGCAAATGGATTCACTAACGGATTCAGTAACAGGTTCACAAACGGACTCGTCAATCGGATTCACAAAAGGATTCGACCAACGGACTCACAAACGGGTTCAGCAAATTGATTCACTAACGGATTCAGCCAACGGGTTCACAAATGGACTCGTCCATCGGATTCATAAACAGATTCGACCAAGGGACTCACAAACAGGTTCAGCAAATGGATTCACTAACGGATTCAGCCAACGGGTTCACAAACTGACTCATCAATCAGATTCACAAACGGATTCGACCAACGGACTCATAAGGATTCACTAATGGATTCAGCCAACGGGTTTACTAACGGATTCATCAACAAGGGTTCACTAACAGACTCATTCAATGGATTCACTAACGGATTCATCAAGCGGATTCACTAACGGATTCGTCAACAAGGGTTCACTAACGGACTCATTCAATGGATTCACCAACGGACTCATCAAACGGATTCACTAACGGATTCGTCAACAAGGGTTCACTAACAGACTCATTCCATTGATTCACTAACGGATTCATCAAGCGGATTCACTAACGGATTCATCAACAAGGTTCACTAACGGACTCATTCAATGGATTCACCAACGGATTCATCAAACGGATTCGTCAATAAGGGTTCACTAATGGACTCATTCAATGGATTCACCAACGGATTCATCAAGAGGATTCACTAACGGATTCGTCAACAAGGGTTCACTAACGGACTCATTCAATGGATTCACTAAATGATTCATCAAGCGGATTCACTAACGGATTCGTCAATAAGGTTCACTAACGGACTCATCCAGTGGATTCACTAACGGGTTCATCAAGCAGATTCACTAACGGATTCAGCAAGACCGATCCTAGATCGGGTGGATTGGGTGCTCCTTGACCTTCCCAATCCATAACTTAACCCCCGAACCCAAGAATCTCACGGTCCGTGTTCCGTTAAACATGGTGGCGACTCACAACAACCGAGCAACAATCAAGTCCTTACAACTCGAAGCACGAGGCAGAAAAAAGGGCGCGTGCTCACAGTGGTGACTCCGCTGGGGATGATCATCATAAGAGGGTTAGACTTGTGTTGAAATCATCATCGTTATTCTTAAAATTCTTCATTCTGTACTGTAATCTGTTCCCAGACTGGGATGCCTCGTACGAGGGATTGTTGTCTCATACGAGACACCTCAGTTCTGTCCGACTGATCTGGTCCTCTGGTTTGAAAAAGGAATTTTGTTCGGTTCAAACACGTATACAGGGTTCCAGATCTGTTCCCCCCTCTGTTTCTGAGTTTTAGGATCTTCCTAACGATGAAGAAACTCCCCGTGTATCGTAAAGCTAGCCTTTATTTTGCAGGAGTACTTGCTAATTGGTTTTATTCCTTGCCTTGCTTTTGTTTGCTTTATGTGTGAACTACCACGGCCTGAGTTCCTCCACAAGAGAGAACCGTAGGCAGCCACTTGGCCCGGCCATTTCATGTTTTTGTTTTACTTTAAAAAAAAACTCTCTATTTCCCTCTACACCTAGATCTTGACTCTCACACACGTGCACGCATGTAGAATAATTTCACTACATACCCTTCAACCCGGGTCCCAATCGGAGGATAGATGTCGGTCAGCACACCCACTCTAACGAGTGGCGCTCGCCGGTCTCTCCAAATATGGTGTACCCACTCCGTGACACGCTCCTAGACTGTGTTCATGGGGATCCTTAGCCGTAAGCCCTGCATCAACCTCATGCATACATACTAGTCAATAGGACACTCCTTGAGACAGGTCGGTTCGATTCTTAGGGTTGTTTTAATCCTTTCCCAAGATAACGCTTTTACTACAATCTATAATCCTCCTTTCATGAATTCTTGACGAATGTCCCTTCGGTATAAATTGTTAGACAAAGGGTTGAGATGATGAGATGAGAATTTTTCTACGAGGATTCGAGTCTAGTCTCTCTCACCATTAAAACCCCACGTTTGGCAATGTCCCTTTCGGTTGTCCCTTACAAGAATTCATAAGGTTTGGTTGCATTAAAGGCGTTATTTAACAAAGTGCAAACCAACTACGGAATCACTTAGGTTTGGCTAATTGAATGGTGGATTCCGATGAGAATATGGGACCTTTGCCCGAATTGTCCGTTTGGGAGAGTGCAATACAGGTGAAAAACAAGGGGCTCATATTCTAGGTGACAGAATCAACTGTTCCAGGATGAACTAGATAGTAACCTCTTAAAATGGATTAAATTCCGTCCGACCAATAGGATTAAAATCTGTAAATCTGCATGTCAGGTTAGATGTCACGTACGAGACATCTCTCCTTCTCTGTGATTCTGCCATGTTGGTCAGCCTGTCTCATAAAAGCCGACTTGTTGGGACCCCAGCCTGGATTTGATACGGTTTCTGCACTCTAGGTCCGTCCGATCAGCAAGGTAGCTCCACTACTCCCAACACAATGTCAAACGCCAAGTTCACTCAAGAGCTCAACGAACTCAAAGCTCGCTTAGAAGGGAAGTGGGTCAACTCTCTAAGGTATATGCCACAGTCTTATACGCACGTTTCAAGAGGGAGATAGAGAAAGAATACATGACTCGTCTACGAACACAAAAAAGAATTTTTCGACAGAGAAATCAAATTTCTCCAAAGTCAATTGCTAGCTCGAGAAGAGGAAGTCAGTGCACTTCGAAAAGGCTTACTCATGCAGGAAGAATATTACGAAAAGAAAATCGACACGCTCCAAGCATGTCTACAATCTCAAAGAGAATGTTACAAGATGGAAGTCAAATCCAAAACTAAAGCGAGGCAGAGGACCTATAGCAAGATACAAGGCGTCACCCAAAGTCAAATGTTTAGCATACTTGTGAAAGCTGGAAAAATAGCACCAAGGAAGCCTACTGTCCCAAGGGAATTCCCTCCTAATCACGCCCATCATCTCTTCTGCGAGTTCCACAAGGCCAGCGGTCATGATACCAACTCCTGCAACCACCTCAAAGATGTGATCCAAGATATCATAGACTCTAAGCAGTTAGGGGTTCCTAATGTAGTGACAAACCCTCTCCTAACTGCAGGAGGAGGGATCAATGTAATAGAGACAGCTAGTGAGGAAGAGGAGACTACTCGCCTAATCTCAAATGTGGGCAAGAGCACTCCAAAATTTATTAATGAAATTTCTTTCTGTTACATGTTGTCTTGGGGTCAAGTACTAGATAGGAAGAATAATAAAGAAAAGGAAGATGTTAACTTACTCACCCACTCCGGTCGAGTCATAATCAACAAAGATCCAAGAATAAAAGAGCCATCATCTTCGAAAGAGCCCGAACCCGTTGAGCTTGATGATCTGCTTCTTAAACAACTAAATAAAACTCAAGCCAACATTCCCATATGGGATATCTTAGGATCATCTCATAACCATCGAATGATGATCTCTAAAGCATTAGCCCAAGTCGAAGTGCCCAAGGAAATAACTCCCGAAGAGTTAATGCAAATGGTA
Source organism: Campanula takesimana (assembly GCA_026119855.1). Lineage (NCBI taxonomy): Eukaryota > Viridiplantae > Streptophyta > Magnoliopsida > Asterales > Campanulaceae > Campanula > Campanula takesimana. The sequence goes on from JAOWBW010000010.1 coordinate 2,836,545, forward strand.
GGCCAAATCCAATTTGGCATTATAATCACATTTACCGACTTAGATCTACCACAGTATGGTGGAGGGCACACCGAATCTCTCTACATAACTGCAAGGGTCAATGGGCATCGAATCCCCATAATCCTAGTAGTAGACAATGGGTCCGCCATAAATGTCTTACCAAAGAAAGTCATGGTAACGCTTGGCCTTACCTCAAGAGAGATAAAACCATCAACTCTTACTGTACGAGGGTTCGATTGTACCGCACGTTCACCTATAGGGCCGATCACTCTAACGGTTGTAGTAGGAGAGATAACTACAAAAGCGGAATTCCAAGTCATTGACATCCCCTCTTCCTTCAACCTTCTTCTAGGACATCCGTGGCTACATCAAACAGGAGGAGTACCATCAACTCTTCATCAATGTGTCAAGTTTAAGCACAACGACACGATAGTCACCGTACTTGGGGAACTAGTCACTGCTAGCCCGATCTTAGAAATTCAGCATGACGCAGCCGACCACCTCTTCAGTGGATTCAAAATCCAAAAGCAAAGTAGTGTAGAGATGGTAGAAGTACACAACGAAAATGACTACTCGAAAGCCATTCCATTCTCCGGAACACGCCCAGTGCTTAACATGATGCTAAAAGAAGGATACTTCCCCGGTCTCGAACTTGGCAAGTATTTACAAGGGATCAAACAACCACCACCTGTCATTCTATACCCACCTGAATATGGGCTAGGGTATGTGTCACCACTCAAGGACATCCCTAAGGAGGAAAGGGATTGGACCTCATACATAGTGCCAATCACACCACTCTATCGAAGGACTCTGAACGGGTACTTAGTGCGCAGGGGGTGGGGGAAACTTTCCATACTTCATGTTCCCTGAACTGGTACACAACTAGGGGACCCATAGCAAGTGAATATTTCCTGATCAAGGAGTTAGGATGTACTCCCAATCCCCATAGGGAAAGAAAATTTGTAACTCTTACCTTAGAGTCAGATACCGCTACCGATGATCTCACCCAAGAGGACTTGGATGCCATCGCGGAACGTGTATTCCCCTACTTTCTTAATGAAAACATAGATCTTTCCGAGTATCCTGAGATTGCTAGCGTCTAAAATGATGAATTAACTAATAACTCTAACGAATTAGATAATAATGAGTCAGATGATGAGATAGATCAAGAAAACGAACAAATCTTAAAATAATTAATAAGAAAATAGATCATCGTGGCGGAAATGGTCCTATTGATGCCAAAGAAATGCAAACATTTAATCTGGGGACGGACGATGATCCGAAAGAGACAAAGATTGCCAGTTTATTCAAGGGGGTGTAGACACCCCGCCTTGGACCTCTCACCCCGATTGCATACATAGTATCTTTATTTAACTTATTTTCGTTAATTTCTGTTACTTCGGTTAAGTTTCTAACTGATTCCGATAGTTTTGGACCGAACTGTAACAGAGTTAACTTTAGAGTCATTTCTGTCATTCTGTCATTTATCACCCGCGGGCGCCTCTGACACTGTTTGTGGGATGCGCGCGCGTCTGGCCCCTAAAGCCGGACTCGCGCGCCTCCCATTATGGCAGTTACGGATTGCAGTCTTTTCCCTTCTTTTTCTTGATCACAAAACCTCTTTTTACATCCAAGTTCATCCCCCCCCCCTTTATTCCATAACTCCCAAATCCCATATTCTAGCCTTTTCCCTCAAACAAAATATTTGATCTTTATTTCATTTGATTTTCTATTTATTATTTAATTTTCTTTATTTTCTTATTGGTTGAAAAGCCATATTTTCCTCTCTTTTTCACCTATAAAAACCCTCTTATTTTACCTTAGAAAAGGGACTTGAAATTTCTTCATAGAGACACTATACACAATTCTCTCAAGAATTCTCTTTACAAGAATTCTCCCAACAACAACTCAAGTATCAAAACTCTTTTCAAGTCAAAGTTTGAAGTCCTCTTTCTTAAGGTACAACTTTACTTCTTCTTCTTCTTATTTTATATATGTCTTTTTAATGTATGCAATCCCCATCAATGGGACATGACCAAATAATCACTTTACTACATTAAAGTTGGTTAAGGTTATCTCCCTACATTTCAATCCTTATTTCAATTTATTATTCTTCTCTTAATATAATCACTTTACTACATTTCAATCCTTATTTCAATTAAAGCGCATGAACCTTTCCATTTGCCTTGGAAACCTGCACAGTATTAGCCAACCAGGTTGGATACTCTATCACTTTGATGAACCCAACACTCAGGAGTTTCTCTATCTCTTGTTTGACTTGTACCGACCACTCGAGTTTAATTCTGCGGAGTTTCTACTTTGATGATATGATCATACACTCCAAAGGCTCCGATGGGTAGCACTTCATCGACCTCAGAAAATTCTTTGAGTTAAGACACTACAAGATGAGACTTAATCCGGCCAAGTGCACATTTGGGGTAGTAAAAGGAAAAGTCCTTGGGTACATGGTCACCGAGCGTGGTATAGAAGCAGATCCTGCTAAGATTAAAGACATCATTGGCATGCCTCCACCTAAGATGCAGAAAAAAGTAAAGGAATTCATGGGTCGCCTTCAGTACATTAGTCGTTTCATCAATCATCTCATGACAATGTGCGAGCCCATTTTCAAGCTTCTCAAGAATAATGTATCCCTAGAATGGACCGAAGAGTGTCAAGAAGCCTTCGAAAAGGTCAAAGAGTATTTGGTCAACCCTCTCGTATTGGTTCCACCGCATAAAGAGAAACCGTTGACCCTGTACCTTACAGTCAATGACACTGCACTAGGGGCTATGCTAGCACAAGAGCAACCCGACTCAAAGAAAGAGAATGCTGTATACTTTGTCAGCCATCGCTTTTAAGGGGGTGAATTGAATTACTCTGCATTAGAAAAGTCGTGTGCTGCACTAGTATGGGTAGCTGAGAGACTCAAGCCGTACATGGAAGCATTTCCTGTACAACTGATTGCCCGACTGGACCCCATGAAATACATCTTCGAGAAGTCGCATATCTCCTCTAGAATAGCCAAGTGGTACTTTATGCTCATGGGGTATGATATCACTTACATCTCACAGAAATCAGTAAGAGGAAGGGTATTTGTTGATCATTTAGCCGAATTTCCATGTGATGAGGCGAAGGGGAAAACCCGCGATTCCCTGATAAGGACATCATGGCAATAGCAGAAAATAAGTGGCAATTATTTTTCGATGGAGCATCCAATAAACGGGGATATGGCATTGGCATGTTACTAGTAGATCCCTCAGATTCCTACACTCCACTCGCAATCAGCCTTGACTTTGAGGCCACTAACAATATTGCCGAGTACGAAGCTTGCATAGCGGGGATTGAAGCAACCTTAGAAAGAAATGTGACCGAACTAGAAGTGTATGGAGATTCACAACTTATAATCTATCAGTCACTCAAGAAGTGGAAGGTACAAGATCCTACACTCCAGAAATATAACGACCATCTCCAAGACTTGGCCAAACAGTTCAAAGAGGTCACTTTCTACTATCTTCCTAGAGATAAGAACCGCTTAGCAGACTCTCTAGCCATGCTAGTATCACTTGTGGAGATTCCCGAATGGATAGAGGTCAAAAACTTCAAAGTCGCGAGACGAACGACTCCCGCTTATTACTCGATCATAGACCTGCATGACTGCAAAGAAGAGTGTGACTCTGTCTCCGTAAATGCCTTAGACAATAAGCCTTAGTATTATGATGTATGGCGTTTCCTCCTAGACGGAACATTCCCATCGGACGTATCACCTAAAGCAAAGATAGCCTTCAAATGGTTTACCGCCCAATTCATCATTATAGGTGATCACCTCTACAAGAAACACCATAAGCAGTGTCTACTCTGTGATAATGAGCACGAAGCTGTAGAAATCATGGACCAAGTCCATCAAGGAGTCTGTGGAACCCACATGAATGGAAATATTCTAGCAAAGAAAGTCATCCGACTAGGGTACTATTGGGCTACAATGGAAGCCGACTGCACCGACATGGTTAAGAAATGCCACAAGTGTCAGATACATGCTAACTTGCAACACGCACCACCGTCCGTGTTATACCTCATGACATCCCCTTGGCCATTTTCTACATGGGGAATAGACGTCATCGGTAAAGTCTCACCGATAGGTCATAATGGACACTCATTCGTGTTGGTCGCCGTTGATTAGTTCACTAAGTGGATCGAGGCCCAATCCTACAAAGTCTTAAATGCCAAAAAGGTGGCTGAGTTCATTAAGGCCAACATCATATGCCGATATGGGGTACCTCATGAGATGATATCTGACAATGGCACACACTTTGAGAAAGAATGTGACCAACTGCTTACAGAGTATAAGATAGAGAGACATCAGTCATCACCATACCGACCACAGACCAATGGAGCAGTCGAAGCTGCTAACAAAACCATAGAGACCATCATTAGAAAAATGGCTAAAACCGGCAGAGACTGGCCCGAGAAGCTACCTTTTTCACTCTGGGGCTAACGTACTTCAATTCGTACTGCCACCGGTGAAACTCCATACGCCCTAGCCTATGGGATGGAAGCAGTGTTACCAATCGAATTAGAAGTACCATCACTAAAGGTTCTCCTAAAAAACCAAGTGAGTGAAGTCGCATGGTTGAACAGCCGTTATGAACAACTAGCCCTGCTAGATGAACGACGACTTCGAGCCGCCGAGCATATCCAAGCATATCAACGGAGAATGGCCTGAGCATTCAATAAGAAAGTCAAATCCAGAAACATTAGAGAAGGGGACCTTGTCCTACGCGAAAATCATCCTGGACCATTCAATCCCATGGGAAAGTGGGGACCAAGATGGATAGGACCTCACATAGTCAAGAAAGTATTCTCTGGTGGAGCGGTACAACTCACAGACCTAGATGGGGACCAACTGCCGAAGCCCGTTAGCATGGACAAGCTGAAGAAGTACTATTCGTAGCTCTATCCCCTAGTTCAAAAAGGAAGGCATGAGAAAAGAAGCCCGCTAGATTGAAAACCTGAAAAGGTGGTCTAGGAAAAAATCAGGGTGTGCATAAAAAAATAAATAGGGGACAGTCTCGTACGAGACACCTATGTCTCGTACGAGACATATCAGTCAGCAGACATATTTTTATCTTTCTTAAACAAGAACTACGATGACCTGAGCTCCTTATTTAATTGATGTAAAAGGAGAACGTAGGCAGCCTTTTGGTCCGGTCTATTCAATAAATAAAATCAAAATCTTGTTTCCTTATTAACCGAATGCATTTCAAGAAAGCAATAGGAAAATTTCTAACATGAATACCAACTTGCAAAAGAAAATAAATAAAATACTAAAAAATTCTAAACATTGGTCTATCTAGGCAATCTCTCAATACTCCTAAGGATATATTTCTTCCTTGACTTAGTAGGGGCTTGACCACGGTCCGCCTTGTCACTCCTTTTCCTCTTATGGAAAGGTATTTCGAAACCGGGAGGAACGTCAAGTCTACTGAACACCGAGGGAGTCAATCTTGTAAACACATGAGGCCTGTCAAGAGCTTGAAATTTATCTGGAAGCCCATTCGCCCTCTTCTCCTAAAAGTCACTATCTAGAAATTCTTGAGTGGCATCTACACTGATATTAGAAGGATCCTCCTTAGCTTCCTTCTTCCTCAAATTCAAGCTAGGTTCGAATTGGTCCCCCAACAAAGGACGGCAAATGTCATCAATACCCTCAGCATTGGGGTGGAGTTCTGTGAGAAACCAATCCAAATATTTATCCAATAAATAAGTACTCCCTCCCTCATGGTGAAGATTGGTCCAACGGTCCATAGCGGTGCCTTGCCCCCAAGCGCGAGCCAAGCTCGTAGAGAATTCTGAGTCCATGAAAGAAATATCTTGAGGCTGTCCCCCTAACGCGAAAGTGTCCTTCTATTGACCGAATTGTCGCATTACCCTTCGAGCAAAATAGAAATAGGAATCCCTCAAACCCGGAAGGACGACCCTGTCGTACCCAAGGGTATTAGCTAAGAACCGCTTCACCTTCCAAAAGAAGGGGCACCAAGCAATATCATCAGTCTCCGCTTTGGCAAAAAGATGGGCCCACTCCTCAATGCTGAGACCCTTCACCAATAGTCTCCACCTATGAAAGTATAAGGGGAATACTCAGTCGGAGAGTCCAATAATCTAAAATGTTCTCTGAGCCAAATAGTCAACAATAATGGACTTCCCCGAGTCATGGAGCCGGTTCGGTGTAACTCATCAAGACCATGAAGGTTCTCCCCTAAGATAAGAGGGACTATGTTGAAAGCCCGTCCTCTAGCTTGCAGAACGATATCCACGAGCTCCGTGTTCGCCATGCCACACTTGCTCATAAAAAGTACGCTTCGAAATAAGCATAAGGCTAAGAAGCAACACTGGGAATCCACCTCGTGACCATGAGTCACCCGACCTTTAAATCTCCTAGGCAAAGCGTGGAGATCAACATAGCGGTTATGGATATAACTCTGCGCCTCAGGAAGGCCTATACTCAATAAATCCCTGAGAGACTCCGCCGATACTTTGTCATACTTGGGCACCGCAATCACTCCTGTCAATGGCATATCCAGGATAGCCGCCATCTCCTCTACAGTAGGAACCATCTCACTAAGCAAAAAATTGAAGAGATGAGTTGAAGGATCCCAAAAGCGTGAAACTCCCTTCAAAAGGTCCCAATCCGGTTCTAGGTTCTTCAAGGTGAAAAGAATCTTAAAACCGAACATCTATATGAATCTTCCTTGACGAGCCTTGTCAAACGAGCAAAAGAACGTTGCTAAGTAATTCTCATAGCGTTCCACTAATTTCGAGTCCAAGGAGAACTCATCAACAATTATTGATGAAGGGACGGATTTTCTTGAGGTCGTTGGGAGAAAAAGGTTGAGAATTTTACTTTAAAAGAAAAGTTCCCAAAACTGATCCAAGGCTGCATGGTATTCTAGGATGGACTAGAGGTGTTTATATACAAGTTCAGACACCAAATCCTTGAGGAAAATGGAGAAACAACCGTAGATTCACAGGATAGCTCGTACGAGACATCGATGTCTCGTACGAGGCATCTCCCAGTTCAGACGACAGAAACTCTGCTCAAATCTCAGGTTGCCCAATGAGTCAAAACATGCCTCAAACACCTCAGAAATGCACCCCAGGCAGTTCATGCATCACATACAGATGTGTTAGTACCCGATCTGAAAAAAGAGTTTATTAGGGCTTTCCCAAATATATAAGGACTTTGTAGGAATTAGAAACCTTGCAAAGACTTATCCCGGATTCCCAAAATATAGCTCAATATTCTAGAATGTACCAAAATTGGCCAAAATAGGGTTTCCTTGTTTAAAATCAAACCCTAGCTTAACAATCACGTCAGCCAGGAATGATGGCCACGCGGCCACATCCGGCCTTTGCCACGCAGCCATGTTCGACCTTGGCCAGGCGGCCATGTTTGCCTCATCCAATCTCAGCCGTTTGATCCCTTGGTCAGTTCACTATATAAAGGCCCTCTTGCCTCATAATCAAAGGTCCAAAATTTTGATCAATCTTAAGCTCCCCAAGTGATGAATTTGCTCTCCAATTAAGTATTTCAAGCATCCAAGAACATCTTCAAGACTCCGAGAAGATCCAAGTTTATTTCTTATCAACATAGGTAAGTTTTCTAACTTTTCTTCATGTTCTTGCCATATTCTTTGTTTAGATCCATAATATTCATGTTCTTAACATGTTTATTCATATGTTCATCATATTATTCATATGTTCATCATATTATTCATATGTTCATAATATGTTCTTCGCGTGTTCTTCGTGTTCTTAGATTAAAACCTTATTTATGACATATTTAGGGTTGCGATCTTCATGTTAACATGTTATTTCATAGCCGATGATGATCTAGGGTTCATCAACCCGAACATTATCTAAGAACTATTTCTAAACCCTAATCTTTAGGTAATTTCCCCCATCATTATGCATGATCCCGATTCTTCTGCCTATTCTAATTTTTTCTCGAACTACACTGACCTAAGCTTCTCACATTAAGAGGAATGTAGGCAATCTTCGGATTCGGTCTCTAAACACAGCACACAATATACACCGCATCAAGATAAAAAGACCGATCATTCGGGCAATAGGAGTGATAACACTTAATATTCTTCTCTTGTTATAATTTGACCCCCGAACCCACTTACATGCTTTTTCTCAATGTTTTGGCTATAATTAAAACGGCGTGGCGACTCTCATATTTTAATGTTGCTATGAATATTTCCCTTTATTATTAACAATTATTGCAAGATACTTCCCATGCGTCGCTTCATCGGAAAGGGGTATTCACAGTGGCGACTTCGCTGGGGACTGCTTTGAATTTATTTCGAACTTAGTGGGTCTAACTTTCGTTATCATCGTGATGTTAATTTCTTATCTATCTTCCTTCTCTCTCTTGCTTGCATTGCATCATTCAAACATTCAAAACTTCTCTTTTTCTCCCTAAAAAGAATTTAGTTTTCTATACCACACACTACCACTAGTCCGTGTCAGCACTGCACATATCCCTTATTACCCTCGGAGCATTCGATGTTCAGAAATTGGTGGTGCTATTGACGCCATCTTTCGAGCCACTCGTTTCCTCCACTCACCGTGTACGCGTGTAAACCCACACGTAGAGGTAAAAAAACACTCCAAACTTTTGACCGGTTGGTTTGGCTAGCTTTTTCTTACTAGACCATTAACGTGTTGTCCATGTCGAGTCATCCCCAAGTCAATGACGAGTCGAGATTTTTGAGAGAAAGTGCACAAAAAATTGATTTCCCTACAAGGGACGTGTCGTGGTAAGGTGAGTGTTTGTTGTCAAGATCTCCGCTCATCATTAACTTGTGTAGGATGCAACATAGACTTCACGTTAATTGTCTTTAAGGACGGGTTAGTCGTAGGATCCGTTGATTGGTGGAAGCCGCTTGCCCTATAGGACCCTCGCCCGAATTTTTCGTTTGGGATGTGCAAGACAGGTGAAAAACAATGGGTCTATAGACGTAGTGTTAGCCTCCACTAATCATAGTTCCTAGGTTAGTTGCGAAAAAGGGGTACCCCTTCCAACCAATTAGGATGTAAATAATGTACAAATTTCTGTAAATTAAAAATTTACTTTGCATGAGCCTTTCCCCTCGTAAAATTCACCTCCCTCCAACCTTATAGCAATGCAAGTTTGGGTCCATTCGGGTGGTCGACTGCAACGTGAAGCTTCTGATCCGTCCCCGTTCTCAGTCTCAACATCAGCAATGGCAACTCCTGCCTCATCTTCTGTCTCTGCAGCCTTCGTCACTCCTACTACTAGCACCGCCGAGCTCAACACCGAGGCCAATCTCAATGGCATTCCCCTAAGCCTTCAGAACTTCCTCGCCGGTCTCGAATCTAAGATCAAGAATCTTGAGGAAAGTAACAAGACTTTGGAGAACCACAACCAACAGTTGAGGAGCCACATCCAAAAGAAAGGAGCCGATGTGATACCCGATGGTGAGAATTTTATCTATGTAGAGGATGAAGAGGTTGATGCCAACTACCCCATCAACACCGGTTCCCCTACCTTCCACTTGCCAAACTACATAAATGTCCCACCTCCTTCTCTTTATGCCCAAAAGGGATCCACTACCATGAGCAAGAATAAAGGTGTCTATGAGCCTTCTCCTGAACTGCTTGGTGGCTACCTCTCTGCTACCAAGACAATCAATCCTAGCCAAGTTGGAGCTCTCCCGAAGGATTTCAAGATGCCCAAGGTGGCGATGTTCCATGGTGACTCATGTCCTAAAACTCATTTGGACAGTTATGTGTTGGCGATGAGAGCTCGAGATTGCACCAACGAGCAAATGGCCCGTGTTTTCCACAGCACTTTGGATGGTATAGCTTTGCGATGGTTCTTGGGACTAGACCCGAATGAGAGGCAAACTTGGGATCAAATCAGTGTCTTGTTTTGAAAGAAGTACCAAGCAAACTTGGATTGGCATGTCAATCGAACCGACCTTGAGAACACCATGCAAAAGACCGGCGAGCCTATTTATGACTTCTACAAAAGGTGGAACCACCGGCTGTGTGAGGTTCAATATCCACCTAAGGCGAAGGAACAAAAGCAGATTTTCTACAAGTGCTTGCTCCCCGAATTGAAAGTGGCCATCGGTAATGGTTATTGTAGACACCCCGCCTTGGACCTCTCATCCCGATTGCATACATAGTATTTTTATTTAACTTGTTTTTGTTAATTTCTGTTACTTCGGTTAAGTTCCTAACTAATTCCGTTAGTTTTGGACTAAATTGCATAACAAAATTAATTTTAGAGTCATTCTGTCATTCTGTCTTTCTCAGACGCGGGCGCCTCCGATACTGTCCACGGCCCGCGCGCGCCTCTCGCCCCAAAAGCCGAAAGCGCGCGCATCTCCCGATATGGCAGTAACAGATTGCACCATTTTCCCTCCCTTTTCTTATTTACAACATCCTTTCTTGATCACAAAAAACATTCTTTTTACATCCACATTCATCCCCCCTTATTTTGTAACTCCCAAATCCTTTATTCTAGCCTTTTTCCAAAAACCAATGATTTTATCTTTATTTCTTTTATTCTCTTTTATTTATAATTTTATTTATCTTATTTTTGATTGGTCAATTCCATTTCACATGGATGATCATCTTTTCCCTCCAAACATTTCCCTCCTATTTTTACCTATAAAACCCCCCCCTCCTTTTACCTTAGAGAGAGACTCTCTTTTTGGATAAAACTTTTATCGTCTACAGCTACACTATACATAAATTCTCCCAACAAGAGTTATTAGTAACAAGACTCTACACAAATTATTCTACAACAATTTCTCTACAACAACACCATTTTCAAGTCCAAGTTTGAAGTCCTCTTTCTTAAGGTACTTTATTCTTCTTCTCTTATTTTACATGTCTTAGTAATGTATGCAATCCCCATCAATTGGGACATGACCAAATGACAACTTTACTACATTAAAGTTGGTTAAGGTTATCTCCCTATATTTTAATCTCTACTTTAATTTACCATTCTTTTCTTAACATAATTGTTAGAATAGTTTGACATGTAATCTTTACCATTAAATAAATAAAACAACTATCTTTTATTTTCCTTTGTATATTTCCCCTTTCTTTTCATTGTAATTGTTATCACTCGTATATTAATAAATCGAAGGACTTTCTCATGCATTAGAACACCAAAACTAGCAAGACCCGCGTAAGCGGGGCGGAGTGGGTGTTTAAGTACTTCCCACTCCGTCACCTAACCCCCGAACCCATCTTTTCCCGAATCTCTGGTTTTGTATATAAAATTGGCTTTTTTTAGGTTTTTTTTTTATGTTCCTCTAAAACATAGGTGGCGACTCTTAAAATCAATTAGACATCCTAGGATAATTCACCGCTCTAGCCAAGTGGGGTTTTCCCGGGGTATCTACAGTGGCTACTCCGTTGGGGATATAGAGGGTTAAACTTGCGTTTTCATTTTTGGGTGTTCTTATTTCTATTTTTTGGGCATTCTGGTAAAAAGGGTGGGAAGCGCGCGCCTCTGGCCTTCTTTGCCTAAAGCGCGCGCGTCCGACCCCTTCTACCAGAATCGTCCGCCTCTCATTTTGTTCTTCGAATTTCATGTTTCTGTGCTAACAGTTTCTGTAGGGGAAAGTTACATGATTTGGGACCAGGGCAATCCCCTGAGTCCACAGTTTCTGACATTCTGGCAGGTACCCCAGATGCACGCGCCTCCAATCTTCATGGCGCACTGCGCGCGCTTCCCATATCAATGCTCTGAGGCGCGCGCTTCTGGGTAAATTCCCAGAACCTCATTCAGTTCCCAGAACAGAAGCAGTGCACAGAAACAGAACAGAATGACAGTGTGGGCACCGAGCCTGCACATGAACAATTTTACTTTCTGTTTATTTTTATCGGTCACACCGTTGATTCGAAAGTTGTAATTATGTGCTTATTGCTTTTATTTTCTTTTGAAAAAAAAATAAAAAATAAAAAAATTTGTCACTTGTTAGACCTCACACTACGCGCACAATTCTTATCAACTGCTCACAATCGAGTCGCACAAGTCCAACCCCAAACCCGTCGAGGCCCGTTCTAGAAAGTTTCAAGCTCCACTCGACCTTGACTCTTTCGAAGCGGTAAACCTCAGCCTGTGGCGTAGTTCACGACTACATGCCGGGGGTAACCTTTAAGCCTCTCTTTAGCCGAGCACCAACCACACAATTCTAGTTAGGGTCTAACACTCCGTGACCAAGTCGGTTTCCATGTGCCGAGATTTCTCTAAACTAATGTTTTCAAAACATACATGCCAATTTTTTGCTAGGGACGAAATAAAACTCCGTCCCCGAAGTGGTTATTTTGGACGCAAATAAAAAATCCGTCCCCTCATGTATGCTTTACTACATTAATTTTGTTTGATCCTGACACATATAGGATTCACAAGCGTGGTGGAATACGATGAGTATATGGGACCGCGAGAAGGTCTATATACTAGTGTGACGATTCCACTATTTTTCTAGAAACCCCAAAAAGGACCACGTCCTTCCGACTTTGAAAATAATAATAAAAAAAGTCATTTTTCTTTATGTGGTTTGAGTCTTTTCTCTTGTTCGTGGGTTAAATCATTTGATTCAAAAGGTATTTGTGGGGCCAACCTAAGATCAACCGTGTTCTCTCCATAGGTCCAATGGCTTCAAGCGGCAACAACAACAAGGGTGAGAATACTTCCGTGTCCAACGAAAGGCTCTTCAACATAATAAGAGACATGGGGGAACAAATGGATAGACTTGTCAAGGATGCCTGCCGCAAGGATGATTTATGGCAAGCCCGTCTTGAACTCGAGAGGAGAATTCATAAGGAAGATCTCGCGACCCCGAACCCCGCGGGCCCGAGACCGCGATCTGGACGTCGACTCTAAAACCAAAACTGTGAAATACCGAAGATAAAAATTCCATTTGATACCAAAAGGTGATAATACAAGGTTTTGAAAATCAACTTGAACAACAAGGTAAAACTAGTATAAACTCCATAAGCTTATACACCAAAGTTACAAAATACACAAATCCTAATGACGTCAATGTTTGGTACAAATATCCCAAAAGGTTACACATTTATATAATGTAAACCAACCTATAACAACCTTCCCCAAAAGAATGTATCCACACTCGACGTCCTCTTTCTCGTGATCAGCGAGACTAATCCTTATCACCTGGGGGGGGGGTAAGGAAAAACAAAGATAAAAGGAAAGGGGGTGAGATAAATCTCAATAAGTTACTAATGCAAATACATGACATGCTATGATGCAATATACAATAAGCAATAATAAATATCACATAGCACATAGCATTTATCACTTAACAGATAGCAGCGGAAATAAACACATAACAAAGGATATAGCCAAGGTTTTCCAAACCGGTACATCCAAATAAAGGATCGCTGCGCAGCTTCAATAATCAACCAATCAACATCTTCATAATAGCATGAGAGCTGAAGAGAACACCCCGGTACCGGAACCAATAACCATAAAAGTGTCACAAAGGACAAGGACCATGACACAAAGTCATGCCCGGTAGCTAGATACATTCACAAAGGAAGCTAACTCATCTCTTCCAAGGCCAATCTGGAAAAGGGTAAAGAAGGGGGCAAAACAATGGTCAACATTATAATGGACTTGGCTTTGCCATTATAATCCTTCCCATCGCCCGATGCAACAAATATGCCAGCTGGGCTTCCAAATAAATGCTAAGTAATAATAATTTAGCATGAATAAACAACTTAAGGTTCCAAAGTAGGGAACCAATCCAAATAAATTACCACAAAGGTAAACCAATCCAAACAACACATCAAGGATGAACCAACATTCCCAAAACGGTACTTAATCAAATTCCAGAACATATTTATTCAAAAAAGAATCAAATCCAATTAATAAGGTATTCCACGATGTTATCTTAAGTTAATTAGAAGAAATAAACTTAAACTATTTAGGCCCTAAGTCCTAAACCAAGCAAAAAGGGAGAATTCTGAACCAGGGGGCGGGCGGGCGCCTGGTAGGGGGAGGGCGGGCGCCTGTTTCAACAGAAGGTTTGGCCATCAGGAAAGGGTATACAGGCGGGCGCTCGGGTCAAGGCGGGCGGGCGCCTGGTCTGCGGGCTGGGAGGAAAAACAGAGCTGGGTTCTTCAAATTTCCTTACCATTTTCATACCATTTTCATAACACCCAAAATCAACACTCCTAACAAGATTCCTAAGGTACCCAAACATCATTTAACCAAAAAGGGGACCTTAACAACACCCTTTATCAACCAAAATCAAGAATCAAATCCAACATTCATCAATTCACCATTTTTAACCAAAAACTCAAATAAATTCCAAACAAATTCAAAACCCAACCAAACTTCAAATATAACACATCAAACATTATCTAAACATGATATGAACATTTTAGCATCAAAATGGGGGAAAAGTAACTTACTTGAATTTTCTCAAAGTTGACGGAATTCAATTCTTTTTTATTCTACGCGACCCTATCGACGATCTAAACAAGGTTCACGTTTTAAGAAATGAGAGATTATGAGAGGAAGATGAAGAAAATGAAGAGAGAAGTAAGGAAAGAAAACTTACCACAATGGAGGAGAGAGGGAGGGAGTTGGCTGGGAGAATGGTGAGAGTGAGGGAGAAGGTGAGGGAGGAGAGGGGAGTAGGGGAAAATTATTTTAAAAAGTTACAACTAGACCCCTCCCCATCTACTAACACAATTACTCCCCACTAACAAATAAGACTCAACAATTCTACACTAGCACAAATGACCCAAATAAAATGCTAGACATAATTATTATAACACATAAAATGCACACATAATTATTTAAATAAATAAAAATTTAATTAAATAAACAAGCAAATAATTAAATAATAATCCTTTATTACTAATAAAATAGAGCCTAGATTTCGGGTCGTGACATTCACTCCCCCTTAAAGAAAATTCGACCCGAATTTTAGCGAGACTTACCTTAAACAAAAAGCCACGGAAATTTCCTCTCGATCTCATCTCGGAGCTCCCACGTCGACTCCTCGATGTTATGATTCCTCCAAAGAACTCGAACCAACGCAATGCTTTTGTTCCTCAACTCTTGGACTTTGGCATCTAAAATCCGAACCGGTCGTTCCTCATAAGTCATATCGGGCTCAATATCCTCCGGTATCCTCGGTAACACGTGAGATGGGTCATGAACATACTTCCGAAGCATAGACACGTGGAAAACATTGTGCAACCGGTCTAAAGATGACGGTAACGCGAGACGATACGCTAGAAGTCCAACCTTTCCCAAAATCTCAAACGGGCCAATAAACCTCGGAGCCAATTTGCCTTTCTTCCCAAACCTACGAATACCCACCTTCGGAGACACTTTCAAGAATACCAAATCACCGGTCTGAAAACTAAGATCTCGCCTTCGGTTATCTGCATAGCTCTTATGTCGACTCTGGGCTGTCTTCAATCTATCCCGGATAACTCTAACTTTCTCAACCGAATCCCGAAGCAAATCAATACCCACGATCTTCGCTTCACCGACCTCATCCCAACAAATAGGCGATCTACACTTTCTTCCATACAAGGCCTCGAACGGCGCCATCTCGATACTAGCCTGATAACTGTTGTTGTAAGAGAATTCCACTAACGGTAGGTGTGAATCCCAAGAATCAGAAAAGTCTATCGAACACGCTCGCAACATATCCTCCAAAATCTGAATAGTCCTCTCGGATTGACCATCGGTTTGAGGATGAAAAGCTGTACTGAATCGCAAATCTGTACCCAAATCTTCCTGAAACGCCTTCCAGATTCTAGAAGTAAACCTCAGGTCTCGATCTGACACAATGCTAACCGGAACCCCATGCAATCTAACAATCTCATCAATATAAAGGGTCGCAAGCTTCTCCATCGAATACCTGATGTCAATAGGTAAGAAATGTGCACTCTTGGTCAATCTATCCACTATTACCCAAACACTGTCATACTTCCTACGGGTACGAGGTAGTCCCGTAACGAAATCCATAGTCACATGCTCCCATTTCCACTCGGGAATCTCTAACGGCTGAAGTAATCCCGCGGGTCTCTGATGCTCGGCTTTGACCTGCTGACAAGTTAAACACCTCGATACATACTCGGCTATTTCCCTTTTCATATTAATCCACCAAAATTGTTGCTTCAAATCCTGATACATCTTCGTACTACCCGGATGAATAGTATACCTCGATTTGTGACCCTCATCAAGAACTCTCTGTTTAATTCCATCAACATCCGGAACACACAATCTTCCACGGAAATTCAATACTCCACTCGAGCTAACAGAAAAATCCTCGAAGTTCTTTTCCTTCAATTTACCCATTATCTTCACCAACTCGGGATCTTCTTTCTGAGCTTCCTTTATCCTCTGAATTAGGGTCGGAGACACCCTAATATTCGCAAAAATAGCCCCATGTCTCGATTCACAAGGAGACCAATCTCGAACATCCTCAAGCATTTTCCACTCTCGAACCATCATCGAAGCCACATAAGACTTTCTACTAATCGCATCGGCTACCACATTCGCCTTCCCCGGATGATAAGAAATCGTACAATCATAATCCTTCAACAATTCCATCCATCGACGCTGTCGGTTGTTCAACTCTTTCTGGGAGTAAAGGTATTTCAAACTCTTGTGATCGGTAAAAATTTCAAACTTCGCCCCATAAAGGTAGTGCTTCCATTTATGCAACGCAAAGACTATCGCCGCCAACTCCATATCATGAGTCGGGTAATTCTGTTCACTCGGGGTCAACTTCCTCGAAGCATAAGCAATTACTTTCCCATTCTGCATCAACACACAACCCAAACCCTCTTTCGAAGCATCACTATAAATCACTAGGCCATCGCTCCCATTAGGCAAAGTCAAGATCGGTGCGGTAGTCAACCTCTTCTTCAATTCCTCGAAACTCTTGTCACATTTGTCGGTCCATACAAACGGGACATTCTTCCGGGTCAACTGAGTCATCGGAGTAGCAATCCTCGAAAACCCTTCAATAAACCTTCGGTAATAACTGGCTAAACCAAGAAAGCTTCTAATTTCTGTCACTGATTCGGGTCTCTTCCAATCCACTATGGCTTCACTCTTTGAAGGATCCACCGAAATCCCGTCTTTAGAAATCACATGACCCAGAAATGACACCTTCTCGAGCCAAAATTCGCATTTACTGAACTTCGCAAATAATTTCTCCCTCGCAAGAACGGATAAAACTGTCCTCAAGTGCTGTTCATGCTCCTCTCGAGATTTTGAATAAACAAGAATGTCGTCGATGAAGACTACCACGAACGAATCAAGATAGGGGTGGAAAACTCGGTTCATAAAATCCATAAACACGGCCGGCGCGTTAGTCAACCCAAATGGCATAACCAAGAACTCATAATGACCATAACGAGTGCGAAAAGCAGTCTTCAGAATATCCTCCGATCGAACCTTCAACTGATGGTACCCACTCCTCAAATCAAGTTTAGAGAAAACCACGGACCCTTGAAGCTGATCAAACAAATCATCGATGTGCGGTAGAGGGTACTTGTTCTTCACCGTGACCTGATTCAACTTCCGGTAATCTATGCACAATCTTAACGAACCGTCTTTCTTCCGCACAAATAAAACCGGTGCTCCCCACGGGGAAACACTAGGGCGGATAAACCCCCGATCCAGCAACTCTTGCAACTGAACCTTTAACTCCTTCAACTCTGCGGGAGCTAACCTATAAGGTGCTTTCGAAATTGGAGCCGTACCCGGCAAAAGGTCTATACAAAACTCAATCTCACGGTCGGGAGGCATATCATACTCGGTAGAGAAAACATCGGGAAATTCCCGAACTACCCGAACACTAACCAAACTAGGGGATTCTTTCCTAGTATCAAGAACACTAGCCAAATACCCCTCACAACCACTATGCAATAATTTTCTCACTTTCATATAAGAAATTAAGCGAACCTTTCTACTCAGAGGACTAGCCTCAAACACAAATTTAGGCACATCGGGAATAGAAAAAGTAACAGTTTTCTTACGGCAATCAACAGAAGCATGAAACTTGCTCAACCAATCCATACCCAAAATGACATCAAAGTCTTGGATAGGAAGAACTACCAAATCCTCACAAAGGACTCGACCACAAATAACCACATCACAAGCACGAAAGACTCGATCAGAAATCAAGCATTCTCCTATAGGGGTCGACACCTCTAGCACGTACGGTAAAGATTCGAATGCAGCATTTAACATGGAAGCAAACTGCACAGAAATGTATGAATGAGATGATCCTGGATCTACTAACGCTCGTGCGCTCACATTAGACACAGAAACAATACCTCCAATAACGGATGGATCATCGGTAGCTTGTTGTTGATTCATGGCATAAACCTTCCCTTGAACTTTGGGCTTCCCAGTGGCATCCCTTTTCTGACCCTGATTAATACCAACTCCTGACCCGGATGCTTGACCTCGGTACCTCGTGCACTCTCTCGCAAAGTGCCCCATTTCACCACAATTGGTACACTTGCCTTGCTTTTTCCAACACCTATCCTCCGAATGGCCTACCTTCTGACAAAAGGTACAAGGCTTCCTATTCTGAATCCTCGGAGTAGTACCCGGATTCCTCGGTGAGGTTTGCCCCTTAAACTGAAATGATGCTCCCGGGTTACCTCGATTATCGTAATGGTGTTGAGGTTTGCTTTGTGCTCCTTGCTTACTCGGGTTGGCCACCTCGGTCTTCCTCTTATGTTCCCCAATATCTTGCTCTATCAAATAGGCTCGGTCCACCGCATCTTGGAATGTCACAATCCGTTGAGAAATAAGTTGAGTACGGATGGAGGTCTTCAATCCCCGAATGAATCTCATAGCCTTTTGTTCCTCGGTCCTCACCAAATAGTCGCAATACCGGGCTAATTCTATGAACTTAGCCGAGTATTGTGCTATAGACAACACACCTTGCTCCAGGTTGAGTAGCTCGATCTCCTTTCGGTTTTGATCAACAACCGGAATGAAATGCTCATTGAATTTGCGCACAAACAACTCCCACGCATACACCGAGTGAGTATCATCCCAAGTAGCCTTAACACCCTTCCACCAATGCTCGGCGGCTCCCACAAGCTTATAAGCCGCGAACCGGACCTTGTCCTCATCCGAGCAACCAAATACCTCATAAATCTTCTCCATCGACTCAATCCACAATTCAGCTTTCCGAACACCGGGTTCACCATTGAATTCAACCGGTTTCAGTTTGAGAAATTGCTCCAATCCATAGCGGGGTGGTGCTTGATCTACCCTCGGACCTTGATCATGTATGGCCTTCATGGCCGCCTCAAACATGCCTTGAAACATAGCACGTGCTTCTTCCCTTGTATCATTCTGATTCTGTGCCCCACTAGTACCTCCTCTGTTTCTTCTTCCAGACATTGCGAGTAATTACCTGCATAAGACATCAACCGTTAATCACTCCGCACACTACTACCCACCTAGGTCATACTAATCCACCTAGACTTATACTTAGAGCTAATGCCATAGCTCTGATACCAACTCTCGCGACCCCGGACCCCGCGGGCCCGAGACCGCGATCTGGACGTCGACTCTAAAACCAAAACTGTGAAATACCGAAGATAAAAATTCCATTTGATACCAAAAGGTGATAACACAAGGTTTTGAAAATCAACTTGAACAACAAGGTAAAACTAGTATAAACTCCATAAGCTTATACACCAAAGTTACAAAATACACAAATCCTAATGACGTCAATGTTTGGTACAAATATCCCAAAAGGTTACACATTTATATTATCACGACCCGAAATCTAGGCTCTATTTTATTAGTGATAAATAATTATTATTTATTTAATTGCTTGTTTATTATTTAAATTATTATTTATTTAAATAATTATGTGTGCATTTTACGTGTTATAATATTTATGCTTAAGCATTTTATTTGAGTCATTTGGGTTAGTGTGGTATTGTTGGGTCTTAATTGTTAGTAGGGAGTGTAGTAATTTGTGTGTAGTGTGAGAGAGGGGGCCTAAGTGTAAGTTTTTGAATAATTTCCCTACTCCCCCTCACCTCCCTCACCTTCTCCCTCACTCTCTCCATCCCATTTCCCAGCCCATTTCTTCCTCTCTCTCCAAGCAAAAAGGTGAGTTTTTCTTCTCCTCCTTCTCTCTTCATTATCTTCCTCTTCCTCTTGTTATTTCTCATTTCTTAAAACGTGAAATGTGTTTAGATCGTCGATAGGATCGCGTAGAACCAAAAAGAATTGAATTCCGTCATCTTTGAGAATTTTCAAGTAAGTTACTTTTCCCCCATTTTGATGCTAAAATGTTTATATCATGTTTAGATAATGTTTGATGTGTTATATTTGAAGTTTGGATGAGTTTAGAAATTATTTGGAATTTATTTGAGTTTTGGTCAAAAATGGTGATTTATGAATGTTGGGTTTGATTCTTGGTTTTGGTTGTTAAATGTTGTTGTATGAGTCTTTTTAGACTTATTAGTTGTGTTGGTACATTAGTAAACTAGTTGGAAGGTTGAAATTTTGGTTGGAATGTGTTTTGGGTTAAAAATGGAAGAACCCAGGCTGTTCTTCCCGATTTCCGGCAGACCAGAGTATTGGGCGACCGCCCAAAATTGTCTGGGCGACCGGACATCTATCTGAAAGCTTTTGTTCTTGTTTAATGGCCTTTTTGGGCGACCGCACATACCCGTTTGGGCGGCCGCATAGACCTCTGAAAGTTTACATTTTGTTAATTTGTGTGATTGAAGAACGCGTTTTGGTCTAAGTCTTGGGTGTCCTTCTAGTTGACCTTAGTGATCATTGTAGTACACTCTAGTGATAGAATCGAGTCCTTTGTGACCAAGTTTGTGTTTGAAATTTATTAAGTGTTAATTGAGCTTATTGGAACACTTTGATTGTGCGTTGTGGGTACATTTCACTTTCTTGGTGACTTCTTGGTATGATTCCCTACTTTGGAATCAATGATTGTTTATCGTGCTAGTATTTCATTACTTAGCCTTTACGTGAAAGTCCAGCTGGTATTTTGTGTGTGTTTGGGCGATGCGAAACATTATGATGGCACGGCCAAGTCCATTATGATGTTGACCATTGTTTTGCCCCATTATTACCCTCCTCCAGATTGGCCTTGGATGTGAGAAGAGCTAGCTCCTTTGTGTGCATTTTAGCTTTACTTGGAGCATGACTTTGTGGCATGTCTCCCGTCCTTTGTGATACTTCATTGGTTATTGGTTCCGGTACCGGGGTTTTCTCTTCGGTTTTCATGCTATTATGAAGATGATGATTTGTTGATTATTGAAGCTGCGCAGCGATCCTTTATTTGGATGTTCCGGTTTGGAAAACCTTGGCCATATCCTTTGTTATGTGTTTATTTCCGCTGCTATCTGTTATGTGATAAATGCTATGTGCTATGTGATATTTATTATTGCTTATTGCTTCTTGCATCATAGCATGTCATGTAGTTGCATTAGTAACTTATTGAGATTTATCTCACCCCCTTTTCTTTTATCTTTGTTTTTCCTTAACCCCCCCCAGGTGCTAAGGATTAGTCTCGCTGATCACGAGAAAGAGGACGTCGAGTGTCGATCCATTCTTTTGGGGAAGGTTGTTATAGGTTGGTTTACATTATGTAAATGTGTAACCTTTTTGTGGTAGTTGTACCAAACAATGACGTCATTAAGAATTGTATATTTGTATTTTGTTGGGCATAAACTTGTGGAAGTTTATGATAGTTGCAATTGATTTTTATCAAACTTGGTTTTGTAAAACTTTGGATCATCACCTTTTGGTATCAAAGGAAATTTTTAACTTCAGTAATTCATAGTTTTGGTTTTAAGTCGACGTCCAGATCGCGGTCTCGGGCCCGCGGGGTTCGGGGTCGCGACATATATAATGTAAACCAACCTATAACAACCTTCCCCAAAAGAATGTATCCACACTCGACGTCCTCTTTCTCGTGATCAGCGAGACTAATCCTTAGCACCTGGGGGGGGGTTAAGGAAAAACAAAGATAAAAGGAAAGGGGGTGAGATAAATCTCAATAAGTTACTAATGCAACTACATGACATGCTATAATGCAATATACAATAAGCAATAATAAATATCACATAGCACATATCATTTATCACTTAACAGATAGCAGCGGAAATAAACACATAACAAAGGATATAGTCAAGGTTTTCCAAACCGGTACATCCAAATAAAGGATCGCTGCGCAGCTTCAATAATCAACCAATCAACATCTTCATAATAGCATGAGAGCTGAAGAGAACACCCCGGTACCGGAACCAATAACCATAAAAGTGTCACAAAGGACAAGGACCATGACACAAAGTCATGCCCGGTAGCTAGATACATTCACAAAGGAAGCTAACTCATCTCTTCCAAGGCCAATCTGGAAAAGGGTAAAGAAGGGGGCAAAACAATGGTCAACATTATAATGGACTTGGCTTTGCCATTATAATCCTTCCCATCGCCCGATGCAACAAATATGCCAGCTGGGCTTCCAAATAAATGCTAAGTAATAATAATTTAGCATGAATAAACAACTTAAGGTTCCAAAGTAGGGAACCAATCCAAATAAATTACCACAAAGGTAAACCAATCCAAACAACACATCAAGGATGAACCAACATTCCCAAAACGGTACTTAATCAAATTCCAGAACATATTTATTCACAAAAGAATCAAATCCAATTAATAAGGTATTCCACGATGTTATCTTAAGTTAATTAGAAGAAATAAACTTAAACTATTTAGGCCCTAAGTCCTAAACCAAGTAAAAAGGGAGAATTCTGAACCAGGGGGCGGGCGGGCGCCTGGTCGGGGGCGGGCGGGCGCCTGGTTCAACAGAAGGTTTGGCCATCAGGAAAGGGTATGCAGGCGGGCGCTCGGGTCAAGGCGGGCGCTCGGGTCAAGGCGGGCGGGCGCCTGGTCTGCGGGCTGGGAGGAAAAACAGAGCTGGGTTCTTCAAATTTCCTTACCATTTTCATAACACCCAAAATCAACACTCCCAACAAGATTCCTAAGGTACCCAAACATCATTTAACCAAAAAGGGGACCTTGACAACACCCTTTATCAACCAAAATCAAGAATCAAATCCAACATTCATCAATTCACCATTTTTAACCAAAAACTCAAATAAATTCCAAACAAATTCAAAACCCAACCAAACTTCAAATATAACACATCAAACATTATCTAAACATGATATGAACATTTTAGCATCAAAATGGGGGAAAAGTAACTTACTTGAATTTTCTCAAAGTTGACGGAATTCAATTCTTTTTGATTCTACGCGACCCTATCGACGATCTAAACAAGGTTCACGTTTTAAGAAATGAGAGATTATGAGAGGAAGATGAAGAAAATGAAGAGAGAAGTAAGGAAAGAAAACTTACCACAATGGAGGAGAGAGGGAGGGAGTTGGCTGGGAGAATGGTGAGAGTGAGGGAGAAGGTGAGGGAGGAGAGGGGAGTAGGGGAAAATTATTTTAAAATGTTACAACTAGACCCCCTCCCCATCTACTAACACAATTACTCCCCACTAACAAATAAGACTCAACAATTCTACACTAGCACAAATGACCCAAATAAAATGCTAGGCATAATTATTATAACACATAAAATGCACACATAATTATTTAAATAAATAAAAATTTAAATAAATAAACAAGCAAATAATTAAATAATAATCCTTTATTACTAATAAAATAGAGCCTAGATTTCGGGTCGTGACAGAAGAAGTGTCAAAACTTAAGGCCCGTTTACAAGAGTTCACCGACAACAAGGCAAAGGTCAACGGTAAGGCATGTTCAAGTGGCTCGCCTCTCAAAAGTCACAAAGGTTCTACCAATGACCGTGTCTACACTCCCCTCCAAGGCATGACCGTCACCAAGGCCTATGAAGATCTCAAAGCAAAGGGACAAATTTCTCCTCTCCAAGGGTACAAGCAACCACAACCATTGCGTCGCAACCATGCCCACCACAAGTGGTGTGACTATCACCTATGCAGCGGTCACCTCACCGAGGATTGCTTCTCCATCCGCAACATCGTCCAAGACTTGATTGACAACGGTGAGTTTACCGTGGTTGAAGAACAACAGTTAGAGAGTGAGAACATGCAAGAAATCATCAAGGAAGGGGCTCAGATTTGAAATAGGGTCTCAACAAGAGATCATGCTGCAAGGAAGGCTACAACGACAATGGGGACTACAACAGCAATCTCCGTTTCTCTTTCTCTACCTAGTAGTAGGAATAAAAAAAAAAAAAAAAGAGTCAAAAGTCCTTTTAAGTGTGCATTAATGTTTTCTCTCGTCCTTTGTTAAATGTTCGAGTCCATTGAGTCATCAAATAAAGGTCGTTCTTGTCCTCATACACTCCTCCAAGTTGTTCAATTTAATTCTTGGCAAAATGATAAAAAAAATGTCTAAACAAGTTTTGGAATGAAGGCCATCGCTTGAACGCCTAGGGGCTAAACATCGACGCCAACATCAACAACGAAGACATCAAGACATCAACGATAAAATCAAGCCAAAGCAAGGTGAAGCAACGACCATGGAGAAAACAAACAATGTTTCAAAGGGGGATTAAAAAAAAAAAAATCCCCCTCAATCAAAGAAGTGCACAAGTTCAACATCATCATTCCACTTTCAAAGGACGAAGCGACATCAACAACCATCACGACGAAGGGAGAATCCACAAGAACTACGGTGACCTGAGCCTCTTCACTGGAGGAACGTAGGCAACCTTTGGGTCCGGTCTCATGCAAGAAAAAAGATATGTTTAGCCCTAGCGCGTTATGGTGATCGGCCTTCCTCTCGAACTTGTCATGACATTTTGTACGATTCATTTGCCAATGAATTAATCACCACAAGATTGAACAACTTTCTTAGATTTGGAATTGCTTTCACGTTCCTTGTCGAGTTTAGGGGCTTCTTATCTTTCAGCGATACTCCCAGTTTCTTGCAATCAAATTGGGGCTTTCCTTCTCTTCTCTCTTAATGACTTACTTGCCTTCGTGAGTCATTCAATAAATATATAAATACATGAAGTCAACACTAGGGGCTACTTCCCCAGTCAAGTCAATGTCACTCATCATTAGTGACAAAAGGTCTCCACCGCAAAATCACATGTCTCTCATCCTCAGCTAGAGTCAATGCACAGTTCCTCATTAATTAAGTAAAAAAAAAATGAAGGCGCAAAATAGATGCCCGCTAGATTGAAAACCCGAAAGGGCGGTCTAGGCAAAAAACAGGGTGCGTCATAAAAAAAATGAATGAGAGAGTGAGAGAGAGAAGGGAAAGAGAAATGGAGATCTCCGGCCTCTAAGGAAGACAACTGCACAAGTTCTACATTGGGTCTCCTCAGCAAGTCAATCCCCACCGAGCCAACTTTGGAATTGCAAAAGGCTTTACGAGATATGGCACCATCAAAGGTCATTTTGGGTTATTGAAAGATTGTTCTTGCAATGTGCATCTTTGGGCTCATGAGAAAGAAAGCCCGTGGTAACCAAGATCCGTCCGAGAACGAGCCTATCATTAAAGGGGTACGAGGTTGCACAAAATAATCCCTAGCTAGTCAGTTGGTTTGGGCAGGGAGCAACAACATGTAATTCAAGCTTCTCCAAGCATGTGTCCCTAAAGTATCTCAAAAGGTTTCACGAGAAATGGAGTAGCTCTTTCCATGTCCTCTTATGCCTGTTCCCCCACACGAGGACGAGTCTCTTGCTCGACAAATGATGACGCCCTAGCAGCTATTTGACTCAAGAACGAGAGCTTCTTTTCATTCATTTGACAGTTAATGAACCCTAGGGCTACGCTCAAGAAAGATGTGTGAGACTATCCTCAAAGTCCCTCAAAAGGAATTTCGAGAAGCACCTTCTTGTCATGTATGCTCATACTTGTTCCCCCGATCAAGGATAGGCCCTTCTCATCCCACTCCTAATCAATGGTGTCACTCTAGGGGCTACGATCAAGTTTTAAAGGCTCCCTCGGCAAGAAGAAATTCACTTCAGTGTCCCCAGCCGAGTCATGTGAAACATTGGAAGCTTCCTCAATTCGGCACCAAAGGTCTCAAGGGGCTTCACAATCTACAATCTTTGGGGCTACGGCATTACAGTGATACAAGCAAAGGGCAATATTGGGGCTTCGCAACCGACAGTTTTTTGGGGAAACAATGCTCAAGCAATGCAATGTGGAGTAGTCTTATGGCTCCATGAAAGAGATCAAGCTTCAAGGGTCTCTCAACACCTCAAGTCAAAGGTCTCTTGGTTTTAAATGAGGGCTCCGATGTTATGAATGAATTTGATGATTTTTGTTAGAACTTACAATGAGATCATGAAGGAAGTCTTAGAGAAAAGGAAAAGGATTCAAGGAAATGCCAATATGATAACTCGACCAGAGTTACGGCCAATCCCAATGTTTCTGCAAGTACTGCACCCCCTTCTCCAAGATCAAAAGCACAAGCTGCACCCGAAGATCCGTTATTAGTTCAACTCAAGAAGACTCAAGCAAACATACTGTTTGAGATTTTATCACACCAAGGCCTTATCTTCCACAACAACATCACCATCTCCCACGACTTTGAATAAGGGCTCCAATGTTATGAATGAATTTAATGATTTTTGTTAGAACTTTCAGCGAGATTATGAAAGAAGTCTTAGAGAAAAGGAAAAAGATTCAATATGCTAAACTCACGTGACTGGGTTATAGCGGGAAATGACTCGGCCAATCCCAATGTTTCTGCAAGTACTGCACCCCCTTCTCCAAGATCAAAAGCACAGGCTGCATCCGAAGATCCGTTATTAGTTCGACTCAAGAAGACTCAAGCAAACGTACCGTTTGAGACTTTATCATGTCAAAACCCTATCATCCGCAACAACATCACCATCTCCCACGAGACATTTCCCGAAGATTCTACTGCATTTTCAACATGGACCCTCCGCCACTTGGGTACCAACCACAAAAAAAAGGCCATTCATCTCCAAACAAGAGGAAGATCACTTTCATGAGTTCTACCCAATGGTGCATCTGCTCTCAATACAATGCCAAGATAAGTTGGAGCTTCACACCGAAAGGTCTTCACATCCCGCCATCTACAAGCTCGCAAACAACAATCGCACGACACTTGGGGCTTAGTAATCTCTCGAAGCTTGCTATCAATGATATTCTCTTGGAGCTTGCTCACGTCAACAGCAAAAGGCAATTTGTTTGAAAAGGTCAAGAGTCGATTCATCTTGGGGCTATGCAAGTCTCTCATAGTTTGGCATCAAAGGCATTCTAGGGGCTTTACAATCAGCAACCCCTTATCTCGGCATCGAATGTCTTTTGGAGCCCCATAACTGACACACATCTCTTGGGGCTAGAAATCACTTTTCGTTGGGCACAACGGCAACGACGACAGAATTCAAGCAAGGCAATCTGGACTTCGATTGAACATGACTTGATCTTGGGTTGGCTTTACAAACACACAATGGTTAAAATGGTTCACCCACGAACTAAAAAAAAAAATCTTTTTCTCACGTGTGTGCATATTCTTTTCTTTGTAATTAAAAAAAAAAAAAAAATTCTTTTCTTGCGCAAAAGTATGTGTTTCATTTTTCTTTGCTCCTAGCATTCCTCCCCAGTACTCTCCATCATCCTTGAACTACGCTGGTCTGATTCTCTTAAAGGGATATGTAGGCAGCCTTTTGGCACGACCAACCCATCACCCAGAATACCATCTCACCGACATTCCATCAAAGGCAAAAACAATTCATTATCACCAACATCATCATTCTTCATCCAAAGCATGGACATTCTTCATCAAAAGCATCAAGGCATCCACCACCACAACACTAAACCATCCAACGGCAATGGTAAGTGAAGGTATGAATACATCTGAGGCTTTCCTCAAATCACACCGCACACAAAATCACTTTCTCCATTCTTACAAAAATTCTCTCTCATGCAAAACTGCCTTCAAATCACATCACACCACAAGCACAACTTCTCTCATAACTGCCATTTCACATCTAATACATGTCACAAGCACATATACCTGTAAAGCACACACTTAACAGGTACCACAAGGTCAACAGCATCTGCAACTCAAGGCACTTCATCCCCAGCAGAAAGTGATCCGCCGTCAACTACGCATGCATCCCACAGAGTCAAACAATTACAGTTCAATGAAAACAACTCGGTCCATGGTGAGCCGCAAAATAACCACCTTTCCATCAAGCAATACAACAATATCACATATAGGCAGACAGAGCCTCGGTTCCCGCCATCCGCAAACGGATCCCGCATTAGCAAACGGATCCCACATCAGTAAACGGATCCCGCATCAGCAAACGGATCCCGCTTCAGCAAACGGATCCCGCTTCCAGCAAACGGATCCCACAATCAGCAAACGGATCCCGCTTCCAGCAAATGGATCCCGCCATCAGCAAACGGATCTCGCTATCAGCAAACAGGTCCCGCTTCCAGCAAACGGATCCCGCCATCAGCAAACGGATCCCGCTTCCAGCAAACAGACCCCGCCATTAGCAACCGGATCCCGCTTCTAGCAAACGGATCCCGCCATTAGCAAACAGATCTCGCATCCAGTAAACGGATCCCGCCATCAGCAAACGGATCCCGCTTTCAGCAAACGGATCTCGCTATCAGCAAACAGGTCCCGCTTTCAGCAAACGGATCCCCAGATCCTGATATCGGCCACGGTGGGCCGCTTCGTGCCACCGAACCCATTTTATTAGCAAAAGTCGCTCACACAGGGAGCGCACCTCTATCTCTCGCAATTTCAAATTCCTGCTTTATCGAGTCTTTGTTTTCTCTTGTCGATGTCCTCAGCGGTTGTCTTTCTTTCGTCGACGCGTTTTGCTTTGCAATCCACGTCGCCGAGGGGCTCTGTAGACACCCCGTCTTAGACCTCTCACCCCGATTGCATACATAGTATTTATATTTAACTTGTTTTTGTTAATTTCTGTTACTTTGGTTAAGTTCCTAACTGATTCCGTTAGTTTTGGACTAAACTGCATAACATAATTAATTTTAGAGTCATTCAGTCATTCTGTCTTTCTTAGATGCGGGCGCCTCCGATACTGTCCACGGCCCGCGCGCGCCTCTCGCCCCAAAAGCTGGAAGTGCGTGCCTCCCGATATGGCAATAACGGATTGCACCATTTTTCCCTCCCTTTTCTTATTTATAACATCCTTTCTAGATCACAAAAAACACTCTTTTTACATCCACATTCATCCCCCTTATTTTGTAACTCCCAAATCCTTTATTCTAGCCTTTTCCCAAAAATAAATGATTTTATCTTTATTTCTTTTATTCTCTTTTATTTATTATTTTATTTATCTTATTTTTGATTGGTCAATTCCATTTCACATGGATGATCATCTTTTCCCTCCAAACATTTCCCTCCTATTTTTACCTATGAAAACCCCCTCCTTCTACCTTAGAGAGGGACTCTCTTTTTGGACAAAACTTTTATCATCTACAACTACACTATACATAAATTCTCCCAACAAGAGTTCTTAGTAACAAGACTCTACACAAATTGTTCTACAACAATTTCTCTACAACAACACCATTTTCAAGTCCAAGTTTGAAGTCCTCTTTCTTAAGGTACTTTATTCTTCTTCTCTTATTTTACATGTCATAGTAATGTATGTAATTCCCATCAATTGGGACATGACCAAATGACCACTTTACTACATTAAAGTTGGTTAAGGTTATCTCCCTACATTTTAATCTCTACTTTAATTTACCATTCTTTTCTTAACATAATTGTTAGAATAGTTTGACATGTAATCTTTACCATTAAATAAATAAAACAACTCTCTTTTATTTTCCTTTGTATATTTCCCCTTTCTTTTCATTGTAATTGTTAGCACTCGTATATTAATAAATCGAAGGACTTTCTCATGCATTAGAACACCAAAAGTAGCAAGACCCGCGTAAGCGGGGTGGAGTGGGTGTTTAAGTACTTCCCACTCCGTCACCTAACCCCCGAACCCATCTTTTCCCGAATCTCTAGTTTTGTATATAAAATTGGCTTTTTTAGGTTTTTCTTATGTTCCTCTAAAACATAGATGGTGACTCTTAAAATCAATTAGACATCCTAGGATAATTCACCGCTCTAACCAAGTGGGGTTTTCCCGGGGTATCTACAGTTATTTCCCTGATTTGCGAGAAATGGTTGACGCCGGAGTAAGGTATAAGGTGGGCATCACCGGAATTGTACCACCAAAGGATTCCACCAAAAGCAACAACAACAACTCCTTCCGTTACAAGGCCCTACAAACCCTGCGCCTCCCAAAGGTGGAAAAGAGACGGTTGGACAAGTCAACATGGTTCAAAATGAGACTCCGTTTGATGTTCAAGTTGTGACAAGAAGTGGGGCTCCGCCGCAAAGAGAGAGAGAGCATATTGATGATTTTGGCATGCCTATGGGGAAAGTCTTTGATGTGCTAGTCATGAGAGGCCTTGTCAAACTGCTAAAGAACTACCAAACCGCTAACATGAAAGCCAACTTGGATGCCTCCAAGTTTTGTAATTACCACAAGTATATGGGACACAAGACGGATGGTTGCCTCCAATTGAAGCGCATAGTTCAAGGTTGATCAATGAAAAGAAGATTGATAAGCCGAAGGGTCCTAATGTAGTGAACAAACCTCTTCCCAACAACGGTGGGGTTAACATGGTACAAACAAGCGAGATCAGCATGCTAGAGCTCATGGATTCCATTGCCAAAGCAAAAGTAACAATGGCTAGTGTTTTCGATGCGCTCGTAAAGATGAAGGCCATCAAGCCACTAGAAGGGTATCTCCCTCGTCTTGACTGTGATCTGTCAAAGTTTTGCCACTACCACAAGTGTACCGGTCATACTACCGAAGAATGATTCGCCCTCAAGAAAGCTATACAAGAGCTCGTCCACGCCGGCATCATCGAAGACCCTAGAGATTCTTTAGCTAGTGATGTACTCATGGTAGAAATTAGGGAAATCACTGATCCGACCGAGCCTGTTGTGGCGGACTGTGATGATACAAGTTGTACTCCAATGATTAATGATAAGGGAACTTCTTGATATTTGTTGTCTATGGATGAATTAGCTAGTGAAGTAGAATCTTTATACAAGGAAGGTTCCAAACCCGACCAACCTTTGTCTTGGGCCGAAATCTTCGAAGAAGCCGAGAAAGTGGAAATACCCCCTCCTCACCATGAGGCGCCACTCTCCCTAGATGACATGCGAGTGGAGGTTTGCCTGCTTACAATATCCGGTCAAGTGTACCAATCCGACCCAAAGGGTGCCAAAAAAGTCTTTGGAAAAGAGCCTGAACAAGCTGACCTCGAGAATGAGGATCCTATCCTTACCCAACTCAAGCAAACCCAATCACACATCTCGCTTTGGTCCCTACTCACCTAATCTCTTGCTCACCGCCTCATGCTTGAGAAGAATCTTGCCACTACGATGGTCCCATCAAACACTACTCCAGAGAATGTCACACACATGATCGGTAACATCCACTATGGAAACATCATTACTTTCTCAGAGTTAGACAAACCCATGTTTGGAGTTGATCACAACAAGCCATTGTATATCACTGTAGAGGTGGATGGCAAGAAAATTCCTCGTGTGTTCATCGATAATGGCTCTGCTATCAACATCTTACCGTCAAGGATGATAGATGTCGTTGGGGTTCGTGCCGCTGATTTAAAGCCATCTAAGCAAACCATCAAGGCTTATGACTCCACCTGTCGCGCAGTTATAGGCATTGTCACTCTGCCCACCACAGTCGGAACCAATATTCTACCCACCGAATTCCAAGTCATAGACATCCCGGCGACCTTCTCTCTCCTCCTCGGAAGGCCTTAGTTGCACCAATCAGGCGCGGTTCCTTCTTCCTACATCAATGTGTGAAGTTCTAGTCTGGAAATTAGGTGGCTATTGTCTACAGTGATCTAGTAACTGCCCAAGGGACGGACACCAAGGGCATTCCTGTGTTGCAGATACAACATGGAGAAGAGAGTAGACTCTTCAATGGTTTCGAAATAGTCGCCCAAGCACAGATTTGCGCCATCGATCTCACCAAAACCTCAGATAAGGTGGCAACCGTTGTTAAGACGCTACGAAACATGGGCTTCATACCGGGGTTGGGGCTAGGTAAGAACTTGCAAGGTCCCACAGATTTGGTTAAAGAAGTTGATCACAGAGGGCTGTTTGGCCTTGGATACACCCTCACTCCCGAAGACAGAGCGTAACAGAAAAGGATAGAATTCCTCAAGAAAGTGAAGTTACCATACAAAAAGCTTGAAATGCGGCCATACCGCCTCTCTCTCTTAACAGTTACTTCGTTAAGGAAGGTAAGGAGTTTTTGTGTTTTGAGTTCACAGAACCATGGTTTGACCACACCGGCAAGTTACAGAAAGGGTTCGAGATCTTCAAAGACGTAGAACTCGACCGGACCAGCCTGATGCTGACTTACATGGAATACGACAGGGGCACGGGCAGAATCAAAACCATCAAGTACGAATATGCCACCGAAGTTGCCAGTGACTTGGTTGACCAGCTAGAATCCATAACCCTTGACAAGCCAGCAGCGAAAACCACAGAGACTCCAGGTTCGACTGAGACGTGGGATGGCCAATATATACTTCAACATCTGGGATATCTGGGGATCGACGACGACATGGTAGCCGCAATTAGAGCCGTCAAAATGGGCTGAGACCGTTGGGCTGGCCCAGCCCACCATTGAAAAAGGGTGGGTTGGGCCCTAAATATACCAACCCAAATACAAGTGGGCCTATCTGGGCTAGCCCATTTGGGTCACGGCCAAGCGGGTTTTGGTCGGGCCAACCCACTGTTTTTTTTCCCTCAAACAAAAAACCCCCTCCCCTCTTTTCATTCACATTTCACAATCTGCAACTCTCTCTCGTGTTCTCTTACTGTTGGTAGTGGTGCCCTAGGCACGTTTAATAAACGTTGCAATTGTTATCATTTATTTCATATCAAATAAAGAGATGTTTTGATTATTATTCTTGTTCATGTTTACTTATAGTAATCCCCGTCCCTAGTACTTGTTAAGCACTAGTATAAAGGCTAAATGATCATGGGATGATCATGTTAGATTTATGGGTACTTGTTTGGAACAAGGTACTGGACATGACCCACTGTATGAGATTTATGTCATGGTTTATGTCGTACTTATATCTCATATTAGTTATGTCATTCGAATCCTTAGACATGAAGTTATTATAGTCTTCCACTTGATAAACATTATGTTTGACATGTTTAAACGCTACTTTTAACCGGGTAGTTATAAAGGGTATGATTGGCATAATCGGATTCCCGTTGGGAAGAATAATAAGCTAAATGGATTTGTCCCTCCACGGAGAGATGTCAAGCTTGGGCCCCTCGAAGGAATGATGTTTATGAAATGTTCGACCGGACTCAAATGGATTGATTGGATCAATAGCATCTGAATTATCAACATATTCGGAATCGAGAAAGTATTGAACAAGACAAGTTAACTGTTTGACCATGACTTGTGTTCAATGACATCGTGGACAAAGGGATTGTGACATATTCTAAAGGAATGCGAACTTGTATCTAGTTATACTATTTGGGTAGGTATGACGGTTTGCTAGAACCTAATCATATCTTATGGTTTCATGTTTGAGCCCATTGCCAACTTAGTATAATCCTAGAGGGTCACACACAATAGAACGAATCTTAAATAAGAGGACCATATTGGAATTTAGGGTCGAAGGACCTCAAAGGAATTTCTGAATGAATTCTGGGCTTCCTGGTCAACAGAGCGGGCGCTTGGGTTGGACCAGGCGGGCGCCTGAATTAATTCTGAAAGACCTGGACCTTCTGGCCAAATGAGCGGGCGCCTGGGTTGGACCAGGCGGGCGCCCGGTATGCCGACAGAAAAATTCCTAATTCGATTAGGAAAGGTTTTTGGCACAAGTTACTTATTTGGAATAGGTCTTAATTGTGTATAAAAACCCCAATTCGGCCAGACCATCCTTACTAGTGCTTTTGTGAGTCTCAAAGAGTTTGAGAGAGATTTTATTTTGTTCTAAGATATCCTTGATTGAGGAACAAAATAATTCACAAATAAATTCCATATAGTTCTTTATTAAATTGTGAAAGTGTGTTTCATAATTATTGGTCTAGCAACCAAGATCAAGGAGTCTCTTGATATTCGTTCGAAGTGTGGACACCGCTAGAGGGTGAATTTTATCATCTACAAAGTTCGTGATTTTGTCCGTGATAAAGTTTCAAGGTTCTCCACCAAGACCAAAGAAAACTTTGATAGTCATCAAGGGTTAGTTTATTCCTTTATTCATTATGTTGTATTTGATTTAATCATATGAACGGATCCATGGCTTTGGGTTTCTTAAAATTTTAATTGCTATATTTCGCTGCGCATGAGTCTACGAAACCCAACACTTACCTCCCAGGCTCCCACCACACCGCAGCCCTCCACCGCCGCCCCCGCTCCCAGCCACCGCTGTTCATGTCGCCACCGCAGATCTTATCGCCACCGCCGATCTTGTTGCCCCCTGCGACCTTTCCAGGCTCACCACGCCGTTCATGTCGCCGCCCGTAGATTCACGTATACATCTCTCTCTCTCTCTCTCTCTCTCTCTCTCTCTCTCTTTCTCTCTCTCTCTCTCTCTTTCTCCCTCTCGCTTTCTTGTGTGTGTGTTCGTGTGTATGTGTGTGTGTTTGTATGTGTGCAGATCTAGACATCTAGTGCATGTATGTGTGTGTTTGGATGTATGTGGGTTTGGACTGTAGCAATGGTGGCGGTGATGATGATGATGATGGCGGTGGTGGCAGTGTGGTGGAGGTGGTGGCGGCAGGGTGGTGGAGGTGGCGGTGTGTTGTGGACCTGTGGTGGATAATGGTGGTGGGAAAGAGAATGATAAACTGGAACATTTGGGCTCTTGGCCCGCCTGGCCCACTAACCCAAGGTGGGGTGGGTTGGCATTTTCTCAGCCCGCCAAGAATTTGGGCCAGCCCTCCCTGCCCCGTTTGAAGGTGGGCTGTGGTGGGTTGGGCCCAACCCGCCCTGCCAGCCCGTATTGACAGCTCTAGCCGCAATTGGGGATGAATCAGAGGACAATATTGACCCGAGGATATTAGTAGAACCCATGGAGGGAAAGCTGAAGAACTGGTGCACGCTCGGAGGTCCCATAGTTACTCCGAAATTTATGATTAGGACGTTGGGGCTTACTCGATCTCCTACCGCGCCTCCCGCAGCATCTCCTGTCACTTCCTTAAAATCCCCTTCCCCCGAGTCTAGTGTTTTGTCTTTTAAGTTCGAGTCTGCCTCTAAGTCTGACGACCTCACATCTGAAGATTATGATCTTGTCGCAAAGGCTATATTCCCTTTCGCTATGAATGAAACCCTCAACCTTTCTGAGTATCCCTCCATAGCCACTCTTTTAACTGATAAATTAGCTAATAATCAACCTAATGATATACACTTAGTTAATAATGATTCATTACAAGAGGCAGACACAGACACGCTAAATGATGAATATATTAGAGAAATTTCAGAACAGGTTATTAATCAAAAGGAATCTCGAGCCCAAGCTGCCGATGAGGTGCTAACGTGTGTGAATTTGGGAACCGAAGTCGAGCCAAAGGAAACGCAGATTGGAAGCTTCTTCAGCGGAGCCAAAAGGGAAGCATTGATTGAGCTGCTCAAGGAGTACGTGGACGTGTTTGCATGGTCTTACAAGGACATGCCGGGGCTTGACAACTCGATCGTAAAGCACAGAATCCCGACAGCACCAGATGCCAAACCAGTCAAGCAAAAGTTACGTCGTATTAAGCCGGAATGGTCCTTGAAAGTGAAGGAAGAGATCGAGAAACTGCTCTGCGTAGGTTTCATCAGGGGGTTCGAATACCCCACTTGGTTGTCCAACATCGTGACCGTCAAGAAGTCCAATGGTAAGGTCCGAGTATGTGTAGACTTCAGAGATCTCAACAAGGCTACTCCTAAGGATGACTTCCCTTTACCCAATATCGATATGTTAGTCGATGCGACAGCTAATTATGAAGTTAAGTCATTTGTAGATGGGTTCGCCGGCTATAACCAGATTAAGATGGCCGAGGAAGACCAAGAGAAGACAGCCTTCACTACTCCGTAGGGGACTTTCTGCTATACTGTCATGCCGTTTGGTTTAAGGAGCATTGGGGCTACTTATCAACAGGCAGTCACCTCTCTTTTCCATGACATGATCCACAAGGAGATCGAGATATATATGGATGATATGATCATACATTCGAAAGGCTCCGACGGTCAACTTCTGACAGATCTAAGGAAGTTCTTCAACAGGCTGAGAGAGCATGCCATGCGTTTGAACCCTTCCAAGTGCACGTTTGGCGTCAGTAGAGGGAAAGTGCTAGGCTATATGGTCACCGAGCGTGGTATGGAAGCCGACCCGAGGAAGATTCAAGCTATCATGGAGATGAAATCCCCCTGCAATGAAAATGAGAGAATGAGACTCATGGGACTACTCCGATACCTCAGTCATGCTACAACTGTGGGAGAGCCAACACTAAGGGAAATGGAGAAATGCGCAAATAAAGGCTGGAGCTCAAGGTGTGAAGTCGCATTTGATCACCTCAAAAGGTACCTGATGCACAACCCCATCCTACGCCCAATGCATGGGAGAAATCCTCAAACTAGAAATCCAATGGAATGGTGGCCCTTGCGCCATGGGAAGAAACCAAGCGAAAGACTACTAAAATTTTGTGAGAGTAACCCAATCACGATCCAGCACCATACAAAACTGGTGATCCCAAGCGCAAAATTATTCGAAGGACTGCGAACTATGGGTAAAATGCAACCTCTAGGGGAATACGCACTTCTCTCTGAGTTACCCCCTCTCTAGCCGTTTAAGCCCTCCAAATTCTGTTCATACCACCGGGACGAAGGCCATGATACCAACGATTGTATGGCCTTAGAAAGAAAAATCCAAGACTCCATAGATAGAGGGACACTTACTAAGCGGGGAGGATTTTGGTGCTACATGGAGAATGGTAACCCGCGACCCCTCGAGTTCAACAAGCCCAGACCTAGAAGTGAAAGCAACATGATAGTGCCCCCACATATGACTATAGATCGAATTCGTGACCTATTGTAAGAGGTGGAAGAATTGAAACGGCAACTCTCAACTACCAAGGCGCGAGACACCTAGCAAGATCTTCTCTGGAGGAGCACTCAAGATGGTAGATCTGGATGGCAACCCGTTCAAGGAACCCGTCAACCTCAGCAATCTCAAGCGCTACTACGACTAGTCCACCTTCTAAAAAAACGCATAAAGAATCCCGATAGGCTGAAAACCCGCAAAGGCGGTCTATGCAAAAAAAGGGTGCGTAAAAAGCTCGCTAGACTGAAAACCCGCAAGGGCGGTCTAGGCAAAAATTAGAGCACCCCCTTTTCTATCTTCCCTTTCTTAAAATAGTTTTAGTCTAACTGGAATGAACTACGATGACGTGAGCCCCTTAGTCCTATTTGTAAAAGGGGAACGTAGGCAACCTTTCAAAGGTGCGGTCTAAAAAATAAATAAACATCCAAATTTGGCCAAGGAGCAATAAAAGAAGAATTTGTGTTTTCTAAAGCAAAAACTTTTATTTCCACAATCATTGCACATTACACTTATTCGATGAGTCTAAGCTCGATTAAACTTGTGACTGCATAACCTGTTATGAAATTAACTAAACTGAAATAAAATGAAATTAAAACTAATATGTTTGCAATGATTGTGGATGGATACTCGGGACTACTCCTTAGCCTTCGTCGTGCCATCGGTCTCTTTCTTCTTGCGTAGTCCTCAGCAAACCTTCTTCTTGTCAGGCTTCTCACAAAATCTAGCCTCAAAGGCACTAACGCCCTTGGTCTTACCTTTCACAATCTCCCCAACCTTTCTCTTCCTCGGAGTCACCGTCCCATTTCCATCCCCATTAACGATATTCTTCCCTTTCCGCCTCTCAAGAGCCAACGCCTCTTTCATCCTCAAAGAGACACTCGAAGCACAAGATCAAAGTATAGAGCCCCTTAGGTTCTCTAGAGTCTGCTTCATGTCCCCAAATATCTCCTCGTACCATGTCAAATATTCCCATGATAAGTAGGTGTTGTAGGAGCGTGAAAGGAAGGTCACGCAAGAAAAACCAGCCCTCCCCCACATTTGGGAAAGAAGGATCGAGATACTAGCATCCAAGAAAAGAACTCTGAGAGGAAACGGCACCAGCTCCTCATCCCAATCTTTGGGGATGGTCTGAACCAACCCATACTGGCGGAGCACCCGCGTGGGATAGTAAAAGGTAGTCTCAGAAAGGGTCGGAACACGGATCATGTAAGACCCCACCTGCTTCTGCCTCAAGGAATGAATCCTCCATGTCTACACTACCCACTGAATATCATCAGTCACTAGCTCGGCCAAATAATTCTCCCAACCACTATGGGTCATCCGCTCAAACCGCTCTGCAATACCCCTGTTGCGGTAGATCCATGGAGAAACACTCCTAGACTGCGCCGGTTTATTTACCCGAAGCCTCTCTTGGAGCCACATAGTTAACAACCTGTCACTGCCTCTCAGCATGACCCCATAAATGGCAAGATGGGAAATGCCACAAATGGTCTCCCCCAAGATGACCGGCACGATATTATGACCCACGCGGGCATGAATCACCATGTCAAGGCATTCCCCACTAGCAAAACTGATTTGGGTAGGGAAAAGGATCGAAGCAAATAAGCACAACGCAAGATGGTCTAGAGCAAAGTCAGAAGTAACGTCTATATGCATAAAATACTCTGGCATCCAAGAGAGGCCCACGTGTTTAGCTCTAACATACTTACCAAGGTCATCTACGGTCACACCGAAGGTTACCAACCTCCTCTCAATCGAAACAGAGTCAAAAGGAAAGGCTATCTCCTTTCTCTTATCACCACCACAAAGAGCCATGAAATCCTCATAGGTGGGTGTTATCTCATTGTAAGAAAATTTGAAGACGTGGTTATGTTCGTCCCAAAACTTGGCACTGGCGTGCAAAAGATTCATATTCATGTTCATATGAGAATGTGACCAAAGAGACTTTATGCCAAACCATTCATTAAATTTGTCGCGACAAGAGCCAGGAATTTTGCTAATCCACTTCTCTAAAGCTGTAGTGTAAGCTCCTCTTTCAAGCCTTGTGATCCTAGCATGATGACCCATCGAAAGTACAAGAAAAGTTGATATTCAGACAAAAAAAGAGAAAATACTGTTGTTGGTGCGAATTCTGCTACTGTGCAAACCCTGTTTAAGTAGGTTTCGGATTCCGACTCTTGCCAAAAAAAGGAAAAGCAAATACGGCGTAAACCTTGGCCACGCGGCCATCTCCGCCCTTTGCCACGCGGCCATCTTCGCCCCATGCAGGAATTTCAGCTCCGTCCCTAAGCTTGGTTACTCCCACACCGCAACGGATCCTATGCAGAATCCATGAATATGTACGTACCCATCCCCGTGGCTCATGCATTGTATAAAATTAGGGAAAATGTAAATAACTAGTCTGTAGAAATAAGTTGCCTTAATCTCATTAGACTAGTACATAAATTCTTTGCATACATTTTAAATGTCTAGTATATATATGTCCATACTATAACTAACAATGCAGGAAAGAAATAAAAATGGCCATGGCTAATCTGAATCCTCCTCGGTAGTGTCCCGCCGCTGTGTCGAACGACGCGAGCCACTGGGACTCGAGCTCCATCCCCGGACTGCCCGTCCACCAGTATGGGAAGACCCAGCCTTAGCAGGACAGCGCTCTCGACGCTGTGGTATGACAACATCCTCCCTCTGGCAAGTACAAGTATGATACGCCTCTCTCAATAAGCGTATAAGGATGTTCTCTCGCTGAACGGATCAGACGTATGCTTCCCGATTCACCTGGAGAAGTCAGAAACAATGAATAAGGATAAGAAAACAAAAGTGTGTGCATGGGATAAATCTGAAACAGAGTGATAAGTCATACCCCAGCATCAGGCGGAGGAATGAATAGCTCCTCCACAATATCTGCAGCTGTTGGCTCCAAGCTGATCTCCTCCTCCCGACCGCCTCGCACCACTCTGACGCTGCTCAAACGAAGAGGCATGTCAACCAAAGGCCGACTCCGCCCAACATAGCGGGCTGAGCTCGATCCCTCTCCTGAAAACATCGTAACCCATACTTGTGGGCTGATCAAGCGTGTCCGCACAAATTCATCATAGTCATCACTACCCCTGTAGTGCTCCACCGGAGTCGGAGTCAAGAAGGTCCTCAGCCTAGCAGGACGAAGCATGTCCCGAGGAGGATCATAGGGAACCTAAGGCGCTGCACCGCCCCTATGTTGACGAGCAACCGCTCACCAAGATACATGGCATCCCCGCTAAGACCCACTAGCAGAACCCGAGAGGCCGTCAACTCAGTATCATAGCCAACAGAAAATTCATTAGCCTCGCTCCATGGGTAAAACCTCACCCCGACAGTCGTAGTCCTAGTGAGCGCTCTCCTCAGATCAGTAGCATCCACGGTCCTCCTATCCTTGGATTTCCGAGGCACTTGCCTGTTGCTTCTGCACCAGTATGACATAAGTGGAACAGCCTTGTTGTCGGCTATCTCCAGCTGAAAAGGGACGACACCAAAGACCTCATATACCCACACCAAAGCCCGGTACGTCTCAGCCAAGCAGACTCCACCCCAAGAAATCTCGCTCACCTGAGACAGATCCTCCAAAGCCCCCAACAGCGAGTACCTGCAGACGGTAGCCCCACTGGGAAACAAGATCTCTGAGAAGCTGTACCACAGAAACAGTCGGACCAGACAGTCCAAATCATACTCCCCTCTCCCAAAGGCTTCTATAGCCGACACCACAAGCCTGTGCAGTTTGCCAGCCTCCACTCCATGACCCTTTACACCTCCGCCAAGGTTGGTGTTAACTCCCAGCAAAACCTGCCGATAATCTGATCTGCCCGCCAAGCTCTCATCAAAAGGTAGAGGAGTGGTAGTGAATTTCATCCCCGTGATCGCTGCAAAATCCGTGGTCGTAACAGTAATCTCTCCCTAACTAAAGTGGAATGTGTGGGTAGTATCCCACCAAAACTCTCGGCAGACCTGTATCACTGCCGATACCTTCAAAGTATCCCCGATCATATGGATAGCCTCAAAAAAGGGACCGAATCCCATAGCCTCGATCCGAGCACGCAAACCACCTGGACCCTCCGGTAGGGATGCCCACAATTGACCTACAGTAACGGTGGACCCGTGAGCCTTAATTCTCTACAGGTAAACACAACAAAGGTATGTTACTTTTCTAGCAGATTATATTTCACACTCAAATATACTTGTATTTATATTCCGAATAGAAATCGTGGTAATGCAAAAAATGAAAAGAGGTCAAAGCCAAAATTTACCTCTCTCGTCTCCGGAAGACTCTTGGACCAATGGTGATCCGAATCGATGTAGAAGTCATAATCGTGATCGAAGGTCGACTTCAGAAGGCCGTCCCAAAAATTTCGAGTCGCCGCCCTCGTTCTCAATTCACCCCGTTGCAGCATTTGCACCGCTGGACCCCCGTAACAATGGAAGCTTTCTCTCTCTAAATTTGCCTTTTTTTTCTCTAGAACTCGAAGAAGAAGAAGGAGGAGGAGGAAGAAGAAGAAGGATCTGGTGTTATGACCAAGAATCTGGTCTGACTAGAGACTTGGCCACGCGGCCAAGATCGCCCCAAGCCATCTCAGTCGTCCGATGGATCAATCCGCGTGAAGAAGATCTGGCCAATCAGAAGACTTTTCCACACGGCCATGTTCGCCTTCTCAGGCAAAATTACAGTCTTACCCCTGCTCTATTTTGTGTTTGTTCATTTTAGGCCCCTTAGCCTATTTTTTTGACAGAAATTCGTTATTTTAGGTCAAGAAAACCTCCCCAAAATTTTTACTTATTTTTAGAGAAGCATCGAGATTACTTAGACCCTGCCGTCTTTATATCTCGTACATTCGAACTTTTCGTTGCGATTACCAAAACCCGACCGTTTCTACCTCGCGCGACCCCCAGCATTTGCTTAGGACCATTGTGGTTGCAGAGACCTGTCCGTGTTTATATCATGCGTGTTATAGATCTATCGTGATTTGTAGAAGCCCTACCGTTTCTAATTGCGTACATTCCAGCAAATACCATTTTTATCTTGGGATTACTTAGACCTTGCCGTCTTCATATCTCGCACCATTCTTGTTCGTATCTCCAAACTACGACCGGCTTGATTCCTCCGAGGATACGTAGGAATTCTGAAAAGGTTCAGCCACCCGACCGACTTGGTCATTTCTCATCCCCAGCAAAGGTTTCCTTCATAACTCGAAGTTATCCCCAGCGGGAAGGCGTAACTCCCATCAGAGGACCATCGTTTGCAAATTTCCCCAGCAGATTTGAACTACATTCGGCTTGATTCCCCATAGGATACGTAGGTCGCCTGACATGGTTCAGCCATTTGACCTCTTAGGTCATCATTTGTTGTAACTCCATACCCGCGAGAGTTATTCATCATCCTTCTTTCATTTTGAAACTCATGTTTCAGAACGGATTCTTTTTTTTATCGTCGACCCCCACTGCCTTGCAAGAAGCGTCACCGAGGGCTACTGTTAGTACCCGATCTGAAAAAAGAGTTTATTAGGGCTTTCCCAAATATACAAAGACTTTATAAGAATTAGAAACCTTGCAAAGACTTGTCCCGAATTCCAAAAATATAGCTCAATATTCTAGAATGTACCAAAATTGGCCAAAATAAGGTTTCCT
Organism: Campanula takesimana; assembly: GCA_026119855.1. Classification (NCBI taxonomy): domain Eukaryota; kingdom Viridiplantae; phylum Streptophyta; class Magnoliopsida; order Asterales; family Campanulaceae; genus Campanula; species Campanula takesimana. The sequence continues at coordinate 2,879,433 of JAOWBW010000010.1, forward strand.
TGTTTAAAATCAAACCCTAGCTTAACAATCACGTCAGCCAGGAATGATGGCCACGCGGCCACATCCGCCCTTGGCCACGCGGCCATGTTCGACCTTGGCCAGGCTGCCATGTTTGCCTCAGCCAATCTCAGCCGTTTGATCCCTTGGTCAGTTCACTATATAAAGGCCCTCTTGCCTCATAATCAAGGTCCGAAATTTTGATCAATCTTAAGCTCCCCAAGTGACGAATTTGTTCTCCAATTAAGTATTTCAAGCATCCAAGAACATCTTCAAGACTCCGAGAAGATCCAAGTTTATTTCTTGCCAACATAGGTAAGTTTTCTAACTTTTCTTCATGTTCTTGCCATATTCTTAGTTTAGATCCATAATATTCATGTTCTTAACATGTTTATTCATATGTTCATCATATTATTCATATGTTCATAATATGTTCTTCGCATGTTCTTTGTGTTCTTAGATTAAAACCTTATTTATGACATATTTAGGGTTGCGATCTTCATGTTAACATGTTATTTCATAGCCGATGATGATCTAGGGTTCATCAACCCGAACATGATCTAGGAACTATTTCTAAACCCTAATCTTTAGGTAATTTTCCTCATCATTATGCATGATCCTGATTCTTCTGCCTATTCTAAATTCTTCTCGGACTACGCTGACCTGAGCTTCTCACATTGAGAGGAACGTAGGCAATCTTCTGATTCGGTCTCTAAACACCGCACACAACATACACCGCATCATGATAGAAAGACCAATCATTAGGGCAATAGGAGTGATAACGCTTTATATTCTTCTCTTGTTGTAATTTGACCCCCGAACCCACTTACATGCTTTTTCTCAATGTTTTGGCTATAATTAAAACGGCGTGGTGACTCTCATATTTTAATGTTGCTATGAATATTTCCCTTCATTATTAACAATTATTGCAAGATACTTCCCATGCGTCGCTTCATCGGAAAGGGGTATTCACAAGATGACCCAACACGAATTCATCTCATAAAAAGAACCCCTCGGTTGACCAACTAGAAGTGAATCAATCCATTACACAGTCAGAAATAAAAATTGAAATTAACAAAATATTGTGTGTTAGAGTTAGGAGTAACTGTTGCATAGGTACAAACCGAAGAAAGGAAAATTGTCTTCGCCTACGCCGAGGCAATAAATACATCATCAACAAAAGAAGGGACAAAAGGGGATCCTATCTACCCGGGCATCAAGACACTAGAACGTCGCCACTGCCACGTAATCACTCGTCAGTCCGAGGCCTCTTCCCGCAAGAAGCCGACTCTGCAGTCTGGCAACCCAACCGGCCTAAGAGTCCCACGGTCTCTCTCTTTACCCTGTTGGCATAGCCCATAAACTGGGCAAGCCGTCCTGCGACCTCTCTATACTCAGCAATGGGAACCTGTTGAGAAGAAACAAATAGAGATGTCAAAATCTTCAGATAAATGATAAACGGAGAAATTAAATGGTGGAATGACGAGAATGGAAAAAGTAGGGTCATGAATCATACCATGGTAGCGTCAGCAGGAGGTAAGAGTCCCTCAAGCATATCATAATGGGCGGGAAGGTCCTCGACGCTCTCTATCCCCTCAGCCATGCTGTAGGTTAAAGAAGCTGGTCTGAGCTGTGGACGAAAAGGGACGTGGACAAACCCCTGAGCCTGAACCTGGTCGCCCTCCAGAATCAACCGAGGCATGAGACGAGCAAGAAAGTCATGATAGTCAGCCTCGAGATGCATATGATCACAGGCAACCTGACCAATGATAAGATCCACCCTCTCCTTGTCATCAATGGCATAAGATTCAAGCATATGCGCTGATGGGTCCAAAGGGACAATGAGATCAAGCCTACCACCATTATGCTGACGAGAGAGACTCTCTCCCAAGTAGAAGCATCCCCCACCGAGGCCGATCATCAGCAATATCATGCTGGCATAACCGTAAACCTGATGAATCCCTAAACTCCTCCAAGGGAAGAGAGCAGTGTCAACATCAGGAACGATGGTATGCTCGTCAAGGTACCGCCTCATCTGTTCTATTGGCAAATATGCCCCCTCAGCCTTATCGTCATGGGTATCCCTGTTGGCCCTACGCCACCTTAACGTGTCTGGAAACATGGCAGCGTTGTCCCGGAGGTCAAAGTTGAATCGCCTGAAAAGTAAACTGGGGCTGAGATAAAATAGGAATACAAAAGAAGATGAGTATTATACCTCCCAAGCATGGCTATAGCCACCCAAGCCAGCGTTCGCCCGATCCCGCGAACTCTCATCCATATCCATGTAACAATGGGCCAAGCCGGCTAGACCCCAACTAGCATTGGTCACATGCTGCATGTCCCGCAAAACACTCAAAAGAGTAAACAAGGCAGTCAACGCATGATTAGCAAAAAGCGTCTCGGAGAAATCCCACCACAGAAAACCGCGGACAGCTACAATACGGGTGCCGAGAGAACCCATCTGACCAACATTAGCAGCAACGTAAGCATCAACCCTATCCCTCAAGGACTTTAGAGGTACACCCTTGCCCAGGGTACACACAGAGAAGCCCAGTAGGTGCCTCATATCATCACTACTAGGAGAGAAATCCGCATCCACCTCAAGCGGCTCACCGGCAATAGAGAGCCCAGTAATGGCATGAAAATCAGTGGGGGTTATGGTCACCTCGCCCCACCTCATATTCATGGTATGGGTGCTATCCCACCAATGCTCCCTGATAATCTGGAGCACATGGGTGTTTCTCCTCTCACCCACCAAGCCGTCAAAGAAAGGCCGGAGTCCCATATTCTCGATCTCGTCTTTCAGCTCAGCATCTAGAATTTCCCACCTCTTGACAACTGCCTGTACCCTTCCCCTGCAGTTGTTAATCACTCTGAATGACTTCAAGCAACAAAGATAAAAGAGGCGAATGTCAGCAAAGCGGTAAAATCCTCATTTAAGCATTTTACCTGAAAAGTCACATAATTGCCTAGAACAAGAGTCGAAATCATGTACTACTATACTACATTGATTCTAAACATCAACAAGGATGAAATTCCATCGAAAGATCAGTCATGCATGATAAACCCTAGCAGCGAAAATTCTAGACGAAAAATTGGCAAAAGTCAACAAAATTTGACTGCAAAAACCACGAGATTGAGACATGCAACAATGAAATTGGAATGAGAACTCAGTCAAAGGAAGAAATCCTTACCCTCCTCGTCCGGACGGCGTGAGAAATGTGGTCCTCAGGGAACGGGCACAACTCATACGTCTCCCATCTCTTCCCCTTTATATGCCTACCAAAAAGGTGTTCTTTGTGGGATCGATTAGCACCGGCCATCAGAAAGGGTTGGGAATCACTAGAGCTTGGTGAAAATAAAAATTTTTGAGAAAGAAAATCGCCTAGGGTTGAGAACTCTCGGAAACGAAATGTTAAAAGTGATTTTAAAGTTCACTTTCAGCGCCTGATATACGCCTGTTCTGCGCAATGTCAGGGATGCATCGTACGAGACATCTATCCCTCGTACGAGGTATCCTCAGAAAAATCTCAGAAAACCCTGTTTTCTTGGGAAATTCCAGAAAAGCCCTGCTTTTGACAAAAATATCAGGAAAGCCCTGCTTTCAACAGAAAGGTCAGAAAAAGCCCCGCTTTTGACTGAGAGGTCGAATCTGAACCCGGTTCATGATGGAACATTGAGTCATCAATAAAGGAGTATTTTCAGAATTGGACCAAGCAAAGTTGTTTCTCAGTACGAATTTATTCTCACCGCACATCCAAGATCATGGGTGAGCAACAAAATCTGCATCAGCAAACTCTAAATCTAATGACTATCATCGAGACGTATGTTAATGGCACAGGATTTACAAAGCCGGGAATCCCACGACTGTTATCGAGACGTAAGTTAATAACACAGGATCCCACCATTTAGAGTTCCATAATTGCCATCGAGATGTATGTTAATGGCATAGGATTCACTTTTCTAACGGAAAGGCAGTCTCGTCAGAAGGAGAAGACAGGTCCGAGTAATTGGTGTCTCCACATCCAGTGATCCCATAATTGTTATCAAATCGTATTCTAATAACATAGGATTCACACCCCTAAGAGTCCCATAATTGTCATCAAGACGTAAGTTAATGGCATACGATTCACTTTTTCAATGGGAGAGAAAGCTCGTTGGAAGGAGAAGCATGATTCGAGTAATTGGTGTCTCCAAAACCTGGAACCCCATAATTGTTATCAAGGCATATGCTAATAACATAGGATTCCCACCAGAGCTGAAGGCGGTTCGTCATCAACAACAGGGTATATTCAGAATTGGAGTCAAAGATATTGATTTCTCAGTATGGATTGCAACTGGAGACGGTTCGTCATCAACAAAAAGGAGTATATTCAGAATTGGAGTCAAAGAGATTGATTCCTCAGTATGGGTTACTCTCTAAACCTTAAACTTTACTTACTGCAGTATTGTTTTCAAAAATGATTTTCAAAATACTTTAAACCCCCGTTTTTGCGTATTTTCGAAGTCGAACTACTTTTGGTCTGATTTCCTTCCGAGGAATACGTAAGCAGCTTTCTAGCACGACCATACCTAAAGTTCTAAATGGTATCTTTTCTATCGACGACGTTACTTCATTCATAAGTATCGTCGCCGAGGGGCTCTGTAGACACCCCATTTTGAACGTTCTTTCATAATCACATTACTTCTGTGTCTCGCCTTTGATTTGGGTCTAAACTCGTTAAGTTGGACATGTTTTGTCAAGTTTCTAACTGACTTCGTTAGTCAGGGACCAAAACAAACATCAAAACTACTGCAGAAGGGCATAAATGTGATTCCAGCACTAAGATGCCTCGTATGAGACATTGATGTCTCGTACGAGACATCCCCCTTTGACAGTCGAGTTTCAGTAGTTTCCTTGTTGATCTCAACCCCATTTCTTGGCAAACACTCAAGCAATCCAAGAAAAACCTAATAGGCGATCCTAGAGTCCAAAAATACCTCCTTGGGAATCAAGTCTTTGATTCCCATCCAAACTTACCTCCTTGGCTTAAACCCTAGATCAAGAACTCATATAAATATAGAGGTTCTTGAACCGAAAAACCTCTAGAATGGTCATTCACCCAAAACCACTCCAAATCTGATCAAAGAGGTCCTCATAATCAGCCTCTCTCTCTCACCCACGGAATTCAAACCTTCATAACACCATTCAAGTCAAGTTCATTGGATCATCAAGGCCTTTAGTCAAGGCCATCTATAGGATTCTCGAAGAACGCTTAGGTAAAACTCCTTGTTTTCTACCTTCTCATCCTCTTCTTTGTCTTTGAAGTAGTGTGATTCCATTAAAGGATCAGCCTAGAGCCTCTCTAATCCATAGAGATGGTCTCGAAGCATATTATCTGACATCCCAAATAAATAAGAAATTATTTATTTGTTTGCTTTCTTTTAGTGCATGAATGCATAATTTTAATGATGATGATGATGATTTCGTAAGCAAGACCGATCCTAGATCGGGTGGATTGGGTGCTCCTTGACCTTCCCAATCCATAACTTAACCCCCGAACCTAAGAATCTCACGGTCCGTGTTTCGTTAAATATGGTGGCGACTCACAACAACTGAGCAACAATCAAGTCCTTATAACTCGAAGCACGAGGCGAAACAAGGGGCGCACGCTCACAAGTATACATTATATAGGTTTATGGTAAAATGTTGGTTTTATTGCAGGGTTCACGCACCTGGTTCGAGGTACTATATAGGACATCGGGACTCGGGTCGTGACACGCGGGCTCTCACAATGATGTCCATACCTTCACTTACAATGTCCGCTTGATTCGGGATGGATATCTGATGTTGTGGCTTTGATGATGGATGTTCATGCTTTTGATGAAGATGAGTTGCTTTTGCTTTTGATGGAGGAATGATCACTCTTGATGATGGGTTGGTCGTGCCAAAGGCTGCCTACGTATCCCGTGAAGGGAATCATACCAGCGTAATTCAAGGGTGATGGAGAGTGCTCGGGAAGAAGCTAATAGCACATACTTTAACGCAAGGAGACAAAAAAGTTCATTTACAAGAAAAATAAAAAGAAAAATCTTTTTGTCGTTTTTTTATTTTTCATTTTTTAGATTAGAAGGAAAAGAATATACTACCTCCGTCCCAGCTCAATGTGCACTTTTTGTCGCGCCCCAGACCCGTGGTCCTACTTGGCCCCCACGCTCGGGACACGAGTGGAAGACGTTATAAAACACTTTTGAAAATTTTTCAAAATGTACTTTTATAAAGTTTAACAAAATCCACACTTGAAGTTCAAAGACTTCATTTAACTTTCAAACAAACTCTTTCAAACCACTTTCACAAACGAAAGTATTTAGCCCGAACGCTTACAAACTTTTATACAAATGTACATACACTGACATTATCCAAAATATAGGTGTTACAAGATGATAAAGTCAAGGAAACTCTACCCAAAAGGTATTACATCTATGTAATGTAACCTTTGCAAAACAAATCCCAACTCTTACCACTTTAACGTCGTCCCATGCCAAAGTGTCCTATTCCCTGGACTCGCCGTTATCTAAAACAGTAAACAAATAAGGGGTGAGAATGAATCTCAGTAAGCTACTAAAATGCAACTACGTTACATGTTGATATGATAATCATAAAGAAACAATATCAACAATTAATCATATAGCATATAGCACATAACATGAGAGGCTCCCTATCGCCAACCGTCCCATACCGGTTGGAAATAACGACCAACTCATCATACAACACATAGTATAGGAGTAAACACTCCTACAAGAATACCAAGCCAAGGTTTACCGAATAAACATAACTGTCTGAGAATACCATCTGAGATAACCATCTGAGAAAACCATCTGAGCAGCATAAATAGCTGAAGCCGGGATCCCGAAAACCAAACCATAACCAATGGAACCAAAGTAACAAGAGAGGGAAATATGAAACAAAGTCATAATCCAAATGCTCACCAAAGGGAGCGATTCATCCCATCCAAGGCCAATCTGGACTGGGGAAACAGAGAAGGCACAGTGGACACCTTATAGTGAACTTGGCTTGTGTGCCTCTATAATTCTCCCACCGCCTGACACAAGGTACCAATGGAAAACCTTATAGTGAACATACTTGTACCACTATAATTCTCCCATTGCCTGACTCCACAACAAGACCAGCTGGACTTTCCACAAGAAGCACAGTAATGAATACTTGCTAAACAATAACAACCGGGCAATGATTCTAAAATAAGGAATCAAGCCAAACACATCACAAAGATAAACCAATCCAAACCACATCAAAAGATGTTCAACAATACCCCATGTAATAGTTATTCATATTCCCTAACACATTTGTTCATAAAAGAACCAATTTCAAACACTAGGGTGTTCCACAACAACCCTCTAGGTACTCTAGGATATCACCTAAGACCTAGACCAAGATTTAACTTTAATTCACTTGGATTTAAACAACTCAAATTTCAGCAGCCCTGGGCGGTCGCCCACACCAGACTGTGCGGCCGCCCAAAACACTCTGTCTCAAGACAAAAATCTTCCAGATAAGTGTGCGGTCGCACGCCCTATTTGGGCGGCCGCCCAACACACCCGCCAGGCCAAAACTTGAACAAACTATTCAACTTTCGTTCCACCGTTCCACAAGTATAAATATAATTTTTCTAATATACTAATATACTCATTTAAGGATACTTTCATTCATTTCCCCGTCCCAAGAATAATAGTATAATTTTTATAATATACTTATTTAACATTTAACTCAAGTTAATATTTTACCGCCCCACAAGTAGGAGTATACTTTCAAACACTTATACTAACCTTCTCAGGATATAAACATACTCCATATACATCCTTGCATACAAACCAAGTCACTTACCCAGTATAATTATACTCCCTTTGTCTCAAATAAATAAGTATCACAAATATTACCTGAATCACAAAATAACAATTACAAGTATCAAGTATGGCATATATGACCATTTTAACATTTAAAGGGGAATTAGTAACTTACCTATTTCCAAAAAAAGTATCGCAGAAATATGTTTTGTTCGGGTAGAAATGACCTACTCAACGCCCTGATCATTTTTATATAATTAGATTTTAAAACGGAGTAGTAAATAAAAAGATAGAAATTAAAATAGGTAAACCCTTACCTTCACTTTCCATGGAAACTGAGAGAGAAATTTTAGTGTGTGTGTGTGTGTGTGATGACTTCCACGCAGAGAAAGAGAGAGATGGGAGGGTAAGAACAATTTGATATTTTCTATTTTTCACTTTGGTCCTTCCACTTTCATTTTTAGCAAATAAGCCCCTGAACTTTAAAGTTACACTTTGGACCCTAAAGTTTCAACTAACTCATTTATTCTTTTTAACAAAATTTCTATTAACACTTTAACTACCACATATGCTCAAATAATATATGCAAGTCATAAAAATATTTTCTAACACATAAAATGCACATAAAAGTTCCATTTCAAGTTAAGAAAATTAGGGTGGTTTTGGGGTCGTTACAATCACTCCCCCTTAAAGAAAATTCATCCCGAATTTTAGGATAACTTACCAAACGAATCAAACAACTAAGGATACTTTCTTTCTATTTCATCCCGAAGCTCCCAAGTTGATTCTTCCACATTATGGTTCATCCACACAACTCTAACAAGAGGAATACTTTTAGTTCTCAATTCTCGAATTCTAGAATCAATCACATGAACTGGATGCTCCTCATAGGACATACTTGGTTCAATATCCTCGGGAACCTCAGATAACACATGAGATGGATCATACACATACTTTCGAAGCATCGAAACATGGAACACATTATGAATCTTGTCAAGAGAAGGAATACAAGCCCGATCTCTAACTCTTCCCCATATCTCAAAATAATTGATATATTAAGCAAACTCCACGAGAAGTAAAGGTATATCCCACGAATTCTAAGAATCAACTGAACAAGTTCTCAATATGTCCTCAAGAATCTGAATGGTTCTTTCTGACTGGCCATCTGTCTGAGGATGAAAACCTGTACTAAATCCCAATTCTGAATTCAAAGCCTTCTGAATTGTTTACTAAAATCAAGATGTAAATAAGGAACCCATATCCAATACCATGCTCGTAGGCATTCCATGAAATCGAACTATTTTCTGAACAAATAAGTAACAACTGGAATTAACATTTATACCCTCAAAATAGATAAGGTGAGAAAACTTGGTAACCAATCCGCTATCAATCAACATCATTGGTCTCATATATTCAATGTAACTCCTTCAATAAAACCTTTCGCAATAGATTCATATCCACTCAGAAGTCTCAAAGGCTTGTCACAAACCAACTGATTACTGATATTTTACTTCCAGATTATTCACAGCTCAAGGACTTAGTTGAATGCTTAGAATTTCTCGTGTCAAACAAATCAAATGAAACTCTTCAAATTATCTCAATACTCTACATTTACTTGGATTCATAATTAAATTGGTCTTGTGTATCTCCTCAAGTACCTGTAGTTGAATTCCGTTATACATGTTGGTTCCACTAAGTATCGACTAAATACTCTGCTACAAAAATTAAAGTTCCATCACTAGCAACAAACGAAGTCGTGTTGTCTATCATCATTCATTCCACTAGTAATTTTTCTATAGTTGAAATCATTCAATAGAGTAGAAACTTAAAGCTTCCACAATCGCAAAATCACACCATGTCTCAACTCACAAAAACTCCAAAATGTTAATTCCTCTAACATTCCCCATTTAGTTTTATCAAACATGAACTATAAGTCAATGTATCCTCTAACACATTACCTTTCCCGGATGATATAACATGGTACTCTACTTACATTATCTCATGTGTAACTCTCTTTGAAAAAAAACCAATACTTCAACTCTCATGATTGGTAAACACTTCAATATGGCTCTATAAAGGTTATTCACTAATGCCATGGATGTATAATCGTAATAAATCTCAAATTATGGGTAGGATAATTTTGTTCATAAGGAATAAATCTTCTCAAAGCACACATTGTTACCATACAATTCTGAAGCGATGAACATCTCAATCCTTCCTTAAGGCATCACCATGAATAATAAATTTATCAGATCCACTATAATGGTAAAACTTGACATATCCACTAGAAAATAGTAACACTAATCATATCCTCTAGATAACTGTAGTACTAGTCAAATCCATTAAGCAATATCAATACTGAAGTTGTCATCAACTCTCGTTTCAACAATTAAAAACTCATTTCACTCTTACCAATCCATCGAGAAAGTGTATCTTTCTGTGTCATATAGTTAACGGTGTAGCTACCTTAGAAATCCATCAATGAATCTCTAACCATATGCCAATCTCAACAAGTTACATACCCCTGCTACTGAAGTAGGATTTTTTCCAATTACTATTGCTTCCATATTTAAAGAATCAATAGCCATGCCTGAATTGAAACTTCCTCAAAATAATATATCCTCTAACAAGAAGACATAATGCTTGATTTCACAACTGTTGCTTCTCACAAAGCAATCCAATTACGGCTACAGATACAACTCAGCATATCCAACAATACCACTGAATAAACCACTGATCTCTAAAGTTGATCAACTATATCCCCCATATAAAATAACAAGTGATGATTCGTTATAGTCATCTGGTTGAGCTCTTAGTATTCAATATACAATCGCAAAGTACCATACCTTTTTATAATAAACAATACTAATACATCCCACGTAGATATACTAAACATAATGAATCCCTTGTCAAGAAATATCTCAAGTTGAATCTTCTACTCCTTTAACTCAACCAACGTTATGGATATATTGCACTAGATATCAACACTATAGCATTATACCGCAACAACTCAAGATAACCCAAGGTTTTCATCAATCCTGTACTACTCAATAGAAAATATATTTGAGATCCCACAAAGGAAGAGTACATTCTTTTAGTTTAGCTATAGACACTCTGCTGCCAACCCCATAAACCAAATACCAGGCATAACCTTGTGATAAAAAAAAAAATTCAGACTTTAATGCATAAATAGCATGAATGCTAAACACATATATCTACCATGCTTAATTAAAGCACACTAACATATAAAAATCCACCACAATAATATCAAAATCTTGCTATGGCAAAATAACTAAACCAGCAAGTAAAACATGCTCACAAATTTGCACATCACAAGTGCGCAACACTCTATTAATCACCAAACACTCCCCTCTTAGGATAGATACCTCTAACAATTAAGGTAGAGACTCATGAGACACATGTAATCGAGAAGCAAAATGCACAGACACATAAGAATGCGAAGAGCCAGGGTCTATAAGTGTACGTGCCCTCAAACTAGACATATAAATTATACCTCCAATCACATTAGAAGGATCTGAAATCTGTTGTTGATTGATGGCAGAAACACTACCTTGTACCTTAAGCTTCCCGGAAGAATCCCTCTTCTGGCCCTGAGAAGACCCAATTACACTTCCTGATAACTGATTCTTAAATCTAGAGCAATTCCTCTGAAAGTGACCCAACTGACCACATCTCATACATTTTGCCTTGCTTCTTCCAACATCTTTCTTCTAAATTCCCTTCCTTCCGACAATAGCTACATACTCGTTTGCCTTGAGTTCTTCTATTCTGTGGCCCTTGAAAAGATTCCTTAGCTTGCGAAGATGTCCCTTGGTATTTTTTTACTATTACCACGCTGGGGTTGTGGTTTTAACTGTCCTCCTCATTTTGTCACATATGAGGCTTCAACCTTGCTTTTATGCTCAACTATATCGTTAATTGTTTTCATTACAGTTTCAAACATACCTTGGAACATTGTTCGAACCTCTTCTCTAGCATTACCCAGCCCTGAAGGCCCCGACTGATCACCCTCTGTTCCAACCATCTTCAGTGATTATCTGCATAAAACACTCAACGTTACTCACTCTCTACCCAACTACCCTCCTAGGTCACTTAGTCATTCTAGACCATCTACCACCTAACTCTGATACCAACTGTCGCGCCCCAGACCCGTGGTCCTACTTGGCCCCACGCTCGGGACACGAGTGGAAGACGTTATAAAACACTTTTGAAATTTTTTTGAAATGTACTTTTATAAAGTTTAACAAAATCCACACTTGAAGTTCAAAGACTTCATTTAACTTTCAAACAAACTCTTTCAAACCACTTTCACAAACGAAAGTATTTAGCCCGAAGGCGTACAAACTTTTATACAAATGTACATACACCGACATTATCCAAAATATAGGTGTTACAAGATGATAAAGTCAAGGAAACTCTACCCAAAAGGTATTACATCTATGTAATGTAACCTTTACAAAACAAATCCTAACTCTTACCACTTTAACATCCTCCCGTGCCAAAGTGTCCTATTCCCTGGACTCGCCGCTATCTAAAACAGTAAACAAATAAGGGGTGAGAATGAATCTCAGTAAGCTACTAAAATGCAACTACGTTACATGATGATATGATAATCATAAAGAAACAATATCAACAATTAATCATATAGCATATAGCACATAACATGAGAGGCTCCCTATCGCCAACCGTCCCATACCGGTTGGAAATAACGACCAACTCATCATACAACAGATAGTGTAGGAGTAAACACTCCTACGAGAATACCAATCCAAGGTTTACCGAATAAACATAACTGTCTGCGAATACCATCTGAGAAAACCATCTGAGCAGCATAAATAGCTGAAGCCGGGATCCCGAAAACCAAACCATAACCAATAGAACCAAAGTAACCAGAGAGGGAAATATGACACAAAGTCATAACCCAAATACTCACCAAAGGGAGCGATTCATCGCATCCAAGGCCAATCTGGACTGGGTAAACAGAGAAGGCACAGTGGACACCTTATAGTGAACTTGGCTTGTGTGCCACTATAATTCTCCCACCGCCTGACACAAGGTACCAATGGAAAACCTTATAGTGAACATACTTGTACCACTATAATTCTCCCATTGCCTGACTCCACAACAAGACCAGCTGGACTTTCCACAAGAAGCACAGTAATGAATACTTGCTAAACAACAACAACCGGGCAATGATTCTAAAATAAGGAATCAAGCCAAACACATCATAAAGATGAACCAATCCAAACCACATCAAAAGATGTTCAACAATACCCCAAGTAACACTTATTCATATTCCCTAACACATTTGTTCACAAAGGAACCAATTTCAAACACTAGGGTGTTCCACAACAACCCTTTAGGTACTCTAGGATATCACCTAAGACCTAGACCAAGATTTAACTTTAATTCACTTGGATTTAAACAACTCAAACTTTTCAGCAGCCCTGGGTGGTCATCCACACCAGACTGTGCGGCCGCCCAAAACACTCTATCTCAAAACAAAAATCTTCCAGATAAGTGTGCGGCCGCACGCCCTATTTGGGCGGCCGCCCAACACACCCGCCAGGCCAAAACTTGAACAAACTATTCTCCTTTCGTTCCACCGTTCCACAAGTATAAATATAATTTTTCTAATATACTAATATACTTATTTAAGGATACTTTCATTCATTTCCCCGTCCCAAGAATAATAGTATAATTTTTATAATATACTTATTTAACATTTAACTCAAGTTAATATTTTACCGTCCCACAAGTAGGAGTATACTTTCAAACACTTATACTAACCTTCTCAGGATATAAACATACTCCATATACATCCTTGCATACAAACCAAGTCACTTACCCAGTATAATTATACTCCCTTTGTCTCAAATAAACAAGTATCACAAATATTACCCGAATCACAAAATAACAATTACAAGTATCAAGTATGGCATATATGACCATTTTAACATTTAAAAGGGAATTAGTAACTTACCTATTTCCAAAAAAAGTATCGCAGAAATATGTTTTGTTCGGGTAGAAATGACCTACTCAACGCCCTGATCATTTTTATATAATTAGATTTTAAAACGGAGTAGTAAATAAAAAGATAGAAATTAAAATAGGTAAACCCTTACCTTCACTTTCCATGGAAACTGAGAGAGAAATTTTAGTGTGTGTGTGTGTGTGATGACTTCCACGCAGAGAAAGAGAGAGATGGGAGGGTAAGAACAATTTGATATTTTTTATTTTTCACTTTGGTCCTTCCACTTTCATTTTGAGCAAATAAGCCCCTGAACTTTAAAGTTACACTTTGGACCCTAAAGTTTCAACTAACTCATTTATTCTTTTTAGCAAAATTTCTATTAACACTTTAACTACCACATATGCTCAAATAATATATGCAAGTCATAAAAATATTTTCTAACACATAAAATGCACATAAAAGTTCCATTTCAAGTTAAGAAAATTAGGGTGGTTTTGGGGACGTTACACTTTTACTGTTCATGTGGTCAATTCATTCGAACTTTGACCATTATTTTGTGAAAATCTAGCTATTATTATATAATTTTAAAAGTTGTTATTGTTTTATTGTTAGAAATAGTATCAATAACATCTTTCAAAATTGCATAGAGATATATAGATTTTCATAAAATTAAGGTCAAAGTTCAGTCAAATTGACCAAAAAAGTCAAATAGTGCACATTGAGCTGGGACGGAGGTAGTATATACTTGCGAGAAAAAGTTTTTTTTTTAGCTCGTAGGTGAACCATTTTAGCCATTGTGTGTTTGCAAAGCCAACCCAAGATCAAGTCATGTTCAGTTGAAGTCTGGATTGCCTCGGTTGAATTTTGTTATCGTCGTGGTGCCCAACGAAGTGTGAATGCCAAGCCCCAAGATTTTTTCAATTGTGGGGCTCCAAAAGACATTCGATGCTGAGATGCCAAGAAGTTGTTGATTGCAAAGCCCCTAGAACGCATTTGATTCGTGAAGCCGCAAGATAAATCAACTCTTGACCCATCCAACTTGATTAGTGATTCCAAGCTTCAAGAGGAGATCGTTGTATGCCCCAAAAGATTGTCGATTGAGAAGTCAAAGGGTTATTGATGTTAAGCCTCAAAATAATTGTAGTTGCTATTTGCGATAACTGTGAGCTTCGAAAGAGCCGTAGAGTGTGAGGCTTTTGATGCCGAGAGTCTGAAGAATTTTCCGTTACGGTCCTGTAGACACCCCGCCTTGGACCACTCACCCCGATTGCAAACTTGATTTTGTGTTTCTCCCTCTTTTAAGTGTTTTCTGTTAGTTTCTGTTACTTTGGTTAAGTTCCAGACGGGCTCCGTTAAGTTCAGGGACTAAACTGAATAACAGTTCTAACTTTCTAGTCCATTCTGTCAGATTTTGCCTTTCAGAGTCGCACGCCTCCGCCCCTTAAGGCCAGACGTGCGCGCCTTCCGCCGCCTAGGTGGGATGCGCACGCTTCTGGGGTGAGTCAGTTACATATTCTGCCCAAGAATCTCTCCCTTGCTCATTATACATGATTTTGCCCGGGAAAGATTTCTTGGAAACTCCGTTTGGCTCCAAAAACTCCCCTCTTTCAACTATAAAAACCCCTCCAATCCATCATTGGAGAGGGGACTTTTGGACCCTTTTTTGACCTCTTTTGGCACCTTAAGAATTTTCCACCTTGAACCTTACTCTAGGCAATTTACTAAAGTATTTCTCTCCAAGTATCTAACCTCTTCTTCAAGACTTTTCAAGAGGTTCTCTTTGAAGGATATTATAGGTAAAATGTCTTAACTTTAATCTTCTTCTTCTTCTTCTTCTTCTAATTCTTCTTCTTCTTCTTCAATCAAATGTGCAATCACCCTAAAACCATTTGGGACATGACACCAATGGCCCTTTCATTACATTGAATTGGCCTAGGAGTTATCTCCCTACATTTTAAACAATAAAACCCCTTTTTTTTATCATTATTCAAATAGGAAGAACACATTTATCTTTAAAGTGAATTATGAACAAACAAGACCGACTTTGCTCAGGCGAAATGGGTGTTTAACTCGCGCGCTCTAGCCAAGCCGCGGTCCCCCCGGGGTATCTACAGTGGCGACTCCGCTGGGGACTGCTTGAGGGTTAAACTTGTGTTTCTGTTCATAATTCACTTTACTGGGCATTCTGGAAATTGATATGGGAAGCGCGCGCCTCGGACCTTCATTGTCCAAAGCGCGCGCGTCCCACATCAAATTCCAGAATCGCCCACCTTCCATGTGTTCTTCCTATTCTTCCTATTATTTCATGCTAACAAACATTGCAGGGGTTTCATCACACAATCAGGACCAGGGCAATCCCCTGAGTCGATAAGTTTCTGACAATCTGACAGGTCAGCCCAGAAGCGGGCGCCTCCCATATACAATGAGCCAGGCGCGCGCTTTCCACAACACCATCCTGAGGCGCGCGCTTCTGGGCCAATTTCCAGGACAAGAACAGGTTTCAGGGACTGAACAGAACAGTGGGGTGTGGGCACAATTGCCTGCATCAGAACAGAATTGGACCCTTGGACTGTTTTAATTTTGTGTTTATTTACCGGTCACACGGGTGATTCGGGAGTTGTAATTTACGTGCTTATGTGTTTTTTTATCTTTTCTTTTCAAAAAAAAAAATAAAAATTTTGTCACGTGATAGACCTCACACTACATGCACATTACTCCTATGAATTGCTCACTATCGAGTCGCACAAGTCCAACCCCAAACCCGTCGAGGCCCGTCCTAGAAAGTTTCAAGCTCCACTCGACCTTGACTCTTTCAAAGCGGTAAACCTCAGCCCGTGGCGTAGTTCATGACTACATGCCGGGGGTGACCTTTAAGCCTCTCTTTAACCGAGCACAAACCACACAATTCTAGTTAGGGTCTAACACTCCGTGACCAAGTCGGTTTTCATGTACCGAGATTTCCCTAAACTAATGTTTTCAAATCATACATGCCAACTTGTTGAAACCGACGCAATAAAAATCCGTCCCCAAAAGTTATTATCTTGGACAAAAATAAAAATCCGTCCCTGCATGTGTCACGCCCCGCACCCGTGGTCCTACTTGGCCCCACGCTCGAGACACGCACGGAAGACGTCATAAAACATTTTAGGAAAATTTTTTGAAATGTACTTTCGTAAAAGTTTCATATAACCAAACACAATTGCTTAAAACTTAACTTCAATTCCACACAAACAAACTTTCACAATCACAAGTACTTAGCCATAAGGCTTACACACTTTACTTACAAATTTACAACTCACCAAAATGTTCCAAAAATAGGTGATACAAAGATGAAGTCACGGGTACACTACCCAAAAGGTTATACATTTACATAATGTAGCCTTTCATACCAAACTTACTTTCCCAAAATGTCTTACCCAGAATCACCTCCTCGACGTCCTCCCTTGAAGTGACCTATCCCCTGGGCTCTCCTTTATCTAAAACAGTAAACAAATAAGGGTGAGAATGAATCTCAGTAAGCTACTAAAATGCAACTACGTTACATGCTAAAATGATACTCGAAATTGAACAATGTCAATAAACATCCACATAGCACATAACATGAGAGGCTCCCTATCGCCAACCGTCCCATACCGGTTAGAAATAACGGCCAACTCATCATACCACACATAAGGCGGAAATAAACACTCAAACGTGGATACTGAGCCAAGGTTCTAGAAACAACCGTATAACCATCTGAGAGGTATCAACTGAGCAGCACCAAAGGGCTGAAGCCGGTTCCGGAACCAAACAACAAGAAGAACAAGAAGGGGAAAATGACACATAGTCATAACCCAAACGGTGACTAAACTCACACAAAGGAGAGCTAGCCCAAACCCAATCCGTGGCCCAAGGAAGGGGGTTAAAAATGGGAAACCAATGGTAGAAGCCTTACAATAAACTTGGCTCGTGTGCCATTATAATCCCCACCACTGCCAAATTCAACAACAAGTACCAGCTGGACTTCCAAACGAGCATAGTAATGAATACTTGCTTAAACAACAACCAGGAGCAATGATTCCAAAGTAGGGAATCAAGCCAAACACATCACAAAGATGAACCAATCCAACACACATCAAATGATGTTCAACCAAATCCCATGAAACACTTATTCACATTCCATAACACATTTGTTCACAAAGGAACCCATTTCACACACTAAGGTGTTCCACAACAACCCTCTAGGTTCTCTAGGATATCACCTAAGACCTAGACCAAACTTGAACTTTAAATCACTTAAAATGGAACACTTAACTTTTCCAGCAATCATGGGCGGTCGCCCACACCAGCCTATGCGGCCGCCCAAAATGCTCTGTCCCACGACCAAAATATTCCAGATAAATGTGCGGCCGCACGCCCTATTTGGGCGGCCGCCCAACACACCCGCCAAAAATAAAACTTGCTAATTTTACTCCTTTCATTTCACCGTCCCAAAAGTACGAACCAACATCTATCTTACCAAACATAATTCAACCAAGCTGAGTTATACAACACAAATATAACGTCCTTACACAACCAACATCAACTTTCCAAATACTCTCTTTGTCCCAAAATTACAAGTATCACAAATAATATTCAAATCACAAAATTAACAAGTACAAGTAGCAAGTATAGCATATATGACCATTTTAATATTTAAAGAGGAATTAGTAACTTACCTACTTCCGGAAAAAGTGTCGTAGGAATAAGTTTTGTTCGGATAGAAATGACCTATTCGACGCCCTGATCATTTTTATATAATTAGTTTTTAAAACGGGTAAGTAAATAAAAAGAATTAAATCGAAATGGGTTGAACTTACCTTTTTCTCTTTAACCCTATGGAACGAAGAGGAAAGTTGCAGAAGAAAAGAACATACAGAGAAAGAAAAGAGAAAGAAAAGATCTTATAAAGGGTTTTTACCCATTTTCCAACTTTGGTCACCCAACTTTCGATTTGAACACTTTAACCCCTGAAGTTACATTTTCACAAAGGACCCTAAAGTTTCAACTTAATCAATTAACTCCCTTAATCATTATTATTACTACCTAAGTAAATAACACAAATAATCAATTAAGATGTGCAAATCATAAAATATGATGCAACACATAAAATGCACACATAAGTCAAATAAAAATCCCAAAAATATAAAATAAATAGGGACGGGTTTTGGGGTCGTTACAATCACTCCCCCTTAAAGAAAATCCGTCCCGAATTTAAAAATAACTTACCAAGACCCTCAAACAACCAAGGGTACTTTCTCTCGATCTCCTCCCGAAGTTCCCAAGTAGACTCCTCAACATTATGGCTCCTCCACACAACTCTAACAAGAGGAATACTCTTAGTTCTCAATTCTTGAACTTTAGAATCAATGACCTGAACTGGATGCTCCTCATAGGACATACTGGGTTCAATATCCTCAGGTATCTCAGATAACACATGAGAAGGATCATACACATACTTTCGAAGCATCGAAACATGAAACACATTATGAATCTTGTCAAGAGAAGGAGGTAACACAAAACGATAAGCTCGATCTCCAACTCTTCCCAAAATCTCAAAAGGACCGACAAACCTCGGAGCAAGCTTGCCTTTCTTCCCATATCTTTTAATTCCCACCTTTGGAGAAACTTTCAAGAACACAAAATCACCCTTTTTAAACTCAAGGTCTCGCCTCCGGTGATCAGCATAACTCTTCTGACGACTCTGGGCAATAGTCAATCGATCCCGAATAAGCTTAACCTTCCCAACTGAGTCATTAACCATATCAATACCCCAAATCTTTGCTTCCCCAACTTCATCCCAACAAATAGGTGAACGACATTTTCTCCCATACAGTGCTTCATAAGGAGCCATCCCAATACTCGACTGAAAATTGTTGTTATAAGCAAATTCTACAAGAGGCAAATGAATATCCCACGAATCTGCAAAATTAACTGAACAAGCTCTCAACATATCCTCAAGAATATGAATGGTCCTTTCTGACTGGCCATCTGTTTGAGGATGAAAAGCAGTACTAAACTTCAACTCTAAACCCAAAGCCTTCTGAAATGCTTGCCATAACCTAGAAGTGGATCTAGGATCCCGATCAGAAACAATGCTAATTGGAACTCCATGCAACTTTACTATCTCATTAATGTACAAAGTAGCAAGCCTTTCCATCGAATAATCAATCTCAATAGGTAAGAAATGAGAAGACTTTGTCAATCTGTCTACGATCACCCAAACTGCATCATGCCTTCTTCGGGTACGAGGTAACCCTGACATAAAATCCATAGTAACATGTTCCCATTTCCATTCCGGTATCTCTAATGGTTGAAGCAATCCCGCGGGCCTTTGATGTTCAGCTTTCACTTGTTGACAAGTCAAACACTTCGATACATAATCCGCTATTTCCCGCTTCATGTTGTTCCACCAAAACTGTTGCTTCAAATCTTGATACATTTTGGTACTCCCAGGATGAATAGTATATCTCGACTTATGGCCTTCCTCGAGAACTTGAAGTTTAATCCCATCAATATTAGGAACACACAATCTACCTTTGAAAGTCAATACTCCTTCAGAACTGAGAGAAAAGTCTTCAAATCTGCCATCTTTGATTTTTCCCACAACCTTCACTAACTCGGGGTCATCTTTTTGAGCATCCTTGATTTGTTGAATTAAGGTTGGTAATACTCTGACATTCGCAAATATAGCCCCATGCCTCGATTCATAAGGACACCAATCTCGAGCATCTTCCAACATCTTCCATTCTCGTACCATCAATGAAGCTACATAAGACTTCCTGCTAATAGCATCAGCTACCACATTCGCCTTGCCCGGATGATAAGAAATGGTGCAATCATAATCCTTCAACAGCTCCATCCATCTTCGTTATCTATTGTTCAACTCTTCTGGGAGAAAAGATACTTCAAACTCTGATGATCTGTGAAAATCTCAAACTTTGCTCCATATAGATAATGCTTCCATTTGTGTAACGCAAAAACAATCGCAGCTAGCTCCATATCATGGGTCGGATAATTCTGCTCACTAGGAGTTAACTTCCTTGAAGCATACGCAATTACCTTCCCACTTTGCATTAGAACACACCCCAAGCCTTCTTTTGAAGCATCACTATAAATCACCAATTCATCATTCCCATTAGGCAATGCAAGAATAGGAGCGGTGGTCAATCTCTTCTTTAACTCCTCAAAACTAACTTGACATTTGTCATCCCACACATATGGCACATTCTTTCGAGTCAACTGAGTCAATGGTGTAGCAATCTTGAAAAATCCTTCAATTAATCTTCTGTAGTACCCAGCTAACCCCAAGAAACTTCGAATTTCTGTAACTGATTCTGGCCTCATCCAATTCACAATAGCTTCAACTTTTGATGGATCAACCGATATACCTCTATTAGAAACCACATGTCCTAGAAAAGAAACTTCATCGAGCCAAAAAGCACACTTACTGAATTTTGCAAACAACTGCTTCTCCCGAAGAATAGATAGAACCATTCGCAAGTGTTGCTCATGTTCTTCCCGAGACTTAGAATAAACAAGGATGTCATCAATAAACACAACCACAAAAGAATCAAGATAAGGCTTGAAAACCCGATTCATCATATCCATGAAAACAGCTGGAGCATTTGTTAACCCGAAAGGCATAACAAGAAATTCATAATGAACATACCTACTACGGAAAGCAGTCTTAGGAATGTCTTCTGAGTGAATTTTCAACTGATGATACCCACTCCTCAAATCAAGCTTCGAAAAGACAACTGACCCTTGGAGTTGATCAAATAAATCATCAATGTGAGGCAAAGGATATTTGTTCTTTACAGTCACCTGATTCAGTTTTCTATAGTCGATGCATAGTCTCAAAGACCCATCTTTCTTCTTTACAAACAATACAGGAGCTCCCCAAGGTGATACACTAGGTCAAATAAAACCCCTATCAAGCAACTCTTGCAATTGAACTTTCAATTCCTTTAATTCAGCTGGAGCCATTCTGTAAGGTGATTCAGATATCGGGATAGTACCTGGAAGTAAGTTAATACAAAACTCGATCTCCCTATCAGGAGGCATAGAATACTCAGTAGAGAACACATCAGGAAACTCTTTCACAATATGCACATCCTCTACTTCAGGCAACTTTTTAGTAGTATCCAGAACACTAGCTAAGTACCCCGTACAACCACGATGCAACAACTTTCTAGCTTTCACATAAGAAATAATACGAATTCCCTTACCCAAAGGAACAGCCTCAAAAGTAAATTCAGGCACATCAGGAATAGAAAATGTAACCACCTTTTTATAACAATCAACTGAAGCATGGTATTTACTCAACCAATCCATTCCCAAGATAATATCAAAATCTTGTAATGGCAAAACAACTAAATCAGCAAATAAAACATGCTCCCAAATATGCACATCACAGCAATATAACACTTTATTAGTCACCAAACACTCTCCTATTAGAGTAGACACTTCTAACACATAAGGTAGAGATTCAGAAGAAACATGCAATCGAGAAGCAAAATGCACAGACACATAAGAATACGAAGAGCCAGGGTCTATAAGTGCACGTGCCCTCAAACTAGACACAAAAATTATACCTCCTATCACGTTAGAAGAATTTGAAGGCTGTTGTTGATTGATAGCAAAAACACGACCTTGCACCTTAGGCTTCCCTGAGGCATCCCTCTTCTGACCCTGAGATGGTCCTACTCCACTCCCATATGGTATACTCCTTGCTCTTGGATAATCCCTCTGAAAATGGCCAAGCTGACCACAATTCATACACTTTCCCTGCTTCTTCCAATATCGCTCTTCAGTGTGCCCTTCCTTCAAACAGTAATTACAAATCCTTCTACTTTGATTTCCCGAGACATTACCTTGATTTCTGATAATTGGTTGCCCTTGCGGTTGATTTCTAAATTGTGATGATGTTCCCTGACCTCCTTGACTATCACCACGCTGTGGTTGAGGTCTTCCTTGTCCTTGTCTTCCTGTCCCTGCCAATTCAATTTTCTTCTTATGTTCCTCTATATCATGCTCCACCTGATATGCTCTATCAACAGCATCTTGAAAATCTTGCAACTTGTGGGATACTAGTTAACTTCGAATCACAGTTTTCAAACCCTTCACAAATCTAGTTGCCTTCCTTTCCTCAGTTGCCACCAAGTGAGTACAATACCTGGATAACTCCGTGAATTTGGATGTATACTGAGCCACAGACATAATATTATGTTCCAAGTTAAGAAACTCCATTTCCTTCTTGTCTTGATCTACTCGAGGAATGAAATGTTCCTTGAACTTCCTCAGAAAATTTTCCCAAGTATAGGCTACATGATTCTCATCCCAATTTGCTTTCAAAGCTCTCCACCAGTGCTCGGCAGCTCCACTCAGTTTATAGGTAGCAAACCTGACTTGTTCCTTATCAGTACATCTCAAGACATCAAATATTTTCTCCATCGATTCAATCCACCTCTCTACCTTTACTACCTCTGGTTCTCCTTCATAACCCATTGGTTTCATCTTCAAGAACTGTTCTAACCCATATCTTGGAGGTGCTGTTCTCCTCCTTGCCTTTGATCATTTAAAGTTTTCATAGCTGCCTCGAACATCCCTTGAAACATGATTCAGGCCTCTTCTCTGGCATCCCCTTGCCCTGAAGAACCAGCCTGATCTCCTTCAGTCTCAACCATTTTCAATAAGTACCTGCATAAAACACTCAACGTTACTCACTCTATACACAACTACCCTCTTAGGTCACTTAGTCATTCTAGACCATCTACAACCTAGCTCTGATACCAACTGTCGCGCCCTGCACCCGTGGTCCTACTTGGCCCCACGCTCGAGACACGCACGGAAGACGTCATAAAACATTTTAGGAAAATTTTTCGAAATGTACTTTCATAAAAGTTTCATATAACCAAACACAATTGCTTAAAACTTAACTTCAATTCCACACAAACAAACTTTCACAAGTACTTAGCCATAAGGCTTACACACTTTACTTACAAATTTACAACTCACCAACATGTTCCAAAAATAGGTGATACAAAGATGAAGTCACGGGTACACAATCCAAAAGGTTATACATTTACATAATGTAGCCTTTCATACCAAACATACTTTCCCAAAATGTCTTACCCAGAATCACCTCCTCGACGTCCTCCCTTGAAGTGACCTATCCCCTGGGCTCTCCTTTATCTAAAACAGTAAACAAATAAGGGTGAGAATGAATCTCAGTAAGCTACTAAAATGCAACTACGTTACATGCTAAAATGATACTCGAAATTTAACAATGTCAATAAACATCCACATAGCACATAAAATGAGAGGCTCCCTATCGCCAACCGTCCCATACCGGTTGGAAATAACGACCAACTCATCATACCACACATAAGGCGGAAATAAACACTCAAACGTGGATACTGAGCCAAGGTTCTAGAAACAACCGTATAACCATCTGAGAGGTATCAACTGAGCAGCACCAAAGGGCTGAAGCCGGTTCCGGAACCAAACAACAACAACAACAACAAGAACAAGAAGGGGAAAATGACACATAGTCATAACCCAAACGGTGACTAAACTCACACAAAGGAGAGCTAGCCCAAACCCAATCCGTGGCCCAAGGAAAGGGGTTAAAATGGGAAACCAATGGTAGAAGCCTTACAATGAACTTGGCTCGTGTGCCATTATAATCCCTACCACTGCCCGATTCAACAACAAGTACCAGCTGGACTTCCAAACGAGCATAGTAATGAATACTTTCTTAAACAAAAACCAGGGGCAATGATTCCAAAGAAGGTAATCAAGCCAAACACATCACAAAGATGAACCAATCCAACACACATCAAATGATGTTCAACCAAATCCCCATGAAACACTTATTCACATTCCATAACACATTTTTTCACAAAGGAACCCATTTCACACACTAAGGTGTTCCACAACAAGCCTCTAGGTGCTCTAGGATATCACCTAAGACCTAGACCAAACTTGAACTTTAAATCACTTAAAATGGAACACTTAACTTTTCCAGCAATCCTGGGCGGTCGCCCACACCAGCCTGTGCGGCTGCCCAAAATGCTCTGTCCCACGACCAAAATCTTCCAGATAAATGTGCGGCCGAACGCCCTATTTGGGCGGCCGCCCAACACACCCGCCAGACATAAAACTTGCTAATTTTACTCCTTTCGTTTCACCGTCCTAAAAGTACGAACCAACATCTATCTTACCAAACATAATTCAACCAAGCTGAGTTATACAACACAAATATAACGTCCTTACACAACCAACATCAACTTTCCAAATACTCCCTTTGTCCCAAAATTACAAGTATCACAAATAATATTCAAATCACAAAATTAACAAGTACAAGTATCAAGTATAGCATATATGACCATTTTAATATTTAAAGGGGAATTAGTAACTTACCTACTTCCGGAAAAAGTGTCGTAGAAATAAGTTTTGTTCGGATAGAAATGACCTATTTGATGCCCTGATCATTTTTATATAATTAGTTTTTAAAACGGGTAAGTAAATAAAAATAATTAAATCGAAATGGGTTGAACTTACCTTTTTCTCTTTAACCTTAAGGAACGAAGAGGAAAGTTGCAGAAGAAAAGAACATACAGAGAAAGAAAAGAGAAAGAAAAGATCTTATAAAGGGTTTTTACCCATTTTACAAATTTGGTCACCCAACTTTCGATTTGAACACTTTAACCCCTGAAGTTACATTTTCACAAAGGACCCTAAAGTTTCAACTTAATCAATTAACTCCCTTAATCATTATTATTACTAACTAAGTAAATAACACAAATAATCAAGTAAGATGTGCAAATCATAAAATATGATGCAACACATAAAATGCACACATAAGTCAAATAAAAATCCCAAAAATATAAAATAAATAGGGACGGGTTTTGGGGTCGTTACAGCATGTATGCTTTACTACATTAATTTAGTTTAATCCCGATACATGTAGGATTCACAAACGTGATGGAATCAATGCAAAAAAATGTTGAGTGTAAAAAAAAAATGAGGCTTGATCGTTTGACTTTTTCTCTCTTCTCTTTCCTCTAGTCATCTTCTTGTTTTCTGCCGTAACCCTAATTAGGGTTGCCGTCAACCTTGATTTTTCTGATCTCCATGGCTACTTCGGCTTTTGTTTCCACTTCTAATGATAATCTTGGTAAGTCCAGCCCGCATTTTGTGCAGATCAATCCTAATGTATTGGGAAATCATTGCGCCAATGGGATTCCTAGCCAAGGAAACCCTAGCGCCTCATTCCCTAATTCGGTGCATGGTGATTCCTCTTTGGCAAAGGACTTTGGACCGATTCCTTTTTTGAATTCTCAACCCTTTTCCGTTAACACTAAGGATAATATTGATCCTTCCTCACCTACGACAAAGAAGTCCTTTGCCTCCCTGCTTAAGGAAAAGGCTGTAATTCCTTATCCTTCATTGTCAATGATTCCAATGTCCATTCATAAGGGGGAACCAGCGTTGAAATTGTCTAAGGACATTCGTGCTCTTGAAAACATTATTGTGAGATTCTTTTGGAGTAATAATGATGGTGATCAAAGATGTCATTGGTTATCGTGGAAACAAATGAGTTGGCCTATTGAGGAAGGTGGATTGGGGATTCGTAAGTTTGAGGACATTTCTTTGGCTTTTTCTATGAAACTTTAGTGGTGGCTAAGAAGTACTTCATCGCTTTGGAGTGAGCTTATGCTTGCAAAATATTGCTGGGAAATTCACCCTATGGATGCCATTCTTACACCCTATTCATCACACATTTGGAAGCGTATGATTGAAGCCAAACCTTTGGTGGAAAATAGGATAGCTTGGAGGGTTGGTAGAGGCGATATCTCAATCCATGAGAAGTGGCTGGATGGCGACATGGGCATCATTCTTTTTGAGCATGCGGAGGTGTCTTCTTTATTTCTTAATGGTATGCCTCGTGTAGATCACATCCGAGATGTCTATGGTAACCATCTTGTGCATTTAATTCAGTCCTATTCTATTACTCTCTCGGATAACCAAGACGTTCCTATTTGGAAACCTTCTCCTAGTGGTAAATTTACGGTTAATTCTTCATGGAAAGAGTGTCGGGCTAGAAGGCCTAAGGCGGCTATTTTTCCCTATTGCTGGAATAAATATATCCCAAGGAAGGTGTCGGTTTTCCTATGGCGTGTTTTACATAAGGGTCTTCCTACTGATGATAGAATTCGTTCTAGAGGTATTCATTGTGCTTCTAAATGTGAATGTTGTTTGGTGCCTAGTGAGGAAATTCTTAATCATGTGCTGATCCATGGCTCTGTTGCAGCTAGTGTGTGGAATTATTTTAGCATGATCTGTGGTATTCGTATGGTTTTTGGCCAAACTAACCAATCTCTTCTTTGTTGGTGGCAAGGACCATCCCATCTAAATGCTCATGGTGTTACTCATTGGCTCTCCAAAATTCTTCCAGCAATTATTTCTTGGGAAATATGGTTGAGCCAAAACAAAAGCAGATTTGAAGGCATTGCTATGTGTTCGACAACCATTATTACCAAAGTTTGTGATCAGGTATCCAATTTAGCTATGGAATTTTCTTTAACTTTCTCCTGTCTCCCTAATGAAGATCACTTGTTTAACATCTTTCGGCTGAAACAAGCTAGCACTGCGATCAAAAATCCTAGATTGGTTGTTTGGGATTTTCCTCTGAGTAATATGATTAAGATCAATACGGATGGTGTTTCAAGAGGTAATCCAGGGATAGATTCGGGTGGGGGTATACTCCGAGATTCTAATGGGGATTTCATTCAGGCTTTTGCTAATTTCTATGGTATTGCTACAAACATGATCACCGAAGCATTGGCTACAAGGGATGGTCTTCTTTTAGCTCAATCTCTTGGGTATCAAAATGTTTGGTTAGAAGTGGATTCTCAAGTATTAATGAAGATTATTTTGCGGGAGTATCAAATTCCTTGGTCTATATGGTACATCATTGATCATATTCATCGCTTTATGGTTCATATGGAGGTCCGGGTTACTCATATTCTTAGGGAGGGCAATAGTGTGGCAGATTTTTTGGCTAATATGGCTGCTGATCGAGGGTTTAGCTCACAATTTTCTCTGATATCCAATCTTCCCCCACAATGCAAAAGTTTGCTTGCATCGGACAAGACAAAGATTCCTCACATTCGGTTATCATAGTTTATGGCTAGATATTTGTATAGGCTGCTCTCTTTATTTAGTAGTCACCCTTCCCTTTATTGTAGAGGACCTTATAGTTTGTGTAAGGCCTCCTCCCCTAGTATTTATTTTCAGGTGGTTAAGGCCGTCAAGTCCCCCACCTCGTTTGTAATTATTTTGTTTCATATTAATAAAATCTAGGGAGTACCGTCTCCTTTCGCCAAAAAAAAAAAAAAAAAAAAAAAATTGTCTAAGGACATTATTAATTCACTTGCACAACCGTTCAGATTTACTCTTATTGGGAATTTTTCTCATGGGCGACCTAGCATGGAAAATACTCGTCAATTTTTCTTGAAGTTTGGCCTGAAAGCTGACTTTGTTTTGGGACATCTTGATTCAAAACACATTCTGATCAGATTGACTCACGAGGGGGATTTCAACAGGTTATGGGCTAAAGAATCGTGGCACCTCGGACGCTTTCCTATGAGAGTTTTCCGTTGGACACCTTCATGGCATCCGGAGAAGGAATCTCCTTTATTTACAGTTTGGGTAAGTCTTCTGGGGTTACCAATTCATATGTTTAATAAAGATTGTTTATTTTCAATTGCTAAAATGTTTGGAGAGCCTCTTGCCATTGATCAAGCTACGTCTATTCTGTCTCGTCCTAGTGAAGCTAGGGTTTTGGTTCAAGTGGATCTCTTAAAAAAGCTGCCTTCTCGAGTGTTTATTGATTGTGGAGATGAGTTTTCAAGTTTTTATCAATCTTTGGTGTATCAAAATCTGCCTTCTTATTGCAAACATTGCTACAAGCTAGGACATGATTCTTCTTCATGCTTCTTTCTTCATCCTAGACAGAATGATAATAAGCATGTGGAAAATATTAAGGATGCCTCGGTTAAACCCAATAATAATGCTGGAAATGATGGGAATGTTAGGCTGAAAAGTGCGGGGCAACCTACTAAACAAACTCAGATTTATGTGGAGAAATTTAAACCTAATGAAGTTGTTAAACCTAATGAAGTTGTTAATGGTGCTCAATCTGGTGTTAATGGTGCTCAAGTTAGTGTTAATGGTGCTCAATCTGGAGTTCAATCCAAGGCTGATGGTGCTCAAGGAAATTTCTCTAAGGCTTCCAAGCCCAATGTAAGTGGTACGCATTTGAATCATATACACTCCAAAACTGTTGTTGGTACATCTGTGGCCTCTAAGCCCTCATCCCCAAATGGTTCAAAAACTATTTTTTCTATTTTGGTTACTAGTGGTTTTAGTTTTTTGCCCAAGAGAGGTGCTCCTTTTGTTTCCCCTACATCTTTAAAAACTACAAGTGGTTTGGATCAGGTGGCTTCTAAGATGAGCTCTAAAGGGAAAAATGTTATAGTTGATGATGGGGCTATTGACCTTGAAGAAGAACAAGTTTATTCTAAGAATGTTGTTAATGAGGGTGCTCAATCACTCTCGGATGCCTCTCTTAATGTTGATGCTGGACACTTTCATTTGGAAGATAAAAAGTTTAAATCTGATTCTGAATTGGAAGTGGTTGATTCTATACTTATTAAGAAGCCTAGTGATGTGGTGATAGATAATCTTCAGCTTTCACCTCGTGCTCCTCGTGTTACTACAGATTTTGATATTCAATAAGTGTCTCATCAAGGTAAGGATTTTATTTTTGATAGTACTGCCCCGGGTGATGGGAGCACCATTGATTCTTTGGCTTAAAAGCCCTTCCTCTTTTCCTTCCCACAAATTTTTTTTTAATGGTTGGTGTTCTAAGTTGGAATATTCGTGGTATTGGAAATTCTGCTTCGGTTCGACGGGTTAAAAGGCTTTTAAGGATGCATGATGTTTCCATTTGTGCTATTTATGAGCCTAAGGTGGATTCCAAATTTCTTCCTTCTTATGTTCAAAAAGTTCGTTGTCTTGGAGGTGTTTCCAATGTTAAGGGAAATATTTGGCTGTTTTGGAGGCATGGTATTAATTGTGATGTTCTTTTTCAAGATGATCAAGTTATTACCATTCGGGCTGCTCATCCTCTTTGGCCAACTCCTATTCTATTGTCTTTTGTTCATGCTAGTTGTAGCAAGTATATTAGAAGGATTTTATGGGATTATTTCATTGACTTGACTAATACGGATGAAGCGTGGATGATTGTGGGGGAGTTTAATTCTATTATTGATCAATCCGAGAAGATTAGGGGTAAGCCTGTGGTTGATTCTAAAGTTTCTGAATTTGTTGATATGATTCAACTTTCTAATTTGATTGATGGTGGTTATAGAGGGCATATCTATACATGGTGGAATAAGAGAACTAAGCGAGCAACTATCCTTCAAAGGCTGGACCGTGCTCTTTACAATGAAAAGTGGCTGCAAGTTTTTGCTCAGACTTCTATAGATCATTTAAATAGGACATGTTCTGATCATGCTCCTTTAGTGGTTAATATTCGGTTGGTTGATGAGGTTCGTAGGGGGGTTTTCAGACTCCTTAATGTGTGGACTCGGCATGAATCTTTCAAGTCGTTGGTAAACTCGTCTTGGAATGGTAGAATTTATGGTAGGCCTTTGGTTAAGTTTGGCAAAAAGCTTAATCGCCTCAAACATGATTTGCAAATCTGGAATCGTTCAACATTTGGGAAGGTTGATCAACTTGTGAAAAATGCAGAGGATGAGGTATGTGGTAAAGAGTTATTGTTTGAGCAAGATCTAAGTGAAGAGAATAGGGCAGCCCTTCACCTTTCTCAAGCTAACTTATCTTATCGTCTTAAAATTGAGGAAGAGTTTTGGATGCAAAAGGCGAATTTGGCTTGGGTTAAGGATGGGGATCATAACACTAGATTCTTTCATGCTTATGTGAAGAAAAGAAGGCAGAAATTATATATTCATAGAATCCAAGATAGAGATGGCAATTGGATTGTGGGCCAAAATCAGATTCATGATGAAGCTATTAGATTCTACTCGGATCAGCTAAATGGTGATTGTGAAAACCCCCCGGATGATTTGCTGGAAGTAATTCCTCGTTTAATCACTAATGAGGACAATGCTATGCTTATTGCTCCCCCCTCTTTAGACGAGCTGCACTCTACTGTTCTAAGCATGAGTGGTACTAGTGCAGCTGGTCCGGATGGTTTTACGGGGGAATTCTATCACAAATGCTGGGATATTATTTGTATGGATTTACATAAAGCGGTTGTGGAGTTCTTTTCTGGTTTTCATCTCCCTCGTAGTTGGACTAGTACGCTTATTGTCACAATCCCAAAGGTGGCTACCCCTATTTCCTTTTCTCAGCTTAGGCCTATTAGTTTGTGTAATTTTTCTAACAAGATTATTACCAAGCTTTTATGCTCTAGGCTTCAAAATGTGCTTCCCCGTATTATTTTACCGCAGCAAAGTGGATTTGTGAAGGGTTGGTTGATTCATGAAAATGTTCTTCTAGCCCAAGAACTTTTCCAATCGCTTAAAAGGAAGGTTTTTGGTTCTAATATTGCCTTGAAACTTGACATGGCAAAGGCTTATGATAGGCTTGCTTGGTTTGCTTTGATTAAGGTTATGAGGAGGTTTGGTTTTGCGGAAGAATGGCTGGACATGATTTTTCGATGTATCAATTCTTGCTGGTTTTCAGTGCTTATTAATGGTTCAGCCAGTGGTTATTTTGCTTCGTCTCGTGGTCTTCGCCAAGGAGATCCAATCTCTCCTAGCCTCTTTATTATTGCCACTGAAGTTTTGAGCCGTGGGCTTAATAATCTATATACTCTTCACCCTCATGTGGCATATCATACTGGTCATATTAATGCCCCCGTTATCTCCCATTTATCATACGCAGATGATATTATTATTTTCTGTAATGGGAGTATCCTCTCGAGTTGCATATGGAGTTTTTGACATCTTATCAACACTTTTCAGGCCAGCTCATTAGTGTTTCTAAATCTTGTTTCTTAACTGGGCGGGATATTGCTGAGCGTGATAATTCCATTGCTCTAGTTACGGGTTTTCAAAAGAAACATTTGCCTATTGTGTATTTGGGGTGTCCCCTTTATATTGGAAGGAAGGTGCAATCTTTATTTGATCCGGTTATGCAAAAGCTTCGTGATAGGCTGGATTCATGGCAAGGCAAATTTCTCTCGGCTGGAGCTAAACTTGTTCTGATCAAATCATGCCTTCAAGCTATTCCCATTTATTATATTTCTTTACTTGATCCTCCGAAGGGTGTTATTCAAGCTATGAACCGTCTTATTGCTAATTTCTTTTGGAGCAGCCCCGATGGGAGTCAAAAGTGTCACTGGGTTTCTCGAAATGAGTTTTTTTGGCCTATTGAAGAAGGGGGTTTAGGGCTTCGAAAATTTGAGGAAATGGCCTTAGCTTTCTCCATGAAGCTTTGGTGGCGATTCCGTACGTCTGATTCTCTTTGGGCCCAATTTCTTGCAGCCAAGTATTGTCGTGATTCTCACCCCATGGATGCTACTTTTAGAGCTGGTTGTTCCCATATTTGGAAGCGTGTGGTTGTAGCTAAGGAGCTAGTTGAGGATAGATTGAAATGGGGAGTGGGTAATGGAGAAATATCTATTCAAGAACGATGGTTGCCTCATGATGTTCCTCTTCTTGATACTTGTCATGACCAGATTTTTTCATTGTTTAAATATGGTATCCTTCGAGAAGACTACATTAGAGATACTTTTGGGCAGCAATGCTTATTAGAACTTCAGGCTCATGGTATTCGGATTGTGGACGGCCAAGATCAGCCTTTTTTGGGCTCCCTCTTCTTCGGGGAATTTCTCCATTACCTCGGCTTGGAGGGAGTGTAGAGTTTCTCGAATTCGGAGTAATGTTTTTGCTTGGTGTTGGCACAAATTTCTGCCCCTGAAAGTTTCGGTTTTTCTGTGGAAAGCTCTTAAGGCAGCCCTTCCTACCGATGATAATATATCTCGAAAAGGTATTTCTCTTGTTTCTAAATGTCATTGTTGTGAGAATCCAACCTTTGAATCTATTCATCATATTCTTTTACATGGAGATATTGCTTCAAAAGTGTGGCTGTTTTTTGGAAATATGATTGGTTTTAAGACCTCGGGTTCTACCCTCTCGCAAAGGTTGATTGCATGGCATGAGTGCAAAAACCCTCGGCTTAGCAGATTGGTTTTATGGTTGGGAGATATACTCCCAGGTTCTATTTGTTGGGAGCTTTGGAAGCATAGAAACAAATGTCGTTTTGATGGCATTCCTCCAAGTTTTAACAAAGTGGTGAATAACATTCAGCTGCAAGTAAATGATATTCTTCGTGCCCACAAGATCTCGTTTAGTGCTCAATCCTCTGATTCTACTATTATGTCATTCTTTCATATTCATATGGCTATCCTGATGCTGGTTCGTGCTAAGCTTGTTTCTTGGGCACCCCCTTCATTGGGTCAAGTAAAGCTTAATTCGGATGGAGCATCTCGAGGAAATCCTGGTATTGCTTCGGGTGGTGGTGTTTTTCGCAACCAAGATGGGTCTTTTATCTTTTCTTATTCTCGGTTTTATGGGCATGCATCTAATATGGTTGCTGAAGCTCGGGCTGCTCTTGATGGGATTATTCATGCTCGGTTGATGGGATTTCAATCGGTATGGCTCGAAGTGGATTCGGAAGTGCTGTCTTGTATTCTTCTTCGAAAATATATGATCCCTTGGGAGATTTGGTATATTGTTCAAGGCATTTTCAGAATTATGAAGGAGCTTACCGTTAAAGTATCTCATGTTTAAAGAGAAGGCAACAAGGTAGCTGATTTTCTTGCAAATTATTTGGCAAATGAGCAAGCTGATTTTGAATTTCCGTCTTTGGATTCTTGTCCTCGGTTGTGCAAGAGTTTACTTTATTTTGATAAGATTTCTTATCCTAATATTAGGATTTAGGTCAGGTTTTTGTATAGAATTGTTGCTTTACTTGGTAGAATCCATTTCCTATTTTGTAGAAGACCTTACAAATTGTGTAAGGCTTCCCCTCTAGGTCTTTATTTCCAGGTGGTTAAGGCCGTCATGTCCCCCACCTCGTTAGTACCTTTTTTCCTTTTTTAATAAAATTTAGGGAGTACCGTCTCCTTTCGCCAAAAAAAAAAAAAAAAAAAAAAAAAAAAACAAACGTGATGGAATCCGATGAGTATATGGGACCGCGAGATGGTCTATATACTAGTGTGACGATTCCATTATCTTCTTAGAAACCCCAAAAGGGACCCGTTCCCTCCGACTTATAAAAAAAATAAAAATAAAAAAAGAGTCTTTTTCTTATGTGGTTCGAGTCGTGTGCCCAACTGTGTGTTCTCAACCTCTTCATGGACCGAAAGTGTGAACCGAGACTGACAAGGGCTACTTCTCATATTATAGGTCCGATTGGTACTCTCCGCGTCTACAGGGATTCATCCAACAGGCTTGTCCGTGAACCGATCACTCCAACAGCTTCTGCGTCATCAATGGCTGGCGACTCCAGCACCAACAACACCATGACTCTCGAGCAACTCTCTGCCATGGTCCAAACTCTTCAACAACAAGTCACCACTCTCAACAACGAGGCTCAAACCAAAGAAGCCTTATGGAAAGCTCATCTCGACAGTCAAAGGGAGGCCCACGAGGCTGAGGTCGACCAATTGAAAGCCAAGCTTCTCAAACTCTCCAAGAACAAGGGGGTTAATGACAATGAGGAATCCGAGTGGACCCAAGGCTTGTTTGAAAGCCCATATGTTAGTGCCCATACCAAAAAAGTGGAGGAACCAAGCACCGACAACAACGACCACAAAATGGTCGACTCCATCATGGCCTACATTGATCAGAAATTTGACGGCCTCAACATGGGAAAAGGCTCCAACACAAGCCTTTATCAGTCATCCATTCTTATGAGCATGATGGCCTCTCTCCCCGACAAGTTCAAGATGCCCGACATTAGCAAGTTTAAGGGAAACTCATGCCCGATGGCTCACATTGAGACTTACATTTGGGCTACGGTTCCGAAGAAGGTCTCCCCAAAAGTGATGGCTCAATGCTTTCCTCTCACCCTCGAGGGGGCGGCAAAAGATTGGTATGCAACTCTCCCGCTCACTGTCCGTCTTGATTGGGACGCCGCTATGCTTGCCTTCAAAAATCAATATCAAGGCAACACCACTCACCGGACCACAAGGAAAGAGCTCGAGAACACCACTCAAAGAGACAACGAGTCCTTCATTGACTTCACAAGGAGATGGAATGACAAGCTCTCTGAAATTGTTGAGAGGCCGAACACAAAAGAGCAAATGGACATTTTCCTCAAGTGTCTCAAGATTGATCTCCGCACCCACCTAAGTGGGGCTTGCTACTCCGACTTCTCCCAAATGTATGAGGCGGGGGTACGAATGGATGACTTGCTCAAGGAGATTAAGAAAGCCACTCCTACTTACCGTTACAAGGCCTCCTCTACTTCAAACAAAGAGGCTTTTGTCAATGCCGTTACTACCGACAAGGGGAATTACAAGAAGGTCCCTCCACCACAAGGCAAGCGGTTCCAAAACGGCCGCGTCTACACTCCTCTCAATGGCATGACCATCACTGAGACCTATGAAGCTCGCCAAGGGACAAATTACTCCTCTTCAAGGGTACAAGCAACCACAACCGCTCCGTCCCAACCATGCCCACCACAAGTGGTGTGACTACCATCAATGCACCGGCCACCTCACCGAGGATTGCTTCTCCATCCGCAACACCATCCAAGACCTTATAGACAAGAAGGAATTCATAATCCCTAATTAGGGTGGTGTCAATGTAATAGAGGTAGGAGAGTTTGAAGGAACCACTCATTTGATCCCAATTGTGAATGAGGGCTCCGATGGTATGAATAAACTTGATAGTTCTTGTTATGTTGTGACTTATGATGAGATTATGAGGGAAGTCTTAGAGAATAGGAAGAAGAAGCTACAAAGGTCCGTGAATGTGCTCACCCGTAGTGGCCGGGTGATAGCGAGCACCTCGGTTCCCACAAATACAGCAACCAACACCTCTTATCCAAGATCGCAAGCACGCGACATACCCGAAGATCATTTGTTAATACAACTCAAGAAGACACAAGCCAACATATCCATCTGGGACCTTATTGCATCATCAAAGAAACACCGAGACCTCGTCATCAAGAACTTGGATGACACATCAGTCTCTCCCAACACCACTCCCGAAGGTCACATTCACTTCGGCAATGTCATCACTCTTGCCGACATGGACCTCCCGCCATTTGGGTCCGATCACAATGAAGCCATCTACCTCAAAGTAAAGGCAAGGGGGAGACCCATTTCAAGAGTTTTAGTAGACGGTGGTTCCGCACTCAACTTAATGCCTAGCCGAGTCATGGGCCTACTGGGGCTCAAAAGCTCCGATTTACAACCTTCTGTAGATACCCCGGGGGACCACAGCTTGGCTAAAGCACGTGAATTATCCTAGGATGTCTACTTGATTTTAAGAGTCGCCACCTATGTTTAGAGGAACATAAGAAAAACCTAAAAAGAGCCAATTTTATATACAAAACCAGAGATTCGGGAAAAGATAGGTTCGGGGGTTAGGTGACGGAGTGGGAAGTACTTAAACACCCACTCCGCCCCGCTTACGCGGGTCTTGCTACTTTTGGTGTTCTAATATTAAATGTCCTTCAATTTAATAATAAGAGAAATGTGCTAACAATTATAATGAAAAGAAAGGGGAAATAAAAAGAATGATTTTATTAATTAATTTATGCTAAAAGGTTACATGTTGAATATGCTAAACAATTACATAAGAAATGAAATGGAATTTAATTAGTTGTTTGGAATGTTGGAATGTAACCTTGACCAAACTTCAATAGTGAAGTGGCCTTTTGGTTGTATTCCTTTTTATGGAGATTGCATACATTGACTAGACATGAATAAAATAAGAAGAAGAAAAAGGGAAGTTGTACCTTAAGAAGAAGGACTTTAAACCTTGACTTGAAGATGGTGTTGTTGTAGGAAAATTGTTGTAGAACAATTTGTGTAGAGTCTTGTCACGAAGAACTCTTGTAGGGAGAATTTGTGTATAGTTGTGTATAGTGTGTGTATAGAGAAAATTCAAGTCTAAAAATGAGGTCCCTTTCCAAGGTAGGAGATGATGGTTTTTATAGGTAAAATTAGGAGGGAAAGGTTGGAGGGAAATTGGTCAATCCATGTAAGATGGAATTGACCAATCACAAATAAGATAAATGAATAAAAGAAAAATAAAAGAAATAAAAGAAATCAAATAATAAATGAAAGAAATAATAGTTTTTGGGAAAAGGCTAGAATATGGGATTTGGAGTTAATGAATAAAAAGGGGGATGAACTTGGATGTAAAAAGAGATGTTTTTGTGATCAGGAAGATGTTTGTAAATAAGAAAAGGGAGGGAAATAAGGTGCAATCCGTTACTGCCATAATGGGAGGCGCGCGGGTCCCGCTTTAGGGGCGAGACACGCGCGCATCCCGATAACACTTCCGGAAGCGCCCGCGGGAGAAAAAGACAGAATGACTCTAAAAGTTAACTCTGTTATGCAGTTTAGTCCAAAACTAACGGAATCAGTTAGGAACTTAACGGAAGTAACATAAATTAACAAAAACAAGTTAAATAAAAATACTATGTATGCAATCGGGGTGAGAGGTCTAAGGCGGGGTGTCTAGAGAGCCCCTCGGCGACGTGGATTGCGAAGCAAAATGCGTCGACGAAAGAAAGACAACCGCCGAGGACATCGACAAGAGAAAACAAAGACTCGATAAAGCAGAAATTTGAAATTACAAATGATAGGAGTGCACTCCCTGTGTGAGAGGCTTAATTGATATAGAAAGGATATAGCGGGATCCGTTTGCTGAAGCGGGATCCGTTTGCTGATGCGGGATCCGTTTGCTGAATGCGGGATCCGTTTGCTGATGCGGGATCCATTTGCTTAATGCGGGATCCGTTTGCTGAAGCGGGATCCATTTGCTGAGGTGGGATCCGTTTGCTGGAGGCGGGATCCATTTGCTAAGGCGGGATCCGTTTGCTGAATGCGGGATCCGTTTGCTGATGGCGGGGTCCGTTTGCTGGTGCGGGATCCGTTTGCTGGTGCGGGATCCGTTTGCTGATTCGGGATCCGTTTGCTGATGCGGGATCCGTTTGCTGGAAGCGGGATCCGTTTGCTGATGCGGGACCCGTTTGCTGGTGCGGGATCCATTTGCTGGTGCGGGATCCGTTTGCTAATTGTGGGATCCGTTTGCTGATGCGGGATCCATTTGCTGATTGCGGGATCCGTTTGCTGATGCAGGATCCGTTTGCTGGAAGCGGGATCCGTTTGCTGATGCGGGATCCGTT
Organism: Campanula takesimana; assembly: GCA_026119855.1. NCBI lineage: Eukaryota > Viridiplantae > Streptophyta > Magnoliopsida > Asterales > Campanulaceae > Campanula > Campanula takesimana. The sequence continues at coordinate 2,917,759 of JAOWBW010000010.1, forward strand.
TGCTGATTGCGGGATCCATTTGCTGGAATGCGAGATCACCATGGACCAAATTGCTGTTACAGCTGCTGTTGACTTTATCGTGGGGATGCGGGCATGGTTGACAGTGGACCATTTTCTGCTGGGGATGAAGTGCTTTGAGTAGCGGATGCTGTTGACTTCGTGGTGGTACCTGCTATGTGTGTGCTTGGCAGGTATATGTGTTTGTGCAAGAAGATGCATGAAGTGTGATATGAAGAGAGAAATTGTGCTCGTTATGCAATGTGATTTGAAAGCAGTTTTGCATGAGAGAGAGTTTTTGTAAGAATGGAGAAAGTGATTTTGTGTGCGGTGTGATTTGAGGAAAGCCTCGGATGTATTCATACCTTCACTTACCATTGCCGCTTGAAGGATGTTGATGCTTTTGATGAAGAATGTCCATGCTTTGGATGGATAATGATGATGTTGGTGATGATGAGTTGTTCTTGCCTTTGATGGAGTGTTGGCGAGATGGTATTCTGGATGATGGGTTGGTCGTGCCAAAAGGCTGCCTATGTATCCCTTGAAAGGAATCAGACCAGCGTAGTTCAAGGATGATGGAGAATGCTGGAGGAGAAGCTAGGAGAAAAGCAAAGTAAAGCACATACTTTTGCACATAGAAGGAGAAAAAGAAAAAGATTTTTTTTTATTTAGGTTAGAAGGGAAAGAATATGCACACATGTGAGAAAAAGATTTTTTTTTTAGTTCGTGGGTGAACCATTTTAACTATTGTGTGTTTGTAAAGCCAACCCAAGATCAAGTCATGTTCAATCGAAGTCCGGATTGCCTTGCTTGAATGTTGTCGCCGCGGTGTCCAACAAAAGTTGATGAATAGCCCCAAGAGATTTGTTGTTTATGGGGCTTCAAAAGGACTATTGATGCCGAGATGCCAAGGGGTTGCTGAATGTAAAGCCCCTCGAATGCTGAACTTTGAGTGGCTTATGAAGCCCCAAGATGAATCAACTCTTGTTGTCGACGTGGGCCAGCTCCAAGAGAAGATCATTAATACCAAGCTTCGGGAGATTGCTAAGCCCCAAATTTCATGTGGGTTTCGAGATGGCGGGATGTGAAGAACTTTCGGTATGAAGCCCCAAATCGGCTTAGCTTTGTATTGAGAGCGGATGCCACATCGGGTAGGACTCTTGAAGGCGATCTCCTTCTTTCTCTTGCTTGGAGATAGATGGCCCTTTTTGTGGTTGATACCCAAATGGTGGAAGGTCCATGTTGAAAATGTAGTACGGTCTTTGGGAGACGTCTCGTGAGAGATGGTGATGTTGTTGCAGATGATAAGGTCTTGGTGTGATAAAGTCTCGAACGGTATGTTTGCTCGAGTCTTCTTGAGTTGAACCGACGGCGGATCTTCGGATGCAGCCTATGCTTTTGATCTTGGAGAAGGGGGTGCTGTGTTGCAGAAACATTGGGATTGGCCGTAACTCTGTCTCTAGAGTTAACATATTGGCATTGCCCGCCATAACTCAGCCGGGTGAGTCTAGCATATTGAATCTTTTTCCTTTTCTCTAAAACTTCCTTCAGAATCTCGCTGTGAGTTCTAACAAGAATCATCAAATTCATTCATATCATTGGAGCATTCATTTAAAACCAAGAGGCCTTTTGACTGGAAGTGTTGAAGGACCATTGAAGTTTGGTCCCTTTCTTGGAGCCATAAGACTATTCCCAAATTGCATTGCTCGGGTACCACTGCTCAAAAGCTTGTTAATTGCGAAGCCCCAATATTGCCCTTTGCTTGTATCACTGTAATGCCGTAGTCCAAAAGATTGTAGATTGCGAAGCCCCTTGAGACCTTTCGGTATAGAGCTTCAAATATTGCTGGGGACATTGAAGTGAATTGCTTCTTGCCGAGGGAGCCTTTAAGACTTGACCATAGCCCCCTAGAGTGCCATCATTGATTGCGAGAAAGGTCCATCCTTGATCGGGGGAACGAGCACGGGCACGCATGACAAGAGGACTTTTTTGACATTCCTTTTGAGAGACTTTGAGGATAGTCTCACACATCTTTCTCGAGCATAGCCCCTAGGGCTTATTGATTGTCAAATGAAGCAAAAGAAGCCCTTGTTCTTGAGTCACATAGCCCCTAGGGCGTCACCATTTGTTGAGAAAATCAAGAGTGATTCATCCTCGTGCGAGGGAACAAACATGAGAGGACATGGCAAGAGCTACTCCATTTCTCGGGAGTCTTTCGGCGTACTTTAGAAGCACATACTTGCAGAAGCTTTGAAAACTGAGACACATGTTGTTGCTATTTGCTGCCCAAGCCAATTGACTAGCTAGGGATTATTTGTGCAACCTCGTGCCCTTTTATGATGGGCTCGTTCTCAGATGGGTCTTGGTTACAACGGGCCTTCTTTTCATGAACCCATAAATGCACACTGCTGGAGAATGATGCCGATAACCCAAGACAACCTTTGATGGTTCCATATCTTGTCGAGCCTTTTGCAATCCCAAAGTTGACTCGGTGGGGAATTGATTTGTTGAGGAGATCCAATGTAGAGCTTGTGCAGTTGTCTTCTTTAAAGGCCGGGGATTTCCATTTCTCTTTCCCTTCTCTCTCTCACTCTCTCATTTTTTTTATGACGCACCCTGTTTTTTGCCTAGACCGCCCTTTCGGGTTTTCAATCTAGCGGGCATCTCTTTTGCGTCTTCATTTTTTACTCGATTAATGAGGAAGTGTGCATTGACTCTGGCTGAGGAGATAAGACATGTGATTTTTCGGTGAAGACCTCTTGTCACTAAAGATGAGTGACATTGACTCGACTAGGGAAGTGTCCCTAGTATTGACTTCATGTATGTATATTTTTTGAATGACTCACAAAGGCAAGTAACTCATTAAGAGAGAAGAGAAAGAAAGCCCAGTTTGATTGCAAGAAACTGGGAGTATCGCAAAAAGAAGAGAAACCCTAGACTCGACAACAAACGGAAAGTGATTCCAAATCTAGGAAAGATGTTCAATCTTGAGGTGATTAATTCATTGGCAAATGAATCGTACAAAGATGTCTTGACAAGTTCGAGATGAAGGCCGGTCACCATAACGCGATAGGGCTAAACATATCTTCTTTCATGCATGAGACCGGACCCGAAGGTTGCCTACGTTCCTCCAGTGTAGAGGCTCAGGCCACCGTAGTTCTTGTGGATTCTCCATTCGTCGTGATGGAATTGTTGCTTCGTCGTGATGATTGTTGATGTCGCTTCGTCCTTCGTTGGTGGAATGATGTTGATCCTTGATATGAACTTTTTTGAATGAGGGGGGATTTTTTTTTTTTTTTTTTGTGCTCTAACTTTTGCCTAGGTTGATTTGAGGATTTCAACTTAGCGAGCTTTTCTTTTTTTTTTTTTTTTTTTAATCCCCTTTTGAAAACTTTGCTTCATGATTGTTGCTCCACCTTTCTTTGTCTTGATTTCGTCGTTGTTGATGTCTTCGTTGCTGATGCCGTCGTCGATGTTTAGCCCCTAGGCGTTCAAGCGATGGCCTTCGTTCTAAAAATTGTTTAGACATCTTTTCATCATTTTGCCAAGAATTAATTGAACAACTCGGAAGAGTGTATGAGGACAAGAACGACTTTTATTTGATGACTCAATGGACTCGAACATTTAACATAGGACGAGAGAAAACATTAATGCACACTTAAGAAGACTTTTGACTCTTTCTTTCTTTTTCTTTTTTATTTTTATATCTTATTTCTAGGTAGAGAAAGAGAAACGGAGATTGTTGTCGTCATCCCCCATGTCGTTGTAGTCCTCATTGTCGTTGTAGTCTTCCATGTCACTACATTCTTCTATGTCATTGCTTGAGAACCCTTTGTCGTTGAAGCTTGTGTCATAGGAGGACTCGGCCACTTCTCGGAGCAAATTGTCAATTCTAACCCCCGCATCATACATGCTTGAAAAATCGGAGTGAAAAGCCCCACTAAGATGAGTGCGGTAGTCCATTTTCAAACACTTCAAGAAGATGTCCATTTGTTCCTTCTTGGAAGGCCTATCAACCATCTCGGCTAGCTTGTCATTCCAACGGCGATAGAAGTCCCCAAATGATTCATCACCCATTTGCACGGTGCTCTCCAATTCTTTCTTGGTGGGGCGGAATATGGAGTTGCCTTGATATTGTGACTTGAAGGTAAGCATAGCGACATCCCAATTGAGGCGGGTGGAAACTGGAAGACCCATATACCAATCTTTTGCGACCCCCTCGAGAGTAAGTGGGAAGCATTGTGGCATTATTTGAGGAGACACTTTCTTTGGTAGCATGGCCCAAATGTAGGAGTCAACATGAGCGTCGGGGCAAGAGTTGCCGTTGAACTTGCCAATATCGGGCATCTTGAACTTTTCGGGAAGAGCCTCCATTGTGTTCATGAGGAGAGAAGCTTGATGAAGATCGGTGCTTGGGCCCTTGTGCAAATTTAGCCCACTAAGCCTTTGGTCAATGTAGGACATGAGAGTGTTGACCAAACCGGTGTTGATGCCTTGGACCTTTCTTTCATTCGTGAGCCCCTTCAATTGGTCCTCGAGTTTGGATACTTCTCTTTTATGGGCCATTTCCACATGCTCGTAACGGGCTCGTCATAAATCATCCTTGCGGCGAACATCCTCGGCTAGTGTATCAACTTTCCCTTTCAATGCTTCCACCATGCGGAATAACCCTTCGTTGGACACGGGAATGCCGTTGTCGTTGCCGTTTGAAGCCATTGGACCTATGGAGAGAAAACGGTTGATCTTAGGATGGCCCCACAAACGCCTTTTGAGTAAAATGATTTCACCCACAAACAAGAAAAGACTCAACCACATAAAGAAAAATGACTCTTTTTTTTATTTACAAAAGTCGGAAGGACGCGGTCCTTTTTGGGGTTTCTAGAAAAATAGTGGAATCGTCACACTAGTATATAGACCCTCTCGCGGTCCCATATACTCATCGGATTCCACCACGCTTGTGAATCCTACATGTGTCAGGATTAAACTAAATTAATGTAGTAAATCATACATGCGGGGCCGGATTTTTTATTTGCGTCCATTATGACCACTTGGGGACGGAGTTTTATTTCGTCCATAACAACGAGTGGCATGTATGATTTGAAGACATTAGTTTAGGAAAATCTCGGCACATGGAAACCGACTTGAGTCACGGAGTGTTAGACCCTAACTAGAATTGTGTGGTTTGTGCTAGGCTAAAGAGAGGCTTAAAGGTCACCCCCGGCATGTAGTCGTGAACTACGCCACGGGCTGAGGTTTACCGCTTCGAAAGAGCCAAGGTCGAGTAGAGCTTGAAACTTTCTAGGACGGGCCTCGACGGGTTTGGGGTTGGACTTGTGCGACTCGATAGTGAGCAGTTGATAAGAATTGTACGCGTAGTGTGAGGTCTAACAAGTGGCAAAATATTTTTTTTTTCAAAGGAAATAAAAAAAACAAATAAGCATGTAATTTACAACTTTCGAATCACCCGTGTGACCGATAAAAATGAATAAACAAAAGTAAAAGGGGTGTATGCAGGTCCGGTGCCCACACACTGTCAAAACTGTCCATCCTGTTCATTGTTTCTGTTCTGGAAAATGGACCAAAAGCGCGCACGTTTTATTGCCTACTCGGGAGGCGCGCGCGTTAGACTAGGAGAGGTGGAGGCGCCCGCTTCTGGGCAGTACCTGCAAATCAGTGGGTTCAAGGGACTGCCTTGACCCTAAATACAAAATTCTTTCCCCTACAGACATTGTTAGCACAGAAACATGAAATTTGAAGGACAAGATGGAAGGTGGGCGATTCTGGTAATAAGGGTCGGACGCGCGCGCTTTAGGCCAAGAAGGCCGGAGGCGCGCGCTTCCTACCCTTTTTACCAGAATGCCCAGAAAACAGATATAATAACACCAAAAGCAGAAAATGCAAGTTTAACTCTCTATATCCCCAGCGGAGTCGCCACTGTAGATACCCCGGGGAACCACGGCTTGGCTAGAGCGCGTGAATTATCCTAGGATGTCTACTTGATTTTAAGAGTCACCACCTATGTTTTAGAGGAACATAAGAAAAACCTAAAAAGAGCCAATTTTATATACAAAACCAGAGATTCGGGAAAAGATAGGTTCGGGGGTTAGGTGACGGAGTGGGAAGTACTTAAACACCCACTCCGCCCCGCTTACGCGGGTCTTGCTACTTTTTGTGTTCTAATATTAAATGTCCTTCAATTTAATAATAAGAGAAATGTGCTAACAATTATAATGAAAAGAAAGGGGAAATAAAAAGAATGATTTTATTAATTAATTTATGCTAAAAGGCTAAAAGGTTACATGTTGAATATGAAGGTTACATGTTGAATATGCTAAACAATTACATAAGAAATGAAATGGAATTTAATTAGTTGTTTGGAATGTTGGAATGTAACATTGACCAAACTTCAATAGTGAAGTGGCCTTTTGGTTGTATTCCTTTTTATGGGGATTGCATACATTGACTAGACATGAATAAAATAAGAAGAAGAAAAAGGGAAGTTGTACCTTAAGAAGAAGGACTTTAAACCTTGACTTGAAGATGGTGTTGTTGTAGGAAAATTGTTGTAGAACAATTTGTGTAGAGTCTTGTCACGAAGAACTCTTGTAGGGAGAATTTGTGTATAGTTGTGTATAGTGTGTGTATAGAGAAAATTCAAGTCTAAAAATAGGGTCCCTTTCCAAGGTAGGAGATGATGGTTTTTATAGGTAAAATTAGGAGGGAAAGGTTGGAGGGAAATTGGTCAATCCATGTGAGATGGAATTGACCAATCACAAATAAGATAAATGAATAAAAGAAATCAAATAATAAATGAAAGAAATATTAGTTTTGGGAAAAGGCTAGAATATGGGATTTGGAGTTAATGAATAAAAAGGGGGGTGAACTTGGATGTAAAAAGAGATGTTTTTGTGACAAGAAGATGTTTGTAAATAAGAAAAGGGAGGGAAATAAGGTGCAATCCGTTACTGCCATAATGGGAGGCGCGCGGGTCCCGCTTTAGGGGCGAGACGCGCGCGCATCCCGATAACACTTCCGGAAGCGCCCGCGGGAGAAAAAGACAGAATGACAGAATGACTCTAAAAGTTAACTCTGTTATGCAGTTTAGTCCAAAACTAACGGAAAGTTAGGAACTTAACGGAAGTAACAAAAATTAACAAAAACAAGTTAAATAAAAATACTATGTATGCAATCGGGGTGAGAGGTCCAAGGCGGGGTGTCTACACCTTCTACCCAAGTCATTAGAGGGTACGACAGCACTGCCCGTACAGTCATGGGAATGCTAGAAGTCGATATCGAATTTGGAAGCATGATCATGTCCGTCCCATTCCAAGTACTTGATGTCCTAGCTTCGTTCAACTTACTTTTGGGCCGACCATGGATCCACAGTTCCAATGATGTCCCTTCCACTCTCCATCAGTGTGTCAAGATCAGAAATGGGGACGAGATAGTCACCGTCATGGTCGAGAATGTCACCATCCACAGAAGTGGGGGACAACCCGTTCACCAAGTTCAACATGGGATAAAAGATTCCACTCTCTCCGGTGTCAATCCCATCGACAAAGAATGGGGAAACGGGCAATGGACCCTCGGTAATCCTAAAATCCTCCGTATGATGAGGAACATGAATCACTTTCCCGGTCTAGGCCTAGGGAAGCATCAACAAGGTATATTGCACCCCGTAGAGGTTCTTTTTGTCAGAAACAAGTTTGGTTTGGGGTACGAGCCTACCAAAGATGACTTAAAGTACGAGCAAGCAGTCAAGAATCAAAAGACCCGAGCTCGCAAAGAAGGTCGACAATATGAAATCCCCAACTTGAGGCCTTACCGCAACACGCTGAACGGTTATTTTGTTCGCCAAGGGGAAGATGTTCCATACATGATCTTTCCTGAGCCATGGGTGAACGACAAGGGCGTCAGAAAGCCCGGCCTTGAGATCTTCACTGATTGCGAAATCCCGACACGAGAAAGGGAGCCTATTCCGATGTCACCCCGAGAGTGGTGGGGCAAGAAAGTGATTATAGAGTCCGAGGTAGAGATTACCGTGGGGGAAGAACTATCCGATCTAGCCTCCATGTTCGAAGAATTTGCCATCATGGACGATTGTCAAGTCAACGCTATCTCCGACAACACAGAAATGGAGAGTCCATCTATCAGCAAGATCCAGCCAAGCTCCAAGCCAATCAACAACTGGTATTCTACGAAGGGGCCCATGGTATCCGAGGAATTTTTAGTCCAAGAAATGGGTTGCATACCCCGCACAGCAACAAAGGAAGAGCGGCTCACACTTACTTTCAAGTCCGAGAGTGTTTCTAATACCCTCACCCAAGAGGATATGGATGCCATAGCTGAGCGTGTGTTTCCTTTCTTTGCTAATGAAAAATTCGATATTTCTGAGTACCCCGAGATTGCAAACATCATAAATGATGAATTAACTAATAACGAACGTAATGAACAAGTTAATAACGATTCAAATTATGATGAAATAGACCACAAAAACATAACATACCTAAATGAACTAGCTCAACAGGTTCGTTGTCGTGGTGAAAATGGTCCAGTGGCTGATGAGGAATTGCATGTTGTTAATCTGGGTACCGACGAAGAGCCGAAAGAAACGAAGATAGGCAGCTTCTTCAAGGGGGAAGACAGAGACAGATTGACTGCACTGCTTAAAGAATTTGTGGATGTATTCGCATGGTCGTACAAAGACATGCCGGGTTTGGACAGAAAGGTCGCAGAGCACAGAATTCCGATCAGAGAGGACGCCAAGCCAGTAAAGCAGAAACTCAGAAAGATCAAGCCAGAATGGTCCCTACAAGTCAAAGAAGAGATTGAAAAGCTCCTCAGTGCGGGTTTCATCAAGGTCATTGAGTATCCGACTTGGTTATCCAACATTGTGACAGTCAGAAAGGCAAACGGCAAGGTTCGAGTTTGTGTGGACTTCCGGGATTTGAACAAAGCTTCCCCGAAAGATGATTTTCCGCTACCAAACATCGACATGCTCGTCGATTCGACTACCAACTATGATGTTCGCTCGTTTGTGGACGGTTTTTCCGGTTACAATCAGATTCTCATGTCCGAGGAGGACCAACACAAGACAGCTTTCACAACACCGTGGGGCACTTTCTGCTACACAGTCATGCCGTTTGGGTTAAGGAATGCTGGGGCTACGTACCAAAGGGCTGTTATGGATCTATTCCATGACATGATTCATAAAGAGATCGAGGTCTATGTAGACGACATGATCATCCATTCGAAGGGAACCAACGGTCAAAATTTGATCGATCTTCGCAAGTTCTTTGAACGACTCCGACAACACAACATGAGACTCAACCCCGCAAAGTGCACTTTTGGGGTCATCAGAGGAAAGGTTCTCGGTTACATGGTCACTGAAAGGGGAATTGAAGTCGATCCCTCCAAGATCAAGGCAATCATTGACATGCCTCCTCCAAAGACGCAGAAAGAAATCAAAGGTTTCATGGGCAGACTTCAATACATCAGTCGGTTTGTGCACCAACTCACTTCCATTTGTGAACCGATTTTCAAGCTACTCAAGAAGAATGTGGCCCTAGAATGGACCGATGCTTGCCAAGAAGCCTTCGACCAAGTGAAGCATACTTGACATGCCCTCCAGTTTTGGTTCCACCGCACAAGGAGAAGCCTCTCTTGCTCTATCTCACTGTCAATGATGAAGCCCTAGGGGCTATGTTAGCACAAGAACAGCGAGACTCCACAAAAGAGAATGCTATCTACTTTGTCAGCCGCCGGTTTCAAGGAGCTGAGAAGAACTACTCTGTCTTAGAAAAGTCTTGTGCAGCATTGGTTTGGGTTACTCAAAAGCTCAAGCACTACATGGAAGCCTTCCCAATCAAGTTGGTAGCAAAAGTGGACCCGCTCTGCTACATCTTTGAGAAACCTTTCATGTCAACAAGAATAGCCAAATGGTATTTCATGCTCGCCGGCTACGATATCACTTACGTCACACTCAAATCCATCAGGGGGAAAGTGTTCAGTTATCAGCTTGCTGAATTTCTGTGTGACGAAGTGAAGGGGGAAGACGTACAGTTCCCCGACGAGCATTTAATTTGTGCTACAACAGAGGAAGATAAGTGGAAACTTTTTTTCGATGGCGCGGCCAATAAGCATGGATATGGCATAGGGATGTTACTTGTCGATCCAAAGGACATGTATACTCCAATCGCTATCTGCCTTGAATTTAAGGCCACCAACAACATCGCCGAGTACGAAGCATGCATAGCGGGTCTCGAAGCGGCCCTCGAGAGAAATGTCACGATCTTAGAGGTATTTGGTGATTCCTTACTCATCATCAATCAGACATCTAGAAAGTGGAAGATTCAAGACTCGACTCTGCAATGGTATGGTCAACATCTCGAGGAGTTGGTTGAACAGTTTCAAGAAATCACCTTCAACTACCTGCCAAGGGACAAGAACCGTTTTGCTGATGCACTAGCCACCATCGCTTCACTGGTCGAAATTCCCGAGGGTAAAATGGTGAAGCCCTTTAAAATTTCCCGAAGAAACAGTCAGGCATACTGCATGAGTATCGAGGTCAACGAGGTCCAGGCAAGCTCCCTGTGGTATTCAGATATTATGAATTTCTCAAGAATGGCACTTATCCCGAGGATAGCAATAAGAAGTCTCAAATGGCGTTGAAAAGACTAGCCTCTCGATATGTACTAATCGGAGACCGAGTCTACAAAAGGCACCACGAAGGGATCAATATCCTATGCGCAAATGAGACCGAAGCTCAAGAAATAATGCATGAGATCCACGAAGGTGAATGTGGGCCCCACATAAATGAGTTTATGTTGACCAAGAGGATACTCCGCATGGGTTATTATTGGAGTACCATGGAAAGATACTGCATCGAGAAAGTCAAAAGGTGCGCCAAATGCCAATTCCATGCCAACCTACAGCACGCTCCGCCCTCACAGCTTTACAACATGACCACGCCATGGCCTTTCTCTTGTTGGGGCATAGACATCATCGGTAAAGTTCACCCTACAGGCAGCAATGGACAATCTTTCGTCCTAGTAGCCGTGGACTATATTACAAAATGGGTTGAAGCACAGGCTTACCGGGTTCTCAACGCCAATAAAATGGCCGAATTCGTGAAGACCCACATCATGTGCCGGTACGGCGTTCCTCATGAAATCATCTCAGACAACGGTTCTCACTTTGAGAAAGAGATGGACGCGCTCCTGATAGAATACAAGATTACCAAGCACAAGTCATCTCCATACCGCCCTCAAGCAAACGGCGCGGTCGAAGCAGCTAATAAGACAATCGAGACCATTGTGAAGAAAATGGCCTCCACCGGAAGGGATTGGCCCGAAAATCTACCTCTAGCATTGTGGGGCTACCGCACATCAATACGGACAGCAACTGGAGAAACTCCTTATGCATTGGTGTATGGTTCCGAAGCTGTACTCCCAATAGAGCTCGAAGTCCCATCCCTACGGGTCCTCCTCGAGAACCAAGTCAATGAAATCGATTGGATGCAAAGTCGGTATGAACAGCTAGCTCTACTCGACGAGAAAAGGCTAAGGGCACTCGAACGTACGAGAGCCTATCAACAAAGAATGGCAAGGGCTTTCAACAAAAAGGTGAAGCCTCTAAACTTCAATGTGGGAGATTTGGTCCAAAGACAACACCCTTCTAATGCCATGAACCCCCTTGGAAAATGGGGACCCCGATGGATCGGTCCGTACGTGGTCAAGAAGATACTAAGCGGCGGTGCAGTCTGACTCGCGGATTTAGACGGAGACCAGCTGCCAAAAGAAGTCAATCTCGACAAGTTGAAGAGATTCTACGCTTAATAAATGAAGACCATCAAAAAAAAAAAAAAAAAAGCTCGCTAGGTTGAAAACCCGCAAGGGCGGCCTAGGCAAAAATTAGAGCAGGTGCAAAAAAAGAAGCCCGCTAGATTGAAAACCCGAAAGGGCGGTCTAGGCAAAAAACAGGGTGCACACAAAAAATAAATGGTCTTCGTTTGTTTGAACTACGGAGACCTGAGCCTCTACACTGGAGGAACGTAGGCAACCTTCGGGTGCGGTCTAAAACATAAACAAATACCTAAATCATTCCAAATTAACAAAATGCAATTTTATTCAAATCTCAAATCATTCAAGCCATTACAACGGATTTTGTTGAGCTACTAAAAGACTTAAGACATTAAATCCTAAAACAAGTGGTCTATTTTACTTGCAATCTCTTGGGGGTACTAGGAAAAATCTAATTTTCTCTTGGCCTTTGAAGGACCACCCGAACGACCATCAATCCTACTCTTCTTGGGAGGTCTAGGAACACTGATACGGACCAAAACCTTCTGTGCAACAGAGCGACTCCGGGCATAAAAGTCATCCAAAGGGGTACCGAAAGGGTCGGTCAGAATGTTGTTCACATCAGCAGCAGCCTCCTTGTACCTCAAAGCACTGCTAGGCTCAAAGTCCTTCCCTAGCAATTCAGCCCGAAGAGCATCTACCCAAGAAATGCCGCGGTAGACGGTACCAAGCAAGTGATCCAAGTAACTCTCGGGAAGAAAGATACTACCCCGATGCAAAGGAGCAGAAGCCCACCGGTTACGATCATCTCCCCAAGCCGACTGAAGCTCACTCGAGAAGTCCGGACCCATGTGAGAAACTGGACGAAGCATTCCGTTCCTCGGAAAAGGAATTATTTGCTGACGACCGAACTGTCTCAAAACCCGTTCGGGTTGGTAAAACAAAGAATCTCTCAACCCATGTAAAATCACATGCTGAAAACCGAAGGTCCATTCCACAAAAGGGCGAAGCCCCCAAGGGCACCACTCAGTGTTAGCTGTAAGACAAGAAGCGAAGAATCTCCTCCAACCCTCTTCAGTCAAATCTCTAATCAGCAACCGTCGCCTATGAACAGAAAAAGGAGAGAGGTCGCCGTCTGATGCATAAAGCCTGAAATGCTCCCAAAGCCATATGGTCAAAAGCAAGGGGCTTCCTCGTCGCATCTCGCCCGTACGATGCAATTTATCCAGACCATGCAAGGTATCTCCTACAATGAGCGGAATTATGCTAAATCGTTGTCCTTTCACCTGCAACACAATTTTAGCCAACTGCGTATCCGCAGTACCCAGAGGAGTGACAAACAAAACCTCGCTGAAAAGACAGATAGCCATGGCATTTCTCTTAAAAGACTGAACCGCGACATCTTCCGAATGCAAGCTGAAAAACATCGGAAGCTCAGTTATGTCAACAACGGTCCTGTGCATCATCTTCTTCACCTCGCCAACAGGGAGATTCAGAAGGTCAACCCAAGAGTCAACAACACCGCGGTGATACTTAGGGACGGCAATCCGACCGGCCAAAGGCATACCCAGAATGACCCCAAAATCATCGATGGTCGGCACCATTTCATTAGCCGAAAAGTTGAATGTATGGCTATCACAATCCCAAAAGGCTGCAGCAACCTTTAACAAGTCCCAATCCGGCTTCAATGTCCGTAAAGTGAAAAGAATTCGAAACCCGAAATCTTTGATGAAAGCGTTTTTGGGATGGGTCTTGAAAGAATACACGAATGTCGACAAATCCTTCTCGTAACTCTTGACAACCTCGACATCAAGACTAAAAGGGGTAGAAGCCATGGGAAAGAAGATCACAAGCAAAATTGAGCAATAAAATGGTGTTCAAAAATGGCAAAAGAGAGCTGTTGGAATTAAATTGTCGACCAGAAGCTGATATTATAGCTGTTGGGGGGATCTTTTGGTCAGCAAATGTCAGGCCCCGAATTTTGCCTCCCATAGGCGTGCGCCTCCAGACACCGGTCTACAAGGCGCGCGCGTCCCATAGCCAACAGAGGAAGCGCCCGCGTCCTAGGTAAAAAATGCTTCAGAAATGGCCCTTGTCAAGTTCATAAAGCAACCCAGGAGCCTTCAACCAGCAACAAGTTCAGGATCCCAGCAATGAGAAAGAGTTCAAATGACAACAAACACTTAGCTGGGCACACATTAATTTGGTCCGCCCTTAAGGCATGTCTAAAAACTAAAATAAGATAGAAACTCCCACTCGAAGTAGGGTGTCTTTTATTTTCTCAAAAAATCAGTTTTTACAATTCATCCCCAGCAGAAAGCACTCCGCAGTCAACTGTGCCCGCACCCCATCGAGTCAAAGTCAAACAGTCAACCTCAAAGTGCGACTCACGGTAACAACTTGTTGGTCCTGGGTAAGCCACAAAAATCAGCACCTCCTCATCAAGCAAAATCTACATCCATTCAAGCAAACGGTCCTCCAAGTCCCACATTCAAGCAAACGGTCCTCCAGGTCGCGCATTCAAGCAAACGGTCCTCCGGGTCCCGCATCCAAGCCAACGGTCCTCCGGGTCCCGCATCCAAGCAAACGGTCCTTCGGGTCCCGCATCCAAGCAAACGGTCCTCCAGGTCCCGCATTCAAGCAAACGGTCCTCTGGGTCCCGCATCCAAGCAAACGATCCTCTGGGTCCCGCATCCAAGCAAACGGTCCTCCGGGTCCCGCATCCAAGCAAACGGTCCCCCGGGTCCCGCACTTCCAGCAAATGGATCTCGCCACCAGCAAACAGATCCCGCTTCAAGCGAATGATCCTCTGGTTCCCGCATCCCAGCAAACGGATCTCACTATTAGCAAACACGTCCCGCTTCCAGCAAATGGACCTCGCTATCAGCCAGACAGGTCCCGCTGTTGGCCACGGTGGGCCGCTTCATGCCACCGAACCTTTCATTATCAACCAAAGCTGCTCACACAGGGAGCGCACCTCTATCCCTTGCAATTTCAAATTCCTTCTTTTATCGAGTCTTTTTTTTTCTTGGTGATGTCCTAGGCGGATGTCTGTCTTTCGTCGGCGCGTTTGCTTCATAATCCATGCCACCGAGGGGCTCTGTAAACACCCCGCCTTGGACCGATCACCCCGATTGCATACTTGATTTTGTGTTTCTCTATCTTTTAAGTGTTTTCTGTTAGTTTCTGTTACTTTGGTTAAGTTCCAGACGGGCTCCGTTAAGTCCAGGGACTAAACTGAATAACAGTTCTAACTTTCTAGTTCATTCTGTCAGATTTTGCCTTTCAGAGTCGCGCACCTCCGCCCCTTGAGGCCAGACGCGCGCGCCTTCCGCCGCCTAGGTGGGATGCGCGCGCTTCTGGGGTGCGTCAGTTACAGATTCTTCCCAAGAATCTCTCCCTTGCTCATTATACATGATTTTACCCGGGAAAAATTTCTTGGAGACTCCGTTTGGCTCCAAAAACTCCCCTCTTTCAACTATAAAAACCCCTCCAATCCATCATTGGAGAGGGGACTTTTGGACCCTTTTTTGACCTCTTTTGGCACCTTAAGAATTTTCCACCTTGAACCTTACTCTAGGCAATTTACTAAAGTTATTCTCTCCAAGTATCCAACCTCTTCTTCAAGACTTTTCAAGAGGTTCTCTTTGAAGGATATTATAGGTAAAATGTCTTAACTTTAATCTTCTTCTTCTTCTTCTTCTTCTAATTCTTCTTCTTCTTTAATCAAATGTGCAATCACCCCAAAACCATTTAGGACATGACACCAGTGGCCCTTTCATTACATTGAATTGGCCTAGGAGTTATCTCCCTACATTTTAAACAATAAAACCCCTTTTTTATCATTATTCAAATAGGAAGAACACATTTATCTTTAAAGTGAATTATGAACAAACAAGACCGACCTTTGCTCGGGCGAAATGGGTGTTTAAGTACTTCCCATTTCGTAACCTAACCCCCGAACCCTTCTCTCCCGAATCTCTGGTTTTCGTACAAAAATTGGCTTTCTTTAGGTTTTCTTACGTTCCTCAAAAACGTGGGTGGCGACTCTTAAAACCAAGTGGACATCCTAGGGTAACTCGCGCGCTCTAGCCAAGCCGCGGTTCCCCCGGGGTATCTACAGGTCCATACGAGATGTAATGACATGCCTCATGAGCTTTTGATTGTGAAGTCCCCCCCCCTAAAAGGCCTTTAGTATCAAGCCTCAAGATTGATCATAGCTCAAACTATCCTCATGAGTTGTACTGTTGTTGAGGTGGCCAAGAGGCGTAATGAAGAGAGCCATGGGATGGTGGACTATAAAGGCCTTTGATGTAAAGCCCCAAAATATCCTTGAATCTGTTCGGCTTAGCGAAGCCCCAAGATCGTTCCACATTTGGGCTATTGCATTGCAGTAGCGCCGAAATCCAAAAGATTGTTGATTGCGAAGCCCCTTGAAAGACTTTCGGTGCCAAACTGCTTGAGGAAGTTTCCAATGTTGCATATGTATTTTGTAAGGCCGAGAAGTTCTATCCACCACTGGGGAGGTAAAGTGAATTGCATTCTCTTTGAGGGGGTCTTCCAAGATCGAGCATAGCCCCTAGGGCAACATCATTGATTGTAAGTATAGAAAGAAAGGCTTATCCTTATGTGGGGGAACAAGCACGAGCATGCATGACAAGCATTCATTTCTTGAGAGGCTCTTTGATAGTCATCATTCCAATTTCAGGGGCACGTTCCTCTTGTGAACTTGAAGATCGTCCCATACATCATTCTTGAGCATAGCCCTAGGGATCATTAACTATCAAATAAAGTAAGAGAGGATCTTGTTCTTGGGTACTATGCCCCTAGGGCGTCATCATTTGTCAATCAAAGGAAGAGTGACTCATCCTCGTGCGGGAGAACAAACATAAGAGGACATGGCAAGTACTACTTCATTACTCGATAAGCCTTTGACACTTGTTCTTTCGATTTGAGGGGCACATACTTGTAGAAGCTTGAAGACTGAATTACACGTTGTTGCCAATTGATGCATTGATGGCGACTCAATCAACCTCTTACTCTTTTATGAATCTCGGGCGGTGTCACATCAATGATGAGCCTAAAACTATATTTTTCTGGAACAAATCCTTTTATGGGAATACTCCCAAAAGACTCTTGATGGTACCATGCCTCGTCGGGCCCCTCGCAATGTTGAAGCAGACCTTGCATGGAGCTTGATGAAGTTGAATCTGTGGGGAACCCAATGCAGAACTGTGAGGTCGTCTTCCTTTTTGGAGGCTGGAGATCTCCCTTTCTCTTTCCTTTCTCTCTCTCACTCTCTCATCATTTTTTTTCCTAGACCGCCCTTTCAGGTTTTCAATCTAGCGGTTATCTCTTTTGCGTCTTCATTTTTATTTGACTCAATTAATGAGAAAATGTGCATTGACTCTGGCCAAGGATGAGAGACTTGTGATTTTATGGGAGATGGAGATCTTATGACTCTATTGACTTGACTAGGGAAGTAGCCCCTAGAATTGACTATATTTTTTTAATGACTCACGAAGGCAAGTAAGTCATTTAAAGAGAAGAGAAGGAAAGCCCCAATTTAATTGCGAGAAACTGGGAGTGTAGCTAAAAGAAGAGAAACCCCTAGACTCGACAAAAACGTAAAATGATTTCATATCTAAGAAAGTTGTTTTGCGATTTGTTCTTTGGCAGATGACTCGTACAAGGATGTCTTGACAAGTTCGAGATGAAGGTCGATCACCATAACGTATTAAGGCTAAACATATCTTCTTTCTTGCATGTGACCAGACCCGAAGGTTGCCTACGTTCCTCCAGTGTAGATGCTCATGTCGCCGTAGTTCTTGTTGATGCTCCTTTCGTCGTTTTTCGTTGGTGGATGGATGATGTTAATCTTGCTGTGAACTTCTTTGATTGAGGAAGTTTTTTCTTTTTTTCTTTTTTTTTTTTTGCGAAATGAAATATCTTCATGGTTGTTGCTCCACCTTTTTTCATCGTTCGATGTTTTGACTTTTTCTTCTTCATGTTTAGTCCTAGGCGTTCAAGTGATATACTTCATTCTAAAGGTTGTCGAGACATGTTTTCATCATTTTGCCAAGAATTATCAGATTGAACAACTTGGAGGAGTGTATGAGGACAAGAGTGACTTTTATTTGATGATTCAATTGACTCGTACTTTTACATAAACGCGACGAAGAAAAACTTGATGCACACTTAATTTAGAGGACTTTTGACTCTTTTTTATTATTATTATCTTAGGTAGAGAAAGAAAAATGGAGATTGTTGTAGCTTTTCATGTTGTTGTAATCCTCCTCATAGCATGATCTCTTATTGAAGCCACATTTCAAACCCAAGTCGTTCCTTGTTTCACGATAACCCCTTCCTTGATGAGTTCTTGAAGCTTGGCCTTCAATATGAAACAAGCCTTTGTGTCGTGTCCCATGACGAGGTGATAGTTGCAAAACTTAGAGGGGTCCACATGCTTCCCTCCTTTGACCTTGGGCTTGAAGTCCTTTAAGGGGTCCATCTTGCCACTCTTCACAATGGAGTTAAAGATTTCATCTAATGGTTGCTCTTCATCCACGGCAAACTCACCATTGTCAATCAAATCTTGGATGATGTTCTTGACATCGGGGCATTTTTCGGTAGTGTGCCCACTATGCTTTTGGTAGTTGCACCATTTGTCATATGCATGATTCTTTTGTATCGTCTTCAACTTGTACCCCTCTAAAGGTTGGACCTTTCCACTTTCTACCAAGACTTCAAATGCTACGGTTTGGGTCATTCTTTGGAGAGGAGTGAATATTCGCTTGTTAGCGGCACCTTCGTAGCTTTTGGAAATAAGGGTGGGATGTGCGGGATTTGCAGAGTGAAGGGCAAAGGCGCCCGGTTCTGGGTGAACCTGCAAATCAGTGGGTTCACGGGACTGCGCTGACCCTAAATAAAGATACTTTCCCCCTGCAAAAATTGTTAGCACAATAACATGAAATTGAAAGACAAAATGCAGTGCGGGCGCTTCTGGTGGTTAGGGTCCGAGGCGCGTGCCTTAGGCTGAGAAGGCCAGAGGCGCACGCTTCCCAGCCTTTACCACTAGAATGCCCGCAGAAAATAGATAAAAGGACACCAAAAGTGAAAAAGCAAGTTTAACCCTCTATGCCATCTCCATCAGAGTCGCCACGGTAGATACCCTGGAAAAACCACAACTTGGCTAGAGCGGTGAATTATCCTAGGATGTCTATTTGGTTTTAGAGATTAGAGTCGCCACCTATGTTTTTAAAGGAACATAAGAAAACCTAAGAAATAGCATATTTGTTACGAAAACCAGAGATTCGGGAAGAGACGGGTTCGGGGGTTAGGTTACGGAGTGGGAAGTACTTAAACACCCACTCCGCCCGGCTAAAGCCGGTCTTGCTACTAAAGGTTTTCTATGCTAAAAATGACATTATTTTATTAATATGAAAATGTGCTATCAATTACATTAAAAGAAAACGAGGAATTACAATGAGGAAATGAAATGTAAACTCTTTTATTTATCAATTTATGCTAACAATTACATTAAGAGACAAATGGGAAATTAAAGGGAATTAAGATGTAGGGAGATAACATTTAACCAACTTCAATGTGATGAAGTGATCATTTGGTCATGTCCCAATTGATGTGGATTGCATACATTAAAAAACACAAAAGAAATAAAGAGAAAGTTGTACCTTACTTTGAGAAGGAGAAAGAAGACTTCAAATTTTGACTTGAAGATGATGTAAAGACTTTTGTGTAGAGTTTTGATGCTTGAGTTGTTTTTGGGAGAATTTGTGTAGGATTCTTGAAAAGGGAATTCTTGGGATGAATTGTGTGGAGTTTGTGTGGAGAGAAGAATTGAGGTCTTTTGTAAAGAAAGTGGTGTGGAGAGTTTTTAGTAGAGTTTTTGTGCTCTTTTTTTTTTATGTCCTTGAAAATGTACCCAAGAGGTCATTTTTATAGGTGAAAGTTGAGAGGCAAAATGATATCAATCCATGTGAGATGGTCTTGACCAATCAAAAATAAGAGCAATAAAATAATAATAATAAAAAAAATATTTTAAAGGAATGGCTAGAAATGTGGGATTGAGAGTTACAAAATAAAAAAGGTTGAATGTTTGTAATAAAAGATGATTTTTGAATCAAGAAGAGATGTTGTAAATAAGAAAAATGAGGGAAACTTGGTGGCAATCTAGTACAGACAATGGGAGGCGCGCGTGTACAGTCTGTGGGGCCAGACGTGTGCGCATCCCAAAGCATATACGGGAGGCGCCCGGGGGTGAAAAGGACAAAATGATAGAAATGACCCTAAAAGCTAACTCCGTTACTCAGTTTAGTCTAAAACTAACGAAATTATTTAAGAACTTAACGGAAGTAACAGAAATCAACAAAAACAAGTTAAATAAAAATACTATATATGCAATCGGGGTGAGAGGTCGAAGGCGGTGTGTCTATACCTTAAACTGGGACGGAGGGAGTAAGTGTTATGCTTATGTACCAAACTATCAATTGAATATTTTTGTTTTTTGAACGTTTCATACTTGAAATCGACAAACAGACGAAAAAATCCACTGTCGTGAGAGACGAAACTAATGAATAAATCATGAGAAAACTAAGAACCTTAAACTAGGATGGAGGGAGTAAGTGTTATGCTTATGTACCAAATGATTAATTGAATATTTTTGATTTTTTGAATGTTTCATACTTGAAATTGACAAACGGACGAAAAAAATCCACTGCCATGAGAGACCAAACTAATAAATAAATCATGAGCGACCAAGTTAATAAAAGATTCAAGTTTAGGAGTGAATTAATTTAGATAAAGAAGCGGAGAAATATAACATAGCCCGGACTTGATCAATTGATTCGAGGACATTCTAGACATTTCATGTGGATTTCATAACTTGAAATTGCCTAGACCGCCCTTTCAGGTTTCAATCTAGCAGGCATCTCTTTTGCGTATTCATTTCATTTTTTTTACTTGATTAAGGAGAAAGTGTTCATTGACTCTAGATGATGATTGAGAAGATATTTTGATTTTGAGGGAGATAGAGGCCCTATGACTCTAACAATGATATTGACTCGACTAGGGAAGTTGCTCCTAGTATTGACTCTTTTTATATTTTTATTTTTGAATGACTCAAGAATGCAATGATGCGTCATTTAGAGAGAAGAAGGAAGCCCCAATTTGATTGCAAGAAACTGGGGGTGTAGCTGAATGAAATGAAGCCCCTAGACTCGACAAAGAACGCAAAATGACTCCAATTCTAAGAAAGTTGTTCAATCTTTTGGTGATTTATTCTTTATCAAATGACTCGTACAAAGATGTCTTGACAAGTTAGAGAGTAAGGCCGATCACTAAAACGGACTAGGGCTAAACATGTCTTCCTTCTTGAATGAGACTGGACCCGAAGGTTTCCTACATTCCTCTCAATGTGAGAAGTTCAGGTCGATGTAGTTCTTGTTGATGCTCCTCTTGTTGTGATGGTTGATGTTGCCGCGTCTTTCTTCGTTAGTGGATGGAATGATGTTAATGTTTTTGTTTTTGTTTTTGTTTTCTCCTTTGTTTGCAATCGAGGGGGGATTTTCATTTTCATTTTTTTGTGCTCCAACTTTTGCCTAGGTTGTTTTGAAGTTTCAATCTAGAGAGCTTTTCATTCATTTTTATTTTTTATATATATACCCCCCTTGAAAACATGACTTGTGTAATGAGATTCCTTCATCGTTCTAGCTCCACCATTCTTTGTTCTTCGTGTTGATGTCTTTGACTTTGTCTTCTTCGTCGTTGATGTCTTGACTTTGTCTTCTTCATTGTGATGTATAGCCCCTAGACTTTCAAGTGATAGCCTTCATTCTAAAACTCGTTTAGACATCTTTTCATCATTTTGCCAAGAATTTGAATAACTTGGAATAGTGTATGAGGAAAAGAACGACTTTTATTTGATAATAAGCCCAACTCAAATTTTTACATAAATGGGAGGGAGGAAAACTTAATGCACACTTTAGAGGACAATGAGACCTTTTTTTTAGAGAAAGAGAAACGGAAGTTCCCCTAGCCTTTTATGTTGTTGTAGTCCTTGATGTCGTTGTAGTCTTCCATGTTGTTCTCCCATGTCATTGTAGTCTTCCATGTCACTTCAGTCTTCCATGTCATTGCTTAAATTTCTTGGGGTCTCTTCGGTGTTGGAGCTTATCTCATAGGAGCCCTCGGCTACTTCACTGAGTAAATTGTCGATTCTAATCCCCGCATCATATATGTGTGCAAAATACGGATAAAAGGCCCCACTATGATCAGCTCGGTGGTTCATATTCAAAAATTTCAAAAAGATCTCAATTCTCTCTTTCATTGACATTCGATCAACAATCTCGGTCAACTTGTCATTCCAATGGTGAGTAAACTCCTCAAATAACTCATTATCCCCTTGCATTGTGTTCTCTAATTTTTTCTTCGTGAGACGGTGCATGAAATTGTCTTGATATTGTGTCTTGAAGGCAAGCATAACGGCATCCCAATTGAGGCATGTGGTAAATGGGAGACCCATATACCAATATTTTGCGGCCCCCTCGAGAGTAAGTGGGAATCTGTAACGACCCTAAAACTCGACACCATTTTGGTCATAGGTTTAGCACATGTGTGTGGCGTGTGTTGCATATTAATTTCATGCATTGCATTGTTTATATGATTTATTATGTGTTAGTTTTTAATATTTTTAACGACACATTTGACTGAATAAAGTATGTTAATAAGCTAATTTGAGTTAGCTAATGAATATTTAAAAACTAACAAGATTTAATTAATTTATTTAATATTTATTAGAATTTAATTAAAAGTATAAATTTAGAAATAATTGCGGACTCTTGAGTTTATTATTATTTTAACATTTAAATAGAAAGTGTTACACAAATATATGAAGATGAGTTATATTTGTAATCCCCGTCCAACTTTGACACCATGTACGAAAACGACCATAACTCTTTCAAGAAAATTCGGAATCCAAATCCGAAAAATACTGGGTAAACTAGACATTTAGGGATTTCAAAAGCATGTTTCATTTGATAATTTTGTACCGGTAAAATGTCCTAAACAACCTGTTGTAGATAACTAAAAATTGACCAATCCTATTAATGGATTTGGATTGACTTGTTGACTAGCCTATAATGTTGTGCCATCTCACCTAGTAATTTTAGTCATTTTGACCGAGCTATAGTTGATGGGCTGGTGAAGTGAAGATACTAGTATTATGTTTTCCATATCTATTTAATTATAATATTTGTTTCTCCTTATTAAAATCTTCCACAAACCACAATGAGTGACTAACATATTTGACTACTACCTTCGTTGACTTTTGCGATGGGTTTGACACGTATAAAGCGACTCTCTTTACCCTTTCTTCACCCTCAGCTCATTAGTGAGTGTGACATCATTTTACCATTCACAAAGAACAGTTTAGCAAGAACAAACGGGTATGGAGTTTCTTCAGGCGAAACAATTCCACAAAATTATTTACAGTTTCAACTACGGACATCGTAGAATCGTAAATCTCAACTAGGGGATTGTTTCTACCCAAATAAACGCGAGTTTAATCGATAAATTTCCGTCAGCTGGTAAGTTACTAATTCCCCTTAAAATATTAAAATGGTCATATATGTTATACTTGATACTTGTACTTGTTAATTTTGTGATTTGAATGATATTTGTGATACTTGTAATTTTGGGACAAAGAGAGTATTTGGTATGTCGGTTTGGTTGGGTTCAAAGTGGTGTTAAAATTATTTTGAGACTGATTTTGTAGCCTTAGTAAAGTTATAAGTGTTAATGTGTAGTACTTTTGGGACGGTGAAACGAAGGGAGTAAAATTAGCAAAGTTTGGGCCTGTCAAGTTTTTGGGCGACCGCCCAGAAAGGGGTTGGGCGACCGCCCATGCTATCTGAAAGGTTTGGTCTGGGACAGAGTGTTTTGGGCGACCACCCAGTCTGGTTTTGGGCGACCGCCTATAAATGCTGAAAAGTTGAGTTGTTCCATTTCATGTGATTTAAAGTTCAATCTTGGTCTAGGTCTTAGGTGATATCCTAGAGTACCTAGAGGGTTGTTGTGGAACACTCTAGTGTTTGAAATCAGTTCTTTTGTGAATATATGTGTTGTGGAATTTGACTGAATGTTAATTGGATATAGTTGAACATCCTTTGATGTGGTTTGGATTGGTTCATCTTTGTGATGTGTTTGGCTTGGTTCCCTACTTTGGAATCATTGCCCCCGGTTGTTGTTTAAGCAAGTATTTATTACAGTGCTTTGTTTGAAAGTCCAGCTGGTTTTGTGTTATCGAGTGGAGGTGGAAAGGATTATAGTGGCACACAGTCAAGTTCACTATAAGGCTTTTCCACTGGACCTTTTTTGTAATCGAGTGGAGGTGGAAAGAACTATAGGGGCACACAGCCAAGTTCACTATAAGGCTTTTCCACTGGGCCTTTTTCCCCAGTCTAGATTGGCCTTAGATGGGATAAGTTAGCTCCCTCGAGTGAGCATTTGGATTATGACTTTGTGTCATATTTTCCCCGTTGTTACTTTGGTTCTTATGGTTATGGTTTGGTTTTCGGGATCCCGGCTTCAGCTCTTTGATGCTACTCAGTTGATACCTCTCAGATGGTTATATGTTTGATTTGGAAAACCTTGGCTAAGTATCGACGATTATGTTCTTTCTGTAAACCTTGACTAAGTATCCTTGTGAGTGTTACATCGTTGTATGTGTGGTATTATGAGTTGGCTTTGCCTCTCATGTTATATGCTAAATGAATGTTTATTGACATTTTTCAATTACGAGTATCATTTCAGCATGTAACGTAGTTGCATTTTAGTAGCTTACTGAGATTCATTCTCACCCTTTATTTGTTTACTGTTTTAGATAAAAGGCGAGTCCAGGGGATAGGACACTTTGGCACGGGAGGACGTTACAGTGGTAAGAGTTGGGATTTGTTTTGTAAAGGCTACATTACATAGATGTAATACCTTTTGGGTAGAGTTTCCGTGACTTCATCATTTTGTAACACCATTATTTTGGATAATGTTGGTGTATGTACATTTGTATAAAAGTTTGTAAGCCTTCGGGCTAAGTACTTTCGTTTATAAAAGAGTTTGTTTGAAATTTAAATGAAGTCTTTGAACTTCGAGTGTGGATTTTGTAAAACTTTATGAAAGTGCATTTCAAAAAAATTTCTAAAAGTATTTTATAACGTCTTCCACTCGTGTCCCGAGCATGGGGCCAAGTAGGACCACGGGTCTGGGGCGCGACAGTTGGTATCAGAGCTAGGTTGTAGATGGTCTAGAATGATTGAGTGACCTAGGAGGGTAGTTTTGTAGAGAATGAGTAACGTTGAGGGTTTTATGCAGGTACTTATTGAAATGGTTGGGACAGAAGGAGATCAGTCTGGGCCTTCAGGGCAGGGTAATGTTAGAGAAGAGGTTCAAATGATGTTCCAAGGTATGTTTGAAACTGCAATGAAAGCAATTAACGACATAGTTGAGCGTAAAAGCAAGGTTGAAGCTTTAGATGTGACAAGACAAGGAGGACAGCCAAAACCACAACATCAGTATGGCGATAATAGAGGATCTCAGGGTATATCTTCGCAACTTAGAGGATCTTCTCAAGGACCACAGAAAATCAGAAGTCAAGTTAAACGAGTATGTAGTTATTGTTGGAGGGAAGGACACTTAGAGGAGAAATGTTGGAAGAAGCAAGGTAAATGTATGAGATGTGGTCAGTTGGGTCATTTTCAGAAGGATTGTCCAAGAATGAAGAATAAGGCATTGGGAAGTGTTGTCAGGTCTTCTCAGGGCCAGAAGAGGGATTCTTCAGGGAAGCTTAAGGTACAGGATCGTGATATTGACATCAATCAACAACATATCTCTGATTCTGCTAATGTGATTGGAGGTATGATTTATGTGTCTAGTTTGAGAGCACGAGCACTTATAGACCCTGGTTCTTCGCATTCTTATGTGTCTGTGCATTTTGCTTCTCGGTTGCATTTGTCTTCTGAGTCTCTACCTTATGTGTTAGAGGTGTCTATACTAAGGGGGAGTGTTTGGTGATTGATAGAGTGTTGCGCACTTGTGATGTGCATATACGTGAGCATGTTTTACTTGCTAGTTTAGTTATTTTGCCATAGCAAGATTTTGATATTATTGTAGTGGAGTTTTATATGTTAGTGTGCTTTAATTAAGAATGGTAGATATATGTGTTGGGCATTCATGTTATTTATGCATTAAAGTCTGAAAATTGTTATCAGAAGGTTATGCCGGGTATTTAGTTTACGTGGTTGGTAGTAGAACGTCTACATCTAAATTGGAGGATTGATCCTTTCTTTGTGATATCTCAGATATATTCTTTATTGAGTAGTACATGTTACTTGAGGAGAAAATTGGGTTATATTGAGTTGTTACAGTACAATGCTACAGTGCTAATATTTAGTTTAATATACCTATAACATCGGTTGAGTTAGAAGATTCAGCTTGAGATATTTCTTGATAAGGGATTCATTACGTTTAGTATATCTTCGTGGGATGCATCAGTATTGTTTATTATAAAAAGGGATGGTACTTTACGAGTGCATATTAAATACTAAGAGCTCAACCAGGTGACTATAGCGAATCATTACTTGTTATTTTATATGGGTGATATATTTTATCAACTTCAGAGATCAGTGGTTTATTCAGTGTTTGACTTGAAGTGATTATTATCAGTTGAAAATTTGAGATGGGTATATATCAAAGACGGCTTTTCATACCAGGTATGGGCATCATAAATTTGTGGTTATATTGTTTGAATTAACAATTGCTCCAGTGGTATTGTTGGATATTCTGAATTATATCTGTAATCATAATTGGATTGCTTGAGAGAAGCAATGGGTTGTGAAATCAAGGTATTATGTCTTCTTATTAGCGGATATATTAATTTGAGGAAGTTTCAATACAGGCATAGATATTGGTCGTTTAATTACGAAAGCAACAGTATGTACGTGGCTTGTTGGGATTGGCATGATATTGTTAGAGATTTATTGATGAATTTCTAAGGTAGCTACACTATTAACTAATTGACACAGAAAGATACACTTCCTCGATGGATTGATAAGTGTGTAATGAGTTTTGATTATTGAAATAAGGTTTAATAACAACTTCAGCATTTATATTGCTTAGTGGATTTGATTAGTATTACAATTGTCAAGAGGGTATGACCGTGTTACTATTTTCTAATGGATATGTCGAGTTTTACCATTATAGTGGATCTAATCAACTCATTGTTTATGGTGATGCCTCGAAGAGTGATTGAGATGTTTATCCATTCAGAATTGTATGGCTGTTAGTACCCGACCTGAAAATGAGTTTATTAGGACGTTCCCAAAAATACAAGGACTTTATAGGAATTAGAAACCTTGCAAAGACTTGTCCTGGATTCCCAAAATATCTCATTTATGACAAAATCCATCAAAATAGGCAACTTAGGGTTACCATAAAGCAACAGTGAAACCCTAGCTTGAAAATCAAGTCAGCCTGCAGACTTGGCCAGGCGGCCAACATTGCCACGCCTCGACCTTGGCCACGCGGCCACTTTCGCCGCCGCCCTCAATATTGGCCACGCGGCCACATCCGCCCCGGATGATCTGGACCATCAGATCTTCCCCTCAGTTTACTATATAAACCAATCTCATGCTATTGGTTTAGGGGGATCCGAATTTGAGAGTTCTTAAACACAATTTTGCTCTCTAATTAGCATTCAAACCTCCAAGAAGATCAAGGTTTATTTCTTGCCAACAGAGGTAAGTTTTCTAACTTATTTCTTCACGTTCTTGCATTATTTCTAATGTAGATCTTTAATATTCATGTTCGTACATGTTTATTCATAGTTTCTTCATGAGTCTTGCATGTTTATTCATATGTTCATATATGTTCTTCATATGTTCATCGTGTTCATAGATTAAAACCTTATTTATGCTATATTTAGGGTTGCGATCTTCATAATTACATGTTATTTCATAGCCGATGATGATCGAGGGTTCATCAACCCGAGGATGATCTAGGAACTATTTCTAAACCCTAATCTTTAGGTAAATTCCCCTTCATTATGCATGATCCCGATTCTTCTGCCTATTCTAATTCTCTGCGAACTACGCTGACCTGAGCTTCTCACATTGAGAGGAACGTAGGCAATCTTCGGATCCGGTCTCAAACACTAACACACTACTAACACATTCATCATGATAGAAAGACCGATTAATTCGGGCAATAGGAGTGATAACGTTCAATATTCTTCTCTTGTTGTAATTTGACCCCCGAACCCATTAAACATGCTTTTTCTCAATGTTTTGGCTATAATTAAAACGGCGTGGCGACTCTCATAATTTTAATGTTACTATGAATATTCTCAAATTCAAACACACGTATTCACAGTGGCGACTCTGCTGGGGACTGCTTTGAAACTTTTTCAAACTTAGTGGGTCTAACTTTCGTTCACATCATGATGTTTGCCATGTTCTCACATGCACCTTACACTTTGCCATGTTCTCACATGCACCTTACACTTTGCCATGTTCTCACATGCACACACTTGCCATGTTTACACATGCACACACCTGCCATGTTTACACACACACACACCTGCCATGTTTACACATGCACACACCTGCCATGTTTACACATGCACACACTTGCCATATTTACACATGCACCCTACACACACCTGCCATGTATACACATGCACCCTACACACACCTGCCATGTTTACACATGCACCCTACACACACTTGCCATGTTTACACATGCACACACTTGCCATGTTTACACATGCACACACTTGCCATGTTTACACGTGCACCTCACACACACTTGCCATGTTTACACATGCACCTCACACACACTTGCCATGTTTACACATGCACCCTACACACACTTGCCATGTTTACACATGCACATACTTGCCATGTTTATACATGCACCTCACATACTTGCCATGTTTCAACATGCACCCGTGCACCCCGCCATGTTAATACTTGTACCTTGTATTTCTGTACCCTTGTTATTTTCATCTTAGTATTAGGGTCAAACAAAACCTTGCTATGCTCCCTTATACATTCTTCTTCCCTCTCTCTTGCATTGCATTGCATCATTCAAACATTCAAAGCTTCCCTCTTTTCTCCCTAAAAAGAATTAGCTTCTTGCCACACACTACCACTAGTCCGTGTCTGCACTGCACAGGTCCCCATTACCCGGAGTATTCGATGTGCAGGAATTTGTGCGCTACTGCCGCCCTCTTTTCGAGTCACTCGTCTACTCCACTCACCGTGTACGTTCCGCGAGCGGTGGGAACCTTTTACCTAACCCGTGTCAACCCACACATAGAGATTAGGACACTCCTCGGACCACCCATTTAGGATGTAAATAAATGCAAAAATTTTCGCAAAATAAAATGTGCATTGCATCTAGGCGACCTCTAAGGTCCATCGCTCACCCCGTGGGCCATCTATCAAAATTCCTCATCTTGGCCTATCATCTCGGCCCGCTTTGGTCAAAATCCTTCTCAACCTTTGACCCCCTAGGTCAACCCTTACCAACTTTTGACCTCCTAGGTCAACCTTATCCGCCTTTGACCCCTTAGGTCAACCGTTGACCTCCTAGGTCAACCCTTGACCGCCTAGGTCAACCTTTGACCGCTTAGGTCAACCTTATCCGCCTTTGACCCTTTAGGTCAACTGTTGACCTCCTAGGTCAACCTTTGACCGCCTAGGTCAACCCTCTGAACCTTTAACCTCCTAGGTCAACCTTTGACCCCCTAGGTCAACTTTCTCCGCTCTTGACCCCCTTAGGTCAACCTTTGACCCCTTGGTCAACCTTCTCCGCTCTTAACCCCCTTAGGTCAACCTTTGACCCCCTAGGTCAACTTTCTCCGCTCTTGACCCCCTTAGGTCAACCTTTGACCCCCTAGGTCAACTTTCTCCGCTCTTGACCCCCTTAGGTCAACCTTTGACCCCTAGGTCAACCTTCTCCGCTCTTGACCCCCTTAGGTCAACCTTTGACCCCTTGGTCAACCTTCTCCGTTCTTGACCCCCTTAGGTCAACCTTTGACCCCCTAGGTCAACTTTCTCCGCTCTTGACCCCCTTAGGTCAACCTTTGACCCCTAGGTCAACCTTCTCCGCTCTTGACCCCCTTAGGTCAACCTTTGACCCCTTAGGTCAATCTTATCCGTTTAAGTCAACCTTTGACCCCTAGGTCAACCTCATTTGTCTTTTAACCTCTTAGGTCAACCTTTGACCCCCTAGGTCAACTTTCTCCGCTCTTGACCCCCTTAGGTCAACCTTTGACCCCTAGGTCAACCTTCTCCGCTCTTGACCCCCTTAGGTCAACCTTTGACCCCCTAGGTCAACTTTCTCCGCTCTTGACCCCCTTAGGTCAACCTTTGACCCCTAGGTCAACCTTCTC
This sequence comes from Campanula takesimana, assembly GCA_026119855.1. Classification (NCBI taxonomy): domain Eukaryota; kingdom Viridiplantae; phylum Streptophyta; class Magnoliopsida; order Asterales; family Campanulaceae; genus Campanula; species Campanula takesimana. The sequence goes on from JAOWBW010000010.1 coordinate 2,948,020, forward strand.
CGCTCTTGACCCTCTTAGGTCTACCCTTGACCTCCTAGGTCAACCTTATCACCCTCGACCTCTTAGGTCACCCCTCGACCTCTTAGGTCAACCCTTGACCGCCTAGGTCAACTTTATCCGCCTCCGACCTCTTAGGTCAACCCTTGACCTCCTAGGTCAACCTTATCTACCTTTGACCTCCTAGGTCAACCTTTAACCGCCTAGGTCAACCTTACCACCCTTTGACCTCTTAGGCCAACCTTTGACCCCCTAGGTCAATCTTATCCGTTTAAGTCAACCTTTGACCCCCTAGGTCAACCTTACCAACCTTTGACCTCTTAGGTCTACCCTTGACCCCCTAGGTCAACTTTATCAACCTCCGACCTCTTAGGTCAACCCTTGACCTCCTAGGTCAACCTTATCACCTTCGACCTCTTAGGTCACCCCTCGACCTCTTAGGTCAACCTTTGACCCCTTAGGTCAACCTCATCTGCCTTTGACCTCTTAGGCCAACCTTTGACCCCATAGGTCATTCTCATCTGCCTTTGACCCCATAGGTCAAACCTTGGACCCCTTAGGTCAACTTTATCACCCCTCGATCTCTTAGGTCAACCTTTGACCACTTAGGTCAACCTTATCCGCCTTTGACCTCTGAGGTCAACCTTTGACTCCCTAAGTCAACCCAATCACCTTTCGACTTCTTAAGTCAACCTCTGACCCTTAGGTCAACCTTATCCGCTATTGACCTCTTAGGTCAATCTTTGGTCCCATAGGTGAACCCAATTACCTTTAACCTTAACCCGCTTAGGTCAAACCGTCATCCTGACCCACCTAGGTCATTATTTGACCCACCGTTGTCCATACCAACCTAGGTCAACCCGTCTCGACCCGTTTAGGTCCACACACCATCCTCGACCCATCTAGGTCAACTCGTCCGTCTTAGGTTAAAACTACCCTTTACCTTTGACCCATCTAGGTCAATCATTGGCCCGCTTAAGTCGACTTGCCCGTCTTGAATCTATATACCGACCTCCCTAGGTCAACCAACCCGAATAGGTCAACCAACTCACATTCGACCCGCTTAGGTCAAACCATGTTTATCCCACTTAGATCATCCCATAGGCAACCCGCTACAACCCGCTATCTTGATTCATTCACCATATAGGTCAATCCAACCCTTCTCATTTAGGTCGACCTATCCATTACCCATCTAGGTCAACCCACCATTATCGTCGCATTCTAGCTTGAACCACTTCTTGTCTGAAACCTTAGGTCAATCCTTAGGTCAAATTTAGGTCAAACCATAAGTCAAACCATACCCGACTCAATCAAAACCAGCTCCTATAGGTCTTCCTCACCCATGCTTGACTAAGGACCGAGTCATCTCCTGCTTTTGACCTCAAGATCGCTCTTTATCTTAAAAAGACTCTATCAAATTGACCCCTATGGTCACCTCTCACGTCTTTTTAAAAAAAGTCTAACTTGATTCGAACTACGGGGACCTGAGCCTCTTATTGTGTGGGACCTTTCCCTCATGATAAGGGGAACGTAGGCAACTTCGGCCCGGTCAAATTTTCAATTTTTTACCAAAATGCATTTCAAAAATGTGGAGACCGACTCTTTTACAAAAAATGATTTTTATAACGATGCCTTATCATTAAATACGAATCTAATTCTTTCATGACATAGAGTTCTGCATCATGTCGGCTGCAAGGAACATCGAAGTTGCAACTGAAGCTGCTACCCAAGATCCCGAGACAATCCTCTACACCGGTACTGCTCTCAGTAAGCAAGCATCCCACTTCGAAGCCATCCTCGATGAACAAGCAATCCACTTTAAGGCCATTCTCAACGAGCAAGCAACACACTTTCAGAAGGAGATGCATAAGACCCTAAGAGATATCGAGAGGCGCCATTTGTCTGACATTCGTGGCGTTTATGATTACCTCAGTCGAGTTCTCCCTCTTGCTCAATGTCAACACCCGTATGCTCCTCAAATGTATGAGCCGCCACAGACTGTCCCCGTCGGGATGCCTCCTATGACTACTCATCAACAAGGGGTGCCGGTACCTAAATCACCCTCAAAGACAGTTCGTGAAAGGAAGGACGAGCGCGAATTCGACGACTTGGGCAAACTCTTCAAAAGTCTAGTTTAAGCCGGCAAGTTGTCTCCTTTGTTCAATTATGAACCAAGTAAGGTGAAGCAAGGCTTGGATCCCTCCAAACACTGCCAATACCACCAGTACATTGGGCATGACACCGAAGATTGCCTCCAATTGAGGAGAAAGATTCAAAGCCTCATTAACAGCGGAGTCATCACCCGCCAACGGAATACATGGGCATGGGCAAAAGAGGAAGTTGGGGCTACCTCCTTTAAATAATAAAAAAAAAAGGATCATTCAGTCTTCGTAGGTTCTAGAGTGTCCTTAGTCAAAAGTCCACCTTGGACGATTTTTGTTTCTTTAAGTAAAAGTCCACCCCGGACTAGTCAGTTTAAATCTTTTAGTTCCAATAAAAGGGTCTTTATTTCTTTTCTTTTCTCTCTAGACTTGAGACATAATCTTGCATAAATCAATTCCATGAAAATTGTCTTATTCACCATTTTAACTTGATTGCTATATCTTTATATGATGAATTAATCTTAATCTTAATCATTAATGACGACTCATTAAAAGGTAAATGGACCCACAAACCATTCGCACAACTAAGTAAACAATTAGTCTCAAGATAACAAATGCTTTGACCAATTAGGATGAACGAATCACTTTCTCTTCTCTCTACATTCTACCCCCATACACTCTCTCTATACACTCACCCCTGGTACACACTTCATGTACACTCTCTATATACACCTTCCCCCATACACTATCCTCATACACCTCTCATCCCACCATTAGACCCCTTTTTATAAGGTCGTGACAAAGAAATGAATTGCGGTTTCTCATCATCAAATAGACATCCATGCTGCCACAATTTAAAGGGTTGGTTTGTTCCCTTCATGAGTACTACATGCCGTTACACTGGGGCTGTCCGTATTCCATCGCAAATGTAAGACAAGTGCACGAAGTCATTCATGCCATTAATTGGTGCACGTGATAATCCAATGGAGCTCTACCGGAGAAAATCAAGGGGCTAGGATGCCCGCCGCCAGCAAAAGGCCGCTTGAACTATAAGGAAGCTACCTCACAATCGAGAGAGGCGAAAGCAAACTAGGGGCTTGTCTTACCCAATGTTTCATGTACAAATATAAAAAAAAATAATAATAATAATACGGCTCGCTAGGATGAAACCCAAAAGGGCGACCTAGGCAAAAGTTAGAGCATCGCACAAAAAGAAGCCCGCTAGGTTGAAAACCCGAAAGGGCGGCCTAGGCAAAAAAAAGGGTGTGCACAAAGAGATAAAATAAAAAAAAAATAAAGAAAAATAGAAGGGGCTATCACCATAAAAAAGTAAAAGTCCCATTTTATTTTCACTTCAAATGTTCTATTTTTCTTTCTTTCCCTACAAAGAAGATTAATGCGGTAGCAGCAGCTATGACAACTACAATGGAGCAATCCACCGCAATGAGCTGCAATGAAGCAATCCAAAGAAACAAGCTACAACGGAGTAACCTATCGCGACAAATGAACCTCATACTCAAACCCCAACTTCATCATCATCCGGGCCTCCCCCGAACTACGCGGACCTGAGCTCCTCACCTCGAGGAGAACGTAGGCAACCTCCCGGTTCGGTCCAAAATATACACAACCCACCTCGAGCCAATTTTCTTTCTCTTCTCTCTTCCCCCATATTTCTACTCCTGACTTCTTCACTCACAATTGATCAAAATATTTATTAATTTGAGGCTACTTGTTTACCAATTAACCATAACTCATTAACTAATCAACGAGGTCCATTCTCGAGCAATCAAATGAGAATCTTGAATAAAACAATTTTCAAATGTCTCGACAAGTCTTCCGTTCTACAATCTAGGAAAGAGCTAAACACTTACTTTCTGTCAAAGCAGGGGCTTCCTCCCTTTTGTACATATATACCCTCAGTTGCTCAAAGAGTCAAAATGTGAGTACTATCTCTCTCTCTCTCTCTTACTCTCCCCAAAATGCCCCCGCATGTCTTCAAACAATTCTTTTTTCCTTTTTTGAGTCGACTGAATGATTTCAAAAAAAAAAAAAAAAAAAAAAATGACGCAAAAGAGATGCCCGCTAGATTGAAAACCCTCAAGGGCGGTCTAGGCAGAAAAAAGGGTGCGTCTTAAAAGAGGTAGGATACCCCGCTCTACGCAACTGGGGCTTCCCTAACAATAAAGGACCGACCATAAGGTTTCTCAAAGAATGCCGGGGCTTCATCAAGCACATACTTAGAAGAAGGGCATCCCTCATCATCAAGCTTGACGTAGAGTTTCTCAAAGGAGGGAGGGTACCCGCTCACCAAATTAGATAATCCCCAACGGAATGGGTCGACTATGTGGTTTCCCAGAGAATACCGAGGCGTCAACAAGGATACACTTAGAAGAAGGGCACCCCTTATCGTCAAACTCGGCACGCGACGACCTATTTGGATTGATTAGAATCATAATTAATTATAAGGCATCTGTATAAGATCATAACACTTTCATAAAGTTTTCTCCTCCCCGACACTTTGTTTATAAACCCGCACGCTCGGTCTCCACAAAATTGTAAAAACATCCTCGATCCATCTGAGACACATCTCCGTGATTCTTGAGTTGACTCGGTCCTTCACCCTATTTCCTACACAATAGGATACCCTTAGGTCTCAACCTACCTGGTTCAAAACCTTAGGTCCCAAGCCTACCCGGCCAGTCTTGCCTAAGTTACACCATAAACTCTCTAGGTCCCGAGCCTACCCGATCAGTCTTACCTAGGTCCCAAACCTACCCGGTGAGTCTTACCTAGGTTACATCATAACCTCTTAGCTCGACCTTCCACAAGTTCGTAGCATGACCCCTTCGGCCTCAAACCGATTCTACCCAAAACTTCAGACCTTAAACCAGTTAACCAAAGCCAAATCCTTAGGGTGACCCATTAGGTCCCGAACCTACCGGTCCCGAGCCTACCCGATCTCCTAGATCTCAAACCTACCAACACATACTCATCCTTACATTGTCTAAGCAATAGCTCTCTTATCCTCCTCGTTCCAACCTTTTAGGTCTACTCAGTCTAACCTGTTGAGCGATCCTTTAGATCCCAAGACCACTCGAGTCTACCAATCGCCTATCTTTTAAACCTCTAGCATATCCGATCCACACATTAGGTCTCAACTCCTAAACCCTTTAGATCACAAAACTGTCCACTCTCTAGGTCTATAACCTTAGACCTCCACCCTTTGGACTCTTTAATTCCCAAGCCTACTCGGTCCGACTAAAAGCGACACATCTACGTCTCCCGACTCCCGTCCTGTCCAAGCCATGATCCTACCACTCTTAAACCTACCAAGTACCAACCTAGTGTCACCCATTAGCCTCAAAAGACTTCCTAGTCTGACCTTCAACCCCTTAAGGACTCTAACCTACTTAATCCAAGCCGAGTCCAAACCTCGCCACCTACAAGGTCCACCCTTGAACTCCATGGATCTCAAACATCGCTTCCCCAACGAGTCCAAATCTCAAACCTTGCTCAAGTACATAGGATCTCCTGCGCACCACGCCATACCATAGGGATCTCAATACCCATCAGGTTAAAACCCATGTCTTTAAACACCTTTGGTCCCATCCCTAACCTACCTTCGAAATTGCCAAACGAGCTTAGTCACACGCATGACCTCTAAGGCAAAATTAAGCCCTAAGCATACCCAATCCTGTTAGGCACACTATTGTACTCAAAGCAAAGTCTTGGACACTCGATCCATTTACCTAAAGCGCCAACATGGTCATATATCCAAAACCATTTCCCGTACTTATGGTTCGTACCTAGCCTAAACTTTCAAACGCTCTAGGATCCAAGTCCGACATGCGTATTAGGTACTAGGATCATCCAATCCCAATCCGTTGCTCCTTGGCTGACCTCAAGCCTGCTTGGTCCTAACCCATAATGCGGTTTCTCTAGGACAAAAGACTTACCCGCTTGAAAGCCTTATGTCCCAACGCTACCCTGCCTAGCCTTCGATCTCCTAGATCTCACGCCTACCATTCCATTAGGACCCGGTCTCCTCAACACATGTCTGAGTCTTACCCTAGCTAAACCCTAGAACTTTAGCCTAGGTCTAATCTATCAAGCCTATCCAGCCACGAGGTATCAAGCTCATTCGCCCCAAACCGCAACACTCTTAGACCTCAAACTTGCTCGGTCTAAACCAAGACAAACCTTCAAATGCTTTTGGTCTCCAAACCCTAGCCTTAAGCCTAGGTAAACACATTCTTTAAACCCTAGCCTCAAGCCTAGGTAGTCATATCATTCTCTCTGAACCCTAGCCTCAAGCCTAGGTAATTACATCCTTCCTAAACCCTAGCCCCTAGCCTAGGTAGTTACATCCCTTCCAAAACCTACCTTAGAGCCTAGGTATTTACACCCTTCCTAAACCCTAGCCTTGATCCTAGGTAGTCACGTATCCTCTCTAAACCCTAGCCTCGAGCCTAGGTAGTCATATCATTCTCTCTGAACCCTAGCCTCAAGCCTAGGTAATTACATCCTTTCAAACCCTAGCCTAAAGCCTAGGAAGTTACGTCCTTCTTAAACCCTAGTCTTGATCCTAGGTAGTTACACCCTTCCTAAACCCTAGCCTTGATCCTAGGTAGTCATATCCTCTCTAAACCCTAGCCTTAAGCCTAGGAAACCACAACATCCCCTTTAACCCTAGCCCAAATTCTAGGGAATTTCCAAAGCCCCGTATGCAACATCATTTCCAAATTCCCGAAACCCTAGTCTCGAAACCTAGGAAATTTACAATCTCAATTCTCCATTTTATTGAACCCTAGTCCAAAACCTAGGATACAATGCCCTGTCCAAAACTTAATCAACCCTATCCTCAGGCCTAGGAAGCCGCATTCGCTCTAAACCCTAGCCTCGAGCCTAGGTAGTCGCATTTGCTCCAAACCCTAGCCTCAAGCCTAGGTAGTCGCACTCTTTCTAAACCCTAGCCGCAGGGTCTAGGAGACTATATCCTCACTAAACTCTATCATTGAGCCTAGGGTTCAACATTCCCTTCAAACCCTAGTCCTAGACCTAGGAAATTCCTTCATCTTAGTCTCAAAACCTAGGAAGTTTACAATCCTTAAAACCTAGCCTAAAGCCTAGGTTACCGCGAATATTTCCAAGCCATAGTCACCAATCCCGGAAAATGGTGAACCCTAACATCAAGCTTAGTAAACCCTCCACAAAATCAATCCCTTTTTAGCGGTCCCTAGTCTCAAGCCTAAGAAGTCACAACCTTTCCAACTCCCAGCCTTATGTCTAAAAGCCAATGCCTTTGCAACCTCTATGCCTACCACAACTCCAAGCCCTAGCCTCGAAGCCTAGGATATTTCTAAACCCTAGGAGAGTCATGGTCCTTAAACACCAGTTTCCAAACCCTTGTTCGAAACCCTAACATCTAGGAAGTTCCCAAATCTCAACCTCTCTAAGCCCTAGCACTAAGCCTAGGATAGAATACTCTCCTCATGCTTAAATGAACTCCAATCCCTAGCCTGTAAGCCTAGGAAACCCATATTATCTCCAAGACATAATCTAAAGCCCAAGAAGCCGTGACATCCTTGGCATCCCTATCTCAAGATTAGGAGATCACCATCTTCCTTATTCCCTTTCCTTAAAAAGCCTTAGGTCCTACCTCTAGGCAACCAAGAAAATGTCCCTTACCTAACACCTGGGCCTCAATGGCTCGTACCCTCATTCCCTCCTAAATTAGGATAAGCGGAACCCAGATCATGTTTTCCATATTAGCAACTCCCCGAGAGTCTGTCTCCTTCGCGTCTCCCTAAAGGTCCTTTGCCCTTGTGACTCACCAAAGAGTCCTTTGTGACTCCCCGAGAGTCTATCACCTTTGTGACTCCCCGAGAGTCCGTCACCCTTGTGACTTCCCGAGAGTCTATCACCTTTGTAACTCCCCGAGAGTTCATCCCATTTGCGACTCCATAACAATCCATCATCTTTGCCTCCACATGCAAAATTTCAGTTTTACCCCTGGTACATTTCCCTTTGTTCATTTTTAGGTGCCCTTAGCGCTATTTTGACTGATATTCGTTACCTTTGAATACGGAAAACCCCTTAAAACTTCCTAATATTTGCTTAGGATTCGTATGGTTGTAGAGACTTCAGCGCCTCTATGACATACGCATCCTAGATCGATCGCGATGGGCAGAAGCCTCGGCGTTTCTGTTTGCGAGAGATCCAGCATCTATTATTTTAGCACTTCCTAATATTTGCTTAGGATTCGTATGGTTGTAGAGACTTCGGCGCCTCTATGACATACGCATCCTAGATCGATCGCAATGGGCAGAAGCCTCAGCGTTTCTGTTTGCGAGAGATCCAGCATCTATTATTTTAGCACTTCCTAATATTTGCTTAGGATTCGTATGGTTGTAGAGACTTCGGCGCCTCTATGACATACGCATCCTAGATCGATCGTAATGGGCAGAAGCCTCGGCGTTTCTGTTTGCGAGAGATCCAGCATCTATTATTTTAGCACTTCCTAATATTTTCTTAGGATTCGTATGGTTGTAGAGACTTCGGCGCCTCTATGACATACGCATCCTAGATCGATCGCAATGGGCAGAAGCCTCGGCGTTTCTGTTTGCGAGAGATCCAGCATCTATTATTTTAGCACTTCCTAATATTTGCTTAGGATTCGTATGGTTGTAGAGACTTCGGCGCCTCTATGACATACGCATCCTAGATCGATCGCGATGGGCAGAAGCCTCGGCGTTTCTGTTTGCGAGAGATCCAGCATCTATTATTTTAGCACTTCCTAATATTTTCTTAGGATTCGTATGGTTGTAGAGACTTCGGCGCCTCTATGACATACGCATCCTAGATCGATCGCGATGGGCAGAAGCCTCAGCGTTTCTGTTTGCGAGCGATCCAGCATCTATTTTAGGATTCGTATGATTGTAGAGACTTCGGCGCCTCTATGACATATGCATCCTAGATCAATCGTGGTTGACAGAGGCCTCGGCGTTTTTGTTCGCGAGAGATCCATCATCTATTACTTTAGCGCGATCGGCAGGAACCCCGGCGATCCTGATTGCGTTTACCATTCCATCTTGGGATTATTTAGACAACGTAGTCTTTAATTTTCCCAAATAACTTCATTTCCTAACGAATGTTCGTTCTTCATACAGGATAGTGCCCGTAGGTTTATTATCCCTAGCAGGAGTCCGATATCTCGTTTTATCCCCAGTAGATCTCTGAACTACGACCGGCTTGATTCCTCGGAGGATACGTAGGAAACCTGAAAAGGTTCAGCCACCCGACCAACGCGGTTATCTCTCATCCCCAGCAGGTGCATTTTCCCCAGCAGAAGATGTTGCTCCCCACCAGAGGACAGTCATTCCCAATTTCCCATCAGATTTGAACTACGTTTGGCTTGATTCCCCCGTGGATATGTAGGTCGCCTGCCAAGGTTCAGCCGTTCCCTTACCTTTCATCTGTTTTGAAACTCATGTTTCAGACGGATCCTTCTTTTTATCGTCGACCCCACATTGCCTTGCAAGAAGCGTCGCCGAGGGGCTACTGTTAGTACCCGACCTGAAAATGAGTTTATTAGGACGTTCCCAAAAATACAAGGACTTTATAGGAATTAGAAACCTTGCAAAGACTTGTCCTGGATTCCCAAAATATCTCATTTATGACAAAATCCATCAAAATAGGCAACTTAGGGTTACCATAAAGCAACAGTGAAACCCTAGCTTGAAAATCAAGTCAGCCTGCAGACTTGGCCAGGCGGCCAACATTGCCACGCCTCGACCTTGGCCATGCGGCCACTTTCGCCGCCGCCCTCAATATTGGCCACGCGGCCACATCCGCCCCGGATGATCTGGACCATCAGATCTTCCCCTCAGTTTACTATATAAACCAATCTCATGCTATTGGTTTAGGGGGATCCGAATTTGAGAGTTCTTAAACACAATTTTGCTCTCTAATTAGCATTCAAACCTCCAAGAAGATCAAGGTTTATTTCTTGCCAACATAGGTAAGTTTTCTAACTTATTTCTTCACGTTCTTGCATTATTTCTAATGTAGATCTTTAATATTCATGTTCGTACATGTTTATTCATAGTTTCTTCATGAGTCTTGCATGTTTATTCATATGTTCATATATGTTCTTCATATGTTCATCGTGTTCATAGATTAAAACCTTATTTATGCTATATTTAGGGTTGCGATCTTCATAATTACATGTTATTTCATAGCCGATGATGATCGAGGGTTCATCAACCCGAGGATGATCTAGGAACTATTTCTAAACCCTAATCTTTAGGTAAATTCCCCTTCATTATGCATGATCCCGATTCTTCTGCCTATTCTAATTCTCTGCGAACTACGCTGACCTGAGCTTCTCACATTGAGAGGAACGTAGGCAATCTTCGGATCCGGTCTCAAACACTAACACACTACTAACACATTCATCATGATAGAAAGACCGATTAATTCGGGCAATAGGAGTGATAACGTTCAATATTCTTCTCTTGTTGTAATTTGACCCCCGAACCCATTAAACATGCTTTTTCTCAATGTTTTGGCTATAATTAAAACGGCGTGGCGACTCTCATAATTTTAATGTTACTATGAATATTCTCAAATTCAAACACACGTATTCACAATGGCAGATATGTATGCTTTGAGAAGATTGATTCCTTATGAACAAAGTTATCCTCACCATAACTTGTGGTTGATTTCGATTGTACATTCATTTCATTAGTAAATGACTTTTGTAGAGCTATATTTGAAGTGTCTACCGACCATGAGAGTTGAAGTAATCGTTTTCTTCAGGAGAGTTACACCTGAGACAATGCAAGTAGAGTATTATGTTATATCATTCAGGAAAGACAAATATATTAGAGGATTCCTTGACTTATAGTTCATGTTTGATAACACTAAATGGGGGAAGGTTAGAGGAATTGATATCTTGAAATCCTTATGAGTCGAGACATGTGATGATTTTGCGATTGTGAAAGCTTTAAGTTTCTACTCTATTGAATGATTCTAACTATAGAAAATTACTAGTGGAATGAACGATGATAGACAACACGATTTTGTTCGTTGTTAGTGATGGAACTTTAACTTTTATAGCAGAGTATGTAGTCGACACTTAGTGGAACCAACATGCATAACGGAATTCAACTACAGGTACTTGAAGAGATATACAAGACCAATTTAATTATGAATCCAAGTAAATGTAGAGTATTGAGATAAATTTGAAGAGTTACATTTGATTTGTTTGACACGAGAAATTCTAAGCATTCAACTAAGTCCTTGAGCTGCAAATAATCTGGAAGTAAAATATCAGTGATCAGTTGGTTTGTGACAAGCCTTTGAGATTTCTGAGTGGATATGAATCTATTGCGAAAGGTTTCATTGAAGGAGTTACACTGAATAGTTGAGAACAATGATGTTTATTGATTGCGGATTGGTTACCAAGTTTCCTCACCTTATCTATTTTGAGGGTATAAATGTTAATTCCAGTTGTTACTTATTTGTTCAAAAGATAGTTCAATTTCATGGGATGCCTACGAGCATGGTATTAGATATGGGTTCCTTATTTACATTTTGATTTTAGTCAGCAATTCAGAAGGCTTTGAATTCAGAATTGGGATTTAGTACGGGTTTTCATCCTCAGACAGATGGTCAGTCGGAAAGAACCATTCAGATTCTCGAGGATATGTTGAGAACTTGTTCAGTTGATTCTTAGAATTCGTGGGATATACCTTTACTTCTCGTGGAGTTTGCTTAATATATCAGTTCTTTTGAGATTTTGGGAAGAGTTGGAGATTGGGCTTATCATCTTGTGTTACTTCCTTCTCTTGACAAGGTTTATAATGTGTTCCATGTGTTGATGCTACGCAAATCTGTTTATAATTCTTCTCGTGTATGTCTAAAGTTTTAGAGGATATTGAATCGAGTAGGTCTTACGAGGAGCATCCAGTCCAAGTCATTGATTCGAAGGTTCAAGAATTGAGAACTAAAAGTATTCCTCTTGTTAGAGTTGTGTGGAGGAACCATAATGTGAAAGAATCTACTTGGAAGTTTCGAAATTGGAATGGAAAGAAAATATCCTTGGTTGTTTGAGGGTCGAGGTAAGTAAACCCTAAAATTCGGGACGAATTTTTTTTAAGGGGGAGTGACTGTAACGACCCTAAAACTCGACACCATTTTGGTCATAGGTTGAGCACATGTGTGTGGCGTGTGTTGCATATTAATTTCATGCATTGCATTGTTTATATGATTTATTATGTGTTAGTTTTTAATATTTTTAACAACACATTTGACTGAATAAAGTATGTTAATAAGCTAATATGAGTTAGCTAATGAATATTTAAAAACTAACAAGAGTTAATTAATTTATTTAATATTTATTAGAATTTAATTAAAAGTATAAATTTAGAAATAATTGCGGACTCTTGAGTTTATTATTATTTTAACATTTAAAAAGAAAGTGTTACACAAATATATGAAGATGAGTTATATTTGTAATCCCCGTCCAACTTTGACACCATGTACGAAAACGACCATAACTCTTTCAAGAAAATTCGGAATCCAAATCCAAAAAATACTGGGTAAACTAGACATTTAGGGCTTTCAAAAGCATGTTTCATTTTATAATTTTGTACCAGTAAAATGTCCTAAACAACCTGTTGTAGATAACTAAAAATTGACCAATCCTATTAATGGATTTGGATTGACTTGTTGACTATCCTATAATGTTGTGCCATCTCACCTAGTAATTTTGGTCATTTTGACCGAGCTATAGTTGATGGGCTGGTGAAGTAAAGATACTAGTATTATGTTTTCCATATCTATTTAATTATAATATTTGTTTCTCCTCATTAAAATCTTCCACAAACCACAATGAGTGACTAACATATTTGACTACTACCTTCGTTGACTTTTGCGATGGGTTTGACACGTATAAACCGACTCTCTTTACCCTTTCTTCACCCTTAGCTCATTAGTGAGTGTGACATCATTTTACCATTCACAAAGAACAGTATAGCAACAACGAACGGGTATGGAGTTTCTTCAGGCGAAACAATTCCATAAAATTATTTTAGACTACAGTTTCAACTACGGACATCGTAGAATCGTAAATCTCAACTAGGGGATCATTTCTACCCAAATAAACACGAGTTTAATCGATAAATTTCCGCCAGCTGGTAAGTTACTAATTCCCCTTTAAATATTAAAATGGTCATATATGTTATACTTGATACTTGTACTTGTTAATTTTGTGATTTGAATGATATTTGTGATACTTGTAATTTTGAGACAAAGAGAGTATTTGGTATGTTGGTTTGGTTGGGTTCAAAGTGGTGTTAAAATTGTTTTGAGACTCATTTTGTAGCCTTAGTAAAGTTATAAGTGTTAATGTGTAGTACTTTTGGGACGGTGAAACGAAGGGAGTAAAATTAGCAAAGTTTGGGCCTGTCAAGTTTTTGGGCGACCGCCCAGAAAGGGGTTGGGTGACCGCCCATGCTATCTGAAAGGTTTGGTCTGGGACAGAGTGTTTTGGGCGACCGCCCTGTCTGGTTTTGGGCAACCGCCCATAAATGCTGAAAAGTTGAGTTGTTCCATTTCAAGTGATTTAAAGTTCAATCTTGGTCTAGGTCTTAGGTGATATCCTAGAGTACCTAGAGGGTTGTTGTGGAACACTCTAGTGTTTGAAATCAGTTCTTTTGTGAACATATGTGTTGTGGAATTTGACTGAATGTTAATTGGATATAGTTGAACATCCTTTGATGTGGTTTGGATTGGTTCATCTTTGTGATGTGTTTGGCTTGGTTCCCTACTTTGGAATCATTGCCCCCGGTTGTTGTTTAAGCAAGTATTTATTACAGTGCTTTGTTTGAAAGTCCAGTTGGTTTTGTGTTATCGAGTGGAGGTGGAAAGGATTATAGTGGCACACAGTCAAGTTCACTATAAAGCTTTTCCACTGGACCTTTTTTGTTATCGAGTGGAGGTGGAAAGAATTATAGTGGCACACAGCCAAGTTCACTATAAGGCTTTTCTACAGGGCCTTTTTCCCCAGTCCAGATTGGCCTTGGATGGGATGAGTTAGCTCCCTCAAGTGAGCATTTGGGTTATGACTTTGTGTCATATTTTCCCCGTTGTTACTTTGGTTCTTATGGTTATGGTTTGGTTTTCGGGATCCCGGCTTCAGCTCTTTGATGCTGCTCAGTTGATACCTCTCAGATGGTTATATGTTTGATTCGGAAAACCTTGGCTAAGTATCGACGGTTATGTTCTTTCGGTAAACCTTGACTAAGTATCCTTGTGAGTGTTACATCGTTGTATGTGTGGTATTATGAGTTGGCTTTGCCTCTCATGTTATGTGCTAAATGAATGTTTATTGACATTGTTCAATTACGAGTATCATTTCAGCATGTAACATAGTTGCATTTTATTAGCTTACTGAGATTCATTCTCACCCTTTATTTGTTTACTGTTTTAGATAAAGGTGAGTCCAGGGGATAGGACACTTTGGCACGGGAGGACGTTACAGTGGTAAGAGTTGGGATTTGTTTTGTAAAGGCTACATTACATAGATGTAATACCTTTTGGGTAGAGTTTCCGTGACTTCATCATTTTGTAACACCATTATTTTGGATAATGTTGGTGTATGTACATTTGTATAAAAGTTTGTAAGCCTTCAGGCTAAGTACTTTCGTTTGTAAAAGAGTTTGTTTGAAAGTTAAATGAAGTCTTTGAACTTCGAGTGTGGATTTTGTAAAACTTTATGAAAGTACATTTCGAAAATTTTTTTAAAAGTGTTTTATAACGTCTTCCACTCGTGTCCCGAGCGTGAGGCCAAGTAGGACCACGGGTCTGGGGTGCGACAGAATCATTGTTCCATAATTTGAGGAGACACTTTTTTTGATAGCATGACCTAAATATAGGAGTCAACATTAGCATTGGGACAAGATCTCCCTTTGAATTTGCCAATATCGGGCATCTTGAACTTTTCAGGAAGAGCCGCTATAGTGTTCATGAGAAGAGAAGCTTGGTGAAGACCGGAGTTTGAGCCCTTGTTCAAATTGAGCCCACTAATATAAGCTCGGTCAATGCATGCCATGAGAGTGTTGACTAACCCCGTATCGGCACGACTGGCCTCTTTTCTTTCACTTGTAATCCTCTTTGATTGGTTCTTGAGCTTAAAAACTTCTTTTTCATGGGCCATGTTCACATACTCGAAACGGGCTCGCCATAAATCATTCTTGCACCGGGAATCTTTGGCAAGTGCATGGTAGGCTAAATCGCACATCATTAAACATGGACTAGGCTCTAATAATGTAGTTAGAGTAAGTCTAGAATTGATCCACAAAGAACGGTTACTTGTTTACTTAATTGTCAGTTGACAAGATTGGGGGAAAAGTTTGATTTTAAGTAATATCCTAAAAACAGAAATTAAACTACTTGAGCAAACACAATAATTAAAAAGCACTTCAGATTTGAAACTATCCCCGTCTTTTTATTCAAATATCATCGGTACATATTTCACTTTTTACTCTATTCACTTGATCATGAGATTTGTTTCAATCTCTGTTTCTGCTTTCAGATTAGTTAATAGAAGTGGCATACTCACTAGAAACCCTAATTAATAAATAAATATAACTGGCACAGTCTAGATCTAAGAGTTAATTGATAAACGATTTAAGAAACCAAGACCAAGAACGCATATTATAATTAAATATAGATAATCGTCTAATTTTACCAATTCACAATTTACCAGGGCACATGCATAAATTATAAAGATGTTACAGTCAATTTCTACACTGGCACGGTAAATAGAAAATTCTAGCATAATCAATTACACAGAGCAAATATGTTGATCAAGTCTATAAACCTTAGCAATTAATTTAGAATAAGTACAAGTAAAATTATGAATAGAGATAAAGAGATGAAAAGAAAAATACCTCAATTGAATAAAAAGGGGTTTAAGAAATTAAACTCAAATCTTGGATTTTAGTTCTCCATCCAAGGCTTTGAAATCTCCATGAACAAAGAAAATAAATTATAGATCTAAAGTTGTATCTAAAATAATGAAAAGAATCTAGTTTTAATACCCTAGGAAAAGTCCTAATTGAATAAGGAAAGAAAAAAAAAAAAGAAAAAAAATACTCAAAATCCGTAAAGTCCTGGGATCCGTCTGAGCACGAGTCATGCTAGCAAATTCCACTCGTGAGCACTAGTCGTGCTCAAAGTTGTGTAGACACCCCGCCTTGGACCTCTCATGTCCCGATTGCATACACATTCTCTGTCTTCCTCTTTTCTGTTAAGTTTTGTTACTTTTTGTTAACTTTCGTTACTTTTCATTAAGTTCTTGACTTACTTCGTTAGTCTTGGACTTGACTAAGTGACAAATTCAACTTTGAGTCTTTGTTTACTTTTTTGTTTTGTTGACTTTCGTGGTGTTCGTTAAGTTTCTGACTGATTTCGTTAGTTTCGGGGCTTAACTGCATAACGGGGTTAACTTTTGGGCTAAAATTTGGATTTCCTGAAGATGGGACGAGCGCGCCTCTGCCCTCCTTTGTGGGATGCTCGCGCATCCCATAGGGGGGTGGGATGTGCGCGCTTCCCACCTTCAGGATCCCAGATTTTGCCAAATTTCCCTCTTTTTCTGATTTGTACCCCCAAGGCCATTATGCCTTGGCTTGATCTGGGGAAGGGCCATCTTTGTGACCACAAAATACTTCCTAAACACCTATATAAACCTCTTCATTCCACCATGGAAAAGGAGGGAGGATTTTGACTCAAGAATACTCTAAAAAAAAAACACAAAAGTTCATTTTCAAAAGGTGGTTACTATAGACAACTTTGGCTTTTCCCCCATTCAAGCACAAGGTACAATGCTCACTTTCTTCTTCTAAAGTCTTAATTTTATAACTTCTCTTTATCAAGACTCTCTATTTGCTTTCTTCATCTCACATCTCTTTTAATAAGTATGCAATCTCCATAAAATGGAATTCAACCAAAAGGCCACTTCACTATTGAAGTTTGGTCAAGGTTACATTCCAACATTCTAAACACCATTTTAATTCACCATTCATTTCTATATGTAATTGTTTGATATGTAATCTTTAGCATGAATTAATCAAAAAAACAATTCTCTTTCATTTCCCTTTTATTTCCCCTTTCTTTACATTATAATGGTTAGCACTTTTCTCATATTAAAATAAGGACATTTAGCATTAGAACACCAAAAGTAGCAAGACCCGCGTAAGCGGGGCGGAGTGGGTGTTTAAGTATTTTCCACTCCGTCATCTAACCCCCTAACACTTCTCTTCCCGAATCTTTGGTTTCGTAATATAAAATAAGCTATTTCTTTAGGTTTTTCTTATGTTTCCTCAATAACATAGGTGGCGACTCTACAATCTAAAATCAATTAGACATCCTAGGATAATTCACCGCTCTAGCCAAGTAATGGGCTCTCCCGGGGTATCTACAGGTTGCACTCGTGTTGATCAGTCATGGCACGAGTCGTGCTCCAGATCACGACTCGTGTTTTGTGTAAACTTCAAAATCTCAGCTTTTCTTCAGTTTCCAAGGCTGACTCGATGTTCCATCCCTATGGTTGACTTTAACTTGACTTTGACTTTGACTTTTCTTGATCCTTGATACATCACTTTCAAATTCATAATAAATGTTACATCCGAATAAAATGTAAAAAGACTAAAATGCCTCCAGATTACAATAAAGCCTCAAAATACATATTTATCCCAAAATACATCAAACTAATCTAAAATACATCAAAATCATTATTTAAGATCGTAGAAATATATGAAATAAAGGTATATAATTCATCACATCAGTGCATCAATTTGTTCTTTCATTGCTTTCATCATGTTGACCATTTCTTTGTTGGACCTAGGGATGGAAATTTGTCCGAATCCGATCCGTTCCGAGGGCGATCCGATCCGAATATTTAGGGTTCAATTTGCATTTTTATGATCCGAGCGGGTTCGGGTTCGGATTCGGCCAGCACGCCCGATCCGATCCGAACCCAACCCGATCCGACCCGAACCAATTGTTTACTTCAAATTTTGAGTACTGGCCCTCCTAATTTTTTAAATTTACACTTTACCCTACCTATATATAAAAAAGTTAGGGTTGAGAAATCCCAAAAAAGTAAACCACGTCTCTTCTCTTTCCAATTCCATTGCCTGGTTGCCGCTCGTTCTAAGCTCTCGCCGTTTCATTGAGAAGACCAGCATGCCGACGTCGTCGTTGTCCTTGCCAAGGTAGAGACTTTAACTCTAATCTCTTGCCTTTCCCTCATTTCAACTTTAGGGCTTCAATTTCAAATTAGAAATTGAATCTTGAACCCTAAATTAATAATACTATGGAAAGCATGTGAATTCAAAAATGGAAGAATTCTATCATTTTTTTTAATTGGAGTGAGTAAATTGCTCACCTGCGTCAGAACATAAATTAAGCAGCTCATCATCAAGCTGTAACATTTTTGTGTAAAGAAACGGAAAAGACTGTGCCAACAAAAATTGAAAATCATGAACATTTTACAGATGTATATCTTTTATCTTTTGAGATGATGTTTGATTCATATTTTAGGGAAAAATAAAAACAGGGAAGGAAGATTTGGCAAAAAAAAAAATTTAAATTATAACAGGTGCTCGGATCGGATCGGGGCGCGGATCGGGGCTCAGATTGGGATTGTTCGGATCGGATCGGGTTCGGTAAGGGGTTTCTAGTGTTCGGATCGGGTTCGAATATGGGCTGATCTGATCCGAACCCGACCCGTTGCCATCCCTACTTGGACCGGGAAAGACGGTCACCATTGTTGTTGCCGTCAGAAGCAATTGGACCTATTTGAGGAACACGGTTTATCTTAGGATGGTCCCACAAACACACTTTAGGTAAAACGGCTCAACCACAAAATAAAAAGACTCGACCACATAAAAAAAAATACTCATTGTTTATTTATTTATTTACAGAAGTAATAAGGACTTTAGTCTTTTTTGGGGTTTCTAAGAAAATAGAGTAATCGTGACACTAGTATATAGACCATCTCGCGGTCCCATATACTAATCGGATTCCACCACGCTTGTCAAACTTAAATGTGTAGGGATTAAACTAAATTAATGACACAAAGCATACATGTGGGGACATATTTTATTTTGTCCATAATAACCACTTGTTTCTCTTGGAAACGACATGTATGTTTTGGTAACATTAGTTTAGGGAAATCTCGACACATGAAAACCGACTTAGTCACGGAGTGTTATAACCTAACTAAGAATGTGTTGACTTGTGCTCGGCTAAAGAGAGGCTTAAAGGTCACCCCCGACATGTAGTCATGAACTACACCACATGCTAAGGTTTACTATTTTGAGAGAGTCAATGTCGAGTAGAGATTGAAACTCTCTAGACGGGCCTTTACAGGTTTGGGGTTATATAAATCGTGCGGCTCGATTGTGAGAAATTCATAGGAGTTTGTGCACGTAGTATGAGGTCAATACTAAATGTCAAAAAAAAATGTACAAAAATAAAAGGGATGGAAAAACAATTAAGCAAATAAAAAGGAAATATTACAACTTTCGAATCACCGGTGTGACCGATAAAACATATATAAAAATCCCGAGAATATTCAGTTTTTGTGCAGGTCATTGTGTCCACAAACCATCAGCCCTTCTGTTGTGTTTTGGAAAAAGGACCAAATGTGCGAGCCTGGGGCTGATGCGATGAAAGGCGCGCGCCTCTGATATATAAGAGCGGAGGCGCCCAGTTCTAGGTAAAATATGAAGAATAGTGGATTCATGGGACTACCCTGACCCTAATTGACAATTCTTCCCCCTGTAGTCATTGTTTGCACGGAAACATGGAATTAAAGGACATGATGCAGCACGCGGGTTTGACTCTGTGCGCCTTAGGCCAAGAAGGCAGAGGCGCGCGCCTAACCCATTTGAGACCAAACTACCAGCAGCATTTTGAGAACACACAAAAGCAAATCAAGTTTAACCCTCTATTGTCCCCAACGGAGTAGCCACTATACTATAGATACCCCAGAAAAACCCAACCGGTTAAAGTGACGGATTTTCCTAAGATGTTTATTTGATTTTAATTATTAAGAGTCACCACTTATGTATTTAAAGGAACATAAGAAAACCCTAAAAAGTCTATTATTTAAGAAAAACTAGAAATTCAGGAGAGATGGGTTCAGAGATTAGGTTACGGAGTGGAAGTGGTTAGACACTCACTCCGCCCGGCTTATGGTCGGCTTTGCAACTTTAAGTGTTCTAGTCTAAATGTCCTTCAATGTTTTGTAAATATGCTAACAATTATAATTAAAATAAAAAGGGGAAATTAAAATGGGAATTAAAATGTATAAAGATAACATTGACTTACTTCAATATGTGAAGTGGTGATTTTGGTCATGTCCCATTTTGATGGGGATTGCATACATTAAAAAACATAAAATAAAATAGAGAAATAAAAGAAAAAGAGTTGTACCTAGAGTTGGGAAGAAAATGAAGATTTCAAATGAGATTATCTTTTATAGAGAGAAAATGGTTGTGTTTTGTTGAGAGAAAATGGTGTTTAGAGTTTTGGTAAGGAAATTGTTGTCTTAAAAATGAACCGAAAGGGTCCTTTTAATAAGAAAAGAGGGAGGAAAAGATGGTCATCAATTCATGTGAAGTGGTTTAGACCAATAAGAAAATAATAAGATCAAATAATAATAAAGTGAAAATAAAATAATAATAAAGATGAAATATTTAGTAAATGAGAAAATGCTAGAATAAGGGATTTGGGAGTTACAAAATAAAGGGGAATGAATCTGGATATAAAAGGAGGATTCGTGAATCAAGAAGAGGTTTTGCAAATAAGAAAAATGTGGGAAATTTGGTGGGAATCCGTAACAGCTAAGCAAGAAGTGCGCGGGTCCGGTCAGTAGGACCAAGCGCGCTGCGGCACAGAGCTATTACGGGAGGCGCCCGCCTTTGAGAAAGACAGAATGATAGAATGACACTAAAAGTTAACTTTATTATTCAGTTTAGTCAAAAGCTAACAGAATCAGTAGGAACTTAACAAAAGTAACAAAAACAAGTAAAATAAAAGGACTATGTATACAATCGGGGTGAGAAGTCCAAGGTGAGATATCTACACATTGGCACACTCACTAGAAACCCTAATTAATAAATAAATCTAATGGGCACAAGCTAGATCTAAGAATTAATTGATGAACGATTTAAGAGACTAAGATCAGGAACGCATTTTATAATTATATATAGGTAATCATCTAGTTTTACCCACTTCCAAATTTACCATGGAACATGCATAAATTATAATGATGCTACGGTAAATTTCTACAATGGCACAGTCAATAGCAAATATCGATTGCAAAGATAAATAGGGTGATCAACTCTATAAACCCTAGCAATAGATCAAGATTAAGCACAAGTAAAATTATGAACAGGTTGCAAAGATTGCAAAGAAAAATACATCAATTGAATAAAAAGGGGTGGTTCAAGAAATCAAACCCAAAGCTTGGATCTTAGTTTTCCATCAAAGGCTTTGAAATCTCCAGGAACAAAGAAAATAAAATTATAGATCTAAAGTTGTGTGTAAAACAATGAAAGAAAACTAGTTTAAATACACTAAGAAAAGTCCTGATTGATAAAGGAAAGAAAATAAGAAAATAAATAAGGAAGATAAAAGGAAAATCTGCCAAAATTTGTCTCCACGCATTTGTGGAAATCGCCAGGGCACGACTCGTGCGATCTGCATGATTCGTTCTTCAGGTTTCCACTCGTGCTCACATGTCGTGCTACAGGCCACACTCGTGCTGATTGATCCACGCCCGACTCGTGCCCATATGCACGAGTCGTGGTCTGTCTGGTCTTCTCCCGTTCTCATGGTTTACTTTGGTTGACTTTGGATTCGTGAATCAAGAAGAGGTGTTGCAAATAAGAAAAATGTGGGAAATTTGGTGGGAATCCGTAACAGCTAAGCAAGAAGCGCGCGGGTCCGGTCAGTAGGACCAAACGCGCTGCGGCACAGAGCTATTACGGGAGGCGCCCGCCTTTGAGAAAGACAGAATGATAGAATGACACTAAAAGTTAACTTTATTATTCAGTTTAGTCAAAAGCTAACAGAATCAGTAGGAACTTAACAAAAGTAACAAAAACAAGTAAAATAAAAGGACTATGTATACAATCGGGGTGAGAAGTCCAAGGTGGGATATCTACACATTGGCACACTCACTAGAAACCCTAATTAATAAATAAATCTAATGGGCACAAGCTAGATCTAAGAATTAATTGATGAACGATTTAAGAGACTAAGATCAGGAACACATTTTATAATTATATATAGGTAATCATCTAGTTTTACCCACTTCCAAATTTACCATGGAACATGCATAAATTATAATGATGCTACGGTAAATTTCTACAATGGCACAGTCAATAGCAAATATCGATTGCAAAGATAAATAGGGTGATCAACTCTATAAACCCTAGCAATAGATCAAGATTAAGCACAAGTAAAATTATGAACAGGTTGCAAAGATTGCAAAGAAAAATACATCAATTGAATAAAAAGGGGTGGTTCAAGAAATCAAACCCAAAGCTTGGATCTTAGTTTTCCATCAAAGGCTTTGAAATCTCCAGGAACAAAGAAAATAAAATTATAGATCTAAAGTTGTGTGTAAAACAATGAAAGAAAACTAGTTTAAATACACTAAGAAAAGTCCTGATTGATAAAGGAAAGAAAATAAGAAAATAAATAAGGAAGATAAAAGGAAAATCTGCCAAAATTTGTCTCCACGCATTTCTGGAAATCGCCAGGGCACGACTCGTGCGATCTGCATGATTCGTTCTTCAGGTTTCCACTCGTGCTCACATGTCGTGCTGCAGGCCACACTCGTGCTGATTGATCCACGCCCGACTCGTGCCCATATGCACGAGTCGTGGTCTGTCTGGTCTTCAGAGTTCCAGCCTTTCTTCAGTTTTCAAGGTTGACTCGCTATCCCGTTCTCATGGTTTACTTTGGTTGACTTTGGATTTGACTTTTCTTGATCCTTGGAACATGACTTTGAACTCATAATAAATGTCACATCCGGATAAAATATTAAAACACTAAAATGCCCCCAGATTACATTAAAGCCCAACCATACATATTTGTCCCAATACACATCAAAACTAGACTAAAGTACATGAAAATCACTATTTAAGCTCATAGTAACATAAAAAATAAAGGTATATAATCCGCCACATAAAATTCCCCCACTGATCATCCTTAGGGTCTTTCTTAGAGTCAAAGATATTGAACTCCATTAAATCCCCATCGAATTCCATCGTTAATGATCATTAGATACATCAAAGCTAGTACAAGCTGTAGACATAAATGGTCTCCCCAACAGAATGAGAGCCTTAGGATCCGCGTCCATATCTAACACATAAAATTTGCAGGGAAAATAAACTTACCAACCCGGGCAAGAACATATTCAACCTTCCCTTTTGGACATGCATTTGATCAGTCAGCCAATTGAATAACAATCCGAGTATCCTGTAAAGGTCCCAACTTAAGCTTTTCAAACAATGCATAAGGCATGACACTGATTGAAGCCCCCAAGTCAAGCATATCATATGCTCAGAATCATCCCCTAGTGATACCGGAATCACAAACATACCCAGATCACTACACTTATTGGGCATTTTCTTTTAATAAACTATAGAAACATGTTTACTAACCTTCACCTTTTTCTGACTCCTCAACTTCTGAGTCCTCTTCGTTGTACATAATTCTTTCAAGAACCTGGCATATCTCGGTACAGTCTGAAGAAAATCCAAAAATGGAATGTATACCTCAAGTCTCTTGAAAGTGCCAAATATAGCCTTGTCAGGCTCCGATTTGTGTAACTCTTTCAATGCCTCAGGAAATGGTGGAATAGGTTCATAAACCAAGAACTTTTGTTTAGCAGTCTTTTCTGCTGGGGTCTTCTCAGTAGGCACAACCTTTTCAACCTCTAACTCTGGCTCCTCTGGTACAACTCTCTTCCCAATCTCCTTACCACTACGCAAAGTCATGTCACATGTACTCTGCTTAGGGTTCGGTTCAGTTCGAGATTGTACCTTTGCTGCATCTTTAGCCTCTAATCTCCCCACTGCATCAGCTATATGACTCATTTGTCTCTCTAGATGACCAATACTAGCGTCGATCCACTGCTGCAATTGCTAAAATTTCCCATACAATGTACCAACACTCTGTGCTAAGGAGTGTACTAATCCTCTGGAGACTGCCTTTGAGAATTAACCAACTAATGTTGTTGATATCCATATGGTGGTCTGTATTGATTAAACTAGTTATCTTAATATTGTAGACCATATTGATAACCCTGTTGACCTTGTTGTGGATGTCCCAACAACAATTGTTTCATCATCCCCTTGAGATCCTCAACACCTGTCTCCAGTTTACTCGTCACACCACTGCTAGATCCGCTGCATTGACTTGTTGGAAACTAGCTCTTCCTCCATGTGTCCTAGTGCTTTTAGCCAACTAATCTATCAATTATGTTGTGTTTGAGAGAGAGAGACAAAATGAAAAGGAAAAGAAAAAGAGTAAACACATTTACCTTGCTGCTGACTAAGTGAAGTTTTTTCAAATTCGTACGAATTCGTTCGTATGAGAAACCCTTCCTATATATATATAGGTAGGTGCTCAAATGAGAACCTAAATATCGTGAAAACCATGAGAACTTGGATACATTAGGTAAAAAAACTAATGTATCCAAGTAATGTATCCAATGTATCCAAATGAACCATTGGATACATTAGTTTTTACCTAATGTATCCAATATATCCAAGTGAACCTTTGGATACATTAGTTTTTTTACCTAATGTATCCAAGTTCTCACGGTTCTCACGATATTTAGGTTCTCACAGGAGCACGACCCTATATATATACATATATATATATACATATATATATATACATATATATATATATGTATGTATATATATATATATATATATATGTATATATATATACATATACATACATATATATACATACATATACATACATACATATATATATGTGCTCAAATGAGAACCACAAATCCTGCACGCTTATTAAAAAGCTGAGGTGTGCACAAACGACAAATCCTGCACACTCAGCATAGCCAACGGTGGAGATGCGCTCAAACATAATATCTCAAGTGAAGACAGCTGTCAACCTTCTAGAAGAAGCTTTTGAATTTGGTCTTCATGCTCAGTCTCCAACGGCTCTAATTTACCTGCGCACCAATCATATTGTGCCAGGTCATCATCTTTGATCAGAGCCCCAACGGCTATAAAGGACACCTGCGCACCAATCATGTTGTGCCAGCTCATTGTCCTTGCTCTGAGCTCCAACGGCTATATTTAAGCTCTCAGCTATAAATAGCCTGCTCATCTTCATTTCCAAGCTGCCTTTGAAGCTGCCTTTTGATTCAGCCCCTTTCATCGGCCCTTGATCATCTTCGTTGATCAAGATCCCTTTGTTGGCCATTATGCTTCAGAGCTCGAGTTTCATGCTTCATTGAGAAACCATGAAGATCTGAAGTCTGCTGCTTAGTTTTTACAGATTCTTTAGAACAGCCTTCAAGATCTTCAAACCTTCAAAACTCCTGCTCATATCACAAAGCCTATATCACCAGAAATTCTTCATGCTCTTCATCTTTCATATTCATAGAGCCCAGAATTTCTGCCACACACACACCTCTTGAAGCTTTGATCATTTTGATCTAACTTCTTGAGATACACCGGTTTAGTCTAGGATTTGTTCTTCATAGATAATAGATCTTGAGTTAGTATTGAGCTCAAATGTTGTAATTTGTAATACTCTCTCATATAATAAGATCTCCATTAGAAATCCAAGACTAACCATCTTGGTAGAGGATGTAGATCTTTCATCGATCGAACCTCTCCAAATAGCGTGTTCATTTTACTTATTGCATATTCTCTGCTTAACTTTTTATGAACTGCTTTGTTTGATCTTTCAGATTGCAACTATTTGATGCTATTATTGTTATTGCTCATTTGCCTTAGAATCCCATTTTGCGCCACTCTTTAGCCTCATACTTAGCGCGTGCGTTTTTATCTCTGCGCAGTATACCCTGCGCAGAGCTGCTTTAAATTTCCGCTGTGCATTTCACACTCTTGCTGCGCGCTATACTTAGCCAAAATAAGAGTTGTGCGCATCTGCCATTAAATTGCAAAAGGGTTTGAAAAGAATTTTTAAAACGCTATTCACTCCCCCCCCCCTCTAGCGATTTTCACACCCTTGTTGCCCCTTTAGGGACCAACAAGTGGTATCAGAGCTAACACCTTCATAAAACATGTTTCTGTTTTTGAAGCTTAACAGCTTGGGTGCCGATTCAATATGGCTTCAAATCTAGGGCAATGGCTAACTTTTCACATATTCCTGCGCCTGCTCAAACCTCATCAAATTCAGAAAGCTCTCCAAACCTGGTGGATCCTCAAGCAAAGATCCGTATTCTCTTTCATAGAGACTCAAAGAAAGATGACTTGGTTTACTGCAGAAAGCCAGGACATTACGCTTCAATGCCTCCTTCAAAACTTGAGTACAAGGAAAAGCAACCCTGCGCACAAAGCATCAAAGCAGTGCAGAATGGTTGCTGAGGAGAATTGCGCAGAAAAGGAGCTAAAGACAGAATGACAAGCACCTATCTGCCAGAGCCAACTTGACAGAAGCTGCGTCATCACCAACTCCGTAGCCGCGCAAGGAATTTCTCAAAGTATGCTGATCTTAAAAGATAACTCTGCTGTAGAGCGCAAGTTAATGTTTCAACAAGCAGGAAAGATCTACTTCACTACGCTCTCTCAAGCTCAGTTGATATCGATAGTGGATTCTAGACACTACTAGAGATGTCAACACTCTTAAAGGTGCGCACGAAGGAAGAGATCACTCAGTAATATATGGTGACAACAACAAAGGGCACATAATTGGATTTGGACTAATCATAAAAGATTAAGCCTCAAGCAACCTGCTCTCCATATCACAATTATGAGATAAAGGTCTGGAATGCCATATCACCTCAACGAAATGTTTCACCAAAAATGGCGTTTCTGGACAAACTTTTCTCACAAGGACTCGTAAGACCAATTTCTAATCTATTTGATCTTACCGCTATAATTTCTATTTACTAATCCTTGTTTTGTAGCAATAAGCTTAAATGAAAGCAGCTAGCAATGGTATAAGCACCATGCCAGCTTAGTAAGCAACCTGAGCAGTTTTCCTCCAGCAAGATTGCTCCGATGTCAAAACGCTTGCATCCGCTTCACCTCATATGTTTGGACCACTCACTACCGCGAAGCTTTGGACCAACCTGTGGTATCTCTATGATATCCTGGCTGTTCTCCTTAATCTCCAAACATAGAAGACATCAATAGAGTTCGACACTTCAATAGAACAAAATTTATGAACAACGATATCGCTAAATATTGTGAGAACCAACAAGAACCATCAAATGGTATTCTTCACAATTTCTCTGCTGCTGGAGTTCCTCAACAAAATGGCGTTGTGGAAAGAATCGCACGTTGATAGAGGCTGGAAAAATAATGATAGCAGAAGCTAAGCTTCCAATGTATTTCTGGGAAAAAGCTGTCATCGGTGCATGTTTTACTCAGAATAAAGATCCCTCATCAACAAAGCCTACGTATATACTCCATACGATCTATGGAGAAAGAGAAAGCGTCCAACATTACCTTCTTCAAGTTCTTTGGCTGCAAACGCTATAGAGGTAAATTCGACGCCAAAACAGATGAAGGAATTCTCGTTGGGTATGCCAATCATTCTATAAGCTTTTCATGATCTTAATAAGATAAATCTCTAGTCATCTTAGTATCTGTACATGCTACTTTTTAATAAACATTCTCTCCTTGAGCCACATTTGGCTCCCAATGATTCTGATGACTCTGCTGAGCTTTTTAGACAGGTGCGCAGTAATTCTATTCCTGCGCAGGACATAGATCAAGCAAATTCAGAATCAGTCCATCTCATGCGCATACTATAAATGCTGCGCCTGAAGTTGCAACTCCTGATGCGCAAACACCTCCTTCTGCGCATGATGTTTCTCCACTTCAACAAATCACCTTTGATGATCGTGATGCTGAAGCAAATAAAATTCCCATTGATCTTCGTATTCCTATCATCACAATATAAGGATTCGCACATCTAGAACATCAAACTTTGCGGTGTAGCATTTGTTTATCTCTTATGTCGAATCAAAGAAGATTGATAGAGTGCTCCATGTTTTAAGATGGATCGATGCTATGCAAGAAGTGCAAGAAAAGCTCATCCAATATTTAGCGCTTCAATGGGTGTTCGGAAACAAGATGGATAAGAATGGAAGCATCATAGAATCAAAGCAAGAAAGCTTTGTATGGTCTTAAGCAAACTCCAAGCGCATGGTACAATACGCTATCAAAATTCCTACTAGAGAAAGGCTTCAAGTGCGGTAAAATCGATACAACTCTTTTTATTGCTAAGTATAATGATCATTCTTTACTTGTTCAAATTTATGTCGATGATATTATATTTGGTTCTACTAATGAGTCTTTGTAAGCGCTTTGAAAAGCAAATGAAAAGCTGGTTTGAAATGAGCATGATGGGAGAACTCACATTCTCCCTCGGGCTTAAAATCAATCAATTGAATGATGGCATCTTCGCAAATCAAGTCAAGTACACAAGGAGATTAATCAAGAAGTTTGGACTTGAATGCTAAAAGCATACGACACTCCAATGGCCACAAGCAACTAATTTAACAGACTGAAAAGGTAAAGTTGATCAGACTATATCTAGGTATGATTAACTCTCCTTTATCTTCCGCTAGCTGGCCAAGATATTATGTTGATTGGATATGTGCGCACTATCACGCTAATTCTTCTAAAGCACACAACTGCTGTAAAAAGTATTAGATATATTTTTAGCTCTGTTAACCTTGGACTTTGGTACACCAAAGATTCGAACTTTAAACTTGTAGGTTATTCAGATGCGGACTACGCAGCGTGCATAATTGACAGGAAGAGCACAAGTGGAACATGTCATTTCCTTGGAAATCGACTTATAGCATGGGCATGCAAGAGACAAGCTGCTGTGTCTATCTCCATTACTAAAGCAGAATATATTGCTGTTGAAAGCTGCTGCTGCCAAATCTTATGGATGAAGCAACAACCTGTGGACTATAGGATTCATGATGAGAATTATCCAATTCTCTGCGATAATATGTCCACCATAGCAGTTTTCAATCCTGCCAAGCACTATTACCTAGCTCATCAACATCTAATATCATTTCCTCAAGAATTAACAAGTGATCTCTTGAAAGGAAAAATGGGTATGCTTAATCTTAGCTAACTTGTCCATATGATTTATTGATACTACTGTATTTGCTTGATAAGTGTGCAAAATAGGTTAAGTTTCATGCGCCCTGTGCAACACCTGCGCAAACAACTGTCTGCGCATGAAACAACAGTTCTGAGATTTACAGAATCTCTGCGCTATCAATACGCTGCGCATAACTATCCATGCGCAAATCATCGTGGACCGCAGGTAAGTGTTCCATTCATTAGATTTTTCACATAGGTCCTTGACTGAAAAGTCAACGCTGAGTCACAAGGGTACTTGTGTAATTCATATTTTCCCGCGCTTTTAATTTTTGAACTTTCTTGGGAAATTACCTTTTTACCCTTGCGCATGTCCCATTGTCATTTAATGCAAACTGCGATTGTGACAGCGCCTGCTTTCGTATGCCTGCTCACCATTTAATGAGGAAGGTGATGCGACAGCTGTCAGCCTCTTTTCGCTGACACACGCGCGCGCAAAGACTGCGCACGCGCATTCCCCATTCGGCCACGTCACCCTGCTAACGTGCGCCCGTCCTTTCACTGACTCACCATTTATGAGGAAGTCGACTTGACAGTGACTGGCTTAGAACTTCACACGCACACGCGCGCATAGGCCTGCGCACGCGCGTTCCCTTTTGTGACACGTGGTATTGCTATCCTGCGCCACTGCACATTTTCTCAACTTTTATTAGCTATCGTGCGCCTAACATCTCCTTCCCTACTTAAACCGTTTCTCTCTCTACCTCTCTCTTCCCTCTAAATTTTCTCTCTAAATTCTCTCTCTTTCTAACCTCTGCTCAAAACTCTCTATTTTTTCATCTCCTGTTCTTTATCTTCAACCTAAATCTTTCTTCTCTCAAACCATTTCAATGGCGCCTAAGAAAACCAAAACTCAACCAGAAATCATCATCTCCGACTCTTCTTCGCACTCTGGAAACTCTCAAGAAGAAGAAGTAGAACGACAATCAAGGCATCCCACCGTCAAAGACATGGTATGTTTCACTATAACTCCTTATTTTTTTGCCATTGTTGTTCTTGAAGGTCTCAAGACTCCCTTTTTGATTTCTCCCTTATTTACTGATCATTTTTGAAATCGATCGTTGTGTTGTGTTCGTAGATGCCTGATCTATTCCTTCATGTAGTTTATTTCATGATCAATGGTCGTTACATGTGTTTTTCGTCAATTTTTGAGCTTCGTAACTTCCTTAGCAGTCGAACCGTTTTTCTGAATTTCTGGGTTTGTTTTAACGTCGTTGACCATACTTTTTACATGGTTGACTTCGTCCTGTTCACGCCGTCATTTCGATGTACTTTTTGTTGAATTTTTGTCAACTTTTGTTTTAAAGTGTTCTTGGGTATTCATGTTCTTAAATATTTTTTATTATTTTATTTAGTCTATTTTTCATACCACCATCTTTGTGCTCTGCGCACAGTTTCCTTCGCATATCTTTCTGCGTATATAGATGTATCTATTTCTCTGCGCACACTTTACTATATTTATTTTCTGTGCGCACGATCCCTCTGCGTATGCATTCTTATTTCATGCGCATCCTCTTCCTATTTTCTGCGCATAATTGTGTTTTCCATGGAACTTGTGCCAAGGTATATCTGCATTACTTGCATATGCGCACAGCTCCATGAGCAATAGGTTGTCTAATTCTATCTATTGTTTTACGCAGGGACATGTTTATTTCATTCTGGGTTGGGAACTTATTCAGACAGATCTCTCTTTAGATGCGATTGGTCGTCATCTGCTTCATCTTCTCAGCACCTCCGGCATTCTTCCTTTATTCACTCTTGAGCAATCCTTCATAGTGCCTGCGCTGTTAGATGAATTCTACAAGACAGCAAGAGTTGTTCCTGCACAACTTGAAGGCAAGACAACAGACATGATCATGGCCACCGTCCAGAGCAGTGATATAGTGGTTCACCCCAATCACATTCGCAGCCTCCTAAACTTCAATGTTAATAGCTCTTCAGTCAGCTATGATGAGGCTCATCAAAATGCGCTTGCACAGAAGCTCATTGGCATTCCTTCCCTCAACAAGAAATGGCCAATGTATAATAGAAAGGAATTTGGTGAGGTGATGTATCACCTGTGCACCCTAATTGGAGATTCCCTCAACTGCAAGAATGGAAATAATGGACATTTCATCTCTAAGCAGTGGGAATACTGCGCAGCCATCTTCAACGAAGATCAACTAGACTGGCCGCAGATAATATTCAATGAGATTGTGAAGGGGATGACAAGCTATGAGAAGAAGCTAAACGCAGGGAAGACCAAGTACCGAACTCACTGCAGACTGCTAACCAAACTCCTATTGACTTATGGTGAATTGGCCACCTTTGTTGAAGAAAAGTCAATCAAGAAGCAGTCTTGCGACGCAAAGTACTATTCTAGAGTACACCTTCAAAATTTGCGCAGTGAGATAGGCAACGCCGATTACTATGAAATCAGGCTATCTGATGCCGCTCCCAACAAGGAACCCTGGATAGGCCCAATTCCCGTGGTCAAATCCAAGAAGAGTGCAAGAAGATCTTCAACGGATGCTGCGCAAGAGACCGCAGAAGAAGCGTACAATCGCAAGGGGAAGGGCATTGCTCCGCCCAGTAGTAAAAAGTTCAAAGATATTCCTTTGGTTCAATCCACCAAAGGGATTTCTATCAAAGAGGCTGATCCTACCATCATTCCAGCTCCTGCTCCCTCAAAGCCAACCACTAAGAAACGCAAGGCTGCTTTCCGTGGTGATTCAGATGATGATGCTGTTGAGGGGGAGCAAATGCACAAAGCCTCTCATGAAGCCATCCCCAGTGCTGATATCGCACATACCTCTTCTCGTCTCAAGCAAAAGGTGCGCAGCAGCGCTAAAGGAATGAAGAAGCGCCGAACTAGTTCCGCAGCCACCGACAGCAGTGATTCTTCTCCTGTTCAACCTCCATCTTCAGCCCCTGAGACTCCTCCTACCTCTTCAGCTGAGCTGCGCCAGATCGTGCAGAGCTTGCATTCTGTTCAAGCGAATCAAGTCGCTACGCAGCTGCAGCTTAATCAACTCCTTACTGCTCAAACTGCTTTATTATATCGTCTTGATATGCAGCGTTTGGAGATTGATACCATTAAGGGGGAGAAAACTGCCAAAGAAGAAGAAAAGTCAAAGGAAAGCACGGAGAGTGCTAAAGCAAAGGCAAGTCCATCTGAGCCTGCACAAGAAAAAGTTCCTATCACTTTGGAACATCTTATCCTGGACTCCCTGAAATCCATCAGCGCTCAGCTTGAAAATGTCAGCGCACAACTCAAAAATGTGTGCACCTTTGGAGCGCTTGATGGTGGACTCAGGGACATTCTGAAAAAGCTCAAGAAAACCCTTGCAGATGGATTACATAGAGGATTTGATGACCTTCAAGCGCAGATGGTGGCTCAGATAGAGAAGATTGAACAAGGAGACTCTGCGCATAATATTGAAGAAGTGCGTCGAAGCATTGCTAAGTCCATGACAGATTTTTCCGTGGCGTTCAACGACAAATTGGACTACGCAATGTTAGACATTCAGGCAAGCGTCAACACTCAGCGCCTCCATACTGACTCAAGATTAGAAGCTACGCAAACTGCCATCCTGACGGACAGCAGAGCAAGGTTCAGAGAGCTAGTGGATGACAACGCTGATATGCGCAGAGGAATGAACATTTATGTTGGAAAAGCTGTGGAGTTCCAGGACAAATTTCAAAATTTAAAGGTGGAACTCATGAACAAATTCAACGGTCTTCAGAATGAGATGCGCGAAGCCCTGCAACGGATCAACATAGATTAGATTTCCTTTGTAAGTAATTTGTTTTTCTTTTGACTTTTTGCGCAGTATGTTTTATGCGCTTTCATTTCGTGCGCTTTTGTTTTTATGCGCACCAATCTTTTGATTTTCCTTTTTAAAACTTGTAATCTGTAACAGTCAATCCTTCAAAGTTTTAATGAGAAGAATGCATCATAAAGCTTTCACAAAAACCTTGTTCAATTCAAACCATTCGTTTGTGGAACATTGAATGCATTATTACTTAAACTCATGCGCATAATCTTTACTGCTCATGTTTTCTACGCATGATGTTTAAACATTCAGTTTAAACGCATACTTAAAACTTCATCTCACATTATTTGTATGCTCTGAATGACATTTCTATCTTTCCTATCTTGTAAGTTTTTAATCTCTTGGATAGATTAGAAATCTATAGCACTGGCTAGTGTGTGCATTGACTTGAGGCATGATTTACCATTCACATTTTTATGGACATGTTATTATCAAGTACAAATGAATTGCCTTTGCTATAGTAGGTAATGGCATCAATCATTTAGGGGGAGATTGTTGGGTATGCTTATCACTTAACCCTCCTACATTTGTTAGAATTGATTGATACCATCACCTATGAGTATTTTTTATGGACTTTAGGACCTCATGTAAAGAAGTTTATAACTTCAATTTTTAGCTAAGTCCTTTTTATAGTATAGGCTTAGATAATAGGACTTGAAGCTTTAAAGATCGAAGATTTCCTAAGCAGGATTCGTTTCACTGCGCAGGATGTTCTCTGTGCAGGTCGCCACTGCGCATAGATATATTGCGCAGCCCTTGACCCCTGCTCAAGTTTTTAAGATCTTATTCCCTAAACTCCAAAGAGATCTTTGTGACCAAGCATGGTGCGCATGCTGCTCTTGCGCTGAATCCATGCGCGCCGGCAATGCGCATGTCTTTTGTGCGCGGACACAACCTTGGTCAAGTTCCTCATCTCCTGATCTCACATCCTAGAAAGTTTGGAAAAGCGCTTAGAAGATGCACGCTTATTAAAAAGCTGAGGTGTGCACAAACGACAAATCCTGCATACTCAGCATAGCCAACGGTGGAGATGCGCTCAAACATAATATCTCAAGTGAAGACAGCTGTCAACCTTCTAGAAGAAGCTTTTGAATTTGGTCTTCATGCTCAGTCTCCAACGGCTCTAATTTACCTGCGCACCAATCATATTGTGCCAGGTCATCATCTTTGATCAGAGCCCCAACGGCTATAAAGGACACCTGCGCACCAATCATGTTGTGCCAGCTCATTGTCCTTGCTCTGAGCTCCAACGGCTATATTTAAGCTCTCAGCTATAAATAGCCTGCTCATCTTCATTTCCAAGCTGCCTTTGAAGCTGCCTTTTGATTCAGCCCCTTTCATCGGCCCTTGATCATCTTCGTTGATCAAGATCCCTTTGTTGGCCATTATGCTTCAGAGCTCGAGTTTCATGCTTCATTGAGAAACCATGAAGATCTGAAGTCTGCTGCTTAGTTTTTACAGATTCTTTAGAACAGCCTTCAAAATCTTCAAACCTTCAAAACTCCTGCTCATATCACAAAGCCTATATCACCAGAAATTCTTCGTGCTCTTCATCTTTCATATTCATAGAGCCCAGAATTTTTGCCACACACACGCCTCTTGAAGCTTTGATCATTTTGATCTAACTTCTTGAGATACACCGGTTTAGTCTAGGATTTGTTCTTCATAGATAATAGATCTTGAGTTAGTATTGAGCTCAAATGTTGTAATTTGTAATACTCTCTCATATAATAAGATCTCCATTAGAAATCCAAGACTAACCATCTTGGTAGAGGATGTAGATCTTTCATCGATCGAACCTCTCCAAATAGCGTGTTCATTTTACTTATTGCATATTCTCTGCTTAACTTTTTATGAACTGTTTTGTTTGATCTTTTAGATTGCAACTATTTGATGCTATTATTGTTATTGCTCATTTGCCTTAGAATCCCATTTTGCGCCACTCTTTAGCCTCATACTTAGCGCGTGCGTTTTTATCTCTGCGCAGTATACCCTGCGCAGAGCTGCTTTAAATTTCCGCTGTGCATTTCACACTCTTGCTGCGCGCTATACTTAGCCAAAATAAGAGTTGTGCGCATCTGCCATTAAATTGCAAAAGGGTTTGAAAAGAATTTTTAAAACGCTATTCACCCCCCCCCCCTCTAGAGATTTTCACACCCTTGTTGCCCCTTTAGGGACCAACAGGATCGGTTGCCCTCGGAACTGAGATTGTCCTCCAAAGTTACCTCGGTTAGCAATCCTTGGTTGTGACTTGCTCTGCGCTCCTTGCTTACTCGGGTTAGCTACCTCGGTCTTCCTCTTATGTTCCCCAATATCTTGCTCGATAAGGTAGGCACGGTCTACCGCATCCTGGAATGTCACAATCCTCTGGGCTATAAGCTGAGTACGAATAGAAGTCTTCAAGCCCCGGATGAATCTTATAGCTTTCTGTTCTTCGGTCCTCACAAGAGAGTCACAATACCGGGCTGATTCTGTGAACTTAGCCGAGTACTGAGCTATAGACAACAAACCTTGCTCCAAGTTGAGAAGCTCGATCTCCTTTCGGTTCTGATCCACTACCGGAATGAAATGCTCTTTGAACTTCCGCACAAACAATTCCCATGCATACACTGTGTGAGTGTCACCAATGCTCGGCGGCACCCACAAGCTTATAAGCCGCGAACCGGACCCTATCCTCGTCCGTGCACCCAAACACATCATAAATTTTCTCCATAGACTCAACCCATAGTTCGGCCTTCTTCATATCGGGCTCACCATCGAACTCTGCCGGTTTCAGTTTCAAGAATTGCTCCAAACCATATCGGGGTGGCGGTGCTTGCTCA
Organism: Campanula takesimana; assembly: GCA_026119855.1. Taxonomy (NCBI): domain Eukaryota; kingdom Viridiplantae; phylum Streptophyta; class Magnoliopsida; order Asterales; family Campanulaceae; genus Campanula; species Campanula takesimana. The sequence goes on from JAOWBW010000010.1 coordinate 2,984,202, forward strand.
ACTCTCGGTCCTTGGTCATGAATAGCCTTCATGGCCGCCTCAAACATGCCTTGGAACATGGCACGGTTCTCTTCCCGAAGATCATTCTGATTTTGAGCCCCACTAGAACCTTCACCTGTCCTTCTTCTAGCCATTGAGAACAATTACCTGCATAAAACATCAACCGTTACTCACCCCGAACACAACTACCCTCCTAGGTGATACTAGTCCACCTAGACTTATACTTAGAGCCAAACCATAGCTCTGATACCAACTGTCGCGGCCCCGACCCCGCAGGCCGGGAGCACGCGAGCTGGACGTCGACTTAAACCATAAACTCTAAAATAATGAAGATAAAAATTTTCCTTTTATACCAAAAGATGATAACACAAGGTTTTGAGATCCAACTTGAACAACAAAATATAAACTGGTGTAAGCTCCACAAACTTACACTCAAAATAATAAAATATACAATTCTTAATGACGTCAAGTTGGTACAACTATTCCCAAAAACAGGTTACACATTTATGTAATGTAAACCCACCAATAACAACTTGCCCCAAAAGCTCAACCCTCGCGACGTCCTGTCTCGTGATCAGCGAGTCTAATCCTTTCCACCTGGGGGGGTTAAGGAAAAACAAAGACAAAAGAAAAGGGGGGTGAGATAAATTTCAATAAGTTACTAATGCAACTACATGACATGCTATAATGCAATAAGCAATAAACAATAATAGATATCACTGAGCACATAGCATTTATCAATTAACAGATAGCAGCGGAAATAAACAATTAACAAAGGATATTAGCCAAGGTTTTCCAACTGAAAGAACCAAATAAAGGTCGCTGCGCAGCTTCAACAATCAACAATCAACATCTTCATAGTAGCATGAAAGCTTGAAGAGAAAACCCCCGGTACCGGAACCAATAACAATAAGGGGACAGTGACACACAGTCAAAGCCCAAAACCAATAGCTAAAGTGCTCACAAAGGGGCTAGCTCATCTCACATCCAAGGCCAATCTGGAGGAGGGAAATAATGGGGCAAAACAATGGTCAACACCATAATGGACTTGGCTTGTGCCATCATAATGTTTCGCATCGCCCGAAACACACACAAATACCAGCTGGACTTTCAAGTAAAGGCTAAGTAATAAAATACTAGCACGATAAACAACTAATGATTCCAAAGTAGGGAACCAATCCAAATAAATTACCACAAAGGTAAACCAATCCAAACAACACATCAAGGATGGACCACATTCCCAAAATGATACTTAATCAAATTCCATAACATATTTGTTCACAAAAGAATCAAGTCCAATTAATAAAGTGTTCCACGATGTTAACTTAGGTTAATTAGAAGAATAAAACCTAAACTAGTTAAGCCATTAGTCCTAAACCAAGCAAAAGGGCAGAATTCTGGAACAGGGGGCGGGCGGGCGCTTAATTGACCTGAAGGTCTGGCCGCATAAAAAGCTGGGTAGGCGGGCGCCTGGTCCAACCCGGGCGGGCGCCTGGTCTGGTTCTTGGCCGGGAAAACAGAGCTGGGTTCTTACAATTTCGACCCAAAAATCCACCCAACACAAAATACTCAAAATCAACTCCTTTAACAAGTTCCAAAATGAACCAAAACAACAACTAAGATTATGGGAGGCATAGATAACATCATTCCACAACTTGAACTAATATTGAATCCCCACATTCCCAAGAACACCATTTTTAGCCAAAACACTAACAAATCTCAAATAAATTCCAAACTCAACCAAACTTCAAATATAACACATCAAGCATTATATAAACATGATATGAACATTTTAGCATAAAAATGGGGGAAAAGCAACTTACTTGAACTTTCTCAAAGATGACGGAATTCAAATATTTTTGATTCTACGCGATCCTATCGACGATCTAAACACATTTCGTAAAATGAGAAATAAGAAAAGATGAGAGGAAGATGATTCAAATGAAGAAAGAAGGAGAGGGAGATTTTTTTACCTTTCAATGGAAGAGAGAGAGAGAGAATGCAGGGAATGGGAGGAAGAGTGAGGGAGAAGAGGGGAGTAGGGAGGGAGTATGAGAAATAATTTTGAAAACTTACACATAGGCCCCCTCCTCACTATCTAGAACAAATAAACCCATATCACCCTTCTACCCAATTAACACAATATCAACCAAATAATGCTAGGCACAATTTAATATTATGAGATATAAAATGTGCACATAAATATTTAAATCAAATAAATAAATAAATAATTAATTATTTATCAATAAAATAGAGACGGGTTTTCGGGTCATGACATATCATGATAAATGTAACAAGTAAATGTAACTGTTTTTTAGACAAAATGTAATACTTTTCTATTGAAAATGTAACATATTATTTGGAAAATGTAATACTTTACACTTTGGTCAAAGAAAAATATAGTATAATTTTCTATACAATAGTGTTACATTTATTTATAAAAATTGTTACTTTCTTATTTATACAGTGTTACTAAAACAATGTGTTTTTAGTTTCAAAAGTGTAAAGGGTTGAATTATTACTTTTTTATACATATGTATTACATTTATGTATAAAAAATGTTACATATAAGTAATACGTTTGTTCATTTAGTTATAGTAAGTATTACTTTTGGCAAACAAAAAAAAAAAAGATTTTTTTTTTATATCCTGGGCCGTGGGTCCGATTTTAGTTCTAAAGTATAAAGGGTTTTGAACTATTATATTTCTATACATATGTATTACATTTACATATAAACAATGTTACATATAAGTGACACGTTTGTTACATTTAGTTATAGTAAGTATTGCTTTTGACAAACGAAAAAACACAAAAAAAATGTGTGTGTGTGTGTTTTTTTTTAAATCTTTTTTCTTTTTGACCTGGGGTCATGGGTCCGGGTCAACCCGTCTTTACTATAAGAAGGGTTATAGTGTTTTCATTTAAGTTTTTATCTAATACTCCCTCCGTTTCATGTGAATTGAGAATAAAAAAATGGCACAATAATTAAGAGAAAGTAGTGAATGTGTGGTGGAAAATGAAGAGAGAGAATGAGTGGGGTAAATAGTAGTGTTGGTTGGATAAAATGAGTGGTGGAAAATGAAGAGAGAGAATTAGTGGGGTTAAATGTGTGCCGTTGGGTGAATATAAAATATTAAAAAGTTTGCCATTTTGGCAGTCTCAATTGAGGTGAAACGGACGAAAAGAGAAATAAATCTCAATTCACATGAAACGGAGGGAGTCCTTTTGAAAATATATATTCATTCTTTAATTTGCGTGACTCTCCATAATCCAAATGAGACCTCAATTCCTATGTTTAATTTCAACGAGAGCCTTAAATCTATAGAATTGTTGAAATGAAGTTAACATTACTAATGATATGTAATTAATTTTATTTTTTTTAACAAGCTAGCTACATATCATTCATTTAAATTTAAGTCTATTACAGATCTATTACTTAGTCTAGTACAAATTCTTGTGGAGTTTCACCACGATTAGAACCTGAAATCTCTCATAGACGTCATGCGCCATCTAATAGTCCTTTTGACATAAACGTCCCGCGCCATTTGAATAATCACCTGACCCTCAAATGTGCAAACGATATCTACTGTGTCAATTACACCGGTTAGGACCGAAGGAGTAGTAGTTAATTATTTATCCACAAATAGAGTGCACAGGTAGACTAGAAGGAGCCAAATACATGTGAAAATTTCAGGAAAAACACGCTTTACACTCGTATTAGCGTAAAACGTGTTTTTCGTATGTGGAGTGACATTTTTATATATAAGCGGAACGTTATTACAAAGCACGGTGACAATTTTGAAAATAACTGGAACTTATAAAAACACAATAGACACTTTTCGATACTGTAGGAGACAACACTTTTTAACACTAAAGAAGACACTTGTTTTTGGAAATTGTAAAAACTCACCAAGCATATGTTGACAATGTAAGAAGCATTTTTCATTACTAGAGGATGCAGTTTGTAATACTATAACATACATTCTTAACATTACCATTAAAAGTGTTTGTTTGAATGTTTATAAGTGCCGGTTGAATGTTTTATAAGTGTAACATAAGAGCATGTACTTTTTAACATTGAAAGATGTAAATAATGATACTAGAGGAGGCAATTAAGTAAAACACGTTTTTCCATTACTTAAAACATGTTATACTCCCTCCGTCCCATTTCAAATTGCAAATACTAGGTTGGCACGAGGATTAAGGGAAAAAGTGAAAAAAGTGATGTGTTGTGAGTGTTGATAGTTGAGTGGGAGAGAGAAAGTGGGGTAGAGAATAGTTAGTGGGTTAGTGGATGTGAGTGTGCAAGTGGGTTAAAACTTGCCATTTTTGGATTTTGCAATTTTAGTTGGGACACCCTTTTTGGCAACTTTTGTAATTTGAAATGGGACGGAGGGAGTATTGTGCAGTAGACAACAAAATCTGACCATGGTTAAATCTAAACCGCACACCGAATTAAACAAACCAGCTTGACTCTGAACTTGATCCACCACCTCTATAAAATAAGCAGCCGGAATACCATTTCTCAGAATTCGCCCTTTCAGAGATTCGTCTCCGTTTCTCTCTCGCCCCAATTTCCGAGAAGGCAGGCCGGTGGCGTAAACCTTTGACCAAAATAGACATCTCAAATGGCCGTTCCCAGTTGTCCTAGGGTTTTCCCCTCATTTGAATGCCGTTCGGATCCCGACTTTTCCGGCATACCCCGCCCGGACATTCCTAGCTTCGGTAGCCGATTTTCCGGCAAGGTCAGCTCCCCCCTGAGCCAAAGAACTTTCGGTCTGTCTTCTCTGATTCTGAGGTTTCCTCCGAATTTCGTGAGGCAGCTGAGCATCAAGGCGCGGAGGAACTGCAGCAATATCGGTGTAGCGCAGGTTGTCGCCGCTTCTTGGTCTGACAACCAACCGGCTTCTGTTTCCGCGGCGGCGGCCGTCAATGCGACCGCCTCCGCCGCCACTCCTTCCGTCGAGATCGGTGGGAATGGTTCTTGTAACGGTAATGTACAGTTTGAGGGTTTGCCTAATGCGCATAAACCCTCATTTTTGACCTACGATGGCAGCGTCGTCATCCATGCTGGTATGTATCGAATCAATCTCGGTGCATTATGTAAAACATTCATGTCTAGATTATTCGCAATTAAAGATGTTCTCTGCCCTCATTAATCTGATTAAATACCCTTCACTTCAATAGAATATGTATCCTTATTGATGATTAAGCCGGTTGAGAAATCAATTGCGCTGAAGCCCTGAATAATTATATTTCCACATAGACGACATGCATTGCATGCACAGTATATTTAAGATATATTTTCTTATGAGAGATTATTAATTTCTCAGGTGAAAGATTGGGTCGCGGTATTGTAACTGATGCGATAACTACCCCTGTAGTTAACACATCTGCGTACTTCTTCAAGAAAACTCAGGAGCTCATTGATTTCAAGGTACTTATGAACCAGTCTAGAGATTCTTGTGCAAGTGGATAGCACATATATGTATGATGCTGTATGTCTATTACCCAAGTTTGAAAATGGAAACTATTTAATTTTAGTCGATGGAGGGTCAGTGGCGTATCTAGGATTTTAGGTGAGGGTGTGCACTTTGCCCCCGAAAAAAAAATTTGGGGTCCGGTCAGGCCGGTTCAAAACTGACATGCAAAAAATATAAAAAAAATCCAAGACAAAATAATATGCATAATTTTTATAAATAAAAATAAAGATTACAACGATATACGACGCACTGACAATTGCTCAATAAATCCCCAAATCATCAATTTCCGATTTTAAAACCCTAAAAATGAATTTTTTTTTTTAAAAAAAATACCTTTTTGAGATTGAGACATTGTGGAGGAAGGAAAACAGGGGCAGATCACGGAGACAGGCGACTTGCCGCCGTGGCCGGTGGTCTTCTATGCGAGGCGACTGTGCGGCTGTGCCGGCGTCGTCTCCGTACTCTCTGTCGATTTGCGATTTGCAGAAGCAGAGCGAAGAAATGGAATGCGGATTCACGGAGACAGGCGACTTGCCGGTTGCCGCCGTGGCCGGTGGTCTTCTGTGCGACTGTGCTCTGTGCCGGCGTCGTCTCCGTCGTCGATTTGCGATTTGCGATTTGCGATTTGCAGAGCAAAGGAATGGCGTGCGGCGTACAAAATAGAACTTGATGGTCTGATTGTGCGTTGCCCGTTAAGTTTTGTTTAGCCTTTTAGTAATAGTTTCATTTTTAACACTCTGCACCCTTCTTCTTTCAAAAATCACAATTTACACCCCTATATATATATATTTTATTTTATAACTACTCGGTAAATTTTTTTGGGAAATCCAGGGTGTGCATCGGCCCCACCCTGGTCATATACTACATCCGCCCCTGTGGAGGGTTGAAAATATCTTCTTGATTTGCTCTAGGAAAAACGGCATACTAGCTTTGAGTATGGGCGATATGGAAATCCTACTACTGTAGTTGCGGAGGAGAAGATAAGGTAGTTGCTCTATGCTTTCCCCTTTCTCTTTATATAGTCACGATTCATTGCGTTCCTTATAGAACATAATATTGAACATATATTTCTTATTGTCTGGTTAACTGAAACAGTGCACTTGAGGGAGCTGAATCTACGCTTCTATTGGCATCTGGCATGTGTGCTAGCACTGTGATGTTTATGGCACTGGTTCCAGCTGGTGGGCATATTGTCACAACTACTGACTGCTATAGGAAGACCAGAATTTTCATTGAGACGTTTCTCCCAAAGATGGGGATCACGGTAAGGTTTTCCATCTCTGTAATTTGTTCATGTTATCCAATTAGATAAGAAAGTAAAGGGGGGGGGGGTGGCTTTGCTCATGTAGAAACTGGTAGAAGCAGCAAAAATCAACCCGGATTAAAACCATGTGAATTTGATAAATGCAAATTCATTTTACTTGGAAGAAAAACAAATTTAAGTTTTGGTGAAGTACTGCTGATCTCTATGTTTTGTACATTGATAAAAAAGTCTGGCTCAAACTGGTAATAGATACTCCTTCTGTCCCGGAAAGATAGTCTCATTTTGATTTTTCTCGGGCAACAAAAATAAACTTTGACCAAACATTGGTGTATCAATTTAAATATCACAATGAAATTCTAAAAATTGTTATTGATAAATCCTTAATGATTTATCAATTACAAATTTTAGAATTTCACTAGAATGATTAGATCGTCACCAATGGTTGGTCAAAGTTCATTTTTGTTGATCATAAAAAGTCAAAATGAGACTATCTTTTTGGGACAGAGGGAGTATTATGTTGTTCAGTCTTGCTAAATACGTATATGATTTATTTTTTTATTTTTTTTATAGTTATCGAAATGTGGTTTATTATTTATATTCGTTTATATAGATGTTGTTTGTTAACTTTTTTTTTCTCCAAAATGCAGGCCACCGTTATCGACCCTGCAGATATGGGAACCCTTGAATCCGCACTCGACGAAAACAATGTGAGTATTGAAGCAATTGCTAGATTGTTCTTGCAGTGCTGATTGTTTGAGCAACACTATGAAAAGTATGTGATGCTAAATTTGGGAAATCCAGGTTTCTCTATTTTTCACGGAGTCTCCTACCAATCCGTTTCTGAGATGCGTTGACATTGGGTTAGTCTCAAAGCTTTGCCATGAAAAAGGAGCAATTGTTTGCATAGATGGAACATTTGCTACACCCCTTAACCAGAAGGCCCTTACCCTTGGAGCTGACCTTATTCTACACTCTGCAACTAAATATATTGGGGGTCACAATGATGTAAGCTAGGTTTCAAATCCCCAAACATTTAGAAGGATCAATAACTAGGAAATTAGTCTAGGTGTTATGTTTGACTCAAATAATTTCATTTCATGTTTTAGGTAATTGCAGGCTGCATTAGTGGCTCAGAGAAGTTAGTTTCTGCAGTACGTACCTTGCATCATGTTCTGGGTGGTGTTCTCAACCCTGTAAGTTATATAGCCTAATTATTCTTTAAGCTGGCATATTATTCTTTGTATCCTATTTTCTGTCGATTTCTCTCCACTTGGTAATATACGACTTGTAGAAGATCTATCATGCATGAATGATACTGGTTTAGATGCTTCTTATGCAGCTTAGATACTATTCACTAATCGTGTTGGCTTCATTTTCTTATCAGAATGCCGCATACCTAATCATTAGAGGGATGAAGACGCTGCATCTTCGTGTACAGCAGCAAAACTCCACGGCGATGCGGATGGCCGAAGTTTTAGAGGCACATCCTAAGGTATCGAGTCTAATGTTGAATTGTCTTCTTACCTTTTCCTTTTATTGGTTTTTCCCTGAGACCATTTTCAACAAGAACCTCGTGCACCTTCCCCTCTTAAACTAATTCTGGAGTATCACTAGTTCAACTGGAATTTTTTAGATAATTATGCATGACTATGAACGTATCACTAATGGAAGGTGAATTCTGAATTATGCATTTGGAAATGAAATAGGAAACACAAATGAAAATGTTAAATTAAAGACCCTAAATATCATGGAATTTTGATATGTATTTCCATTTCCAACAATCATTAAGAATCCTGTCATCTATTGTGTCTTTTGTTTGGGTAGGCACTTCCTGTTCCAACTATGATCATTCGGGAATTACTTCATTAAGAATCCTGCCTTGTATTATTTTTCATGTTTAGTTAGGCAACCACCAATTTCTAAAATTATGCACCTATTGCTTCATTTCTTATTTCTTTTTAGCTATCTAGACTTCATCATGTGCTTGGAGGACGGTATTTCAATGTTTACTCGATGGAAATGTGAAATTCCTTTCCCCTTTCTGTTAAGTTACAATTTGGTGTGTTTTATTCAGAATAATATTTCTGTCTATCGGATTCATATGGGTGCATTTCTAACACTGTATTTAAGAGGGCATTCTAAAGTTGATTCTTGAAATAAGAATTTCAGATGAAGCATCCAGGCATTCCCATTTGTAATAGGGACGTGCTGGCTGCTTCGACCATTCCTCTTGTTGTGATGCGTCAATCAATTTGGATTTGCTTTTCTTGTAACATTAGACATCAACTTAGCTGCTTTAGTTTTAAGCCCATACATGGAGACATCTGAAAAGCTTGTTTACAATAGACATCATATGAAGTATTCAGTTGTATCCTTTACACTTCTGTAGACAGCCCCCAATTCCCGAATTAGCGTTTGAATTACGTTCATTGTACATGAAGAAACAACTGACCATTTGTCATTATGCGTTGTCAGTTGTCACCTGAAACGTTAGCTACGGCATTATATGACCCTTTCACCCTTATCCACATCTTACGTATCGAGTATAGGTTAATCAGATTTTAGAACTTCTCGGTTACCGTGACCGCATGACTAATGCCACCATCATTGTAATATTATGAAACAAGAAATTAATCAAAGGGATCATTTGTGAGAATGCTCTGGCAACTCTTTTTTGGGGTAATGAATTAATTAATTGAACAGGTGAAACACGTCTACTATCCAGGCTTGCAAAATCACCCCGAACATGACCTTGCAAAGAAGCAGATGAGTGGTTTTGGTGGCGTTGTCAGTTTTGAGGCGAGTTTTGTTTCTTCACTGGTTATTCATATGGATTTGTTGAACCATATTCTGGTATGCCTCTTCCTAAAGTTGCGTGTTTAATCTCCTCTTCCAGATTGACGGAGACCTGGGGACCACAATAAAGTTTGTGGATGCATTGAAAATTCCATACATTGCCCCATCTTTTGGAGGCTGCGAGAGCATTGTGGATCAGCCAGCCATCATGTCTTACTGGTATGTATATGTATACCTTTCATTTCCTAGTTACTTAATCCCTCTTCCAAAATGAATGTCCAAAAAATGTTCAAATTTATTAGGCCAATCGACATTTTTAACCCTTGTACTTTGCTTAAACTTTGGTTTTAACCTCTCTTGTATTTTTTTAGCAGTTTTAACCCTTGTACTTTAGATATGCACTTATTTTCCCCAAAACACCAAAGTACGAGGGTTAAAAATGCTAAGAAAATGGTTTAAATTTCATCACTTATGCGTATATACAGTACAAAGGTTAAAACTGCTAAAAAAAATACAAGAGAAGTTAAAACCGAAGCTTAACTAAAGTACGAGGGTTAAAAATGTTGATAGGCCAATTTATTACTTTCTCCTCCGTCCTTAAATGAATGTCCAAATTTCATGTTACGAGAACTTTTTGTACAATTAAATGGCAAAGATTCATAAAGGTTATTGCTATCCACTTTAAACATTTAATTTTGCAATTATTAAGAGACTACTCCCTCCGTCTCAAAATAGATGTCGTTTTGGGAGTTAAGTTTTGTCTCAAAATACTTGTCGTTTCACTATTTTCAATGTTTTTTTATTGCTCTATACCAATTATACCCTTAATAATGATAGTAAATTATCTCTTACCTAAACATTTAATTACCTAGGTAGTTGAATTAGTTTAGGGGTATTTGGGACTTTTTCACATTCATTAATGACATTTTTTAATATGTGTGAAACACTCCAAAACGACATCTATTTTGAGACGGAGGGAGTACTAAAAAAGCATTTAGGGACAGTTTTTTTTTCCTCCCCAAATAAGACATTCATTTTGGGACAAAAACTTTTGGAAAATGGATATTCATTCAAGGGACAGAGGGGAGTACATTATTACTGGTCAAGAACAAATTTGAAATATTTTTGGACATTTATTTTTGGACGGAGGGAGTGTAACTTTGTGCGAGGATATCAAGCATGCGGGCGGTATGCATTTTCTTACACAAGTTTGAAACAGGGATCTTAGCAAAGCAGACAGGGGCAAGTACGGGATAATGGACAATTTGGTTCGTTTTAGCTTTGGAGTTGAAGATTACGAGGACTTGAAAGCTGATGTCCTTCAGGCTCTTGAGGCCATATAGACTGCATTTCACCTGACCTGCGACCATTGGAATTTATTTCATTTTGATTTAGAAAAAAAAGAAAAAGAAGCTTTCTTGTTGTCTGTCAAGTGTTTGATAATGAAATGTTGCTGTTTGGCTTGTAGGGGCTGTTGACCGATTCAGGAATGTGATTCGGAACAATGCTTTTACTTGTATTGAGGATTATTAATTAGCAAGAAACAATTCCATAATTATCCTAGTGTCAATGTCGTTTACCTAGTTCAATTCCTCATCATGTGATGTGATGCTGGCAATTTTACAACTGCAAAGTGGAAGGTGGCCTTTTGCCCTCTTTTTTTCTTTTTCTTTTTCTATTTCTATTCATCTCTTTCTCTCTCTCACTTTTTCAAAACAATCATTACCAAGATTGGTGGACTCAAAGTCACAACACTCCGCATTAAGGCTTTACTTGGTGATTCCCGACGCGGATGACAAGGTCGTAGCTTTTCAAGACATCAAGCCTTCCACTTTAATGCTTTACTTGGTGACTCCCGTGAAGCACATCGCAACTGTTAGAAATCTCAGCAGAAGAACATAAGACTTTTCTCTGGTGAGTCACATGTTAGAAGTGGGGAAGACACTATTGAGTAGAGATGCACCACATTCCCAGCACAGCGATAACCATCTGCACCTTCATTGTCTGGCTCTTCCTTTTACACGGAGATGGAAATGGGTGATTTTTTAGGTAATCCCTTATTCCCATTGGATGTTTTGATCACAGAGTGGATATCCATATTCTTTTGTTAGAGTAAGGAATCCCTATATCTCTAAAAAAAAATATAAAAATTAAAGTGTTGCACCAAGCTATGTACTTTCAATCACATTGATCAAATGCCTAGGGTTAGTCTCCTGTAAAACGCAGGACCTCCACTAACATATGCCCTTTAACACACTTACACATACCGCTAAGTCAGAACCTTTGGTCCCTATATCTCTTGATGCATGTTATAATAAGGCGTTCAAAAAAAAAAAAAAAAAAAAAAAAAAAAGCGCACCGATCAAACCAAAACCATATGACCAAACATGGCCAAATTTTTCGTTTTGTATTTTTCATCTTTTATTTCTAACTAAAGTTCAAACTCTTATTGAGTTGTTCATAAAATTAGTTTCATGCATTAAACAAACTAGTACACGGCCAAAAAACTTTGATAAATCACAGAAACTAAATTAAAAGAATTACAATAACTATAAAGATTAATTTAGATTTAAATAAATAAATAAATAAAAGGTAATCAACAAAAATATATAATGGCATTAATAATAAAAAATTACAAATTTTGAAAAAAAAAATGAAGATAAAGAAAACTGAGATTACATAAATGAGCTTAATCTCTCCAAAAGAAGCCGTAATTCACAAAGAGCCCCAACAAAGATTCAACATATTAAAGCAAGAGTGAAAATCCCTAACCCAACAAACTGTTAGGAATATCATAATATTCCAAGAATATATTGTAAATATATTTTAGTTATTATTTACCAAACTTAGAGATATTGTGTATATCAATTAAGAGATTTGTATCTTGTTAACCAAGCTAGATTATTCTAGAACCTCTAGTATCAATAATATTCGAGTCTTTCATATCAAACTTTCTCTACCGTGTATGATTGGCTCCGACTATCTCTCTCTCATCCTAATACAAACAACTTTAACAACATAAAAGAACACCCACATGGGGTATTTCAAAAATCACTTCAAAGAAGCAAAAAATACTCAAAACAAAAAACAATGTACCATAAAGTTGTAGTCAGTTATCATGAACGACCCAATTCAATTCATGAGCCGAAGAAAGAAAAACTACACCAAAAAAATCAAAAACCAAAAAGAGTACAAACTCAAATCAGTAATCCCCGATTAGCCTTCACAATGACAAATAAAACAAAAAAACTCAGGTAAAATAAGAGATATCAGAGAAAAAATAGCAACGCAGAGGGAAGGAAGAGGAAACAATTAATTAGACACAACATGGATTCAACATCATTTTTGGGTGGTATAAAAGAGTTACATTTTCTTATTGAGTTGTAAAAAAAGTTTCATTTCTAAAAAAGGATATAATCTTAATGTCATTTCAAAAGGCTACAAGCAAGTAAAGCTATCTTCTTAAAAGCTTGAGTTGACATATAAAAATCTCACCAGCATTCTCTTCAATTGGAGCCGTGTTGCAATCTTCAAATATAAATCATTTCCAAGAGAGTTATGGTATGTAATGAATGGTCTTGCTTCTACTCCACCAGCTACTCCCTTGTACATGAAGCCAATGCAAGTACAAGCTTGATATCTAGTTTAACACCTATCCATTGTATTAATGATATCTACCATATAAATGAAATCAAAGATCATTTGGAAATCCCAATACCCAGATATATATTACTCTCCCTGTCCCAAAATAAATGTTTATAATATTTTCAAATTTGCTCTTGATCAAGAGCAAATTTGAATTCTCTTTGGACAACAATTTCGGGACAGATGGAGTAGATAATATCAACAAAGCTAATAAATTAGAAAGATCATTTTGAGACGGAGGGAATAGTATTATTTCAAGTGAATGTCCAAAAAATATACTCAATCTAAACATACATTTTGGGAAGGAGGTATATATAATAATAGAACGGCATCATCACATATAAACTCAAGTAAAAATTATGAACCTCTCTGGTGCATAGACCACTTTAAGTCACTTTGGAACTCCAATTTGTGTACGAGGGGTATGGGATACTCTCTATGTTCCCCGAAAAAAGTTAGTCATTCTTTTTTGGGCTAATCTCATTTTAGTACCCTGAGGTTTAGATGTAGTATCAAATGGGGGTCTATGGTATAATTTTTCTCATTTTAAGGCCTGAGGTTTTATTTTTGTATCAAGTCGGGACCTATGCAAAATTTCTGTTAGATTTTGGATGAAAATGTTGCATGTGCCATCCAACACCTTATTTATCATGGGGTTTTGGTCAATCCACAATGGGCATAAAGTGTAATTACCCTAAGCCACCATCTAGTTTATACCGTATTAAGAAAATTAGGTCTATCATTACTGCTAATTGGATTTACGGGCAATTGAAGCAACGAGGAAGGAACAAGTGATGTTTTTGCATTGGTGATTGAAAGAACACGAAGCATGCGGTATACCTCAATATGGTAGAATCGATTTTCTTTATACAGCCAGATTTTTCTTTTTGTGTTTATGGGATTCATTGTAATTATGATAATCAATTTTGAAGAATTGTTTGCTAATTTGGGGTTTAAGAAAGTATATGCTTTCCCATACTTTCTTTTGTTTTGAATAACGATTTATATAGTGTCATGTTTAGTATTGCTAGAAACTGTAAGTGTTTGATAAAGAAAGTGAGTGATGGAATATTTGGATTATTAAAATTATTTATTTTAGAGTAAAAGAAAAGCATATTTTGTTTATTGCATTTTTTTTCTTTTAAATAAGGAATGTCAGTTTTTAAAAAACAGAAAGAAGGCCAGTTTTTTTTAAAAACAGAAGATCAGTAAATATTTTTGCTAGTTTATTGTTTCAATTTTCTCAGAATATGTGCTACATATAAATATAGTTCAATTTTACAATGATACAAATGTGTAAAAAACAAGTAAAGCATGAGCTTTAAAAGTATTTGGCATTTGAATTGACCAAAAACCCATGATAAATTTGGTGTTGGATGACACATGAAACATTTTCATCCAAAATCTAACAGAAATTTTGCCTAGGTCCCGATTTGATACAAAAATAAAATCTCAGGCCCTAAAATGAGAAAAATTATGCCATAGGCCCCCATTTAATACTACATGTAAACCTCAGGGTACTAAAATGAGATTAGCCCTTCTTTTTTTTTTAGTTGTTAAATGAACTTTGTTATTGATACACAATTATAAATACTATCAACACCAACTATTAATTTTTGAATAAATTATTAAAAGTAACTTAAATTATTACTCAAAGTTCATTCAAAAAACGATGAAAAAGGGACAAACTTTCAGGACAAAGAGCCACAGGAGGATATCTTTAGACTATGTAGTTATTAACTGGACTTGAGTTAGGGAAAAATACAAATAGATACAATGCATCTCCAATTGAATTTTGGATTAGGCAAAAACACAAAGGATAATTTCCCCTAGGGCCCCAGACCCAGATTTAATTACAAAAAAAGAAACGCCCAGATGAAATGCCTAATAAGGAGTTCAACCGAAATTGTATTTCCCCTTACACCCCTGGCCTCCTTTGACCAGTCAAACAAAGCTCATAAATACCCAAACTACCCCCACCTCTCAACCAAAACCCACCCATCCCCTCACACACGACACACACAATTTCTCTCTCTCTCTCTCTCTCTCTTTCTCTTTCCCTTCGTCATTGGTCATGTCTCCGGCACCCCCGGCTGCGTCTTCCTCCAGCGACCTCGTCTCCTCCGTTCACACACACTCTCTCCCTTTCTCTGTCCAGATCTTCTCCGGCTGACCCTTTGTCGACGCTCCAGCCACCAGATCTGATTCACCCTCTATCTAGATCCACAATCTCTGAGCCAAATTGATGTCGACAACCGGCTCCTCGCCTTATATTCCTCATCTCAAACCGTCCATCTCCTTCTTTGCCCGTACAGATCCGATATCTCCAGCAAGTACGACCAATTTCTTCGTCTCTGATCTACTCCCTACAGTACATTGCAGCGCCTTCTGTTCCAGATCCGGCGTCCTCATTCTGACCGGTGTTCAGCTCCGCGTCAACATTTCCACGATGTAATAGACCTGAGAAAAATGGCTGTCGACGTCGTCTCCTCTCCGGTGACCGTTAGATCCGGCTACGTTCTTAGTCCAGACTCCAGATTGGAGTTTTTTCCTGCAGCCAGGCTTATCCTTAAACTTGGGTTGATGAAGGATTGTTCCTACAATTTCCATCAAACTATAGTGATTCCTGGATTTCCTGAAATTTTATGGCTTCAATTCGGTATGGAATATCTATGACTTGCTGCTTTACATGATCTTGTACTTGTAATTTATTAAGTGGAAATCTTTGGAATGTAAGTAACAACCCATTCATATGCAAGTGTTTTGACTTTCTTATTACTTGTAGTTAGTTATAGTTTTTTATTTTGCATTTTGGTTATAAAATAGTAGTTATAATTTAAATTATAAGATTATAATGAAACTATGAGAGTTTATATTAATAAGATATAAGAATTTTTTACTCTTTTTAAGAAATTGTTAAAAAATATCAGTTTTTTAGAAATGTTAAAAAATACTCACTCCGTCCCACCTCACTCGAGACTTATTTCTATTTTGGTCTGTCTCACTTCAATTGAGACTACCCAAAATGGTAATCTTTTTATAATTTTATATTCAATATACCCCACCCACTCATTATCTCTCTTCATTTTCCACCACACAATCCATTCAACCAACCTACTATTAACCCCACTCATTCTCTCTCTTCATATTCTACAACACATTTTCTTTATTTTATTCTTTTTCTTTAATTATTGTGCCCACCTTTTAAGTCTCAAGTGAGGTGGGACGGAGGGAGTAACTCTTTGGAGTTTTGATTTAGCATGTGATTGGTTCATTTTGTTTTATTGTTTTGGTTGAAAATAATGTCTTTTAAGTCAATTATAAGAGGTGAATTGGTCATATAAGAGTTATAATGTGTAAATTATGAGTGAATTGGTCTTATAATCAAGTTATAAAGGTTGAATTATATGACCTATTTTTGCGTTATATTTTTATTTTTATGGGATTTGACAAAATAATATTGGATTTGTTTTTCTTAAAATGGAAAAAAAAATGAAAAATCATGACTTTTATACTTTAATTATAAGAGGCAAATAGATCTTATATGTCAGTTATAAGAGATTGACCAGGATTTGACCAAATATATTAGGCTTTTTATTAATAATGAAAAAAAGTAAAAAACCATGACTCTTATACTTTAATTACAAGAGGTGGACATGTCTTATGTGTCAGTTATAAGAGTTTGACTGTTGTTTGACCGAATATGAAAGTCAACATTACTAAAGTATTATTATTTTTAATTTATTTTGTTAAAAATGTGAAATAATAACTTTTATACTTCACTTATAAGAGGAGAATTGGTCTTATACACTAATTATAAGAGTTTGACTGAGATTTGACTTTAGTCTTATGAACAGCTTAAAATAAGACTTTAGTCTTATGAACATGTTCATAAGACTTTTGACTCTTATATGTTAATTATGTGTCAGTTATAAGAGTTTGACTGCTATTTGACCATGTTTAACCAAATTTGACAAAAAAAATATTATTTTTTTTAAAAAAATGAAAAAAATATTTTTTGTAACTCTTATATGATAATTATGTGTAAGTAATAAGAGTTTGACTGCTGTTCGACTAAGTTTGACAAAAAAAAATTTGTTATTTTTTTTGTAAAAAAATGGATTTTTTTTTTTTTTTACTCTTATGTGTTAGTTATAAGAGTTTGACTGTTTTTTGACCAAGTTTGACCAAATTTGACTAAAAAAATTTATTATTTTTTTGTAAAAAATGAAAAAAGTAATTTTGTAACTCTTATATGATAATTATGTGTTAGTTATAAGAGTTTGACTGCTGTTTGACCAAAAAAATGGAAAAAGTGAAATTTTTGTCTCTTATGTGTTAGTTATAAGAGTTTGACTGCTGTTTGAACAAGTTTGACCAAATTTGACCCAAAAAAATTATGTGTAAGTTATAAGAGTTGACTAAAATTTGACCAAAAAAGTAAAGTTGAGAAGAGATATGAGGGTATTTTAGTCTTCTTACATCATTTTGCTAGTGAGGGGTGTATGAGGAATTTTCCATCTGAATTTTTCTTATTTGGGTTTGAATCTGGGCTCAGGGGCCCTAGAGTCCAAGGCCTATGATTAGGGGTGTAAGTGGTTCGGTTCAAACCGCGGTTTGAGACCGAACCGAACTAAACCATGCGGTTTGGTTTGGTTTTCAAGCACCGATGGTTCGGTTCAGTCTCAAATATTGGCAAACCACATGTTCGGTTTGGTTTGTGGTTTGACCTTCCTAGACCAAATCGAACCAAACCAAACCAAACCGCGGTTTGAGACCGAACACCAAGCCGAACCACCAGACTAAACCACATTACATAAATTAATCCTAACCCCAGTTTCACATTTTATTTAATATTTTTGTATATTTATTAAAATTTATTATTAGATCATTACATAGACTAGTTCTAACTCCCATTTTGTATTTTATTTAATATTAATTTCATCGTTTGTTATCTTCATTGCGATTTGCGATACATAAATTACCAATTTCTCTCCTCGATCTATATTATAAAGTGTTTTTTTTCCTTCGGCCTCTCTCTTCGTCTAGTCTATCTCCCCATTCGACTTTCCTATTCATGATCCACATCTTTCGCACTTCCTCCGTGATCACAGAAACTTAAAACAAATGTAATAATGAGTTGTGGTTTGAATCGTGATTTGAACCGTAGTCTAAACTATGGTTTGAACCGCGGTTTGAAACAAACCGAACCAAACCATTGCGGTTTGGTTCGGTTTGGAATTTTTCATGTTTCGGTTCGGTTTGTAATTTTCACAAACCGATGACTTGTGGTTCGGTCTGTAAATACCCCCAAACCGAACCATTTACACCCCTAAGTATGATCCCTTGATCCGGAATCCTTAGTTGAAACTGAAGGCAAGGCCATTGCAACAACATGAGAAGAGAAGAGCATCTACTGTGGCAGAAGAGAGCGGGCAGGCGAAGATGGCGATTGTCACAGACAGCGGCTATGTTTTTGGGGGAATGACGCTGAAGAGGGAGTAAAGAGATCGAAAAGGGCGTATTATCAATGGAATGCAAAAAAGAAATCGGAAGATGAGGGGATGGGAGAAGACAGAATATGGGGTGTGGGATTAAAGGGATATTTTTGGGAAGTGACCAAATCGGGCGTAGAGAGATCGAGAAGAATGGGAGATATCGAGAAGGAGCATATAACGCCATAAATCACGCAACTTTTCTAACCCAGGGCAAGAATCAGGTACATATGAATTTGGACATATCACCTTCTCAATTCCTTCGAGAATGAACTTTTTCGAGATTTCTATTCTTAGAATGTAGTGTTTGAGCGGGAAGTTGATTTAGAAAGGGGCTTCATTGACTTTAGCCATTAGATATATATACTCCCTCTGTCTTTTTAGTATGTTCACTTTTAGTCAACTGGAGTAAACTTTGACCAAACATTTAATGTCAATCTAACAATCCTAATGAAATTTTAAAAATTATTATTGATAAATGAAATGATTATTTATCAATTACAATTTTTAGAGTTTTATTAGGATGATTAGATTGACATTAAATGTTTGGTCAAAGTTTACTCACGTTGACCAAAAAGTGAACAGAGTAAAAAGACGGAGGGAGTATATATATATATATATATATATATATATATATATATATATATCTTATTTTTTAATACAAATTAATATTTGATAATTATTTAATTATATTTCAATAATTTATGCAAGTTTTTATTAATGTACCATTTTAAATCTTATTCATTATAAAAATTACATATTTGGAAACAACTGAAATTTGTAAATGATTACTGAGAACAAATAATTGACCATAAAAAAAAAATAATATAACACAATTGTTCATATACTGGGTCAATATTTTTTTGTCATTAGGGACATAAGCTAAAATAAAAAAGGGAAAATGATAATTTAAAGCCTCAAATCATTTTTTTTTCAGGAGTGGGGGGGTTCTTCTACGAGGCCCCTGTTGGGTTTCCTATAATCATGCACAACGGAATAAAGCATTTAAAATTTACATGGAAACCCAAAGTCCATAGATCCATTCATATGATTAAATCAAATACTTGCATAATGAATACTAGAACACTAACCCTTAAAGCCTTTGATTAACAACATTGATTCTTGGTGGAACTTTGAAACTTGATCACGAACAAAAGCAAGAACACGAACTATGGAGGTGATAAACTTCACCCTCTATTGGTATCCACACCTCGAACGAATATCAAGAAGCTTTTTGATCTTGGTTGCTAGACCAAATTGTGAAACACGCTTTCACAATTGTTTTAGAACTATATGGAATTTTGTGTGATGTTCTTGTTCTTTAGTCTAGGAATCTTAGAACAAGAAATAACTCTCTCAAACTCTTTGGAGGCTCACAATATGCATTAGACTGATTAGGGCAACTAGAGGAGTTATTTATACTTGTTTTCCCTATTCCAAATAGGTAACAAGTGGTAAAAAACGCAAGAAATCGGATTAAGAAAGTCCCAGGCCGAACCGACTGGTCCGCCCGGGTCTTATAGGAGGTCCGGCCGGGTTCTATACAAGGTCCGACCGGGTCCTTGCATAGGTCCGACCGGACCCTCCAACTTTTCCGGCTTTTCTTGTTTTCTCTAGGGGTGGCATGGTAGGTATACCAACATTTTTTACCTTGTACCAGTACCAACCAAGATGAAGTTGGTACATGAAAATGAGTACCAGTACCGTACCAACAAACTCGGTATACCAACTTCTTGGTACGGTTGGTACTTGGTTGGTACGGTTGGTACTACACCTCTACCAAAGAAGGAAAAGTGGAAGACAAATTAACTGAAACTGTCAAAAATTAACTGAAACAGTAAAAAAAAACTAACTGAAACAGTCAAAAAACTAACTGAAACTGTCAAAAACTAACTGAAACAGTCAAAAAACTAACTGAAACTGTCAAAAACTAACTGAAACTGTCAAAAACTAACTGAAACTGTCAAAACTAACTGAAACTGTCAAACAACTAACTGAAACTGTTAAAAACTTACTGAGAAACTGTCTAAAAACTAACTGAAACTGTCAAAAACTAACTGAAACAATCAAAAAACTGACTGGAATTTTAAATAACACATTTTTTTAGTTTTTTTATATACTTACTTTTCTATTAAATTATTAAATATATAATAAACATTATTTTTATAAAAATAAACTCGGTACACGGTATACCAACCGAACTCACTTTTGTGTACCATGTACCAACCAATACTGCAAACTCGGTTCGGTACTACCGTACCGAACTTTCGGTATACCGACTGTCGGTATACCAAAGCTCTCGGTTCGGCTGGTACTCGGTTGGTAGGTTTTGTTTGGTACGATTGGCCACCCCTAGTTTTCTCCTCTAAATTCCTAAAATCCCTCAAAGGCCCTTCGACACAAATTCCAATTAAATCCTTTAGGATTCGTTCTTGTTGTGTGTGACCCTATAGGATTACACTAAGTTGGCAATGTGTTTAAACATAAACCCATAAGATATGATTAGGTTCTAGCAAACCGTCATACCTACCCAAATAGTGTAACTATATACAAGTTCGTATTCCTTTATAGAACATGTCACAATCCCTTTGTCCACGATGTCATTGAACACAAGTCATGGTCATTGAGTCAACTTGTATTTGTTCAATACTTTCTCGATTCCGAATATGTTGATAATCCAAATGACATTGATCCAATCAATTCATTTGAGTTTGGCCAAACATTTCATCAACATCATTCTACGAGGGGCCCAAGCTTGACATCTCTCCAATGTATCTAATACCCATGGACCGAACATGACCATCATGTTTAGCATGTGGAAGTCCCTTTGTTAGCGGGTCCGCTACGTTATCATCAGTTGGTACTCTGCATATATTTACGTCTCCCCTATCTACGATTTCTCGAATGATATGGAAACGACTAAGTATGTGTTTGGATTTCTGATGTGCCCTTGGTTCTTTTGCTTGAGCAATAGCACCATTATTATCACAGTAAAGGTCTATTGGATTAGCAATACTAGGAACCACTTCAAGTTCACCAATGAACTTCTTAATCCAAACAACTTCCTTCACAGCATCCGATGCAGCAATATACTCAGCTTCAGTTGTAGAATCAGCGACTGTACTTTGCTTAGAACTCTTCCAGCTTACAGCTCCACCATTCAACATAAACACAAAACCCGATTGCGATCTACTATCATCTTTGTCGGTTTGGAAGCTTGCATCCGTGTAACCGTTTGCAACGAGATCATCTTCCATACCTCCATAGATTAAAAACGAATCTTTAGACCTTCTTAAGTACTTAAGAATCGCTTTAACAGCCATCCAGTGACTCTCACCGGGGTCGGATTGATATCTACTCGTCATGCTCAAAGCATTAGATATGTCCGGCCTAGTACATATCATGGCATACATGATGGATCCAATTGCCGAAGCATATGGAATCTCACTCATTTTCTCACGCTCATCATTTGTCTTAGGACATTGAGTCTTTCTTAGAGAAACTCCATGTAACACTGGCAATTGTCCTCTCTTAGAGTCTTCCATGCGGAATCTTCTAAGGACCTTGTCAATGTATGTACTTTGGCTTAAACCAATTAGCTTATTTGATCTATCTCTATAGATCTTTATGTCAAGGATATATGCGGCTTAACCCATATCTTTCATTTCGAAACACTTTCCTATCCAGTCTTTACAAATTGAAGTGTAGAAATGTCATTTCCAATGAGCAATATGTCATCCACATATAGAAACAACACTATGCTCCCACTAATCTTCTTGTATACATAAGGTTCATCTTCGTTCTTGATGAAGCCAAACTCTTTGACTGATTCATCAAAACGTAGATTCCAACTCTTAGAAGCTTGCTTCAATCCATAGATGGATCTTTACAACTTGCATACTTTAGAATTTTGTGCAAAACCCTCGGGTTGTGTCATATAGACATCCTCTTGTAAGTTTCTATTAAGGAAAGAGGTTTTGACATCCATTTGACATATCTCATAGTCATAATATGCGGCTTTGACAATTAAAATTCTTATAGACTTGATCATTGCTACGAGTGAAAAGGTTTCATCATAGTCAATACCATGAATCTGCCTATAACCTTTCGCTACAAACCTAGCTTTGTAAGTATGCGCCTTCCCATCCATGTCAGTCTTCTTTTTGAACACCCATTTGCATCCAATGGTTTTTACACCTTCAGATGCATCAATCAAGTTCCAAACTTGATTATCATGCATGGATTGTAATTTGGATTCCATGGATCCAAGCCACTTATCCGAATCAGGAGATGACATCGCCTCTTGCTAGGAGGTTGGTTCATCATTCTCAATGATATCCACTTCATTACTATCCGTTACGAGAAATCCATATCACTCGGGTTAAGATCGTAACCTACCAGATCTGCGAGTTACTTGTGTATTTTCAATGGGTTACACAACTCCTTGTGGGACTCGTTCTTGTTCCACTATCGGTTCAATGTTATTTTTGGGTACTCGAACCTCTTCGAGATTTACTTTATTCCCACTGATTTCTTTGGAGAGAAACTCTTTCTCTAGAAAGACACCAGTTCGGGCAACAAATAATTTGTTGTCCATTCGGTTGTAAAAGTAATATCCTTTTGTTTTCTTAGGATATCCCACGAAAATACATTTATCATATTTGTGTGCAAGTTTGTCGGAGACAAGTCTTTTGACAAAAACTTCACAACCCCAAATCTTCATGAAAGAAAAACTAGGTTTCTTTCCACTCCATATCTCATATGGAGTCTTTTGAACCGATTTACTTGGAACTCGATTTAGTGTGAAAGCAGCGGTTTCTAGTGCATAACCCCAAAAGGATATTGGAAGATCAACTTGACTCATCAATCGAATCATCTCTAACAAAGTCCGATTCCTCCTCTCGGATACACCATTCCATTGTGATGTTCCGGGTGGAGTCAATTGTGAAACTATTTCACAATTCTTTAGATGATCATCAAATTCTTGACTTAAGTATTCCCCACCTCGATCTGATCGAAGTGCCTTAATACTTTTGTCAAGTTGTTGTTCTACTTCATTTTGAAATATTCTAAATATCTCAAATTCTTCACTTTTGTTTTTCATTAGGTAACATACCCAAATCTACTAAAATCATCGGTGAAGGTTATGAAGTATTTGAAATCCTCCCCTAGCATTGCTACTTAGTGGTCTGCATACATAGGTATGTATTAAGCCCAATAAGTCGCTTGGCCTTTCACCCAACTGGGTAAAAGGTGTCTTGGTCATTTTTCCAAGAAGACACGACTCGCAAGTGTCATATGACTCAAGGTCACATGAACCCAAAACACCGTCCCCATGGAGTTTTGAGATACTTTCTCATTAATATGACCAAGACGGCAATGCCACAAAAAAATATGATTTACATCATTAGGTTTAGATTTCTTATTTATATGATAGACATTCTCATTATTTTCATTCTTGACATCAAGGACATAAAGGCCATTAAATGAATTTGCAATACAATAAAGAACATCATTTAAATAAATAGAAAATCTCTTATTCTCAATAAGAAACTTAAAACCTTCATTATCCAAACAAGAAATTGAAATAATATTCTTACTTAAATCCGGTACATAATAACAATTGTTCAAAACAAGAATTAAACCGGAAGGTAAAGTAATTTCATAAGTTCCTACGGCTAATGCAGCAACTCTTGCTCCATTCCCCACACGTAGGTTTACTTCACCATCTTTAAGTAGTCTACTATTCTTCAGTGCCTGCACATTTAAACAAATATGAGAACCACATCCGGTATCCTATACCCAGGAACTAGTAGTAGAAAGTAGAATATCTATCATATAGATACCTGAAGTCGACGCAGTCCCACTGCTCTTCTTCTTCTTTTGCTCTTCCTTAAAAGCCTTGCAATTATGTTTCCAATGACCAATTTCTTGACAATAGAAACAAATTGCATCCTTTTGTGCATCGGGTTTTGCAACTATAGCCTTAGCAACCTTTGCCTTGATAATCTTGGGTTTGGCAACCTTTGTCTTACCCTTTCCTTTGGCACTTGGCCCTTTTCCATCATGAACCATGAGCACGGGAGAACCTTTCTCAACTATCTTCTTCTCCGCAGTTTTTAGCATGTTATGCAACTCGGAGAGATTCTTATCCATTCCATGCATGTTATAGTTCATCATAACGTGATTATAACTTTTAGGCAATGAATTAATAATGAGATCCGTGGCTAGCTCCAATGAAATCGGATAGTCAAGTTTCTCAAGATGCTCCACGTAGCCTTTCATATTAAGCATGTGAGGCCCCACTTGTTGCCCTTCACTCATTTTGCAAGAAGTGAATGCAATAATGGTTTTATACCTCTCTTGCCTAGCTTGCTCTTGAAACATGTCTCTCAACTCCACGCCTATCTCATAGGCTTCCAAATGTTCCAAACTTTGTTGGAGTTTTGAGCACATAGTCGCGAGCATGACACAACTCACATCCCTAGAATCATTCTGATGTTTTTTGTGATTGTCTCTTTCCGCCCTAGGGGCATTGGCTTCGGGTTCACTAGGAATAGGCCCATCAAGAATGTACAATTTATCTTCTTGCCTTAGAACTATTCTTAGGCTTCGGATCCAATCCATGGAGTTTGTACCATTCTCTTGAAGCTTATCCTTCTCAAGGATCGATCGCAACGAAATTGATTGAGTGTTGGGTGTCTTTATATACAACTATGGAAATTTTCCAAAAATTTTATAAGTACCAATCTCATTAAAGAGATAAATAATGTATTTTCCAAAAATACTCCCACTAAATTATATAACTTTCTTATACATCATTTGTTAAATATAATTTAAATGGGCTAAGATCCAACTTTAATTTAAATTCAAGTCCGCTTTGGCGTGACCGCTCAAAATCAAATTAATTAGGTAGACAACTCTTGTTAATCATATCATATATGACTCTTAGATCTTTTATGAGATTCTTTTAGAAATAAAATTTCAAAAAGCATGTTTAAATCTCATCTTTGCCTTAGGCCCAAAACTGTTTTGACGCCTAATTAAGTCTAACCATTTTAAACGCATAGGAAACTCTTATTCACTCATCTTGCTTATACATGAATAAAATCAATGCACCTCGCTTTGGCGAGCCCACACAAAATTACTCATGTACTTACAAGTGTTTTAATCATGGCATAGCATATAGACTTTACAATTTGCAAGAAGGTTTATCACATATAGCATACAATAAGTTTATGAGCACATAAGATAAACATGCCAAGCATCAAGTTTAGTCACTAAATTAATATCCATTAATTTAAGCATGATATTTATGTGTCATTAGTTTCTCTATAATTATGAGGATGAGACTCTTTGAACTTTTGTTATCATCTCCAAATCAAGACAACAAGAAGTGCGGCCGAAACTAAGCCATGGGCATCCAGAATTCCGCACTAATTCAAGAAACCAAGAAAGTAGTCCATGTGGCCGAAACTAAGCAATGGATAGTCTCGATGAACGTAGGCCAATTGCAATCACAATTCCACATGGATCTCCAATCTTGAATCAAGAACTTTGTTTCTCAATTTTAGCAATTATGAACTCTTCATAATTCTAATTTCGTTTTATCTTTGAATCTTTGATTGCGATCAATTTTGGTAAACACAGTCTCGAGAACGTAGGCTAGCCATCCAAACCTTGATCCAATCTTAGAATTCACAAGACTAAAACAAATAGGAAACTTAAACCCTAAGATCCAACCCAAACCCTAGCACAAGCCCCCGGCACCGAATAGGTAACAAGTGGTCAAAAACGCAAGAAATCGGATTAAGAAAGTCCTAGGCCGAAACCGACTGGTCCGCCCGAGTCTTATAGGAGGTCCGGCCGGGTCCTATACAAGGTCCGATCGGGTCCTTGCATAGGTCCGACCGGACCCTCCAACTTTTTCGGGTTTTCTTGTTTTCTCCTCTAAATTCCTAAAATCCCTCAAAGGCCCTTCGACCCAAATTCCGATTAAGTCTTTTAAGATTCGTTCTAGTTGTATGTGACCCTATAGGATTACACTAAGTTGGCAATGTGTTTAAACATAAACCCATAAGATATGATTAGGTTCTAGCAAACCGTCATACCTACCCAAATAGTGTAACTATATACAAGTTCGTATTCCTTTATAGAACATGTTGTAAGGATCCCGCCCCGTGACGAAGGGAAACGAAGGGGTTTTCGTTTCGAAGGGCGAAAAACCAAACACGGTTATCACGCAAAACATAACGGAGTCGCCACATTTGTTAATTATTTAACCCAACAAATGGAAAGGTTGGAGATTCTATTAGTTCGGAGGTCAGGTTACGCCTTGGGAAGAGTTTTACATCACCCAAGTCGCCTCGGATAGGACCGAGTCTCCCTAAAGTTAGTTAAAAAACGTGCATGTGTGTGTGTGTGTATTTCAAAAAATGGGAGAAACTGACATTTTAACAAAACTGGTTAATTATTTAACAAAAAAGGGTTATTTTGCAAACATTCCAGTAAAAAAGGGAAGAGATTGGAAAATGCACTCCCTAGCCAAATTAGCCGTACGGCTAGGGAGAGCATTCCAGGTGTTTTTGACAGTTTATCAGAAAACTGTCCAGTTTCAGGCAAAACAGAGTGTTCTTGCTGAAACTGGACTGTGATGATCACTTTCAATTATTTTTCTTTAACAAAAACATGGATTTAATAATCCCTATATCATTGATCACAAATTAGACACCAAAAACAAAGGTTTTGGGTGTGATCAAGAAAATCATTGGGGAAGTTTTGAGAAAGGTGATGAACATGCCCTTTGGGCCAAAATTGCCATTTGATGAGTAAAGATTGGAACTTTACCATCAAAATGGACTCTTTATGAAAGATTAACCTTGAGGGACAACAAGAGCAACATAAAGATCCAATCATGACCCAATCTTAGGGATTTTTGGCTAGATCAAGGTTGTGATGATAAATATTGATCCTTTATCCCCCAACATGATCATCATGGCCTAGTTTGTGTAATACCAACATAAAGACATGAGCTTTCACCTTGGTAAAGAGATCTTTAAGCTATTTAGAACAAGAAATTAAACCATGATCATCCTTAGGTTTGAACCTCTTTCACACAAAAGCACGAAGGGCACCTTGAATCATGCTCATGATTTAGTTCACATTATATGTATATATATAAGATATATATGCTTTAAATGGACAAGTCTTGTAGTAATATAATATATGTATGCTTGAAATGGACAAGTCTTGCAAGAATGTAAATTTGCGTGAGAGGACAAGTCTTACAAGAATGTAAACAAGAACAAGTAATGTGGTTAACAAAGGAAAATAGAGTTGAGATGAAGAGAAGATGGGGGAAGGGGACCTCACCTATGATGGTTCTAGTCTATCTTCCTTTCCTTCACTCAATTATAAGGGTGATTTCTCTCTCAGACACGATTTCTGCAGAGTTTCCCCTATCTAAACAATATTCTTCCCCCTGAAATGATCAGCATGGATTCAATTTATAGGGACTGAGGGTGCCCAACATAGCCGTACGGCTCTACCCCTCAGGTACCCAAACCATCCGTATGACTCGACTTGGCGAGCTTCTGGATTTTTCTAAGTTTAATTCCAGTTCAGTCCTGGAATATTAGGTTTATCCTAGTGAGGTCATGGCCCATTGGTTTATCCCAAAATGGTACCAAGAATTCCTCTAAAGTAGGTCAAATTCAGATTGGGGTACTTACAGAGCCCCTCGGCAACGTCGCTTTTGAAGAAAGCGGGGTTGTCGACAAAATAAGCATCCCAATCTGATGGAGGACGGCTTGGCCGATTTGTTCTATGGCTGGACCTAGAGGTATAGGATTCCTACGTATCCCTATTCGAGGTAATCAAGCCTAACGTAGTTTGGGTGAGAGATTTTAAGGCTACTCAAACCTATGGGCCTTAGGTGGATATTCATTCATCCTTTCCTAAACAGGCATGGCTCAAAGGTCGGACTTGGTCAACTTGGACCTATTCGGAGAGGGTTGACTAAGGGGGTTAGTATGGCTCAGAGGCTCAAATAATGGGCATGGCTCAGAGGCTGGGCTCGATCGACTAGGCTCTATTAGGAGAGTGTCGACTCGAGGGTAACTGGTCTTACGTCCGACTAAGGATAACTTTTCTCATGGCGGAGGGTCGACTACACAAACTGGTCAACTTATCTCATGGCGGAGGGTCGACTACACAAACTGGTCTAACGTCTCTCCAGACTGCCGTCACAACGATAGGTATTCTCTACCCTGGCCACTCTCGGGGGACAAAGGTTTTCTTAACCTAATCATGACTATACTGGTCTTACGCCCTACAAAGGGCTGCTGGGGCAATAACATCTTAACTTTCATCCTGGACTTACGAGGTACGGCCGGGACTTTCACGATTTCACTTTCTATCCTAGACTCACGAAGTACGGCCGGGTCAACCAAAATCCAATGGTCTTACGTCACGCCGGACGGCCAAGGACACAATCTCACGAAACCTAATGGTCTTACGTCACGCCGGACGTCCAAAGGACAAATCTCACAGAGCCTAATGGTCCTACGTCACGCCGGACGGCCAAGGGGCATATCTCACAAAACCTAATGGTCTTACGTCACGCCGGATGGCCAAAGGACATAATCTCACTAAACCTAATGGTCTTACGTCACGTTGAACGGCCAAAGGACAAATCCCATAGAACCTAATGGTCTTACGTCACGCCGGACGGCCAAAGGAAAAATCTCACAGAGCCTAATGGTCTTACGTCACGCCGGACGGCCAAAGGACATAATCTCACAAAACCTAATGGTCTTACGTCACGCCGGACGGCCAAAGGACACAATCTCACTAAACCTAATGGTCTTACGTCACGCCGGACGGCCAAAGGACCAATCTAACCTAATGGACTTATGTCATTCCGGACTTCCAAAAGACAAATCTCACTAAACCTAATGGTCTTACGTCACGCCGGACGGCCAAAGGACACATCTCACAGAGCCTAATGGTCTTACGTCACGCCGGACGGCCAAAGGACACAATCTCACAAAACCTAATGGTCTTACGTCACATTGGACGGCCAAAGGATAAATCCCACAGAACCTAATGGTCTTATGTCACGCCGGATGGCCAAAGGACCAATCTAACCTAATGGACTTATGTCATTCCGGACTGCCAAAGGACAAATCTCACTAAACCTAATGGTCTTACGTCACGCCGGGCGGCCAAAGGACACATCTCACAGAACCTAATGGTTTTACGTGACATTGGACGGCCAAAGGACAAATCCCACAGAACCTAATGGTCTTATGTCACGCCGGCTGGCCAAAGGACCAATCTAACCTAATGGACTTATGTCATTCCGGACTGCCAAAGGACAAATCTCACTAAACCTCATGGTCTTACATCACACTGGACGGCCAAATGACAAATCTCACAGAGCCTAATGGTCTTACGTTACGCCGGACGGCCAAAGGACGAATCTCACAGGGCCTAATGGTCTTACGTCACGCCGGACGGCCAAAGGACATAATCTCACCTAATGGACTTATGTCACGCCGGAAGGCCAAAGGACCAATCTAACCTAATGGACTTATGTCACGCCGGACGGCCAAAGGACAATTTTTTCACATTTTTAACTGGACTTACGAAGAACGGCCACGTTAACTTCACAAATTCAAACTCTTAACCTGGACTTACAAGGTGCGACCGGGTTAATTTCACTTAAACTCTTAACCTGGACTTACGAGGCGCGGCCGGGTTAACACAAATTTCAAACTCTTAACCTGGACTTACGAGGAGCGGCCGGGTTAATTTCACTTAAACTCTTAACCTGGACTTACGAGGCGCGGCCGGGTTAATTTCACTTAAACTCTTATCCTGGACTTACGAGGCGCGGCCAGGTTAATTTCACTTAAACTCTTAACCTAGACTTACGAGGCGCGGACGGGTTAACGCTAATTCTCACATTCTTAACTGGACTTACGAAGTACGGCCGTGTTAATTTCACAAAGATGGTCTTACGTCCATCTAGGGACGTAAGACCATCTTTCTAGGTTCAATTCAAGTTGCATGAGCCAAAAGGGGCATTTTTTAGGGGTATTTATGACATTGGTTGGGAAGGGGCTTTGAATGGGTAGGACCACAAAGCTAACTCTCAACAAGAAATCATTAATTCTGACAGGGCTAAAGTAGCCGTACGGATAGGGGAGGAAACACTCCTTTTTCATTCAATGCCACAGTCTGAAGTTCATCAATCAGTTCATCATCTTCATTTCGAAAGCTTTCTCTTCCATGGAGCCTTTTCTTGTGGAAAAACCACCAAAATTGTCCAAAAATCATCAAGAATGCTTTGAGGGCAACCTTAGGCTTTGGATGCAGTACCGTATGAGGAATCATAAGGGAGTTTTCTGATCCAAACTTGGTCTCCAATCCCTTTGGTCTCTCAAGGAGTTCATCCCGGATCTTGAGCTATTAAGAGCCGCTGCGTCCTTTTGGGATATTAGGAGACATGTATATTTCTTTTCCTACAACGAAATCACTCCAACCTATGAGTATTTCAAGGCTTTAGTGGGTGGCATAGACATGGAGGTCATTGCTCTCCCCTCGGTTGATGACACCATGTGTGTCGAAAGGTTGGTCTCTCTTCTCGACATTCCTTTGGAAGAGGCCCAATGTATGGTTCTTAATCACACTTTCATTGACATTTCGGATCTCCCCAAGAAGTTCATGGATCGCACGGATGAGGCTTCTTGGAATGCCTTTGGTTTATGCATTCTCTCCTTTTTCTACATGGTTGGCTCCAAAGGCACCTGTCATAGGGTTTTACTGAGTGTCCTTGAGGAGTGCTATGTGGGGAAGGATATTGTCCCTCATGGCATAGACCGCTTGGCTTTGGGAGACGGCTTCATGCGTAGTGGTAGCCCCGCCTTACTCACTTTGTGGTTGAGGGAGAGGTTGATGGCCATTCCCGAGGCTCCTATCTCTCACAGACCGTGGTCTTATTCCTTGAGGGGCATCCTATGGATTTTATTCAGAGTGACTGGGAGGCTTATATAGATCGCCTTACGACTGCCGAGATCCGTTGGTCAGTCCCACATTGGCGTATCGGCTCGGTGCGGGAGTATCAGGATAATTCCCCTTTCGTTCGGGTACCGGGACTCTTTGGATCGTCTTACTACATCCCTTCTTTGGTCCGTCGTCAGTTTGGATTACTGCAGACTCCACTATTGGAGTGTTCTGGTGTTAACCCAGATCACTTGAGGCTTCCGCCCTTGTCTATGTGGGACTCCTCCACTATTTCACTTCTTTTCCGATTGTGGACTTGTTCCATCTTTCCGGCTCGGGTACTTCTTGGGCGTGCAGCCAGCATGGTTCTAAACACGATCTACTTAGACTGGTATGAACAGACTATGGGACAGACTCAGAGTCTCATTGAGGAGAGGCGTGAGGCTATTCTTGGTGGGACTCATGACCCTAGCAGGGTTTTGAGAGAGACCGAGGCCGTGGCGAGTGGCCATAACATTACTGGAGACATTATCGAGGACTATCAAGCCTTGGCTGATAGGAGGATGGCTGCGATGCCTAGGGCAGGGGCACGAATGGAAGATCTTCGGGCTCGGGCTGCTGCCAATGCGGCTTTGAGGGCAACCGGGATGGTTGAGGATGTCGGGAGGGTACCTGATCATGGAAGGGGGGAGATCGACATCTTTGATGTGAAGAAAAAGAAGACTCGAAGAAGTCAGAAGAAGAAGTGGAGGGACGAGGAACAGTGATAGTCCTACATTTCCATGTATCCACCCATTGCCATTGCAGACACATTAGTTCATTTTAGTTGTCTTAGTTATGTCTTAAGCATGTTAGTTGAGACGAGAGTAGACCGTGCTTGAACTCATCAAAGAAGTGTTTTAACTGTAATGAAAATGGTTACTTATGAAGCCAATTTGCATTCACATGGAGTTTTTGCTCAAAACCAAATTTGATTTTTATTCATTTTTTAGTCCGGACTAATAATTGGCTGCCTACGTTCCCCTTTTACAAATGAGACTAAGGGGCTCAGGTCATCGTAGTTCACTTTGTACAAATTTTGGGTGTGACCCTGTTTTTTTTCTAGACTGCCCAAACGGGTATTCGATCTAGGTGGGTATATTCTTTGGCACTTACAATTTTTTTTTAAACAAAGTAACGACGGAGCTTATCACCGTTGACCGGGTGCATGAAGGGGTTGCCATCCAAGTCCGCAAGCCTCATTGCACCACCTGAGAAGATCTCTTGTACCACAAAGGGACCGATCCACACGGGTTCCCATTTTCCGTCGGGGTTAGACCTCCCTGGGGGTTTTTCCTTAAGGACTCCTACCCGAATTTCTCGGGGCTTCACCTTCCTATCAAAAGCTCGCACCATTCTCCCTTGGTAGGCGCGGATGTGCTCCATTACCTTCAGACGACGTTCGTCTAACAAGGCCAATTCATCATGCCGGCTCTGAAGCCAATCAACTTCATGGAATTTGTTTTCCAACAAAATTCTCAATGACGGTACCTCCAACTCAGCCGGGAGAATGGCCTCCATTCCATAAGTCAAAGAAAAAGGGGTTTCCCAAGTGGCGGTCCTAACCGAGGTCCGGTAGCCCCACAATGCTAGATGTAGCTTTTCGGGCCAATCTCTCCCCCGTGTTGCCATTTTCTTAATAATCCTTTCGAGTGTTTTGTTGGCGGCCTCCAATGTACCATTAGTCTGAGGCCTATATGGGGAGGATTTGTAGCGAATGACTCGGAACTCTCCTAATAATTGATCACATTCACCTTCGAAGTGTGAGCCATTGTTGGTGATGACCTCGTTCGGGATCCCATACCGGCACATGATGTTTTCCTTTATAAACCCCGCAACCTTCTTGGAAGTGAGGACCCTGTAGGATTTAGCCTCTACCCACTTTGTGAAGTAATCCACGGCTACCAAAACAAACTCGTGGCCATTGCTCCCGGGTGGGGAAATTTTGCCAATGATGTCAATGCCCCATGTTGAGAAGGGCCATGGTATGGTCATACAGTAAAGATGGTGAGGTGGTAGGTGGTTGAGGTTGGAGAACCGCTAACACTTATCACACCTCTTCACAAATTGTATGCAATCGGTCTCCATTGAGATACAAAAGTAACCCATCCGTAGGATGACTTGCATCAATGCCATTGCATTCATATGAGGGCCACACACTCCGCCATGAACTTCTTGCATGAGTTATTTCGCCTTTTCCATGCTTATACACCTAAGGAGAAGGCCCTAATGGCGCTTTTTGTACAAGATATCCCCCAAGATGACATAGTGGGATGCTAGCCGTTTGAGTGCCGCCATGCTTTTAGCTTTTATCCCATCCACATATTCTCCCTTTTAATTCATGAAGGGAGCTTCCCCTTCCTTGAGGAATCAGTAAATCTGGTTGTACTATGGCTCCTCCACCTTTTTTGGGGTTGCCTCAATCTCATAACAGTATGCCGGATTTTCTTTCCTTCCAACTCAGAAAGGTTTTATCGACTTTCCCTCGGGGATTTCTACCAATGAAGCCAAAGTAGCTAAGGCGTCGGCAAAACGGTTCCGATCCCTCGGCAAGTAGTGGAAGCTGACTTCTTTGAATTGTGCCATGAGCTCTTCCATGTAGGCATGATATTTCTGCAAACCAGGGTCCAGTGTTTTCCACTTGTTGGAGACTTGGTTGATGATCAAAGACGAATCTCTGTATACCTCCAATTCTTTCACATTCCTTTCCAAGGCCGCTTCCAAACCGGCCGTGCATGCCTCATATTCCGCGGCATTGTTGGTCACATCAAAGTTCAACTTGATGGCGATGGGGGTGTGCTCATCTTTCGGGTCAACCAAGAGCAATCCAATGCCATTTCCTCTTTTATTGGCAGCACCATCGAAGAACAATTGCCACCTATTTTCTCCTTCGAGGGCGAAAATCCCTTCATCAGGGAATTTCGGCTCAAGCTCTTTTTCCTCATTACTAGGGAAGTCCGCCAAATGTTTTGCTAAGACCCTTCCTTTGACCGCCTTCCTTGACACATAACTGATATCATACTCAGCTAGGAAGAAGGACCATTTGGAAAGTCTCATGGACAAAGATGCCTTTTCCAACAAGCACTTGATGGGGTCTATCTTGGAGATAAGCTGTATCGGGTGGGCATACATGTAATGCTTCAGCTTTCTTATGACCCATACCAATCCGGTGCAAGTCTTTTCAATTGGGGAGTAGTTGAGCTCGCTCCCTTGTAACTTACGGCTCACAAAGTAGATGGCATTCTCTACCTTTGAACCTTTCTTCTCTTGGGCCAACATTGCTCCTATCGATGTATCAGTCACTGTTAGGTAGAGCAAGAGTGACTTGTCCTTGTGTGGGGGGTATAGGATTGGCGGGCGGATGAGATAGGCCTTAATCTTGTCAAAGGCTCTTTGGCATTCCTCATTCCATTCAACCTCGGCATTATTCTTTAGCAATTTGAAGATGGGCTCACATGTGGGAGTAAGCTGGTTTATGAAACACCTAATGTATTGCAACCTTCCCATGAAGGCCTTTACCTCTGTTTGGGTGCGAGGTGGCTTCATTTCCACAATTGCCTTAACCTTTTGGGGAACAACTTCGATGCCTTGTTCGGTGACCATGTACCCCAAAACCTTTCCACGAGAAACCCCAAAAGTGCACTTGGCCGGATTGAGCCTCATGGAGTGATTCCTAAGCCTGTCAAAGAACTTTCTCAAGTCTATCAAATGTTACCCGTTGGTGCCCTTGGAATGCACAATCATGTCATCGACATACACCTCTATCTCCTTATGGATCATATCATGGAAAAGTACGGTTGCGGCCCTTTGGTAGGTAACCCCAGCATTTTGCAACCCAAAAGGCATCACGCTGTAGCAAAAGGTCCCCCATGGGGTGGTGAAGGCAGTCTTTTCCTGGTCCTCCTCAGCCATCTTAATTTGGTTATACCCAGCAAAACCGTCCACAAAATATTTGACCTTAAAACTAGAGGTTATATCTACAAGCATGTCGATGTTCGGGAGGGGGAAATCATCTTTGGGACTCGCCTTGTTGAGATCCCTAAAGTCGACACAGCATCGGACCTTTCCGTTGGCCTTTGTGACTGTTACTATATTGGAGAGCCACGAGGGGTACTCTATCACTCTTATGAAGCCGACCCGGAGCAACTTCTCAATCTCTTCTTTGACTTGCAAAGACCATTCCGGTTTGATTCGCCGGAGCTTTTGCTTGACAGGTTTCACCTCGGGATCTATGGGGATCTTGTGTTCAATGATCGAAGAATCCAACCCCGGCATATCCTTATAAGACCAGGCAAACACATCCACATACTCCTTAAGTAGCTCCACCAAAGCTTCTCTTTCGGCTCCTTTGAAGTAGCTACCAATCTGTGTCTCTTTCGGCTCATTTTCACTCCCCAAATTCACCTTAGTTAAAACCTCTTCGGCAGCTTGGGCACGGTTTTCCTCTCGGTCAACAACCTACTTTGATGATTGGTTAATGTTTTGTTCGTTTAGTGTGTCTGCATTATTAGGTGATTCATCATTAACCGTTTTTAGATTATTAGTTAATTTATCATCTAATAAGTTGGCAATGGGGGGATACTCGGAAAGGTCTATCATTTCATTCAATGCAAATGGGAATACAACGTTGGCTACAAGTTTATAATCCTCGGGCGTGAGGCCCTCGGAGGAGGAAGACTCAAATTTAAAGACAAGAGATTGAGGGGACTCAACTACATTGGACCCTATGACATTTGACTCTAGGGGGTGGGGAACCCGTCCAAGCTTCGTGGTCATTTGCTCCTTGCTCGCCACCGGTCCAGAGAAGGTTACCCAATTCTTCAGAGGCATGTCCATCGGGCTTACCAAGGTGCAAGGGTCAAAGGTCCCAGGAGATCCATCTCCTATCACAGCAATCATTTCCTTTTCGAGGCCAATCAGATCAGGCACGACCAACTCCTCCCCAAACATTTCTTGCATTACCACACCATTCCATTCGTCGTCCATGACTTCCTTGGTGGCGTGCTCGGGAGTTACCTCCTCAAACTTGCATCTACCATTTTGACCCCAAACGGGTCCCCTTTCTTGGCTAGCCTCCACCATAGACAAGGTTTCAAATTCCCTTACCATCTCGGGCACTCCCTTAAAGGTATATTCGTGACTAATAGTGGTCTCGGTAGGACCGGTCATCTTGGGTGTATCCAAAAATGCCCTCCTTACGGGGTTAGCCACCATCCCTCAGAACCTTTTGAGATCCTCTTGCAACTTATCCCAATTGGTTATCATTGGCTTCTTCGGCTCCGGGGCCTCGGTTTGGACCCCTCCTTTCACAAAGTAGCGGCTCATATCAAAAGTGTAAGGGCGGAGGTTGGAAGCCTTAAACGGAATCCCTTAAGCTCTAGCTTAGCTTCTTTTTCGAGCCATTTCCTTATCCATCCTAAGGTCCTCGGGGGTGGGTTTGTATCCCAAGCCATGGAGCGTATTTTGCTCTTCAACAATCTTATGGGTCCCTTGGAGTTTCTTTCCAAGACCAAGCCCCGGGAGGTAGCGCATCAAACGCATCATCTTCATTGCAGGGGGAATCCTGTCCTTGGTGAGCGTAAGATCTACACAACAGATGTGGGTTTTGGATGGTATCTTGGTGAAGCCGATCAAAACCATGCCGCTCTCCTCATGTTTGATTTCTAACACGGGAATCCCATTGGTGTTGGTTCCTTCTGTAGTCACACTGTCCCCATAAATGGTTGTCAAATTACCCTCTTGCACATATTTCACGCACTGGTGGAGGGTGGAGGCTACCCCATTGACTTTATGGAGCCATGGGCATCCCAATAGGGCGGTGAAGGATATGGGTATGTCAAGCACTTGGAAGTCGGTTGGCATCATTTGTTTTCCAAACCAAAGGTTCAAGGTGGCCACCCCTAGGACTGAGCGGGCCGTGGAATCATAAGCCTTAACGGTGATCATGGAAGGCTTTAGGTCGGTGGTCTTAAGACCAAGTAGATCCATCATCTTAGCGGGGAGGACATTCATGGCGGAACCATTATCAACCAAAATCCGAGGGAGGCGGCGCTCATCTAATTGCACCGTGATGTAGAGGGCCTCATTGTGGTTAGCCCCAAATTTCGGCAAATCCAAGTACATGAATGTGATGACATTCCCATATTGAACACTCCCAATCATCTGTACGGCCTCTTCGGGGGTAGCCGTGGTAGGTACCATAGTTTGGGCCAAGTATTCCTCCAACTTGAGCTTGTGAGGGTAGGAGGAAGTGAGGAGGGACCACAAAGATATGTTAGATTGTGTCCTCTTGAGTTGGGTTAAGACGGGATCCTCTTCTCCGGAATCTAGGGCTTTTGCCTCACTAGCAAGAGGGGGAGGCATTCGGTGTTCCGGTGGCGGAGGTTTCTTAGGGTTCTCCGTGTGCACTTGCCCAGATCGAGTAAGTACACTCACTTCCAAAGGGTTGTCAACCTCTTCCGCCCCTTTCCCGAGTAACGGGGGGGTTCTGGGTGCCATATGGCCATGCTTCCTTTCTTAACTCATTCACCATGACCATTCCTTTCGGGGCGTATACCGACTCACGAATCTTTTCTAGAGAGATAGGGTGGTGGCTTTGGCTCTTCCCAACTCCTACGGTTTCACGGAGCTTTTCCAAAGTAAGCATGCAACAATAGTAATCTGGGAATACAGACCCATCAACCAGTGGTGGCGGTGGAGACAACGGTGGCAAAGCTAAGAAGTCATCCAAGGCCGGAAAGCCTTCTTCTTCCAATCTCGGGAAAGGAACACGGGAAGGCATATTTGAAGATACCTCATCATCATCACTTTCACACAGGATTCGGAGCTCCTTACGGGGTATAGAGCGAATGGATCCTTTCATTTGGGTGAGGTACCCTTCATAGTTGGTGATTTCTGGGGTCTTTACAATTCCGGACTCATTATTTCCATTAGGGTGACCCACCCTATTAATTGTCCTTCTGCCGGTGGATGAACTACATGCTTCAATGACATGGAAGCAATCATCGGGCGGAGGACAAACCCCATTTGAGCCTTGGCTCTCGCTGTCCAACGTGTTCTTAATGGACTTTTCCATTTCCTCCATGCACTCTTCGAATGTTAGCTCATGCTCGGTGAGTGTTATTACGATCAACTCATCGGCATTTTGGTGGGGGATTCTCGCACTCATCACATTGGCAATCATGGAGTCGGATGGGAACTTCATGTTTCCCTCCTGCATACATGCCCATAGGGTTTCCTTCCATTCTTCCCCAATCTCAATCATCGGGACATTAAACTCCTAAAGGTTCATCAGTGTCGGCTCCCCGAACTCAATCATATTCACATCGACTGGCCCAAATTCAATCATATTAATGCCATGGTTGTTGGGGAACAGATTATTGATCACGTTCAGCCTTTGAGGGTGCTCCAGCTTCCCTTTGGCAATCAAATCTAGGATGATGCGCTTTACAGCGGGGCAATCATCGGTATCATGCCCATGGTAGCTGTGGAATGCACACCTCTTGCTCTCGTCACGGTACCTCTCGGGGTTTCTGGGTTGGAAGTTAACCAGGGGTTTTGCAAGGTCTTGTATAACTAAACCTTCAAACACCTTACCTAAGGGCATCCCAAAATCCTCAAATCTAACATACGGGCGCCTTTCCAAGTTCCCGGCCCTTTGTGGAGTTTGTCTCGGATTCTCCCCTTGGATATTGTTTACCGTTCCCACGGCTTCCTTCCCTTTACCGGATGTCGGGGGACGATATCTGTAGGATTTTCCACTGGCCTGAGTAGAGGATTTCTCATTAAGGGCCTTCTCAAATTTGGACCCGGCAGTGACCATTGCCCGGAGGTTGGGGAAAAAGTGATGACTGATCAAGGCCCGCAGCTTAGGTTTCAAACATGATTGGAAAATGTCCAATTGTTCCTCTTCTGTTGGTGGGTTGGAAATCTCCCCAAGTTTATAATTCCACCTCTTGTAGAACTCTCCTATTGGTTCATCTCCCTTTTCCAGGGTGCTTTGCAGATCAACCCGGTTAGTTTCCCATTCTAGGTTTGACCGATATTTGTTGAGGAATGCTTCTGTTGGGTATGCTTATTATAAACCACTCCTATTACCTAGATTTGATTGATCCCATAACCTTATTTTACTCTTTGTGGACATTAGGATATATTGTAAGAAGTACTTGTACTTCATTTAGAAATAGTCCACTTTATAGTTGAATAGGCTTAGCAGATTAGGACCCTCAATTTTTCTAAGTCTGGAGATATGAGGTAAGGCCCTTGCCTACCGCATAGAGCCTACCGCATGAAGACATCTACCGCATGACTATGCTTGCCGCAGATAACCTTGCCGCATGGTTCCATCCTACCGCAAGTTAACTCTACCGCATGGAACCATGGTTGAAGAAACTCAAGTTTGTTCAAACTTAACCATGGTCACACCTGTGTCCTTACCTTGGTTAGTTTAGAACGTTGCAAATTCAAATTTCAAATTTGAATACAACTATCATCATAGTACAGTTGGACCACCATGACTCTGCAACAAAAGGACAACTCAGACTGAGCTCCAATTAGAATTCAACAGCTCATTGTCCTCCAAACTTGCCCTCCAAGAATTCAAACGGCTAGTTTCTCCATCAAGGCTATAAATAGACCTTGAATTCTTCATTAAAAAAAAGCTGAGATTCTAAGAGAGAAATTGCTGTTGAAATTCTTGGTGATTGAAGATCATACTCAAGATTTCCAAAATCCTTCGAATCTTCAAGCACTCAACCTTCAAGTCTTCAACAAATCTCCAGTAACCTTCAAAGATCAAATCTCAAGCCTCTTCACACAAGTTTCATTAGTCTCTAAAATCATATAGATTCAAAAGAGCTCTTGATTCTTAACACACACACTCACCCCGATTGATCAATCACATAGATTGAATCATTAGGGATACACTGGTCTAAGTCTAGGATTTGAACTTCATAGAAATAGGTGTTGATTCAATACTTCATCTCTGTAATCTGTACTCAAGTGAATCTAATATATACCTCATTCAAAATCCAAGTCTGACCATCTTGGTAAAGGACGTAGATCTTTTAACAGATCGAACCTTTCCAAATCATAGTGTTCTTTACTTACTGCACTTTACCTTTCTGCAAATTTACTTTAAGTCTTGTTCATCTTGTTCCTATTGTTCTTCACTTGTTCATATTAATCTTGTTTGTCTTTTAGTGTTTGATCTTTCAGATTTAAGAACAATTGTGAATTGTGTTTGTTTGTCTACCTCATTGCCTAAGCTAAAATCTGACTAACTTATCATTTGCCAAAAATCTCTAAGACATAAGTTTTCAATCTCTCAACCTACCTCACTTTAACCTACCGCACTCCTACCTACCGCATACACATCTACCGCACTACCTACCGCACACCAACCTACCGCATTGAACTTATCAAAACCAACTCTTAACTTGTTTCAACGAAAACTTCCGCTGTGCATTTTATAATTGACCGCGTGGTTTTTATCTACCGCAAAATTCAAGTGTAAGCATAATGGTTGAATTTTGAAAAAGGGTTGAAATTTTAAATAGGCTATTCACCCCCCCTCTAGCCTCTTTTCATACCCTTGTTGTACGGCCGATGAACTTGCTGAAAAAGGATTCCTAACTCCGGTTCAAAAGAATGGTGATCTTCTATTTTCAAGATGTGATGTGAGTGCAACAAAGAAAGCTCTACTAAATCCCAAAGTGAAGGAAGTTCTGTCTACCACACCTCAAGTCAAGTTTGACATTTCCCCTGATGAACAAGAAAAGATGTTCATGAAAGCTGAACAGGTAATTAGTAAGTTTTCTGGCATGAAGGAAGCTTTAGCACTTTCAACTGAAGAAATTTCCCAGCTTAAGATGGAGAAATCTCTACTAAGATCTGAACTCACCCTCCTTAAGGAGCAGATCAAGAGCATGACTCCTCTTACTGATCGAAACCGTTTCTTAGAAGAACAAAATGCTATATTTAAAGTTAAAAACGATGAATTGGTTGCTGAGATAAATGATCTTAAAAGAATCACTAATGAGTGGACCAATTCTCGTGTCACTATGGAACAAATCTTAGAATCCCAAAAGCATAGTGGTGATAAAGAAGGCTTAGGATTTCAAACTAGTGACAACTTTAAATGTGCATCTTGTTGTGAAAGAGATGAGAAATTTACCCAGCAAACTTTGGAAGGGTCGAAGGCTAAACATCATGTTTCAAAGGGTGTAGGACAAGAATCAAAGAAGAAACTAGAATTCAACTATGTCTACCCTAAGAAACAAACTGTCACGACCCGAAAACTAGGCTCTATTTCATTGGTAATAAATAATTATTATTTATTTATTTGCTTATTTATTTATTTAAATTACTATTTATTTAAATATTTATGTGTGCATATTATGTTTCATAATAATTATGCCTAGCATTTTATTTGGGTCATTTGTGCTAGTGTAGTATTGTTGGGTCTTAATTATTAGTGGGAAGTTGTTTATTGAGTAGTGTAGGGGAGGGGCCCTAAGTGCAACATTTTGAAATAATTTCCCTACTCCCCTCTCCTCCCTCACCATCTCCCTCACTCTCTCCATCATTTCCCAGCTCAACTCTCTCCCTCTCTCCTCCATTGTGGTAAGTTTTCTTTCCTTACTTCTCTCTTCATTTTCTTCATCTTCTTCTCATAATCTCTCATTTCTTAAAACGTGAACCTTGTTTAGATCGTCGATAGGATCGCGTAGAACCAAAAAGAATTGAATTCCGTCAACTTTGAGATTTATCAAGTAAGTTGCTTTTCCCCATTTTTATGCTAAAATGTTCATATCATGTTTATGTTAGGCTTGATGTGTTATATTTGAAGTTTGGTTGAGTTTGGAGTCTATTTGGAATTTATTTGGAGTTTTGGTCAAAAATGGTGATTTTAGGAATGTTGGGTTTGAATCTTGATCTTGGTTGATGAATGGTATTATTTGAGTCCCCGTTCTAGTTATAAGTTGTTTTGGGTTCATATTTATGCTGGGTGGAAGATTGATTGTGTTTGATTTTGAGTGTGGTGAGAAATGGGTAAGAACATCATGAACCCAGCTCTGTTTTCCCGGCTGGAATCCAGACCAGGCGCCCGCCCGCCTAGACCCAAGCGCCCGCCTGCATACCCTTTCCTGATGGCCAGACCTTCTGGTCATTCAGGCGCCCGCTCGCCCCATGCCAGGCGCCCGCCCGCTCACTGTTCCAGGATTTTGTCCTTTTTGCTTGTTTTAACTAAATGGCTTAACTAGTTTAGGGTACCTTCTTCTAATTAACTTAAGATAACACCGTGGAGCACTTTAGTAATTAAAATTGGTTCCTTTGTGAACAATAGTGTTATGTAATTTGATCAAGTATTGTTTGGGCATCTTATGATGTGTTCGTGTTTGTTCCAATCGAATTGAATTTCGCGTAAGACTTGGTCTAGGTTTTAGGCGATGTCCTATAGTACCTAGAGGGTTGTTATTGAACACCAAGGTGTAGGGTTTAGTCCTGTCGTGATCATGTTCTAATAAGGGTAACCTTTCGGATTCGTTTGGGGTGTTTAGAATGGGTTCGTTATGAACGGAGTTAAAGCGTGAATTGGCAATTGGGTACCTACGGTTTGATTAACCTTAAGATGTATTCATTCGGATTTCTTATTTGGAATTTCAGGTGTGATGAGATGGTTGAGTTCATAGTCCTAGTATATCTTTTGAGTAAATGTTTATGGTCAT
This sequence comes from Campanula takesimana, assembly GCA_026119855.1. NCBI lineage: Eukaryota > Viridiplantae > Streptophyta > Magnoliopsida > Asterales > Campanulaceae > Campanula > Campanula takesimana. Next base: position 3,027,661 of record JAOWBW010000010.1, read on the forward strand.
TTTGGTAATAGTCATTGTGCCATTAGGGAGCGACCGTTTGGGTTGTGCTCTTTATGATTAACTTGTGGGTATCATATTTAGGATGTGTTTGGTACGTGCCTTATCTTGGAATCATTATGTTTTAATGGTCAATGTTGTTGAACTCTTTTATGAGAAACTCCTTGTGTTTATTGTTGTTGAACTCTTCTTGAGTAATCATTTGCATCTTTTATGGTGATTAATTGGTGCGGTTCCCTACTTTGGAACCCTTTTAATGTTTTTGAAGCTAGTATTCATTACTTAGCATTATTGAAAGTCCAGCTGGTTATTTGTGTATCGAGTCAGGCAATGGATAATGCTATAATGGCACGAGCCAAGTCCAGTATAGCATCGCCCATTGGTCCTTCTGTCCTCATCCAGATTGGCCTTGGTTGGGATGAGCTAGCTCCGTTGTGGGTATTCTAGCTAATCGTTTTGGAGCATGACTTTGTGGCATGGCTCCCGCCCCTTGTGGCACTTTATCATTGTTATTGGTTCCGGTACCGGGTTCCTCTTCAGCTTTTATGCTACTATGAAGATGGTTTGTTTGATTGATGGGTTGATTGGTCGCTTCTGACCGGGGTTTTCTCTTCAGCTTTCATGCTACTATGAAGATGTTGATTGTTGATTATTGAAGCTGCGCAGCGACCTTTATTTGGTTCTATCAGTTGGGAAACCTTGGCTAATATCCTTTGTTATGTGTTTACTTTCCGCTGCTATCTGTTGACTGTTAATTGTTTCATGCTATGTGATATTTATCATTGTTTATTGCTTATTGCATTATAGCATGTCATGTAGTTGCATTAGTAACTTACTGAGATTTTATCTCACCCCGTTTATTTCCATCTTTGTTTTTCCTTAACCCTCCCAGGAGGAAAAGGATTAGGATTCGCGGATCGAGGAGGACGTCGAGAGGATTGAGATTTTGGGGCAGGTTGTTATGGATCGGTTTACATTATTTAAATGTATAACCTTTTGGGGATAGTTTTACCATTATTGACGTCATTAAGAATTGTATATTTTATTCTTTTTGGTATAAGCCGTGGAGCTTATGTTAGATGCACTTTGTTGATTTAAACTTGGATTTGTAAAACCTTGTGTTATCATTTTTTTGGTTCAAAATGGAATTTTTTTAACTTCTATATTTTAGAGTTTTGGTTTTAAGTCGACGTCCAGATCGCGGTCTCGGGCCCGCGGGGTCCGGGGTCGCGACAGTTGGTATCAGAGCTATGGCATTAGCTCTATGTATAAGTCTAGGTGGATTAGTATGACCTAGGTGGGTAGTAGTGTGCGGAGTGATTAACGGTTGATATTTTATGCAGGTACTTATTTGAAATGGCTCGAAGGAGAAGTGGTGAAAGTAATACCGGTAATGCAAGTCAGAATGAAACTAGAGATGAAGCCCGTGCAATGTTTCAGGGCATGTTTGAGGCGGCCATGAAGGCCATACATGATCAAGGTCTGAGGGTAGAACAAGCACCACCACCCCGCTATGGATTGGAACAATTTCTGAAATTGAAACCGGTTGAGTTCAATGGGGAACCCGATGTAAGGAAGGCCGAGCTATGGATTGAGTCGATGGAGAAAATTTATGATGTCTTTGGTTGCACCGATGAAGACAAGGTCCGGTTTGCGGCTTATAAACTTGTGGGTGCCGCTGAGCATTGGTGGAAGGGTGTTAAAGCGAGTTGGGATGATACCCACACAGTGTATGCATGGGAATTGTTTGTGCGAAAGTTCAAGGAGCATTTCATTCCGGTAGTGGATCAAAACCGAAAGGAGATCGAGCTGCTCAACCTGGAGCAAGGTTTGTTGTCTATAGCTCAGTACTCGGCTAAGTTCACAGAATTAGCCCGGTATTGTGATTATCTTGTGAGGACCGAAGAACAGAAGGCTATGAGATTCATCCGGGGTTTGAAGACTTCTATTCATACTCAACTTATAGCCCAGAGGATTGTGACATTTCAGGATCCGGTAGACCGGGCATACTTGATCGAGCAAGATATTGGGGAACCTAAGAGGAAGACCGAGGTTGCAAATATGGGTAAACAAGTAAGCCATGCTAAATCTCAACCACAACACCGTTCAGATAACCGAGGTAATTTGGGAGCACCATCTCAGTTTAAAGAACAAACCGCGCTAGGGAATTCGGGTACTACTCCGGGGAAACAAGGGAAACAAGGTAGGTGGCTTTGCACTTACTGTCAGAGGGAAGGCCATTTGGAGGATAAGTGTTGGAAGAAGCAAGGAAAATGTATCAATTGTGGTCAACTGGGTCACTTCATAAAGGATTGTCCGAGGTTTAAGGTTCAATCATCAGGAACAGGAACCAGTACTTCACCGGGTCAGAAGAGAGATGCTTCGGGGAACCCTAAGGTATAGGGTAGAGTAATTGCGATCAATCAGCACTCACCAGGTAACGGATAAATTTCAGGAGGTATTATTTAGCGTCGTGAGAGCGAGCGCGTGCATTATAGGATCATAGCATCTATGTGTTTCTGTGCATTTAGTTGCATTTATTACTTCTGAGTCTTTGACTTATGTGTTGTAGGTGTCTACTCCTGTGGAGGAGTTTAGGGTATCTGATGAAGTCTTATGTGCTTATGATGTGCTTAAGTATGGTTATGTCTCACCTGCTAATTAGCCATGTTGCTATTACAAGATTTTGATGTTACTATTGCTTTAGTCTATTGTTATAGGGGGATTGATGTATTCTCCATTCCTAATTTCTTAAAACTGTTTGAGACCGTTCCTTTGGGAAGGGTTATACCTATCTTTTCTTAATTGAAATCCGAGTATTTAGTTTCGGTCAATTTGTTGGGTGTATTTATCATTCGTAAGATTTTCATTTGCTTCCGAATGGTACCTAGTGTTTGAGGAGAAGCTTGGAGTTAAATTGCATTGTGTGGTACAAGGTTGTAGTACTGATAATTAGATCAATATCTATATTGTAACGGTTGAGTTATAAAAGTTGAGGATTCAACCGAGGGTTTCTTGTTAAGAGATTTCGTTTCCTTTTAGTACATCTCCGTGAGTACATCGAGATTGATTAGTATGGAGGGATGCGTGAATTGTTATGGGTAATGAGTGTATGGTGGAATGTATAATCGATAATGGTGGTAAGCGTGTTAAGTTAGAAAGGACTAATAAGTACATTTGGGAGAGTAACAATTTCTCGATCTATGTTAAAGGCATTTTGAATTTTGGTTAGATAGTGGTTCTATGGTCCTAAATCTCTCCTTGGTGGCGTTTCGCGATTTGGACCAAGGGTATGTGAAGAAAGTCGAGTATCAATATTTGGGCATAATTAAAGAATATTGTGATTTGGTAATGGAACTATTGGAATGAGGCTAGCTAATTAGTTTATGATTTTGGTAGTACCATTGAGCCTAAGTATCATTAGGTTAATAAATGTATGCGTGAGAGACTAACTTGGGTTAGCTATTGAGGATTTGAGATTTGTTGATTTCCTTGGGTTTATGAGAACGGATTATAATTTAAATGGGAGTTAGAGAAAATCTTTTGAAGATGAAATTTGGATCGTTTTGCGGACTATTGAGTATATTGAATTGTTTAGGCTTCAAGACCGGATTAATGAAGGGATGAGAGTATAACATAGATTAAGTGGACACTTTGTACGAGAAATTTTGGGTTGTATGGTACTATTAATTTAAGGTGTTAACTCAAAGTGAAAGCACTATAATGGTAATCCATAGAGATGTAGCAATTTCGATGAATATTGTGGAAATAGAAATTCATTTAGCCTTTTTATATTTTAAAAGCTAATTAGGCTCGGGATGGTGATGTTTTGAAATTCTGGGGAATACTACTAAGTATGTGATTTACAAAAGGAAACACCTTTGCAGTGTAATTAAGGTTATGAATAAGATGAGCTTAGGATATCTCGAGAGTTATGTTTGGGAGCAATTGGGATTCTCCAATTTTGATTGTGGATTCTAATTAGTAGTGAAGGTTATTATTGAAGGAAGTTATGTGCGAGAGGTCGTGGTATGGTGAACATTATTTAAGGTTACTACGTGGTGGTTTAGAATGGATAATTGAGGAATTTGGGAAATGACGGAACTATCGTATTAATGGCTACTTGATCATCCGGGTAGGTCTCGTTAAAATTCGGGCCGAATTTTCTTTAAGGGGAGTGAATGTCACGACCCGAAAACTAGGCTCTATTTCATTGGTAATAAATAATTATTATTTATTTATTTGCTTATTTATTTATTTAAATTACTATTTATTTAAATATTTATGTGTGCATATTATGTTTCATAATAATTATGCCTAGCATTTTATTTGGGTCATTTGTGCTAGTGTAGTATTGTTGGGTCTTAATTATTAGTGGGAAGTTGTTTATTGAGTAGTGTAGGGGAGGGGCCTTAAGTGCAACATTTTGAAATAATTTCCCTACTCCCCTCTCCTCCCTCACCATCTCCCTCACTCTCTCCATCATTTCCCAGCTCAACTCTCTCCCTCTCTCCTCCATTGTGGTATGTTTTCTTTCCTTACTTCTCACTTCATTTTCTTCATCTTCTTCTCATAATCTCTCATTTCTTAAAACGTGAACCTTGTTTAGATCGTCGATAGGATCGCGTAGAACCAAAAAGAATTGAATTCCGTCAACTTTGAGATTTATCAAGTAAGTTGCTTTTCCCCATTTTTATGCTAAAATGTTCATATCATGTTTATGTTAGGCTTGATGTGTTATATTTGAAGTTTGGTTGAGTTTGGAGTCTATTTGGAATTTATTTGGAGTTTTGGTCAAAAATGGTGATTTTAGGAATGTTGGGTTTGAATCTTGATCTTGGTTGATGAATGGTATTATTTGAGTCCCCGTTCTAGTTATAAGTTGTTTTGGGTTCATATTTATGCTGGGTGGAAGATTGATTGTGTTTGATTTTGAGTGTGGTGAGAAATGGGTAAGAACATCATGAACCCAGCTCTGTTTTCCCGGCTGGAATCCAGACCAGGCGCCCGCCCGCCTAGACCCAAGCGCCCGCCTGCATACCCTTTCCTGATGGCCAGACCTTCTGGTCATTCAGGCGCCCGCTCGCCCCATGCCAGGCGCCCGCCCGCTCACTGTTCCAGGATTTTGTCCTTTTTGCTTGTTTTAACTAAATGGCTTAACTAGTTTAGGGTACCTTCTTCTAATTAACTTAAGATAACACCGTGGAGCACTTTAGTAATTAAAATTGGTTCCTTTGTGAACAATAGTGTTATGTAATTTGATCAAGTATTGTTTGGGCATCTTATGATGTGTTCGTGTTTGTTCCAATCGAATTGAATTTCGCGTAAGACTTGGTCTAGGTTTTAGGCGATGTCCTATAGTACCTAGAGGGTTGTTATTGAACACCAAGGTGTAGGGTTTAGTCCTGTCGTGATCATGTTCTAATAAGGGTAACCTTTCGGATTCGTTTGGGGTGTTTAGAATGGGTTCGTTATGAACGGAGTTAAAGCGTGAATTGGCAATTGGGTACCTACGGTTTGATTAACCTTAAGATGTATTCATTCGGATTTCTTATTTGGAATTCCAGGTGTGATGAGATGGTTGAGTTCATAGTCCTAGTATATCTTTTGAGTAAATGTTTATGGTCATTTTGGTAATAGTCATTGTGCCATTAGGGAGCGACCGTTTAGGTTGTGCTCTTTATGATTAACTTGTGGGTATCATATTTAGGATGTGTTTGGAACGTGCCTTATCTTGGAATCATTATGTTTTAATGGTCAATGTTGTTGGACTCTTTTATGAGAAACTCCTTGTGTTTATTGTTGTTGAACTCTTCTTGAGTAATCATTTGCATCTTTTATGGTGATTAATTGGTGCAGTTCCCTACCTTGGAACCCTTTTGATGTTTTTAAAGCTAGTATTCATTACTTAGCATTATTGAAAGTCCAGCTGGTTATTTGTGTATCGAGTCAGGCAATGGATAATGCTATAATGGCACGAGCCAAGTCCAGTATAGCATCGCCCATTGGTCCTTCTGTCCTCATCCAGATTGGCCTTGGTTGGGATGAGCTAGCTCCGTTGTGGGTATTCTAGCTAATCGTATTGGAGCATGACTTTGTGGCATGGCTCCCGCCCCTTGTGGCACTTTATCATTGTTATTGGTTCCGGTACCGGGTTCCTCTTCAGCTTTTATGCTACTATGAAGATGGTTTGTTTGATTGATGGGTTGATTGGTCGCTTCTGACCGGGGTTTTCTGTCACGACCCGAAATCTAGGCTCTATTTTATTAGTAATTAAATGATTTTATTTAATTATTTGCTTATTTATTTATTTAAATTATTATTTATTTAAATAATTATGTGTGCAATTTATGTATTATAATATTTATGCCTAGCATTTTATTTGGGTCATTTGTGCTAGTGTAGAATCGTTGAGTCTTATTTGTTGGTGGGGAGTATTCGTGTGTAGTGTAGAGGAGGGGGCCTAAGTGTAAATCTTTTAAACATTTCCCTACTCCCTCCCTACTCCTCCCCTCACCTCGCTCATCCTCACACTCAACCTCCATCCCTCTCTCCCAGCCATCTCCCTCTCTCTCTCCTCCATTGAGTAAGTTTTTCTTTCTTTCCTTCTCTCTTCTTTTTCTTCATCTTCTTCTTGTTATCATTCATTTCTTAAAACGTGAAACATGTTTAGATCGTCGATAGGATCGTAGGAAGCCAAAAAGAATCGAAATCCATCAACTTTGAGAAAATCCAAGTAAGTTACTTTTCCCCATTTTGATGCTAAAATGTCCATATCATGTTTATTTGATGTTTGATGTGTTATATTTGAAGTTTGGTTGAGTTTTGAATTTGTTTGGAATTTATTTTGGGTTTTGATCAAAAATGGTGAAATCTTGAATGTTGGGTTTGATTCTTGATTTTGGTTGTTAAATGTTGTTGTATGAGTCTTTTTAGACTTATTAGTTGTGTTGGTACATTAGTATACTAGTTGGAATGTTGGATTTTGGTTGAAATGTGTTTTGGGTTTGAAAATGGAAGAACCCATGTTGTTCTTCTCGATTTCCAGTAGTTCAGAACATTGGGCGGCCGCACAAAAATAGTCTGGGCGACCGCACATCTATCTGAAAGCTTTTGTTCTTGTTTTGAGGCTTTTTGGGCGACCGCTCAGTCCACTTTGGGCGGCCGCACAGAACCCCTGAAAGTTTACATTTGTTAATTTTGTGTGATTGAAGGATGCGTGTTGATCCAAATCTTGGGTGTCCTTCTAGTTGACCTTAGTGATCATTGTAGTACACTTTAGTGATAGAATTGGGTCCTTTGTGATCAAGTTTGTGTTTGAAATTCATTAATTGTTAATTGGGATTTTGGAGCACCTTTATTATGTATCGTTGGTTCATTTCATCTTCTTGGTGATTATTTGGCATGATTCCCTACTTTGGAATCCTTTGTTGTTCATCGTGCTAGTATTTTATTACTTAGCCTTTACGTGAAAGTCCAGCTGGTATTTTGTGTGTGTTTGGGCGATGCGAAACATTATGATGGCACGGCCAAGTCCATTATGATGTTGACCATTGTTTTGCCCCATTCATATTACCCTCCTCCAGATTGGCCTTGGATGTGAGAAGAGCTATCTCCTTTGTGTGCATTTTAGCTTCTTGGAGCATGACTTTGTGGCATGTCTCCCGTCCTTTGTGACACTTCATTGGTTATTGGTTCCGGTACCGGGGTTTTCTCTTCGGCTTTCATGCTATTATGAAGATGATGATTGGTTGATTATTGAAGCTGCGCAGCGATCCTTTATTTGGATGTACCAGTTTGGAAAACCTTGGCTATATCCTTTGTTATGTGTTTATTTCCGCTGCTATCTGTTATGTGATAAATGCTATGTGCTATGTGATATTTATTATTGCTTATCGCTTCGTGCATCATAGCATGTCATGTAGTTGCATTAGTAACTTATTGAGATTTATCTCACCCCCTTTTCTTTTTATCTTTGTTTTTCCTTAACCCCCCCCCCCAGGTGCTAAGGAATAGTCTCGCTGATCACGAGAAAGAGGACGTCGAGTGTGGATACATTCTTTTGGGGAAGGTTGTTATAGGTTGGTTTACATTATGTAAATGTGTAACCTTTTTGGGATAGTTGTACCAAACAATGACGTCACTAAGAATTGTATATTTGTATTTTGTTGGGCATAAACTTGTGGAAGTTTATGATAGTTGTAATTGATTTTTATCAAACTTGATTTTGTAAAACTTTGGATCATCACCTTTTGGTATCAAATGGAATTTTTAACTTCGGTATTTCGTAGTTTTGGTTTTAGAGTCGACGTCCAGATCGCGGTCCCAGGCCCGCGGGGTCTGGGGTCGCGACAGTTGGTATCAGAGCTATGGCATTAGCTCTAAGTATAAGTCTAGGTGGATTAGTATGACCTAGGTGGGTAGTAGTGTGCGGAGTGATTAACGGTTGATGTTTTATGCAGGTACTTGTTACAATGGTTCCTAGAAGGAGTGGTGAAGGTAGTACCGGTAATGCAAATCAGAATGATACAAGGGAAGAAGCACGTGCTATGTTTCAAGGCATGTTTGAGGCGGCCATGAAGGCCATACATGATCAAGGTCCGAGGGTAGAACAAGCACCACCCCGCTATGGATTGGAGCAATTTCTCAAACTGAAACCGGTTGAATTCAATGGGGAGCCCGATGTAAGGAAGGCTGAGTTGTGGATTGAGTCGATGGAGAAGATTTATGATGTATTTGGGTGTTCGGATGAGGACAAGGTCCGGTTCGCGGCTTATAAGCTTGTGGGAGCCGCCGAGCATTGGTGGAAAGGTGTTAAAGCTAGTTGGGATGATACTCACACGGTGTATGCGTGGGAGTTGTTTGTGCGCAAATTCAAGGAGCATTTCATTCCGGTTGTTGATCAAAACCGAAAGGAGATCGAGCTACTCAACCTAGAGCAAGGTGTGTTGTCTATAGCACAATACTCGGCTAAGTTCATAGAATTAGCCCGGTATTGCGACTATTTGGTGAGGACCGAGGAACAAAAAGCTATGAGGTTCATTCGGGGATTGAAGACCTCCATCCGCACTCAAATTATTGCGCAACGGATTGTGACATTTCAGGATGCGGTAGACCGTGCCTATCTTATAGAGCAAGATATTGGGGAACATAAGAGGAAGACCGAGGTGGCCAACCCGAGTAAGCAAGGAGCGCAGAGCAAGTCACAACCAAGGATTGATAGTCGAGGTAACTTTGGGGGACAATCTCAGTTTCGAGGGCAACCGACCCCAAGGAACCCGGGTACCACTTCCGGGAACCAAGGGAGCCAAATTAGGAGGCTTTGTTCGTATTGTCAAAAGGAAGGTCATTCTGAAGACCGTTGTTGGAAGAAGCAAGGAAGGTGCACCAATTGTGGTCAAATGGGTCACTTTGTAAAAGATTGCCCGAGAGGTAGAGGTCAAGCATCCGGGTCAGGGGTTGGTAATAATCAAGGTAAGAAAAGGGATGCCGCAGGGAAGCCCAAAGTCCAAGGAAGGGTATTTGCCATGGATCAACAACAAGCGACCGATGATCCTACAGTTATTGGAGGTATTGTTTCTGTGTCTAATGTGAGCGCACGAGCGTTAGTAGATCCAGGATCATCTCATTCATACATTTCTGTGCAATTTGCTTCCATGTTAAATGCTGCATTCGAGTCTTTACCGTACGTGCTAGAGGTGTCGACCCCTATAGGAGAATGCTTGATTTCTGATCGAGTCTTTCGTGCTTGTGATGTGGTTATTTGTGGTCGAGTCCTTTCTGCGGATTTGGTAGTTCTTCCTATCCAAGACTTTTATGTCATTTTGGGTATGGATTGGTTGAGCAAGTTTCATGCTTCTGTTGATTGCCGTAAGAAAACTGTTACTTTTTCTATTCCCGATGTGCCTAAATTTGTGTTTGAGGCTAGTCCTCTGAGTAGAAGGGTTCGCTTAATTTCTTATTTGAAAGCGAGAAAATTATTGTATAGTGGTTGTGAGGGGTATTTGGCTAGTGTTCTTGATACTAGGAAGGAATCCCCTAGTTTTGATAGTGTTCGGGTAGTTCGGGAATTTCCCGATGTTTTCTCTACCGAGTATGATATGCCTCCCGATCGTGAGATTGAGTTTTGTATAGATCTTTTGCCGGGTACGGCTTCGATTTCGAAAGCGCCTTATAGGTTAGCTCCCGCAGAGTTGAAGGAATTGAAGGTTCAGTTGCAAGAGTTGCTTGATCGAGGGTTTATCCGCCCTAGTGTTTCCCCGTGGGGAGCACCGGTTTTGTTTGTGCGGAAGAAAGATGGTTCGTTAAGATTGTGCATCGATTACCGGAAGTTGAATCAGGTTACAGTGAAGAATAAGTATCCTCTACCCCATATTGATGATTTGTTTGATCAGCTTCAAGGGTCCGTGGTTTTCTCTAAACTTGATTTGAGGAGTGGGTACCATCAGTTGAAGGTTCGATCGGAGGATATTCCGAAGACTGCTTTTCGCACTCGGTATGGGCATTATGAGTTCTTGGTTATGCCGTTTGGGTTGACGAACGCGCCGGCCGTATTTATGGATTTGATGAACCGAGTTTTCCATCCCTATCTTGACTCGTTCGTGGTAGTCTTCATCGACGACATTCTTGTTTATTCAAAATCTCGAGAGGAGCATGAACAACATTTGAGGACAGTTTTATCCGTTCTTGCGAGGGAGAAATTATTTGCGAAGTTCAGTAAATGCGAATTTTGGCTCGAGAAGGTGTCATTTCTGGGTCATGTGATTTCTAAAGACGGGATTTCGGTGGATCCTTCAAAGATAGAGGCTATAGTGGATTGGAAGAGACCCGAATCAGTGACCGAGATTCGTAGCTTTCTGGGTTTAGCCGGTTATTACCGAAGATTTATTGAGGGGTTTCGAGGATTGCTACTCCGATGACTCAGTTGACTCGGAAGAATGTTCCGTTTGTGTGGACCGTGAAATGTGACAAGAGTTTCGAGGAATTGAAGAAGAGGTTGACTACCGCACCAATCTTGAGTTTTCCTAATGGGAGTGATGGCCTAGTGATTTACAGTGATGCTTCGAAAGAGGGTTTGGGTTGTGTGCTGATGCAGAATGGGAAAGTAATTGCGTATGCTTCGAGGAAGTTGACCCCTAGTGAACAGAATTACCCGACTCATGATATGGAATTGGCGGCGATAGTCTTTGCGTTGCACAAATGGAAGCACTATCTTTATGGGGCGAAGTTTGAAATTTTTACGGATCACAAGAGTTTGAAGTACCTTTTCTCCCAGAAAGAGTTGAACAACCGACAGCGCCGATGGATGGAATTGTTGAAGGATTATGATTGTACGATTTCTTATCATCCGGGGAAGGCGAATGTGGTGGCCGATGCGATTAGTAGAAAGTCTTATGTGGCTTCGATGATGGTCCGTGAATGGAAAATGCTTGAGGATATTAGAGATTGGTCTCCTCGTGAATCGAGACATGGGGCTATTTTTGCGAATATTAGGGTGTCTCCGACCCTAATTCAGAGGATAAAGGAAGCACAGAAAGAGGATCCCGAGTTGGTGAAAATAATGGGTAAATTGAAGAAAAAGAACTTCGAGGATTTTTCTTTGGGTTCGAGTGGAGTGTTGACTTTCCGTGGTCGTTTGTGTGTTCCGGATGTTGATGGAATTAAACAGAGAGTTCTTGATGAGGGCCACAAATCGAGGTATACTATTCATCCGGGTAGTACGAAGATGTATCTGTTAGTAGTGGTGCCCTAGGCACGTTTAATAAACGTTGTAATTGTTATCATTATTTCATATCAATAAAGAGATGTTTTGATTATTATTGTTGTTCATGTTTACTTATAATAATCCCCGTCCCTAGTACTTGTTAAGCACTAGTATAAAGGCTAAATGATCATGGGATGATCATGTTAGATTTATGGGTACTTGTTTGGAACAAGGTACTGGACATGACCCGCTGTATGAGATTTATGTCATGGTCTATGTCGTACATATATCTCATATTAGTTATGTCATTTGAATCCTTAGACATGAAGTTATTATAGTCTTCCACTCGATGAACATTGTGTTTGACATATTCAAACGCTACCTTAACACGGTAGTTATAAAGGGTATGATTGGCATAATCGGATTCCCGTTGGGAAGAATAATAAGCTAAATGGATTTGTCCCTCCACGGAGAGATGTCAAGCTTGGGCCCCTCGAAGGAATGATGTTGATGAAATGTTCGGCCGGACTCAAATGGATTGATTGGATCAATAGCATTTGAATTATCAACATATTCGGAATCGAGAAAGTATTGAACAAAACAAGTTGACTGTTTGACCATGACTTGTGTTCAATGACATCGTGGACAAAGGGATTATGACATATTCTAAAGGAATGCGAACTTGTATCTAGTTATACTAATTGGGTAGGTATGACGGTTTGCTAGAACCTAATCATATCTTATGGAATCATGTTTGAGCCCATTGCCAACTTAGTATAATCCTAGAGGGTCACACACAATAGAACGAATCTTAAATAAAAGGACTATATTGGAATTTAGGGTCGAAGGACTTCAAGGGAATTTCTGGAAATGATCTGGGCCTCCTGGTCAACCAAGCGGGCGCTTGGGTTGCACCAGGCGGGCGCCTGTTCAAGCCGGAAGAGAACTGGAGTTTCTGCCCAAACAGGCGGGCGCCTGGATGGTACCAGGCGGGCGCCTGGTGCTCCCGATTGGGAATTTCCTAATTCGATTTAGGAAGGTTTTTGGCACAAGATTCCTATTTGGAATAGGTCTTAATTGTGTATAAAAACCCCAATTCGGCCAGACCATATTAACAAGTGATTTTTGTGAGTCTCAAAGAGTTTGAGAGAGATATTATTTTGTTCTAAGATATCCTTGATTGAGGAACAAAATAATTCACAAATAAATTCCATATAGTTCTTTATTAAATTGTGAAAGCGTGTTTTACAATTATTGGTCTAGCAACCAAGATCAAAGAAGCTCCTTTGATATTCGTTCGAAGTGTGGATACCGCTAGAGGGTGAAAATCATCATCTTCAAAGTTCGTGTTCAAGCTTTGTGATCGTGATCAAGTCTTCAAGGTTCTCCACCAAAGACAAAGAGAAAATTTGATAGCCATCAAGGGTTAGTTATTCCTATATTCATCTTGTTGTATTTGATTTAATCATATGAACGGATCCATGGCTTTGGGTTTCTTAAAATTTTAATTGCTATATTCCGCTGCGCATGTTACTACGAAACCCAACAGTATCAGGATTTGAAGCAACAATTTTGGTGGATTAATATGAAAAGGGAAATAGCCGAGTATGTATCGAGGTGTTTAACGTGTCAGCAGGTCAAAGCCGAGCATCAGAGACCCGCGGTATTGCTTCAGCCGTTAGAGATTCCCGAGTGGAAATGGGAGCATGTGACTATGGATTTCGTTACGGGACTACCTCGTACCCGTAGGAAGTATGACAGTGTTTGGGTAATAGTGGATAGATTGACCAAGAGTGCCCATTTCTTGCCCATTGATATCAGATATTCGATGGAGAAGCTTGCGACCCTTTATATCGATGAGATTGTGAGATTGCATGGGGTTCCGGTTAGCATTGTGTCAGATCGAGACCCGAGGTTTACTTCTAGATTTTGGAAGGCATTTCAGGAAGCTTTGGGTACAGATTTGTGATTCAGCACGGCTTTTCATCCTCAGACCGATGGTCAATCCGAGAGGACTATTCAGATTTTGGAGGATATGTTGCGAGCTTGTTCGATAAACTTTTCCGATTCTTGGGATTCGCACCTACCGTTAGTGGAATTCTCTTACAACAACAGTTATCAGGCTAGTATCGAGATGGCACCGTATGAGGCTTTGTATGGAAGAAAGTGTAGATCGCCTATTTGTTGGGATGAGGTTGGTGAAGCGAAGATCGTGGGTATTGATTTGCTTCGGGATTCGGTTGAGAAAGTTAGAGTTATCCGGGATAGATTGAAGACAGCCCAGAGTCGACATAAGAGCTACGCAGATAACCGAAGGCGAGATCTTAGTTTTCAGACCGGTGATTTGGTGTTCTTGAAAGTATCGCCGAAGGTGGGTATTCGTAGGTTTGGGAAGAAAGGCAAGTTGGCTCCGAGGTTTATTGGCCCGTTTGAGATTTTGGGAAAGGTTGGACTTCTAGCGTATCGTCTCGCGTTACCGCCATCTTTGGACCGGTTGCACAACGTGTTCCACGTTTCTATGCTTCGGAAGTACGTTCATGATCCATCTCACGTGTTACCGAGGATACCGGAGGATATTGAGCCCGATATGTCTTATGAGGAACGACCGGTTCGGATCTTAGATTCCAAAGTCCAAGAGTTGAGGAGCAAGAGCATTGCGTTGGTTAGAGTCCTTTGGAGGAATCATAACATCGAGGAGTCGACGTGGGAGCTCCGAGATGAGATCGAGAGGAAATTTCCGTGGCTTTTTGTTTGAGGTGAGTCTCGTTAAAATTCGGGTCGAATTTTCTTTAAGGGGGAGTGAATGTCACGACCCGAAATCTAGGCTCTATTTTATTAGTAATTAAATGATTTTATTTAATTATTTGCTTATTTATTTATTTAAATTATTATTTATTTAAATAATTATGTGTGCAATTTATGTATTATAATATTTATGCCTAGCATTTTATTTGGGTCATTTGTGCTAGTGTAGAATCGTTGAGTCTTATTTGTTGGTGGGGAGTATTTGTGTGTAGTGTAGAGGAGGGGGCCTAAGTGTAAATCTTTTAAACATTTCCCTACTCCCTCCCCTCACCTCCCTCATCCTCACACTCAACCTCCATCCCTCTCTCCCAGCCATCTCCCTCTCTCTCTCCTCCATTGAGTAAGTTTTTCTTTCTTTCCTTCTCTCTTCTTTTTCTTCATCTTCTTCTTGTTATCATTCATTTCTTAAAACGTGAAACATGTTTAGATCGTTGATAGGATCGTAGGAAGCCAAAAAGAATCGAAATCCATCAACTTTGAGAAAATCCAAGTAAGTTACTTTTCCCCCATTTTGATGCTAAAATGTCCATATCATGTTTATTTGATGTTTGATGTGTTATATTTGAAGTTTGGTTGAGTTTTGAATTTGTTTGGAATTTATTTTGGGTTTTGATCAAAAATGGTGAAATCTTGAATGTTGGGTTTGATTCTTGATTTTGGTTGTTAAATGTTGTTGTATGAGTCTTTTTAGACTTATTAGTTGTGTTGGTACATTAGTATACTAGTTGGAATGTTGGATTTTGGTTGAAATGTGTTTTGGGTTTGAAAATGGAAGAACCCATGTTGTTCTTCCCGATTTCCAGTAGTTCAGAACATTGGGCGGCCGCACAAAAATAGTCTGGGCGACCGCACATCTATCTGAAAGCTTTTGTTCTTGTTTTGAGGCTTTTTGGGCGACCGCACAGTCCACTTTGGGCGGCCGCACAGAACCCCTGAAAGTTTACATTTGTTAATTTTGTGTGATTGAAGGATGCGTGTTGATCCAAATCTTGGGTGTCCTTCTAGTTGACCTTAGTGATCATTGTAGTACACTTTAGTGATAGAATTGGGTCCTTTGTGATCTAGTTTGTGTTTGAAATTCATTAATTGTTAATTGGGATTTTAGAGCACCTTTATTGTGTATCGTTGGTTCATTTCATCTTCTTGGTGATTATTTGGCATGATTCCCTACTTTGGAATCCTTTGTTGTTCATCGTGCTAGTATTTTATTACTTAGCCTTTACGTGAAAGTCCAGCTGGTATTTTGTGTGTGTTTGGGCGATGCGAAACATTATGATGGCACGGCCAAGTCCATTATGATGTTGACCATTGTTTTGCCCCATTCATATTACCCTCCTCCAGATTGGCCTTGGATGTGAGAAGAGCTAGCTCCTTTGTGTGCCTTTTAACTTCTTGGAGCATGACTTTGTGGCATGTCTCCCGTCCTTTGTGACACTTCATTGGTTATTGGTTCCGGTACCGGGGTTTTCTCTTCGGCTTTCATGCTATTATGAAGATGATGATTGGTTGATTATTGAAGCTGCGCAGCGATCCTTTATTTGGATGTACCAGTTTGGAAAACCTTGGCTATATCCTTTGTTATGTGTTTATTTCCGCTGCTATCTGTTATGTGATAAATGCTATGTGCTATGTGATATTTATTATTGCTTATCGCTTCGTGCATCATAGCATGTCATGTAGTTTCATTAGTAACTTATTGAGATTTATCTCACCCCCTTTTCTTTTTATCTTTGTTTTTCCTTAACCCCCCCAGGTGCTAAGGAATAGTCTCGCTGATCACGAGAAAGAGGACGTCGAGTGTGGATACATTCTTTTGGGGAAGGTTGTTATAGGTTGGTTTACATTATGTAAATGTGTAACCTTTTTGGGATAGTTGTACCAAACAATGATGTCACTAAGAATTGTATATTTGTATTTTGTTGGGCATAAACTTGTGGAAGTTTATGATAGTTGTAATTGATTTTTATCAAACTTGATTTTGTAAAACTTTGGATCATCACCTTTTGGTATCAAATGGAATTTTTAACTTCGGTATTTCGTAGTTTTGGTTTTAGAGTCGACGTCCAGATCGCGGTCCCGGGCCCGCGGGGTCCGGGGTCGTGACATTTTCTCTTCAGCTTTCATTCTACTATGAAGATGTTGATTGTTGATTATTGAAGCTGCGCAGCGACCTTTATTTGGTTCTATCAGTTGGGAAACCTTGGCTAATATCCTTTGTTATGTGTTTACTTCCCGCTGCTATCTGTTGACTGTTAATTGTTTCATGCTATGTGATATTTATCATTGTTTATTGCTTATTGCATTATAGCATGTCATGTAGTTGCATTAGTAACTTACTGAGATTTTATCTCACCCCGTTTATTTCCATCTTTGTTTTTCCTTAACCCCCCCCCCAGGAGGAAAATGATTAGGATTCGCGGATCGAGGAGGACGTCGAGAGGATTGAGATTTTGGGGCAGGTTGTTATGGATCGGTTTACATTATTTAAATGTATAACCTTTTGGGGATAGTTTTACCATTATTGACGTCATTAAGAATTGTATATTTTATTCTTTTTGGTATAAGCTGTGGAGCTTATGTTAGATGCACTTTGTTGATTTAAACTTGGATTTGTAAAACCTTGTGTTATCATTTTTTTGGTTCAAAATGGAATTTTTTTAACTTCTATATTTTAGAGTTTTGGTTTTAAGTCGACGTCCAGATCGTGGTCTCGGGCCCGCGGGGTCCGGGGTCGTGACACAAATTGGCAAGGCAAAGTTGAAAGGTATTGCCATGGATGAACCTACCGCAGAGGCTTCCTCTAGCAAGGTAGATGGTGCTCCCTACCGCGTAATCTTGCCGCGAGGTCAACCGACCGCACCAAGGAAGATGGCTACCGCATGGAAACCATCGACCGCAAGTGGCGGCAAGGCAGCAAAGTTCAAGAGGATGAACTTTGTTAAGGAGACCTCATCCATACCAGTAAACAATGTTGTGCTCAAGACTTCAACGAAGTTTGTTAACCCTCAGTTGGGTGGCTTCCACCACTGTTCCGTGTGTGATGATTATGGTCACAAGGCTGCTGAATGTCTTTTAAGATTCACACCAAATCCCAGAAGGCTTAAACCCCCTTCTGTGAGGCAAGTGTGGGTTGTTAAAAGTTGCTAACCCTTTGGACCCAAAAGAATAAAAGGGGACCTTATTCTTAAATGTTTATTTTATAGGTTCTCTGCTTAATGGCTGGACTCTCCAAGGATAGATCAAGTTTATGGTATCTCGATAGTGGCTGTTCAAGGCACATGACCGGAGATATCAACTTATTGGAAGATGTCCGTGAAGAAAAAGGGCCATCAGTAACCTTCAGAGATAATAACAAAGGAAAGACTGTAGGATATGGAGTCATTCGAAAAGGAAAAATCACCATCCAAGAAGTCTCTCTAGTTATTGGACTACAACACAATCTACTCTCAATATCTCAGTTCTGCGATAAAGGATTGCAATGCCACTTCACCTCAAATTTCTGTCTCATCAAAGATGGCATATCCGGCGTCACTTTGCTCAAAGGGATTCGTAAGAAAAATGTTTATGTTGTTGATTTTAATTCATCTTGCATTTCTTCTAATCTCTGTTTTGTAGCAAAGAATGTTAGTGAAAATAGTTGGCTGTGGCATAAAAGACTAAGTCACTTAAACTTCAAGTATCTTTCCAAGATTGGTAGAGAAAATCTAGTTTGTGGTCTACCCAAAGTAGCTGATCACCACGATGAGAAGTGCACAGCATGTCAACTAGGCAAACAACCAAAAACGTCTTTCTCCAGCAAGACGACACCTTCAACTTATAGATGTTTGCAATTACTACATATGGACTTGTTTGGACCTGTTACTACCGCAAGTATTGGAGGAAATAGATATACCTCAGTTGTGGTAGATGACTACTCAAGATATACGTGGGTCGAGATGATGAGCTCCAAAGATGATTGTTATGACATTTTGACCGCACTCTTTAGACAGCTCCAAACACAAAAAGAAGATGACATCGTTAGTGTTCGATCCGATAACGGTACAAAATTCAAGAACAACGGTGTTGCTCAATACTGTGATGATCATGGTATTGACCACAACTTCTCTGCTGCTGGAGTTCCTCAACAAAACGGTGTAGTGGAAAGAAAGAATAGAACGTTGATAGAGGCCGGAAAGACAATGATTGCTGAAGCAAAGCTACCTCAATACTTTTGGGCTGAAGCCGTCAACACAGCATGCTTCACTCAGAATAGATCCCTCATCAACAAGACCTACAACAAAACTCCTTATGAACTTTGGAGAGGAAGAACCCCCAACATAGCGTACTTCAAGATATTTGGATGCAAATGCTTCATACTCTACAACGGTATTTAATAAAACCACTCTTAAGATAGTTGAATCTGTCCATGTTACTTTTGATGAACATTCTCTCCTAGAGCTACATATGGCTCCAAATGTTGCTGATGATTTTGTTGAGATAAATGAAACAGGTACAACTCAACCGCAAAATCAATCAACTCAAGGAAACCCATCTACCTCAACTGGACCTCCATCTACCTCATATGAAGCACCAAAAGCTACCTCATCTGCTGCTACCTCAAATGGAGTTGAAGTTGAAACACCCATAAATGTTGAAGAACCTATCCCTCAAATCACTTATGATTGGGATGGCTCAAATGATGTACCACTAGAAGATTTACAACCACCATCAACTCAACCAGACATACCTCAAGAAGTTCGTGAGGTCAGAGATCACCCAATTCAGAATATCATTGGTGATTTGCATTTTGGTGTTAGAACAAGAAGATCAGACTATGATGCACTTACCGCATTCATATCTCAAGTTGAACCCAAGAAAGTTGATGAAGCACTCCAAGACTCAAGTTGGATTGTTGCTATGCAAGAAGAGCTTAACCAATTTGAAAGATGTAAAGTTTGGACCTTAGTTCCAAGGCCACAAGATCAAGGAGTGATTGGTACAAAGTGGGTGTTCCGAAACAAGATGGATGAGAATGGAAGCATCACAAGAAACAAAGCTAGGTTGGTTGCACAAGGCTATAGACAAGAAGAAGGCATTGATTATGATGAAACATTTGCCCCCGTTGCAAGACTCGAAGCTATAAGGATATTCTTAGCTTATGCCTCTTACAAAAGATTCAAGCTATATCAAATGGATGTGAAGAGTGCATTTCTCAACAGAGAACTTCAAGAAACCGTCTTTGTTGCTCAACCGCCCGGATTTGAAGATCCCAAATTTCCAAATCATGTCTACAAACTCCGTAAAGCTTTGTATGGACTCAAACAAGCTCCACGAGCATGGTATGATACTCTATCTAAGTTTCTCCTTGAAAAGGGATTCAAGCGTGGTAAGATCGACACAACTTTATTCATTGCTAAATATAATGATCATACTTTACTTGTTCAAATATATGTAGATGATATTATTTTTGGTTCTACTAATGAATTGTTGTGTAAACGTTTTGAGAAACTCATGAAAAGCAAATTTGAGATTAGCATGATGGGAGAATTGACATTCTTCCTTGGACTTCAAATTAAACAATGTGCTGAAGGCATCTTCCTCAACCAAGCTAAGTACACAAGAGATCTCATCAAGAAATTTGGACTTGAAAATGCAAAGGCATACGATACTCCTATGGCTACTGGTAACAAGCTAGATAAAGACTTGAAAGGTAAGAAGGTTGATCAAACCTTATATCGAGGTATGATTGGCTCTCTCCTATACTTAACTGCTAGTAGGCCAGATATCATGTTTAGTATTTGCGTTTGTGCTCGTTATCAAGCTGATCCTAGAGAAGCACATCTTATTGCTGTTAAACGTATTATTCGATATCTATCTGGGACTACTAACCTTGGACTTTGGTACTCCAAAGATTTAACTTTTGATCTTATAGGTTACTCAGATGCAGATTATGCAGCATGTACCATCGACAGGAAAAGCACGAGTGGAACTTGTCATTTCCTTGGAAATCGACTAGTTTCATGGGCAAGCAAGAAACAAGCCTCAGTCTCTGTATCGACCACAAAAGCTGAATATATAGCTGCTGGAAGCTGCTGCTGCCAAGTGCTGTGGATGAAGCAACAATTGGTTGACTACGGAATCAAAGAAGAAAATTGTCCAATCTTTTGTGACAATACATCTACCATTGCTGTCTCCAACAACACTGTCATGCATTCCAAGACCAAACACATTGATATAAAATACCACTTTATCAAGGATCATGTGGAAAAAGGTAATATCCATCTAGAGTATGTGAGTACTGATGATCAAATTGCAGATATTCTCACCAAGGCTCTTGATTCCAAGAGATTTAGGTATCTAAGAGGAGAAATGGGTATGCTTGAACTCTAACTCAAACCTGTCCATATGATTTCTTGTACTAATGTTTGTCAAAGTTCAAAATCAAGATAGGTCCACGGCAGACCAACTCACGGTCAAGCATATAACACACCTCCAAATTCACTTGACCGCAACTCATGTCTGCCGCATCAACTATGCTGCCGCATATACCAAAAACTAAACCAAGCAAGGTAAGACCTCAATCGACCGCACATGTCACGGTCGACCTCATAGTTACCGCACAAGGACCCCAGGTAAGTTATTCTAACTTAGAGATATTTAGGATGTTTTAGTCATATCTACCTCAAGGGCATAAAGGTAACTTTCTATTTTCCCTTGTTTTTAATAAATTCAAATCTTTTAGGGCATTAAGTTTTCAGCATTTAATTTTTATTCCTTAAAAATATCTAAGCCGTCATTGGCTAGTCCGATGTGACCCTCTGCAACCTTGCATTTAATGTAAACTAGACCCTGGGTCACATCCGTCCTTTTGCAAAGTTAACCCCCTCCCATCATCCCATCACTCTGACATCTGAAAACCACCCTCCATCAAAACCGTTCCACCTCCTTCTATCTCTCCACCACTCTGCTCATATCACTTTTTCAGAAACTTCAAAACCTCTCTCTCTATCTCTCTCTAAACTTCTCTCTAGAACCGCCTTCCTTACTCTCATTTCTCAGTATATAAATGACTTCTAAACACCCATCTAAGAAGACTTCGAAATCTGTTGAATCAAGAGACGAACCTCCGACTCAATCCACTCCTCCCGTCGTTGTTATGGTATGGATTTTCATCTTTTCATTTTGTCTTTCTCGTGTTCTTGGTAGAAATCACGAAAACCCTTCATATTCCTTGAATTTTTTTTTCAATTTGTTCTTCAATCTCTTAAAATAGTTATATGAAAATCTTGCATTGATTGTTTATTTTTGTTTCTAGTCAGTATATCTCTTGATTGCACAGGATTTTTCCCAGTTTTGTTGAAGTTCAGATTCACTCAAATGGATTTTTCTACATTTTCGAGTTCTCCCCTTTCGATTTCTAGGTTTAATGCTACTCGTTTCATGAAATTGATTTGATATAACTGATTAATCTACATTTCCAATTCTATTCATGTCATTTTTCATGGCTTTTGGTCATTTTCTGGGATTCTGGATATTGATGTTCATCGTATTCATCATAGTGTTCTTCGTGTTCTTGGCATATTAATTTTGTGATGTAATTTGATTCGCTCTTCTATTAATTTCATGATTATTTACTATTCATGTTTTAATCCTTTCTTTGGTTAAACTTTTATGCTCGCGGTAGCTTTATCTCACCTTGCTTACCGCACTTCTATTGTTGCCGTGCCTCACTTGACCGTGCCTCCCTTGCCGCATTCTTTTGTCAAGTGCCGCACGATCTACCTCAATGTCTAAACTATGATTTTTTTTTTTTTTGTTTCAGGATCTAAGTCACTTCATTCCAGGCATTGTCTTGGATCTTGAAGATCTTAAGAAGGATGCCATAGGCCGCAATATTCTGGGCAGGATGAACAATTCTGGGATGCTCCATCTCTTTACACTTGATCAAGACTTTCACCTACCAGCATTTGTTGATGAATTTTTCAACACGGCAGTTGAAATGGAAAGTACTGATGAACCTGAGTCTAACCCTAAGTTCATTCAAGCGTCCGTGATGGGCATCCAGATGGATTTCGATGCACGTTGATCTAGCCCATGCCGTGGGAATTAAGAAGAGCAAAGAAGCCTTTGATGAGATTTCACGGCAGGAGACTCTGAGTCTTGCTAAGAAACTGGCTGGCACTGCAGACATTCTCAAAATCCAACGAAAGGATGTTGGTGAAATCATGTATCACATAGGTCATCTGGTGGACCATGCTTTATTATGCAAGACAGGAAATCATGCCAACTTCAATCATACTCAATGGATGATATCTGCTGCTATTTATCTTGGCAAACGGCTCGACTGGGGCCAAATCATGTATGATATCCTACGAGTTAACATTCTCTCGTATAAGGATGTGGCTGATGAAGGCGAAACCAAGTATCGCACAAACAGTAGGTTGATTTCCTACTTGATGAATCTCACGGTCAGAATCAAGGACATGTATGAGAAGAACAAGACTTACAAGGTTCCAATTCCTACCGCCAAAGACTTTTGTCGAAAGTCTATGAAAACCAACTTCCGTAGTAATTTTGGGGATGAGATGTACCGCTCCTATCTTCTGAGAGATCCAATTGAAGAATACATCCCTCCCAAATACTCTAAGAGAGGTCAAGCAAATCTTGGTGATAGAATGGTTAGTGATGTGGAGGCTGCCGAATTTGAACAAGACAGCAAGAATGCTGCCGAAATGAAGGCACGTGCAAAGGGTAAGAATGTTGATCTACCCTCCCCTCCAACTTCAGTCAAAGGCAAAGAGAAAGTTGAGGAACCAGCTAGAAAGTCAAGACCAGTTTTCCAAGGCATCAAGATTACGTCTACCGCATCTGCCTCTCCTGCCGCACCTCAGCCTTCCAAATCTAAGGTAACTCCCACCGTACCTCCAATGTCTCCCGCTCCATCTCCTGAAACTCAACCAAAATCCAAAGTCTCAAAATCCTTCTATACCGTACCATCTAAATCTCCACCTCAATCTAAACCTTCCAAGTCTACCGCACCAAAGCAACCTGCCGTGTCCACTTCCTCCAAATCCAAACCCTCTGTATCTCTCAAACCAGCACCTAGTCAGGGGGAGAAGTTTGAAAAGAAGAGATCCCATACTCCCAGCCCGGTCAAAGTATCTAAAAAGGCTAAGGTGGCTAAACAACCCTCCCCTGAAGTTATCTCACCAGTTCTTTCATCTGACGAGGATATAGTGATTGCTCCTCTAAAGATCTCCAAAAATTTTGTTCTGGATGTTCAAGAGGAAGATTTAGAAGAACTGTCTGGATCTGAGAAGGATGATGAGGTTACCGCAGAAGAGAGTGAGGAATCTGAAAATGCCTCTGAGAGTGAAAAAGATGAGATAGTTGTTGAGAAGCCCATTGAAAAGGGTCTAGTTGATGAAAGCTCTGAAGAAGAGAATGCAAGCTCTGCCGCAAGTGACAAGTCTACCGCAGTGAAAGCTATGAATGAGAATGTTGGAGATATTGTTCCTGAAAAGATGGATTCTCTTGTTGATATTGAAGATACTGGTGATGATGAGCAAATGTCACCAAGGGTTAATGTTTCTGAGCAACACGTTGAAGTTCCTCCTACCTCAGTTCCTGAACCTGCCGTGCCAACCCCTTTGACCGCCCAACCTGAGGCTGCCGCATCATCCACTGCTGAGCTCCTTGCCGCAGTTAAACTTTTGACTCAGATGCAGGCAGACACCCAGTCACAGGTTGAATCTCTGGTGTCTAGTATGGTGGCACTTCGAGAGGAGGTTATTGAGTTGAAGACTGATCAAGCCGCTTTAAAGCGAGATGTTGCCGCACTTCCCTCCGAAATGATTTCGACCATTAAGGGGGAGAGTGTTGTGATAACAAAGGCTGTTAAGGACATCATTGGCAGAACAACTAGCACCTCTACCGCTCCTCCACCTCCTGCTGCAGCGGATACTCCTTACCTCACTCTTACTGCACTCAAAGAAGCTCTTAGAAAACAAACTGATTACATTAGTAACAGTGTTGTTAGTGGCGTTGAGGGGGCAAGCAAAGAACTTTCAAAATCTATGAATGATGATAAACTTGAAATCAAGGATGAGCTGGGAAAGGAGCTGAAGAAATTGAAATCTTCTCTAAAAGAGGAAATTATGATTCAAACCAATACCGCACTTCTTACTGTCGCAGAGAAATTCACTCCCAAGATTGCCGCAATGACCGAAGCCATGAAAGTTCAAACCAACCGCATTGAAGTCAACAACGTCAGAATTGAAGGACAATCTACCAAGATTGATCTCCTATCCAACCGCATTAATACAGTAATGAACAGGATTAACCGTTAAGGCATGATTCAAGCTGTGCAGGAAGCTTTTAAACCTCCTGAAGCTGGTCAAGGTAATGTTCATGCTCAAGGTGAACAAGAGGATGAAGAAGACGGAGTTCTATCTCCAATCATTATCCCTGGGTTGAACTTACCAGCTTACCGCTTCCTTTTCACATCTCCTTTCACGGCAAGATTCAATGATGAAGAAATTGAAGTCGACCGCATCTAGTCTGTAGTACCCTTTTATTTGATATGACCGCATGTGGTCATTTGAAACAATGTGTTGTCTTAAAACAATTTTTTTGTTTTCTTTTCTGTTTGTGTTTGGGTTGTAACAAACAATATTTCTCTTTTGTTTCCGTACTCCTATGCTTGAATGATTTATCTTTTGGAGTATGTTAATGGTGTTTGATGCATTTCTATTCCTTCTTGATTATTTATCTTGAAATGCTTCAAATAATATTTCTATCTTCTAGGATTAGTATTTTGTTTTTCTTTTTAGGATGATAGAAATCTATGACATTGGCTTAGAGTGTGCATTGACTTGGGACATGATATTTAATAAAATATTTATTCCTGAAAACATGTTTTTACCAAGTACAATGAATTAACCTTTGTTATAGTAGGTAATGGCCTCAATCAAATAGGGGGAGATTGTTGGGTATGCTTATTATAAACCACTCCTATTACCTAGATTTGATTGATCCCATAACCTTATTTTACTCTTTGTGGACATTAGGATATATTGTAAGAAGTACTTGTACTTCATTTAGAAATAGTCCACTTTATAGTTGAATAGGCTTAGCAGATTAGGACCCTCAATTTTTCTAAGTCTGGAGATATGAGGTAAGGCCCTTGCCTACCGCATAGAGCCTACCGTATGAAGACATCTACCGCATGACTATGCTTCCCGCAGATAACCTTGCCGCATGGTTCCATCCTACCGCAAGTTAACTCTACCGCATGGAACCATGGTGGAAGAAACTCAAGTTTGTTCAAACTTAACCATGGTCACACCTGTGTCCTTACCTTGGTTAGTTTAGAACGTTGCAAATTCAAATTTCAAATTTGAATACAACTGTCATCATAGTATAGTTGGACCACCATGACTCTGCAACAAAAGGACAACTCAGACTGAGCTCCAATTAGAATTCAACAGCTCATTGTCCTCCAAACTTGCCCTCCAAGAATTCAAACGGCTAGTTTCTCCATCAAGGCTATAAATAGACCTTGAATTCTTCATTAAAAAAAGCTGAGATTCTAAGAGAGAAATTGCTGTTGAAATTCTTGGTGATTGAAGATCATACTCAATATTTCCAGAATCCTTCGAATCTTCAAGCACTCAACCTTCAAGTCTTCAACAAATCTCCAGCACCTTCAAAGATCAAATCTCAAGCCTCTACACACAAGTTTCATTAGTCTCTAAAATCATATAGATTCAAAAGAGCTCTTGATTCTTAACACACACACTCACCCCGATTGATCAATCACATAGATTGAATCATTAGGGATACACTGGTCTAAGTCTAGGATTTGAACTTCATAGAAATAGGTGTTGATTCAATACTTCATCTCTATAATCTGTACTCAAGTGAATCTAATATATACCTCATTCAAAATCCAAGACTGGCCATCTTGGTAAAGGACGTAGATCTTTTAACAGATCGAACCTTTCCAAATCATAGTGTTCTTTACTTACTGCACTTTACCTTTCTGCAAATTTACTTTAAGTCTTGTTCATCTTGTTCCTATTGTTCTTCACTTGTTCATATTAATCTTGTTTGTCTTTTAGTGTTTGATCTTTCAGATTTAAGAACAATTGTGAATTGTGTTTGTTTGTCTACCTCATTGCCTAAGTTAAAATCTGACTAACTTATCATTTGCCAAAAATCTCTAAGACACAAGTTTTCAATCTCTTAACCTACCTCACTTTAACCTACCGCACTCCTACCTACCGCATACATATCTAACGCACTACCTACCGCACACCAACCTACCGCATTGAACTTATCAAAACCAACTCTTAACTTGTTTCAACGAAAACTTCCGCTGTGCATTTTATAATTGACCGCATGGTTTTTATCTACCGCAAAATTCAAGTGTAAGCATAAAGGTTGAATTTTGAAAAAGGGTTGAAATTTTAAATAGGCTATTCACCCCCCCCCTCTAGCCTCTTTTCATACCCTTGTTGTGTCTCTGGGACCAACAGCTTCCTTGATTGCATCCCACGTTGCTCAGGATTCATCTTTCAAGTGAAAGAACCACTTGAGGGCGTTTCCTCTCAATGACAGTTGGAAGTGATCGGCCATTTGCTGCATGGTACACCCTTTTGCTCTCATGGCTAAAGTAAAAGCATTGAAATGAGTCTGGGGGTAGGCAGTCCCATCAAATTTATCTATCTCTGGAATTTTGAACTTGTGAGGCAGAGGAACAATCTTGTTGGGGTCGGTGATCCCCAAGGAGAATTTCTTTTCGTTTATGCCCTCAAATCTTTCTTCCATTTGTTTCAACTTCTCTACCAACCACCCCATCTGGGGATCTATATGTGGGCTTGAGTTGATTGATCCCATAGTTTGGCTCGTTACTGGCATTGTGGTGGGAGGTGAAGTTGTGGATGGGACCATCGAAGGAGGATTTTGAGGCGGCAAATGGGTGTAGACATACCCTGGTGCCGGGTTACTTGTTGGGATATATGGTGGGATAGCCTCAGAGGTTTGGGACATTGGGTGGTAAAGTGGGTAAGGCACTTCTCGAGAGGTGGTTGGCAAAGCCGGAAGTGGCAGGCCAATGGTAGCTGGAGCCAAGGGTGCTCGGCTATTTGGGATTGTGTCATATAAGTTGAACCCTGGCGGGTACATGGGAAAACCGCCCAGCGGGACAAGGGAAGCATGAGTGGTATGCACATTTTGGTGAGTGGTGGCTTGGAATGTGGGACGTGAGGTCTCCACATTTGGGTAAGCTTGAGGGGGTGGAACCCGGTTATATCCTCGGGGCTGCACATTCTCAATTCCCTCTTCATCAGTGATCTCCACAAAACTTCCATCGTTTTCAAACTCAACGGCCACCCCTCTCTGCCTCATGGCTTCCATAACCCTATTCTGCATATCCTCATGGCGTTTCCTGACATTCTCTTCCCGGGCCTTGGCGGCCACTAGAGCTTGTACCAGCTCTTCCCTACTAATACCATTCGGATCCGCTGCGTTGTCACCCCCATTACTACTTCCTGCCGTACTAGCCATTTGGAGAAGTATGGGTGAGGCTGCTGATGAACTATCAGACTCGGCACTAATCAGACGATGACCCGGAACTCTGACCCACTTCTTACGAGCTGCGGAGGAGAGGGAGGTTCATTTCAGACTCGGGTATCAACTCGGGTTGGTGTTTGGGAGAATGGGTTTAGGCTCATGTAACATGAAGGTTCATTATTATTAATTATGTTCATGTTTACTTAAAACGCATTTATTCCTAACTGGTTGGAAAAGATTTCTCTTCTTTTTCGCAACTATTCTACATCCTGGATCAGTGGAGGCCATCACTACGCCTATAGACCCCTCGTTTTTCACCTGCCTTGCACACTCCCAAGGATGGACTGTCCCGGGCGAGGGTCCTATACGGCAAGAGGCTTCTGTAGATACCCCGGGAAAAGCACAACTTGGCTAGAGCGGTGAATTATCCTAGGATGTCTAATTATGTTTTAGAGTCGCCACCCACGTTTTTGAGGAACGTAAGAAAACCTAATGTTTATGAGCCTAAGTTTGATTTACGAAAACAGAGATTCCTTGGGATGAAGGGTTCGGGGGTTAGGTTACTAAATGGGATGTACTTAAAACACGCATTTCGCCCGAGCAATATCGGTCTTGTTTGTCCATAATCCACTTTAAAGATAAATGTGTTCTTCCTATTTGAATAATGATAAAAAAGGGCTTTTAAAAGGGGTTTTATTGTTTAGAATGTTGGGAGATAACTCCTAGGCCAATTCAATGTAATGAAAGAGCCATTGGTGTCATGTCCCAAGTGGTTTTGGGTGATTGCACATTGATTGAAAAAAGAAGAAGAAGAAGAAGAAGAAGAAGAAGAAGAAGAAGAAGAAGAAGAAGAAGAAGAAGAAGAAGAAGAAGAAGAAGAAGAAGAAGAAGAAGAAAAAGAAGAAGAATATTAAGACATAAAGTAGAAGAGAATTGTACCTATAATAATCTTCAAAGACAACTCCTTGAGAAGGTGTAGAACACTTAATGTCTTGTTGTGATGCTAAAGCTTAATGAAAGATTTTAGAATTCAAGGTTCAAGGTCCAAGGTCTAAGGTCCCCTCTAATGATGGGTTGTAGGGGTTTTTATTGTTGAAAATGGGGAGTTTTTGGAGCCAAACAGAGTCTCCAAGAAATCTTTCCCGGGCAAAATCATGTATAATGAGCAAGGGAGAGATTTTTGGGCAGAATCTGTAACTGACACACCCCATAAGCGCGCGCATCCAACCTAGGCGGTGGAAGGCACGCGCGTCTGGCCTCAAGGGGCGGAGGCGCGCGACTCTGAAAGGAAAATTTTGACAGAATGGACTAGAAAGTTAGAACTGTTATTCAGTTTAGTCCCTGAACTTAACGGATCTCGTCTGGAACTTAACCAAAGTAACATAACCTAACAGAAAACACTTAAAAGAGGGAGAAACACAAAATCAAGTGTGCAATCAGGGTGAACGGTCCAAGGCGGGGTGTCTACAGAGCCCCTCGGCGGCGTGGATTGCGAAGCAAACGTGCCGACGAAAGAAAGACATCTGCCTAGGACATCACCAAGAAAAGAAAAGACTCGATAAAAGTAGGATTTTGAAATTGCAAGGGATAGAGGTGCGCTCCCTGTGTGAGCGGCTTGGTTGATAATAAAAGGTTCGGTGGCATGAAGCGGCCCACTGTGGTCGACAGTGGGACCTGGGGGTCCGTTTGCTGGAAGTGGGACCTGTTTGCTGGTGGCGAGATCCGTTTGCTGGAAGCAGGATCCTTTTTCTAGTAGCGATATCCGTTTGCTGGAAGCGGGACCTGTTTGCTGGTGGCGAGATCCATTTGCTGGAAGGGGGATCCAGAGGACCGTTTGCTTGAATGCGGTACCCGGAGGACCGTTTGCTCGAATAGCTGGTACCGAGGACCGTTTTCTCGAATAGCGGGTACCGAGGGACCGTCTGCTTGAATGCTGGTACCGAGGGACCGTCTGCTTCAATGTGGGACCCATAGGACCTTCTGCAGGAATAGCGGGTACCGAGGGACCGTCTGCTTGAATGCGGGACCCAGAGGACCGTCTACTTGAATTGCGGGTACCGAGGGACCGTCTGCTTGAATGCGGGACCTAGAGGACCGTCTGCTGGAATGGATATAGATTTTGCTTGATGAGGAGGTGGTGATTTTGTGACTCTCCCAGGACCACGTTGTTGCCGTGAGTCGCATTTTGATGTTGACTGTTTGACTTTGACTTTTGGTGGGGTGCGGGCACAGTTGACTGCGGAATGCTTTCTGCTGGGGATGAATTGTCAAAACTGATCTTTGAGAATTAAAGAAGGACACCCTAACTTTTTTTAGTGAGAATTCCTGTCCTACTTTCAATTTTAGACATGCCTTAAGGGCGGACCAAATTAACGTGTGCCCAACTGGGTGCTCCAGGATTGGAACTGCATCTTGATTTGGGCGGAAATTTCTTGCATAGTTTTCCTGACAAGGTTTTTCTGAAATGATCCTGGCTTGGGAAGCGCGCGCCTCCCTTTGTAGACATGGAGTGCGCGCGCTTTGCGAACCGGTGACGGGTGGCGCGCGCGTCTGGGGTGCGGAATTCCGGGCTTGACTTTTGCTGGCTAAAAGATCCCCCAACAGCTATAATATCAGCTTCTGGTCGACAATTTGATTTCAACAGCTTTCTTCTGCCATTTTTGAACAACATTTCATTGCTCAATTTTGCTTGTAATCTTCTTTCCCATGGCCTTTAACCTTTTTAGTCTTGATGCCGAGGTTGATAGTAATTACGAGAAGGATTTGTCGACCTTCGTATATTCTTTCAAGACTCATCCCAAAAATGCTTTTATCAAAGATTTCGGGTTTCGAATTCTTTTTACTTTGCGGACATTGAAGCCGGATTGGGATTTATTGAAGGCCGCTGCAGCCTTTTGGGATTGTGATAGCCATACTTTCAACTTTTTTGCTAATGAAATGGTGCCGACTGTCGATGATTTTGGGGCCATTCTTCGTATGCCTTTGGCCGGTCGGATTGCCGTCCCTAAGTATCACCGCGGTGTTGTTGACTCTTGGGTTCACCTTCTGAATCTCCCTGTTGGAGAGATGAAGAAGATGATGCACGGGACCGTTGTTGACATAACTGAGCTTTCGATGTTTTCAGCTTGCATTCGGAAGATGTCGCGGTTCAGTCTTTTAAGAGAAATGCCATGGCTGTCTGTCTTTTCAGCGAGGTTCTGTTTGTTGCTCCTCTGGGTACTGCGGATGCGCAGTTGGCTGAGATTGTGTTGCAGGCGAAGGAGCAATAATTCAGTATAATCCCTCTCATAGTGGGGGAACTTTGCATGGTTTGGACGAATTGCATCGTATGGGCGGGATGCGACAAGGAAGCCCCTTGCTTTTGACCATATGGCTTCGAGAGCATTTCAGGCTTTATGTGTCAGATGGTGACCTTTCTCCTTTTGCTGTTCATAGAAGACGACTGTTGATTCGAAACCTGACCAAAGAGGGTTGGAGGAAATTCTTTGCTTCTCGTCTTACAGCTGACATTGAGTGGTGCCCTTCTTCTTGGGGTCTTCGCCCTTTTGTGGAATGGACCTTTGGTTTTCAGCATGTGGTTTTACCCGGGTTGAGAGATTCTTCGTTTTACCAACCAGAACGGGTTCTGAGGCAGTTTGGCCGTCAACAGATAATTCCTTTTTCGAGGAACGGGATGCTTCGTCCAGTTTCTTACATGGGTCCGGACTTCTCCAGTGAACTCCAGTCGGCTTGTGGAGATGACCGTCATCGGTGGGCTTCCGTCCCTCTATATCGGGGTAGTATCTTTCTTCCCGAGAGTTACTTGGATCATTTGTTTGGTACCGTTTACCGCGGCATTACTTGGGTAGATGCTCTTCGGGCTGAATTGTTAGGGAAAGACTTTGATCCTAGCAGTGCTTTGAGATACAAGGAAGCTGCTGCTGATGTGAACAACATTCTGACTGACCCTTTCGGTACCCCTTTGGATGACTTTTATGCTCGGAGGCGTTCTGTTGCGCAGAAGGTTTCGGTCCGTATCAGTGTTCCTAGACCTCCCAAGAAGAGTAGGATTGATGGTCGTTCGGGTGGCCCTTCGAAGGCCAAGAGAAAATTAGATTTTTCCTAGTACCCCAAGAGATTGCAAGTAAAATAGACCACTTGTTTAGGATTTAATGTTTTATGTCTTTTAATAGCTCAACTTTTTCATTGTATTGATCAAAATAATTCAGTGAATGAATAAAAATTGCATCTCGTTAATTTGAAATGATTTGGGGTATGTGTTTATATTTTAGACCGCACCCGAAGGTTGCCTACGTTCCTCCAGTGTAGAGGCTCAGGTCTCCGTAGTTCAAACAAACGAAGACCATTTTTTTGTGTGCACCCTGTTTTTTGCCTAGACCGCCCTTTCGGGTTTTCAATCTAGTGGGCTTCTTTTTGCACGTGCTCTAATTTTTGCCTAGGCCGCCCTTGCGGGTTTTCAACCTAGCGAGCTTTTTTTTTTTTTTTTTTTTTTTTTTAATGGTCTTCATTTATTAAGCATAGAATCTCTTCAGCTTGTCGAGGTTGACTTCCTTCGGCAGCTGATCTCCATCTAAATCCACGAGTCGGACTGCACCGCCGCTTAATATCTTCTTGACCACGTACGGACCAATCCATCGGGGTCCCCATTTTCCAAGGGGGTTCATGGCATTAGGAGGATGTTGTCTTAGGACCAAATCTCCCACATTGATGTTTCGAGGCTTTACCTTTTTGTTAAAAGCCCTTGCCATTCTTTGTTGATAGGCTCTCGTACGTTTGAGTGCCCTTAGCCTTTTCTCGTCGAGTAGAGCTAGCTGTTCATATCGACTTTTCATCCAATCGATTTCATTGACTTGGTTCTCGAGGAGGACCCGTAGGGATGGGACTTCGGGCTCTATTGGGAGTACAGCTTCGGAACCATACACCAGTGCATAAGGAGTTTCTCCAGTTGATATCCGTATTGACGTGCAGTAGCCCCACAATGCTAGAGGTAGCTTTTCGGGCCAATCTCTTCCGGTGGAGGCCATTTTCTTCACAATGGTCTCGATTGTCTTATTAGCTGCTTCGACCGCGCCGTTTTCTTGAGGGCGGTATGGAATTGGCATTTGGCGCACCTTTTGACTTTTTCAATGCAGTCTCTTTCCATGGTATTCTAATAATAACCCATGCGGAGTATCTTCTTGGTCAACATAAACCCGTTCATGTGGGGCCCACATTCACCTTCGTGGATCTCATGCATTATTTATTGAGCTTCAGTCTCACTTGCGCATAGGAGATTGATCCCTTCGTGGTGCCTTTTGTAGACTCGGTCTCCAATTAGTACATATCGAGAGGCTAGCCTTTTCAACGCCATCTGAGACTTCTTATTGCTATTCTCGAGATAAGTGCCATTCTTGAGAAAATTCATGATATCTGAATACCACGGGGGGTTTGCCTGGATCTTGTTGATCTCGATACTCATGCAGTATGCCAGATTATTCCTTCAGGAAATTTTAAAGGGCTTCACCATTTTTCCCTCAGGCATTTCGACCAGTGAAACGATGGTGGCTAGTGCATCAGCGAAACGGTTCTTGTCCCTTGGCAGGTAGTTGAAGGTGATTTCTGGAAACTGTTCAACTAACTCCTCGAGATGTTGACCATACCTTTGTAGAGTTGAGTCTTGAATCTTCCATTTTCCAGATGCCTGATTGATGATGAGTAAGGAATCACCAAATACCTCTAAGCTCGTGACATTTCTCTCGAGGGCCGCTTCAAGCCCTGCTATGCATGGTTCGTACTCAGCGATGTTGTTGGTGGCCTCAAATTCGAGGCGGATAGCAATTGGAGTATAGATGTCCTTTGGATCGACAAGTAACAACATCCCTATGCCATATCCATGCTTATTGGCTGCGCCATCGAAAAAAAGTTGCCACTTATTTTCCTCTGTTGTAGCGCAAATTAAATGCTCGTCGGGGAACTGTACATCTTCCCCCTTAACTTCGTCACATGGAAATTTAGCAAGCTGTTCACTGAACACTTTCCCCCTAATGGATTTGAGTGTGACGTAAGTAATATCATATCCGGCAAGCATGAAATACTATTTGGCTATTCTTGTTGACATGAAAGGCTTCTTGAAGATGTAGCGGAGCAGGTCCAGTTTTGCTACCAACTTGATTGGGAAGGCCTCCATGTAATGCTTGAGCTTTTGAGTAACCCAAACCAATGCCGCACAAGACTTTTCTAAGACAGAGTAGTTCTTCTCAGCTCCTTGAAACCGGTGGCTGACAAAGTAGATAGCATTCTCTTTTATGGAGTCTCGTTGTTCTTGTGCTAACATAGCCCCTAGGGCTTCATCATTGACAGTGAGATAGAGCAAGAGAGGCTTCTCTTTGTGCGGTGGAACCAAAACTGGAGGGCATGTCAAGTAATGCTTCACTTGGTCGAAGGCTTCTTGGCAAGAGCCACATTTTTCTTGAGTAGCTTGAAGATCGGCTCGCACATGGAAGTGAGTTGGTGCACAAACCGACTGATGTATTGAAGTCTGCCCATAAAACCTTTGATTTTTTTCTGCGTCTTTGGAGGAGGCATGTCAATGATTGCCTTGATCTTGGAGGAATCAGCTTCAATTCCCCTCTCAGTGACCATGTAACCGAGAACCTTTCCTCTGATGACCCCAAAAGTGCACTTTGCGGGATTCAGTCTCATGTTGTGTTGTCGGAGTCGTTCAAACAACTTGCGAAGATCGATCAAATGTTGACCGTTGGTTCCCTTTGAACGGATGATCATGTCGTCTACATAGACCTCGATCGCTTTATGAATCATGTCATGGAATAGATCCGTAACAGCTCTTTGGTAGGTAGCCCCATCGTTCCTTAACCCGAACGGCATGACTGTGAAGCAGAAAGTGCCCCACGGTGTTGTGAAAGCTGTCTTGTGTTGGTCCTCCTTGGACATGAGAATCTGATTGTAACCGGCAAAACCGTCCACAAATGAGCGGACTTCATAGTTGACAGTCGAATCGATGAGCATGTCGATGTTTGGTAGTGGAAAATCATCTTTCGGAGAAGCTTTGTTCAAATGCCGGAAGTCCACACAAACTCAAACCTTGCCGTTTTCCTTTCTGACTGTCACAATGTTGGCTAGTCAAGTCGGATACTCGATGACTTTGATAAAAACCCACACTGAGGAGCTTTTCAATCTCTTCTTTGACTTGTAGGGACCATTCTGGTTTGATCTTTCTGAGCTTCTTCTTTACTGGCTTGGTGTCCTCTCTGATTGGAATTTTGTGCTCTACGACCTTTCTGTCTAAACCCGGCATGTCTTTGTACGACCATGTGAATACATCCACAAATTCTTTGAGCAGTACAGTCAATCTGTCTTTGTCTTCCCCCTTGAAGAAGATGCCTATCTTCGTTTCTTTCGGCTCTTCATCGGTACCCAGATTAACAATATGCAATTCCTCATCAGCCCCTGGACCATTTTCACCACGACAACGAACCTGTTGAGCTAGTTCATTTAGGTATGTTATGTTTTCGTGGTCTAATTCATCATAATTTTAATCGTTATTAACTTGTTCATTAAGTTCGTTATTAGTTAATTCATCATTTATGATGTTTGCAATCTCGGGGTACTCAAAAATATCTAATTTTTCATTAGCAAAGAAAGGAAACACACGCTCGGCTATGGCCTCCATATTCTCTTGGGTGAGGGTATTAGAAACACTCTCGGACTCAAAATCAAGTGTGAGCCGCTCTTCCTTTGTTGTTGTGCGGGGTATGCAACCCATTTCTCGGACTAAAAATTCCTCGGATACCATGGGCCCCTTTGTAGAGTACCAGTTGTTGATTGGCTCGGAGCTTGGCTGGATCTCGCTGATAGATGGACTCTCCATTTCTGTGTTATCGGAGATGGCATTGACTTGATAATCGTCCATGATGGCAAATTGTTCGAACATGGAGGCTAGATCGGACAGTCCTTCCCCCACGGTAATCTCTACTTCGGACTCTATAGTCACTTTCTTGCCCCACCACTCTCGGGGTGACATTGGAATAGGCTCCCTTTCTTGTGTCGGAATTTCACAATCAGTGAAGATCTCGAGACCGGGCTTTTTGATGCCCTTGTTGTTAACCCATGGCTTGGGAAAGATCATGTACGGAACATCTTCCCCTTGATGAACAAAATAACCGTTTAGTGTGTTGCGGTAAGGCCTCAAGTTGGGGATTTCATATTGTCGACCTTCTTTACGAGCTCGGGTCTTTTAATTCTTGACCGCTTGCTCGTATTTTAAGTCATCTTTAGTAGGCTCGTATCCCAAACCAAACTTGTTTCTGACAAAAGGAATCTCTACGGGGTGCAATGTTCCTTGTTGATGCTTCCCTAGGCCTAGACCGGGAAACTGATTCATGTTCCTCATCATGCGGAGGATTTTAGGATTACCGAGGGTCCATTGCCCACTTCCCCCTTCTTTGTTAATGGCGTTGATGCCGGAGAGAGTGGAATCTTCTATCCCGTGTTGAACTTGGTGGACGGGTTGTCCCCCATTTCTATGGATGGTGACATTCTCGGCCATGACAGTGACTATCTCGTCCCCATTTTTGATCTTGACACACTGATGGAGAGTGGAAGGGACAACATTGGAACTGTGGATCCATGGTTGGCCCAAAATTAAGTTGAATGAAGACAGGACATCAAGTACTTAAAATGGGACGGACATGATCATGTTTCCAAATTCGATATCAACTTCTAGCATTCCCATGACTGTACGGGCAGTGCTGTCGTACCCTCTAATGACTTGGGTAGAAGGTTGTAAATCGGAGCTTTTTTTTTTTTTGTACCAAAAAAAAATCAGAGCTTTTGAGCCCCAGTATGCCCATGAGTTGGCTAGGCATTAAGTTGAGTGTGGAACCACCGTCTACTAATACTCTTGAAATGGGTCTCCCCCTTGCCTTTACTTTGAGGTAGATGGCTTCATTATGATCAGACCCAAATGGCGGGAGGTCCATGTCGGCAAAAGTGATGATATTGCCGAAGTGAATGTGGCCTATCATTGCTGTGAGGTCTTCGGGAGTTGTGTTGGGAGAGACTGATGTGTCATCCAAGGTTTTTATGACGAGGTCTCGGTGCTTCTTTGATGATGCAATAAGGTCCCAGATGGATATGTTGGCTTGCGTCTTCTTGAGTTGTGTCAATAAAGGGTCTTCAGGTGCATCTTGTGCTTTTGATCTTTGAGAAGAGGTGTTGGTTGCTGTATTCGTGGGAACCGAGGCGCTCGCTATTACCCGGCCACTGCGGGTGAGCACATTCACGGACCCTTGGAGCTTCTTCTTCCTATTCTCTTAGACTTCCTTCATAACTTCATCGTAAGTCACAACATAACAAGAATTGTCAAGTTTATTCATGCCATCGGAGCCCTCATTCACAAATGGGATCGAATGAGTGGTTCCTTCAAACTCTCCTACCTCTATTACATTGACACCACCCTCATTAGGGATTATGAATTCCTTCTTATCTATAAGGTCTTGGATGGTTTTGCGAATGGAGAAGCATTCCTCGGTGAGGTGGCCGGTGCATTGATGGTAGTCACACCACTTGTGGTGGGCATGGTTGGGACGGAACAGTTGTGGTTGCTTGTACCCTTGGAGAGGAGTGATTTTTCCCTTGGCCTTTAGAGTTTCATAGGCCTCGGTGATGGTCATGCCATTGAGAGGAGTGTAGACGCGGTCGTTTTGGAACAGCTTGCCTTGTGGTGGAGGGACCCTTTTGTAATTCACCTTGTCAGTAGTAACGGCATTGACAGAAGCCTCTTTATTTGAACTAGAGGCGGCCTTGTAACGGAAAGTAGGAGTGGCTTTCTTTATCTCCTTGAGCAAGTCATCCATGCGTACCCCTGCCTCATACATTTGGGAAAAGTCGGAGTAGCAAGCCCCACTTAGGTGGGTGCAGAGATCAATCTTGAGACACTTGAGGAAGATGTCCATTTTCTCTTTCGTGTTTGGCCTCTCAACAATTTCAGAGAGCTTGTCATTCCATCTCCTTGTGAAGTCAATGAAGGACTCATTGTATCTTTGAGTGGTGTTCTCGGGCTCTTTCCTTGTGGGCCGGTGAGTGGTGTTGCCTTGATATTGATTTTTGAAGGCAAGTATAGCGGCATCCCAATCAAGACGGATAGTGAGCGGGAGAGTTGCATACCAATCCTTTGCCGCCCCCTCGAGAGTGAGAGGAAAGCATTAAGCCATAACCTTTGGGGAGACCTTCTACGGAACCATAGCCCAAATGTAAGTCTCGATGTGAGCCATCGGGCATGAGTTGCCCTTGAACTTGCTAATGTCGGGCATTTTGAACTTGTCGGGGAGAGCGGCCATCGTGCTCATGAGAATGGATGACTGATTAAGGCTTGTGTTGGAGCCTTTTCCCATGTTGAGGCCGTCAAATTTCTGATCAATGTAGGACATGATGGAATCGACCATTTTGTGGTCGTTGTTGTCGGTGCTTGGCTCCCCCACTTTTTTGGTACAGGCACTAACATATGGGATTTCAAACAAACCTTGGGTCCATTCGGATTCCTCATTGTCGTTCACCCCCTTATTCTTGGAGAGCTTGAGGAGCTTGGCTTTCAATTGTTTGACCTCAGCCTTGTGGGCCGCTTGTTGGCTGTCAACATGAGTTTGCCACAAGTTTTCCTTGGTTTGAGCCTCTTGGTTAAGGGTAGAGACTTATTGTTGGAGTGCTTGAACCATGGCAGAGAGCTGTTCGAGAGTCATGGTGTTGTTGGTGCTGGAGTCACCGGCCATTGATGATGTAGAAGCTGTTGGAGTGATCGGTTCACGGACAAGCCTGTTGGATGAGTCCCTGTAGACGCGGAGAGTACCAATCGGACCTATAATTGGAGAAGTAGCCCTTGTCAGTCTCGGTTCACACTTTCGGTCCATGAAGAGGTTGAGAACACACATTGGGCACACAACTCGAACCACATAAGAAAAAGACTCTTTTTTTTTTATTATTTTTATAAGTCGGAGGGACGGGGTCCCTTTTGGGGTTTCTAAGAAGATAATGGAATCGTCACACTAGTATATAGACCATCTCGCGGTCCCATATACTCATCGGATTCCATCACGTTTGTGAATCCTACATGTATCGGTATTAAACTAAATCAATGTAGTAAAGCATACATGCGGGGACAGAATTTTTATTTTCGTCCAAAATAACCACTTTTGGGGACAGATTTTTTTTGCGTCCGTATTAACAAGTTGGCATGTATGATTTGAAAACATTAGTTTAGGGAAATCTCGATACATGAAAACCGACTTGGTCACGGAGTCTTAGACCCTAGCTAGAATTGTGTGGTTTGTGCTCGGCTAAAGAGAGGCTTAAAGGTCACCCCCGGCATGTAGTCTTGAACTATGCCACAGGCTGAGGTTGACCGCTTCGAAAGAGTCAAGGTCGGGTGGAGCTTGAAACTTTCTAGGACGGGCCTCGACGGGTTTGGGGTTATGGACTTGTGCGACTTGATAGTGAGCAATTCATAGGAGTAATGTGCATGTAGTGTGAGGTCTATCACGTGACAATTTTTTTTATTTTTTTTTGTTTTTTTTTGAAAAGAAAAGATAAAAGCATATAAGCACGCAAATTACAACTCCCGAATCACCCGTGTGACCGGTAAATAAACACAAAATTAAGACAGTCCAAAGGTCCAATTCTGTTCTGATGCAGGCAACTGTGCCCACACCCCACTGTTCTATTCAGTCCCTGAAACCTATTCTTGTCCTGGAAATTGGCCCAGAAGCGCGCCCCTCGGGCTGGTGTTGTGGGAAGCGCGCGCCTGGCGCATTGTATATGGGAGGCGCTCGCTTCTGGGCTGACCTGTCAAATTGTCAGAAACTTATGGACTCAGGGGATTGTCCTGGTCCTGATTGTGTAATGAAACCCCTGCAGTGTTTGTTAGCATGAAATAATAGGAAGAATAGGAAGAACACATGGAAGGCGGGCGATTCTGGAATGTGATGTGGGACGCGCGCGCTTTGGACTATGAAGGTCCGAGGCGCGCGCTTCCCATATCAATTTCCAGAATGCCCAGAAAAGTGAATTATGAACAGAAACACAAGTTTAACCCTCAAGCTCTCCCCAGCGGAGTCGCCACTGTAGATACCCTGGGAAAAGCACAACTTGGCTAGAGCGGTGAATTATCCTAGGATGTCTAATTGTGTTTTAGAGTCGCCACCCACGTTTTTGAGGAACGTAAGAAAACCTAATGTTTATGAGCCTAAGTTTGATTTACGAAAACAGAGATTCCTTGGGATGAAGGGTTCGGGGGTTAGGTTACGAAATGGGAAGTACTTAAACACCCATTTCGCCCGAGCAATGTCGGTCTTGTTTGTCCATAATCCAC
Organism: Campanula takesimana; assembly: GCA_026119855.1. NCBI lineage: Eukaryota > Viridiplantae > Streptophyta > Magnoliopsida > Asterales > Campanulaceae > Campanula > Campanula takesimana. The sequence goes on from JAOWBW010000010.1 coordinate 3,068,082, forward strand.
TTTAAAGATAAATGTGTTCTTCCTATTTAAATAATGATAAAAAGGGGTTTTAAAAGGGGTTTTATTGTTTAGAATGTAGGGAGATAACTCCTAGGCCAATTCAATGTAATGAAAGAGCCATTGGTGTCATGTCCCAAGTGGTTTTGGGTGATTGCACATTGATTGAAAAGAAGAAGAAGAAGAAGAAGAAGAAGAAGAAGAAGAAGACATGTCACAATCCCTTTGTCCACGATGTCATTGAACACAAGTCATAGTCATTGAGTCAACTTGTATTTGTTCAATACTTTCTCGATTCCGAATATGTTGATAATCCAAATGACATTGATCCAATCAATTCATTTGAGTTTGGCCAAACATTTCTTCAACATCATTCTACGAGGGGCCCAAGATTGACATCTCTCCAATGTATCTAATACCCATGGACCGAACATAACCATCATGTTTAGCATGTGGAAGTCCCTTTGTTAGCGGGTCCGCTACGTTATCATCAGTTGGTACTCTGCATATATTTACGTCTCCCCTATCTACGATTTCTCGAATGATATGGAAACGCCTAAGTATGTTTTTGGATTTCTGATGTGCCCTTGGTTCCTTTGCTTGAGAAATAGCACCATTATTATCACAGTAAAGGTCTATTGGATTAGCAATACTAGGAACCACTTCAAGTTCACCAATGAACTTCTTAATCCAAACAGCTTCCTTCGCAGCATCCGATGCAGTAATATACCCAGCTTTAGTTGTAGAATCAGCGACTGTACTTTACTTAGAACTCTTCCAGCTTACAGCTCCACCATTCAACATAAACACTAAACCCAATTACGATCTACTATCATCTTTGTCGGTTTGGAAGCTTGCATCCGTGTAACCGTTTACAACGAGATCATCTTCCATACCTCCATAGATTAAAAACGAATCTTTAGTCCTTCTTAAGTACTTAATAATCTCTTTAACAGCCATCCAGTGACTCTCACCGGGGTCGGATTGATATCTACTCGTCATGCTCAAAGCATAAGATATGTTCGGCCTAGTACATATCATGGCATACATGATGGATCCAATTGCCGAAGCATATGGAATCTCACTCATTTTCTCACGCTCATCATTTGTCTTAGGACATTGAGTCTTTCTGAGAGAAACTCCATGTAACACTGGCAATTGTCCTCTCTTAGAGTCTTCCATGCGGAATCTTCTAAGGACCTTGTCAATGTATGTACTTTGGCTTAAACCAATTAGCTTATTTGATCTATCTCTATAGATCTTTATGTCAAGGATATATGCGGCTTCACCCATATCTTTCATTTCGAAACACTTTCCTATCCAGTCTTTACAAATTGAAGTGTAGAAATGTCATTTCCAATAAGCAATATGTCATCCACATATAAAAACAACACTATGCTCCCACTAATCTTCTTGTATACACAAGGTTCATCTTCGTTCTTGATGAAGCCAAACTCTTTGACTGATTCATCAAAACGTAGATTCCAACTCCTAGAAGCTTGCTTCAATCCATAGATGGATCTTTGCAACTTGCATACTTTAGAATTTTGTGCAAAACCCTCGGGTTGTGTCATATAGACATCCTCTTGTAAGTTTTTATTAAGGAAAGCGGTTTTGACATCCATTTGACATATCTCATAGTCATAATATGCGGCTTTGACAATTAAAATTCTTATAGACTTGATCATTGCTACGAGTGAAAAGGTTTCATCATAGTCAATACCATGAATCTACCTATAACCTTTCGCTACAAGCCTAGCTTTGTAAGTATGCGCCTTCCCATCCATGTCAGTCTTCTTCTTGAAGACACATTTGCATCCAATGGTTTTTACACCTTCAGGTGCATCAATCAAGTTCCAAACTTGATTATCATGCATGGATTGTAATTTGGATTCCATGGATCCAAGCCACTTATCTGAATCAGGAGATGACATCGCCTCTTGGTAGGAGGTTGGTTCATCATTCTCAATGATCTCCACTTCATTACTATTCGTTACGAGAAATCCATATCTCTCGGGTTCGGATCGTAACCTACCAGATCTGCGAGTTACTTGTGTATTTTCAACGGGTTACACAACTCCTTGTGGGACTCGTTCTTGTTCCACTATCGGTTCAATGTTATTTTTGGGTACTCGAACCTCTTCGAGATTTACTTTACTCCCACTGATTTCTTTGGAGAGAAACTCTTTCTCTTGAAAGACACCAGTTCGGGCAACAAATAATTTGTTGTCCATTCGTTTGTAAAAGTAATATCCTTTAGTTTTCTTAGGATATCCCACGAAAATACATTTATCATATTTGTGTGCAAGTTTCTCGGAGACAAGTCTTTTGACAAAAACTTCACAACCCTAAATCTTCATGAAAGAAAAACTAGGTTTCTTTCCACTCCATATCTCATATGGAGTCTTTTGAACCGATTCACTTGGAACTCGATTTAGTGTGAAAGCGGCGGTTTCTAGTGCATAACCCCCAAAGGATATTGGAAGATCAACTTGACTCATCAATTGAATCATGTCTAACAAAGTCCGATTCCTCCTCTCGGACACACCATTCCATTGTGATGTTCCGGGTGGAGTCAATTGTGAAACTATTCCAAAATTCTTTATATGATCATCAAATTCTTGGCTTAAGTATTCCCCACCTCGATCTGATCGAAGTGCCTTAATACTTTTGTCAAGTTGTTATTATACTTCATTTTGAAATATTCTAAATATCTCAAATTCTTCACTTTTATTTTTCATTAGGTAAACATACCCAAATCTACTAAAATCATCGGTGAAGGTTATGAAGCATTTGAAATCCTCCCCTAGCATAGATACTTAGTGGTCTGCATACATCGATATGTATTAAGCCCAATAAGTCGCTTGCCCTTTCACCCAACTGGGTAAAAGGCGTCTTGGTCATTTTTCCAAGAAGACACGACTCGCAAGTGTCATATGACTCAAGGTCACATGAACCCAAAAGACCGTCCCCATGGAGTTTTGAGATACTTTTCTCATTAATATGACCAAGACGGCAATGCCACAAAAAGGTATGATTTACATCATTAGGTTTAGATTTCTTATTTATATGATAGACATTCTCATTATTTTCATTCTTGACATCAAGGACATAAAGGCCATTAAATGAATTTGCAATACCATAAAGAACATCATTTAAATAAATAGAAAATCTCTTATTCTCAATAAGAAACTTAAAACCTTCATTATCCAAACAAGAAATTGAAATAATATTCCTACTTAAATCCGGTACTGTAAGTACCCCAATCTGAAAACTGATCAACTTAGAGGAACTCTTAGCACCATTCAGGGATAAACTGATGAGCTGAGACCTCACTAGGATAAACCTAAAATTCCAGGACTACTCTGGAATTAAATTTGGAAAAATACAGAAGCTCGCCAGGCTGAGCCGTACGGATGGTTTGGGTACTAGAGGGGTCTAGCCGTACGGCTGGTTTAGGCACCCTCAGTCCCTATAAATTGAGACCCTTGCTGATCATTCCAGGGGGAGAAAATCATTTTAGGCAGTGGAAACTCTGTTGAATTCAAACCAAAGAGAAAACCACCATTAAAATTGAGTGAAAGAGAGGAGGATAGGCATAGAACCACAATAGGTGAGGCCTCCCTTCTCCCCATCTTCTCTCCATCTCAAGTCTCTTTTCTTTCTTGTTCTTGATCATATTACTTGTGTTTATATATTGCATCTTCTTTATATTGTAAGACTTGTCCATTCAAGCACCTTATATTATTGCAAGACTTGTCCATTCAAGCACCTATATTATATATACATATATTTTGATCCAAATCATGAGGTGATTCAAGGTGCCCTCACACCTAAGTGTGTGAAAGAGGTTAAAACCTAGATGATCATGATTTGTTAAGTTTCTTGATCTAAATGGATTAATGACCTCTTATTAGGGTGAAAGCCCATGTATTTATGTTAATTTTGTGTAACTTTGGCCATGATGATCATGTTAGGGGAAAAAAGACTCCATTTTTATCATCCCAACTTTGATTTAGCCAAAAATCCCCCAAGTTTGGGTTGTAAAGATTCCATCTTTATGTATTTTTATTGTCCCTCAAGGTTTAATCTTGCATAAAAGGCCCATCTTGATGGTAAAGTTCCAATCTTTACTCATCAAAATGGCCATTTTGGCCCAAAGAGCATGTTCACCACCTTTTTAAAATTTCTCCAATGATTGCCTTTAATCACACCAAAATCCATGTTTTGGGGTTATTTTGATGATCATTAAGCATAGGAATGGATTTATTTGGGGTATTATGTGTTGGAATGTAAGCTGGAAATAGAACAATTTGGTCCAGTTCCAGCAGAATGCTCTGTTTCTGCCTGGAACTGGACAGTTTCTTGACAAACTGTAAAAATCCCAGGGAAGACCACCACCATCCTTATGGATGGTTTGGATCAGAGGGAAAATGCCCCTTTTCCCCCTTTTTATTTTGTTTCTTGTACAAATAAACCCTTCTTTCTCAGTTATAATTGGCAAACAGTTAAAAACAGTGATTTTCCGTTAAACACACACACATGCACTTTGATAACTAACAAGGGAGACTCGGTTTCGGCTGAGGCAACTTGGGTGACGTGAAACTCTTCCCAAGTCGTAACCTGACCTCCGAACTCATACATCTCAAACCTTTTCTCATTTTGTTGGGTTTAAAATTAACGAAATGTGGCGACTCCGTTAAATTGTGCCATTGTGTTTGAGAACCATCCCGGGGTTTGGGCACGCGTTGCCCTTCGTCGCGGGGCTGGGACCTTACAGTGGCGACTCCGCTGGGGAATAAAGTATTTCTAAACTTCTTTTTAGAATCTTTGGGAATACTTTTGTGTGGGTCAAACTCCCGTCCCCGTTCGTTAACTTTGTGCATTTTTGTGTGTGTTTTATGTTTCTGTTTTGATTTTTGTGAGTATGACTGTTCTGGAAATTCAAATAAACTGGGGCTTGATGATCAGAAGCTGAAAGTTTGCAAAAAATAATGGGTCTCCTGCTCTAGCCATACGGCTAGTTTGTCTGGGCCCACAGAATGTTTCAAAGTAACAGTTTTGTGTCGGGCAGAAACATCCTGATGGTCCCCTTTGCTTCTTCTGGTCCAGGTTCCAATTTACAGCCTCTACTTGTGCACTTTCACCTTCTTTTCCTTAGCCAAAATTGGATTTTTAAAGTCTTGGTCATGCACAACTTTTTTGGACATAAAATTGGGTTTTCAAAGCCTTATTGTGCATGATCCCTTTTCATAAAGTTTTGATCTTCAAAGTCTTTTGTTGTGCACAACCTTGTCTCATAAATGATTTTTAAAAGGTTGTTCTTTTTGCAAAATTTTGGTTTCAAAAACCATTGGTTGTGCAAAACCTTTCATGTACAAATTTTGATTCTTGTTTGTTAATATGTTTGTTTACTTGCTTGTGCAAAATACTTGTTCATCATGCTTGTTCATACAATTTTTCATACATTGCTCATGACATTAAAACGGACCGAAAATTTCTATTTTGACTCGAAAGGGAACATAGAAGGCTTCACACAATGCGCACTTGACCTTGTGCATGTTTCAAAAACCCTTTAAACCCGGGATGGATGCCACGATGTAGCTTGATTGGTGCTCTTGTGCCCTTCTCGCGCGCACGGGTCCATTCCATCTCCCATTCCGAGCCGAGTCAACCACACATGTCCATGACACACAAATACCGTGACCTTGGTTGGTTTTTGGTCTAGCTCACGTCATCACATCCTTAATACGTGTCCAAACGCTAATTATGGCCAAGTTAATACCCAAGTCATGACTCCTCGTGAATGCAAGTGTGACCAAAGTCATCCTTGACCCGGTCTTTGACTTAAGCGTTAATTCCAACCATAATTAGCCAAAGTCATGTATTAAGGATAGGTTGACACTGCTTCATTAAGCTCTAATGCTTGACCCGTCCTAATCATCTTTAAGCCCAAGGCTAAGGTCCGAGATCCCTCAATAAAATGAGGTCATGCCGGAATTTCGTTAAGGCGTTAAGTCAATCTTAACCTTAATCGGGGCCTAATTATGATAAGAATGGCCCAATATTTGGCGTTTTGTGATGCACTAGACCCTAGGTTTGGTTCTTTTGGTTGGTGGAAGCCACGTGCCCTATAGGACCCTCTCCCGGGATTGTCCGTCCTCGGGAGTGTGCAATGCAGGTGAAATACGAGGGGTCTATAGACGTAGTGATGGCATCCACTGATCCAGGATTTAGATTAGTTGCGAAAAAGAAGATAAATCTTTTCCAACCAATTAGGAATAAAATGTGTTTTAAGTAAACAGTAACAAAAAAAAATATGCGATAAATAAAGGCATTAATTTTTCATGTTGCATGAGCCTAAGCCTCTTCCCAAACACTAGCCCTAAATGGTACCCGGGTCTGAAATGGACCTCCTTCTCCTTCGTAGCTCGTAGGAAGTGGGTCAGGGTTCCGGGTCGTCGTCTGGTTAGTGCCGAGTCTGACAGTTCATTAGCACCTTCACTCAGACTTCTTCGAATGACTAGTCCGGCAGGAAGTAGTAGTGGGGGTAACAACGCAGTAGATCCCAATGGGCTCACCAAGGAAGAGCTGGTACAAGCTCTAGAGGCCGCCAGGGCCAGGGAAGAAAGTGTGAGAAAACATCAGGAAGATATGCAGAATAGGGTTATGGAAGCCATGAGACAGAGAGGGATAGCCGTCGTATTTGAGAATGATGGAGGTTTTGTGGTAATCACGGAGGAAGAAGAGGTTGAAAATGTACGACCTCAGGGTTATAACCAAGTTCCCCCTCCCCAAACATACCCGAATGCGGCGACCTCACGTCCCGCATTCCAAAACACCATCCACCAAAGTATACCTACCACCCAGCTTCCTTTGGTCCCGCCGGAAGGATTTCCCATGTGTCCACCCGGATTCAACCCATATGGTTCGATCCCGACAAGCCAAACACCTCTAGCTCCAACTACCATCGGGTTACCACCTCCATCTTTGCCGATTGTCCCCTGAGGGGTACCATACCCATTTCAATACCCGGTGGCACAAGTTTCCGAAGCCACTCCACATGCCTCCCAACCAGTAATCCAGGATATGGGTTTGTTTACACCCATGCACCGCCTCAAAATCTCCTTCTGGTAATACCATCCACCACCGTGCCTCCGACAGTGATGCCAGTGACAACCCAAACCATGGGGTCTATCAATTCTAGCCCGCACATGGACCCTCAAATGGGGTGGTTGGTGGAGAAGTTGAAACAAATGGAAGAAAAGTTTGAGGGGATGATGAGAAGAAATCCACCTCAGGAGTCACCGACCCCGACAAAATTGTTCCCCTCCCTCATAGATTCAAAATGCCGGAGATTGATAAGTTCGATGGAACCGCTTGCCCCCAAACACATCTCAATGCCTACACGCTAGCAATGGGGGCAAATGGTTGTACCGTACAACAAATGGCCGATCACTTCCAACTCTCTCTGAGAGGAAATGCACTCAAATGGTTCTTTAACCTAAAGGACGAATCTCGGGTCACATGGGACCAGATCAAGGAAGCATTCCTCACCAAATACCGGTCTCACTTAGAGTAGGAAACCAATAGCACTGATTTGCAAGGCACCCTACAAAAGAATGATGAACCGATTGGGGAATTTTACAGGAGATGGAATTACAAGCTTGGGGAAATTTCAAATCCGCCTACTGAGGATGAGCAGCTTAATATTTTTCAGTCATGCCTGAAACCTCAACTGCGGGCTTTGATCAGTCACCACTTCTATCCTAATCTTCGGGCCATGGTAACCGCGGGGTCCAAGTTTGAAAAGGCCATCAGTGAGCAATCCTCCGCCCAAGCTAGTGGCAACTCCTACTGATACTGACCTCCGACGACCGGTAAAGGGAAAGAAACCTCAGGGACAGTCAACAACATCCAAGAGGAAAACTCGGGGCAAGTCCCGCAAAGGGCCAGGAACTCAGAGAGACGTCTATATGTGAGGTTTGAAGACTTCGGAATGCCTATAAGAAAGGTGTTCGAAGGGTTAGTCAAACAGGGCCTTGTGAAACCTTTGGTTAACTATCAACCCAGAAATCCCAAGAAAAACCTCGACAGAAACAAAAGATGTGCCTTTCACAACTATCATGGCCACAACATCGATGACTGCTCTGTGATAAAACGCATCATCCTTGACCTAATTGACAAGAGGAAGCTTGAACATCCTCGTGGTCTAAATGTGGTAAAAAAAACCCTTCCCCGACAACATCGTTGTCAACATGATTGAGTTCGGGAAAAACAGCGTGAACATGATTGAACTTGGAGAACCAGCACCGGTAACCTTCTTGGAATTCAACACCCCACTGCTGGAAATCGGGGAGAAATGGAAGGACATCCTGTAGGCATGTGTGCAAGAAGGAAAGATGAAATGCCCCTGGATTGTATGATAGCCAACGTGCTAAGTGCAAGGATCCCACACCGGAATGCCAGCAATTTGGTCATGATTAAGCTCACTGAGCGCAATCTAACATATGAGGAATGTATGGAAGAATTGGAAAAGGTTGTTAAGGACGAGGTGGAAGGTCAAAGTCACGGTCTAAACGGGTGTTGTCCCCCTCGTCATGATCATTTCCATGTCACGGAACCGGGTAGCTCGTCGACCGGCAAAAGATTGGTTAGAAGGGTTTGCAACCACGACAAAGAACATGTTCCCGAGACAATGGGAAGTCGTAGATGACTAATTATAAAGGGAACCTCACCCAAACGAGAGGGGAAATCCGCTCCATGTCTCGTGAAGAACTCCGGTCTCTATGCGAAAGTGATGACGACGAGGTGACCTCCTCCTATGTGCCTCCCCGTGTCCCATCCCCAGGAACGGTAGAAGACTTCCCACCATTGGACGACTTCTTATCCTTGCCACCATTATCACCACCACCTCAGTTTGGAGATGATGGGTCGATGTTTCCAGAATACTTTTGTTGTATGCTGACTTTGGAAAAACTCCGAGAAACCGTGGGAGTTTGGGAAGAACTAGGCACCCACTCTGTTTCCCTCAAAGAAATCCGTGAGTCAGCCTACTCCTCAAAAGGAATGACTACAGTGAATGAATTGAGGAAAGTGGTGTGGCCTTACTCTACCAAGGATCTACCCATGCCCGTGGAAGAATTGGGGGAAGTTTATGACCCCGCGGAAATAAGTGTGTTGACCCGTTCTGGGCAAGTGCATATGGAAAATCCAAAAAAGCCTCCACCACCAGAACACCGCTTACCTCCCCCTCCGGCCAAAGAAGTAGAGGATACGGATCTCAAAAAGGAAGACCCCGTTCTCACCCAACTGAAGAGGACCCAAGCCAACATATCTCTTTGGTCCCTCCTTACATCATCTTACCCACACAAGCTCAAATTAGAGGAGTGCTTGGCCCAGACCATGGTACCTACCACGGCCACCCCTGAAGAGGCCGTACAAATGATCGGAAGCGTACAGTATGGGAACATCATCACCTTCACTGATCTAGATTTGCCAAAATCTGGGGCTAATCACAATGAAGCCCTCTACATTACAGTACAGTTGGATGAACGTCGCCTCCCTCGGGTCTTGGTTGACAACGGTTCCGCCATGAATGTTCTACCCGCCAAGATGATGGAACTCCTCGGCCTCACAGCCGCCGACCTAAGGCCTTCCATGGTCACCATCAACGCTTATGACTCCACAGCCCGATCAGTCCTAGGGATGGTCACTTTGAACCTCTGGTTTGGAAAGCAAAGGATGCCAACTGATTTCCAAGTACTCGACATCCCCATCTCCTTCACAGCTTTGCTAGGATGCCCGTGGCTCAATAAGGTCAATGGAGTGGCTTCCACCCTCCACCAATGCGTGAAATATGTGCAAGAGGGCAACGTAACGGTCATTTACGGAGACATCGTCACCATGAGAGGGACTAGCAGCAACGGAATTCCCGTGTTGGAAATTAAGCACGAGGGGAATGATATGGTTCTGACCGGATTCACGGGAATACCTTCCGAGACCCACGTCTGCTGTGTGGACCTCACGCTCACCAAGGATAAGATTCCCCCCGCAATGAAGATGATGCGCTTGATGCACTATCTCCCAGGACTTGGCCTTGGAAAGAAGCTCCAAGGAACTCACAAAGTTGTTGAAATTAGGGAGCAAAAGACACTCCATGGTTTGGGGTATAAGCCTACTCCCGAAGATCTCAAAATGGATAAAGAAATGGCCCGGAAGAAGAGCCAAGCTCGAGCTCAAGGAGTCCCTTACAAAACTCCCAACCTTCGCCCATATACCTTTGATATGAGCCGCTACTTTGTAAAAGGGGGAATCCGGACTGAAGCCCCGACAAAAGGAGAGTCAATGATGACCAATTAGGACAAGCTCCAAGAAGACCTTGTGAAATTCCGAGGCATGACCGCCAATCCCGCAATGCTTGATCCTAACAAAGCCACGGGAACGTGTGGATACTCTTTCAAAGGGGTGTCCGAAAATGGTGAAGCAATTTAAGGATTGGTCCATGAAAGGAGAAAGCAGAACCCGTCTGGGGTCGGGATGGTAAAGATGGGTTTGAAGCATGGTCTCCCAAGGAAGTCGAGGAAGAAGTCATGGATGATGAGTGGGATGGCGTGGTGATGAAAGGGCTATTTGGGGAAGAGTTAGTTGTGCCAGACTTGATCGATTCAGGGGAAGAAATGGTTGCTGCAATAGACAATGGGTTCCCCGAAGTCTTCACCCCCCACACCTTGGTTGAGAAAAGTGATGTGCCTCTGAAGAATTGGGCGACTTTCTCTGGGCCTGTGGCTAGCAAGGAAAATATGATCATAGAACTTGGATTGGTACCCCGTCCCCCAGAGTCACCTGTCGTAGCGTCTAGTATAACCGAGTCCCCTCAGTCTCTTGTCTTTGAGTTTGAGTCTGTTTCCTCCGAGGGACTCACGCCCGAGGATTATGATCTTGTAGCCAACATTGTAATCCCTTTTGCATTGAATGAAATGATGGACCTTTTCGAGTATCCCCTCATTGCCAACTTATTAGATGATAAATTAACTAATAATCTGAAAACAGTTAATAATGAATCACCTAATAATACAAACGCACTAAACGAACAATACATTAAAAAACTCTCAAAACAGGTTATTGACCGAGAGGAAAACCGTGCCCAAGCTGCCGAAGAGGTTTTGACCAAAGTGAATTTGGGGACTGCAAATGAGCCAAAGGAGACACAGATTGGTAGCTACTTCAAAGGATCCGAAAGGAAAAACTTGGTTAAGCTGCTCAAGGAATATGTGGATTTTTTCGCTTGGTCTTACAAGGACATGCCCGGGTTGGATGCCTCGATTGTAGAACACAAGATCCCCGTGGATCCCGAAGTGAAACCGGTTAAGCAGAAGCTTCGACAAATCAAACCGGAATGGTCTTTACAAGTCAAAGAAGAGATTGAGAAACTGCTCCGGGTCGGCTTCATAAGGGTAATAGAATATCCCTCATGGCTCTCCAACATAGTGACAGTAACGAAGGCCAAGGGAAAGGTCCGATGCTGTGTTGACTTTCGGGACCTCAACAAAGTGAGCCCAAAGGACGACTTCCCGCTCCCAAAACTTGACATGCTTGTGGATACGACCTCCAGTTTCGAGGTCAAGTCCTTTGTGGATGGCTTCGCCGGGTACAACCAAATCAAAATGGCCGAAGAAGACCAAGAAAAGACTGCCTTCACCACCCCATGGGGAACCTTCTGTTACACTGTAATGCCTTTTGGGATAATAAACGCTGGGGCTACTTACCAAAGGGCCGCAACCGCCCTATTCCACGACATGATCCACAAGGAAATAGAGGTGTATGTGGACGACATGATTATCCACTCCAAGGGTACCGATGGATAGCATCTGATTGACTTGAGAAAATTCTTCGACATGTAGAGAAAGCACTCCATGAGGCTCAACCCGGCCAAGTGCACTTTTGGAGTCTCTCGTGGCAAGGTTTTAGGGTACATGGTCACCGAGCGTGGCATCAAAATCGATCCTCAAAAGGTGAAGGCGATTGTGGAAATGAGACCCCCCGCACTCAAACAGAAGTGAAGGCCTTTATGGGACGACTGCAATACATCAGCCGTTTCATAAACCAACTCACACCCACATGTGAGCCCATCTTCAAACTGCTGAGAAAGAATGCGGAGGTCGAGTGGAACGAGGAATGTCAAAGGGCCTTCGAGAAAATCAAAGCATACCTTATTCATCCACCGATCCTTTGCCCTCCACACAAGGATAAGCCTCTCCTGTTATACTTGACGGTAACAGATGCCTCGGTAGGATCTATGTTGGCCCAAGAGAAAAGAGATTCAAAAGTAGAGAATGCCATCTACTTTGTGAGCGGTAAACTGCAAGGGAGTGAACTTAACTACTCCGCCATTGAAAAGACGTGTGCTGGACTGGTATGGGTAGTGAGGAAACTAAAGCACTACATGCATTCCCACCCGATACAGCTCATCTCCAAAATAGATCCCATCAAATGTTTGTTGGAAAAGCCTTCTCTGTCTATGAGACTTGCCAAATGATCTTTCTTCTTAGCAGAGTATGATATCAGTCATGTGACGCGGAAAGCAGTCAAAGGGAGAGTTATGGCAGAACACTTGGCAGATTTCCCTAGCAATGAAGAAAAAGAAACTGACCCCCAATTCCCCGACGAAGGAATATTTGCTCTTGAGGGTGAAAACAAATGGCAATTGTTCTTTAATGGCGCCGCAAACAAGAAGGGAAATGGCATTGGAATGCTCTTAGTGGATCCGAAGGATGAGCACACCCCTATTGCCATTAAATTAAACTTTGAAGTGACCAACAATGCCGCCGAATATAAGGCATGCACAGCCGGCTTAGAGGACGCCCTTGAAAGGAATGTGAAAGAATTGGAAGTTTACGGGGATTCATCCTTGATCATCAACCAAGTGTCTAACAAATGGAAGACGTTAGACCCGGGGCTGTAAAAATACCACGCCCACATGGAGGAGCTCATGGCCCAATTCAAAGAGGTCAGCTTTCATTACCTACCAAGGGTTCGGAATCGCTTCGCGGATGCTTTGGCTACCTTGGCTTCTTTAGTGGAAATCCCCGAGGGAAAATCAATAAAACCCTTCAGGGTTGGTAGAAAAGAAATTCCGGCCTACTATTGTGAAATCAAAGGAGCCCCGGAGAAAGTAGAGGAGCCAGGGTACAACCAAATTTACCAATTCCTCAAAGAAGGAGAAGTTTCCTTCATAAATGAGAAAGGAGAATACAAGGATGGGATCAAAGCCAAAGGTGTGGCAGACCTCAAACGGTTAGCATCTCACTACGGATTCTGGGAGATATCTTGTACAAGAAACGCCATCAGGGCCTTCTCCTAAGATGCATAAGCACAAAGGAAGCACAGTAACTCATGAAATAGGTCCATGGTGGAATGTGTGGCCTTCACATGAATTCTCGGGCCTTAATGCAAGTTATCCTACGAATGGGGTATTTTTGGATCTCGATGGAGACCGACTACATACAATTTGTGAAGAAGTGTGATAAGTGTCAACGGTTCTCCAACCTTAATCACCTGCCGCCTCACCATTTGTACTGCATGACAACCCCATGGCCTTTCTCAACTTGGGGCATTGACATCATCGGAAAGATTTACCCACCCGGAAGCAATGGTCATGAATTTGTCTTGGTAGCCGTGGACTATTTCACGAAATGGGTCGAAGCCAAATCCTACAAGGTCTTGACCTCAAAGAAGGTCGTGGAATTTATGAAGGAAAACATCATGTGCTCCCGAATGAGGTCATTACTGTTAATGGCTCACACTTTGAGGGCGAATGTGATCGATTGCTAGAAGAGTTTCGGGTCATACGTCATAAGTCCTCCCCTTATAGGCCTCAAACCAATGGTGCAGTAGAAGCCGCTAACAAAACACTTTAAAGGATCATCAAGAAAATGGCAACACGGGGTAGGGATTGGCCCGAAAAGCTACACCTAGCATTGTGGGGCTACCGGACTTCAGTCAGGACCGCCACCGGAGAAACTCCTTTTGCTCTCACCTTCGGGATGGAGGCCATGCTTCCGGCAGAATTGGAGGTCCCATATCTAATAATTTTACTGGAAAATCAAATTCATGAGGTAGATTGGCTCCGAAGCCGGCACGATGAATTGGCCTTGCTAGATGAACGCCGTTTGAAATCCATGGAACACATCCGTGCCTACCAAGGAAGAATGGCCCGAGCCTTTGACAAAAAGGTGAAGCCCCAACAAATTCGGGTAGGAGACCTGGTTCTCAAAGAAAAACCCCTGGGAAGGTCTAATCCCGACGGAAAATGGGAACCCGTATGGATCGGTCCCTTTGTGGTGCAAGAGGTTTTTTCGGGAGGAGCAATGAGACTCGCAGATTTGGATGACAACCCCTTCATGCACCCGGTCAACGGCGACAAGCTCCGCAGATACTTTGTTTAAAAAAATGATGAGTGCTAAAAGAATATACCCACCTAGATTAAAAACCTGATTGGGCAGTCTAGAGAAAAAACAGGGTTGCACCGGAAAATTCATGGAAATGAACTACGATGACCTGAGCCCCTTAGTCCTATTTGTAAAAGGGGAACGTAGGCAGCCAATCATTGGTCCAGTCTCAAAAATAAATAAAATTCAAATTTGGTTCTTAAAGGAAACTTCATAACAAGTAACCACTGCCACCACGGCTCAAACACTTCTTTGATGAGTTCAAGCATGGTCTACTCTCGTCTCAATGACATGTTTAAAATATATATATATATATATATATATAAAAATAAAACACCTAATCAAACTAATGTGTCTGCAATGGGAATGGGTGGATACTTAGGACAGTGGGAATCATCGCTGCACCTCGTCTTTTCGCTTCTTCTTTTGACTCCTCTGAGTTTTCTTCTTCTTCACATCAAAGATCTCGATCTCTTGTCTCCCAAGCTCGGTTACTCTCCTGGTCTCCTCTGCGAGCCCAGTCGCCCTCAAAGCCATGTCAACTGTTGCCTTAGCCAGGAGATCTTCCATCTGTGCCTCGAGTTTAGGCACCATGGCCATCCTCCTCTCAGCCATAATTCGATAGTCTTCAACGACGTCCCCAGTACGGTTGTGGCCACTCGACACGGCCTCAGCCTCCCTCAAAACCCTACTACCATCACAATCACCCCCAAGAATGGCCTCACGCCTCTCCTCAACGAGTCTCTGAGTCTGCCCCATGGTCTGTTCATACCAATCCAGGTAAACTGTGGTCAAAACCGCGCTAGCCACACCCCTGAGAAGTACCCGAGCCGGAAAGAGGGAACATGTCCATGACCAGGAAAGGAGTGAAATGGTGGACGGATCCCACATAGATAATGACGGAGGTCTCAAACGCTCCGGATTAATACCCGACCACTCCAACAAAGGACTCTGTGGTAACCCAAACTGTCTGCGGACCAATGCAGGGATGTAGAAGGACGACCCGAATAGTCCCGGTACCTGAACAATAGGAGAGTCATCCTGATACTCCCTCACGGATCCAATGCACCAATGCGGGACCCGTCAGTGGATCTGTGAAGTCCGGAGTTGAGCCATATAAGCCTCCCAGTCACCCTGAGAAAAGTCCAAAAGTATGCCCCTCAAAGAATAAGACCATGGTTTGTGAGAAAAAGGAGCCTCGGGAACGGCCATCAGTCTCTCCCACAGCCACATGGTAAGAAGGGCGGGGCTACCACTGCGCATGAAACCATCACCCAAGGCTAAGCGGTCCATGCCATGAAGGGTCTCCCCCAAGATCAAAGGAACAATGTCCTTCCCCGCAAGACACTCCTCGAGGAGGATGCTCAGCAAAACCCTATGACAAGTACCCTTGGAGACAACCATATAGAAGAAGGCAAGAATACACAACCCAAAGGCGTTCCAAGAGGCCTCATCCGTGCGATCCATGAATTTCTCGGGAAGATCCGAAATGTCAATAAAGGTATGATTAAGGACCATGCATTGAGCTTCTTCCAAAGGAATGCCAAGAAGCATGACCAACCTTTTAACACACATCATATCATCAATCGAGGGAAGAGCAACGACCTCCGTGTCCATACCTCCCACCAAAGCCTTGAAATCCTCATATGTCGGAGTGATTTCGTTGTAGGAAAAGCAATACACATGTCTCCGGATATCCCAAAAGGACGCAGCGGCCCTCAAAAGCTCAAGATCCGGGATGAATTCCTTGAGAGACCAGAGAGATCTAAGCCCAAATTTAGCTCGGAAAATACCCTTGTTCTCCCTCATATGGTGACGGATCCAAAGCCTAAGGTTGCCCTCAAAGCATTCTTGATCAATCTTGGACAATTTTGGTGGTTTCTCCATGAGAAAAGACTCCATGGAAAGAAGAACTTCGAAGGACGAAGAAAGTGAAATGCTTCTGGAGAGGGAACTTGAGAAGATGACCAGACCCAGGAAAAAATTCAATGAAAAAGGGCACCCACTTCCTTAGCCGTATGGCTAATTTAGCCCTGACAGAATTGATGATTTCTTGTTGGAAGGTTGGCTTTATGACCCCTCATTCAAAGCCCCCATCCCAACCATATCATAAATACCCCGAATTTTTGCCCTCCTTTGGCTCATGCAACATAATTCTTGGCTTAGAAAACAATTAAGATCCCTCGTTAGGCCGTCCTTGACATAAGCCCGATGAAATTAAAGAACATATTTAGGCGGTCCCTACGCGACGTAAGCCCACTTGCTTGTTTATTTGCTATCCCAGCATGATTGACCCCGGCCGTCCATGACTTAAGCCCAGTAAAATCCTTCCCCTAAGTGAGCATATTTAGGTGGTCCCATTGTGAAAATTTATTTGTCCCCTGGCCATCCTTAGTGGGACATAAGACCAGTTTTCCCGTCAAACTCCCCAAATATGGAGTTGACCAAACCTTGACTTAGAATTGTCATTTTAGGTTCGAGCCTTTGTCCCCCGGCCGTCCTTAGTGGGACATAAGACCAGTTTTCCCGTCAAACTCCCCAAAGATGGAGTTGACCAAACCTCGACTCAGAATAGCCGTCATAGGTTGAAGACCCTTATCCCCAGCAGTCCAAAATGACGTAAGGCCATCCTTGTAAGTCAACCCTCTCCATAGAGCCAAGTTGATCATGTTCCTTGTAAGTCAACCCTCTCCATAGAGCCAAGTTGACCTTGTCCCGTGTAAGTCAACCCTCTCCATAGAGCCAAGTTGACCATGTCCCGTGTAAGTCAACCCTCTCCATAGAGCCAAGTTGACCATGTTCCTTATAAGTCAACCCTCTCCATAGAGCCAACTTGACCATGTCCCGTGTAAGTCAACCCTCTCCATAGATCCAAGTTGACCATATCCCGTGTAAGTCGACCCTCTCTATAGAGCCAAGTTGACCGTATCCCGCCTCTGACCCCGAGAGTCATGCTTCCTTGAAAGTCAACCCTCTCCCATAGAGATAAGTTTACCATATCCCGCCTCTGACCCCGAGAGTCATGCTTCCTTGTAAGTCAACCCTCTCCCATAGAGCCAAGTTGACCATATCCCGCCTCTGACCCCGAGAGTCATGCTTCCTTGTAAGTCAACCCTCTCCCATAGAGCCAAGTTGACCATATCCCGCCTCTGACCTCGAGAGTCATGCTTCCTTGAAAGTCAACCCTCTCCCATAGATCCAATTTGACCATATCCCGCCTCTAACCCCGAGATTCATGCTTCCTTAAAAGTCAACCCTCTCCCATAGAGCCAAGTTGACCATATCCCGCCTCTGACCCCGAGAGTCATGCTTCCTTGTAAGTCAACCCTCTCCCATAGAGCCAAGTTGACCGTGTCCCGCCTCTGACCCCGAGAGTCATGCTTCCTTGTAAGTCAACCCTCTCCCATAGATCCAAGTTAACCATATCCCGCCTCTGACCCCGAGAGTCATGCTTCCTTGTAAGTCAACCCTCTCCCATAGAGCCAAGTTGACCATATCCCGCCTCTGCCTCGCATAGAGTCACGCTTCCTTGTCTGTGTCCCACTTCTGACTCACCGAGAGTCATATTCCCCCGAGAAAGGATGATTGATATCCACCTCGCCCCTAGGTGCGCGTAGCTTTGAAAAACTTCCCATTCTCTTTCTGAACTATGTCAGGCTTGATTCCCTCGGAACGGGATACGTAGGAATCCTATACCCCTAGGTCCAGCCATGCAACCAAAATCGGTCAAAGCCGTCATCCCATCAGATTGGGATGCTTATTTTTATCGACAACCCCGCTTTTCCAAAGCAACGTTGCCGAAGGGCTCTGTAAGTACCCCAATCTGAAAACTGATCAACTTAGAGGAACTCTTAGCACCATTCAGGGATAAACTGATGAGCTGAGACCTCACTAGGATAAACCTAAAATTCCAGGACTACTCTGGAATTAAATTTGGAAAAATCCAGAAGCTCGCCAGGCTGAGTCGTACGGATGCTTTGGGTACTAGAGGGGCCTAGCCGTACGGCTGGTTTAGGCACCTTTAGTCCCTATAAATTGAGACCCTTGCTGATCATTCCAGGGGGAGAAAATCATTTTAGGTAGTGGAAACTCTGTTGAACTTGAACCAGAGAGAAAACCACCATTAAAATTGAGCGAAAGAGAGAAAGATAGGCATAGAACCACAATAGGTGAGGCCTCCCTTCTCCCCATCTTCTCTCCATCTCAAGTCTCTTTTCTTTCTTGTTCTTGATCATATTACTTGTGTTTATATATTGCATCTTATTTATATTGTAAGACTTATCCATTCAAGCACCTTATATTATTGCAAGACTTGTTTTTCAAGCACCTATATTATATATACATATATTGTGATCCAAATCATGAGGTGATTCAAGGTGCCCTCACACCTAAGTGTGTGAAAGAGGTTAAAACCTAGATGATCATGATTTGTTAAGTTTCTTTCTTTAAATGGCTTAATGACCTCTTATTAGGGTGAAAGCCCATATATTTATGTTAATTTTGTGTAACTTTGGCCATGATGATCATGTTAGGGGATAAATGTCACGACCCGAAATCTAGGCTCTATTTTATTAGTAATTAAATGATTTTTATTTAATTATTTGCTTATTTATTTATTTAAATTATTATTTATTTAAATATTATGTGTGCAATTTATGTGTTATAATATTTATGCCTAGCATCTATTTTGGTCATTTGTGCTAGGGTAGAAGTGTTGAGTCTTATTAGTTAGTGGGGAGTTTAATTAAAAAGGTAGTTTTGGGGGAGGGGCCTTTTTGTAACATTTCAAATATTTCTTCATCTCCTCCCTACTTCCCTCACCTTCTCCCGCACTCCTCTCCACCTTCTCCCAGCATTTTTCTCTCTCTCTCTCCATTTGTGAAAGGTAAACATTTCTCTATCTTCTCTCTTCATTTTCTCCTTCTTCCTCTCATCTTCTCTCATTTCTTAAAACGTGAACCTTGTTTAGATCGTCGATAGGATCGCGTAGAACCAAAAAGAATCGAATTCCGTCAACTTTCATTATTTTCAGGTAAGTTACTTTTCCCCCATTTTGATGCTAAAATGTTCATATCATGTTTATATGATGCTTAATGTGCCATGTTTGAAGTTTGGTTGTATTTTGAATTTGTTTAGAATTTATTTTGAATTTATTTGAGTTTTGGGTAAAAATGGTGAAAACTTGAATATTGGTTTTGATTCTTTGTTTTGGGTTCATAATGGTGTGTTTGGATTCCCATTATAGTTATAAATGAGGTTTGGGTACCTTGGAAATCTTGTAGGGAGTATGGATTTTGAGTGTTTATGGATTGGTATGAATTGGTAAGGAAAAGTTATGAACCCAGCTGCTGAAATCCCTCCAACCCGTAGACCAGGCGCCCGCCTGGGTCAGACCAGGCGCCCGCCTGGGTCAGACCAGGCCCCCGCCTACATACCCCTTTCTGATGACCAAACCTACTGGCCAAACAGGCGCCCGCCTGCCCCATGCCAAGCGCCCGCCCGCCCCCTGTTCCAGGAATTTGACCTTTTTGCTTGGTTTAAGACTTAAAGCTTAACTAGTTTAGGTTTATTGCTCCTAATTAACTTAAGATAACACCGTGAAACACTTTATTAAGTGGAATTGATTCTTACATGAATAAATATGATTTGGATTTTGATTAAGTACCATTTTGGGAATGTGGTTCATCTTCGATGTGCGATTTATAGTGGTATTACCTTTGTGGTGATTTATTTGGATTGGTTCCCTACTTTGGAACCTTAAGTTGTTTATTTAAGCTAGTATTTATTACTTAGCACTTATTTGAAAGTCCAGCTGGTATTTTGTGTGTGTTTGGGCGATGGGAAAGATTATAATGGCAAAGCCAAGTCCATTATAATGTTGACCATTGTTTTGCCCCCTTCTTTACCCCTTCTCCAGATTGGCCTTAGAAAGGATAAGTCAGCGTTCCTTTGTGAATGTATCTGGCTAGCGGGCATGACTTTGTGTCATGGTCCTTGTCCCTTGTGACACTTTTATGTTATTGGTTCCGGTACCGGGGTTTTCTCTTCGGCTTTTATGCTATTATGAAGATGATGATTGTTGATTATTGAAGCTGCGCAGCAATCCTTTATTTGGATGTTCCAGTTTGGAAAACCTTGGCTATATCCTTTGTTATGTGTTTATTTCCGCTGCTATCTGTTATATGATAAATGCTAGGTGCTATGTGATATTTATTATTGTTTATTGCTTATTGCATCATAGCATGTCATGTAGTTGCATTAGTAACTTATTGAGATTTATCTCACCCCTTTTCTTTTATCTTTGTTTTTCCTTAACCCCCCCCAGGTGCTAAGGATTAGTCTCGCTGATCACGAGAGCGAGGACGTCGAGTGTGGATCCGTTCTTTTGGGGAAGGTTGATATAGGTTGGTTTACGTTATGTAAATGTGTAACCATTTTGGGGTAGTTGTACCAAACAATGGCGTCACTAAGAATTGAGTATATTGGTATTTTGTTGGCATGAACTTGTGGAAGTTTATGATAAGTTGTAATTGGTTTTTATCAAACTTGGTTTTGTAAAACTTTGGATCATCACCCTTTTTGGTATCAAATGAAATTTTTAACTTTAGTATTTCTGAGTTTTGATTTTAGAGTCGACGTCTAGATCGCGGTCTCGGGCCCGCGGGGTCCGGGGTCGCGACTGTTGGTATCAGAGCTATGGCATTAGCTCCATGTATAAGTCTAGGTGAATTAGTATGACCTAGGTGGGTAGTAGTGTGCGGAGTGATTAACGGTTGATGTCTTATGCAGGTAATTACTCACAATGTCTGGAAGAAGAAATAGAGGAGGTACTAGTGGGGCACAGAATCAGAATGATACAAGGGAAGAAGCACGTGCCATGTTTCAAGTCATGTTTGAGGCGGCTATGAAGGCCATACATGATCAAGGTCCGAGGGTAGAACAAGCACCACCCCGTTATGGATTAGAGCAATTTCTGAAGTTGAAACCGGTGGAATTCATTGGGGAACCCGATGTTCGGAAAGCTGAGTTGTGGATTGAGTCTATGGAGAAGATTTATGATGTATTTGGGTGTTCGGATGAGGACAAGGTCCGGTTCGCGGCTTACAAGCTTGTGGGAGCCGCCGAGCATTGGTGGAAGGGTGTCAAAGCTACTTGGGATGATACTCACACGGTGTATGCGTGGGAGTTGTTTGTGCGCAAATTCAAGGAGCACTTCATTCCGGTTGTTGATCAAAACCGAAAGGAGATCGAGCTACTCAACCTAGAGCAAGGTGTGCTGTCTATAGCACAATACTCGGCGAAGTTCATAGAATTAGCCCGGTATTGTGACTATTTGGTGAGGACCGAGGAACAAAAGGCTATGAGATTTATTCGGGGATTGAAGACCTCCATCCGTACTCAGCTTATTGCTCAACGGATAGTGACATTCCAAGATGCGGTGGACCGAGCCTATCTTATAGAGCAAGATATTGGGGAACACAAAAGGAAAACCGAGACAGCCAACCCGAGTAAGCAAGGAGCGCAGAGCAAGTCACAACCAAGGATTGATAATCGAGGTAACTTTGGGGGACAATCTCAATTCCGAGGGCAACCGATCCCAAGGAACCCGGGTACCACTTCCGGGAACCAAGGGAGCCAAGTTAGGAAGCCTTGTACCTTTTGTCAGAAGGTAGGCCATTCGGAGGATAGGTGTTGGAAAAAGCAAGGCAAGTGTATCAATTGTGGTGAAATGGGGCACTTTGCGAGAGAGTGCACGAGATACCGAGGTCAAGCATCCGGGTCAGGAGTTGGTATTAATCAAGGTCAGAAAAGGGATGCCGCAGGGAAGCCCAAAGTTCAAGGGAAGGTTTATGCCATGAATCAACAACAAGCTACCGATGATCCATCCGTTATTGGAGGTATTGTCTCTGTGTCTAATGTGAGCGCGCGAGCGTTAGTAGATCCAGGATCATCTCATTCATACATCTCTGTGCAATTTGCTTCCATGTTAAATGTTGCATTCGAGTCCTTACCGTACGTGCTAGAGGTGTCGACCCCGATAGGAGAATGCTTGATTTCTGATCGAGTCTTTCGTGCTTGTGATGTGGTTATTTGTGGTCGTGTCCTTTGTGCGGATTTGGTAGTTCTTCCTATCCAAGACTTTGATGTCATTTTGGGTATGGATTGGTTGAGCAAGTTTCATGCTTCCGTTGATTGCCGTAAGAAAACTGTTACTTTTTCTATTCCCGATGTGCCTAAGTTTGTTTTTGAGGCTAGTCCTCTGAGTAGGAAGGTTCGCTTAATTTCTTTTATGAAAGTGAGAAAATTATTGCATAGTGGTTGTGAGGGATTTTTGGCTAGTGTTCTTGATACTAGGAAAGAATCCCCTAGTTTGGATAGTGTTCGGGTAGTTCGGGAATTTCCCGATGTTTTCTCTACCGAGCATGATATGCCTCCCGATCGTGAGATAGAGTTTTGTATAGATCTTTTGCCGGGTACGGCTCCGATTTCGAAAGCGCCTTATAGGTTAGCTCCCGCTGAGTTGAAGGAATTAAAGGTTCAATTGCAAGAGTTGCTTGATCGAGGGTTTATACGCCCTAGTGTTTCCCCATGGGGAGCACCGGTTTTATTTGTGCGAAAGAAAGATGGTTTGTTGAGATTGTGCATCGATTACAGGAAGTTGAATCAGGTTACGGTGAAGAATAAGTATCCTCTACCTCATATTGACGATTTATTTGATCAGCTTCAAGGGTCCGTTGTTTTTTCCAAGCTTGATTTGAGGAGTGGGTACCATCAGTTGAAGGTTCGATCGGAGGATATTCCGAAGACTGCTTTTCGCACTCGGTATGGTCATTATGAGTTCTTGGTTATGCCATTTGGGTTGACTAACGCGCCGGCCGTATTTATGGATTTGATGAACCGGATTTTCCATCCTTATCTTGATTCGTTCGTGGTGGTTTTCATCGACGACATTCTTGTTTATTCGAAATCCCGAGAGGAGCACGAGCAGCATTTGAGGACAGTTTTATCCGTTCTTGCGAGGGAGAAATTATTTGCGAAGTTTAGCAAATGCGAATTTTGGCTCGAGAAGGTGTCATTTCTGGGTCATGTGATTTCTAAAGATGGGATTTCGGTGGATCCTTCAAAGATTGAAGCTATAGTGGATTGGAAGAGACCCGAGTCAGTGACAGAGATTAGAAGCTTTCTTGGTTTAGCCGGGTATTACCGGAGATTTATTGAGGGGTTTTCGAGGGTTGCTACTCCGATGACTCAGTTGACTAGGAAGAATGTTCCGTTTGTGTGGACCGAGAAATGTGACAAGAGTTTCGAGGAATTGAAGAAGAGGTTGACTACCGCACCGATCTTGACTTTGCCTAATGGGAGCGATGGCCTAGTGATTTACAGTGATGCTTCGAAAGAGGGTTTGGGTTGTGTGTTGATGCAGAATGGGAAAGTAATTGCGTATGCTTCGAGGAAGTTGACCCCTAGTGAACAGAATTACCCGACTCATGATATGGAGTTAGCGGCTATTGTCTTTGCGTTGCACAAATGGAAGCACTATCTTTATGGAGCGAAGTTTGAGATTTTTACCGATCACAAGAGTTTGAAGTACCTTTTCTCCCAGAAAGAATTGAATAATAGACAGCGCCGATGGATGGAATTGTTGAAGGATTATGATTGCACGATTTCTTATCATCCGGGGAAGGCGAATGTGGTAGCCGATGCGATTAGTAGAAAATCTTATGTGGCTTCGATGATGGTTCGTGAATGGAAAATGCTTGAGGATGTTCGAGATTGGTCTCCTCGTGAATCGAGACATGGGGCTATTTTTGCGAATATTAGGGTATCTCCGACCCTAATTCAGAGGATAAAGGAAGCTCAGAAAGAGGATCCCGAGTTGGTGAAGATAATGAGTAAATTGAAGGAAAAGAATTTCGAGGATTTTTCTGTTAGCCCGATTGGAGTGTTGACTTTCCGTGGTCGTTTGTGTGTTCCGGATGTTGATGGAATTAAAAAGAGAGTTCTTGATGAGGGTCACAAATCGAGGTATACTATTCATCCGGGCAGTACGAAGATGTATCAGGATTTGAAGCAACAATTTTGGTGGATTAATATGAAGAGGGGGATAGCCGAGTATGTTTCGAGGTGTTTAACGTGTCAGAAGGTCAAAGCCGAGCATCAGAGACCCGCGGGATTACTTCAGCCGTTAGAGATTCCCGAGTGGAAATGGGAGCATGTGACTATGGATTTCGTTACGGGGCTGCCTCGTACCCGTAGGAAGTTTGACAGTGTTTGGGTAATAGTGGATAGATTGACCAAGAGTGCCCATTTCTTGCCCATTGACATCAGATATTCGATGGAGAAGCTTGCGACCCTTTTTATTGATGAGATTGTTAGATTGCATGGGGTTCCGGTTAGCATTGTGTCAGATCGAGACCCGAGGTTTACTTCTAGATTCTGGAAGGCATTTCAGGAAGCTTTGGGTACAGATTTGCGATTCAGTACGGCTTTTCATCCCCAGACCGATGGTCAATCCGAGAGGACTATTCAGATTTTGGAGGATATGTTGCGAGCTTGTGCGATAGACTTTTCTGATTCTTGGGATTCGCACCTACCATTAGTGGAATTCTCTTACAACAACAGTTATCAGGCTAGTATCGAGATGGCACCGTTTGAGGCCTTGTATGGAAGGAAATGTAGATCGCCTATTTGTTGGAATGAGGTTGGTGAAGCAAAGATTGTGGGTATTGATTTGCTTCGGGATTCGGTTGAGAAAGTTAAAGTTATCCGGGATAGACTGAAGACATCTCAGAGTCGACATAAGAGCTACGCAGACAACCGAAGGCGAGATCTTAGTTTTCAGATTGGTGATTTGGTGTTCTTAAAAGTGTCTCCAAAGGTGGGTATTCGTAGGTTTGGGAAGAAAGGCAAGTTGGCTCCGAGGTTTATCGGCCCGTTTGAGATTTTGGGAAAGGTTGGACTTCTAGCGTATCGTCTCGCGTTACCGTCATCTTTGGACCGGTTGCATAACGTCTTTCACGTTTCTATGCTTCGGAAGTATGTTCATGATCCGTCTCACGTGTTACCGAGGATACCGGAGGATATTGAGCCCGACATGTCTTATGAGGAACGACCGGTTCGGATCTTAGATTCCAAAGTCCAAGAGTTGAGGAGCAAAAGCATTGCGTTGGTTAGAGTCCTTTGGAGGAATCATAAACTCAAGGAGTCGACGTGGGAGCTTCGAGATGAGATCGAGAGGAAATTTCCGTGACTTTTTGCTTAAGGTTAGTCTCGTTAAAATTCGGGTCGAATTTTCTTTTAGGGGGAGTGAATGTCACGACCCGAAATCTAGGCTCTATTTTATTAGTAATTAAATGATTTTTATTTAATTATTTGCTTATTTATTTATTTAAATTATTATTTATTTAAATATTATGTGTGCAATTTATGTGTTATAATATTTATGCCTAGCATCTATTTTGGTCATTTGTGCTAGGGTAGAAGTGTTGAGTCTTATTAGTTAGTGGGGAGTTTAATTAAAAAGGTAGTTTTGGGGGAGGGGCCTTTTTGTAACATTTCAAATATTTCTTCATCTCCTCCCTACTTCCCTCACCTTCTCCCTCACTCCTCTCCACCTTCTCCCAGCATTTTTCTCTCTCTCTCTCCATTTGTGAAAGGTAAACATTTCTCTATCTTCTCTCTTCATTTTCTCCTTCTTCCTCTCATCTTCTCTCATTTCTTAAAACGTGAACCTTGTTTAGATCGTCGATAGGATCGCGTAGAACCAAAAAGAATCGAATTCCGTCAACTTTCATTATTTTCAGGTAAGTTACTTTTCCCCCATTTTGATGCTAAAATGTTCATATCATGTTTATATGATGCTTAATGTGCCATGTTTGAAGTTTGGTTGTATTTTGAATTTGTTTAGAATTTATTTTGAATTTATTTGAGTTTTGGGTAAAAATGGTGAAAACTTGAATATTGGTTTTGATTCTTTGTTTTGGGTTCATAATGGTGTGTTTGGATTCCCATTATAGTTATAAATGAGGTTTGGGTACCTTGGAAATCTTTGTAGGGAGTATGGATTTTGAGTGTTTATGGATTGGTATGAATTGGTAAGGAAAAGTTATGAACCCAGCTGCTGAAATCCCTCCAACCCGTAGACCAGGCGCCCGCCTGGGTCAGACCAGGCGCCCGCCTACATACCCCTTTCTGATGACCAAACCTACTGGCCAAACAGGCGCCCGCCTGCCCCATGCCAAGCGCCCGCCCGCCCCCTGTTCCAGGAATTTGACCTTTTTGCTTGGTTTAAGACTTAAAGCTTAACTAGTTTAGGTTTATTGCTCCTAATTAACTTAAGATAACACCGTGAAACACTTTATTAAGTGGAATTGATTCTTACATGAATAAATATGATTTGGATTTTGATTAAGTACCATTTTGGGAATGTGGTTCATCTTCGATGTGCGATTTATAGTGGTATTACCTTTGTGGTGATTTATTTGGATTGGTTCCCTACTTTGGAACCTTAAGTTGTTTATTTAAGCTAGTATTTATTACTTAGCACTTATTTGAAAGTCCAGCTGGTATTTTGTGTGTGTTTGGGCGATGGGAAAGATTATAATGGCAAAGCCAAGTCCATTATAATGTTGACCATTGTTTTGCCCCCTTCTTTACCCCTTCTCCAGATTGGCCTTGGAAAGGATAAGTCAGCGTTCCTTTGTGAATGTATCTGGCTAGCGGGCATGACTTTGTGTCATGGTCCTTGTCCCTTGTGACACTTTTATGTTATTGGTTCCGGTACCGGGGTTTTCTCTTCGGATTTTATGCTATTATGAAGATGATGATTGTTGATTATTGAAGCTGCGCAGCAATCCTTTATTTGGATGTTCCGGTTTGGAAAACCTTGGCTATATCCTTTGTTATGTGTTTATTTCCGCTGCTATCTGTTATATGATAAATGCTAGGTGCTATGTGATATTTATTATTGTTTATTGCTTATTGCATCATAGCATGTCATGTAGTTGCATTAGTAACTTATTGAGATTTATCTCACCCCTTTTCTTTTATCTTTGTTTTTCCTTAACCCCCCCCCCCCAGGTGCTAAGGATTAGTCTCGCTGATCACGAGAGCGAGGACGTCGAGTGTGGATCCGTTCTTTTGGGGAAGGTTGATATAGGTTGGTTTACGTTATGTAAATGTGTAACCATTTTGGGGTAGTTGTACCAAACAATGACGTCACTAAGAATTGAGTATATTGGTATTTTGTTGGCATGAACTTGTGGAAGTTTATGATAAGTTGTAATTGGTTTTTATCAAACTTGGTTTTGTAAAACTTTGGATCATCACCCTTTTTGGTATCAAATGAAATTTTTAACTTCAGTATTTCTGAGTTTTGATTTTAGAGTCGACGTCCAGATCGCGGTCTCGGGCCCGCGGGGTCCGGGGTCGCGACAATAAAGACTCAATTTTTATCATCCCAACTTTGATTTAGCCAAAAATCCCCAAGTTTGGGTTGTAAAGATTCCATCTTTATGTATTTTTATTGTCCCTCAAGGTTTAATCTTGCATAAAAGGCCCATCTTGATGGTAAAGTTCCAATCTTTACTCATCAAAATGGTCATTTTGGCCCAAAGAGCATGTTCACCACCTTTTTCAAATTTCTCCAATGATTGCCTTTGATCACACCCAAATCCATGTTTTGGGGTTCTTTTGATGATCATTAAGCATATGAATGGATTTATTTGGGGTATTAAGTGTTGGAATGTAAGCTGGAAATAGAACAGTTTGGTCCAGTTCCAGCAGAATGCTCTGTTTCTGCCTGGAACTGGACAGTTTCTTGACAAACTGTAAAAATCCCAGGGAAGACCACCACCATCCGTACGGATGGTTTGGATCAGAGGGAAAATGCCCCTTTTTCCCCTTGTTCTGTTGTTTCTTGTACAAATAAACCCTTCTTTCTCAGTTAAAATTGGCAAAAAGTTAAAAACAGTGATTTTCCGTTAAAACACACACACACACATGCACTTTGATAACTAACAAGGGAGACTCAGTTTCGGCCGAGGCGACTTGGGTGACGTGAAACTCTTCCCAAGTCGTAACCTGACCTCCGAACTCATACATCTCAAACCTTTTCTCATTTTGTTGGGTTTAAAATTAACGAAATGTGGCGACTCCGTTAAATTGTGCCATTGTGTTTGAGAACCATCCCGGGGTTTGGGCACGCGTTGCCCTTCGTCGCGGGGCGGGGACCTTACAGGTACATAATAACAATTGTTCAAAACAAGAATTAAACCGGAAGCTAAAGTAATTTCATAAGTTCCTACGGCTAATGCAGCAACTCTTGCTCCATTCCCCACACGTAGGTCTACTTCACCATCTTTAAGTAGTATCCTATTCTTCAGTGCCTGCACATTTAAACAAATATGAGAACCACATCCGGTATCCAATACCCAGGAACTAGTAGTAGAAAGGAGAATATCTATCATATAGATACATGAAGTCGACGCAGTCCCACTGCTCTTCTTCTTCTTTTGCTCTTCCTTAAAAGCCTTGCAATTACGTTTCCAATGACCAATTTCTTGACAATGGAAACAAATTGCATCCTTTTGTGCATCGGGTTTTGCAACTATAGCCTTGGCAACCTTTGCCTTGATAATCTTGGGTTTGGCAACCTTTGTCTTACCCTTTCCTTTGGCACTTGGCCCTTTTCCAAATGACATTGATCCAATCAATTCATTTGAGTTTGGCCAAACATTTCATCAACATCATTCTACGAGGGGCCCAAGCTTGACATCTCTCCAAAGAGGGACAAATCCATTTAGCTTATTATTCTTCCCTACGTGAATCCTATCATGCCAATCATACGCTTTATAACTACCTGGTTAAAGGTAGCGTTTGAATATGTCGAACATAATGTTTATCAAGTGGAAGACTATAATAAATTCATGTCTAAGGATTCAAATGACATAACTAATATGAGATCTATATATGACATTAACCATGACATAAATCTCATAGAGCGGGTCATGTCCAGTACCTTGTTCTCCAAATAGTACCCATAAGTCTAACATGATCATTTAGACTTATACTAGTGCTTCATAAGCATTAGAGACGGAGATTATTATAAGTAAACATGAACAACAATAATAATCAAAACATCTCTTTATTAATATGAATAAAACGATAACATACATAACGTTTAAATAAACGTGCCAAGGGCACCAACACTAACAGTGCCCAATTTTTTTTTCTATTTTTGCCACATCAGAGCTCTAAATGTAAATTTTTCACTAGTTTTTCTTTCTGATGTCGACACAACAGTGAGAATGACCGAACTAGAGATAAATTTCAAGAAAAAGTGTTGTTTTCTTGCAAGAAATAAATTCTGATTCTTGAAATGTCGAAAAACTGCCATCATCCCATGAATCTTTAGAATATATACAAAAGGGAAAATTGCAATTTGGTTACCTGAACATTCCCCATAGTTGCAATTCGGTTCCCAACATATCATTTTTTGCAACCCCCTTCCCAATGTTGTCATTTTGTTGCAATCCAATGAAATTTTGGATGGAAACCTAACTGCTGTTAAAAATTTCTTCCATGTGACATGCACATGATTTCAGAAGGGCAAATATGACATTTCCCATGATAAAATAGTCAAAACTAACGGAAATAACGTAGTCATAGTTCATTAATTGAGATAGACTCAAAAATAACGGAGAAAACTAACTAGCATTACTATTTTGAAAACACCTTCACCCTAAATGTTAAGACATTAGTCAACCACCGCGGCCGCCACCACCATTAGTCCACCACCACTAACTTCAGTCCATCATCAACACCACAAACCCACCACTACCACAACTACATTACATCTAAAAATCCAGAAAAATAAATTAAATCCTTATCACTTTACCAGATCTAGTTCAGTGATTGAGGGAAAAAACCTTAAACAAAACACATTTGAACAGAGAAATTTGGGTGGGGGAATTTCGAGAGAGAGAGAGAGAGAGAGAGTAGTCGAGAAGAATAGGTGTCGCATTTGAGAGAGATTTCCGGAGACTGAGATGATCGATGGAGGCCGACCAAAGCTTCCAGATCGGAGGAAGCCAATCGCAGTCGAAGCTTTGCAACGGCCGGATCTGATTCTGAAAGGTCGAATCTTTGCCAAGCTTGGAGAAAACTGGACCTTTGGTTTGTGTAGACGACGCTAAGCTGAGATTCGCGAAGGACTTGCTGGATCTGAAAAGGGGAGGGTGAGCCGGAGGTAGATGAGGGAGAGAGCGAGTGACTGAAATTTTGGGGAGGGTTTTTTTTTTCAATATACCATGTTAAAGGGTGTGGGGGTTGGAATTTATGAAAATAAAATAATGTAAGAAGTCTTTTTTGCCCCTCAATAATCATGTGAGAAGTCATTTTTGCCCCTTCAAAAATCATGTGCAAGGCATGTGACATTAATTTTTAACAGCAGTTAGGTTTTCATCCAAAATTTCATTGGATTGCAACAAAATGACAACATTGGGAAGAGGGTTGCAAAAAATGATATGTTGGGAACCGAATTGCAACTATGGGGAAAGTTCAGGTAACCAAATTGCAATTTTCGCTATACGAAAACACTACCACGATTTAGAAATTGCCCACTAACACAACTGAATTAAAAGAAATGAAAAAAAAATGATTAATGGATTTAGTGTAATTTCTAAAATTTAAATGGTTAAAAAAAATCGAACAAACTTTTTTCTTTCGAGAAACAATCATTTTTTTAAATAATAAATTTTTATAATAAACTAATTACTTATCATATATGACAAAAATTAATAAAAAAAATATATTTTTTTTGAAAAAAAAAATCAAAGGTACATTATTTTTATGCAATTTAATACATCAAAACGTTTTGACCATGTTTACCAAGTTTTGCGATTTTTTTTTGTTAAAAATGTTTTAACCATAATATAATAAAGTAAAAATTATTTTTTTGTTATGATGAAATAAATATTAATTGATTATTATATTAACATTATTAGTTAATAAAAATTTAAAATTTCAATGCATAGTAAATACAAGTATAGAAAATAACATTTTAAAGGAGCCATTTCGTGGGGAACAAACAAAAAATAAGCCATTTTGTTATTACTTTAAAATATCAACATCTAAAAAAAATAAATTAATTGAATAAGCTTTTAATTATTATTTTCCTCATTAATTTTACTAAATGTATTAATATTTTTTAATGAGTACTTCTGTTAAATTATGATACTTACTTCTTATAACATTTAATTTATGGATAATAATATGTATAATTAAAATTCATAGTGAAACTCTGTAATCCGTTGGATTGTAATAAATCTTTGTGAGCCTCACTAATGAAAACTCATCAAACGGATTACATAGTTTCACTATGAGTTTTCACTACGTATATGATTGTCCTTAATTTATTTACTCCCTCTGTCCCGGTAGAAGCTTCACCATTTTGAAAGTGCACAAGAATTAAGAAAAGTGATGAGTGAAAAATGGGTTGCGAGAGGGAAGAAGTGAGTGGTGGGTATGACAAATGGGACCCATAGTTTAAATGTGTGAGGGGGAAAAGTTAGTGGGTATGACAAGTGGGGACCACAATTTATGTATGTGAAAGGAAAAAGGGAGTGGGAATGACAAGTAGGGCTTAAATTTATAACCATTTTAGAAAAGGTGAAGCAATCAACGAAACATCCATTTGAATAATAAGTGAAGCTTCAAATGGGACGAGTGATTATATCACTCCTTCAAAAAAAAAAAAAAAAAAATTGTATCACAAACACCATTATCATCCGCCAACACAAACTACCATCCACCGACACCACCAACAAATCCACCATCCATCACCCACCACTATGGAAATCATCACCACAAATTAAAACAACAAACCAAATCAATAATTGGAATCATAATCAAATCACTAATCTGCATTACCATTCAAGAAACAACAAGCTACAATTTGAACAATAATGGACAAATGAAAACTAAAAATTTAAACTAGATTAACAAACTCGTCACCTCTTTCATACCAAGACTCGGATCTTGAGAGATAATAGAAAGAAAGAGAGAGAGAGAGAGAGAAAAGGGATTTTGAGGGTTGTTGAGAAGAATTTGTTCCAGTTTTGAGCCCTTTTTTGGATAAATATTCGAGATCTGAAAGAAGGCGGGGGAGGAAGAATATAGCAATGTCGGGGAGGCCTTGTTAATGGCAGTGATGACGGAGACATCCTGGGTGGCCATAGAGAGGTACGACTAAAGATACCGAGGGGAATGAGGGTGCGAAAACGAAAGGGAGGGGAGCGGTAGGAGAAGGGGTCGGATTGGAAAGGAAAGTGGAAGGTCGATGTCGGTTGAGAATGGGAGAGTTAGGGGTAGGAGAGGGGGGAGGGGGAGAAGGAGAAGGTAAGAGATTAAAAATGTTGAAAAAGGAATTGTTACAAAACTCCTAACTAGCAAAAAGAATTACTCCTCCGTCCAACAGTAAGAGTCTACCCTTTATTTGCACGCTTATTAATAAATATTGGAAGTGATATAAATGTTGTGAGTGTAAAAGTAAAGTAGGAGAAAAAATGTGTGGGAGAGAATAATGAATTGATTGGTGTTGTGAGTATAAAAGTAAAATATGAGAGAGAATGAGTGGAGTAAATAGTAAAGATTCTTTGCCATTTTAGGAATAGGACTCTTATTCTGGGACGTACCAAAATGAAAAGTAGGACTCTTACTGTGGGACGGAGGGAGGGAGTATATTTAAAAACATGATGTTGCCAAAAATAAGTATCGAGCCCCCCTAAAAGATCCCCAATGATTTCGACCCTAAATTATCATTTACCTACTAAAAAAATAACTTTGTAGAATGAACCTTATTACCCAATGCTTCCTTTAAAAAAATTGTTGGTCCCAAAGACACAACAAAGGTATGAAAAGGAGGCTAGGGGGGTGAATAGCCTACTTAAAATTTCAACACTTTTCAAAATTCAACCTTATGCTTACAAGTTGAATTTTGCGGTCAATGATTAACCACGCGGTCAAGTGTAATAGGGGTGTAAACGGTTCGGTTTAGCTCGGTTTGGGAGGTTTTAGAGACCGAACCGCTAGTCATCGGTTTGAGAAAATCTCAAAACGAGCTGAACCGCCAAAACCTCCAAACCGAACTGAACCAAACCACAATGGTTCGGTTCGGTTCAGCTCAAACCGCGGTTTAATATATCGGTTCAGACCGCGGTTCAAACCACGGCCCAAACCGCTGCTCAAACCATCGGTTTGACTACTGCAATTTTGAGCTATTCAGATTCATAATGCAATGAGTACAGTTAATCCTATATGCTGGTTATTGCAAAACCATCATTCTACTCAGCCTAAATACCGAAGGGGAAAAAGATTCAAATACCAGTAACAATTTCAATGGCCAATCACAAGTATGTAAGTTGAAGAAATCTTACACGAATTGAAGAGTAAGCCCTAGAAAACAACGAATTAAAGAGTAATGTTCTTGTCAGCATCCATGGTTGAAATCCGAAGTTCGTTTGGAAGTTGCAAGCCCTAGAAAACAACGAATTGAAGAGTAATGTTAGAAATTAAGAAACTTTAATTGTAAATCACCAAAATAAAAAGAATAAACAAGATTGAATTACCGGGAAAAGTGACATCGATAGTCAAGCAAATACCGATCACGTTTAGCCGTTTAGGGCTCCGACTTGCACCTAGCCAGAAAATAGAGTGACGAAATCGATTGTCGAGAGCAGGGATGCTTGAGATGGAGGACGCTTGAGATGGAGGAAGGTGGAGGCGGAGGAATGTTGAGGCGATGGGGAGAGGAAGAATGGAGTCGACTGTCGAGAGTCGTAGAGGTAGAGCAGCCGCTGAAGGTTAAATTAATGAACTGAAACTTGAAGTTGAATAATAAAAATAGGGTTTCCCTAAAATGAACGGTGGATAATACATAGGTAAAAAAATATCAATGGTCCAAATTGCCTGGTTCGGTTTAGGGGTTCGGTTTCCTCGGTTCGCTTCATCGGTTCGGTTTGAAAAGTTCGGTTTAGCTCGGTTTGGTTCGGTTTGGTTCGACTTCAGTGCTGAGACCGTGAGCTGAACCGAACCACGCGGTTTATAGATTTTCGAAACCGTAGCTGAACCACTGGCGTGTAAAAACCGAACCAAACCATACGGTTTGGTTCGGTTCGGTCTCGAACCGCTGACACCCCTAAAGTGTAATATGCACAGCGGAAGTTTATGATAGAGATGAGGTAGAGTTAGTTTTGGATAAAAAAACTAAGTATTGAGATGACTTGAGTGCGGTCGACCGTGAGTGATGTGCGGTCGACACAAAAATGCAGTCAAGTCAAGGTAGGCTGAGAGATTGAAAGTTGTTGTCTTGAAAGTTTGGCAAAATGATAAGTTAGTCAGATTTGTAGCTTAGGCAATGTGGAAAACATACAAACATAATTCACTATAAGTTTGGATATCTGGAAAGATCAAACACTAAACGACAAACAAGATTAATATGAACAATGAAGAACAATATGAACAAGACTTAAAGTAAATTTGCAGAATGTAAAGAGCAGTAAGTAAATGACACAAGTATTTGGAAAGGTTCGATCTGTAAAAAGATCTACGTCCTTTACCAAGATGGTCAGTCTTGGATTTTGAATGAGGTTTATATTGATTCTCTTGAGTACAGATTACAGAGATGAAGTATTGAATCAACACCTATTTTCTATGAAGAACTAATCCTAGACTTAGACCAATGTATCCCTAATGATTCAATCTATGTGATTGATCAATCGGGGTGAGTGTGTGTGTTAAGAATCAAGAGCTCTTTAAAAATCTATATGATTCTAGAGCCTAATGAATCTTATGTGTAGAGGCTTGAGATGATCTTGAATGTTTTTGGAGATTTGATGAAGACTTGAAGGTTGTATGCTTGATGATTCGAAGGATTTTGGAAATCTTTGAATGTGATCTTCAATCACCAAGAATTTCAACAGCAATCTCTCTCTTGGAATCTCAGCCGTGTTCAATGAAGAACTCAAGGTCTATTTATAGCCTTGAATGAGAAACTAGCAGTTTGAAATACTTGGGGGCCAAGTTCAAAAGACAATGTGCTGTTGATTTCTGATTGGAGCTCAGTCTGAGTTATCCTTTTGTTGCAGAGAGTAGTGATCCAAATGTACTATCATATCCATTAGATGACAGTTATATTCGAATTTGAATTTTGAATCTTGCAACGTTATAAACTTAACCAAGGGTTTTGGACAATAGTGTGACCATGGTTAAGTTTGAACCAAACTTGGTTACTTGGTTTTCTCCTTCATCTGCGGTCAAGTGACTTGCGGTCAAGTGACCTTTGCGGTCGAGACTATCTGCGGTCAACAACTTGACCTAGAAATTTTCCAGACTTAGAAAAATTTAAGCCCTATTCTACCAAAATGGACTATTATAAAAAATGAAGTTTAACACTTCTTACAATATATCCTAAAGTCCACAAAAAAATAAACTTAGGTTATGGGATCAATCAAATTAAGATAATAGGAGTGGTTTATAATAAGCATACCCAACAATCTCCCTCTATTTGATTAAGACCATTACCTACTATAACAAAGGCTAATTCATTGTTCTTGGTAATAACATGTTTTCAAGAATTAAAATTTTATTAAGTTCATGCCCCAACTCAATGCACACTCTAAGCCATTATCATAGATTTCTATCAACCTATAAAAGTAAAAAATATCTAATCCTAGCAGATAGAAATATGCTTTAGATGCAATAAGAGAGAATAGTAATGAGAGATATAATGCATCAAACACAAACAAGAGTCATACTCCAAAGATAGACTAACATCATGGAAGGTTAAGGGAGTACAATTCAGAGTAAAATAAAGTAAGTACCAACCTACTTAAAACTATTACAGACCACGAATAAAACATTGTTTTAAACAAACATCAAATTTCTCCATGACCACACATGGTCATATCAAATCAAAAGAGGGTATTGTATAATCAGATGCGGTCAAGCTCAATTAGATCATATTTTGAATGACTTGTGATGAACTGAAAGCGGTAGGAGGGAACGGTCAATCCTGGAATTATGATAGGATCTTTAATTCCATCTTCTTCTTCATTTGTATCCTCTCCTTGAGGAAGCACATTTCCTTAACCTCCTTGGTTTGGTGCACGGTTAAGTCTGTTCAATACTATATTGACTCTATTTGATAAGAAATCATTTTTTGTCGATTGGCTTTCAATGCGGTTAGTCTGGACTTGCATAGCCGCTGCCATAGATGAAATCTTTGGAACGAACTTTTTAGAAACGGCCATCAATCCTGCATTAACCCGAGAGATCAATTCCTTTATCAGGTCAGCCTTAACAATTTTTACCTTATCCTTGACCTCCTCTTTGTCAGCTCCAAGAGCGGTTGATAGTTCTTTGCTTGCCTCTTCCAAACCTTTCATAATACTCCTATTTAGTGCACCAGTTTGAATCCTTAAAGCATATTTGAGATAGTCAGGAGTTATCTTATCTTGATTTGAAGGCGCGGCAGAGGTGGAGCTGGAGGGAGCGGTAGAGTGGGTATACTGACTAAGAGCTCGGTTTGCGGTCAAACTGTCAAGTATAGCCTTTTAAATAGTGCTACTCTCCCCCTTAATGGTCTCAATCAATTGAGAGGGAAGAGAAGCAACTTGGTCTTTGAGCAGAGCATTAGCAGACCTTAGCTCAACAAGCTCATTTTGAAGAGCAAGCTGAATGGCGGTAAGGTGAGGGACCTGAGTTTGAGAGTCTAGGCTATCTTGATTCAGCATCTCAACGGCAGTCAAAAAGTGAACAATGGGATCCACGGTAAAGGAGTCAGGGGCGGTCGACGATGTCTTGGTAGAAGAGAAATCTCAAAGAGGGGAGTGCGTGGGAAACTTGGTCAAGTTATCTTCTTCACAGTCACTGGGTACACGGTCAGCATCATCACCTTGACCGTGACCCTTAGATGCTTCCAGCACTTCATCATTTGCTTTTGGCTATTCTTCCTCCGCATTTGCTTTATCTCCAACAATTTATTGGACTTCATCATCAGTAAAGACAAGGCTATCAGTATTGATACCCTTGGAAACTGGGATCTCCTTCTCAGTGTCATCATCATTATCTTTTTCATCATCCTTCTTAGATTCTGACTCGACAATTTCAATTTCATCATCATTAGGTTCATTAACCAAGTGAAGTATAGATTTCCTAACCTTTTGCTGGGCAGGTTGGCTTGGTTCAGGAGGAGGGACGACAGCTTCATCAATGGCACAGTCAGATAAACCAGAGGAGGTGAAAGTGGGAGATGCGGTAGATGGTGGAGGTTGAGTTACTTTAGTTTTCTTGGAGGTTTTTGGAGGGCTTAGAGACAAATCTCTCTTTTTGTATTTCTCCCCCTGAGATGAAGCGGGGAGTGAGGACTTGGATTTTAAAGATTTTAAGGGTGAGGCAGGCAATGCAAAAGATTTTGAGGAGATTGGCTTGGTGACTTTAGGAGGTACAGTAGCTTTGGAAGCGGTAGATTTGGATGATTTAGGTGGTGCGGTAGAGGTGGACTTGGTGGTGGATTCAGTTACTGTGAATGACTTGGGTTTGGGTGAGAGAGTGGTGCGTTCAACAATAGGTTCCTTGAATTTGATTCCAGTTGGGGGTTTGGATTTAGGGGCTTGCGTTGTTGCGGTCGTCATAACAGCTTTTCCTTTGACCGTGGCAGATGTGTTGGCTTCCTCATTTCCTTCTTCTTCTTCTTCTTCTTCTTCTTCTTCTTCTTCTTCTTCTTTTTCTTCATCAATTTCTTTTTCCTCATCATGAGCGATAGAGACCAATCCTAAAGCTTTCTTTGCTTTCTTGGTATAAGCTGGTGGAATGTACTTCTCCTTAGGGTCTTTGGCATGATATTCTTGGTATTGATTGTCACCAAAACGGTTTTTTAAGGTTGACCGCATGGTCTTGATGGTAAAGACCTTGGATAAGGAGAAATTGACCTTTGCATCCCTATCTTTAGACAACCCCTTTCGAATTTCAGGAGTGTATTTGAAGAGTAGGGAAAAAAATCGAGAGATTCTTCTATATTTGGTGGCAGTTAGATCATTAGCCGCTTTTTTGTAGTCTTTTATTTGTTCCAAGAGGAGGTTGTACAGAATTTGTGACCAGTTCCTATTTCGGCCCAAGTAGATAGCCGCTGATAAATGCCACTGAGAGGTATTTAAATTGGCATGGTTTCCACTTTTGCAAAGGAGTCCATGACCAACCAAATGACTAATGTAGTACATCACCTCAGGAAATATCTTGCGGTAGGGCTTGCAAACATCAGTGGAGTTGATTAAATGAATGGCTAGATATTTGACGTCCTTATCAGACAGAGCGGTCTGAGCAGAGAGGTCAATTTCAAGACCTAAGGCAGTAGTAATATCCTTGTAATCGACTTCATAAGGTATGCCGTAGACAGTGGCTTCAATCCAGTCAGCCAGATTTCCCTTGTCATCTCTACCTCGGATTTCTTGAGCGGTAGAATAGAAATCATCAACTGCTCCAGGTAGATGGTAAGTTTGATTCATGGTGAAATACTTGAGATGCCAGACTTGTCCATTATTTTAATGATATTCCTCCCAATTGCATCATTCTGAAGATCATTGTAGTTCATGACCCAGCCAGGCAAGAAAGATTGTTCATCCTGTAAGTAACAAAGTTAAGAGCAAGAACAAGAACAGTGCAACACTTGACAAAGAAAATAACATTATATGCAGTCAAGTGAAGCATGAAATGTACGATTGACCAGAGTTATGGTCGATATGAAGGTGCAGTCAAAGATATACGAATTAAGGACTTAGTAAAAATTTCCAGATTTACCAACAACAACTTGCATATTAAGACAAATCGATCAAAACATGCACAAACACCTTTCTAGTGTGTGTGTGTACTAAATCAAAGATCAAAAAGTACATAAGCCAAGAACGCGAAGAACACTTTAAGAACGTTAAGAACACATGTTCATACAAGAGCCCAGATTTATCAAATGCACATCGAAGCTCATGAAAAACAACTCTTTGTGTGAACATAATCCGATAAAACACATTTAAACTACCAATTTCATCAACAAAGCACTATAAAATCCAAAATCAAAAAGGGAGATATGAGGAGCTTCGAAAACCCACTTTGATTTTAAGTTAAGAATCTGAACAAACCAAGTTATGAGCTTAAGTATAAAGAAGAGTTATAGCATGAATTTGTAACTAGAGAGCACTAGAGAACACCATACAATCATCTTAAAATGGATAAATGTAAGAGGAATTTCAAAGGGTTTACAACCCACCATTGTCGAACAGAGAACAGAGATAGATAGAATTTAGGGTCAAGAATCCATACCATTTTTGTTGATGATGATTCTTCTTGTTGAATCTTAGATGATTTTCCAGGTTATGAAGATTTGGGAGCCATTAAATAGATGGAAATGGTGTGAGAGAATTCGAATAGAGAGAGAGAGAGTTATAGAGAGAGAAAGTAGAGAGAAGTTAAGGTTTCTGAAAAAGTGAGGTTGCAGAGACAGAGAGGGAGAAGGTAAAGGGTAGTGGAACGATTTTGTCAGATCAGAAGTGGGAGGTTAACTCTGCAAGGTCAGAGATTTGACGTATGATGTCCTTTCTCATTAAATACATGGCCAATGACGGTAGACATAATTAAGGGAATAAAATTAATTGCAAATTATTTGAAATAAATGAAAAACGAGGGAAAAGAGGAAATTACTGAATTACCCCTTTGGATGACTGGGAAAGATCCTAAGAATTTTCCAAGTTAGAAATACTTACATGGTCACCTTTGCAATTTACGGTCGACTTATTGATCGTGATAGATTTCGGTCAAGCTATTACCTAAACCAAAGTTGCTTCTTTAAAGCAGTGAACACCTTTCATCGTTTTCCCTTGCAGTGGGCTTTTTCAAAGTCTTGAAAAGGTATCATATGTTCGTGCGGTCAACCAAAGAATGCGGTCGAGAGAGAGAATAAAGAGTTAGTCACATGGATATCTATCGACCGTGGATGCGTTGACCGTGAATACCTACTTGAATGTGAACTTAGATAAAACACAAGACATTAGCACAAACAAATAAATATAGACAAGAAATTATAGTTCTAGCATACCCATTTCTCATCTTAGATACCTAAATCTTTTCGAATCAAGAGCCTTGGTAAGAATATCTGCAATTTGATTGTCAGTACTCACATACTCTATATGGATATTACCTTTTTCCACATGATCCTTGAGAAAGTGGTATTTTATATCAATGTGTTTGATTTGAGTGCATGACAGGATTTGTTGGAGACAACAATGGTAGATGTATTGTCACAGTAGATTGGACAATTTTCTTCTTTGATTCCATAATCAACCAGTTGTTGCTTCATCCATAATACTTGGAAGCAACAGCTTCCAGCAGCTATATATTCAGCTTCTGTGGTAGACACAAAGACTGAGGCTTGTTTCTTGCTTGCCCATGAAACTAGTCGATTTCCAAGGAAATCACAAGTTCCACTTGTGCTTTTCCTGTCAATGGTACTGATGTGGCGGATTTTGTATATCTTATTTCCTTAGTTTTCCTATGTATTTTGGTTCATTTTGATGTACTTAGACTAGATTTGATGTATTTAAGACAATATTTTATCATTTGAGATTTATTGTATTTAAGGGGTAGTTTAGTCTTTTTATTTTGTACCCGGATGTAATATTTTTGTTGGAGTTTCAAAATGAAGTCCCAAGTGTTAAAGATAGTCAAAGTGATATCAAGTCAAGTCAACGAGGAAGATCGTGGAGCGAGTCAACCTTGGAAACGAAGAAAAAAAACGAGGATCAGATTTTTTGGCCTAGCACGGGTTGTGCTAGGCAGCACGAGTCGTGACAACACAGGAACCATGCATGTGCAGCTTATTCCAAGGAGTGACGGAATTTTTATTATTTTTCTTTTTTCTTTATTATTTTTCCCTTTTGACTTAGTATTAGACTAAGGGATTTAAACAATTTTTCATTATTAGATTAGGGATCTTCTTTTCACTTTTGAATACTACGTTCTTTTCTTTTCCTCTGGAGTTTGTAACCCTTCCATGGAGAACTAAACTCCATTACTTTGGATTTGTAACTTGAACCTAATCTATTTTTAATTGAGGTAATTTTCTTATTCTCTTGTTCATTCTATTCATAGTTTTACTTGTATTGAATTTGAATTTGTGTCTAGGGTTTGTGAATTTGGCCAATTCACTAGTTCTTTTTATAAATCCTTGCTAGAATTCTCTATTCTGTGCCAGAATTAGGGTTTTCACTGTAGCACCTTCGCGAATTGTGTATGTGCCATAGCAATTAGCGAAGTAAGTAAAACTAAACGATTATCTAGTAACCTAGAAAGCGTTCTTGATCTTAGTCTCTTAAAATTGAATCAATTAATCTTTAGAACTTTTATGTGCCAGTCTAGGTTTGATTTTAATTAGGGTTTATAGTGAGTGTGCCACTGCTATAGACTAAACTGTATGAAGAGACAAATATTGAAATACATCTCGTGATCAAGTGAATATGATTAATGGAGAAAAAGAAGTACCAATGAAATTGAATTAAAGGACGGGGATAGGGGTCGAATCTGAAGTTGTAGATACCCTGGGGCGGGTAACCCACGCGCTTTAGGCTAGAGCGGGCGGATTATTCTAGGATGTCTATTTGGTTTTAGAGTTTAGAGTCGCCACCTATGTTTTAGAGGAACATAAGAAAAACTTAATAATTAGCCTAAGATTTGTTACGAAAACCAGAGATTCTTTTTTTTTTCTTTTTAAATTTTTTTTTCAAATTTAATTCATAGTTGAACTCAATACATAATCATCAGCAGAAGCGCCTAGGAGACAAATCCTAGGGAGAGAAAAACTTCTCTCTAACCAGAGATTCTTGTATTGAGGTTCGGGGGTTAGGTTACGAAATGGGAAGTACTTAAACACCCATTTCACCCAACTAACGTTGGTCTTGCTTGTTCATAATCTACATGATAAAAAAATGTGTTCTTCCTATAATTTGAAAATGAGATTTAAGGGGTTAAGAAGGGGTTGAATATGGGGAGATAACTCCTTGGCCAACTTCAATATAGTGAAGTGGCCTTTGGAGTCATGTCCCAAAATGGTTTGAGTCGATTGCACACTTTGATGAAATAAAAGAAGAGAAATAGAGATGAGATAGAGAGAAGAGTAAGAGTACCTAAACTTCAAGTAGCTTCAAGGATATCTTTGGAGAATGCCTTGAAAATGCTCTAAAAGTGTTTGTGTATAATTTTCTTATGTTGAAAAAGTCCTCCCTTGAAATGATGAAGAAGAGGGGTTTTAATAGTTGAAAAAAGGGATGTTTTTGGTGCCAAAACAGAGTCACAAAGAGGGAATTCTTAGGCAAAATCCTGTAAATTGAGCAAGGGAGGGATTCTTAGAGAGAATCTGTAACCGACGCCCAGAAGCACGCGCCTCCGGCCTTTGGGGCCGAAGTTAGTCAGGAACTTAACGGAAGTAACAGAATCTAACAAAAAACAAGAAGAAACAAGAAGAAACACAAAATCAAATGTGCAATCGGGGTGAGCGGTCCAAGGTGGGTGTCTACAGAGCCCCTCAGTGGCGTGGATTGCGAAGCAAAATGTGCCGACGAAAGAAAGACATCCGCCGAGAACATCACCAAGAAAAATCAAAGACTCGATAAAAGCAGGAACTTGAAATCACAAAGGTTAGGAGTGCACTCCCTGTGTGAGCGGCTTTTGCTAATGGAAGAGGTACGGTGATATGAGATGGCCCACTGTTGCCAAGGTTTAAAGTCTGGTTAGGAGACTGAGGCTGGAGCCGTTTAGCGGAACTGTTATGCCCATTTAGAGTCCGTAAAGCGGACTGAAGCTGAAATCCATTTAGCGAATCCCGTTTGCTGATTTAGAGTCTGGTTTGCAGACTGAGTTGAGCTGAATCCATTTTGCGGAACCGTTGTTTGCTCGTTTAAAGTCCGATAAGCGGACCTAGGCGGAGTCCAGTGTGTCATACTCGTTGTGCCCGTTTAAAGTCCGTTGGTCGGACTGACTGAATTCGTTTGGCAAATCCGTTGTGCCGATTTAGAGTCCGTTGAGTAGACTGG
This sequence comes from Campanula takesimana, assembly GCA_026119855.1. Taxonomy (NCBI): domain Eukaryota; kingdom Viridiplantae; phylum Streptophyta; class Magnoliopsida; order Asterales; family Campanulaceae; genus Campanula; species Campanula takesimana. Next base: position 3,111,661 of record JAOWBW010000010.1, read on the forward strand.
AACTGATGAAGAGATAGTGATTTCAGTGGTTCATCATGGACCAAATTGCTGTTCGGGGCCGCATTTGCTGTATGCTGTTCGGAGCCGCATTTGATGTATGCTGTTCGGAGCCGCATTGACCTTTGTGAGGTGCGGGCACATTTGACTGCGGACCCTGAATTTTTCCCTTTCGAGAGGAAATGGCGAGATTGGCCTTGACTGAATAGAAAGACACGCCTTACTTTAAGTTTAGTGGGAGTTTCTATCTTATTTCAATTTATACATGCCTTAGGGGCAGACCAAATTAATGTGTGCCCAACTTTGTTTTCGGGGGCAGAGATTTTGTCTTGACCCGGCTGGTTCTGGGAATGTCTGGACTCAGTTCCTGTGTGATTTCCTTCTTTGACAAGGACCTACCGAGGCATTTCTAGAGTGGGGTGCGGGCGCTTCCTCTTGTGTCAATGGAACGTGCGTGCTTCCCATATGGGTGGCGGGAGGCGCGCGCTTCTGTGGAGCTGATTCTGGGGATTGATATTTGCATGGCAAAAGATCACCAACAGCTATAATATCAGTCCCTGTTCGAGACCATTCCCCCAACAACTATTTTCTTTCATTCTTTATTTTCTTTCTTGATTTTATTTATAATCCATACTTTCCATGGATTCCAGCCTTTTCACTCTTGATGCCAAAGCTGTCTGTCGGTGACTACGAGAAGGATTTGTCGACTTTTGTCGTTTAAGACTCATCCCAAAAAGGTTTTTGTCAAGGATTTTGGATTCTGTATTCTTTTTACGTTACGGACTCTGAAGCTGGATTGGGATTTATTCAAGGCCGCTGCAGTCTTTTAGGATTGTGACAGTCACACTTTTAAATTTTCAGCGAATGAAATGGCGCCGACTGTTGATGATTTTGGTGCCATTCTTGGCATGCCACTGGCGGGTCAAATTTCTGTCCCTATCATCGGGGTATTATTGATTCTTGGTCCGATTTGCTAAATCTCCCTGTCGGTGATGTGAAGGGAATGTTCCACTGTACCGTGGTTAACATAACTGAATTGCCAATATTTTTCAGTCTGCACTTGGAGGATACAGCAGTTCATTCTTTCAAGCAGAATGCCTTGGAAGTTTGTGTTTTCAGCGAGGTCTTGTTCATTACACCTCTTGGTACCGCGGATGCACAACTGGCTGAGATTGTTTTGCAGGCAAAAGGGCAACAGTTCAACATAATCCCTCTTATAGTGGGGGAAACCTTGCATGGTCTGGACGAGTTGCATCGGACAGGCGGAATGCGACGGGGGAGCCCCTTACTCTTGACCATATGGCTTCGGGAGCATTTCATAATTTATTCTTCGGATGGCGATCTTTCTCCTTTCGCCGTTCATAGGAGAAAACTGCTGATTCGAGATTTATCTGTGGAAGGTTGGAAGAAATTCTTTGCATCTCTATTATCAACCGACATTGAGTGGTGTCTGTGAATACATGAGATGAAAATTGAGAGTCGCCACATTGTTTTATCTGTTGTTAAAACATTGAGAAAACCATTTATGAGAATAATAGGGTTCAGGGGTAAATTTACAATAAGAGAAGAATATTCATGGTATCACTCCTATTGCCCGACGAATCGGTCTTTCTATCATAATCAATGCGTGTGTGTGTGTTAGTGTTTGAGAACGGATCCGAAGATTGCCTACATTCTTATCATCATGAAAAGCTCAGGTTGGTGTAGTTCATTGATGAATTAGAATGGGGAGAGATGAAGCGGGATCATGCATAGAGAGGGGGAAGATTAGAGTTAGAAGTAGTTCCTAGATCGTATTAGGGTTTGATGAAACCCTAGGATCATCATTGCATACGGCATGTGCACATAAATAAGGATTACAATCCTAGATCTGGCATATCGTGTATGTATAAGACTTAGATCTAGCATAATAACAAGAACATCATGAATACATATGAATGAACACATAAACATGAAGATCGCTACCCTAGATATAGCATTTATTATGAATCTAGACTAAGAACATGGAGAACACATGAAGAAAATATGAATAGGGATGCATAAACATAATGAAAACATGCATTATGTAAGTAATATGTGACCTAGATCTAGTGCGGGTTTCGTGGAAACCCTAGATCATCATCGGTCAAGAACACGAACAATGAAAAAAACCCTAGATCTAGCAATATATGAATGAATATAATAGATCTAAGTAGTTTAAGTAGTAAGAACGCGTTACCAACCGATTAAAGAGGCTTCGAAGGTTGAATCTTTACTCCTTTGGTTGAATGGCAGCAATGAATCACTTTGATGATCAAAGCAAGATCAAAGAGAGGGTTTGAGAGGGTTTTGAGAGGGAGAGAAAAAGGCTGGGAAGAGCTTCTGTTAGTTTTTTCCTGTGGGTTTGAGGTGTCTTCAATAGGCTGAGAGGAGGGGCCTATTTATAGGGGTTTTGGGCCGGCAGAGTGGCCACGCGGAAACTCCTAGACTGACCGCGTGGTCAGTCTTTCCAGATCGCATGGTTATCTAGATCTCAGTGAATACTTATCAGTTTGTTCTCGGGATTTGATCAATATCCTGATAGAATTTGACCTATAACTGATTTCGTCAATCTAGAACTCTGGAAAGCTGTCGGATAAATCCCTGTCAGGTTTTTATTACCTAAAAGGTCCTTAGAGATATCTAAAGGTCAGTGTTCCAAACCGGGGGAGAGAAGTGGACGGTGACCAGGTTGGTCGAGCGGCTGAACCTAAGTCAGGCTACCTACGTATCCAAGTGGAATCAAGTCAATCGTAGTTCGAAAGCCAGGGGAGAAAGAAACGAGACATCATCTTTTGCTGCGGATAGACAAACGTTCGTAAAGCAATAAAGTCGCGTGGACCCTACTGGGGAAAAAAAGGAAAAAAGAAACAAGTTATCAGACTCTGGCTGGGGATAACAATCCTACGGACACTACCCTTTATGAAGACTGAACAATCGTGAGCAATAAAGTCGTTGCAGATGAACTCTATTGGGGAAAAGAAGAAAGGCCATACGCGCGGTACGACAAGAAGCTTTAAGAATCGAGAACAGATTTTTGGAATGGATTCTAACTTCCTATAGAGCGCACATAATCGCATAATTTCTCGACAAACTATGGTACCTAGAGAGGTATAGTCCTCAAGATCGCAGAATTCAGTAAATGGTAACTTTTTTGATAAACTACGGTGCCTAGCGAGGTATAGTCCTCAGGATTCGCAGAATTTGGTAAACTACAGTGCCTAGCGAGGTATAGTCCTCAGAATTCGCAGAATTTTTGTAAACTACGGTGCTTTGCGAGGTATAGTCCTCAGGATTCGCAGAATTTTTGTAAAATACGGTACGTAGCGAGGTATAGTCCTCAGGATTCGCAGAATTTTTGTAAACTATAGTGCCAAGCGAGGTATAGTCCTCAGGATTTGCAGAATTTAGTAAACTACGGTGCCTAGCAAGGTATAGTCCTCCCTCAGGATTAGCAGAATTTTTGTAAACTACGGTGCCTAGCGAGGTATAGTCCTCAGGATTCGCAGAATTTTTGTAAACTACGGTGCCTAGCGAGGTATAGTCCTCAGGATCGCAGAATTTGGTAAACGGTAACACCGATTGTCTAGAGCTCGCACGGGTTATGCCTAATAACTTTATCAAATAGAAGGGTTTAAGGATGTTCCCAGCCTCCTTTTATAATCTTTAGGGTTTAAGGACGTTCCCGACCTCCAATTAATTTGGTGATTTATTGCGGTCCCCCAGACCAGATTTGATTTTTGGAAATTATTGAGGTCCTCCGGACCTAAGGAACGAACTAAGGATGAGTCCTAGAGATCGCAGTTTTGTAATGTATTTTTAAGATAAGTGTATGGATGTATTTTTAGATTTTTTAGCATGATATGATCATTTTTTGTAACTCGAGGGAAAGCATTTGTGAGTGATTGCGAGTTTTGAGGGATCAAGTTAGAGAGTGTGCAAAGTTTGGAGATTTGTAGATGTAAAGATACCTATTGTTTAGGTTCTAAGTATTGAGAAGTTTGAGTGAAATTATCTATAGTCTAGGGTTTTAGCTTTGATTATTTGATGTTAGAGATATGAATTTTCCAATGTGTGGGGGTTTATGTGAATTTTGTAGATATTTAGTTGTATTTTACCCATAGTTTAGGGTTTAAATGAACCTTATGTAGATTGCAAAGAGTTTTAATTTGTAGATTACCCAAATTTGGGGTTTATTTGCATTTTACTTTGATTGTAAAGATTTTGATTGTGAATGACCCAAGGTATGGGGTTGATTGAACTATCACTGATTTGATTGTGAGTTACCCAAAGTTTGTGGTTTAAGCATGTTGACGTTAGAGGATTTGAATGTAAATTACTTCGAATTAGAAGGTTTGATTGTAAGTTATTTTAAGCGAGAGACTTGATTGTAAGTCATTTTAAGGTATGGGGTTTTAATTGTAAATTACCCATGGTTCGGATTTGATTGTGTTACCGTTAAACACGAGGGATTTGTTTGTAAATTATTTTGAGTGAGAGATTTTTACTGTAATTTACCTTGAATGAAGGGTTTGATTGTTAATTACTTCGAACGAGAAGGTTTGATTGTTAATTACTTCGAACAAGAAGGTTTGATTGTTAATTACTTCGAACGAGAAGGTTTGATTGTTAATTACTTCGAACGAGAAGGTTTGAGTGACTTTTATGTTGATCGTTTTGATTGTAAATTACCCAAAGTATGGGGTTTGGATTTAGATGATATTAACCTTGGAGGGTTTTGATTGTAAATTGCTTTGAGAGATTTGACTGTAATTTACCTTGAATGAAGGGTTTGATTGTTAATTACTTCGAATGAGAATGTTTGATCGTTAATTACTTCGAACAAGAAGGTTTGTTTGTTAATTACTCAACGTTCGGGGTTTGAGTGACTTTTACGTTGATCGCTTGGATGATGTTAAGTTGAGGTACTTTGTTTGCAAATTACCCAAGATATGGGGTTTTGGTCGTAACTTACTTCGAATGAGAAGGTTTGATTGTAGATTACCCAAAGTTAAGGTGTTTGGTTGATTAATTTTGTACTTAGGGTTTAATGACCTTAAATTGGGGTTTTCATGAAACTTGTAGATTTCGACCCAAGTTGATTGATTTATTTGTGGCATGTATAATGTATTGATTTTGGTGGTTTTGTTAAAAAACGCGATTTTTGTGTTAAGTAATTTTTAGTCCGAAAATGTTGTAATCTTTGACCGATTTTTGACTTGGTTGGCTTTGTTAAAAGTGCTTTTTGTGTTGCTTGACTTTTGTTAGAGTGTAATGTACATTAGTGTTTCGTTGAGAAAGCTTATTTTGGATGAAGTTACATTTTTGTCCGTTAATTATTGAAATGTTTTGGACTTGTTTGGAGTTGACTTGTCTTGGATTTGTTTTGAGTTGACTTTTCTTGTCCTAGGTGGACTAGGGTTTTGATTGTGAGATATTTATAGTATTTGTTGGGAATTTTGGGGATTCTCCTAATGCCATAGTTTAGTTCAACTCTTATCATTCACTCTCGGACCGGGAGAGCTCACTTCCTCTTGTTTCATCGTTCGCTACCGCTCACATATTTACACATGTTTATAAAATTAAACTGCTAGGTTAATCACATACCTTTGCTGTGTATACCTGTTTGTGATTGCAGGTTGTATTGCCGCCTTTTGAAGTCGAGGGGCTCATATAGCGAGCCTCATATGATGACTTTGTTGGGACGCGCCTTTGGGGCTCACGCGCCGTGATAGAGGAGAAACTGCAGAGATGGGGCAGAGGCATGTTGAGTCTGTGGCACTGGGCCCAGCAGGTCCTTCTTTTGATAGGGTTTTTGGAGTCCCTCTGTGTGATCATGTAGATGGTGATGATAACCCTCAGTGGGTGCAGCATGAGGAGAGAGATAACTCTAGAGTTTCAGATCCCGGTGGATCATGTCAGTTTATGCTGTTTACCCTTTCTTTTATTCATCCCACTTTTATCTTTAGTCATCCTCTCGTTTGGGCTTGATCTGATATGCTTACGTCACCTTTTGCTTAGGTGACTCCTTAGACTTATGAGGCTATGGCTTACCGCGAATTGGGTTTGCGGGTGATCCTTTGGAGGTTGACGTCTTCCTTCGTAGGAGCGGATTCGAGGTGATGTTAGTGGATCGGCTTTTTAGATCTACATTGGTTAGAGTAGAGCATAGACAGTAGCATAGCATATACTCGTAGATGTATAAAGATTTACATTGAGATATGCACAGTAGCATGCAGCACGTAGAGTAGCAAGTAGCATGTAAATAATGTGTAGTACGTAGAGTAGCATGTAAATAATGTAAATAGCATGTAGACTGACTAAGAGCGCATTACACAGGCTAAGGGTACCCTAGTTGAGTTTAGAAACTGCTGCCTAAAGGAGATTTAGGGCTTTTGACCTATGGGAGACGGGATGCAGGATTCAAGGGTAGCCTAAAGTGTAGGACTGAGTTACTTAGGACATCACGGAGATGAGACAAAAGATATTTTGTAAATTAGTGGAGACCGAGTGTGAGGATTAACAAACAACGTGTCGTGATAGAGAACACTTTTGAAAATGTAATGACTTTATAAAAATGCCTTATAATTAATTACAGTCTAATTAATTTAAGTACTTGTCCTTCGTTAGGTTTGTTGATTAGGGTAGCCCTTCGGGTGAATGAGATTTCATCGGGTTGCCGGTGATTTCGAGTAGTCAAGCAGTTGACCTAACTTGGCTTGGAGAAGCCCCAATTTGAATGGGGGTACTTGAGAGAGGTGAACCATGTTGAACTTTGGTGGAGAGATAGCCTTTCATGGATAGTGATCCTGTTGGCGCATCGGTAGTCGGTCGAATTCCATTGGGCCAGCCCCAGTTTGGTGAGAGCATTAGAAAGAGGTTACCCATGTTGAGCTTCGATGGAGGGAGATGACTTTCTGCGGGGAATGATCTTATTGGAGCATCAGTACTTGGCCTAATTCCGTTAGGGCAGCCCCAGTTTAGTGAGGGCATAAGGTGGAGAATGCTACCTCCTTTAGACGCACCCTATTTTTTTCTCTAGACCGCCCTTTTGGGTTTTCAATCAAGGTGGGTATATTCTTTTAGCGCCCTTTTTTTTTCTTTTTTTTTTTTTCAGTCGACTCAAAAATAAAGAAAAAGACAGAATTGTACAGACGACTGGCAGGAGCCTTTTTGTTATAGTGAGAGAAGAGAGAGAGAGAACAAGGGAGGGAGTTCTTGCATTTAGACCTTACATGAAGTATGTGTATAAAAGGAAGGAAGCCCCTGCTCGACAGAAAGTAAGTGTTTAGCTCTTTCCTAGATTGTAGAATATAAGACTTGTCGAGACATTTGAAAATTGTTTTATTCAGAATTGTCTTTTGATTGCTCGAGAATGGACCTCGTTGATTAGTTACGTATCTTATGATTATGTTTTATACAAGTAGTCTCGAAACAATAAACACCTTGATTAATCGAGAAAGAGAATAGAAATTATGGTGTATGGGGAAGAGAGAAAAGAATGAAAATTGGCTTGAGGTGGGTTGCATATATTTTGTGGACCGGACCAGGAGGTTGCCTACGTTCCTCTCGGTGTGAGAGGCTCAGGTCCGCATAGTTCGAGGATGATCCGGTTGATGATGATACCGGTATTGAGTGGTGGTTTGCTCCATCGTTGCTTGTTGCTTTGGACTGCTTCGTTTGTAGTTGTTGCTTCGGACTGTTGCCGTCGAGTTGAGTTGAACTCCTTTGAAAATGAAGAAAAATAGAAAAATAAGAAGTGAAAAGAAAGTGGGATTTTTATTTTTCCTATGATGATAGCCCCTTCTATTTTTCTTTGCTTTTATTTTTTTTTTATTTTTTTGTGCACACCCTTATTTTTGCCTAGGCCGCCGTTGTGGGTTTTCAACCTAGCGGGCTTCTTTTTTGTGCTTTTGCTCTAATTTTTACCTAAGCCGTCCATTGTGAGTTTCGACCTAGCGAGTTATATATATATATATATATATATATATATATATATATATATATATATATAATTACATATTGAAACATTGGGCAAGATGAGCCCCTAGTTCGCTTTCGCCTTTAGGAGGTAGAAGTCGTGGAGGGGGGGTTGAATAGCCCCTTCAATTTTGTTGACATCTTCGTGGGGAGACAGACAGCCCCGGTGCATTGTCATGGGAACGGACAACTTCTATGATTGTGAGGACGCTTCTTTGATGGTGAGCAGCTTTGCAGTCATCTTCTTCTTCATGGGAAGATGGAAGTGTATATGAGGAGTATTTAAATGGGTGTACACAGTGGGTGTACACAGGGTGAATATATGGAAGGTTCACTTAGTGGGTGTATACGAGGGAAATATATGGAGGGTGCACATAGTGGGTGTACACGAGGGCAATATATGGAGGGTGCATACAGTGGGTGTACGCAAAGAGAACATATATATGGAGGGTGCACACATTGAGTGTACGCAAAGAGAACATATATATGGAGGGTGCACACAGTGAGTGTTGGTGTTGGTGCCCTAGGTGTTGGGTTTCGAAGTAACATGCGCAGCGGAAAATAGCATTTAAAATTTTATAAAACCCAAAGCCCATAGATCCATTCATATGATTAAATCAAATACTTGCAATATGAATACTAGAAAAACTAACCCTTGATGACTTTGAATTTGGTCTTTGATCTTGGTGGAGAAATTGAAGCTTTAATCACGAACAAGTAAGAACACGAACTTTGAAGATGATGAGCTTCACCCTCTAGCGGTATCCACACCTTGAACGAATATCAAGAACACTTGATCTTGGTTGCTAGACCAAAATTGTGAAACACGTTTTCACAATTAATATGAACTATATGGAATATTATTTTGTGTATTATTTTGTTCTTCAATCTAGGATGTCTTAGAACAAAATAAAACTCTCTCAAACTCTTTGGAGACTTGCACAAAAGCTAGGTTGAGTTCTGGCCCGAATTTGGCTGTTTATATACAAGTTAGACCTATTCCAAATAGGAAACTTGTGTCAAAACCCGTCCAAAATCCTTTTCCTAATCAAATCAATAAATATGTCCTGACTCACTGTGCGGCCGCCCAAAATCAGGTGTGCGGTCGCCCAAAACATGTGCGGCCACCCATCCTGGTTTGTGCGGTCGCATACCAGGATCAGAGAGCCTTAATTTTCCAATATAGTCCTTTTAGGATTCGTTCTATTGTGTGTGACCCTCTAGGATTATACTAAGTTGGCAATGGGTTCAAGCATGAATCCATAAGATATGATTAGGTTCTAGCAAACCGTCATACCTACCCAAATAGTATAACTAGATACAAGTTCACATTCCTTTAGAATATGTCACAATCCCTTTGTCCACGATCTCATTGAACACAAGTCATGGTCAAACGGTCAACTTGTCTTTGTTTAATACTTTCTCGATTCCGAATATGTTGATAATATAAATGACATTGATCTAATCAATTCATTTGAGTCCGGCCGAACATTTTCATCAACATCATTCCTACGAGAGGCCTAAGCTTGAGATCTCTCCGAAGAGGGACAAATCCATTTAGCTTATTATTCTTCCCTACGTGAATCCGATTATGCCAATCATATACTTTATAACTACCTGTGAATACGTGTGTTTGAAATTGGGAATATTCATAGTAACATTAAAATATGAGAGTCGCCACGCCGTTTTAATTATAGCCAAAACTTTGAGAAAAAGCATGTTTAATGGGTTCGGGGGTCAAATTACAACAAGAGAAGAATATTGGACGTCATCACTCCTATTGCCCGAATTGATCGGTCTTTCTATCATGATGAATGTGTTAGTAGTGTGTTAGTGATTTAGACCGGATCCGAAGATTGCCTACGTTCCTCTCAATGTGAGAAGCTCAGGTCAGCGTAGTTCGAGAAGAATTTAGAATAGGCAAAAGAATCGGGATCATGCATAATGAGGGGGAATTACCTAAAGTTTAGGGTTTAGAAGTAGTTCCTAGATCATCCTCGGGTTGATGAACCCTAGATCATCATCGGCTATGAAATAACATGTAATTATGAAGATCGCCACCCTAAATATGGCATAAATAAGGTTTTAATCTAGAATATGATGAATATGCGAAGAACATATTATGAACATACGAATGTCATGAAGAAAATATGAATAAAGATGTTAGGAACATGAATATTATGAAGAACACATGAATAAACATATTAAGAATATGAATATTATGAAGAACACATGAATAAACATATTAAGAATATGAATATTAAAGATCTACATTAGAAATAATGCAAGAACATGAAAAAAAGTTAGAAAACTTACCTTTGTTGGCAAGAAATAACATTGGATCTTCTTGGGATTCTTGAGAGTGTTTTTGGAGGCTTGAATGACTTGATTTGGGAGCAAAATCGTCCCTTGAAAGCTCTAAAATTCGGATCCCCCTATTATGAGGCAAGGGAGGTCTTTAAATAGGAAATTGACGGAGAGATCTGAAGGTCCAGATCATCCGGGGCGGATGTGGCCGCGTGGCCAAGATGGAGGGCGGCGGCGAAAGTGGCCGCGTGGCCATCGTTGCGCGCTGACTTGAAATTCAAGCTAGGGTTTTACTGTTCATACAAGGCAACCCTAAATGTCCATATTTAATGTTTTCTAGAACATTGAGCTATTTTTGGGAATCCGGGACAAGTCTTTGCAAGGTTTCTAATTCCTATAAAGTCCTTGTATATTTGGGAAAGCCCTAATAAACTCATTTTCAGATCGTGTACTAACAGTAGCCCCTCGGCGACGCTTCTTGCAAGGCAATGGAGTGTCGACGATAAAAATAGGAACCATTCTGAAACATGAGTTTCAAAACAGAGGAAAGGTAAGGGAACGGCTGAACCTTGGCAGGCGACCTACGTATCCGCGGGGGAATCAAGCCAACGTAGTTCAAATCTGATGGGGAAATTGAGGATGATTGTCCTCTGATGGGGAGCAACGCTTTCTGCTGGGGAAAATGCACCTGCTGGGGATGAGAGATGACCATGTCGGTCGGGTAGCTGAACCTTTTCAGGTTTCCTACGTATCCTTTGAGGAATCAAGCCGGTCGTAGTTCGAAGGGATTAGGGAAAAACGATCCATAGGACTTCTGCTAGGGATAATAAACCTACGGGCACTATCCTGTATGAAGAATGAACATTCGTTAGGAAATGAAGTCATTTGAAGCAAGAGAGATAATGGGACAATAAAGACTACGTTGTCTAAATAATCCCGAGGTGGAATAATAAACGCTGAGGTAAGCGCAAACAGAAACACCCGGGTTTCTGCCGATCGCGCTAAAATAATGGATGCTGGATCTTTCGCAAACAGAAACGCCGAGGCTTCTGCCAATCACGATCGATCTAGGATGCGTATGTCATAGAGGCGCCGAAGTCTCTACAACCATACGAATCCTAAGCAAATATTAGGAAGTGCTAAAATAATAGATGTTAGATCTCTCGCAAACAGAAACGCCGAGGCTTCTGCCAATCGCGATCGATCTAGGATGCGTATGTCATAGAGGCACCGAAGTCTCTACAACCATACGAATCCTAAGAAAATATTAGGAAGTGCTAAAATAATAGATGCTGGATCTCTCGCAAACAGAAACGCCGAGGCTTCTGCCAATCGCGATCGATCTAGGATGCGTATGTCATAGAGGCGCCGAAGTCTCTACAACCATACGAATCCTAAGCAAATAATAGATGCTGGATCTCTCGCAAACAGAAACGCCGAGGCTTCTGCCAATCGCGATCGATCTAGGATGCGTATGTCATAGAGGCGCCGAAGTCTCTACAACCATATGAATCCTAAGCAAATATTAGGAAATGCTAAAATAATAGATGCTGGATCTCTCGCAAACAGAAACGCCGAGGCTTCTGCCAATCGCGATAGATCTAGGATGCGTATGTCATAGAGGCGCCGAAGTCTCTACAACCATACGAATCGTAAGCAAATATTAGGAAATGCTAAAATAATAGATGCTGGATCTCTCGCAAACAGAAATGCCGAGGCTTCTGCCAATCGCGATCGATCTAGGATGCGTATGTCATAGAGGCGCCGAAGTCTTTACAACCATACGAATCTTAAGCAAATATTAGGAAGTGCTAAAATAATAGATGCTGGATCTCTCGCAAACAGAAACGCCGAGGCTTCTGCCAATCGCGATCGATCTAGGATGCGTATGTCATAGAGGCGCCGAAGTCTCTACAACCATACGAATCCTAAGCAAATATTAGGAAGTGCTAAAATAATAGATGCTGGATCTCTCGCAAACAGAAACGCCGAGGCTTCTGCCAATCGCGATCGATATAGGATGCGTATGTCATAGAGGCGCCGAAGTCTCTACAACCATACGAATCCTAAGCAAATAATAGATGCTGGATCTCTCGCAAACAGAAACGCTGAGGATTCTGCCAATCGCGATCGATCTAGGATGCGTATGTCATAGAGGCGCCGAAGTCTCTACAACCATACGAATCCTAAGCAAATATTAGGAAATGCTAAAATAATAGATGCTGGATCTCTCGCAAACAGAAACGCCGAGCTTCTGCCAATCGCGATCGATCTAGGATGCGTATGTCATAGAGGCGCCGAAGTCTCTACAACCATACGAATCTTAAGCAAATATTAGGAAGTGCTAAAATAATAGATGCTGGATCTCTCGCAAACAGAAACGCCGAGGCTTCTGCCAATCGCGATCGATCTAGGATGCGTATGTCATAGAGGCGCCGAAGTCTCTACAACCATACGAATCCTAAGCAAATAATAGATGCTGGATCTCTCGCAAATAGAAACGCCGAGGCTTCTGCCAATCGCAATCGATCTAGGATGCGTATGTCATAGAGGCGCCGAAGTCTCTACAACCATACGAATCCTAAGCAAATAATAGATGCTGGATCTCTCGCAAACAGAAACGCCGAGGCTTCTGTCAATCGCGATCGATCTAGGATGCGTATGTCATAGAGGCGCCGAAGTCTCTACAACCATACTAATCCTAAGCAAATATTCGGCGAAGAATGGAAATTTTAAGGGGCTTTCCGTTCCCAAAGGTAACGAATATCAGTCACAATAGTGCTAAGGGTACCTGAAATGAACAAAGGGGAATGTACTAGGGATAAAACTGAAATTTTGCATGTGGAGGCAAAGATGATGGATTGTTATGAAGTCGCAAACGGGATGAACTCTCGGGGAGTCATGAAGGTGATAGACTCTCAGGGAATCGCAGAAGTGATGGACTCTTAGGGAGTCGCAAAGGTTATGGGCTCTCGGGGAGTCGCCAAGGTAAAGGACTCTTTGGTGAGAAAAGGACGACCACGGAAAGCGTAATGTTTGGGATCCGCTTACCCTAAATTAGGAGGAATACATAATATGAGGCTCCGAACCATTAAGATGAAGGTATTAGGTAAGGGACATTTTGCTTGGTTGCTTAGGGTAGGACCTAAGGCTTTTAAGGAAAGGGGATGGGTAGCCTCTTAGCCTTGAGATAAGGATGCAAAATATGTTATGGTTGTTTAGACTTGAGATTGTGTCTTGGATAAAATGTGGGTTTCCTAGGCTTACGGGCTAGGGTTTGGAGAGAATGCGACTACCTAGGCTCGAGGCTAGGGTTCAGAGAGAATATGGAAAGGCTATTGTATCCTAGGCATAAGACTAGCGGGGGATTGAGATTATAAATTTCCTAGGTTTCGAGACTAGGGTTTCGGGAATTTGGAAAGGATGTTGCACACAGGGCTTTGGAAATTCCCTAGAACTTGGGCTAGGGTTAAAGACGATGGTGCTTCCTAGGCTTGAGACTAGGGTTTGGAGAGAATGCAGATTCCTAGGTTTGGGGCTAGGGTTTGGAGAGGTTGAGGTTTGGGAACTTCCTAGATGTTAGGGTTTCGAACAAGGGTTTGGAAACTGGTGTTTAAGGACCACGACTCTCCTAGGTTTGGGACTAGGGTTTAGAAATATCCTAGGCTTCGAGGCTAGGGCTTGGAGTTGTGGTAGGTTCAGAGGTTGCAAAGGCGTTGGCTTTAGACCTAAGGCTGGGAGTTGAAAGGGTTGTGACTTCCTAGGCTTGAGACCATGGACCGTTTGGAAGAGGGATTGCTTTTGTGGAAGGTCCACTAAGCTTGATGTTAGGGTTCACCATTTTCCGGGATTGGTGACTATGGCTTGGAAATGTTCATGGTAACCTAGGCTTTAGGCTAGGTTTTAAGGCTAAGGACTGTAAACTTCCTACGATTTGAGACTAAGGTGAAGGGGTTTCCTAGGTCTAGGACTGGGGTTTGAAGGGAATGTTGAATCCTAGGCTTGATGATAGAGTTTAAAGAGGATAATTTCTACCTAGGCTTGAGGCTAGGGTTTTAGAAAGAATGCGACTACCTAGACTTGAGGCTAGGGTTTGGAGCGAATACGACTACCTAGGCTCGAGGCTAGGGTTTAGAGCGAATGCTGTTAGGTTTCCAAATAACATGCGCAGCGGAATATAGCAATTAAAATTTTAAGAAACCCAAAGCCATGGATCCGTTCATATGATTAAATCAAATACAACAAGATGAATAGAGGAAAACTAACCCTTGATGACTATCAAAGTTTTCTTCGGTCTTGGTGGAGAAACTTGAAGGCTTGATCACGATCACAAAGCTTGAACACGAACTTTGAAGATGATGATTTTCACCCTCTAGCGGTATCCACACTTCGAACGAATATCAAAGGAGCTTCTTTGATCTTGGTTGCTAGACCAATAATTGTAAAACACGCTTTCACAATTTAATAAAGAACTATATGGAATTTATTTTGTGAATTATTTTGTTCTTCAATCAATGATATCTTAGAACAAAATAAAATCTCTCTCAAACTCTTTGAGACTCACAAAAGCACTTGTTAATATGGTCTGGCCGAATTGGGGTTTTATACACAATTAAGACCTATTCCAAATAGGAATCTTGTGCCAAAAACCTTCCTAAATCGAATTAGGAATTTTCCTGTCGGCAGCACCAGGCGCCCGCCTGTAAAGGACCAGGCGCCCGCTTAAATGACCAGAAGGTCCTTGTCTTTCTGGAATTAATTCAGGCGCCCGCCTGGTCTGAACCAAGCGCCGCTCGGTAGACCATACAGCCCAGCAGAATGTTTCCAGAAATTCCTCCAAGGTCCTTTGACTCTAAATTCCAATATAGTCCTCTTATTAAAGATTCGTTCTATTGTGTGTGACCCTCTAAGATTATACTAAGTTGGCAATGGGGCTCAAACATGATCCCATAAGATATGATTAGGTTCTAGCAAACCGTCATACCTACCCAAATAGCGTAACTAGATACAAGTTCGCATTCCTTTAGAATATGTCACAATCCCTTTGTCCACGATGTCATTGAACACAAGTCATGGTCAAACAGTCAACTTGTTTGTTCAATACTTTCTCGATTCCGAATATGTTGATATTCAAATGCTATTGATCCAATCAATCCATTTGAGTCCGGCCGAACATTTCATCAACATCATTCCTTCGAGGGGCCAAGCTTGACATCTCTCCGTGGAGGGACAAATCCATTTAGCTTATTATTCTTCCCAACGGGAATCCGATTATGCCAATCATACCCTTTATAACTACTCGGTTAAAAGTAGCGTTTGAATATGTCAAACATAATGTTCATCAAGTGGAAGACTATAATAACTTCATGTATAAGGATTCAAATGACATAACTAATATGAGATATATGTATGACATAGACCATGACATAAATCTCATACAGCGGGTCATGTCCAGTACCTTGTTCCAAACAAGTACCCATAAATCTAACATGATCATCTCATGATCATTTAGCCTTTATACTAGTGCTTAATAAGTACTAGGGACGGGGATTATTATAAGTAAACATGAACAACAATAATAATCAAAACATCTCTTTATTGATATGAAATAAATGATAACAATTACAACGTTTATTAAACGTGCCTAGGGCACCACTACCAACAATCTCCACTTGCCCTAGGCCCAATCTCCCATGTATCTAATACCCATGGACCTAACATGACCATCATGTTTAGCTTGTGGAGTCCCTTTGTTAGCGGGTCCGCAACATTGTCATCAGTAGGTACTCTACATATATTTACGTCTCCCCTATCAACGATCTCTCGAATGATATGAAAAACGCCTAAGTATGTGTTTGGATTTCTGATGTGCTCTTGGTTCCTTTGCTTGAGCAATAGCACCATTATTATCACAATATAGGTCTATTGGATTAGCAATACTAGGAACCACTGTCAAGTTCAGTTTTATGAACTTCTTAATCCAAACAGCTTCCTTTGCAGCATCCGATGCAGCAATATACTCAGCTTCTGTTGTAGAATCAGCGGTTGTACTTTGCTTGGAACTCTTCCAGCTTACAGCTCCACCATTTAACATAAACACAAAACCCGATTACGATCGGCTATCATCTTTTCAGTCGTTTGGAAGCTTGCATCCGTGTAAGCATTTACAACAAGATCATCTTCCATTCCTCCATAGACTAGAAACGAGTCTTTAGTTCTTCTCAAGTACTTAAGAATCGCTTTTACAGCTATCCAGTGATTTTCGCCAGGGTCGGATTGGTATCTACTTGTCATGCTCAAAGCATAAGATACATCCGGCCTAGTACAAATCATGGCATACATGATGGACCCAATTGCCGAAGCATATGGAACATCATTCATTTTCTCACGCTCATAGTTTGTCTTAGGACATTGAGTCTTGCTTAGAGAAACTCCATGTAACACGGGCAAGGTGCCCTCTCTTAGAGTTTTCCATACGGAATCTTCTAATGACCTTGTCAATGTATGTACTTTGGCTTAAACCAAGTAGCCTCCTTGATCTATCTCTATAGATCTTAATGCCAAGTATATATGTGACTTCACCCATATCTTTCATTGCGAAGCACTTTCCTAACCAAGTACTTCACAGATCTTCACAGACGAAAGTGTAGGAATGTCGTTTCCAATGAGTAATATGTCATCCACAGCGGTATAAATGTATAAAATAAGGAATAGCACTATGCTCCCACTAATCTTCTTATATACACAAGGCTCATCTTCGTTCTTGATAAACCAAACTCTTTGACCGATTCATCAAAACGGAGATTCCAACTCCTAGAAGCTTGCTTCAATCCATAGATGGATCTCTGCAATTTGCATACCTTAGAATCTTGTTCAAAAACCTTCTGGTTGTGTCATATACACATCCTCTTGAAGTTTTCCATTCAGGAAAGCGGTTTTGACGTCCATCTGCCATATTTCATAGTCATGATATGCAGCAATGGCAAGCAAAATTCTTATAGACTTGATCATTGCTACGGGTGAAAAGGTCTCATCATAGTCATACCATGAACTTGCCTATAACCTTCTTTCGCTACAAGCCTAGCTTTGTAAGTATGCACCTTCCCATCCATGTCAGTCTTCCTCTTGAAGACCCATTTGCATCATATGGTTTTTACACCTTCGGGGCGCATCAATCAAATTCCAAACTTGATTGTCTTGCATGGATTGCAATTCGGATTCCATGGCTCCAAGCCCCTTATCCGAATCAGGAGAAGACATCGCCTCTTGGTAGGTTGATGGTTTATCATTCTCAATGATTTCTACCTCATTATCTATCCGTTACGAGAAATCCATATCTCTCGGGCTCGATCGTAACCTACTAGATCTGCGAGTTGCTTGTGTATTTTGAACAGGTTCCACAACTCCTTGTGGTTCTTGTTCTTGTTCCACTATTGGTTCAATGTTATTTTCTGGGTCTCGAATTTCTTCTTCAAGATTTATTTTACTCCCACTGATTTTTTTTGGAGAGAAACTCTTTCTCTAGAAAGACACCAGTTCGGGCAACAAACACTTTGTTGTCCTCACGGTTGTAAAAGTAAATATCCTCTAGTTTCCTTAGGATATCCCACGAAAATACATTTATCAGATTTTGTGTGCAAGTTTGTCTGAGACAAGTCTTTTGACAAAAGCTTCGCAACCCAAATCTTCATGAAAGATAGACAAGGCTTCTTTCCGCTCAGCTCCACATCTCATATGGAGTCTTTTGAACTGATTTAGTTGGAACACGATTTAGTGTGAAAGCAGTGGTTTCTAGGGCGTAACCCCAAAAGATATTGGAAGATCAACTTGACTCATCATTGATCGAACCATGTCTAACAAAGTCCGATTTCTCCTCTCGGACACACCATTCCATTGTGGCGTTCCGGGTGGAGTCAATTGTGAAACTATTCCACAATTCTTTAGATGATCATCAAATTCTTGACTTAAGTATTCTCCACCTCGATCTGATCGAAGTGCCTTAATACTTTTGCCAAGTTGTTTTTCTACTTCATTTTGAAATATTCTAAATATCTCAAATGCTTCACTTTTATGTTTCATTAGGTAAACATACCCAAATCTACTATAATCATCAGTGAAGGTTATGAAGTATTGAAATCCTCCCCTAGCATTGCTACTTAATGGTCCGCATACATCAGAATGTATCAACCCCAATAAGTCGCTTGCCCTTTCACCCAGCTTGGTAAAAGGTGTCTTAGTCATTTTTCCAAGAAGACACGACTCACAAGTGTCATATGACTCTAAGTCACATGAACCTAAAAGTCCGTCCCCATGGAGCTTTGAGATACGCTTCTCATTAATATGACCAAGACGGCAATGCCACAAATAAGTATGATTTACATCATTAGGTTTAGATTTCTTATTTACATGATAGACATTGTCATTATTTTCATTCTTGACATCCAAGATATAAAGGCCATTAAATGAATTAGCAATACCATAAAGCACATCATTTAAATAAATAGAAAATTTCTTATTCTCAATAAGAAACTTAAAACCTTCATTATCCAAACAAGAAATTGAAATAATATTTCTGCTTAAATCCGGAACATAATAACAATTGTTCAAAACAAGAATTAATCCGGAAGGTAAAGTGACTTCATAAGTCCCTACGGCTAATGCAGCAACTCTTGCTCCATTTCCCACGCGTAGATCTACTTCACCTTCTTTAAGCAGTCTCCTATTCTTTAGTCCCTGCACATTTAGACAAATGTGAGAACCACATCCGGTATCCAATACCCAAGGAATCAGTGGTAGAAAGGAGAATATCTATCATATAGATACCTGAAGTCGACGCAAGCCTTGCTGCCCTTCTTCTTCTTTTGCTCTTCCAAGAAAGCCTTGCAATTACGTTTCCAATGACCAATTTCTTGACAATGGAAACAAATTGCATCCTTTTGTGAATCGGGTTTTGCCTCAGAGCCTTGGCAACCTTTGCCTTGCTTATCTTGGGTTTGACAACTTTTGCCTTACCCTTGCCTTTGGCACCAGCTTCTTCCCATCATGAACCAAGAGCACGGGAGAACCTTTCTCCACAATTTTCATCTCTGCAGTTTTGAGCATCCCATGCAACTCAGAGAGATTCTTATCCATTCCATGCATGTTATAATTCATCACAAACTGATTATAACTTTTAGGCAATGAATTAAGAATGAGATCCGTGGCTAGCTCCAATGGGATTGGATAGCCAAGTTTCTCAAGGTGCTCTACATAACCTTTCATTTTAAGAAAGTGAGGACTCACTTGTTGCCCTTCATTCATTTTACTAGTAGTGAATGCAACAATGGTCTTGTACCTCTCTTGCCTAGCTTGCTCTTGAAAACATGTTTCTCAACTCCACGCCTATCTCATAGGCTTCCAAATGTTCCAAACTTTGTTGGAGTTTTGAACACATAGCAGCAAGCATGAGACAACTTACATCTCTAGAATCATTACGATATTTCTTGTAATTGTCTCTTTCTACCCTAGGGGCAGTAGGCGGTGGTTCAGCAGGGAGAGGCCCATCGAGAATGTACATTATCTTCTTGCCTAAGAACGATTCTTATGCTACGGATCCAATCCATAAAGTTTGTACCATTCTCTTCGAGCTTATCCTTCTCAAGGATCGATCGCAACGACATTGATTGAGTGTTATTAGTCATTATCTACAAATATGCAAAATTTCCAAAATTTAATAAGTACCGGTTTTCATTAAAGAGATAACAATGTATTTTTTCAACAAATACTCCCACTAAATTATATAACCTTCTATACATCCAATGTATATATAAATTTAATTGGGCTAAGATCCAACTTTAATTTAACTTTTGAGTCCACGGAGGCGGACCGCTAAAACTAAATTAATTAGGTAGACAATCATGTCAATCATATCTCATATGATTCTTAGATCCTTTTATGAGATTCTTTAAGAAATCCAATTTCAAAAAGCATGTTTAATCTCATCTTTTGCCTAGGCCCAAACTGTTTTGACGCCTAATTAAGTCCAACCATTTTAAACGCATAGGAACCATTCAATTTAACGCACCTTGCGGAGGCAAGCCCACATTAATTAATGAACCTCATCTTGCTCATATATGAATAAAATCAATGCACTTCGCGAGGCGAACCCACATCAAAATCACCCATATTTAAACAAGTGTTTTAATCATGGCATGGCAAAGAAGGACTTAAAACTTTCTTTGAAGGTTCATCACATATAGCATATAACACATTTATGAGCACATAATATAAACATGTTACACATCAAGTTTAGCCACTAAATTAATCTCTATTAATTTAAGCATGATATTTATGTGTCATTAGTTTCTCTATAATTATGAGGATGAGACTATTTCAACTTTGGTTATTATCTCCAAATCAAGACAACAAGAAGTGCGGTCGAACTAAGCCATTAGGCAACCACAATCCGCACTAATTCAAGAAACCAAGAAAGTAGTCCATGTGGCCGAAACTAAGCAATAGATGGTCTCGATGAACGTAGGCCAATTGCATTCACAATTCCACATGGATCTCCAATCATTGAATCAAGAACTTTGTTTCTCAATTTTAGCAATTATGAACTCTTCATAATTCTAACTTCGTTTTATCTTTGAAACTTTGATTGCGATCAATTTTGGGAAACACAATCTCGATGAACGCAGATTAGCCATCCAAAACTTGAAACAATCTAGGAATCACAAGACTAAAACAAATAGGAAAATCAAACCCCAAAATCCACACACAAACCAACTACCCAAAACCCATTCCAGATCAAACAGTCTGGACTGGTTCTGTTACTGGTTTTGTCGAATTTATCAAAAATTCCATATTCAGACTTTAACCAAATCAGAACAAATCTTGACCACCGAGCGCCCGCCTGCAAAGGACCAGGCGCCCGCTTGAATGGCCAGAATAGTATAGAATTTAAAGTTCGAAAATTTTGTCTCAAAATTATTTTTTCCCCGATTATTAAAACTTTGATCCAATCAAAAATCAATAATCGAAATAATTCAGAATCCACCATAATTTTTATTGCGATTGAATCGTGCGATAAAGTTGGAAAAACAATAAAACCACATAAAATCACAAAACACATAAACATCATATAATCCAATATTCATATCATGCTTGGCACATAAACAATTTATATACACACAACATGATCCAAGTATTGAATTAATCAACATGAACGGGGCTCTGATACCACTGTTGGGTTTCCAAATAACATGCGCAGCGGGAATATAGCATTAAAATTTTAAGAAACCCAAAGCCATGGATCCGTTCATATGATTAAATCAAATACAACAAGATGAATAGAGGAAAAACTAACTTGATGGCTATCAAAGTTTCTCTTCGGTCTTGGTGGGAAACTTGAAGACTTGATCACGATCACAAAGCTTGAACACGAACTTTGAAGATGATGATTTTCACCCTCTAGCGGTATCCACACTTCGAACGAATATCAAAGGAGCTTCTTTGATCTTGGTTGCTAGACCAATATTGTAAACATGCTTTCACAATTTAATAAAGAACTATATGGAATTTATTTTGTGAATTATTTTGTTCTTCAATCAATGATATCTTAGAACAAAATAAAATCTCTCTCAAACTCTTTGAGACTCACAAAAGCACTTGTTAATATGGTCTGGCCGAATTGGGTTTTTTATACACAATTAAGACCTATTCCAAATAGGAATCTTGTGCCAAAACCTTCCTAAATCGAATTAGGAATTTTCCTGTCGGCAGCACCAGGCGCCCGCCTGTAAAGGACCAGGCGCCCGCTTGAATGACCAGAAGGTCCTTGTCTTTCTGGATAAATTCAAGGCGCCCGCCTGGTTCTGAACCAAGCGCCCGCTCGTTAGACCAAACAGCCCAGAATGTTTCCAGAAATTCCCCTCCAAGGTCCTTTGGACCCTAAATTCCAATATAGTCATCTTATTAAAAGATTCGTTCTATTGTGTGACCCTCTAGGATTATACTAAGTTGGCAATGGGCTCAAACATGATCCCATAAGATATGATTAGGTTCTCTAGCAAACCGTCATACCTACCCAAATAGCATAACTAGATACAAGTTCGCATTCCTTTAAATATGTCACAATACCTTTGTCCACGATGTCATTGAACACAAGTCATGGTCAAACAGTCAACTTGTTTTGTTCAATACTTTCTCGATTCCGAATATGTTGATAATTCAAATGCTATTGATCCAATCAATCCATTTGAGTCCGGGCCGAACATTTCATCAACATCATTCCTTCGAGGGGCCCAAGCTTGACATCTCTCCGTGGAGGGGACAAATCCATTTAGCTTATTATTCTTCCCAACGGGAATCCGATTATGCCAATCATACCCTTTATAACTACTCGGTTAAAAGTAGCGTTTGAATATGTCAAACATAATGTTCATCAAGTGGAAGACTATAATAATTCATGTATAAGGATTCAAATGACATAAACTAAT